>OX596057.1:3791280-5046706 GCA_951394065.1 Venusia cambrica
AGTCAGGGCCACTTATGGACCTTGCCACTTTTACGTAACACCGAGTTTGACTTTCATTTAGAAAATTGACCCAGTACCAAATTGGCGCTTTGTTTTAGCTCGACGAACCAATCACAGGTTATCGTGTAGGTAGATAAGTAATTGCACGAAAGAATGTCCAGTAGCACCTAGTAGCAACACAAACGTAGCTTGTCGTTCATTTCGAAATGGCCCGTCAGATTCCATTAAATTTTGGAAAAAATCAATGAAAATACTTTAAATTATTTTCTTTACAATAAACTATAAATTCATAAATTAGTAGTTCGCCCCAAACAGATCTCGTGACGTCTGGTTTGGATTACGTGGGTATTTAACAACGGAATTATTTCTCAAAAAGAACGTAATTATCAAAAGATAAAAGTGTGCGTTCATTACACCTTACTTACCACTCACAGAAAATAAAATACTAACGTAATCTTTCTCAATATCTCTTTGTTCACCTGAGTGTTCGAGGCTCTCTCTTGTTTGTAACTCTCATTCTATGCAAAGCCAGAATGAGAGCAAAGCTCCGACCGTACGTCATATTGGGTGGGCAAAAAGGGTGAATTAGTCACCCTCTACTAACATGAAAAGGTTGATGTCTTTTCGAAAAGTCTTTTAACCGTTGCCCTAGTAGTCTAAGAGACTTAAGAATCTACCCTTCCAGCCCACGGATGTCGTAAAGTCAACCAAGGGGCTTCACATAAATGGCAGCAGCTTTTGTGTAAACAAAACTTCTGTGCACCACCAACCGCCTCTTTAGCAATAAAATCATCTCCAGGCATAGGTTATCTGGAAAAAAAAAGTATTTTCATTCATTCTTTCATTTGTTCACTTGAACTGTGCCCATTGACTCTGATATAACACAACAATAATAATGTACAATTAAACTAACTATAACTACTTACAAGGAAAGTAATTTGAAAGATATATATAGCCATAGCAACCTACAGCGCAGAAGGCAGATCTACTACCATCTGAGCTAGGCTTTGGTTCGCGAGGCGGTTGTGAGGCCGCGGTCTATTCTTTAGTAACCTTTTTAGAACATTACGGGGAGGTTATTCTAAAGATATAAAAAAGTAGGGTTAAATGATGATTCAACATTTAACCTCATTATCATATTTTTTTTATTTTTTTTTAACCTTATCATTCATCATGTGGTCATTGTTCACTCCTTTCAAGGAGTGGATTTTGAGTTGACGGCAGAGAGAAGTGAATGGAAGAGAAGATTATGTTGTGCCGACAGAAGGATATGGTGTTTCCTGCGGAAAGGCCGATAATTCCACAAACAGACACACCTACAGACGGCAAACTAAAGTATTACGAATGCATTAACATTCTTACTTTTTGTAAATGATAAGATAATAGAGAAAACTCGCGATGACTGTATGACTGACTTTTTAGTGCAGCTTTCATATTGGGAGTAGGTAAGGTACGTATTTGGTAACGGCTGCTAAATATGGCAATCCTTTTCGTGGGCGTTAGCAGGATACATGCACAAAACATTATAGGTAAAACTCCTATATGGACACCGTAATAGCTCTCGAGAAAGGCCAAGTTTCGACACACACACCGAGGGTTCCAACCCACATTTCATGGCGAAATAACATGTCTCTTGTACACCTACTTGTATTCTAAGCATATAAATGTAAAAAATATTTAAGGGTTAATTACATTTTAATTATTTTTGTTATAGCGGAAAAATAAATACACACTCTGTGAGGAATGGAGATACTTTATTGCACACCTTATAAATAAAACTTACTTAACCTTAAACAATATACACAATTGGCGGTCTTATCGCTAAGACGTTTTTTCTCCCAGACAACCTTTGGGTGAACATTAATGTCAATTCCCTCTTCAACTGTCCACCTAGATACAGTCCGCTGACAGAATGATGGACGGACGGTTGGTTGAGGCATAGTAATAGGGTTCCCGTTGGCACCGTTTGGGTATATGTAACCCTAAAAATACCGTTGATTTGAGTACCTTCTGCTTTTTAGTATTAAAAAAAAAATTGGTGCTTTCCCACATACATTATTTTAATATTTGAATGATTTCAAAAAAAAATTTAGAGTTGCTTGCATTTTATTTAATAATACATTTTACTTATTTTAGTGATAAGTAAGTGATTTGATTTAAACACGATTTTGAAACCTCTAGTTATCTGTAGGTGAAAGTACCCAATCAACTAATAATTACGTTTAAAAAACTAAAAAGAAAACCAACTTCAATGAAGAATATGATACAATTTCGTTAACCTGAATGACGTATTTTTTCCGATTATTTTGATGACTGATGAATTTCAGACAGACAGACAGACGCGTGGTCCTATTAGGGGTTCGTTTTTTCCTTACTTTTGAGGTAATACACACTAAAAATACCCAAATCGCTTCAAGTGTGCCTATAATATTTGAAGATTTCCCTCGATTTCTCCAGGATCCCATCATCAGTCCTAACCTAATAACGATGGGACCACTGTACAGTATACGCTTTCAAACAAAAAAACATTTTCCCAAATCGGTCCAGGCGTCTCCGAGTAATCGGGGAACATTCATAAAAAAACCAACGAATTGAGAAACTCCTCCTTTTTTTGAAGTCGGTTAAAAAATATTCATCAATTGGTGAAGATATCTATGATTTGCTGTATGATTCGTTGAGGAGTGGATTAGAAATTCATTGGATTTTCATAAAATTTAAATGAGTGTAATTTCAAACGTCAATCAATCAAAAAAATATTGTGCAAATCAGCTAAGAACTCGCGGAGAAATCGATGGACATACAGATAAAAAAAATACCGTTCGAATTGAGAACTTCTTTTGAGAAGTCGGTTTAATAACTAAGATTCTTGTTTCAATGGGATGGATGGCCGTTAGGAACTAAGAGGATTGAAACCTAAGTAAGTGAGCCCAACTGGAAACTCGAGGTAAAAGATAGAGACCAAACTAATAAGTGAGCTAAGCTCGAATTTGACCTGTTTTGAAGGGTTCTGTAACAAAAGGATGCTGACGGGACCCTATTATGTATTATGCCTACATAATAGGCCTGACGTTTGTCCGTCTGTTTGCCTATATGTCATTGATCACACATTTCTTAGTACATTTAAAATTTTAGTGCTCAGGTGCCTTTAACACTAATTATATATATCACTAACGTCCTTTGTACAACAAAAATCATAAAAACTGGCTAAGCGTGAGTCAGACCCACATGCTCCAGAACTAAATTTACTCGTTGGAAGGGTTCGCGTATCCAACTCGCACTTTGCATGTTTATTTACATTTATGATTCAACTATATGTTATTCCGATTTGTGTGAAATCCAAACGATAATTATAATCTACTTACATGAGTCAAACAGTCAGTCACCACCACAGATATATTTTAGGTACAATAATAGGCGCGTGTTACCCAATTGCTTCCCTTGTACATTGTTAGTTGAATTATGCATTATTATCATAGTAATAAAAATGATTTCATATTCCATTCCAATTTATGGTGGTGGTTTTAAATAAACGTTTTATTTACGGATATACTTTTTTGTAAATATATAGGTTTTTTTTATTTTTTTTACTGTACGACGAGGAAGCGCTTGGCCTTCATCTCACCTGGTAACAAGTTGAGATAAGGCCGAAGATGGAGGCGCACTTCACCCGGAATCCTCAACAAACTGAGGAACTGGCTATCTTACCTCTGAATGCCGGAACTCAACAATTTATTTTTAAGAATTGTTATTATGGCGACAGAATTAAAGAACAGAATTAGGTAAGATGGTGGTAGCTAGCCAGGCGGACTTAAACAAAAGCCTACCACCAACCAAACCAAGCACAATATAGGTACCACAGAACACATGATAGAGGTAGATTCATTGTTCTGTGATAGGTACCTTACTTATGACACAAATAGTATAGTAACACCAAAACTCATAAGTAGTGAAAGCAAAAGTCCATCACGTCTCTTCCTTTATTAAACATCTGGTTTCTGTTTGTTTCAGGAATACTCCTTTTGACACCGATCACAAAATGCCAGTTCCACCCACCAAGCCAGCAGGGTAGGTATGCATCAATCTCATCATCATCTCTTACCTATACTCACTCACTTCATACAAAGTGATTACTGTCTTTTCTCTGCTTTCAGCGAGCTTCAACCAAGCTGAATGGCCGAACCCACACCTCCAGCAGAGAAACCCACCTTGGCACGACTTTTCAGCTCCAAGAAAAAGATCTCCCGAATTCGTCAAGCCGAATTATAACAGCAACCAACCGTACAGCTACAACACTGGGCCATTTGGACCTAGGCCGGTTCAACAATTACAGAACTTCCAAAACAACAACGACCGGTCTTTCATCGCTGCTGAGAGTCAAAACTACAATAATTTCCAGAATTACAATGACAGGGCATACAATTATGGAGCACAAAACTTCGATCACTTCCATAATTATAACGGAGAATCCCAGATGACTGCAGAAAGCCAGAACTACAACAGTTATCAAAACTACGGACAGTTGGCCGCCTTGACGGCAGCAGATGATCCAAATTTCCAAAACTACGAAGGCAGGTCAGGCCCAGTCCCTAATGACCCCCGACTTCTGTCTGAATCAGCTTTCACCAAGATTTCTGAGACCCTCGGAGCTATCAATACAGTAGGCCACTATCTAGTAGACATGGTGAATGATGAACGCGAAAGTAACGAAGAAGACCCTAATCTAAAAGAGCTACCTCAGGCTTTTTACACAATCAGCAAAAACGTCTTAGGAAGAAACGTAACTGATAAAATAGCCCCTTTCGTAAGAAAGGCTTTACCAAAAGTCTTACCAGATGCACCAATCACGAAGATAGCTACAGCAAACGATAGAAACGACGTAAAATTCTGCACTACTCCTGAGGGTCAGGAAGGAATTTGCGAGGACTTGAGCAACTGCCCCCAACTGTTACTTAACTTGGTGAACTTACGAGAGTCTCTGTGCTTCAAAGATCTTTTCGTCCCTGGAGTATGTTGTCCAAAAGATGCGATAGTGACCACACCAGTCAACGAAAAGCCCGCTGTAGCGACTACAAGTAAGCCTACGTATCTGGTGCCAGTTACAACACAGAAACCAAAGCCTCAGACGACAAAACGGCCTTCTGTAGTTCTAGTCCTGACAACTAAGAAACCGAAGGCTACTCCAAAGCCGACAGCCAAGCCAACAACAGTCCCAAGCACGACAATCACCACTCCGAAGCCGATGCGGACAACGACCTTCTACTATAGCACTGTAGCGCCACCAGACATAGCCAACTTCTCTAATATTGTGGATATGGATGGTAAACCTTTTTCCAAGTAATTGTTGCCATAACCTCTAATATAAAATGATACCGCATTTTCTATTGTATATGGTATTCCTGATAAAGCCTTCAGACAACGTCCCAAAAGCTCAAGATTACACAAATCATAATTTTTCTTGTCTATTATCTATTAGATTTTTTGATTTCTAAATGAATACAAGTATAACTAAATTACAATCAACTCAACTTTTTTCCTTGAGAAGTCTTAATGCTTTGGCACCTTTTTTTCAGAATGTGGCCAGCGAGAAGATGAAGGTGGCAGGATCGTGGGCGGCACGGAGTCGAAACCAGGACACTGGCCGTGGATGGCAGCCATCTTCCTTCATGGCAGTAAGCGAAGGGAGTTTTGGTGTGGAGGCACCCTGGTAGGGACGAAACATGTGCTGACGGCGGCGCATTGCACCAGGGACTCTAAGCAAAGGCCGTGAGTTTGTTGTTTTGATTGAAAGAATGGCATTGTAGTTGGGATGGTAAAAGAAAAGTATAACAAACTAGTCAAGACGGAACGTTTGCTATGAGTGATTTCCAACCAGGAATTTTCATTATAATCCCACTTTAGATTCTACTGAGAAAAACCAGGTCGGAACCATCCTTATTCTTCTCATCCTCCCAAACCTTAAGTGACTATCGTTGTAGTAGGAAAATGATTGACACGCAGATAATCAGAATGTTGATATTGTCAAAGGTCATAAGCCTTAAAAAACGTATATAGAAACATTCAGCCCATATTTACTTCGGAAAACCAATAGCTAATAAAAAATCCTTAAAAAACGTATATAGAAACAGTCAGCCAATTATAGGTTTTCACTAATAACACCTATCTAGGTAAAGATAAAAATGTGAACACAACATCTTAGAGTCAACCAAATGCTGCACAAAATAAAAGAAACAAAAAGGTTATAAAAAAATATTACAATAATAGTAACAAGAAACAAAACAGGTTGCTTACTAACAGATTTGCTACAAATTAATTTCCAAAAATGTTAACTACTTACTTTCTACTACCAAAGAAGTGAGGAGATAGGCACCGCTTCGCCCTGGGGATGCGTGTACAGAATAGATCAAGTCAATTGTAACCCTAACTAGTCGTGCGCCTGGCCTACTTGCAAGCTCAATAATTTTCAACAAAAGTGAAGAAATGACCTTTGACTTCCAGCTTCCCTCCTCGCCAGTTCAGCGTGCGTCTCGGAGACATAGACCTGGCTCGAGACGACGAACCCTCTCGTCCGGTTACGCTGCGGGTGACGGCTGTTCGCGCGCACGAGCAGTTCTCCAGGGTCGGCTTCTACAACGACATCGCCATTCTGGTGCTCTCAGGTCAGTGTCCATTGTAAAACCAACTTGTTAACGTAGATCTTCTGACCGCTGAAGGTGCAACTTCAAGGTCAGGGGTAAGTAAAGTACGCATGAGTCTTTATCATGCATCTTTCTTTCTAATATGTGATACAGGTTCTAACATACGTGCAAGTGATAACAATATAACGATTTGAAATCCGAAGCTTAAATTTTCCATCTGGTACCAATATGTAGTGACTGAAATTTTACGAGCATACATAAAACACTTTCCTACAACTGCTTGCAGATAACGTTCAAAAGTCCAAATACGTGATCCCGATCTGTCTGCCGAGCAGTGATCAGCTCCACAGATCCTTCGAGCGCTCCCTCGCGACCGTGGTTGGTTGGGGAACCACTCGCTACGGTGGGGGTGAGAGCTCGAGGCAGCTGGAGGCTCGGCTCCCTGTGTGGAGGAATGAGGAGTGTGACAAGGCGTACTTCCAGCCTATCACTGACACGTTCCTTTGCGCTGGGTTTTCAAGAGGAGGGGTGGATGCTTGTCAGGTAAGAGTTACGGGAGTAGCGGGTGCCTATAGACTCGGCTGTCGGTGTGAAGGAATTAGAGTGTGACAAAGCTCACTTCCACCATATCGCTGACAAGTTCCTTTGCGCTGGGTTTTCAAGAGGAGGGGTGGATGCTTGTCAAGTAATAGTTACGGGAGTAGGGGCAGCTGTTGGCTCGGCTCTCGGTGTGAAGTAATGAAAGTGTTACAAGGCGTACTTCCAGCTTATCATTGACACGTTCCTTTGCGCTGAGTTTTCAAGAGGAGGGGTGGATGCTTGTCAGGTAAAACTTACGGGAGTAGGGGCAGCTGGAGGCTCGGCTTTCAGTGTGAAGTAATGAAAGTGTGACAAGGCGTACTCCCAGCCTATCACTGACACGTTCCTTTGCGCTTGGTTTTCTAGAATAGAGGTGGATGCTTGTCAGTAATAGCTTCGAAAGGCAGCTGGAGGTTTGGCATCCTGTGATAATGCGTGTGACAAATTGTTCTCATTCATGCGGTGGTCCCACAACGCTCCCTTTATTTAGATGCCAGATAAGGCGCAGTTCCAGCATATTCCTCTTAGCTGGGTTTTCATAAGGAGGGGTCATGTCATGTGAATAAGTCTTATTTTGTTAAACAGCTAGTTCTCTATGATAATGGTAAGCGCTCTAAGCAGCTGGATGGGGAGTATGACAAGGCAACTTTACCGACCGTAACTAATTAATACCAACCTATGCTCCATATTCAGGTATACAATCTTTTTCTAAGCTGGTTAGAGCAAGGATATTTCATGATCATACGGATATAAAATTACCTACAGAGCTAAAATTTTCATAAAATCTCTCCTTTCGAACCCCCGACCACTACGTTAAAAATAAATCTGGTTTGATAAACTTGAACCTCTATCACGAAATGTTTTTATCAATAACTTGTAACCAGGTGAGACCAACCATGTTCGATTGGTGGTAGGACTTCGTTTCAGTCCGCCTGGCTAGCTACCACCATCTTACCTAATTCTGCCATAATAACAATTCTAAAATTGTTGTGTTCCGGCATTTAGAGGTAGGATAGCCAGTTCCTCAGTTTGTTGAGGATTCCGGGTGAAGTGCGCCTCCACTTTCGGCCTTATTTCAACTTTTGTAACCAGGTGATGAAGGCCAAGCGCTTCACCGTCATACAACAAAAAAAAACTTATTTTAAAAACCGTTGTTTTTTCCATTCCAGGGTGACTCTGGAGGCCCGTTGATGTTGCTTGTGAGTGGAAGATGGACACAGATCGGGGTGGTGTCCTTCGGGAACAAGTGCGGCGAGCCAGGGTACCCCGGGGTCTACACCCGCGTCACCAAATACGATACCTGGCTACATCAAAATATCGTCTAATTGTCCAAATACGATTTCTGGCTACTGTACTACCTTACTTGTTTAAAAAGTCCCGTAAGACATAGGTATTGTCACAGTCCTGCGTTCTGAGCTGTTGCCTTTTTCAATGACTTTTCGTCGATTCAAACGAATCGATTGAGAAATTGTAGCTTAACGGCTTAGTCCTAACGAGTAACGATGCTTTTGTCTACTTTTGTAGTGTCATTGGTAATCAATACATCCACGGGGAATAGTTTTAATATACGATTCAATCAGCCAATGAAAATAGCAGAGTCACGGAAAAGAAAAATCTCCCGTAGTGCCGTACCAAATCAACAGTACCTAGTGATTTAAACTAAACTGTAATTTTAGTTAACAAACGAAAATTCTGTTTTTTTTTATGCTGGTACTACACAAGTTTCAGCGTCATTTACATTTTTCATGATATGACAATTATGCGCGCATATTCACAGATACCTACTACACAAACGCAATGTAGGTACCTACCTATATGAATGAGTTATACCTACCTATACGTGCCAGCTATCAGTTATGCACCTATTGTCAAGTGTTGTTGTTGTACTACTTAGTTATTTATAGGTTTGCCATATCTACCTACCATCTTCGCTACTGTATAGATATAGTAGGTAAATGGAAAATAGAGAAGACAAAGTTGCAAAAAATACGGCAGGAGTACCAACATTATTGCAAAACTACAACAGACGACATTACGGTGGGTAATCGCTACCAAACCAGCAGTTTATCTTATATAGGTTTAGTAGGTATAGACCTAGTAGGCTTTCCTTTAGCCTATACCTTCTAGATAACAGTTCTACCTTACGAAACGGTTTCCTGTGTTCCTTCGGTGTGCAGGAAAGCCAGTGCCTTCTGGCCCCGCTCCATCGTAGACCTCCTGAGATCTCATCCTTGCTCTGTATAGCTATTTTCAAACATTCGGAAAGCCTTATCGGATCGAATTCGGAAGAAGACATTCCGAGAACGCTATTCGAAATCTCAATATTTTGACATTGGAATTCAATATGCTTCCCGAGAGAAGATTTTCGTAGATGGTGTCAGAATAGCGTTGAAATCGGATTCTATGTCGGATCCGACAAAAAGAGATGTTTCCGATTCGAAAACTTTGTGTTCGAAAATTGCTATGCTGGTCAAGAGCTAGACAAATCATTACTCTGGTGCCTTACCACAACCTCTTTAAGAATTCTTGTTTTGATCTTACATTACTTTTGTCTCGTTTTTTCTTCACTGGACATACAGTGACAAAAGTCAAGTAATATCAAAACAAGAATGCTTACAGAGGTCGTGGTCACCTGGTCTAGAGAGACAAGCCTAGAGGTGGGATAACCCATTAATTATAAATACGACCTATCAATTTGGACCTATAATATAACTTACCTACCTATTGTGACTTAAAAGCTTTTTCAATGTAATAATTTATTTAATTATCAGATTGTGATGAGAAATCGACTGTTTAATATTAAGATATATGTATAAAAATAAACATTGCTAAGCTAAAGTGTTTTTAAAGTCTTATGTCATCCGGTATTTTAAAAATGTGGAATAGATATTTGTATTGTATTTATTCACTAAAAATAATATGTACCTACGTAGGCGACACGTGACCCAAGGGTTGGCTCTTATTTAGGCCAGCGAATTAGCATAGCTATTCATCGTGACAATGCAGCCAGTGCCTTGGGCACGATTCCGTCTGGTACTGGTCTGGAACAGTTACCTATAGGCCGTCTGTAACAGTCCTTAGGTAATCTGACTGATTCCACAACAAGTAAGATTTATTGTACGTTATATTGAATAAATATTTAACTATACATACGTACAACCGTTTTAACGGTCCTCAGGTAACTCGACTGCTTGGATTATCTAAGGACCGTTAACCGACAAACGGTCTATAGGTCCAGGACTTAAGCGTGCCCAAGACACTTGTTATTTATTAAAAACTCCAATGACAACTCAAAATAAAACATAATTTACTTATAGGTACCTTCTTTATTGCACATACAAAACAAACTAATCGCAACTAAAAATTAAAAAGCAGGGCAAAGGCAAAACCCTAAAAAAGTTAACTTCCAGCAAATCTTAGTCAAGAAAGAAACAAGTTTAAGTACCTAGAAGTGCAAAGTGTACAACATTAACTATAGGATAACACTGAAACTACTGAATGGATTTAGAAGTTCTGTAAGTATCTAAAAGCCTTAAAAAAATGCAAATTTCATGTGAATCCGTCAACACATTCAATAATAAATTGACGGATTTACTTGAAATTTACTATAAATACCTAAGCAACGTTAATTATGAAACATTTGTTTGACGAGTGATATGATACATTATAATCATCATCCATTTAAAGGCTTATATAAATACCAACCCATAAAAATACCAACCTTATAGTAAGTTATCTGTATAAAGAGTTTACCATGCGCTAGGGATTTTAGCTGGCGTTTAGTCGCGTATGGTCTAATTCGCAATCGGTCAAATTACTAAATATAGCAAACCGTCAAATAGCAAATCGGCAAAATAGCAAAACGTTAAAAGCTGGATGCTCTTTCCATGCATTCCGTTCAATTATATTACAAATAATTAAAGGGTTGACTTGAAAAATATATTACTTACCTACTATTTTTATTTTTTACTTAGCTTTCGCTCGTGGCTTCCCCGCGCGGTACAAAAATAAATGTTTTCCAGGTCCAGAACAATATCGATACCTACAAAGTTACAGTTTTTCTAACGATCTGTTTTGCAGTTGAATGACAAATCCGTTTTGTATCCGTTTTGCGATGTTTGACATCTCATTCCCATTTCACGGAAACAAACCCGGATAAATAATAGCCTATTTGTTATTGTTGGTCTATTCTAGAACAACATACCTACATATATTATATTATGTGTTTGAAAAAATGTTTCAGCTCAATCCATTCAGTTGTTTTGGCTTGAAGAAGGAACAAAAAACCATACAAAATCATCCTCATTTTTATAATAAGCTTAATCTCCACTAGGTACCAAATTTTATCTAGGTATATTCGTACAGAATTTAATCAGAACTTCTAAATCCATTCAGTAGTTTCAGCGTTATCCTATAGTTAATGTTGTACACTTTGTACTTCTAGGTACTTAAACTTGTTTCTTTCTTGACTAAGATTTGCTGGAAGATAACTTTTTTAGAGTTTTGCCTTTGAACTGCTTTTTAATTTTTAGTTGTGATTAGTTTGTTTTGTGTGAGCAATAAAGTAGGTACCTAGGTACCTACTTCCTTTTGCCTCCTAAGCACCACACTTAGCAGACGACAGGCCGCGACCTCACCTGCACCCTTATTCTGTATGACTAATCGTGTCTTAACACTCCCGCGTGACGATTTGTCAATACGATGATTCGATATCGTAACGCGGGCTTGATAAGACACGATTGGTCATATAGAATAAGCGCTCAGCGGGCCTAGCATGGGGTTTCTTGTCTAGGGTAGAATAGATTAAAAATGACATAAAAATGACATTTAGGTGTAGAGAGTAGAAAGTTTTCTTCGATCGGGAACATGGCGTTCGAAAGAATGAACGGATAGAAATGTTTTCTAGTCTACTCTAGACATGAGTCTACCACTGCGAGCATGCCATTCAATTTACTCTACTTTTGACGTTTGAGAATAGAAACATTTCTTCTAAAATTATCTACACCTCTCGAGACCTAGAGAAGCGTTTCTCTCGCATAATTTAGTGAATATTTTTTACGGTTACTATGAACGGTGGAAGAAATTGGCTTCTGAGCTTCTGGCTCTCAGTACGAGGAGAAAAACGACCGGAGACGTGAAATAATCGCAGTTCGAGAGCTCACAGTAGCTCTCGATTTGCCGGAGGCCGAGTTTAGGCGCAACTTTTTTGTAACAAATTTGTGTTTGTTAAGATTGTGCCGAGCACCATTGATCCGGGCTTTCTTTTTAAGGTCCCTCCAAGTCTGAAAATTTCAATGAAGCTAGTAAGACATAGGTGTCTTTCCCATTATGAGATAGATATCAAATAAGGATAGTATGGATGGATGAAATAGTTTCGAAGCCTTGCAATGGT
The DNA here is from genome assembly GCA_951394065.1 of Venusia cambrica. Lineage (NCBI taxonomy): Eukaryota > Metazoa > Arthropoda > Insecta > Lepidoptera > Geometridae > Venusia > Venusia cambrica. The sequence continues at coordinate 3,803,887 of OX596057.1, forward strand.
TATGGAACATAATATTAGTAAATACATTAGTGGACTACATGTCCACACATAATATGTTCGCCTTGGGAGAATATACCGGGCCCCTGGGACGTCGGGCCCACAATGAAGAATGGGTGCGTCTTCAAGGCGCACTCAAGGAGTTAGGGCCCCACAAGACTGTGGAGCAATGGAAAAATGTAAAACGTTTCGTTTTACGTATAAGCTGTATTTCTTGTTTCGTGTTGACATTTTGTGGGTAATGAAACGTAACGAACGAACTTCTTACAAAATTTTATATTTGACCTGTGGTTTCGTTCCCGTTGCTATAGAAAGAGCTTGTCTACGAGGAAACTGCTTTCTAGGGTTTGCTTTGAGAAACGGCGTGTTCGGGCAAAAAAAAGATTACGAAGACAAGAAACTGTCTTCTCTATTCTAGGGTAGAGTAGAGATGAAATCCCCGTGCTAGGCCCGCAGGGGCTGTGTTGTGCCTTGTGACCGGCAGTCACGTGGAGTTGATGGATACAGACAGCTCATGATCACTGGCGAGGCCTGTTCTTTACATACGTAGGGCCAGCCCCGGATCTCGGGACTTGCCTGGGCAAAAATGGGGTCTACAATAGAGCGAGTTTCCCCAGATAATGCTTTGTTCTCCAAAGCTGGAGGGTTTTGCGATAATCACCTCGCTTGTGTTCGCAGTAAATATGTAGATACACAGAAGGAAGCTGCAGCCCTTCCTCTGGTGAGATAAAATTGTTGTGTTCCGGCATTTAGAGGTAGATAGTCAGTTCCTCAGTTTGCTGAGGATCCCGGGTGAAGTGCGCTTCCAATCGGCTTTATTTGAAAATCAGACGACTGCTACTACTAATATTTAGTACCCGGAACCGTTCTGAATCAAGGCATCATCCTACTTATTGGACAATTAGGTGACTCAAGCCTGCGATGACCTAACCAAACTGTGAACAAACATCACTAAGAGGTGTCCCACCCGGGATTTGAATCCAGAACTCCGGATCAAGAGCAACACGCCCTACCTCTGTACTGACATTTATAAATTCCCGATGACGAGAATAAAATCCCAAGTTTCTCATTAATCATAAAGGTACCTATTTAGATTATTTCATGTCATGGTCATTTAGGTCATAGCTAGTGATAAAACACATCCGGTCAACCCACACACTTACTATCTACTGGATTTTTGACGCATATCAATGAACTTTTGTACCTAAATAATGCAAAAATCGCTTCCATTTTCACATTAGCATTGAACACACGTTAGTATTGCACGTCTGGACCATTAAGTTTAACGAGCAATTTTGGAGTCTTATAGTAGGTATCTATTTTACCTAAGTCAAGATGTCCAATACATACATAAAGCGTGAAAACTTCTTACACAAGCCTTTAGCTGGAAAACATACAAGTGATATTCCCGGGATAGGAATTCAGACGGCGGCGCGATTAGCAAAGAAAGGATATGCCACGGTAAGCTTTAGTTGCTACTTATTACCTTCGTAGCCGCCTCTAAGGTCTAGCTAGTGTTTCAAGCCGCCGATTTCAGATCCAGAGGTCCCGGGTTCGATCCCCAGGGAGTACAATATTGTGCTCGGTTTGGTTGGTGATCGGACTTTGTTTTAGGCCACCTGACTAGCTACCACCATCTTACCTAATTCTGTCGCCATAAAAACAATTCTAAAAAAAATTGTGTTCCGACATTTAGAGGTAAGATAGCCGGTTCCTCAGTTTGATGAGGATTCCGGGTAAAGTGCGTACCCCACGGCTCAAATAGGTAAGCTCTGTCGAGACCACTATATTTGCGCCTTTTGTGATCCTCGGCCGAATCAGCCGCCGCACCAGCCCTAACTGATGCCCCAGGCAGATGAGATGGCGCTAGGGTATCGACGCAGGTAGGCCAAAGGCCTACCCATTTCCCAAGGGACAATATTCATACCGTCGGGCCGCTTACCATCATCACGTAACAGACCATTCGGTTCAAGAACGGCTGGAACATCGAAAGTGGTAAAAGCACGACGGATAATGTATATATCTTACTAAGTATATAGATGATACTATACATGATATATATAGATGATGACTATATATAGATGATTATATTCACCAATCCCTATATTTTAATCGTCATTGCAAAAGACAAGGAAAACTGACAGCTAGGTACATTTATAGACTTATAAATAATAATATATACATAGTAAATATTAACATAATAATATATACATGGTAAATATTAACATAATAATATATACATAGTAAATATTAACATAATAATATATACATAGTAAATATTAACATAATAATATCTACATAGTATATATTGTTAAAAAAAAAAGTAAAGTGGAAACTTTGTTGGATTCGGAATTATTTATGTATTACCTTTTTATATGCTGTATCAGTATGTTTTCCGAATAAAATAAAATAAATAAATATTATACGAGAAGGCCAATTAGAAAAAAAGTTTCAACAAATATTATCTTAAAATTCATGTTAAATTTCCCCAATGCTAACATAATTTATTTTAGTAAGGAATGCATTATGTGCGTCTAAAGAAAGCATCTCATAAGATTAATCCCCTGTTTTACCCCCTTCGGGGATGATTTTGCAATAACGTTAAAACACTGGTTCATGGTTTTACGAGAACAAGAGTTCAAAAGTACGTATTACAATCCATTGAATGCGTCGTCGTGACACAAACTATAGGCTGTTCATGTTCTATTCTGTTCACCATCGAGTTCTCACATTGAGCCGACCATGAGTGGCTTGGCGCTTTGCAACCACTTCGCCCAAAACAGCATAGCATAAATAATAATAATAATAATATAAGCTTTTATTTTTCCATAACACTATTTAACTAACATAACATAACTAACTAAAATAAAAACAATTATTTACATATAAAGATTATCTTAACAGCATAGCATAGCAGGGTTAAAATAACAACAGGCTAGGCCAGGCAGTTTCTAGAGGCTTTCTCATCACAGCCGGACTTACTTTATTTTCTCTTAACATTTTCAGGCTGAAGCAATACTCGGTCTTTACTTATCAGACCGGGCCGGCTTCAGAAGATGGATGATATATAACACAGGAGCAAGCCCCTATCATGCAGAGCAAACTACAATGGCTTTGGAAGAATATTGTATGAAATTCTTGTACTAAAAAAAATTATAATCTAGGTACTTTCCTACTGAACCTGTTGTTACCTCCTAGTTCAAACCTAAGTATGAATTAAATTCAAAGATACATATAAGTCTTTTCTAACTTCCTACAGAAGGACCTAAGTTTTAAAGTAGGTAGGTTCGTACTTCATTACAGATCTCACTAAATGTTAACCGATGATAGGTACCTACTTATACCTTCAAAATGTTAAACCAACTGAATAAAAGTAATCACAGTAGTTACGATTTAAGTGTTCTATTGTTAAATTTTTATTACACTTATAATTAAACTCTCAGCAATATTGATTACTAGTCTTAACTAGTCGTAAATAAAAGCACGAAGTAATTTTTTTTCTTTTTACAATAACAATCCAACGCGTTTCCACATTTTGAAAAATCTCACGTGAGATTGGGGGATGGGGAAGATTCAAAGATTCCAATCTCACGTGAGATTGGGGGGGATTTTGCTGCGTGTAGGCTCTGGAACAATCTTCCATTTGAAATAAAAAACGACGATTCCAAAGATAGCTTTAAAAGACGGACTCGTGAACATTTATTAAGCCATCTCTGAGCTTCACAATTTTAAATTATCTGTTATTTTTTTTTAAGTAAGTATTCTTTTCTACTGTCGTTTTCCCTTTCTCATTTTACTACGGACATATTATAATTTTAGGTTGGTATATTTATATATTTCATATTTATGTGTCAGTATTTGTACGTTTCTTATAATGTTTGTATTGGTATATATTTATGTTAGTAGTTGTTTTGTATGTACTCATATATATATATATATATATATATATATATATATATATATATATGTATTTATAATTTTTGTTAGATAGACTTTAACATTTTTCTTATTTAATTATTTTTTTCATGAAATTTAAACTGAATATAGATAACGTAAATATATTTTGATTGTGGGGGTCGTTTTTGAGATATTCAATAAAAAAAAAAAAAAACCCAAATTTTCAAAACGACATCAACCTTTGTTTTATGTTAGAAAGAATTTACGTTGGCAACAAGAGAACCTCGAACACTCGGGTGAATAAAGAGAGTTCGAGAAAAAATACTTAAGTAAAGTGAGAAAGGTACCTATATTGAAAGCACACTTTTATCGATTGTTAATTACGTTCTATTTGAGAAATAATCTCATTTACAAACCAGACATCACGAGATCTCAGTTCGGGGCGAACTACTAGAATATAATGATATTTCTTATTTATGTAGGTACCCATATTGATACATGACAAGTAATTCGAAGAACTTCTTAACTAAATTTTGGTCACTCGCGCACTAAACAAAACTATCTCACTGAATTTCCGCCAAAAATTCGGTTCGTTTAAATATTTTTTTAGTATTTTTACCGATTATATATAGACTCAAGGATTTTAAACTGTCGCAGCACTACTGTAAACAACATTGTATAAACGTGAACCTCTTTTACAATTTTACTGATTGTTTGTTTTAAACTAGTTTTACGAGATTCAAGTACAGGAATGTTTAATAAATATAATTATTTAATTATTAATAATTTTTCGACATTATAAGAATTACTGTTTGTAATATTTTTTAGTTGGAACAAAGTTTTAGCGTAATAAGAAATGCGAAAAGTCAAATTATACTTCTAAGATTTGATGGACTGTAGGTACCTACCAACTGATCTATGAGGCATGTTATTGCCAAACGTATCCCAGTCCCAGATCATGTTCATCCTGTGCTCATCATATGGTACCTAGAGTATTATGAACTCCAGTTCATCGTAGATAATCAGCTATAATACGACTATTGTAGTTCAGTAAGTAGGCATACCTATTCATTATTATTGGTAAAAAAAAACCTACATAAAATAAAACACTTGTACCTAATCATCACGAGTCGTGTCGTGAGTGTTGCCAGTAATTAATGGAGATTCAGAACACCGGGATTTTAGTGTTTAGTATTTATTTCAAAACTACAACTATCATTACAGGCTATAACTAAAGCAATAGTGTAATATTCAAATGTAATATATAAATAACAATTATTTCTATTCTAATACATAATTCAATTCAATTCTAATCTATAACACAACATCTAATTTATTAACAATAACACAACACAAACAAAGTGGCCTTAGCAAATTCATTCAGAGAAGAATGGAAAAGATCCACCTTTTCAGCGACCAGATTGAGCGTGTACGCGTCAGAGGTGTTTTTCCAAGCAAGTTAGTCCTGCCGCGGGTCACCTCGAACAGAGGCGGCCGCCTGCGTCTGTGCACGTATTCATAGGGCACGCACATACGCACCGTCTCATCGTCACCGTCAGTAATACCACCTTGGAATACCCTAACAACATACAGCGAGCGCTAGATCCCGTCTCATTTCTAGCTTGCTGTATCCAACCATGCCGTGAACGGACAAGGTTGGATACATCAAGGGATATAGAAAGGATAAATGCCATATAGTTTCCAGTACGGGTACCGCGTAAATTTGTTCTGTATGCGCTCCATCATGAGACTATATTATTTAGTCTCATGTGGAGCCCACACAGCAACATTGCACTCTAACTGGCTCCTGACTAAAGCATCGTATAGCGCTCTTAAAGCTTTTAGGTTTGTAAAAGCATTTACTTGGCTAAGTATAACCCCAAATTCCTACATGCCTTTTTACATACACTAACATGTAACATGGATATCTGAAAACGAACGAAATTCGCGATGAAGGAACGCAAATTAAAAATAAGTTATAAAATTTGTTCATTTAGAATAGATTTTTGTAGTAGGTATGTTAGTTAGTCAGTAATCATGCAAACATCTTGAACATTCTTTGCAGATAATTCATCATTATCACTCACAAAGTACATAATAAGTAATAAATTTAGGGCAGTTTGGTTTTATACATTTAATCGACAGGCTTAAACTGACACTAATTATTTTTCTTTATCACATAATTATCTCATAATAATTGCACATACATGAAGTGTTAACCTGCAAGCCAACCACAGAGGAACTTTTATATAGGTACGGAAAGCCTTATTACCACTTTTACATTAAAATAGGACATACCAACTTGGAAGATTTATTTATTTATTTAGAAGCCAAGATGTATTACCGTAATAATACAATTAGTGGTAGTGGGTAGTTAAATTTTCCCTATGATCACTTTCCAGTCGCGTCGTTGGAGGTGAAACTGTACAACACTGAGTATATAAGTACAAGTTGTACAAAAGGAAACGAAAAGAACGCACGAAAAATGAGAACGAAAAGGGAACGTATGACCGTAAAATAGAACGCAAAATGTTTCAAAAGGAACGATCTGGTAACGCTTCGTGATCGTGATCGAAGTCACGTCGTTGCCGCCGTGACTATGTTTTTATTAAGCGCGCTCTTCACTTGCGGCGGCGACGTGAACTGCGAAAGCCATGTTATGATACCCAAACGTTTAAATGGCTTCTCGCATCGCGCCGATCGGTGTCGGTTTTTTACCCGCCTACACAGGGTTCGCGCATATTTCATAGCGCGCTTACGCGAACGCGAACGCGAACGCATCTACACACGCAGTCGTAGCTTTTCGCAGTAGCGTATGTAAGCACTCTGTGGTAGCGCACGAGACGCTGTCAGAAGTGGCCTTGCGTATTTTTTTTATTCAGCTTTCTCCTATTTGTATGAAAATGGCTTCATTATTTTAATACAATGTAAGTTCTAAAACCCGTCTATTAAAAAGGCTGAAAAAAGAAAATATTCTCATCATCTTATCAAAACATCAGTGTCAAACATTTCATCAGAATTATTGCGTGCCACTTATTTGTCACTGTCAAAAACAGCTGTTTGATTGATTTGACGTATACGTACCAATATATTCTAACGTAACGTTTAGAGATGGTGTATCAGGGTCATATTTTCGTATTCATATTATTGAATATAACACTTAATATATAATATAATAGTCAAATAATAGGTAGTGTTCCGAAAGTTTCTAATTCTGTATTCAACGCTACCTACAGGGTTTAAAGATATTTTATCAGGTATTCTTTTTGGGGAGGTATCCATAATCGGTTGAAAGTGGCTCTAAACGTACATAATATAAAATGTAACGGTGATTAAATTTTCTTCATCATTTATAAGGCTTAGGACTGTGAACGAAAATAAATATATTTGGCGTATTTAATGAGCTAATCACCTATGTAGGTACCTACAATGATTATTCATTGCTATTATTCACACAAATTGACTCATTAGCAGACGAATATCAATCACAGAAACTATTAGGTATTTACCTATTTATTTACTCACTACTAGAAGAACATCATTCGCACAAATTCAATCATTAAGAGACGAATATCAATCACAGATACTATTATTTACTTAGATTCACTCACTACTAGACGAATATCATTCACACAAATTCACTCATTAACAGACGAATATCAATCACAGATACTAATATTTACTTAGATTCACTCACTACTAGACGAATATCATTCACACAAGTTCACTGATTAACAGACCAATATCAATTACAGAAACTGTTAGGTATTTATTTAGATTCACTCACTTCTAGACGCATATCAATCAAATCACAGAATACATATTCATCTCACTCTCGTTCGCATAAACACTCGTAACAACAGCGCTTAACAGTATGTAGGAGAACACATAACACTAACAGCGCGTGGCTTGGCCACTCTGTTGCGCGGTGAAGTTCACGAAACGAATCTTGGATCAGGCTAATATTTGACTATTAAAATATAATATAATACCGAAGAAGTTTTCAATACCTATTACGAATATGCTAATATTAGGTTACTTATACCTATTATGAATATATTAGTTACACGTCTAGTAACGTTTCGTTCGTTTACAAAATTGTGTGTGGACTTAGTGTAGATATACAAAAGAGTAAAATTCTAGATTCACAAAATTGTGGATACTGAAATCTTTCCCTAGAACACAAGCAAGTATTTGCAAATTGTATGAGCCGACTAATATTTAGAGAGCTGTGCGAAAGAAGCGAACTGCAAAAACCATTATGAAGTATTCGACGTCTCCAACACCTAGCGTAAGCAACTTTCCTCGAAGCACATCACCCTTGCCGGCTCCAGTGAACTACCAGACCACGGCCAGTGCTGCAGTAAAGAGGTACAAGTACTTGCGAAGACTCTTCAAGTTCAACCAAATGGACTTTGAGTTTGCGGCCTGGCAAATGGTCTACTTATTCGTGGCGCCACAGAAAGTGTTTAGGAACTTTAACTATAGAAAACGTGAGTATTGGTGTCAATACATGCTGCAGCTACTATGGAAAAACTCTCCTGCCTATAAGGAGCTCTTTTTGCGTGGCTTGGCTAGAGAAGTATAAAAACCGAATAATACTATATTATATAGATAGCAGAATTGCTTGTATTAATCTATTGGTTGCTATTAAATGTATTAGCAGTTTAGCAGTTTTAAAAGCGGATAACTGCTGGAATAACAAACACAAGCTTAACCACCTTATGTTTTGGTGCTGCGAAGAATGCAATTCACATTCAGTACCTTAACTATTTCTTGACTTAAACATTTCATTTTACTTACAGACACAAAATCACAGTTTGCAAGAGATGATCCAGCTTTCCTGGTTTTACTTAGTGTGTGGATGCTGTGTAAGTATACATTTATCTTGGAAACCTACATATTATGAGGTAACAAATTATCATTATTTATTATTAATACAGTGTTGTAATTCTAAAAGTCTTTGTTCAGTCACTTTAAATTGAGTTTTATTAATAATTATCTTCGAAGGTGTGGGTACAGAAGACAACCATTTCCGGGATAATCATTAATACAACTTTTTATGGTATTCTTTATTATTATGATGGGTGCTATAAAACACATCTCTTTCTTTATGTAAAAGACATTTACATAAAGAAAGAGACACATAGCACCTAACAAGTTAAAGTGTCTTATTTATGGATGTGCAGTCAAATCCTCTGACACTACTCAGCTACTCACAAACATTGTGACCAAGTAGAAATCACTTGAAAAATTATTACTCTGGCAGTCTAATTTTGCTCAAAGAAATTTAATTTACCTATTTTTAAAATATGCTTCCGAACACTTAGTTCTGATGTAGAGAGTGGGTTCTCTGATAGACAAAGACATGAGTTACCTCATACCCTTGATTTATTGAGATGCAATTCCCCTTTGTGGGACAACACAGGGCAGTCTACTATGAACCACATTTACCACAATGGCAGTAATAGTGTGTATTTATTATTATTTTTATAGCTCCTATAGCACAAGCCCGCTTTTAATCGCCTCTGTGGTTCAACCCACCAATATCAGAGCCAGAGGTCCAGGGTTCGATCCCCAGGGGAGTACAATATTGTGCTTGGTTTGGTTGGTGGTAAGACTTTATTTAAGTCCATCTGGCTACCACCATCTTACATAATTCCGTCGCCATAACAACAATTCTTAAAATTTTGTGTTCCGGCATTTAGAGGTAAGATAGCCAGTTCCTCAGTTTGTTGAGGTTTCCGGGTGAAGTGCGCCTCCACCTTCGGCCTTATCTTAACTTGTAACAGTTGTAACTAGGTGAGATGAAGGCCAAGCGCTTCCCTGTGGTACAATAAAAAAAAAAGGTTTGCACAGTTCGGGGCTGGATGGTGCATTGTGTAATGTCCTGTTATTATTTCTTTATTTTCAGTATCATCAATATGCTTTGGCTTTGCAATGAATTTATCCTCGGGAAAGATAATACTGCTCACATTATTTGTCGTGTTTGTGGACTTCATTGGAATGGGGATTTTTGTCTCTACTGTTATATGGTGAGTTTCATTATGTAATTCATCATCATAGAACTGGAAATAGTCTACAGGACATACAAGTAAGTCTCTCAAAAGTTCCAAAGAGTGTAAAATGGGAAATTTTATGTATCACCACGCTTGGCAGGTATTATGAAAAGAATAGTAAGAGTCATTTCTTAGCTAAACTGCAATGCGCCAAATAAGAATGAATTTCAATTTCAATTTAATTATATTTTGGAGGGTGGGAGAGTGTTCTATTTGAAGAATAAGCCCATGAAATGTTTCTGGAACCTGTGGAGATCTGGCTGGCCAATGAGTTCCTAGCTCGCACCATTGTATCCTTGGCTGGATAAACTTAGACCTAGAGGCTTAGAGCAAAAACATTAAATGAAAACCTCATCCTTGCTCTAGCTGAAAGCTAGACAAACCTGGAGGTTTGTGATATGACCTGGATAAGAAAAAAAAAACTTGTTTTATGAGTCTGCCCATACAAGCGTAGAACCAAAATCACCTATAATTCCATATTTTTCTTTTCATTATCATCATCAACCGCGCTTATCTTAGGTAATCAATGTTGGGCATTAGCCTCCCCCTAAGTATTTTTTAACTAGGGACTCACCCTAGTAAAAAAAATACTTAATTAAAAATAAAATAGGTATGATAAATAATGATAATAATTTATTTATCATAATAACTACCTACCTACATATACAATAAGTTTAGTTTAGTATTAAAGTAGGGTTATAACTAAATATAATGTAGGGAGATACAATTTTAAAACTAAGAGGTGCCCAAGTGTAGGACCAACCTACTTAAGTTTGCCCCCCATGTCTCTCCCTATATACTTGCTCAACATTCTGTCCGAAAACCGTGTGGACATATTTTACCAAAACCTGCCGATACTCATGGAAACGGCATAGGTCGTCATTCAAACGAAATGTTTATAATGTGTAGTAACTATAGTATTTGTACCTGAGATTAATTAACATACCTAGATTTAGCATCGCCTTACGATTGTATAAAAATAAACAAGTCTGTAATTATGTTTTTTTTAAGTAAATAAATAAATGTTCTTAACATTCCAGGTATTTAGCAAACAAGTACTTGAGACGAGACCCCCTGGGCCCGGATGTAGAATGGGGGTACGCGTTCGATGTGCACATCAACGCCTTCTTCCCCCCACTTTCATTACTTCACTGCTTTCACATCGTCCTGTTTATCCGTAAGAGAATGAATGACATAAATGAAATGTCTTTAACGTACACAACAATAGCATTGAACAATTGAAGATTTCAAAAATCGAGCTAAACGTACAATGCGCGGTCTTATCGCTTTAGAGCGATCTCTTCCAGAAAACTTTAGGGTGGTGAGACAAGTTTCTTGCCTGTCTTCTCGTGTGTGAGTCGCGATTTCTATGGATCCCAAAATCTTACTGAATAAACGACTATTGATTGAGAGGATACATGTTTGGTTAATGGTAGGAGGGTGCACATAATTTAACAAGCCTCATAGCTCAGTTAGTAGTAGGTAACTCTGCCTTCTGCGCTGTAGGGTGTTGGTTCGATTCCCACCCAGGACAAACATCTGTGTGATGAATATAGATATTTGTTCTGTGTTTAGGTGTTGTATCATATAGTATGTATGTATTTAAATACAGAAAGTATTTAAGTATTCTATCCGTAATCTAGTTCCCATATTACAAGCTATGCTTAGTTTGGGGCTAGATGGCGCTGTGTAAAATGTATGTCCTATAATTAATTTAAGATAAAATAATACAAAACAAATCTTAGCTAAATGAATATCTACTTAATTATGATTTAAACATGATGCACTTGCTTACTAAAATATATATACCTAGGTAGTAAGTATACCTTCTATTTATTTAATTAGTTAAGTAAATGAATATCTACTTAATAATTTTAAAAAAATAAACATGATGCACTTGCTTACTAAAATATATATACCTGGGTAGTAAGTATACCTTCTATTTATTTAATTAGTTAAGTAAATGAATATCTACTTAATAATTAAATAAATTTAAACATGATGCACTTGCTTACTAAAATATATACCTGGGTAGTAAGTATACCTTATGTTTATTTAATTAGTTAAGTAAATGAATATCTACTTAATAATTAAATAAATTTAAACATAATGCACTTGCTTACTAAAATATATATACCTAGTTAGTAAGTATACTTTCAGCTTTAGGGGTCAGAAACAATTTAGCAAAAAAAAATTCGCTAACAGAAAAGTTCTTGTGCGCACGAAGTGTAAAAGTTTATATGGGAGAAGTGCAGAAAGCAAGAATTTTTTTTCGGTCGGTTTGTGACCACTGCAAAGCTACTTAGTAAAAATAATTAAGTACTGTAAAAATGTTGTGTTATTCCAGATTTCCTGGGCTACAATGAAGGTTTCCTATCGTGTTTCATCTCGAACTCGTTCTGGCTGGCGGCGTTCGTTTACTACATGTATATTACTTTCTTGGGATACAGCAGTGAGTATAATTTATTACTTACCTATAGTTAGCTGTGTGGGTTTGGGCCCGCCTTCCGTTCCGGAGGTTGTGTGTTCAAATCCAGTCGTGCACCAATGAACATACTCTGAAGGCGAAGGTCACATCGTGAGGAAACCGGCCTCTAGGATCAAACATCCGAATGGCATGTGTCACTGGCTAGTATTCGCTAAGGGGCGATGGGCTTGCAACCTGTCACGTATTGTATGCTAGCTACTTGCAAACCGTGGGCATGTCCCGAACGTAAGTTTGAACGTGCCTCTAGTACCTACTAGGGGGTAGTCAGAGGCATCATAAGATCCTCATAAGAACCACACTCTAAGTAGTGATGAGGTGAATCCTCGAAGGGGAAAAAGTCGCGAGTCTTTAGTTTTTTTTTAAATAATACCTCTATTAGATATTTACATAACGTAACGTAACTTAAGTGTCCTAACACTAGTGTTGTGATGAATAGCCAGAGATTCCGTTGTCCGGGGTAGACCACTAGAAGGTAGATCACATCTACCTTAAATTGGTTCCTTAACTTTTTTTTATTGTACGACGAGGAAGCGCTTGGCCTTCATCTCACTTCACAAGGAAGCGCACTTCACCCAGAATCCGCAACTAACTGAGGAACTGGCTATCTAACCCTAAATGCCGGAACTCAACAATTTTGGCTTTGTTGTTATGGCGAAAAAATTAGCTAAGATCGTGGTAGCTAGCCAGGCGGATAGCAAAGTCCTACCACCAACCAAGCTGAACGAACTTTAGCAAAGTATTGTCATATTTTTTTTTTCATATTTTATTTATTCATAAACAATTATACAATCGTGTCTGAAAACTCTTAAACTAAAAACAAAAATGTACACAAATATAAATTAAACATAGAAATATACAATTCAATTAATTAATATTAATATTATTCATGCGTCATCATAACAATAATCATCAATAGAGTAAAAACACCCTTCGAGCAGAAGTTTTTTCAATTCAGAAGTGAACAAATTCGGACTGTCTATTGTCTTCAGTTTAATTGGTAAGCAGTTAAATAATCTGACAGCTTGGTATCTGCAGCAATGCTTCACTATCTCTAGTCTTGGACAATACGGTGTCCCAATATCTTTTCGTCTAGTAGTAAGGCGTTTTAATCTTTGCTCAGCCGTTTCGTAGCGATATGGGTTTTTAACAATATCACTTACAGTTACTAATATATACAGACTGGGAACCGTAAGTATATTAAGATTTTTAAAATGCTCTTTACATGATTCCCACTGAGGTATTCTAACTATAGTTCGAATTGCGCGTTTTTGCATTATGAAGGCCTTTTTCATATTGTAGGCGTAGCTCCCTCCCCAGAATTTAATGCTATATCTAATTTTTGATTCTATCAGGGCCTAATATACTAATTTTAATTGGTTGATTGTTACCTCCTCCCTCAAGCTTCTTAGAGCGTAACAAGCGGAACTAATTGAATTTTCTATATCTTCTATTTCTTTTTTCCAGTTTAAGTGTTCATCTATTTGGACGCCTAAAAATTTGATGCTATTTGAGAAAGTAACATGCACGTCTTCATTAAAGCTGTCACTTTCATCGCTATTGTGGCTGGTTGTTTTAAACAATAAGGCACATGTTTTATTAATATTAAGGTTAAGATTATTGGCATCGAACCACTTATTAAAAGCCAACAGAGCAGCATTGATCTTGATTTTGAGTTCATGCAAACTGTTTGCTGGAATCACTGCATTAGTGTCGTCAGCATAGATTATTAGCCCAATATCCGGGGCGGTGCTATTTATGAAATTGATGAGGTCATTTAGGAATATCACAAAAAATATTGGTCCCAGGATTGAGCCTTGCGGCACACCCCTACTAATTGTAGTGGCCTTAGATTTGGCAATAACTTCTTGTTTATTTATAACGCTTCTAATTTCGACAAACTGCTTTCTATTACTGAGGTATGATTTTATGAGGTTAAGCACATTTCCTCGTATGCCGTAATGGTCTAGTTTTGCAAGTAGTATTGGATGATCTATTGTATCAAAAGCAGAAGATAGATCCAGAAATAGACCTGCTACCTTCATTTTCTTATTTATACATTTATAATCTTATATTTATAATCAATTATACATTTCAACATTCTCTATAGTGCAATCAAACCAGCTGTTGTTTTCAGATCTGCCGATGCTGCACAGCGCGAGACTGTTTCTCTTTCCACTACCACTGCTGGTGCTGGCGTTTCTGACCACCGTGTCACTCAACATCAACCTCAGCAACTTGATGATCTATTTTTACGAGTACAGAGTGCTGTAACTAGTTCCTTCCTTTTTGTGTCGGCTAGACTTTACACTATAGATGTGGTCCATACCCCTATTGTGGTCTGTGGAACAACCCTAGTGCCACATTATGAGCCATAGCCGTCTGGCATGGCTCTTAAACAACTACTATCCCTGTAAAACATTGAATCATCTCACTTATCCGACAATCAGGTGATTCAAGTCTGAAACGTGAACCGAACCTTACAAAGATGTTCAAACCCAAGACAGAGGTACAGTAAGTACCATGGAGGTGTTAAAAAGTGCTGTCCGTTGCAGTATGTGTTTGATAAAATTACATCATATATTAGGATTTTCAGTTACAGCAGGCATTGAGCGAACTGACCCTGCAATGTAGCCATGAAATTACTTGGTTACCCCCAATAGTTTTTTTGTTGGACTTATTCTATACGACCATGTAAATATACTGTACTACTGTAAATAAGAGATCGAAGGCCAGTGTTATGATGAAAGCTATTTCATCCAAGTTATTGAAGATATGATAGATTCCATAACCCCAACGTGCTAACAAATCATCATACTTTTTAATTTTATACTTTACATACACTTAATAATGTGATTGGTTTGGTTCAAAGCATGAGGAACCGGCTATCTTGCCTTGAAATGCTTGATGCTTTGAAAGCATGGGTATTAAACTTGAAATGCATTTTTAATCTGATGATTTGTTAGCCATAAAGGGACGGACGATAACAAAAATAAGTAACTACCTATGCTACGGTGAGATCGAATTTATGTGGAAAGCAATTTTGTAAAACAAAAATATTGATCAATTACCTACCTATCTAAATACAATTAGGTAGTTTGTATATTAATAATTTATCTAATATGATTAATCTAATTGGATCTTGTACATATTAAGGTAGGCAATTATTTTAATATTATAATTATCGAATAAAAAGTACATAATCTTATTGATATAGTGTATTATTTGATAAGTAATTTCTACTAGTAAAAAATAAATAAAGCAACTATTCATCATCTAGTACTATCACTTCATCCGATTGATATAGTGTATTATTTGATAAGTAATTTCTACTAGTATAAAATAAATAAAGCAACTAATCATCATCTAGTACTATCACTTCATCCGAAGATATCATAGGCTTCGGTCTTTCATTAAACGGCAAGGCTTTCTTAGCTTCAGGCTTTTTCGGTTGAGATTTAGACTTGGTAACGGTAAGAGAGGAAGGGAGTTTGCTGATGGAAGCGTTGATCTCTTGCGCGGTAGATTTGGGCATGTGTTTTTGACGTTCAGCTAGCTTTTCTTGCAGGGTCTTACCGGGACTGACTTGCTGGTGCGGCATTGGCGGTTTAGTGTGGACTCCAGTGTTCGCTGTAGATGCAGACGACATGTGCGCTTGAGTTGGTCCGGTATTGGTGTGCGAAGTCGATGAATAGGAGGTTAGATTCGCAGCCAGTGACGCGGGGAGACTTGACAACACCTTGCCCATACTCGGCGCTAAAGTTGGTGCCTTCGTTGAAACCTTCTGGAGTGAACTTGTAGGCCTTTGCAGTCCCATATTCGAAGACGTGGATAACGATTTATGCATGCTAAGCACTTGGGACGATTTCGGTTGACTAGTCTTAGGCAGAGACGTGGATTTATGTAAGTTAGCGACAGTGTTTGGCTTCGAAGTCGGAGGATAGTATTTATTCTGCTTAGGCTGTTGACTACTTTGTCCTAATTTAGTGATATTGGGCTTCGGTGCGCGTTTTTGCTTTTTCGCTGGCGGAGGGAGACAAGACGACAGTGTTTGTCCTAAAAACTGCCGGTAAAACTCGGCTTGGAACGAATTCTGCAGGGAGCTTTGTAGGGAGGATTGCAGAGAATTTTGAAGTGACGAGTATCCGGCCATAGCAGTCATGTTATTTAGATAAGACGAGAGAGATAGAGCGGCCGCTGTTTGCTGGGACATCAATGGATCGTTCAGCATAGGTAGGTAATTTTGGAAAGCTGCCGCCATCTCGTGAGCAGACATCTTCGGGACACTCGGCAGAGCGGTAGAAGTTGGTGGCAGGGCCGGTTTTGGATCCGCTTTCATCTGAATCGAACTGTGTGTTTGAAGAGGAGCTTTCGTAATTTCGGCGGTCGTTTGCTTAGCCGCTTGTTTCTTTTCCTGCTTCTGACATTTATCCAAACTTGCTTGCGTCGCCTCTTGCTTCAGCTGCTGAATAAACCTCTGACAATACTTCATGCTGAGATCAACGAAATTCAAGTTTTCTGTGATAGGATCTGTGGTGATTAATTTATATGCCTCTATCAGCAAATTGGTAAACTGTTTTGAGCTGGGTTGTTTCTGGGCTCTTTGGTAGGCCCTATAAATGTCCAGCATTAAACTTTTCAAAGCCTGCTGCTCCACATCGTTAGTCTTTAGGTCTGCTTGCTGACTGAACTTAGTCAACTGCCCCTTAAGAGATTGTATGCATAAGGAGAACGCTTGTTGGGCCAACTCTTCTCGATCAGAGTCACGTAAGTATGTCTTGTCTGGCTCTGGTATACGTTGGAGATGCATACTCAAGTCTAGCAATGTTTTGTGGTCATCGAATTCTTTTAAGATTTCCATGGTCAGGAGAATGGAGCGACTCATGTGGAAGGTAAAGCCTCCAGGTCTGTCGACCTCTTCTAGTGGAATCTTCCATATATTGTTGAAGAAATTGTTCTGCTTCCTTTCACTAAAAAGCCCTCCTAGCTTTTGTCCAGCTCTCGTAGTAAAATTGGAAAGCAAGAGATCTCGACACCTTTCGATATCTTTTCCCTTCTTATAATAGAAATGGTAATGGGCTACTCTGTAAATAGCTTTATAGTGAGGCGGGAATCTACTGGCACAGTCTTCTAAGGAATCAAGGCAGGTTGATATTATTTTCTTGAGTTCTTCGTCGGATAATGGTTTATTGTCGTTAGAGTTATTCGACGTACTGTCCCTACTAGAGTCGCTGCTGCTATCGGAGGAGGAATCGCTAGAACTGGAATCAGATGACGACGACGAAGAACTGCTTGAGCTATTATCTCTCTTGTTCGTTTCTGCAGTTTCTGCAGCATCAGTTTTATTATCCGTTGAAATTTTCGCGTCAATTTCCTTCGTCTCTTCAGCGGGTTTATCACTATGTTCGGAAGGCTTAGCCTCTAGAGCTGATTTTATTTCCGCTTTTTCAAAAACAGTTTCTAATTTTGGCGATGTTTCTTGTTTATCTTCAGTAGGTATGGTGACTTCAGTCTCTGTGGTTTCCATAGAAACATCAGTTACAGCCGTCTGGATTTTTTCTTTTTCAACTTCATTTGACGGAGCAGCAGTAAGATTAACTTCATTTGGTGGACCAGCTGATTCTTTAGAAATAAGTCTCTCCGTATCGTAGGAGGCAGATCTTCTCACTTTTGCAGCAGCATTTTCTATTTTCAGTCGTTTTGATTCGTGGCTTGCCTCTTCTCCCGCATCACTGATGGAGCGTTTCAGAATATTAGCGGCCAGCTGAATCGGCTCCTTTGTGATATCAGTGGCTGGTTGGTCTTGCTCTTCAGTTTTTTCTGGCACAGAGTTATCGGTTTCAGAGGTTCCGTCCTTCTTAGGTTTCTTTGTAAATGGACCATTCTTCCACTCATCAATATATGTGGTGAAAACTTTACCTACTGCAGCTGATATAGGCTTGTTCTCGTGTTGTTCGATATATTTAAGAATTGATGAATGTATTCTGTAGTGCAGTTCTAAGACTTCAATGCTTAAATGCGCGGGTGTGTTGTAGTTGATTTTCAATGGATATGTCGCATCGGTTTCTTGTAGACTTTTAACGCCTTTCATATAGTAATCTAGGTAAACAGAGGGTGGTTTGTTTCTTTTTTCGGCGACTTTACCCAACATGTAGTAATGGAGCCAAGAATCCTCGTTTGCTTTGTCGTCATCATAACTGTTGTTGAGATCGTTTAGTACTGTCGTGAAACATTTCTGCGTCGTATCTAACATGTCTTCCTTTTGCTTCTCCAGTGATTCGAAGTCTTCCATGCTCAGTGATTCGCTTGCTTGCTTCAATAGTCGAGAGCAAAACGAATGAACGGTATACACAAAAATACCATATTCAATCCACATGTTACAGTGCATTGGATCCAGTTGAAGAGTACGTTTGAAGCACCTGATGATGAATTTAGCTGGTTTTAATATGTCTTTGTCGTTTTTGAGATTCTTACACGAATTTAGTGTTCTCCCTAAATTCACAGCTTTAGCCAAAGATATCTGAGCCCACGATTCCAAACGATCGTTGTTCATAACGACGTCTAACATGTTGTATTTAACTGAAGCTTTGTGGTCCTCTTTTTTGAAATTGTGATCACCCAATAAGAAGTAAATATCCCTCATTTTAATAGGCAGAAGTGATGGGTAATCAGGTAGTTTATCCGTCAACCCTTTGATATACTTTTCGACATCGACTACGTGTTTGCGAGGGTCCTGTTCTAGCGGTAACAGTGTCAGGATATATTTGAACAGGATTTCGGTATCAGATGTTAAGCAAGATTGTTTACCTTCTAGCGCCGGAAGTTCGATCGGTCTGTATATTTCGTAAACTTGCTGGGCTCTGTCCCAGTTCATTGTAAGTGATGTGACATTGTGATCTATTATGTATTTTAATTTGCCGAGCTGCTTTCGTCCCAGATGTCCGTACAGACAGGAAACACATTGCTCCATGTACTGGTTTACAAGCTCTAAACATTTCGACAAAGCTGGAGTTCGCAGCCGAGGAGTTACAGTGTCGAAGATAAAATACAGGAGTTTTGACTCTGAATTGCCACACCAGCCCCTAGCTCCTAGCCGTTCATGCCCAATGAACAGAACTAGCAGTGGATTAGGAACCTCGTCAGGATCTGCGTCAGGATCTACTCTCCCTCTCCCTTGATCTTCTTCTCTTTGTAAAATATAATGCATAATGATCCAAGGGATCACTGTACCAAGAGGCATTTCTGTTGCATTTGTTTCTACCTGGTGGCCAATAATTCTGATTAGATTTTCGAGGCCCTGCCCAAGTTCCTTGTGAGAAATAGTGTCCAAGCATGATAGACCTTCTGTAGTCAGAATGTGTTCCATAGAGCATAAGACTTTGATAACAGTCAATGTCCACTTGTTATATTCAGAGGATCCACTAGTGAATCTAAAGTAGTGTTTCAGAGCTTCATTCAAGCAAACCAGGGACCATTTGAAGCAGTTATCAATGTCATTTAACGCCCAATATGTGTCCAGAATGAGAGACATTTGCACAGCAAAGTCTAGTGATATCTCCTCTTCTTGATTCCTAACCATTGTCTTGCAATGTTCAAATGAATCTGTCACAATAGCTAGGACTTCGTTGTAGCTACCTTTCTCAAAAAGTTCCATAACAGTTGCCAGTTTTTTGTTTCTTTCTAGGAATTTCATATTAGATAGGATTTCAGATTTGCTTATTATTGGTTTTGAGGTAAAATTGACTATTTTTAAGCTGTATAAGTCGTGGTGATCACCCATAGCATCAAATTCGCAAAGTAGTTGATACAAACAGTCTAAAGCAATCTCTTCATCTTTGTTAAGAATGTGGATATGAAGTTTCACCCATAGTTGTCTTAATATTAGCTCTAAGCATTCCACACCAGTGAAAATATGAGACTTTAAGCAGAGAGTTATTCCTATTGCTTCTATTGAAGACAGCTCATGTTTAGGCTTTTCTTCCGAGATCATTTTTTCATTGACAGAAAATTCTTCAACTAGGATATTGACATTAGCATGGTGAATGAGCTCTTCTCTGTTCTGATCAGTGCATGTGGGGACATCAATGTGATTATTATAGCACTCATTAGCTTCAATATAAGTTTTGGGTAAACCTTCTGGCCATTTAATTCTCCATTTACCAGCTAAAATTTTAAGAAATTCTTTTAACATTTCAATGATGTCTCTTTTATTTTCTTTGTATTTATTAATGAACTGTTTTACATCTGTTTGCTCATCCTCTGTACCAAAATATTTGCTTTCTTGCTTTTTTATTTCTGGTGTCAGTGCATTTTCATCAAACATTTTAATAACATCATTAATCTCCGGTGTTTTGCTGTGCTCTGTGTTATCTGTCTTTTCTGGTGGTTCAGGTGATAAGCAAGTAGGAACCATTCTACGTAGTGTGTCATAGATGTTCTCATTGACACGGACTTGTCTTTTGACAGTCTTTTTGCGGCCTGATCGTCGCTGTCTTTTGTTGGTATACCATCCCCACTGTTGGAGGCCTATCAAGTCACTGCCTCTTCTTCTGACTGCCACTTTCTTTTTAGGTTCTGGCACTGTTTCAGTGACTTCAGCTGGTGGATCATTAGGAATAACTTCAACATCACTCTCAGATTTTTCTACATCTGCTGCAATTTTCTCTTCAGACAAGTTGTTTGTTTCCGCTTCAGATTCTGGAATATCTGGATTTTTATCATCGGAAATATCTTTTTCTTCAGTGAGTATTTCCACCACATCTGTTTCTGTAGGTTCCTTGCAAATCTCCATGGGCTCTTCTTTCTCATGTTTCTCAAACACCAGTTCAAGAAAGCATGCATGGCTGAAGAAGTTTTCTGTCATAAAGTGGTGCATGTCGACAAGAGACTCTCCAACGGAGTGCCAAGTGAACTCTGTAATTGGCTTTTTGAGTTTCAAGTCTGGTAATTTATACTTGAACTGTTCTGCCTTCTGCTGCTCAAGGAAAACATCATGGATGTCATCAGCTTCTTTGATTAGTTTCTCTGCTAGATCTTTATCTATCTCCTCATCATCTTTCTCACTCCACTTGTAAATTGGATTTAAATATTCCATAAAATCTCTGATATAAGGAAATGTAGTGTAAATGTGTTTTCTGTAAGCTAGTCCCCTCAAATAACCAGGGTCAAGCTGTAATGTGTCATGGATGGTTGAAATGCACTCTTCTTTGTAGTCCAAACCAAGCAAGAGTGTGACTATCTTATCTAGACAAGGCCAATGTCTTGGATTCCGCTCGGCACCTCGTTGGAATGCATGTAATGCCATTTCATATCGCTTATCGCGCATGCATAGCTGCCCTAATCTGTTCCAAAGAGTAATATCGGTGTCATCTAATTCAGAAGCAGCACAGTATGCTTCAATAGCGGCGTCTGTATCGTCCGATTCGCTCAACATAGAAGCTAAGTTCTTGTAACACAAATACTTCAAATTAAACAATGGTCCCACAACCTTCTCACCTGGACCAGGTTTCTTGATATCGTAGAGTAGTTCTGTATCTAGTAAGTCCCTGAGGAGCTGCGTAGCATCCTTCGAGTTGCCCTTTCGTTGAAGATCAAGCACCTTTGCATATTGTTGAAGGGCGATCTGTTCTAAAGCCTCCCTGGTGACCTCGTCCTCAGACCCGCTTTCTTCTTCTGATTCATCATTGAGGGCTGCTATTTTAATCATCTTTACAGCTTTTATTCATTGATTTTATAACATAATTGGTGCCGCCGCCAGCTGACATTTGTTTTGTTTTGTTTGTTTGATTCTCAGATCAATCAATTTCTATGTATGATTCCATAATTCCCTACTGTTTTACTCTATGGTTTGATTCAAATTGCTAAAAATATTACCGATCCAGAAAGATGATTAATTTAGGGTCTTAGCATACACGCTATTTTTAGCAGGTGATCTGCGATTTTGCGACGTCGTCTGGTCACTGCATATACCTAGCTTATAAAAAGCGGCAAATTCACCGATCGTCGATGTTAAAAGTAGCGTGTGTGCTTTGGGTTGGGCTTAAAGCTTACTAGTAGCTGTTCGTTATGTGTAGTGTAGCTACCAAAGACCTTAAACTTTATTCTTTAGTTATGATCTTTGGTGCTATTATTGTTATACTCTGATATGTGGGTAGTATGAATGAGTCCGTTCCCGCTCTACTAGTTTGTGTAAATCCGCACCTTTTCCGAAACAATCTGAGATAGTTATCCTATTTCTGTTAAAACTCTTTGAACATTCTCACAGAGTAACTTTTTAAATATACCACTATTTCTATAGACAAATACCTACTAATAAAATTCTCTCCATAGATGAATTACTATATAATTTAATTGATCTGTGATCTGTGGCCATCATCATCAATCAGCTGTTCTGATCTATTTATATTAATTATTATTCCGTTGAGGTTATATTTCGAGAATATTGTTTGTCAATTTGAGTCTAAATAAACACTCAATAAACAAAAATATGATTTCGCAAAGAGCCTTCACAAAGCGCTTCATTCCCCTACTAACCCAGACCGCAGAAGCTCACAGAAAACCGCGATGGCTGCCAGTCGCTAAAAGCAAAGTGTATCGTATACCAAAACGTCCAGAAGCCAATGAAGAAGAACGTTTAGAGCTACAACGCCTGAACAATAACTACAAGACACATATGCGAGCAATCAGACGGTTTTATCACGACGAGATGATCCACGATAAGTCTACACGAGAGAGTGCTAGCTCGGAGATGTCTTTGAAGCTGGAGGCTGAAGAATGGAAGAAGTGTGTGGAGCTAAACGAACAGTGGAATAAGCAGGTAAAAACTAGTACATCAATTATAGCAAACTTACAATGTAAAAGTTATTGCACAGAATAAAAAAAAATTAAACATAAGTAATATAAAGTAATGACAGAAATTACAGTACAGATACCTCTATGAATTTCCTAATAAATATTTAGTTATTTTATCAGGGGTCAGAGAATACAAAAATTATAACATTACTTCGATAGGTACCTATATATTATAAATTTCTATAAATTATAAATTCCTACCTATAATAATCATCATGAGTCTGATAAATATCCAGGGTGTTCACTATTTAGCATTAAAAATAAAATAAGATTACCTTTTCCTGTGTTCAGATCGCTTTTGAAAGAGGGGACAGAAGGAAGCTAGAGATAGCAGCAATGGATGAGTATGCTCTTATTCGAATGGAGAAAAAGGATGCAGTCCTCAGGCAGAAGATTGAAAAGGCTTCACAGGAAATTAAAAGAGAAAAGGTAAACTTTAATAATTGAAGGCTTTCTTCCTTGATAGATTAGGTCAACACTGGATCACCGAATCAACTGAAAGGCCATTGTTTTAGTGTCTGTTTGTTTGTTAAATGCCAGATCAAGCTTGGTCTAGCTTAGGGTGTAGGGCTCCATTACAAACTTACTTTAACTTTTATTCAAAATGGGTTCATCAGATTCAATGTACTTAATTTTGTAGGTACAACAGAAGTATCTGTGGCACGAAAACACAATTAAATGACTATATTACATAGGTACATATATATGGAATAGTGTGTTTGCATGGGAAAGTTTCACATAAACGCATAAACTTTTGCATGTGTGAACGCTGAGTATGGCCAAGTGTAGTATTACTGTAGCAACTTCCACCTGTGACCTACCCGTAACACGTTGCTACAGTAATAGTACATACGCTAATTATGCAATAAATGAATTATGAATATGAATTGTAATTGTGTCTATTGATAGATTATTCCTATCCAATTATGCCTGCAAAATTTATTTTGAATCAGATATGCCATGTAATAACTAATAATTTTTTTAGATATAAAATATAATTTGTTAAACTATTACAGACAAGCAATGGATGAGATATATAGGCTACTTACTTACTTACTAGAAAATTGCTACTCAATTCTAGTAAAAAGTATTAAAAACCATTTTTTTATCAGGAACTATGCAAAACCTACATCACGCCTGAAACATTGGATGCTGCTATTGACCAAGCCATTGCAAACCCCACTGACTATAACTTTGCTATCGACTTGAAAGGCAACCAATATCTGGGACGGGAGACTCCAATAACTACACCTAAGGACGAAAAGAGTGTTACTGTATGATTTATAAATAGTTTAAGTAGAATTTAAAATAAATACCATACTCTCAAATTCAGACATGTTTATCCACCAAACTAATTACCTACCTCTAAAACACAATGCAAGTGTTAAGTGATTCCATAGTATAACTTATATACTTATAGTACTATCTTAAAGTGGGCTAAGATCACTCATCTTAGCCCACTTTATCGTATTTCAACACTGCCACACTTCCATCTTCACACTTCCGTGGCATATTTATCCACCTCCATAGCATATTCTCATATGAGCAAACAAATCGCGATGCGCTTTTCGATTATTCCAGGGCCAGGGGCCTGCACTAGCTATAGCGTAGTCTGCTCATTTACATTAGGAGAGTTATTCTTTACTCGTTGGCCAGGGATAGTGCAGTGCTATGTGGATAATTTTGGCAGAACTATGAATAGGCTAACAATTATTCAAGAGATTTCTAGATACACTATTATTTGGTAAGACCTTCCATTACATTTGTAGATAGATATGGTCTAGTGTTAAAAAAATAAGATTACCACTTGTTTTTTATTTGTATGTTTGTTGACTTTTGATGGGTCGACGTTGTGGCAGTTGTGGCACGAGTAGTCGATGGAGGCGGCTCAGGATTGCTTAATATGGCGAAAATAATGATGATAATGTTTAATTCATAACCTCGATGTGCATCAAGAACATCTATCAAAATAAATAAAAGTCATACAAACACTAATATACAAACACAATTCTCATAAATTATAACTATAGGTACCATAAACACAGACATGTTTTCAAAAAACCTTAAAACAAACTAGATTTATCTAAACTACCATTCATTACAGGCCACAAAATGTATAGGTGGGTACTGTCATAATCTTGGATACACTTTTGTTTGATTGGGTACTAAATAACCGCTTAACAAGTTGCTTTTGTATCTTCATTATACCTGATCGATATTTATAGCTGACCAAATTTCGAGGACTTCCAGCTAGATGGTGCATAGAGAGCCTCTGGTTATACTCGCTCTATCATAGACCGCATGTTTGCCTATGCAATCTGAGGTTAAGGGTAAACTCAACCTCATTTCATGTAAAGAAAAATACTTGTTATTATTCAATTTAGAAAAACTTTTTGTGTCAATTACAATAATGCTTTCTCAACACTTATACTTACTATACATATAATCAATAAATTTATGCCTTTAATAGCAAAGCTATAAGTATAGAAATATTGAAGAAACAAAAGTCTTGTTACTTGCATTTGGCTCCAGAATGAGAAACTAAGTTTTTGATAGTTAAGTTGTAACAGTATAAACTATAAAAATACCTTAATATAGTAAATCGTTGTATATTTTTAGTTTCATACTACTTGTACACTCGTGTACTACCACGGGGACTCGCTTGGCCTTCATCTCACCTGGTTTCTAGATAAGATGAGGTCGAATTTGGAAGCGCTCTTCACCCAGAATCCTCAACAGATTCAGAAATTGGCTGTCTTATCTCTTAATGCCGGAACACAACAATTTATAATTGATGTTATTCGGCGACATACTTAGGTAACATGGTGGTAGCTAGCCAGACGGACTTAAACAAAGTCCTACCACCTGTTTGGTGGTAGGACTTTGTTACCTAGAAAAAATTTGTACCCCTTGGGTTTTGAAACTGGGACCTTAGGGTCTGATACCTGTGGGCGAACCACTAGACCACAAAGGAATGCACTAAGAATTTCCCACGGAATGATGGGAACGAAGTTCCATACCCACTAGCTATACATATAAGTGTATGACACAGATGGGTATAATGGGGATGGAATGGGCGGACCCAATAATAAATACTGTCAGAGCGAGGATATTTCTGAAGTCAAATTTCATTAATAATTTACTTTCTGTTGTTTCTATCATTTGGAATTAGTAAGTGCAAAGCTCGCACAATAAAAAATAGAGGTGTTCGAGACAAAGTGTTTCAAACCACCGGCCCCCCACTCTTGGACCACCAAGCAAGCCTGCGCAGCCGCCATATTTGATTCGGCTCGAAGGACCATATGTTCGTGACTCAGCGGTGGCAGATAGAAAGTAGTCGACTGTATTAATGGTTCATTTAAAAGGTGAAAATAAGGTACGCACCTGGTTTGCCATGTGCTAAAAAGGTAAGAGTAATTCAAATATGGCGGCTGCGCAGGCTTGCGTAGTGGTCCAAGAGTGGGGGCCCAATTCCAGTTCAGTAAACATCACACACTCATCTTCTTAAACAGCTTTTCCCAGTCCGGCACCACGTTGAGTTTGTGAGTTAGCGGACCCAGTGATATGATACTGGCGGAGCGGGAGGCATCATCGCTGGCCACTGATACCAACTCCTGGTGGAAAGCTGCCTGCGTGCCCATTGATACCTGCAAACAACATTAACCATATATATATATGGTTAATGTTGAATATAATAATATAATTAATGTTTCATTACTTCTAGTACTGTAATATGTTATATATATATATAACATATTACAGTACTAGAAGGATGCTAAGATTTTTTAATAAATTGAATATATTGACTACTAAGTTGCTATAAATACCAAGCAAAGTAAACTATGAAACATTTGTTTACTACGAGTTTATGACAATCATCGTTTTAAAGGCTTGTAAAAAAACCAACCTAATATGAGCTCTCTGTTCAGAGATTACAAGTAGTAAGTAGTATGTAATCCAATTTAATTACAATTAAGTACTAAAGGGTTGACATTAAATATAATATGAATATCGGAAAACTTTCAGTTGTTTCTTAAAAATGCTTGCAGTGAAGAAAATATTCAGTGGCCGTGATAATTATGGAATCATTTTTTTTTCATTAGAAATGTGCGAGCTTTTAAACATGGGCTATAAGCAACACACTAAGCGCCTGTTGTGGCCGGCGGTCACGTGGAGTTAATGGATAGAGGAGGTTCATGATCAGTAGCGAGGCCTGTTTTTATATAAGGGTCAGCCTTGGATCTCGAGGCTTGCCTGGGCAAGAAGGTCTATTACAATGAAGCGAGCCAACAAAGGCCAGAAAATGCTTTGTTCAGCAGCGGGCTTATATGGGCTGCAATGATAGTCAGAACCTTGGCGAAAGTGTAACTGCACGGGGTCATCCAGTTTTTTTTTTGTTGTACGGGTAGGTGCTTGGTCTTCATCTCACCTGATGTTGTCAAGTTATGATTAAGCCGAAGGTGGAAACGCACTTCACGCGGAATCCTCAAAATACTAAAGAACTGGCTATCTTACCTCTAAATGCCGGAACACAACCATTTAAGAATTGTTGTTATGGCGACAAAATCAGGTAAGATGGTGGTAGCTAGCCAGGCGGACTTAAACAAAGTCCTACCACCAACCAAACCAAGCACAATACCGTACTCTACTTGGGGTTCAAACCCGGGATATGTAAAACCTGTGTAAGTACCTCAAACTCTGTATCTCCGAGTAATAACGCGACCCGCCCAGAATGATACACCCGCAGCTTCCCGATCTTGCCTTCCTCCAGGTCTGATAGCGTTACACTGTTGTCTGCCTGCAATTATAAATTATAACCTTTCACATGGGCCAAAACTGAAAACGAGGTTATTGCATAACTATCGGGAATATTAAGGGCCGATACTTCTGCAGATTTCAAAAGAAACCCATAAA
Source organism: Venusia cambrica (assembly GCA_951394065.1). NCBI lineage: Eukaryota > Metazoa > Arthropoda > Insecta > Lepidoptera > Geometridae > Venusia > Venusia cambrica. The sequence continues at coordinate 3,832,090 of OX596057.1, forward strand.
AACTGTATGGTTGATATTATATTGCTGTGCGCTCATCCACGACGGCGTTTATTCCAGATGATAGACGTGCGAATTCCTATGTTTTATTTTACGGTAAGTTAGAATTTCACTTCATCCGAAATCCTCAACAGTCTGAGGAACTATCTATAAATGCCGGTAAGACGGTTGTAGCTAGCAAAGTCCTACCACCTACAAATTCCGAACAAACAACTATATACAAAATGAAATGGTACTGACCGGCTTCGGTTCATCTTCGACCACTGCCCCGTCGGACGCAGAGGCAGCGTGCTTCCTGCGCGGCTCGTCGTCGCTGCTGCCCGCCTGCCCGGGCAAAGACTGAGGAAACTGAAACACAAGCAAATACATCATACGACGCTCAGGGTTCCCTGGATATGCTGCTAACAGGGTATATTTCTAAGAGATTTTCTGGAGAGGGTTGCACACATACAAAATCCATCGTCCTTATTACATACGTATAGACGCAACACGGTTATCTTTGCGAAGTTTTTACTGAATGAAGACTTCATTCAAGAAAAATATAAAAAAATTAGGTATTAACGATACAAAAAAGCTTAGTTTTTATAATAATAAGTGGTTCAACCCACCGATTTTAGATCCAGAGGTCCCAAGTTCGATCCCAGGGGAAGCAATTTTGTGCTAGGTTTGGTTGGTTGTAGGATTTTGGTTGAGTCCGGCTGGCTAGCTACCACCATCTTACCCAATTCTGTCGCTATAATAATAATTCTTAAAAAAATGTTGTGTTCCGGCATTTAGAGGTAAGATAACCAGTTCCTCAGTCTGTTGAGGATTCCGGGTGTAGTGCGCCTCCACCTTCGGCCTTATCTCAACTTATTACCAGGTGAGATGAAGGCCAAGCGCTTCCCCATCGTACAATAAAAAAAAGATAATAGTAAATATTTTTGCTATACCTGTAACAGCATGAGTTTGGTGTCCTCACTCTTCAGGAGATGCACGATGTCGGGGGTATCCGGTTCCGTTTTAACATCGACTAGGGGGGGCAGCACCTCTGCTATATACACATCCATTTAGTTTATTTTTTTTATAAAGACAACATAAAACAATAATATGAAAATCAGGTGAGATGTAGGTCAAACACTTACCCGTGGTACAATAAAAAAAAAATGATAGGTTTACTCTTAACCTCTTAGTTTTTTTTTTATAAAAACAACAAAACATAGCATGAAAATCAGATGAGATGAAGGTCAAACACCTCCACGCGGGACAATCAAAACATAAATATGATAGGTACTCTAAACCTCTAGGCCAGAGCAAGGATTCAAGGACAAGGAAGATCTACGATGGAGCGAGCTTCTCCCGCCAGGATCTACCACCAGTTAGTTAGTTAGTCTGTGATCATTCAACCGCTAGACAAAGCCAGCTATTATCCGTGGTAGTCATAACACTTACGTGGGTGCTCTTCATCCATTGGCTCATCTTTGACCACTACTTCTTGTTTCACCGCCTTTGATTTGGTTCTAATTGTGTAGCCACCTGAAAATTATATTAAACCTTTTAAAATCAATTGGTTCTAAAATTCCAAAAGGTTGGCTGGAGGCGGTTCAGGTTGATGAACAGACTGAGGAACTGGCTATCTTACCTCTAATGCCTACCACAACAATTTAGAACAATTATTGTGGCGAAAGACTTAGGTAATGGTGGCCAGGTGGACTTGAAATAATCTCCAGCACCAACCAAACCGAGCACAAATTTGTAGTCGCGTGGGGATGTAAGCCACCTCTGGATCTGACAGCGGTGGGCAAACCACTATAAATAAAAACATATTTTTTTTCTTGCTTTCTTCCTAACCACTAGACTAAATGTAGACCTAGGCCTATATGGCTGGTCTACATTTAGTCATACTTGTACCAATGCCTAACTAAGTCTTAAAAAGAAGAAGAAGAAGTCGTAGTAGTAAATCGTTCATTTTGAAATGGCATTTCCGATTTAAAATAAATTGTTCTATTTCAATGTGCACTGCAGTGTTAATAAGATCTTTTTTTATTTCTGATCGGAGTTAAGCGCTAACATACCTATCTAGATTATCCCTATCCGATTATACTTGCAAAATTCATAATGATCGACGATGGCCTCCATAAAAAAGTTCGTATGAAACAAGAAATATTCTCATCTGAAATTGTTATGTAATGTATTTAATGTTTTACACAACTTACCCGTTACATATTTGAATGTATGTAATACATATTCATAGTAATGCTCAGAGGATTAAAGAGGTAAAGTCTAAAAAATATTGCAAAGATTTGTTTTTACAATATATTTTTGACTTTTCTTCTAAATTCCCATATACGGGCACTCAATCCACACACACATCTTATATCCAACATCGCAAAGCGCACCTGGATGAGATTGGCTCAAGACCGTTCAACGTGGCACGTACATAGAGGCCTATTGGGTGAAATCTAGTCAGATGATGATGATGATGGTGATCTTTTTTTTTTTTTTTAAGACAATCTGCTATAGGCTTTAGCCATAATCAGATACGTTCCAGGAGGAATTATGCTGTCGCAATTCCATCAAATGGCACCGTAGGATGGCTAGAGACTTAATCTCGCGTGTCCAAGTAGTATGTGCCATCGTTTTAGGCGTTTTACGTTTTCTTTATCGTTTAGGATGTCTTTGGGGAGTTCATTTGTGTGCCTGTTCATTCGATCTTTATATTTGGAGCTACTGTTGCTGATATCCTGCTTTACTGTTGAGATCTCCAGGTGTTCATGAATTTCAGAGGTTCTCACAAACCAGTGTGCGCTTGGAACTGTTCGCACAGACAGGTTTTGGAATCTCTGGAGAACCTCAATGTTGGAGTTACTAGCAGAGCCCCAGAGTTCTATTAAATAAGTAGAGATCGGCTTTATGATAGCTTTGTACACTAGAAGTTTATTGCTGAGTGATAGCCTTCATTGACGACCAAGCAGCCAATTCAGTGAAAGGAATTGTTTGATTGATAGATGATGAAGATCTGCAGTACTATTATTTGTAATGTTGTTATGATTGTGTACTAACCATCATCCATGGGCAGTTTGATTGGTGCATCCCTCTCCCTAGCCTTTTTAAAGTCGTAGCTCTCTTCTTCATCACCTAGGCCGCCCGCATCTCCCATCACATTCTTGATCTTCTGGTCTTCCAACTCCTTGTCAATCTACCATGAAATTAAAAAAAACATAATTTCATTTTCATTTATTTACTGGTGATGCGCCCTTCTAACACTTTCTTAGTGCCCCCACACTACAAAATAAAGCTACCCTGAAAATTTCAAGTCTCTAGGACAACCGTTTTGGGCTGTGCGTTAATTGTTAAGCAAGTCTGTCAGTTATGCGAGTTTTATATATGAAGATTAATTAGAGGTCCCGGTTTCCAAGATATGATCAGGCTTAAGGTGGAAGCGTACTTCACCCGGTATCCTCAGCTGAGGAGCTGGGTATCATACCTCTAAATGCCTGAACACAACAATTGTTTTGTATGATGATGTATGTATTAACAAAAAAAAAGTGTAAGCATTATATCCGTAACCTAGTTCCATTATTACAAGCTTTGCTTAGTTTGGGACTAGATGGCGTTTTGTAAAAAATAATGTCCAGCAATATTTATTTACTTATTATTTAGAATTGTTGTTATGGCGACAGACATAGGTAAGCCAGGCGGACTTAAACAAAGTCCTACCACCAACCAGACCAATCAAATATTGTAACAAGCCTCATAGCTCAGTTGGCAGTAACTCTGCCGTCTGCGCTGTAGCCTGTGGGTTCGATTCCCACCCAGGACAAACATTTGTGTGATGAATTCTGTGAAGTTCTGTGTTTGGGTGTTTTATCATATAGTATGTATGCATTTACAAAAGTATTATATCCTTAAGCTAGCTCCCACATTACAAGCTATGCTTAGTTTGGGGCTAGTTAGCTAGTTAGTAGTTAGGTAAGATAGCCAGTTCCTCAGTTAGTTGAGGATTCCCGGTGAAGTGCACTACCACTTTCGGCCTTATTTCTACTTGTAACCAGGTGCTATGAAGGCCAAGCGCTTACTCTTACAATAAAAAGAAATTATGTCCTGTAATATTGATTTATTTTAGTGGGGTTAAGTTTCCTGGAAGGGGGGCTCTCATCGGTGAAATCACTACGGCAGACAGATTAGTGATTGCGGTAAAGGTGTTAGAATACACACGTAAATAAGCAGATGCTCTTCTTCTGAATAGATCACTCAGTCTGAATTTACGAACGCCTGAGTTGGAGGGGCGATTCTTACCGACCGCCACGGCAAAATATATATTTACCTTCACAAAATCTTTGACTCGGATAGTAGGTCGTTGCAGGGTGCTAGGAGTGGATTCCCCTGCCTCACGACTGAAGGATAGTCGGCTGGAGTGCCGCTCTGCACTGCCCAATCCTAGAATCAACAATCAATTATTTTAAGTTACACATGCGCCAGGGTTCCAAGTATTTATTTCATACTAAGTAGACATTATATATTATGTATTTCAAGTCAATCCACAAAATTATTTGGAATCTTATTTAATGTATCAAAAGAGAATCCGGGTGAGACCCTTCGCACATAGTAAACTCTTTATACAGAAAGCTAATATTAGGTTGGTTTTTAATAGATTGGATTCTTAAGTCTTTAGAATGATTATTATCTACTCATGATACAAATGTTTCATAATAGCTCAGTATATATAGATAAAAACGACAAGACATCCTATCCATTTCAAGAATAATTATGCAAAGTTTCGTTAAAATCCATCTAGCCAATAATTTTTTTTTTTGTTTGAGTATAAAATATTTTTAAATTTACAATAACTTTTCTGCCGATTAAAATAATTCAAAATGTTATCTGTTGAGTACTCTGTATATGTAGGAACTGTAACAGCATTGACTTTGAATTTATTTTAATTTGGCTAAGGATTAATACCAAGGTACAAATAATGTGGTAATAGTTTCTACTGGTGTTTATATTAACGACTGCCCATTGGGACGCCTGCAACGTGCACCCACACACTGTACGCAATGAGACACCGATTTCTAGTAATTAAGATTCTATATAATATGTATGCTAGTTTTAAGGTATATATTGCTATGGGCCGTAGAATAAGTTAAGATCTTTTACTTGTCTATTGTTACCTGAAATAAAATATTATTATTATTTATTATTTTGACATTTTGACCATAAGTGGTTTGTTTATTTTATTAAACACTTTTTTGAACAAAATTTAAAAATAAATATTGCACAAATGGTGAGCATAATGCCAAGGCATTTGGACCAATACAAAAAAAGATTTGATTAATGACATAACTATAATAGTTGGACATTATGCTATCAACATGTTGGACAAGCCCGCTGCTGGATCTATGATTGTACTGCAAAACTACACCACACAATCAAAAGAGGTTTTCCTTGCATTAAACCTGACATAATTTTTAAAACTACTCACTACTGAAATTTGACAAACTCTAACTAATCATTGGTATTGTCACAGGTCACTGCTCACTTAAAAAGCATTTTTATACAGGGTATTACCCTCTGCATAGAGGGTAATACCCTGTATAAAAATGGCATGTGCATGGCAGCAAAGGAGAGCACACATGCTCTTAGAGTGCAGTAGCATCTCGACTCAACCTACAAAAAAAAAGTGTCCGCATCAGCGAGCTGTTGGCCATCTTGCAGAACATGGAGTTGCTGGACTAGCAGGAACCCACCCATCACAAAAAGGCCGGGAGGTCGAGTTACAGAAAACTAACCCTCTACAAGTAACAAGTAAATGCTGTCACGACTGTTTTTTGTAGGTATTGATGTGTTTTCTAAAACTGTAGAACATTACTTTGTTCTATCATCAATCATTATTACTTTATCTTGGGTTATTAGTTTTCATTAGGATCCCCAATAAAACCTGATAAAACAGTGATTCTACAGCATTCTATTGGTTTTTTTTTTTTTTTTTGTAGTAGTTTTTGAGCCTATTTGATACAAACAAATATACAAAATATTTTCTCTTTATATTAATGTATAGAATGGTACCTACCTTCAGAAAACACTCCACTGGATTTGATCACGTTAGGTCCATTTTTGGGTCTCTGTCTGTTATTACGCTCCCTCCGGTTATGCTCATCTTTCTTAGACTCCTGGCTACCTGAGCTTGCATGCCTAAAAGTAAAGTAGGTATTTATTTTTACTAACTCATTGTGTAGAAAGGATCAAAGCTACAAGTATAATTTGATCTTTCTTTCTTACTTTGTATGGGATGTGTTACAACCATGGAAGTGTTCTAACAGTTTTATGTTATTGATGGACTACATATCAGGTATAGCTCATTGAGTGCTAGTCCCTGTATGCTACCAAGTACCAACCGACCTATGCAACACGCAAGCGTGAGGAATTGTGGACCAACATTGAATGAGACATAATTGCATACTATTTCAGTTATATATAACCATAATATTATAATATAATACAGCTTACCCTTTGCTTTTATTCCTTGACACATTCAAATTAGGGGTGAAAACTTTTTTAGGCTTTACACCGCCAAGTGAGAGGTCTCTGGGAGGCTTAAATGATGGTAGCCGCTGCGCAGGATCCATGCCATTAGGTTTTACTTTTTCTTCAGACATTTTTTTGGATTTTCTGGGTACCTTTCTGTAGATTGTGATTTGTTTTGATTTTGTAAAACACAGTTTAACAACATCAACATAACCTAAAACTTCATCCATCATCATCATCATCATCATCTCTAGTCCTCAATAGTCTACAGTTTCAAGGAGGTGCGGGTAAGTTTGGGCGACGACCACAAAGTCGCTTGTTTTTGCTTCGGAAGGCTTTAGCATAAATGCTGGCCTTTCAGCAGCTTTACGTTGGCCTTGGTGGTTTCTTCGTGGTTTGGAGTGTGTGCCTCGTAATTATTATGGTGTTCGTTGTGAGCATGTTCTACGCTAAAACGTTTAAGTTCTGGTAGGTTACCGTATGGCATACGCTTAAAATATGACTTGGATTAGGTAGGTACATAAAGGGTTCATTAACTACGAGTACCGCATAGTTAACGGGGATCAACGATTTTTTAATTTAATTACGTTGGTTTACTGTACCTAATTATAGTTTTTAGTTTTTTACACAAATCTAACTATAGTTTTACTAACTATAGTTAGATTTGTGTTTGCTTAGAAAACATGTTTAAGATTGGCTGAAAAGACTTGCCATCCACGCCTTAAAATTCATTTTAGAAAAGAGAAAAAGTAGCCAATGTGTCACTTTGGTTTGTGTCAACTGTCAACAATTTCCGTTGATCGATTGCGTTGCGTTGAGGGTTTTCAAAAATATAATGAGCAGATTTGATTGAGCGCGCGCTAATTTTTGGAAGGAAAGCAAGCATTATTCTTTATTGTAAATATATTGCTGAAATAAAGCCAATACAATACAATATGCCTCAGTCAACTCTATTTAACATCTTCGGAGATCATCATACTCGACAAGCCGTGAAAAATGTCACACGCCAACCCTTGTCCATTTCGGGTAAGTTTTTATCGTCCATTTCTTCTTTAAGTTGCTTTAGGTACATTATTTTAATCTGAGTTCGTTACCAACCTTCAAATACACCAGCTTAGGCACATTCTTATGGTTTCCTATGGGACATACCTACTTGGTGGGCGAATGGCGAATGTGTTGTTTTCTTTGCAGAGAATATGGGAAAAGCCTATGCTGGACCCATCAAGCCCAACGAGCCCAAAAGGAAGGGAGCAGACTTCAGCGCAGGTCCCAACAAACCTAACGAGAAGAAGGCTGGAGAGCCCAAAAAGTCATTTCTGTCCAATACTGGCAAAGCCCTCCAGAGCACCCCTGGTCAGGCCAGACAAGTGTTCACTCCCCGGGGTGTCAATATAACCTCTCTGATCTACAGCGATGATAATGACCAGAGTCTAAAGGATTGTTTGGAAAAGATTCAATTCACCAGGCCTACTAACAGACATGGTAAGAAACTCAAATTATATTTACATACAAGCCTCACAGTTCTGTTGGTAGTAGCTCTGCCTTTGCGCTGTATGTTGTGGGTTCAATGTGATTCCTGGGAGGGACCAGGACAAACATTTGTATGTTAAAAATCAATGTTTGTTCTGTGTTTGGCTGTTGTACTGTATGGTATGTAGGAATGTATTTACAAAAAAAAAAGTATAATATCCATAATCTAGTTCCCATATCTTTGCTTAGTTTGGGAATGTGATTAGATGGTGCTATGTAAAAATGTATGTTCTGTAATATTTATTGCTATTGATTTACCTCTATATCACAGAGCAGACCAGTGGGTCCACTGTTGGACCAAAGTGTAGTTTCCATATCTGTCTTTTTCTGTTGTCTAGCACAAATCTATTAAAAAGAACTGGTAGGCCTTAAGGGTGGTGTAAGGGTGATTTTAGCCTACAGGATCATGGTACCTACTTTAGTTCCAAGCCATTGATTATATTGTCTGAAGTCTGAAATAAAGTAGCATAGTTCCAACCTTACAATGTCTTGTTGCAGATAATTACAAAGAGCTCATTGATTTCCTGCTTCCACAAACAGAGATAAAGGTTGATTTTTCTCCTCCACCCAGCCCTGTACTTGCTCCAGTGTTTGAACACAATATGGATATAGACTCTTCATATGATGATGACTTCATTTCAGGTTTGTTAAGGTTACCTATGTCCTGTGAAGGCAACTTTTTTTGTTCACTGAACTACTAGGCTAGGCTGTAGAGTGGCTCCTCCAAAAATTTTGCATTAATGACCACAATCGGCAAGTGTATTTAACATTTGTTTTAATATATAATTTAATCTAAAGAGACCAAGTGGAAAGGAAAGGAATAGATACTATCCAGTAAGTAGACTAGATATTGTAAATAACTACAAAAAAAATAATTTGTATCTTTTTATTTTTAAAACAAATCACAAATAACCTGCAATTAAAAGCACAAATGAAATTTATTAACATTGAACAATGTAATGTATACTGATATGTTGTTTTTTATGAAATGTAGAAATTGACTAGTGTTTTGCACTTGCTTGAAAATGGAATATGGTCTGAGATGTATTGTGATATTAATCATTGTCTAGAAGGAACATGATTAACAGCAGTCTTGATCACGATGAATGCATGCTGGTTGTATTAGGAGAGAGAGAAAGACTGACTGATAGGTAAAGTTAGTCTCAATCCCTTCCCGACACAACTGACATAGTCTTCAGTTATTCTTCCCTGCCGGCTTCTTTGGTAAACTTTTGTACAAACTTGTAAATAAACACATTCTTACTCATAATGATCGTAGTTAATTTTATTACATGCTGGATAGTACCCATTTATTATAATTTATACATTATTGTTACATTTTTAATTATATTACATACTGGATAGTACCTATTTATTTATAATTTGTATATGATTGTTACAGATAATTTCTCATTGGACAGCATTCCTGATGATGACTTTGATTTCAAAGATCTGTACTGATTGGATGAAAGGATGATGTATATTATCCCAGTGATTTAGTATTATTATAGTGTATAAGTATGATAATTTGATTTATAAGGCCATATTGAGTTAACTTTTTGAAAACATTTAAAAAGCTTTTGTATTGTACAAATATTACTGTGATGACTTGTATCATTAGTTTTTATTAAAATTTAAGAAAATGCTTGAATTTATTTATTGTTTCTATAAAATATCTTACAACCCTAAATTTAAATATCTATGTTGGGCATATTTACAAAATCGTACACATAAATCTTAGTTTATACATCCATAAAGGGAATGTTCAACAAGGGCAAGTCTTCTAGAACTATTCTACTTTATGTCAAATACTTCTTGCCAAGGAAGAGAACCTTTTTCTCAAAAGCTGGTAATGTTATGACTGTGTTTTCTTTGTAGAATGGATTAAGCATCAGTTTGATGTATGATTCATAAACATCTGTGAAGAAGTTTTTGATGCCATCCTCATTGCGTGAGTCGTGAACCATTATGAAACGCATCTGAAATAGAAAACATGAACTCACTGCTTTTTATTCTATACCAAAAATAATGACCCATGGATATCAAAGGAGCTTTTGTCCGTCCCCTTTATATATGTACACTACCGGAAAAGACATAAATAAGATTTTTTATAATGGGGTTATATTCTTTATTTTAGTATTCTGTCTCGGTTCGCGACCCACCTTTACACTGAGCCTTCACACTGTCATATTTTCAAATTTCAGTGTGAAGGTGGGTCACAACCTCGTTTAACAGTGTTAACGTTGGGAATTACAAAAAGGAGACTAAAACATTCCTTCGTTACCCACCTTACTACCATAGTGTTACGGAAGCGGGTTCTGGGATAGGAATCAAACGCTGTGGCTTCTGAAACGTGCCTTTATTCACGAGACACAGAGCACTTTACACGCACTGCAATGCAAGGACACTAACGCAGCTTTTCTAAAAAATGCCCAATGCTTATTTCATTGGTTAACAACAACAGCTGCATTTGGGCATTAATAATGATGTTGTCACGAAGTATTGAATTTGATGTTCTCGTGTAAGTTAATTTTGAATTCGGCGTTATAAACATTTCTGTGAGCAGTCTGGCCATGGTTACATAATTTTTATGTATTTTTTTATTAATTCCACCATTCCATGCCTCGCACACATTGTTGGTGCGGTGTCGAGCGTTGTAAATGCACCATTCTCGTATTGATTCCTTTTGACGCCTTCATGTAGCATTTATCGAAGTACGCTATAATTTTTTGCATTTTTGCATCTACTACGCTTTCAGCTGTAATGTATTGCCAACCTTCTAATACAAAATTTGGAGGTAAAAGTAGAAGGGCACAACATAATTGAACGATGCGTTTACAGACTTTAGATTTTATACCAACTTTCTTTGATTTACGCCAAATGCTTTGCGTAAAGTGAAAAAAAAAGACAAACAACATAAGAATAAAGAATTTCTGACATATTCCTGTAATAATAAGAATCAACATCTTAAGTTTTTCAAGTGGACAGTACAATATCTAAAGAGGTTTGTAATAGAAATTATCAGAAGTGGAGGCAGCCAGCCTTGTGTGGAGGATTAGAATAGGTAACGATAATTTCCTTCGCGACCCACCTTCACACTTAGCCTTTTCCCGTCATTCACACTGAGTTCCCCTCCTTAACACTAGTATGAAGGCCGGGATTTCTTTCACACTGGTGTTAAGGCGGGGAATTTAATTTCCCTACCTTAACACTGGTGTGAAGGCTCAGTGTAAAGGTGGGTCGCGAACCTCTGTCTCAGACCCTACTATGAAAATCAAACATTGATCCAAAGATCATGATGTGTAATTTATGTATTGAAAAATATGTAGTCCATCATGTTTCAATTTTCATATTAGGGTTCCATGCAAGCAAATCTATATTTGGATGCCTACTTAAATTAAGTCTTAAGTCAGGAACAGTTGAGTTACCTATAGGTTTGTATCGGTCCTTAGACCGATACATATCTGACAGATTCCTTTGTACATAGTTTAATTGTACTTTTTATTGAATAAATTTTATTATCTGTATACTAAAAAAAAAACCTTAATTATATAATTTAATTTGCCAGGGTCTTGCTACCATAATTTGATTTTATGATAAAAATATGAAATGCACCTACATTCTTTAAAAATAAACTAAATTATTTAAAAACATATCAAATTATCTATCTGTATTATTAACCACACATGCAGAGTATGTTTTTCACTGAACTCCTGTTTAGGATAGGCTCAAGTGAGAAGAATGTTATGTTTGAGTCATGAGTCCATTGATGGTTATTATTATTAACCCACTCTAGACATGTCACTAGTTTTTCATCAAGTTAATATTTTTGATACCACAAATCAATGATTTTATTTTGAATCAAATAAAAGTTTACTAGAAGATTCCTATTGGAACAACAATAACTGTTGTCTAGTAGATTGGACAGAAAATATTTTAAGAAGTAGGTAGTTCTTACCTGGCTAGCGGTTACAAAAGCTGAGACAAACCACTGGTTGAACTTATCCACAGACTTCAGATAGGTGTTGGTAGCTTTCCACATGTGCTCATCAACCAAGTCCAAGGCAGCATGGGCGATAAACTGGTTCAAATGGCGATTGTCATCTTTCTAAAAACACACAAATTTGAACTACAGAAGTTTATTTTGTGGTAGCCTTGTAATTCCACTTAAAATTTGAGTAAGTAGGTAACAACAGCCTAAAATAATGCGTCGAAAAGCAAACAGGAAATGTCACAGCCGTAAAGAAATCTACTTACGTTAGCTCGTGTTCGCAAACGCGTTTTATAGCTGAACACTCACTTTTTACCTAATGGGGCCTGGGCAGGGCAGTTCTAATCAGGTCAGTAGGTCATGCAAGCTGCTCACGACTACGAATCGTTAGGTTTGGTTAAAACGAGGGGCGGCAGAGTACATGGAAGAAAATGAGGTCACTCACTGTAGTGTAGATAGGTAGGTACCTACATACCTTGACTTCCTTCGTAGCTGGAATGAAATCCATTTCGAATATAGGGTTGTCGGAATGCCCGACAATCACAAAGTAATAGGTTCCGGCAGCCATTGTCTTCAAATTAATAAAATAAACAGATTTTATTGCCTTTAATTCAGCAAAATGCTAGCGCACCGCGTTACGTTGCGATGTGCGCACAGCACAGCAGTGTTACTAGATGGCTCCATGCATTTCTCCCCAAATATCACCCAAAAAAAAAACCTACCCACCCAACATTCAAATACCTAAGACATACTGTTTATTCATATTACCTACCCAGATTTAACTGCGTTTATTACATACAGGTGTTGAAATAATAAAATTTTATATTTTCAATAATAAAATTTATTATACGGCGAAATATTATATTTTAAATAATATTTTCATTATGATATATATAGTAAATACATATATTTATTAAATAAAATGTACAATTAAACTAACTATGTACAAAGGAATCAGCTGGATTATTAATTAGTCTGGAACAGTTGAGTTACCTATAGGCCGTTTGTAACGGTCCTTAGAGGTAACTCAACTGTTCCAGACGGAAGCGTGCCCAAGACACTGGCTGCATTGCCACGCTGAATGGCTATGCTAATCCTCTGCCCTAAATAAGAGCCAGGCCTTGGGTCACGTGTCGACTCAATTAAAAGCCCCGCAAGATTTTTGAAAACCAACAATTTACACATGACAATTACTTATTGTGATGATGACCGATGACGAGGAGACTTCTTGATTATTTGGCTTGGCAAGTCTTCCGTTCCTTTCTCTGTGTTACACATACATACATTACACATTATCGAGATGTAGAACGAGAACGAACGGTCCAACGAATGAATTAATAAGTGAGCTTCTTTAGTGTTGTATTTAATTATGGTTGATTGAAATACCAATAAATCGACCAATTTTTTCCCCCCGAAAATACCCTCAAAGGATTAGTCCCCCCTAAATTCCCCCCGAGTGTTAAAAAACCCCCAAATTTGAAGGGAATCCCCATTTGATAACACTGCAGCACAGATAAAATAATTAAGTACCTAAAAAAGTATCTAATTCCTAGCACAGAACAGAGTCAGTCACATAATTTTAATATCTGCACAGACAGAATACATTAACTATTCGTTAATACTCATTGCGCCGTCCCACCCCACAGAACAAAGAGTACAACCATAACCACCGATACCATTATTTAAATATCACCGAGTATTTAATGTTAGGTAACCAAATTAAGTTGGTACCTTTACATTACAGGTATTCTACTCGCGCCAGCCCAGAATGTGATACATAAGTATTGATCTGTGGCCCAGAATATTATAACCATTTACTAACGAGGGCCAGCCTCGCTACGCCGCCGCCGCCGAAATACAAACGTGCAAATCATTTTTTTTTATTGTACGCCGGGGAAGTGCTTGGCCTTCATCTCAAATCTTCACTAATTTTGAAATTATGATAAGGCTGAAGATGGAAGCGTACTTCACACGGAATTCGCAACCAACCGAGGAACTTGCTATCTTACCAAATAGAAATTTATGAAACTTTAAAACTTGTTGTTACGGCGACAGACTTAGCTAATGTGATGGAATAATCCGGAACCTCTGGATCTGACACCGTTGGTCGAACCACAGAGGTGGTTAAAAATATAATGGAGAACCCTTACGAACACTCCTCTCTATATTTTTTAATTATACCTAATTGTCAATTTCAAAATGCACGATGAACTACGTTTGTATGGGATAGATCAAATCAGTGGTACGGAGTACCACTGACTAGGTCATCTAAAAACTTAAAAACACTCCTCCAAATGTGGATTTGGAAGAGTATTTTTAAGATATAAGCAGACTTCGAATAGCGTGGGCAACAATTGGTTGACGCTGGTAACATTATCTGTCACTAATTCTATTATCTAAGGTACCATAGCATATACATGTTTGCACGATTTTCGGTTTTATTGGGTAGTGAATTAATGGGTTACTGCAGTCAAACGGCCATTTATTGAATGAAAATACGAGTCCACAAAATTAAAAAAAAATGATTTGGCGGGAACAGGGACATGGCGCGGGAACAATATTACTTAGAAAATTGAACAACATTTTGATTTTGCTTTATTTTCCTAAAAAAAACATAAAATGAACCACCCTGTAAACTGTAAGTATTTAGTAATTGTTTTTCATGAATATGGTGCCTATGAATATTTTTTTGTGAGTAAGTAGGTAGGTAAGTACCTACCTAAATGAATTCCTACTAGTTACCTACCTACCTTGTTTCTAACTTTTCATAGATTCGTGGATAACAGTAATAGAAAAACTAATGACATTGAGAGCAAACACTTGGGTGAAATACGATTCAAAACTAAACAATTTTACCCTCCATCTACACTGCGATCAACTATTAATTAAATCGGAATCAAAAATTCTTGAATCATTGAACATGAACAACAAGCTAAAAGGTCTCTACAAAGATGACGTTTTATTATTATTTGTTGGATCAACTGGTAAAGAAGTGAGTTACTGTATATTTTTACTGCAAAAGTAGGTACCTAGGTATTTATCATAATTATTGTATTGTATAAGTCCACCTGTTTCAATGAGATACGGAGTCACCTCACATTAACTCTAAAAAAGAGCAAAATATAGCTTAATGAGGTACCTATGTACTAATACATATAATAATGTATGTATATGTCAGGTAATACGATACAATACCGGCTTCGAAAAACCTTTCATCCATTAGTGAAAGATTGAGTTGAATAATTTCGTATCATTTTCTTGTATTGTAAGAATTTCGCAAAAAGTTTAATAATTTGATTAAATAATAACTGGAAGAACCTACTTGTAAACTATGCACTCAATCAGAGAACTGGATGTTATAGTCAACGTTTATTTACCAAAAAAATATCGTACTCCCCTTATTATACAATATAAATAACGTCAGCGTCAGATAATAAGCATCGTCCGTTTGTACTAAACCTCGGCATATTGTACACGTGTCAGCATAAGATTATAAGCACCGTTACCATCGATCACCAAAATGGTGATCAATGATAACCCGTCGGGACATGACCTCTCCATCCCGACAGAAGTTGTCCTGTGGTTTCAGTTAACTCGTAAATTAACATAATCATATTACAAACGGGAAACGGATAAGTGTTTACAGTCTCACGGTGACATATACACTGTGCATACACATATCGTTCTTATTTTTAATACATTTTGACAACTTACAACTTATTCGCTTTGACCATGGACAAACATGTATTCTATCAAACAGGACAAGCATGCAGGTTCTACTTTCAACACTATCTACTTAGTAAAATTGTTAATAATATTTTTACGTGATTCATCAAACTAATCAAGATTTTATTACCTAAATATACCTACGATTCAACAATTACCTTACCAACCTTATGTAAAATATGATATTCTTTCTATTTAAGCTAAGAAAAATCAAATTTCAAATAAAAACTGATGTGGTTGAATGTCTTCTAAAGCTAGGAGAACACTTTCCTGTTACAAGATTCAATACATCTAAAACATGTACTGTCGCATCCACCGCCGTCACCGCAAAGTACAGGAATATCGAAGAAGTCTTGATAAATGTATTTACGCATATGAACACTTCGAATGGTAAGCATGGCAATTTTCCTTATTAAGAGTATTTCTTGATTGCTCGATATATTCACGTAATTGTACCGAATCCATTATTTTCAGTATATCCGAGTATACCCCTGCCAAAACAATATGGTAATTTCATCAGACTATGCTTGTTGGATCCAGCCTTTCCCCAAGTCGTGAAAGAAACAGAAAAAATACTTAAAGAAGACATTTTAAATAATATGAAATAAAAGTACCCACATCAGATCGTTAAAAAAACCGACCGAAAGCGATGTAATTTATCATTATGGCTCAACTCTAGTGAGTGAGTAATTTATAGTTTCATTTGCTGAATCTATGGTAATGAATGGTAATAAACAAAACAAAATGAAAATGTCAAGTTTCAAAACAAACAAAAATTCAAATTGAAAAATAAACGGTAGCGATATTGTTCCTCTACCGCTACGCTGAATTTATTTCTAGTTTCTACAAAATAGATAATCTATTATATTTTCAACAAAATAGATTTGATTTAATTTGTATCTGTGTTGTGTAGTGCCTTGTTCTATTGACCAAAAATGATACCACAAAGATTTGCTCCTGCGACGTCGATCGTTGCACGGAAGTCGAGGTAAGCAGCCCATTTATTTGTACCTTTTCTAAATGAAGCTAGGTATCAATCCTTTAATTCTGCTGGACTCTTTGTAAATTCGAACAGCCGAGGTTCCAGCTTTGATAATTTGGAGTACATTGTGCCAAACTTAAACCTTCCTGGTTGAATACTTAGTTTCAATAATCCAGGATAGGTGAAGGCAAGCCGTCGATGCTGCCTCGCCGGGCGGGTTCCACGGACCGTCTGTCGACTGAAGCACGGCGCCCGAGTACCGTGGGCCACCGCTCCAGCAGCGCTGAGTCTTCCCGACCGACCTTCACTGTCGGACGACTGAGTAGGGAAGCTTCGGCCACTAAACTGCCAGTAAAGAGGGTATGAATTGATGCATAGCTCCACATTTATTTTATTCCATGTTTTAGCTTTTGATAAAGTTTATACCTAGCATGTTACTTGGTCTTAGTTTATCACCATCGGAAGATGGTCAATGAACATGTCCATCTTCAGACAGCTGGAAGAGACCAAATTCTTAATTATTATGCCCCCTACATAAACTTGGAATCAGCAACCAGCATTAGTTTTTCCACTGACTTACAACCTTCAAAAAGAGAATAGGCATATAAAATTTCAAATTGTTTCAGCATTTAGAGGTAAGATAGCCAGTTCATCAGTTAGTTGAGGATACTGTTTGTTGCGCTTCCACCTTCGGCCTTATCATAACATAACCAACACATCCTCTTCGACTGATCATAATAGTCATAATCAGATAATAACATTATCATTATATGACAAAATGAGAACAAAAGGACTATTATTTGGTAGAAGTTGAAGAGGTGTTACTACTTGTAATTTATATTACTTTCAGGGGTCTCGCTCACATCAAGGACAAGGAGATAAATTTGGACAGTCTTCACGAACTCCAATGCGCTCTAGCCAGTATTCAGCGAGACCTACCACTACTCCACTGGTACATTATCACATTATCATGACATTGACATATAATATATAATTTTGATATGCCATCTTAAGAAAGCCCTGGAGTACTGCCGATTTTCACTCTTCGTTAGAATCATCATAATCATTCATTTTAAAAGGGCATGTTGAAATGACATTAAATTTTGCAGGTATAATTTGGATAGGGATAATCTGTCTGTGGGGTCACTCACCATCTCTAAAAACTGATTATATAGCCTTAGAAGGATTTTGCACAGTCCGCCCGTTGTTCCTCAGACTGTTGAGGATTTCGGGTGAAGGGCGCCTCTACCTTTGGCCTTTTCTTCTGCAACCAGGTGAGATGAAGGCCAAAAGCTTCCCTATAGTCCAATTAAAAAATAATAATTAGAGGTACATACAAATAGCGTTCAGTAGATGGAAGTGCTTATTAAGGTAGCTGATGATTAAAAATAATATAGACATTTCTTTATTGACTGAGGACTAATTGTAATATTATTTATCTTCCAGGGGTCTCGCTCACATCAAGGACAAGGATTTGGACAGTCTTCGATGACTCCGATACGCTCTAGCCAGTATTCAGCGAGACCTACCACTACTCCACAGGTAAATCATTACATTGGCAAAATTATATAAAACTAAATGACCAGTATCACTATAATTTCGGGCCATATGAGCCTCTTGATCCAGAGCTGACCCTATACATATAGTCATGAGCCGCCTCTATCAACTCAATGTGACGCCGGTCACACTCAGCCCCCGATGAGATCGCGGCCAATTCATCTGCTAAGTGTGGTGCTTATGGCCAATGTTATACCCAGGTCATAGTTCACCCATTACAATTGGAAAAAAAATGTATTAACTGAAATAGCTTGTTATCATTCGTACTGGGGGTTTTCCTAAATTCATATTATATATTTTAGTACTTCTTTGTAGTTGAAATTGAATTTAATTGAATGTATTGTAAGATCCATCGCGAATAGTAAACTCTTTTTTTACAAAGAGCTCATATTAGGTTGGTTTTTAATAGAATGGATTCACACAGATGTTAGGCCACTTCGGAAGTTGTAGATAATTTTTGCACGGACATTTTCCTTAGTAAGATTAATTTACATGCGCAGTAATAGCGTAATACTTTCAATTGTTCTGAGATTCAAAATGCAAACAAATTTCAGTAGTAAAAAGTTCTAAATTCAAAATTGTATATGTAATATGTAAACTACAGAACTTAAAAGGCGTCTCTCGTATGGCTCCGAAGTTTTAAATGAATATCCAGAACTACCATAACTTCTTCCATATTTTCGGTTTGTGTGTAACAAACGGATAGCGGGGTGTAAAATTTATTATTCGATGTCTTCATCAGGTAGAAATATAGATCAAAATAGAGGTCGAATTGTATTCTTTGATTGAGAAGGAAAACATTTAATTCTAATTCTGACACATTGTGAAATATTCAGCTCTTATTTATTAATTTTTACCTACTTAATTATCATGAAAAAGAAATAATTAGCTGGAGCATGATCATGATATAGTTGATCAATATTTGAAACTCACTCAAAATAAATCCTTTTTACAGAGAACACCATCAAAGGATAGAACAACCAGCTGGCAAGCTTCATTTGATAGAGCACTGGCATTTGTCACCGCCAAAGATGCAAGGTCTGATACACGTATTTCTGGCTATTCACACTTGTTATAAGTAGAAAAAAAATCCTGTCCTGACAGGTCAAGACAGAGACAAGACCTGTGGGCCTAAGATGATCAGCACTAGAAGTCTTGTGTATTAATTAACTTAATGTAACTTTTTTTTTTATACTACTAGGAGACAAGCAAGTAAGTGTACTCTTGCCTATGACAAAGCCTTACTGCATAGGTCACATCCACAAAGAACATAGCCTACACGGCACTGCATTGCGCCCGTCAACTTGAGGCAAAAAGATGTTAAGCCTCACATACCAGTAATTTCACTGGCAACCATACCCTTCAAACCGAAACAGCAATGCTGCTTGGCTGCTGAAATAAGTATGGTGGTAGTAATTCTCCAGGCGAGCCCTTTCACTAGGGGCTTCTACTACTCTAAAAACTTAATTTAATTTAACATAAATTTAATTTAACATAAATTTAATATAACTTAAATTTAATTCAAATTTAACTTAAATTTTAAATATAGTTAAACTGAAGCAGCCGGTTATAAACATCCATTCGCAGACCGATATCGAACGTGGCCTGGCAGCGGTCGGAGATGGGTCGCGTGCAAGAGGCGCTGGCCACACGCATGACCAACATGGCGCTGGTGCGGCCTCTGACCATAGCGCGGTTTGTCGACATCACCGGGGCGCTGCTCACCGCGATCATGCGGGACACCAAGCTGAACAATGACAATTACATTGCTAAGGTAAGCTTTGCTATTGTATTGTACCTATCTCTCTAGAAAGGCGCCCTCTCGCCCCTTATGTGGTTCATATACCGCGCTATTCAATACAAAGGTGATTTTTTTGTTCATTATAACCAAGGTTTAAATGTCTTATTTTTGCAGTTTTTTTAATCATAGAATAGGTACAAGCATCTTAACCGTTCATGTTAATTTTTGCACTGAAACTTTTATTAGTTTTAGTGATATTAGTTGAGCAGTTCCAACTATTTGTTTATTATATTTATATTTACTAGTTTATTTGTTGCAAACAAACTAGTGTGATCGTGATTTTTAAGGTTGCATACCCAAAGGATGTCAACGGTGCCCTATTACCATCCATCCATCTGTCTGCCAGTGGGCTGTATTTCATGAATTTATATTATTTTAACCGCCTCTGTGGTATAGTGGTTCAACCCACCGATTTCAGATCCAGAGGTCCCGGGTTTGATGCCCAGTTTAGCAATATTTTGCTTGGTTTGGTTGGTAGTAGGATTTTGTTTGAGTCCGCCTGGCTAGCTACCACCATCTTACCTAATTATGTCGCCATAATAACAATTCTTAAAAATTGTTGTGTTCCGGCATTTAGAGGTATAGATAACCCGTTCCTCAGTTGGTTGAGGATTCCGGGTGATGTGCGCCTCCACCTTCGGCCTTATCTCAACTTGTTACCAGGTGAGATTAAGGGCAAGCGCTTTCCCGTCGTACAATAAAAAAAAAACCGTTATAGGCAGACAGTTGTAGATTGCACCTAGCTATCACTGGATTCCACAAGGCATAGACTGAAACCATCTTCACAGCTTAAATTAGGAAACTTAAACCACTCTACGATACATACATATTACAGGACATTAATTTCACACAGCGCTATCTAGCCCCAATCCATTTGTACTATCCATACTAACTTTTGTGTAATGAATATTGATGTTTGTTCTGTGTGTGGGTGTTGTATTGTATGATAACCAGTATTAAAAAAAAAAAGTATCGAAGTATTGTATCCTTTAGCTAGTACCCATAATTACAAGCTTTGCTTAGTTTGGGACTAGATAGAGCTGTATCAAATTGATGTCCTGTAATAATTGTGCTGCTCTTTGGAAATAACTTTAGGGTCATGAACTAAACGGTGGTTTGGTTCTGAATCCTCTAGAAATAATTTATTCACAAGCTCAATCAAACTCACAGCTAGAATATGCAATGACATTACCAGGAACACTTTGGTTTGTTTCCAGTTGCCGCACCTGTCCAAACGCCTGCTGTACCCAGGGACCGTCTCCAAGTCCTGGCTGAAGACTGTGAACACACTCCATGCCTTTCCACACGCGTTGGCGCTGATCGCCTATCTCCTGGACCTTGTGAACCATATTGTAAGTTCATGTATAGCATGTCTTAATAACAACCTTTTTATGCCCAATGCTGGACAGAAATTAAAATGTTAGTCTTATCATTTTTATTGAGAGTAAATACATAGTTTGATCATGATTTTGGGGAAGTAGTTTTTATGAAAACATTATCAGTTGCGCGATTGTCACGTTGTTTTTTCACCTCAATTTGTGTTTATGTGAAATTGTCACAGTTAATTTTATAAATAATGAGTTATATTACTAGTCATCATATTTGTGTTAGCTTGACATGTACAAAGCATAATTCTTGAAAAAATAATATTATATCTTTGAAAGTGAAGGCTAAACAGAAAAAATATTTAGTAATAAATCCGCCAAATCTCTCTGAAAAAATCAAATCGACACGTGTTTCGCCTCTACACGAGGCATCCTCAGGAAAATATAGTCTTGCTGCTCACTGACTAGCCCTCTGTGGACGTGTTGCCGCTCCGAGCTCTGCGCTGCTTCCTGCTCATCCTCAGATTCCTGAGGATGCCTCGTGTAGAGGCGAAACACGTGTCGATTTGATTTTTTCAGAGAGATTTGGCGGATTTATTACTAAGTATTTTTTCTGTTTTCAGATTTTATTTTGAAATATGGATCTCCGCAAAATTACGCCTGAATCAATAAGCTATGGGCAAAGAATGGGCCTTTCCAGTTTAGAATATCTATCTCACCTTCTGTAATATATATTCACCTGATTGTCAATTTAGTTTCTAAAATTCCATAGGAAATGCCGATATGCAACACATTGCTATATCTAGACAAGGACGAGCTCTCGTGCGTGCGGCGGCAGTACCTGGACCAGTGCTGGATCCGGTTCCAGATGCCGGAGCACCAACTGGATGACCTCACGGAGGAGTATCTTCACACCATGAAGAGGCTGCTGGGGAACCATGAGGAGAAGATACCTGAGCTCGACCAGGTCATCAAGAGTGAGTACAGCAGCCTATGACCTGGGGGTAACTACGATCCAATAAAGCATTATTGTTTCAATATCACTTTACTTTTGTCATTATCTGTCCATTGTAGAAAAAACGTGACACAAGTAAAGTAGAATTGTGGTCCCCCTAATTCTGTTGGTAACTTGCTTTTTTTTTTTCAATGAGATTTTAGCAATCAACTAGCAGCTTAACCAGGACTGTGACATAATTCCTCAGACTCAGACTGCCGTTGAGGATTCCGAGTGAAGTGCGCTTCCAACTTCGCCGTTATCATAACTTGACATCAGTTGTGATAAAGGCCAACACCTGTTGTAAAAAAAAGTAAACTTACCCCTGAGGTTTAGTGTCCTTAGTGTCTGTGTGCTTACGCAATACTGTGAGACTGACGAATGATCTGCGTGGGTGCATGATTATTTACCTACGTACCTGTGTTTATTTATGTTTTTATGCAACATGGAGAAGGGACAAGGAAGCAACCCATCTGGTGTTGTGTAGCTCTTTCCTATAACAAAGCCTTACTGCGTAGGTCATAGAATTCAATAATTGGTAATAAGAGTTGTATTCAATCTAAATCCTGTGTTATTATATTAAGAGCATGGTAAGTTTGTATACTAAATACATTTACCGAGATGCACACTTCCAGAATATGAGACCTGCCTAGAAGACGAAACAGACCACGAGGCGATAGCGGAAGAGAAGCGTTTGTTGGAGCGGAGAGAGGCGCTCATCAATGGATTGAGAGCAGAGCGGGGTGCGCGGCGGGGGGTGCACGTTGAGAGGGACGAGGGGCGCGCGCGGGGGACGGAGCTCGCGCAACAGCTGGTGGCAATGGACGACCACATGGAACTCACCAAGTTAGTGGAGACACTTTATTAAACCCGAGATTTTATATAACCGCCTCTGTGGTCTAGTTCAACCCAACGATTTCAGATCCAGAGGTCCCGGGTTCGATCCCCAGTGGGAGCAGTATTGTGCTTGGTTTGGTTGGTGGTAGGATTTTGTTTAAGTCCGCCTGGCTAGCTACCACCATATTACCTAATTCTGCCGCCATAATAACAATTCCTTAAAAAATGTTGTGTTCCGGCATTTAGAGGTAAGATAGCCAGTTCCTCAGGTTGAGGATTCCGGGTGAAGTGCGCCGCCACCTTCGGCCTTATCTCAACTTGTTACCAGGTGAGAAGAAGGCCAAGCGCTTCAACGTCGTACAATAAAAAAAAATAACCTTTCCGATTTTACAATCTTAGGCTAGGGATCTAGTAATATGGGAACTTGATTACGGATGGAATATATGTATAATGTTTTTTTTATATACATACATTTTATATAATACACAACAATTATAACAGGACAGGGCATTTATTTCACACAGCGCCATCTAGCCCCAAACTAAGCATAGCTTGTAATATGGCAACAAGATTACTGATAGAATACTTAAATACTTTTTGTAAATACATACTGTGACGTCTCGAGTCGCAGATAGGTAGGTAGGTATCGTGGGTATTAAAAGAGGGTTTAGCAGCCTCACTTTTAATGTCCATATAAAAATTACACAGCCGCACAGATTGCGCACTCAACAGTTATTTCCACCAAATCACTGGCCTGAGCACGCGAGTCCCCAGTAGGCTGCTTCCGGTCGTAGGTAGACGCTCCAGCTCTCAGGGTTGAGGGAAGATCTGTAGTAAGTCCAGCAGTCGTGTCTGTAGCGACTACGAGATTGGCAGGTAGGAAGGTAAGTAGGGCAACCAAAAAGTTGGATCCCTCCAACTCCCGTATTGGATCCTGGAACAAGGAGAGACTTAAGGCCTGCTCTTTAAGACGTTCTGCTTGCGAAGGACAGCTGATCCTCAGTAGCGTGGGTGCAAGGTCCAACGATTCGGTGAGGGTGAAGCTACCGGCAGTTTAGCATGACTCGTTCAGACAGCTTTACAATGGTATATTAATCTACAATGGCTAAAGCGCTACGGCAGGTGATAGTGAAGGTGGTAGATTTATTAAAAACTTACCCTAGAGGGATCCTGAGCAAATTTGGTAGGTCGTAGGTAGGTACTTTAAATAATGAGGTATATACGTGCACACGCGAAGGCGGTAGTGAGCGATCTCTCAGTGCATTGACAATAAACTGGTGGTGTCACGTGGTACACCGAGGCCGGTTTGAGATGGCGTTCCGCAACGCTTCTATGGTCGCGCAGAAGATCCTTTCTTTTTAAATATTGTTTTTGTGGTTCTGTATGCATAATTTAATTTTGGGTAACTAGACGCAACGTTACAGTACGTACTATATGATACAACACCCAAACACAGAACAAACATCAAGAGATCATAAAAAAAGAGATAAACACAGAGGTGTCATCAAGTAGGCGAATATGCTTGTTCGCCTACGACTAAAAAAAAAACAACCATAGACAGTGCAGATAAAGACAGTAATCCACCAAATGAATTCCAGTGCGGAAAGCCAGCAACTGTCGAAGGAGCTGGAGTCGCAGTCGATGTCCGTCGCGGAGCGCAGCAAGCTGTGTGATGACGTGTTGTACGCGGGGCGGGTGTGCGACTCCAAGAGGGCGCTGGCGGAACAACTGTCCAAGGTACGTACTAGTACTGTATAGATATTCTCTATGTGTGTTTTTGATTTACTTTTTTGTTAGTTTGTGTCTGTCCTACGTCAATTTGTAGTGACTTTTGTTTTAACCGCCTCTGTGGTCTAGTGGTTGAACCCACCGATTTCAGACCCAGAGGTCCCGGGTTCGATTCCCATGGGGAGTACCAGTCCGCCAGGCTAGCTACCACCATCTTACCTAATTCTGTCGCCATAATAACAATTCTTAAAAATTGTTGTGTTCCGGCATTCAGAGGTAAGATAGCCAGTTCCTCAGTTTGTTGAGGATTCCGGGTGAAGTGCGCCTCCATCTTCGGCCTTATCTCAACTTTTGTAACCAGGTGAGATGAAGGCCAAGTGATTACCCGTCGTACAATAAAAAAAAAGACTAAGCTGAGGGGGGGCTGGTGACCTGTAATACAGAATATGTGTTACAGTCAAAATAAACTTTTTTTTTTTTATTCTCAAACATTCCGAAAGCTTTATCGGATCCTATTCGGAAACTTGCGATGAGGGTTCCTGTGTAGGCGATTCTTAAACACACGGAAAGTTTTCGGATCGGAAACATCACTTTTTGACGGACTCTAAGATTCGATAGACATCGACGCTATTCTCAAACCATTTCTGAAAATCTTCTGTTTGAGTTAGGAATTCTGATGGCAGACATCGACGCTATTCTCAAACCATTTATGAAAATCTTCTGTTTGAGTTAGGAATTCTGATAGCAGACATCGACGCTATTCTCAAAAAAATTCTGAAAATCTTCTGTTTGAGTTAGGAATTCTGATGGCAAAATTATTAGATTTTGTATTTTTGGAATCGCCATCGAAAGTTTACGAATTCGAGCCGATAAGGCTTTCCGAATGTGAGAATAGTGTAGGAACGCTTTCCCGAAAATACAAAATAAAAAAAAAATGGCATAAGTATCCGAAGCTTTCATAAATTATTTTCAGAAATGGTTTGAGAATAGCGTTGAAATTCTATGTTGAATCCGATTAATAGTGATGTTTCCGATCCGAACATTTGCACACAAAAGTATTAGCCAATTAGTTTTTTCATGTGTAATGTTTTTTTACGCTCAAATACTTTTATGTACATATATTTAATAAAAAGTACTGAATGAACTTTGCAATATACTAGAGTCAACAATTTATTTCTGATAATTTGTGATGCGATATATTCTACAGCGCGCCGGCAAACTCAAGCCTCCCCAAACACGCCTCGCCTCATACCACCAAATAGACCCATAAATCGTCTACTGTGCAGGGTTTTTCTTATGTGGTCTATATGTGGTATGAAGAAAAATTTTTATAGAATAAATGTTTATTATTATAAACTAAATACAATATAATAAGAATATTGCCAACATAATTGGTTTGTGTTGGCACACGCTCGTAATCTAAATTTAACATAACAAAAATGATATTTACTCGAACCTGCATCTCTTCCTCAACCCGGAAATGCTATTAAAAAAATTGAGCCACGAGGGTCCTAACGCGAACTGAGAATTTAAGTGCCATATTCTATATACATATGACAAATATATATACAAAAAAATTACCAACACCCCCATCCGTGATATGGAATGTGGATGTGGAAGCGCTTGGCCTTCATCTCACCATTACAAGTTAATATGTCTGAAGGTGGAGTCGCACTTCACCCAATCCTCAACAAACTGAGGAACTGGCTATCGGTTTAGTTGGTGTTGAACACGTCTGTCTGTCTGCAGATGGTGAGGAACAAGGAGATTGAGCTGGCTCTCTGCCAGAAGAAGTCCCTGGACAGCTGCGTGCAGTACAAACAGGGGCTCATCCACCACTCGGCGCAGTTCTCGCAGCTGTCCGCATTGGTCATCGATGAGAAGTACGTAATTTGTATGAGGAGAGAGAGGGGAGAGAGTTCTATGGCCAAGTGGGTAAGACCCGCCGTCTGATCCTTGGTAGCGCTTGACCTTCATCTCTTCTGATGTCAAGTTATGATAGGACGAAGGTGGAAGCGTACCCGGAATCCTTAACATACTGAGGAACTGGCTATCTTACCTCTAAATGCCGGAACACAACAATTTTATAATTGTTGTTATAGCGACAGAATTAGTTGGTGGTAGCTAGCCAGGCAGAAAACAAAGTCCTACCACCGACCAAACCAAGTACAATAGATTGTACTCCCCATGGGGATCAAACCCAGGACCTCGTCTAAAATTGCGTTGAACCACTAGACCACAGAGGCGGTTCAAAGTCTTCTGATGTCAAGTTATCATAGAACGAAGGTGCAAGCGCACTTCACCCGGAATCCTCAACAGACTGAGGAACTGGCTACCTTACCTATGCCAACACAACAATTATAATCGTTGATATGGTAAATAGGCTTAGGTAAGATGATGACTTAAAACAAGTCCTTCCACCAACCAAACCAAACCGAGGACGAATTGTACCCTAGACTTCAGAGGTTATAATGTTTATAATGTGTCGTGTTGATTGTCGCAGCGAGCTGATGGAGGCGGAGTGCGCGCTGCGCGTGTCGCGAGCGGTGGACGCGCTGCGCGAATGTTCGGGGACGCTCGCCGCGAGCCGCTCGGCGCTCGCGCGCTCGCGGACCGCGCTCGCCAGGAAGCAGGCCTCTCTTCTTGTGAGTACTGCATGTTTTTTTTTCATTCTACGTGGGGGAAGCGCTTGGCCTTTATCTCACCTGGTGGTAACAATAAGGCCGAGGGTGGAGGCGCATTTCGCCCGGAATCCTCAACAATCTGAGGAACTGGTTATCTTACCTCTGAATGCCGGAACACAACAGTTTTAGAATTGTTGTTATGGGGATAGAATTAGGTAAGATGGTGGGAGCTATCCAGGCGGACTTAAACAAAGTCCTACCACCAACCAAACCAAATCACAATATTGTACTCGCCCTGGGGATCGAATCCGGGACCTCTGGATCTGAAATCGGTGGATTGAACCACAAGACCACAGAGGTGGTTAAATTATTTACAAGCCTCATAGCTCAGTTGGTAGTAACTCTGCCATCTGCGTTGTAGGTTGTGGCCTCGATTCCCACCCAGTACAAACATTTGTGTGATGATTTTTTTTTTCTGTGTTTGGGTGTTGTATCATATAGTACTTAAGTATTTACAAAATAAATGCATACAAGTATTCTATCCGTAATCTATCATTCCCATGTTACAAGCTATCCTTAGTTGGGGCTAGATGGCGCTGTGTGAAATTATTGTCCTGTAATATTGATTTATTTAATTTATTTGGAAAACAAGCAGCTTATTCATACATTTAATAGCTTAGTGAAAATGGTTACAATAATGCCAAATAGTTTTCGCTTATGAGTCGCTACAGGTCGTTAAGATAGGATTTCGTTATGACCTCAAGCACATTTTCCTAAATACATTTATAAGTGTAACTAGTTCAAATAGGTGTATGATCCTCTCAAAGCCGCCCAACCTATCATTTAAAATCAATCGTAAGTCAATATTTATTGTAGGTATCGAAATATTTCGCTTGTAAATTTTGAAACGTACCATTTTCAATGAAACGTTTTTATCGAGATTTTTTTCTGCTATTATGTGTCAGCTTACCTTTAATGTAGATATGTACCTGAAGTAATATATGTATAGAAATTAGACTCGTGACTTTTTCAGAAGTACGATAATTTTCCATTGGAAAAAGAGGAAAAGTTTACTGACAGGACCTTAATACATATACAGAAACTGTTTTCGCGTTGCAGGTATTTAGCAAACGTATTTCTATCTCAGCATTCCCATGCGTCCGACAGAAATAGTTGTTGTTCGTGAGATTAATAGCTACCTACATAGTTTGATCGAATTTACGTTTCGGGGCATAGCTCTTTTCACCCCCTAAGTTGCAAGTATCAATCACTTGAATGGAACGTATTTTGGGTTTAATAGGTTTTGGTTTTGGAAAAATATTGACTTTGAATAGTCATAGGTTTAGTGCAAAAACATGACTGGTTAAGATACTTTTTAAATATAGGCACCAACATATGGTGTGAGTTGATTACATGAAAAAAAAAACTCGCCGAAATCGCACAATAGAGGTAGAAAAGAGCAATTTCCTTTCCTGGTTTCCTTTACTGGTTTTCCAAACCAGTCCATACAAAGATTCTTTTTGTATGGACTGGTGCGCGGTATATGATCCTAAGGCAGTGGCTGAACGGAGTAATGAGTATGTGAATGAGAGCGAGTAATGAGTAATAAGTTTATTGCAATGTAATGTGACTACACTAAAATACTATAGAAAACTGGATAGATTTAAATTTCACATGCATTGTTTGTACTAGCTAGGTTAGGGGGTGTAAACTCGAAAAAATATAATACGACCGAACTCGATGAGGGGTAGGTCCCATTTGTTCCATGGAACATGACGTCATAGGACAAAATTCGATATTTTTTTTCTTATGTTGTACTATAGAACATGTAATACTTTTATTTCTCAAATTGTTCTATAGGACAAGGTAAATGAGACCTCTTAACATTATATTTCTTGTGAACTGGTGGTACTAGAATGCTCTGAGATTGAGAATCCTCTACTTAATCTGGAGAGTCCTCCCCACGTTTCCGATTTATTTTATTCGTATTTTATTTATTATTATTTATTCAGGTATGACAGAATAATTGTCATTATCAGTGTCATTTAGACAGGCAGATTCATGGAAGATTTTGGGAAAATCTGATTTGCATTTTGTTCTATGGCATGAAAATCGCGTGAAAAGCTAGTATGTAGTTCTATGGAAAAAATTGGGAAGAAAATGTCTCATTTTGTTTGATGACGTCATGTTCCATAGAACAAATGGGACCTACTCTCGATGAGTAATGTACAGCTATGGAATATGTAATACTTTTATTTCTCAAATTGTTCTATAGGATAAGGTGAACAAAATCCTTTAAGATATATTTTTTTGTGAACTGGTTGAACTAGAATTCTCTGAGACTGAGAATCCGCTACATAATCTGGAGAGTCCTTGCACCGTTTCTTGCTACGAAAATCCATTCTTTCGATTTTTTTCCAGGCAGATGTTTGATCAATAGTGTTTATTTTATTTGTAATTTATTTTTATTTATTCAGGTCATTTTTCACTCTATAGTCATGTATGATGTATGATGATATAGGCAGCCAGATTCATGGAAGATTTTGGGAAAATCTTATTTGCATTTTGTTCTATGGCATGAAAGTCGGGTGAAAAGCTAGTAATAATAATAAATAATAATAATAAATATTCCAGGACATTAATTTTACACAGCGGCATCTAGCCCCAAACTAAGCATAGCTTGTAATATGGGAACTAGATCACGGATAGAATACTTTTTTTTTTTTTTTTAATTTTAAATCACGTACCATAATGATACAACCAAATGTTTGCTCTGTGTGGGAATCGAACTCACAGCCTACAGCGCAGAAGTATATAGTTCCATGGAAAAAATCCAAGACGTCATGTTCAATAGAACAAATGGGAACTACTTGTAAATGTTGTGACCAAGACCACTTATAATACAAAAGAGAACAATAACAATTTCGTACGTACCTAACATTACAGGATGAATTCCGCACAAAGATAATAGAAGTGAAAGCGGCCATCGAGCGCGAGCAGCAAGCGATTGAAGCGTTGCGCAGAAGAGAAGCGAGCGAAGCGGCGCAGTACGCCAAGGATCTGCAAGAAGCATGCGAGAAGCTCGAAGCACTGCAAGCGGACCTGTGCAGCTTCGAAAACGTTGAACAGGACCTCCAGTTCTGGGAGGAGCAAGACCAAGCGTGAGTATCTAATTAATCACTATCACTACAGAGTATAAAACAAAGTCGCTTCCGCTGTCTGTCTGTCCCTATGTATGCTTGGATCTTTAAAACTACGCAGCGGTATTTTTTATAGATAGAGTGATTCAAGAGAATCGTTTATGTGTATAATACATGCGTAATATATTGGAGAAACACTGATATTTTTTGAGGTTTCTAATTGTATTGTATTGTATTCATTAATTTTAGACAATAAAGTAGTCCATATCACACATATAATAAATAAAGAAATAAAATTAAATTCAAAATTATACTTTCAATAAAATCATAAATAAGATAAGATAAATTATGTTACAAGTTCACATTATTCAATTACATTTTAGTAAAAAAATAAACTGTTACATTATACCTACTAACAGGCATCGTACCCACAGACTGGTGCAACACATTTCGCAAATTGTGTCCACATGGGAGACAGACAATGCTCCGCTACGGTATTTTTAGGATTCTGTTGTGACTGGCCTTCGTCCTGCTCATCAGAGATGCTGTTTTCTTACAAACGATGGCTTAGAAACCATCGGTTCGATATTGAACAAACATCTCTGCGGGGAGTCTCACCAGTATCCTAAAAGTATTAATATACTGTACATGCAGGGCCTCCTACGGTTTTTTTGGTAGAGTTAACCCATAGATTTCCCGTGTACAAGCTCTGACAGTAAGCTTTAAATAGTGTAACTTTCACTTCGTCAGAGCAACGGGCAAATCTACGGGCCTACATATTGCCTCGAACCGCCAAAGCCCTACGTTCCCTTTCTATGTCTACATTATCCTTAAGATCATGGCAAGAAAATGCCCTAGGTATTTAAATTGAGTAACTCGCTTGATGTTGGCACCATTCAGGGTTAAGTCCGCGAGTGCCGCGAGTGTTCTCTAGGGTCTTTCCGGCGGTCTTAGAGACAATGTATTCACATTTTTTCACATTGTAGGTGAGGCCGTGCGATACAGCGTAGGATCCGCAAACCTTCAGCATCTCCTCGATAGACCCCGCAGTCGGGCCCAGCAGATCCATGTCGTCCGCGTAGCTAATGTTGTTCACACTAACACCATCTACGCGGCACCCAAGCCGCATACTGCTGAGCTCGGCTATGAGATCATTGACGTACAAATTGAAGAGCTTAGGAGAGGATAGCCTCCCCTGTCTTACCCCGCACTCCAACCTGTACGTCTCCGAAAACATGTTGAACCACTTGACGCAGTTGGTTTGATTCGCGTGCCAATACCGGAACAGATTTAGTATTACCACCGTTATACCCCTGTCTCTCAACTTTCTCCAGAGTAGGTCATATGATACAAGGTTGAAGGCCTTAGAGAGGTCGAGGAAACAGGCGTACACCGGCGTTCTACGTTCCGTGTAATACTGGACAGTATGCTAAAGCCCTAAAATAGCGCTTTCTGTTGATAGTCCGGGTCGGAACCCGAACTGCGCGTCCTTTAAGCTAATACAATTTTGTAGGCAAGAATCAAGCATACTGTCCAGTACCTTGGCTAGTGTGGTGGCAAGAGAGATCGGGCGGTAATTTCCCTTGATCCAGATATCCAATTACCTGTTTTTAATAATAGGTACTACCGTAGACTTCATTTTGGTCGCAGGCAAGTATGAGTGACTAACACACATGGAGTAAAACATGGACAGTACCCTCGGCAAGTGGATCCCCGCGTATTTCAAATGCTGTATACTGAGCCCATCGTGGCCGGGTGACTTACCACTAGTCATTTTTTTTATGACTCTTTTTACATCGTCTTCTGTTTTTTAGCGGAGGCTCATCACCCTGCCAGCTGCACTCAGCATAGAGCAGTTCAACCGATCGGCCGAGAGGAGATTGCACCCAAAATTGTTCCATGAACATCTGTACTATGTCCTTCGGCTCACTCATCCCATCTACACACGCCGAAAGGCCAGGCCTTCAATTTAATTTCCCAGTGGACTTCCAAAACTCAGAAAAATCTTTGGCTGCTCGTTCCGTTGCTATTTTGTCCATGATGATCTGGTCTTGGTTGTTTTATCACCACTTCAGGCGGCTCTTAAAGATCTTACGAGTCTTCGACATCTCATCAAAAATATCTCCTGAGGTGGGCCGGTTGTGAAGCACCCAAGTCTCAAATTAAGTCTGTTGTCACATGTTTGTTCCATCCACACAATAATTTGCCCTCTCTCGGCCTGCCCCCTCCACACTGCTTCGTCTGCATCGCCGCACCACACAAGATAGAAACAATATCATTACAAATTTTGTCGAGAACACGTCTATGATCAAGATGGCCGCACGGCCCATCACCGCATTTTTCTAGTTCCGTAGGAAGATAATAGTTTTGTAGCCATTTATTACATAGGTAATGGTACCTGTTGGTCTGGTCACTACTCCTTTCACCCCATAGTACAGCACTCGGGGGTGCATTATTTAAAACTAATTCGGCCCTTACTGCGAGCAGATTACATTCTATGTAAATAGGGAGATGGTCTGACATGTAAATATCCTCTTCTATACCTACATTTACAATTGTGTGCCATGCTGATGTGGAAACGACACAGTGGTCTAGCCACCTTCTACACCCGTGAGCCTCTCTTACAAAGGTATAGCTATTCGAGGTTAGCCCCAGTTTTTCCACGACAGCACAAACCCACGACTGGTCCGAGCAGAACTGACTAGCTCTTTGTGAAATCATAGCATTAAAATCCCCTAATATTACACTTTCAACATAGCAACTGGCCTCAATAGCACTAATTTCACGCAGAACTTCCGTAAAAATAGGCAAGTTATCAGATGAATCGGTTGGCGTGTATACAGATACCACTATGAAGGAATGGTCTCCAGTCGTGGCCTTAATATCTGCCAGTCGAGGGCTCCTACATGATATGACCGAGACCGACACATATAATCCTTTCCTCCAGAGAATGGACTCGCCTAGAGATGACGAATATAACTATCAACCAATAAATTTAACTAATATTTAAAATCAACCATTATAGTCAATAATCAGAATTAACATTATCGAATAAAAATATCATATCAACTTCAGCCTGAGTTAGAACTAACATATTTGAATGCATTGAAATTTTATCTTTAAAGTGCTACAAATAAGAAACATTTTCGTATGTTGCTGCTCGCAGAGTTTTTGCGCTTATATTGCAAACGCTGACTAAACCCTACGAGATAGATCAAAATAATGTACTACAGTATTGTAAACCTTATTGTTAACCGCCTCTGTGGTCTAGTGGTTCAACCCACCGATTTCAGATCCAGAGGTCCCGGGTTCGATCCCCAGAAGGAGCAATATTGTGCTTGGTTTGGTTGGTGGAAGGATTTTGTTGAAGTCCGCCTGGCTAGCTACCACCATCTTACCTAATTCTATCGCCATAATAACAATTCTTAAAAAAATAATGTTGTGTTCGGTTGTTGTGTAAGGCCGAAGGTGGAGGCGCACTTCACCCGGAATCCTCAACTAACTGAAAAACCGGCTATCTTACCTCTAAATGCCGGAACACAAGTTTTTTTTTTATTGTTTTTATGATAGAATTAAGTAAGATGGTGGTACTGTGGACAAGCCTCATAGCTCAGTTGGTAGTAACTCTGCCTTCGGCGCTGTAGGCTGTGTGTTCGATTCCCACCCAGGACAAACATTTGTGTGATGAATATAGATGTTTGTTCTGTGTTTGGGTGTTGTATCATATAGTACGTATGTATTTACAAAAAGTATTTAAATATTTTATCCGTAATCTAGTTCCCATATTACAAGCTATGCTTAGTTTGGGGCTAGATAGCGCTGTGTAAAATTAATGTCCTGCAATATTTATTTATTATTTATTTAAACTAGCCAGGCGGACTTAAACAAAGCCCTACAACCAACCAAACCAAGCACTACATTGTACTCCCTCTGGGGATCGAACCGACCTCTGGATCTGAAATCGGTGGGTTAAACCACTAGACCACAGAGGCGGTTAATCTTTTCTTTCGGCCCAGTATCCTTATATACGGGTACCGGCAGTCGATACAAAAGCTAGTCTCTCGTCTTGTATAAAGGAGTGTGTGTTTTCCAGATGGCGTTCGAAACTAGCCTCTATGTACACGTACATAGAGGAGGTGCGCGCGGCGTGCGTTAGTCGCCTCGCATCGCGCGCCACCCGCCGCGGGCAGCGGGTCGCCGCCCTCCTTCACCGGCTCGATGTAACCATTGCAGAATAACTACTAGGTCTCATAGCTATACGTTAAATACCCAGTTAAAGTCGCGACCTATTCTTAGACGTAGGGATAAATCTATTCTTATTAAGACAACTTTACGTTTTCAATCTTATAACTTTACGTTATAATCAAGCAAACTTTTAAACCCTAACATACTAGACGAAGTAGCAAAGAACAGAAGAAAAGATAGAGTGGTTTGCAGACATAGAACTAAAATAGCACTAGCTCAGGGGCATCCATGTTTTCTCGCCCATTTATTTACAATAGCATTGACAATCTAATAGCACTAAACAATAGAGAACTAATATTAGCACTTGACGTATGGTTGAAAAAGTTAGACCACGGCCAAATTCAGGGTCTTTTTAAAATAATAATCTAAGATGAAAATGATTTGATGATCGAGATACCCTTCCCCACTCACGACACATACATTCTAGATTGGTGTCTCCTGTTGCCCAGACTTTCAAGAGACTGGTGTCATCAGGGGACAAACAAACAACAAACAAACACCTCAGCTAAACTGCACACACACACATTTACCTCCCACTCACACTCAACTCCTAACACACCAAAACACTAGTGTAGTGTCTCTCACTCTTGCATGCACTTATATTATATTCCAATTCCAAATTTAATTTATTTTTTGGTTTTCCGCAGTTAAGTCAACACCTATTATTACTAAAAGGAAAAGCAAAATCGTCCTTTACCTCTTTGCCTTTACCCATTTATCGGTAAATGACGTCAACATCCACAATTTGGAATTGCCATTAAAAACGATTCGGTATTTATTTTTAACATAAAACATTACATAGGTCTCGCCTCCATTGCTTTCTGGAGATTAGGTATTCATTTTACGGCAATCCTGAAATTACATGAAATGGCTTAGCTTCAGCGATCACATCTTTCACAATACTGTAGCATTTACTTTGAAATTAATATATGTTATAGTTCAGGAGTGATGAACGCTTGTGTTTCGAAAACACGATTACATAAAAATTTTCTATATAGTTAAAAAAACCAAGTTGACTCTAATTTGTACCAAAAATGTTCGCCATTCAATAAATACGCCAAATTAGGGCTTGACACTTTGTACAGTAAATAAACACAGTATACCGCAGATGATCTGCGTTTTAGAATTGTTTAACCGTAAAAAAAACAAAACGCAGAAATTCGCGCATATTTCTGTCATCTGGTGGTCCTAAGTGCCGTGGTTGAGCGCACAGCAATGTCACCTTTATTATTACTATATCTTAGTTCGAAGCTAGAGTAAAGTTGCGTTGAGTTGCTAATCTGAGGTAGTTTAGCCAGTTAAGTTGTATGCTAGTTTTAAGTTATATCTTGCTATGGATCGTAGAATAATTTGAATAACATCTGTATCTGAAATAAAATGTATTATTATTATAAACATTATTTATTTAAAACTCTTCTACAATATTATATTCACTAAAGCTAATCAGTTGGCCAGGAACCAGAGGCCTTAGTATGAGTTTCTGACAGCTAACTGAAAGTATTTTCGTTTTCGTCTAGGGCGCTTATTTCCATACATTTGGTTAGCGGAATAGTAAGGCAACTGTAGTTCCTTTCAATGTCCAAAACGAAAATAGTTTCAGTTAGCTGTCAGAAACTCATACTAAGGCCTCAGTAACCCACCTAAACACATTTTGCCGAACCGCGTTGTTAAAACCTGGAATAGTCTGCCAGGGACAGTGATTAGTGCTCCATCAGTTTACTCGTTCAAAAATACACTTGATCAACATTATTGTACGACGGGGAAGCGCTTGGCCTTCATCTCACCTGGTAACTAGTTGAGATAAGGCCGAAGGTGGAGGCGCACTTAACCCGGAATCCTCAACAAACTGAGGAACTGGCTATCTTACCTCTGAATCACAACATTTTTTTAAGAATTGTCATTATGACGACAGAATTAGGTAAGATGGTGGTAGCTAGCCAGGCGGACTTCATCAAAATCCTACCACCAACCCAACCAAGCATAATATTGCTCCCTGGGGACCGCTGGATCTGAAATCGGTGGGTTGAACCACAGAGCGGTTAAGTATTCGCTGTGACTCACCTGACCAATTTAAATATATTGTTACGCTAGTCAGAAACGTCTAGAATATTCGCGAGCTTTCGCATTCTTCCGAGAAAATAAGACAATAACAACTTGTTTATCAATAACACAAAAGTATGATTTATAACCGCCGTGCCAGATTACGTAACAGTTAGCGGCGCGACCATTCCCGCGCTTACTAGAACTTTCGATAGAGTTGGATATAAATTGACGCGCGATTCGGAAGCAAGTCATTATTCGATTACTATACAGCAAGTTAACACCAAGTGATATTTGAGTGCGATAACAATGTTTAGTGATTCGGTAGTATAACTAAGTAGTGGTGTACTGTGTTTGAGAGTAATTCGTTTGGTGCTGAATTAACGTATCTTATTTTGAGTAATAACCAGTTGCTTTTATTTCTTACGAACCCCAGCTCGTAACAATGTCATAAATTTGTTTATTAATAAGATTAAATCGCTTCAACAGTATGAGGCACCTTGTCGCATATTGTTTTTCGTTTTTGGTTTTCCGTTGCTTATGTTACATATGCTACAAACACTGTGACACGCAAATTTTATATATTAGATTAAATAGTGTGTGACGAGAAGTAAATGTTTGTGCTAAAATAATTTTCGATAATTCGATAATTTTCGAGATCGTTGCCTGTTCGCTGATTTTCCTCAACGTTAAGGCGCACAATTGTTTTTACACACATTGCTGTGAATTAATTCAAATTGCTTTAATAGCGGAATTTGGAAAAAAAAAACAAACCTTCCGAGAAAATGCTTTGTTAAGCAGTAGGAGTCTAGCTCAGTTGGTAGTAACTCTGACTTCTGCGCGTTTGTGTGATGAATATAGATGTTTGTTCTGTGTTTGGGTGTTGTATCATATACTTAGTACGTATGTATTTACAAAAGAATGTAAGTATTGTATCCGTAATCTAGTTCCCATATTACAAGCTACGCTTAGTTTGGGGCTAGATGGCGCTGTGTAAAAATTAATGTCCTGTAATATTTATTTATTTTTATTTCCGTACCTACATACTTGTTATATTGTTGTTATCCTTATATGATTAGGTTCCTACCAAACTTCCTTCCTCTATAGGAATGCGCGCATATCGCGCAATGAGTTTCAAAACGATAACTGCTATCAGTTATCGTTTTGAAACTCATTGCGCGATATGCGCGCAGTAATATAGCACATACATTCCTAAAATGACGTATTTAATTTTTAATTTTATGTTTCTATCAATCTTTGCCATCGCAAGATCGCAAGAATGCGATAGTGTCTATAAAAACGCGAATCTCGAGGAAGTGGACATGAAACGTGAATGTAGTACATCGAAACCTTGCATCGTCAAATGTTGTCCGTTGAACCAAATATATTTCAGACCCAATAGGTCAAGTTATAGATATTGCATGAATGTCACAGATATACTAAATGATTACAACCATATCGATTGGTCGAAAATACCGTTAAATAACTCGATATTCAAACTCTACAAGAACGTCGAAGAAAGTCTATCATCGAGGACGTTTGACAGCTTAATGATTCTGCAAAACGAAGATTTTAGATTGTTAAGACCGGAGTGTGTGAAACCACTTGCGATGAAGACCAAGCCAACTCTTATGGAGGTAAGCTTCATGATAATAACATAACATGGACAATATAATACTTAGTGCGACAAGAGAGCATACATTTGTGTTGATCAACACAAATGTATGCTTTCTTATTTTCAAGTCTCGAGTTTCACATCAATCAACATATTACTTTGCTCTCGTGTAACTTACACAACTTTCATCTCACTAGCTAACATACACATGATGTACCCATAAAATTGCTTAGGTAGGTATAAGTACCAATGTATACCTTTGTACTTAAACTGGGCCGGCAAGTAGCTTAGCTCAGCGCTAGCAACTTAATCCTATCCCCAAAGGAGTTAAACGAGTGGTATAGTGGTTTTTTCGTCACTGGATCCAATCATTTTTTTTTTGATAATTGAAAAAAAATAGAAAAATAAATTGCAAGATTGTAACCTTGCAATTTATTTTTCTTTAATTTTAATGCACCGTGCGTTTGAAAAATATATGCTATGAGTATAAAAAATTCTACATTTTGCTAGACAATTTTTTTTTATTTAACCATATTTTTAACGTATTAAGTTCTTATAACACAATTTGATTAAACAATAAACTAGTATTATTCTTATATTAAAATGTTATAATGTATTTTCTGGACGTTTCGTGAGTATAGGAAATTTAATTTCAATTTGTAATACTTTGCTTTGCAGACTATTCCTACTCTGTGCTCGCAGCGTATAAAATTGAAGTCACTTTTTTGTTTTTAAACAGTGAGCAAAGTAGTTTCTTTAACACGATAAAGGTTTTTGTGCTTGCGGGTTGAAAAAGTATTTTCATTGATTCATTCGTTCCATCGTTAATTTTCATTATTACAATTACTAGTTGAATTTATATAATACTAGTTTTGTCTAAAATATAATTACATGGTATCAACTTATAATCTAAGTTTAAGTTTTAAGGTTTAGTTTTATTAATAAAAAATATGTTTAAACGCATTCAGTAGTTTGAACAGTTACATCAGCAGCCCATATGGGCTGTAGTAGTAAAATTAACTTGATATTTCTGTGTGGGTTGTTTATGTAGACGTAGTAAAATTAACTTGTTATTTTTATGTGGATAATTGAAGTAGAAATAGTAAAATAAACTTGTTGTTTTTGTGTGGGTTTTTGAAGTAGAAGTAGTAAAGTTAACTTGATATTTCTGTGTGGGCTGTTTCTGTAGACGCAGTAAAATTAACTTGTTATCTTTGTATTGATTGTTGAAGTAGAAGTAGTAAAATTAACTTCCTATACTTATGTGGGCTGTTAATCTAGAAGTAGTAAAATCAACTTAATGTTTTTGCAGAATGGTAAACTTTCTTTGTTCCTACCCTCGAATTTTATTGACAATGGATGGAAAGAGTTTGATACTTCGATGTTTTGCGTGGAGAATAACGTGTTAATGAATGATATTAACACACCACTACATAACGTGCAGTACTTGCTTCGAAAAGACATAATAAGCAAGGATACAAAAAGCAAATACCTTTTTGTGGCAATAAGTAAGTGTTACGAACATTGTGATTGAACCAAACACGTTTTGAGGAACAATGGTTTTATTTTAGATTTCAAGTTGTGAAGAGGCCGAAGGTGGAAGCGAACTTCACCCGGGATCCTCTATAAACTGAGGATCTGTCTATCTTACCTCTAAATGCCGGAACACAACAATTTAAGAATTGTTGTTATGGCGACATAATTAGGTAAGATAGACAGATCCTCAGTTTATGGAGGATCCCGGGTGAAGTTCGCTCTCGTTCGCGACTTTCGACTCGCGAAAGTCCTCCTCAGTTAATTGAGGATTCCGGGTGAAGTGCGCCTCCACCCTCGGCCTTATCTCAACTTGAAACCATGTGAGATGAAGGCCGAGCCCTTCCCCGTCGTACAATTATAAAAAAACCACCAAGCACAATAATTGTACTCCCCTGGGGATCGAACCCGGGACCTCTGGATGTGACACCGGTTGTCGAACCACTAGACCACAGACGCGGTTCGTGAGCCTTCAGTGTAGGTATCCGTCTGCGTCAAAAATCGTATATCACCAACAAATCATGGTAAATATCCCGTTAATAATAGTTCTATTGGTTACCTAACAAATTACTGTTCTAAATATAGCACCTACCTACCTACTATAAAATGGACAGGCACAATATTTTTTTTAAAGATACCTAGTTATTATATATCAGGTAGATTATTATGTTTAAAAAAACTACCTACCTACAGTCGTTAGATTTTTTATGGAATAAGTCTACTGCATAGTTAGAGAAATGTATCCAACTCTACACATGACACAGTGCTTCTATTACTACATTTTTTATGGAATATGTCTACTGCATAGTTAGAGAAATGTATCCAACTCTACACATGACACAGTGCTTCTATTACTCGTACTACATATTTGTCAAAGTTATTTTTTTAATAAAGTATTGATGTTTTTGATGACACCTTTTGATGTGGGTACCTACTCAACGAAAAAGCGGCTCGAGCTCAATTAGCTTTCTGTACTAGACATTTGACTTTTTCCTACTACGACCTACCTTCCTATTGCAATAAAGTTTAGTCTCTTTCGGAAAATCTACAAAGGTATGGCGAAATTTCACTGCAGTAAGTAGTATTTATGATGACATTTACAGGGTTTCGTCGACTTTTAGGTAAACCGTCTAAAGGCTGTGAATGATTATGCACGCAAATGGAACAAACCAATAACGGTACAATACCATCAAATGAGGATGCATAGCACAATCTATAAATTGGTGTCGGTATATCTAGTAATCTGCCTTTTTTGAGTATTATATTTATATTATATTATTTCGCTAATTATGGTGTATTGAGCTGAAATTTTACAGGTGAATGAATTTATTAATTTGCAGCCCAATAGCAAAACCGTCGTGACTTTTTCAGGATATTTCATACATGTGTTATGTATGAAATAACTACTCATTTTCACCTGGATGTAATGCTTGAACTATGCGCCCCTGTCGATAGCTTTTATAATATATTTTTTGCCATTTCTTTATTAGCTACAAGTACGTACCTAAGTGGGAAACACCCACTTCAAGAGCGACATATCTGGATGATATCTCTGGATAAGCTTCCACATAGGTTCAAATAGCAATAATGTTTGACTCTTACCAAAATACCTATATGGAAAAAGTTTTTCGCGATTAATGACATTTCTGGTACCTTAGTCGGTCCAATATAGACTTGATCCTTTTAAGAAACAGGATGGGGATGTGCTTGGCTTTCATCTCACCTGATCTTCAAGATATTATAAGGCCGAAGGTGCAAGTGCACTTCACCCGAAATCCTCAACAAACTGAGGAACTGGCTATCTTACCTCTAAATGCTCCGTGTACGTAGGTATACCTATGTCGGACACTAAATCCAGTGCGAAGTCTGACCTGCCTACGAAATGGCGCCTCAGTTGTGCCACGGTTGTACCTACATCACACGACGAAGTGACGCTAACTGTTTCCTTGCACTTGCAGCTTTCACGATATCATCGTTCTTCCTAGCGCTCGTACTGATAGTGTACTCGCTGACCGACATGCTGAAGAGCCTGCAAGGACTGATGCTGTTCGCTTATGTCGGCTCGCTTCTTGTGGCGCAGCTCTTGAAAGCTAGCTACATTTTTAACACCTTCAGGGAGTCGCAAAAGAAGAATACAGATGGCTCGCTGAACTGTGAGTTGAACTGTGAGTATCGTAATGGCCCGCTGGGTGCTGAACAACACACGGCGTATTTGAATGTTCCTAGGGCCCACCCTGCAGTGGGCCTTTAGTAGGTAGTTATAAATTCTAATAAGTTCTCACATATATATTTTTAAATGTATTTATTGAAGGGTTTGATCAAATCACACTGTTCCCATATATTGTCTTTGCTTTATTCTTCTCCGTGCGAAGTTTTCTTAGGGTCAGTTTCCACGAAGCGGAAAAAACCTCGCGCATGCTAGAGCTCATCTTGCCAGCTTATTCACACCAATAGAAAAAAAAAGAAAAAAGTCGTCGACACGAAATACTCAAGGTTGCTCGGAATTATCGGAAATACTAATCGTCAACAAAACCCATCTAAACCAATGAACACTACGTGGTTTCGAGGAAGGTGCAAGGCAGGTCGCGGCCTACCTTATGTTGACAGATGATCTCGTCTCCTCGAATGAGGAAATATTTCGAGGAATACCTACCTACTCGAGTCGAGGCAATAATAACGACCAAGCATAGCAAACGCATGTTGGAGGTGGACTCGAGGAAATGTCTCAGAAACGAACGAAATACATATTGATGAAGTTACA
Organism: Venusia cambrica; assembly: GCA_951394065.1. Taxonomy (NCBI): domain Eukaryota; kingdom Metazoa; phylum Arthropoda; class Insecta; order Lepidoptera; family Geometridae; genus Venusia; species Venusia cambrica. The sequence goes on from OX596057.1 coordinate 3,875,020, forward strand.
TTTGCAGTGAAATTTTAAAATTGCTCCAGAGAGCATGCGCGATGATTTTTCAGTTAGGTGGAGTGGAAACGTGACTGATGTGATTTATAATAAAATACTTAAAATTAATTCTAGATCTAGACCTAAATATAGGCATATGGCTTTTATTAGCCAATAAAGAGATTTATGGAAGGAGGAAATGGAGGCCTTTGCCCTGCAGTAGAACACCCCAGACTGATTAATCATTTTTATCAATTCCACCCGAAACACGTTCTGGAGAGCAACAGCCACATAACAGTAATAGATAAAGTTAATTAAATAGTACATCTTATTGATAGTTGCAGACCATATCGAAGAAAATACTGAAATATACTACAGGAGATCAGTTGAATTTGGACAATGTATAAAGTACCTGAATGTTTTTTTATATAATCATATTGCGCTCGAGTTCTCTAGTATCGTTGTAATCTCTGAACGCCTGACAACTCCTTAAAATCTATCAATATTAATGAAAACACAAATTATTGTCACGATGCAAAAGGCAGCGTTCCGAATTACATGCCCGAACTGTACGAAAGTTTTTTGCAAGAAGACTCGTAGGTATTAATAACACTGAATCCTAGCTAATTCGGCTCGTCCGGGGAAGTACTACCACCATACCTATTTCAGCCGCCAAGCAGCATTGCTGTGTTCCGGTTTGAAAGGTATGGTTGCCGGTAAAATAAAAGACACGCGAGGCTTAACACCTTTATGCCTCGAGTTTACGGGCGCAATGCAGTGCCGTGTAGGCTATGTCCTATGTGGATGTGACGCAGTAAGGCATTGTTATATACAAGAGTGCATTTAACATCAGGTGGGCTACTTGTTGGTTCCGTCTCCAAGTATAAAAAAAAAACTTGGCTAAGAACTTTGAGAGTTACAAAATTATCATGAAAATCTTAGGATTTCCCTACTCAATAACCTTGGAAACTAATGAGATCTATTATTTTCAGTTCAACTTTCTTACTTCTTCTACCTTGCGTCGTTTTTCTGGCTGAATAGTATGTCCTTTGACGTCTGGTGGACTTTTAGGTAAGACCTTTACCAATTAATTGCTGCGAAGCTTCTCTATGAACGGTTTGGTCTAAAGACCACAAACACGAAAAACGCCGACATGGAACGGAAGTTCAATCATAGCTGTTTTTGTCATTTGTCAACAAACACGCGTATGAATGACAACGTCATTGTTGTTTTGGCGTCTGCTAGCTTTGAAGCACACATGGCCTCACATGCCCGTGATGCGGTTTATTCCCAGTTCTACAGATTACCATTACAGATTCCCAATTCAACAGATCCTAATCCTACACATTCCCAGTTTTGCAGATTTCCAGTCGCACAGATTCCCACCTCTACATTTTCTTTACTGTAGGTACAGATTCCCAATTCTGCATATTTCTAACTGTACGGTTTACCAATTTAACATTTTCCTGACGGTACGGATTCCCAGTTCTACAGATTTTCATTACAGATCAATTCAACATAATTTACAATCTACTGATTTTGGGATTCCACGTTCATATTTTTTTCACCTTTTCCTATTATTTAGTGGATTAGATACTAGAGAACTATAATAACTTACCATCAGTAGAACTAAAACTAGTATTTATAAAGTTATTATTAATTACAAACATATAACATAAAAATATATAATCCTCCTAAGCGGTTTAGGTTACGGCGACATTTAGCCAAAAAAAAAATTGTTTCTTCTAGCATGCGCTCTAATGTGGCTCGCGAGACCGAATTTAGTTTTAAATACGCGGTTACAAGTGTCACAAAAGGGCTCCCCCTTCGAGGAAGCTGGCTTGGGCTTCTGTTTACGTAACTGGCGTTTTATGTCGAGATCTACAAGGCGATTTTCTTCAAACACCTTTACTTTGTTTTATATGGTAGAGCGCCAAGATAACCTACGAGAAGCATAATCCTCCCAGGTGGCAGGGTCTATGGTGCAATTCAGCTGTCTTTTGTTTGAACACATCCTTATATAGCGTAGATTTTGACCACCGTGTTTACGTTTACCCTCAGCTAACTCTGAGTAGAATACGGCTTTGGGCAGGCGATAGAGATCCATACGAAGGACGTGTCCGCACCATCTGAATTGTCGCTGCATGAGTAGAGCTTCATACCGTACATGCCGGAACTACGTAGGACCTCAGTGTTAGGTACGCGCTCCTCCCACTTTGTCCTTAGGATGGCTCTCAAACACCTAAGATGATGTGTAAAGCTTGTTTATGTCTGGTTTATATAGACACCATGTTTCAGCGCCATAGAGAAGGATAGGTAGTATTAACGCCTTATAGACGTAAATTTTTGTCTCAAGGTTCAAATCATGAACCTCCAGACACGATCAGTAAGTTTACCAAAATTTAATTTTAGATCAACAACTCGAATACTCGAAGGCCGGGGGGCCGGCGCCGCGTCGAACTTATTTGAAAATCGAACTTTTTCTAAAATCGAGGTAGCCACGGCAAGCTGATTGGAACACATTTGAAATTAAACAAAAGCCGCGAGTATTGTAAGACGCTGCCTGATACTATACGTAATAACTGCAAAGATTTAATAAAAATATATCAAAATAGAAGAAAAAATATAAGTTTGTCTTTCCACAACTGGACTAATGTCTCAAACATAAATTTTCACTTTTAATTTTAATTTACTATTATAAAACGCTGTTTTTAGTAACCTTGCTTTTTTATTGCCTCGCAAAAGGTGAGAAAAGTAGAGTACACTCCTCGGGGATAAAGCTGTTTATATCTTGGGCTTGCTTGAATGTCATAACACATAGTTAAATCTGGAGTCCTTCGTTACGTTCAGAATTCAATATCGCGCCCGTGACATAAAACAGTGCTTTATCCCCTCGATGTAAAATCTACTATTACGCCAAAATGATCGTGGTTGGTTGAAACAACCAATCATGAGCGATAGCGTCCCACTCTCATCCGATAGTCGATGCTCGATAGCTTTGCCGTACAAATCTTACACTCGCGAATTGTGTTTCATATTAATTACACTAGATGGCGATGAGTTAATTTCATACAAATCGTGGCAAACGTTACCCGATCGAGTAGGTATGGAGCAATATTACAACTGACACTTGCCACTCAGTAGAGCACAAAAACATGTAGAATCAGAAATCAGTAAACATGGGATTCTGTTAAATCTAAAATCTGTTGAAATTGGAATCTGTAGACATGGAAATCAGTAGAAATGGGATTCTGTTGAAACGGAAATCTGTAAAATGGGAATCTGTAGACATGGTACAAATCGCGTACCTATTGCCCATTAGCACGCTACCAACCTTACAATTGCTCCACCATTGCTATCTATCACTGGTCCATGCTAATTCAGATAATTGTCAATAGTGTACATATTTATTTATTACGTATTTGTTTTTGTATGTTTCAGGTCGTTTATCGTCTTTTATTATTTATGTATCTATGGATATGTTTAAAATATTTTTCACTTTTTTAATTTGAGCACCCAATCTGCTTCCTGATCCGTATACAATTTAAAATTTCTGTTTATTTCTAAGGTTGCCTAGAATAAATGTTGTACCTACTTATACAAAATGTCACTATTATTATATTATCGAATGATACACACTATTGTGTGTATCAATATTACACATTATTCTATTTCATTAACAATATTCTATTTCCTAAGGGGTAGACTGAAAAACCGTGCTATCCATCGCCGCGGGATCAGAGTCAAGTTCATGATATATGCGCTATACGCGTTCGGAGCGCCGGCCGCGATGACAACACTCGCTGTTATAATCGACAAACTGCCTGAAGGAACTCTATCACCGACATTCGTCACACCAGGGTTTTCTTCGTGTCTACCTCCTAGTAAGTTCTAGTAGCACAAAGTTAACTTGGGAAATTCGGCACAGTATGTACCTTTGTATCTGGTAATGTTTGTGATGGCATAACGGGTTATAAAGTATATGTATACCTATATAAAGTAACTAGCTTTTGCTGGCGGCTTCGCTCGCGTTAAGAAGTATTATTATTAATTAGGTATAGTTTTTGGGGCTTTACTTTTGTTTAGCGTGTGTAAAAAATTTGGGCCTGCAAAACTTAAAAATGACAGTACATTCTTCAACTTCTCCATTAACGTTCAGATTTTCTTTAGCCATTTTAAAAAAGTCTAACCGACAAAACCTATTCTTAAACCAAACGAAAACAAAACAAGTACCAAATACAAAGCAGAGTCTACAACCAAAACTACTAAACCGAAACAAAACAAATGCAAAATCTCAAAACCCTTTCTTAGGGGATGCCTACGTCATAGTAGCTTTATGCATGCAAAGTCTCAGCCCGATCGGTTCAAAATTGACAAAGTTTCATACAAACTTTCATCCCCTATTTTATCCCCTTGGGGGAAGAATTAATCAAAATCCTTTCTTAGCGGATGCCTACGTCATAACATCTACCTGCATGCCAAATTTCAGCCCGATCCGTCCAGTGGTTTGGGCTGTGCGTTGATAGATCACTATGTCAGTCTTTGAGTTATTACTAAACTGAAACAAAACAAATGCAAAATCTCAAAATCCTTTCTTAGGGGATGCCTACGTCATAGTAGCTTTATGCATGCAAAGTCTCAGCCCGATCGGTTTAAAATTGACAAAGTTTCATACAAATTTTCGTCCCCTATTTTATCCCCTTGGGGATAGAATTAATCAAAATCCTTTCTTAGCGGATGCCTACGTCATAACATCTACCTGCATGCCAAATTTCAGCTCGATCCGTCCAGTGGTTTGGGCTGTGCGTTGATAGATCACTATGTCAGTCAGTCAGTCACCTTTGAGCTATATATATTTAGATAGATTACAATATAAAGAGGTAACATTTTTTTTTAAATCTTACCTTCGTCTCTTTACCATCACCGTACTCATTACTAGTATTAATGATAAAGGTAGAGGCGAAACGATGTGTTCGGCACACAATGGAACATTTACAAGGTAGGTACGGGTTGTAGCCTGCTAGTCCGGTGGTGGAAAGGGGATGGAGGGATTAGGTCAAAAATATCGTGCGTACACTCGCCGAAGTGGAATTTATAGAACACAGACAGCCTGGCAACCCGCCGTCTATGCTCTAGGCTCTGCAAATTAGCCTTAACAAGCGAATCATCACCTATGAGCCTAGCAGCACGACGCTCAATCGAATCCAGGGCTTTGAGCTGATACTTGTTTGAGCCATCCCAGAGATGACAGAGCAATAATCCATAAAAGAACGGAGCTTTGTACAAACTTAAAAGTTGTCCCGGCGTGAAGTACCGCTGAACCTTAGCAAGAATACTTCATAGTAGCGAATTTGGCCTGAGACTCGATATGGGACCCAAAGTTCAAGTTCGATGAAAGTTCAACGCCAAAAACGGTCAAACTATCATTGAACTGGAGCGAAGTGCTGTTAAAAATAGGTACGGGATGAAATTGGCTTTTTTTTCAGAGAACACACACGCCTGAGTTATGGGAGCGTTAAACCGTACAAGATTTGCGTCCATTCAGATACAAAGTTAAGCTTGAGGTTCGAACGCTCCACCCTACATCTCCCTACGGAGGCTGAAAATTTCGTCCGCACTAGCACGTGGACTGGAAAAATATCTATCAACAACTGTGCTTACCCATCGATACCGGGTATTAGCATTCATTGGTATGAAGCAGGAATAGAGTTGCTAATAGAACAGACCCTTGAGGTGCCCCGGCATTGATAGCCAATAGATCAGACGAACCATGACTACTAATGACTACTCGAATTGATCTTTCCCTCAGGAAGTTTGTGATCCACAGTAAAAGGTTAGACCGTAATCCGTAGGAGGAAAGCTTGCTAATGAGACTCTTGTGCCAAACTTTATCAAAAGCTTTTGAAATGTCTAGTGAAATTGCCATAGCTTCCCCGTATCTATCGATGGCTTCTATCTTCTACGAAAATATTTTTTTTTTATTGCTCGTATTTTTCGGGCTCTTTTTTTAACTTCTCCCTGTATCTTTTAATTTTTTCTGCTGCCGGGATTCATCTGAAAGAATAAAAAAAAACAATAAAAATAGCATAATATTTTTTTTACGAACGCGATACACATTTATGGCACAAAATTTATGTTCCCTATAAATATATCTTTACAAAGTGACTTTAAAGTTGAAATCTGATTGAAAACCAGAAAAGTTTAAAGTACACCTTTTTTATCCTTTTTTTCAGAGGTCCCGTGCTCAGTTTGGTTTGTGGTAGGACTGTGTTTAAGTCTGCCTGGCTAGCTACCATCTAACCTAATTCTGTCGCCATACTAACAATCTAAAATTGTTGTGTTCCGGCATTTTAGAGGTAACATAGCCAGTTCCTCAGTTTGTAGAAGTTTTCGGGTGAAGTGCGCCTCCACCTTCGGCCTTATCTTAACGTAACCAGGTGAGATGAAGGCCAAGCGCTTACCCGCTGTACAATAAAAACAATGTAGATGAAATAATATACTTAGTACTAAAACTTCTGATATGGAGCACTAAAGGCTTTGGGAGAAAAGGATGGACTGTAGGATATCAAAGTTGATGTTCCCAGGTCCGAATAAGAAAATATCGAATATTCTTATCAAAATGAAACGCAGTGATCTACGACTGATGGTAGGCATCATCACAGGACACTGCGACCTGAACTACCACCTGTTCAAAACTGGAGTCACGGACAGCGCTCTGTGCTGGGGCTGCTGACAGGAGGAGGAAACAATAGACCACGTGATCCTTCACTGCTCGGCTAAAAAATCAACAAGGGAGAAGACAGGCCTTAGGGAAATAATTAGCCCCGGCTTGGAGTAAGCATCATCCCCCACAGCACCAGTGTCATTTTCACTGTCGCTGTTGCGAACTCAGGCGCTAACGAAGTGTCACCAACAACCCAAAGTCCTGCTCCGGTATTTTAAGGAGCTGGGCTGGCTGGGGTAGGGTTAGTTAAAACCATGGGGGACAGTGTACAATATACCCCACAGCGGGACGTCAGTGCAGGCCTTAGTCACCCGCACTCAGAATAACAATATACTTGGTCATGCGTTCACCATCTCTATGGTGGTATGGTTAGGTCCCACCCTACCCCCAGAGGTGTGGCCAGAGGGATGGTGGGTCCGAAGCGCAATTCTCGAGGTGCCTAATTAAGGCGCGCTACGCAGCTAAAATCGCGGCAGAAACGATTATGAGAGTTGACAACGGCAAGCTGTAGGTGGCGCATGCGTATCGTATAAAACCGTGATAATTCTTATTCTGAGATCGCGTTGCTGGTATGTAGGTAGGTCATGTGACCATATGAGGGTACCTTTACAGGCACAGAACAAATAATTTATTTAAATCCGTCCTAATATTTATTCTGAGTCTAGGTGGTGTCTGACCGCTGCAAGGACGACAAGCACACGTCCGACGTCGACAGTGGTCACAGAGCTACTGACTGATTGAAAGAAAGGCGGGCGCGCGGTGCGCCTGTAGTTTTTCAAATAATTCATGATTAAAATTAAATTTGAATTGGTATCAAAAAACTAGCTTACCTTTAATGTAGATCAACATGTAACCTATAATATAAAATAAATCGTAAGTCAATAATCATTGTAGGTATCACAATATTTATCTTATAAATTTTGAAACGTACCATTTTCTATAAATATATTTATCGATAAATTTTTCAGCTATTATGTTTTCAGCTTACCTATTTAGCTATTTTTTTTAAATATACATGAGTCTATTTTTTATATATGTATTACTTCAGGTACCTATCTACATTAAAGGTAAGCGGTATAAATACTTGTTCAGAAGTACTATAATTTTCCATTGGAAAAAGAGGAAACGTCTAATAGAACTTTATAATGTAACGGAGATACTTATTTTTTATTTTTCAGATAAGAGTTTTTACTACCTCTTCGTTCCCGTAATGATCTTGACGGGCATGAACACGTTATGGTTTTCGTTCACGGTCTACAACATTTGGCAAAGTAAAAAAGCTATGGACAACTTCGACAAAAGGGCCGATTCTACAAAATCCAAAAGCGATACAAAGACGACAAACAAGAAAACGTTAGTACCTACCTACCTGAGTGGTATCTATGTCATTTGACAGGGACCATACCATCCATTCGGAAAATAATCGCTAGGCAAGAATCATCGTTGATTCCGTGTTTGGGTAAGGGCTACGTCTGTTAGTAGCCGTCACATAAGCTATGATACTTATTATGGGCCTTCGGGAATATCAGTTCAGGGTTTTTTTTTATTATACGACAGGTAGGTGCTTGGCCTTCATCTCGTCTGATTATTCAAGTTATGATAAGGCCGACGGTGGAAACGAAATTCACCCGAAAACAAACTGAGGAACTGGCTATGTTACCATTTAATATGGTGGAACACGACAATTTAAGATTTTTTTGTTATGGCGACAGAATTAGGTAAGATGGTGGTAGCTAGCCTGGTGGACTTAAACAAAGTCCTACCACCAACCAAAATAATAATAATATTATAAATGTTACAGGACATTAATTTTAATAGGTACTTAACAAATGGGAAAACTCCTTACCAGATACTTATTGCAGATTTTGGGTGTACATACGTCTGTCACTGCTAATGGGCATATCTTGGATCCTGGAGCTCAGCCAGGTGAGCAGGTTTTATTGATATAATGTCCGCTGCTACTAGACTTGGACACCCAATCCTCCAAACGGAAGTCCTTAACCAATGCAAGCGTATATTGTTTTCAGAGTAAGGTGAAAGAATCTGAAAACGAACTACCGCTATGGGGCTACGTTATTTTGAACCTGTACACTGTTCTAACGGGACTAGTCATTTTCATCATGTTCATCTGTAAGAAGGACGTGATTCTCAAACTCTGCAAACGGTAAACAACTTTCTGTATTGTTTTTTTGATAATTTACAAACATTGATAATAATATGTACAATCAAACTAACTATGTACAAAGGAAGCAGTCGGATTACAACTGTTCCAGACCAGTACCAGACGGAAGCGTACCCAAGACGCTGGCTGCATTGCCACGCTGAATAGCTATGCCAATTCGCCTAAATAAAAGTCAGCCCGTGGGTCACTGTATATATTTACTTTCTGTATATTCTTAGTCTGTTCAGGATTCCGGTTGAAATGCGCTTCAACCTGGGGCCTTATCATTTTGTTGGTATCACAGTTAGTGATTTGTAGCCATGTCTACATGTTACGGGGCGCTGTGCGTGTGTGTACCTACATTATACTTACCTACTACTTATACAAGGATATTCTAAACTTATTTATAGGATATATCGGTTCGGTGAGCTATATAGCCTGCCCACTGCATTATCAACAGCTAATTCTGAATATACCTACGTTCCGTCCGTGTCGAATGCGCATGTATTTATGAGCTCTGAGGGGTTTTGTGGGGAAGCAATGGTTCCAAGAACGAAATCCCTCGGACGCGACTAGGATTTGAACCCACGATTTCCGGTGTACGTGATCCCACATCCCTAATTATTTTTAATTCAAATGTTTGTATTTCAAATGTTTGCACTTAAATGTTACAGGACTTTAATTTCACACAGCGCTATCTAGTCTCAAACTAAGCATAGCTTGTAATATGGGAACTAGATTACGGATAGAACACCTAAATACTTACATACAACAACACACAAATACAGAACAAACATCTATATTCATCGCACAAATGTTTGTCCTGGGTGGGAATCGAACCCACAACCTAGCACAGAAGGCAGAGCTACTACCAACTGAGCTATGAGGCTTGTTGCAAGTGTACTTGGTCACAAAGTTTATTTATTTTTTATTATACAGATTTAACATCGAGAACCGATGGACGCGACACTTTCTATCATCTTCTAGAAATGACTCTAACAAGACGACCTGTAAGAGTTACAGCCGAAGCACTGGTCGCTCTAAGGTAGCTGAAACCGATTTGGAGGACCCCCTCTCCAGCAGTCATACGGAGAGTGCCTCTCCGACTCAAAAGAATGATGCACTGGATCCGAAGTTTATTAAACCTACTAATTAGAGAGGGAAATAAATTAGCAGGCATGGGGACTGCCGACAGAAAACTTGTATACTTTGGAACAATTCTTATGCCAAAGTCTGTGCATTTTTTTTTTCACGTAGCATCGAGAATCTATAGAGAATATAAAAAAATGATAAAAAGAAACAACTGAATTGTGAGGCTCGTTACTTGTGATGAAAAAAATGCTAAATTTTAAATAAAAGAGACCTCACAGTCTCTTTTATTTAAAATTTAGCATTTTTTAAATATTTAAGCTCTTTTGGGTATATTTCGTCTGTTTTTATATTTTGTGTGTCAAAGGTAGACAAAAAAACTTATTCTGATTCAGTATATATTATCTATACCTGTACGTATATATGTATATACATACGTACAGGTATAGATAATACACCTAGATATATATATATATACCTGTACGTATGTATATACATACGTACAGGTATAGATAATATATACATAGGCATACTATACATACTATACTAAACTGGTATGAATTATTTTAAATGTTGGTTGTTTGTTAATTGATAGAGATGTCAGTTAGTTGTAAGAATTATACATAAATGTATTCATAAAATAGCTGGTTAAGATTGCCCCTCGTAGACCATAGTTGTACCTAGACCATCCTTGCGTATGTATTCATCATTTCAAAACAGCAATTAACACTTTGCCGAAAAAGTTTAACAATTTTACTAAAATTCCTGGTACGATCTGGTTAATAACCATAATTATAGTACCCAATTTTTTGTGGGCTATCATAATGAGGCGTTTTGCCCGCGACTAATTTATCTACACCTGGGACAATCTGTTTATTAATTTTAAATGTACCCTCCTACCTAGATAGAAGTGAGTGATGTTTTCCTAGTTTTTTGTGCGAAAGTCGCGTGGATTTATGATTAGAAAGAAGAAAGAATCATACAAAAAACCATACTGGGCAGTCTTTGGGGACTGCCGATAGAAGATATTATTTTTGAATTATTTTGTTTTGTAAAAAAGTGTTTATGACCAATTTAAACTTTAATCCTCGATTATTCTATACACTTCTTTATGAACAAAAAATAATAATCTAATAGCTCAACGATACAATTCACAAGAGCGTTCGGTAACAATGACGCGAGTTTTACGCTTTTTGTTCACCCAAAAAGTACCTACACATAAATACACAGTAACATGGACGAAGAAATACAATTCTTCGTCCATAAAGATCCGCGCAAAGCTGTCGCCCTCCTGGTTTACCAGGCCAGCGTATTGTCCTTTCGTGTACACACACGAGTTCCATGATTATCATTATCCTAGTTAGCAAACAAATAGATACCACCTATCCGCCCAACCTACCTACTACAAAGAGGTGCTAACTAGTCTGCGCTAATGTACTTTAAGTTCCAAATGGCACCAACTCAGCTTAAATAATGAAACACCTTTACGTATCTTTATATCTTTACGTATTTTTACGTATCTGTAAGTTTTATTTTATTTATATAAAATAATATTCAGGTGTATGTAACTAGCACTCATGAATGCGGCAATGTTCATTCCATATATCCCGGTCGTCTGAGCATAGGAACTGCGTGCATCGCGATACGTTAGCGTGGCTACTGTAGAGTGAGGAATGGTCTACACCATCGGGAGCTTGCCCTATTATGCTGCCCAGCCTAGGGTAGGTATGATAGGTGAGGTATTACCTCCGAACAGGCGGCGAAAAGGGGGCAGAATAGAAGCCCCACGGGGTCCATATGTCCATAACCCGCTGTTTGCGATTGGGAGCTCACTGAGCATAACCTGGTCTTCCCGTAACCCGCCGGTTCACGGAAAGAGACCACCTTCCACCACAATGCCTGTCGGCAGGCGGGAATGCTTGGGAATTGGGAGGTGCTCTGTCTCTGATAAATCCTGGTCCTCTCCCTATTAACAGCTTCAACTTCCGCCAGGCCATCTCGCAGAGAAAGAGGCCCGAAAAACCCTGTGATTTCTACTACTTCGTTGTAGAAGGTATAGGATAGGTGTTCGAGTTAATTTGGTAATCACCGCTTCCACGTTCGGCTAAGGAATGCCGGAAGCGAGCGGGCGGCCCACCTGGCAACGACATATTTTACTATGTAAATATCACAGACCCCGTCAAACATCTTCTCCAGATGTCTTCTCATCGAATCGAGAGAGGTAGATCTTGTCGGGTAACTCGGCGGTGCTGCGCTTGTCGCAACGATCTTGGCCAATCCGTCTCTTCTCGACCATTTGGTAACGTTCTATTTCAACGAGGTGCGCAGGGTGGTTGCTGATGCTGGCAGGACTTTTTTTTATGGGAAGCGCTTTGCCTTCATTTCACCTGGCTCACCTGGTTACAAGTTGAAATAAGGCAGAAGGACTAGGAATCCTCAACTATCTGAGGAACTGACTTTCTTACGCTTCTCTTAGTGCCGGAACACAACAGTTTTTAGAGTTGTTGTCATGGCAACAGTCTACAGGTAAGATGGTGGTAGCCAGATGGACTGAAACAAAGTCCTACCATCGACCAAACCAAGTACTCCCCTAGGTATCGAACCCGGGACCTCTGTATCTGAAATCGGTGGGTTGAACCACTAGACTAGACCACAAAGGCGGTAAAACTTGCGCATATCTCTTCATCTGTTGGCGCGGACGTGAACAGGAGAAGGTGTGATCCTCGCAGGCTTCAATAATGAGGTCCCAGAGGGCAGGTTGGTTACCTACCTGCGAAACTATGTCAACAGTCGCATTAACGATAGGAGACGTGAGGCACCGGATGACGCCAAGCTACACATTCATGTTCTGTCTCGGGCAAAAATATCGGCGCAGTATTATTGCTTTTGAGCTACTTTTTAAGTTGACCTTTTAATTCGGTCACATCGGTCAAGGTTTTTCCTGAATCCACCTTGGTCTGAAGGTTGGTTATGTTTGTACCTACTCAGCAACTTGAGCAGCCTTAACTTAAGCGTCGAGGCAGCTTATTGAGGTCACGGGCTCCGTAGGTGGGCACTTTGTCTTGATCCGTCTCCAAAAACACAAAGATATCTTGGAGATCATTCTTCCCTCGACCATCCCACTGTCTGGTGATGACACGACACGAGAGGTTGTCACGGTCACTCGACGAGTAACTTTTTCACCTCCAGGACCTGATCTTCAGTGACACTAAGATCTGCTTCAGAGACTTCCATGACGTCCAGTTTTTGATGGACGAAAGCCAGTAGTTTTGCCTATAGATATAGAAGTGCACAGTTAAGTATAACGTCAGCACATCTGCCACCTCCTATACGCGAAACGATGGCCCCAACGATCATCTTGTATGCTGGGTACCAATAAAGCATCAAGAGAACAAATAAATGTGGAACTGCCGTGTGGCAGCGAAACGAAAAGACATTTTGTAGGTATTTTTTTTAGGCTGTCTAGCTCTTGACCTTGGGCTATGACTTATTTAACCAGAGCAAGGTTGAGGTATACGATGGAGCGCGATCCCAGATAGCATCGGCTCTCCCGCGCACCGATGAAGCAAGGCAACCATCAAACCAAGTTTGCCATCTTCGGCAGGATTAAACTAAATTACTAAATTATATAATAATTAAATAGGGATTAGGTATTTAGGTACCTAAACCTATATATTTTTTGTTTTGTGGGTATGTAGCACCTACCTATACCTATTCTATCTAGGTACCTACTAACTTTATCAATCTGCTGATTTCAATAAATTAGGTACCTAATCTTCAATCAATTAGGTACTTAGCAGGTACCTAGCTGACTACCAAGGTAGGTACCGTCAAATGGGGGAAATAACTTGGGACGATTTTGAACTTCACAACCCGATTAGGTGTTTATACTTGAGACGAATAATTCGTTAGGTATTTTACTACCTAGCTACTGCAGAGAAAATTATTTGATAGGTAGTAAGTATACCTAGGTAGGATAGAACCTTTATATCACGTAACTCGTATTCATATCCAGTCAAGTGACATTAATGGTAAGTTGGTATAGATAAGGTACCTATGTAGGTGAGGTATAGATATACCAGGGGTATACATAGGTACCTACTTATCTTGTTTTCTATAACATGAGATGAGCCTTAATAATTTTATGAAACTGTAGCAGGTAGGTACACTCTAATGAATACATTTTAAAAATCCCTATGTAGGTATTACCTACTCAAAAACAATAGGGTAACCTAGTCCCTATTTTATCATAAATCTTAGTAACGCAGTAGAAAAGATCGCGGCGGTGGTGCAGGCAGCGCAGCGGCGGCGACTTAGAGTGAAACGGCAACGTCGAGTTAACTTCTATTGCTACTGCGACTCAACACAAATAATAATAGTAGGTACCAACTACCTTATATAAGAAAAGTAAACAACAAACACTAGGAGTATTATGTTATTCGATAGTATGTATAGGTACTATGTAGGTAGGTAAGTATGTCTATTTTTCTAGGACTTTGCAACCTAAACTTCCTAAATTTATCAAAATTTAGGAAGTTTTTATACAGCCTATAATGTTATGTAATATTTTGTATGGAGGGTTTGAAACAAAATATATTAAAAAACTGTGGCTATTACAACAATACGAGTATATTTAATTAATGGTTTGATAGATTCTAAAGAATTCATAGCAACTATAAAATCAACAAAATTAACCATAGATTACATAATTATCAATAAAGCCATCAATATCAGTAATCATATCCATTTATAACCCTTTGTAGGGGTGTAAAATTACATACGTTTATATGCTATGGCTATTGATCTCATAGACATTACATAATTTTCATGTTACAGACAAAACTGTTCTTATCTTCAAGACTATAAAGTTCAAAATTGATTGTAACTGTGGCCTGCACTAAGCGGCAACGGAACGCGTGGACTGTAATGTGTTTCTCAAGTATATTTGAATTTTTTGGCGGGAAAAAGTTTATTGCTTATTTCTCTGAAACCACTGGGTCTAAAGGTACCAAAATGTTGATGCTCAGTGAACCAATTCCGAACTCAAATTCACAATCCAGTATTCAGCCGTTTTGCTAATCCAGATGTGTAAGCTGGGGACATGGGTCTACAGCATACACGTAGTCTTGTACCTCTGAAAGTACTATACCTACAGGCCTTAAATCTGTGATGCTTAATGGACCCATTTTGCACTGAATTATAGGCTAATAATTATAGCCCAGTCTTGACCAGTTTGGCGTTACCAGCATGTGTAAGCTGTAGACCTAGTCCCTGGCTTACACACCTACTTAGGCTTGTATCTACGAAGTTTGATTGGAACCTAAATTTTAAACTAGATTTTCAGATTGAACCAAATATTGACATATATAGACATTACAGATTCGTTCTGTGCAAGCTGGAGACATGCACATCAATTAAGTACCTACGATACAGAGTGGTAATATCAAGTGATATTTGAGTGCGATAACAGTGTTTAGTGATTCGGAAGTATAACTAAGTAGTGTTGTACTGTATTTGAGAGTAATTAGGTTGGTGCTGAATAAACATGTCTTATTTTGAGTAATAACCGGTTGCTTTTAATTCTTACGAACCCCAGCTCGTAGCACTATCATTTCACATAGATATGTGAAATGATCAAAACGTACCTAGATAGGTACGTTTTGATGTTTTACAGACTGAATAAACACATTTAGACTTTGCTTTTACCAGCTGGATACGTACTTACAAAAACATTTTGAAAATTATGATGTTTCGGTAAAGGTAACCTACATAAATATATTAGGTACCTATTGCAGACGCCGGTACCTATTACTACCTACTGGAGTCACTTACGTATATTGCTATAAATAATTTTGTTGAATAAGTAAATCGTTTTGCAGGAAAATCCCTTGATAAGTAAAAACCTATTAAGTATATTTATGTTATCTTTCATATTGCGGTAAGGTAGGTATACAAGAACAACTCCCTTAGTTCAGTTGGTCAGTAGTCGTGCGTGGCTTTTATTTATTGGAAGCCACAGGAACTCATAATGTTCATTGTTCAATCAAAAGTCATTTGATTTAGGATTATATTTTACTTACGTGAGATTGATCTAAATAAAGATGAATAATTTAATGCTGACTTATATGTTATTGATGTTGATCGTGACCAGCTTGCAAGACGAATGCAATGCACCTATAACGGACACAAATAATAGAGAAGTGAATATAGATACTGAATGTAGTGAAAAGTCGTGCTTGATAAAGTGCTGTGGACTCGACGAAGTGTTGTATATTAACCATTCTTATGTATGTAAAAACATCGAAGAATTACAAAATGAGCATCCAACAATAAATTGGACGGTAATACAATTAGCGGATTATTCGCAAATGAAAATATATCAGAAGGATGTACATAAGGAACTATTGATTTCGTCTAAAACGTTCCATGATTTTACTATACTTCAAAGTATGAGCTTTAAACCGAATACAACTAGCAAATGTGCTATATTTGGTGAACCGCAAGAGACATTTATTTTAGAGGTAAGTACCTACCTAACATTGTTTTTAGGCTACTAGAAACTATTTCAGTAGGGAGAAATACTCCGTTTAGCTGGTTTTTGGGTTCCGTTACGTACCTAAAGGATGCCGAACGTCCTTATACCTACGCGACAGACTGCGTTGTCTTCTGTCTATCCTGTGGTCCAAGTACGGATCTTACTGATCGCATAATAGCGAATTGCAACGTTCGTTAACGTACCATGTTCGTACCATGCTGGTTGAAATTTTCAGAGAATGTGTTTTTATTGCGGATTACCTGACAATTGATAAAAACTAAATAAGGAGGGTTATACACTCGAGAGCTTAGAAATCGCACACCCCTACATTTTCATGTCGACCCTTATTTTTTTTTAATTAAAGTTTGGTTGCAAATATAACTTGAATTAAATTAAAGTACACACTGTTAGCTTCCTAAAAACCCATAATGTCTAGCCTTGACCTTCGAAATCATAAAAATGGCAACTTAACAATAGAATGGCCTAAATTAGCTCGTTTCAGGTAGCTTGGTTTGTGGGACTTTGAGCAGGTATAAAAGGTTAAAAAAACAATAAATTTGTGAATGTAACGGTTTATTAATACAAGGTATTGCCTCCCCTAGCCTTAATAACAGCTTCCATTCGATGTTTCATTGAACAAATCAATTTTTTTACGAAATCCTGCGGCATGCTGTCCCATTCTTCCTTGATCGCGGTTTGGAGCTCTCTGAGACTCGTAGGCGCTGCGTTTCTGGCTCTTACTCGTTTCTTAAGTTCGTCCCATAAGTGCTCAATGGGATTGAGATCTGGGCTTCGAGTCAAGTTCAGTTTTCGCTTCCAGTGAAATGCCTCCCCAGAACATACAGGAACCACCGCCGTATGCGACCCGTTCGGAGCTGCATCTCCGAACGGGTCGCATACGGCGGTTGAGCAAAACGCTCACCGGATCTTCGGTAGACTCTACCACGTCCGTCGTTACCATGGAGACACATCCTGCACTCGTCAGAGAAGAGGACTGCCTGACATTGACCCATAGTCCAATTAATGTGATTTCGAGCAAACTGAAGGCGAGCTTGTCTGTGCGCTGGGGTCCATTTTGGGCCAGTTGCTGGTCTGTGCGCTGTCAAGCCTCCTTCGGCTAGTCTTCTTCAGACCGTCCACCGACTGACTTCCACTTATCTAACTTCCTGGAGCTGCTGTCCGAGTTGAACTGCATTGAACCACAACATGATTTCGTAGTGATGTATTCACGAGAAAACGGTCATCGCGCTGTGTTGTCGCACGTTTTCGGCCTGCTCCTGGTCGCCTGGTATAGCTCAAATTTAATTGACGAGCCACTTGACTTTGGTTCTGTCCAGCTTCGATTAGTGCAACCACTTGAGACGCTGCTTCCGGTGTGGTATCCATTTTCTTGTTTAGAGTGATGACGTATTCGTTAAAGGACCTTTCTGACTGGGAGTTGGTATGCAAATGATGTCATTTCAATCATCCCTTATCCTTTTATACCTGCTCAAAGTCCCACAAACCGAGCTACCTGAAACGAGCAAATTTAGGCCATTCTATTGTTAAGTTGCCATTGTTATAATTTCGAAGGTCAAGGTTAGACATTCTGGGTTTTTAGGATGCTAACAGTGTGTACTTTAATTTAATGCAAGTTATATTTGCAAGCAAACTTTAATTGAAAAAAAAAAAAAGTGTGCGTGTGGGTGTGCGATTTCTATGCTCTCGAGTGTAGAAACTTACCTACTTTTTAAACGTTTTTTTTTATTTAGACTATAGAGTCTAAATAAAAAAATGAGTAATATAGTTACTTATTATAGTTGTAGTAGTAGTCTAGTTGTTCGCCCAATTGAATCAGACCCAAAGATCCAGGGCTCGATCCCCAGGGAATAACAATATGGTGCTTCGTATGGTTGGTGTTACAGGACTTTGTTTTAATCCGCCAGGCTAGCTACCACCATTTGTCGCCGTAATAACAATTATTAATTGTTGTGTTCCGGCATTTAGAGGTAAGATAGCCAGTTCCTTATCCTTGAAAAATCAGGTGAGATGAAGGCCAAGCAACTACCCGTCGTAAAAAAAACTATCTAAGTATCAAGCACGGTATAGATTCATCTCTACCGTTAGCATTGTTACATGTATGGAATGGAACTCGTTGCCCTCGTCTATTTTACCGAATCAGTACAATCTTGGAGTCTTCAAGTCCAAACGTGTGTAAGCTCCTTATAGACGCGTGCTCCATCGTAGGCCACCTCTTAACTTGTTCCTAAAGTTATAATAATATATAATATATTATAAGTACTTACCTACAATGTGTTTTGAAGCTACAATTTTCCAGAAATCATTTACGTATATAAAACTGAGTTACAAAACCTAGTAGGTATGTATCTACATTATGATTTTTGATTGAATTATTTTGTAATAGACGGGCATATTAGCGCAAGAGTCACCTCATCTCTACGATTACTGGACACCCTACGACACATCAAGCTTCTGCGTAGACAAATATGTGGCAACAAAGCAAATAAATGGAACGGACCACATTAAATCCCAATTCGTGATAAAGCTCATAACGGCAGATGAAACGGTGTCCGATTCAAAGGGCATATTTGTGGCGATTTGTAAGTATATTTTCTAATACTAGCCTTTGCTCGCGTCTAGCTTAAATGTATTCCTGGCCCAGCCCAGTGACCCATTATCTGTGCAAAATATCAACTCAATCCGATCAGTAGTTTTTGCATAAAATAACAAAAAAGAACGAACCAGTTTTGTATCGGGATGTCTGACATCCCATTTCCATAGGTACCTACAAAACAAAGGCAACGGTTTATTATTTAGAAAGCAATTTTCAAAAGTGTAATATGTAGGTTTGTAAGTACTTGTTTTTTTTATTTTTATTGAAAAAAATCATATTGGTGACGTATTAACTATTTTGAATTCTGCCAGCACTTAGAGGTAAAGTTAGTGTTATGGCAATTTGCTCTCATTTTAACCGCCTCTGTGGCCTAGTGGTTCAACCCACCGATTTCTGATCCAGAGGTCCCGGGTTCGAGCCCCAGGGGGAGCAATCTTGCGCTTGGTTTGGTTGGTGGTAGGATTTTTTTTTATTTCGTCCGCCTGGCAAGCTACCACCATCTTACCTAATTATGTCGCCATAATAACAATTCTTAAAATAATGTTGTGTTCCGGCATATAGAGGTAAGATAGCCAGTTCCTCAGTTTTCTTGAGGATTCCGTGTGAAGTGCGCCTCCACCTTCGACATTATCTCAACCTGTGGCCAGGTGAGATCAAGGCCAAGTGCTTCCCCTTCGTACAATAAAAAAAAACATTCTGGCTTTGCATATAAAGGGAGAGAGAGCGAGAGAGAGTGAGCCTCGAACACTCCGGTGAATAAAGAGAGATTGCAAAGCAAGCAAGCAAGCAGCTCAATACGTGCCGCCCGCCACACGCACTCCCATTTCGATACGCAGCATTATAGTCTACCTACTAGCTGAAAATACCCGTGCTTCGCTACGGCAAAATAAAAAGAACGGAATGGCTGTGATACCTGGCTATAATACAGGGAATCTGAAATCTCTGTCCAGATCCTATTAATTATACTATTAGGCATAAAAACATTGTATGTATGTAGAATAAAGGGAACCTGGTGCTTACTTGGTTGGTATAATAGGCAAGAGTATCATTGAATTTCGCATAGCAATGTGTCTAAAACAGACTCCACTCAGATTGCTGTATCCCTTAGCATATCCTCTCCTGAAATCCACCATGCAATACCTGCTGCATTCAAAAGAGGAAGTAGGAAACAGGCAGTCGTCAGGCCATCCCAGCTGGCCATCAGTCCTGGACATGATCTCCAGTGGCTAGCTTGGTAATTATTGAACCGCCTACGGACTCAAGTTGGCCGCTGCAGTACAAATATTGCCAGGTGGGGTATAATAAAATCCTCGAGCGCACATTGCTAGTGTGCAGCTCCCATACAGGAAAGTATGGCCCACCTCCTTTCCTGCCGGTTATGCCCCGTGGAGCAGTGGAGGTTGCTTTGTACTGGTCGAGGAAGGTTTTAATGTTTTGAAACGTTTGAATCGAGAAAGAGAAGAATTCATGAAAATTTACAATGAAGTCTATATAATTAATAAAGTAATAAAAATAAAATATCTCTATGCTCATTAGTATTTACTTGATCAAATGATAAAGATTTTAGATGCATAGTTTTGACCCATTTCACCCTTTGATATTTATACTTTCTGATATATATTTTTTTAAATAGGCATTTAAATTATAATAAAAACACATACTACATTTCAACTGGATTGTATCAAGTGAAAATATATCTGCGCACTAAAAGATTTGGCCCATGTCAGAGGAAGAATTTCAAAGATTTTTACATAATTAGCATTTCAAAGTTACTACATAATGTGCATGCACAATTTCAACTCAATCGGATGAAACTCAAGATTTTGAACTTTCAAGAAATTTCAAGACTTTTCCCCAGTTCACCCTAAAGAGGAATAACAATAAATACATGATAAGTATCTCAATAGTCTTTGAAACACAAATATGTAGTGAGTACATAAAACATTTGAACTAAATCGAATTATAATGATTTTAGATGCATGTTTTGGCCCATTTCACCCTTTAATAGTAACACTTTCTGACACATCTTTTATAATTATATTTATAATAAATACAAATAAACAAAATTTCAACTCGATCGGATCAAATAATAAGATTCATTTACATGAAAAGTATTACCCCGTTTCACCCTTTGGAGAAGGAATTTATAAAGTTTTTTTAGAATTTCATAGTTATTTATAAATTACACGTTCGAATTTAACTCAAGCGAATCATTAATAAAGATTTTGCCTACAAACTGTTTTGCCACGTTTTACCCTTTATTAGTAAGATTTTTCTGTTTTTTTCTCATACACATTAATAAACAGATTAACAACATTTCAACTCGATCGGATCAAATTAAAAAGACATCTAAAATTCAAAAACGTTTGCCCCGTTTCACCCTTTCAGAGCAAAGAGTTTTTTTTATAATTAGCATTTCAAAAGTCTTATACTTACGTACAATTTTCAACTCGATAGGATTATAAATACCTACAGATTTTGCATACTAACTGTTTTGCCCCCTTCTACCCTTTTAGATTTTTAGGTATTTTTTTCGGAATACCCATTTTTATGCTATAATCAACACACGTACAAAATTTCAACTCGATCGGATCAAATATAAAGATATCTCCATATAAAAAGTTTTGCCCTTGTTCACCCTTTTAGAAGAATAATCTCCAAGTGTTTTTTTCATTATTAGCATTTCAAAGAATTACAAATACACGTACTAAATTTCAACTCAATCGGATCATAGATAGAATTTGCATATACAAACTAGTTCACCCCATTTCACCCCCTTAGGGGAGGAATTTCAAAAATTTGGCAAAATTTTAAGTCTGTGTAGGTCTTACAGTTTCGGCGATAGCGTGATTATACCTACCTTCCTACCTACCTATCACGTCAGTGGTAAATCGATTTGGTATAATAGGTGATTG
This sequence comes from Venusia cambrica, assembly GCA_951394065.1. NCBI lineage: Eukaryota > Metazoa > Arthropoda > Insecta > Lepidoptera > Geometridae > Venusia > Venusia cambrica. The sequence continues at coordinate 3,897,037 of OX596057.1, forward strand.
TACCCATATATAAAATATTTGCAGCGTACACTATATCGGCGTTCTTCTTGCTGCTGGTTCTGATCGTGTACTCGGTGCTGCATCAGCTGCGGAACATCCAGGGAATGCTCCTGGTGGCGTACGTCTCCACTCTCCTCCTCATGCAGACCATCAAAGCTGGGTACCTCTACTACGTCTACTCTAAAAACAATGATGACAGAGGAGATTGTACACATATAAGTAAGTTATTTTACACTAGTGAAACTTACTCGTGTGGTTCCTAAATCGGTATAAAAAGTAGGTACTTAGCTTATGCTAATTCTCAGGCATTAAACTATATCCATGCTAAATTTCATTAAGATCCGTTCAAGCGTTTAGTCGTAAAATGGTAATAACCAACAGAATACGCTTTCGAATTAAAAATGAAGATATTATCTATGACATAGTTATGGATGGATTTTTTTTTTGAGGCTGAAATATTTATTCCATAACCGCAAACTTTAATCGTTGTGAAAAAAAAAGCTTCTGACGTACTTCGGCATAAGTTCCGTCTATTACCAATCGACAAACCAGGCAGAAAATTTGCGCAAAGCATAATTTTCTGGTACATCATAATAATTTATTATATTATTAAAATATTTTAAATAATTTTAAACTTAAAACCCTTTCCTCATGAACGCGTAACGGTATGATATTGAAATTCATATCAAATACTCAGGTCTACAATACTTTTAAGCTGTAACAAAATCATACTTCTATGTCAACGCAATCAAAAGAAACAGCAATTTAAGCCGCACATTTTTAAACTCGCAACTACTTGCAAGGAAATCAAAACCTAAAGGATACTTCCAATCGACCTACAATCTTGAAATTCGGCATGAAGAAACGTTTTAGGTATAGCACACCTAAAGAAAAAAAATCCGAAAATCTAAAATTTTGTCACTTACATCACATAATATTATTATTTTAAATAATTAGAAACGATAAAGAGACCTTTGTTTTAAATTTATGCTCCTCCAGCTTTCCACATTGTAATGTGGAATTTCTTTTAGCAATAAAAATACCATAGCTTTTACTTATATACCTCCAGGTTTCGTACGGAACCCTCGGTGCGTGCGTCCGACGCGCACTTGGCTAGTTTTTTATTGATGAAACAATGCATTTCATTAATTTTAGACATCTTGTTTCATAGTAACATTTACAGCACAATCAATATCTATATAGAAATAATGTTTGTTTTATATTTCAAAACGTCCGCGTTCGATTTCCGAGTAGAGTACAAGTTTTTTTTAAATGTACGAATGCAGTTTTCCTTGTTACTAAAATCGATGACATAGTTCCTTAGAACAGATATTCGTATGTTTTATAGTTACAGACTTTCCCATACTGACCGATCTAAATGTTACGCCCTGTATATCTGATCGGCGGACTAAATTTTTGATTTATTTGAAACACCTAAGACCTTTACATTATGCGATGCGAACTTGCGTTTACTTGTCTGCTCTGGAACGACTGGTCTGGACCAGTTGCATTACTTACAGATCGTTTGTAACGGTCCGTCGGCATCCCGACGGCTTCCCTTGTATCTTAGTTAGTTTAATTGTAAGTATATATTGTTTGAATAAACTAATGTTTTACTTAATTTTCAGCTGAAATCATTTATTTCCTCATCCTTGCTTCGTTCTTCTGGTTGAAAATCATGTCCTTTGACATCTGGTGGACTTTCAGGTGATCATGCTTTTAATATTACAGTAAGACCGATCATAATGAACATACAGGTAATATTATATGCTATAGCATTTTTTTTGTGTATTCTGGGTACGAAAGGGTAGGTTATTGAACTGTGTATTGGTATATTGAATATGAGTAGTAAAAGCTATGCTTGGCGTGTCCTTGAACGATACAATCAGGGATCGGGTGGAGGCTAACGTTACCCGGAATCCTCAGGTTAAGATAACGAAGCCTTATCTTAACTTGTAACCAGGTGAGATGAAGGCCAAGTGCTTCCCCGTTGTACAATAAAGAAAAAGTAGCGTTCTTTGGAAAAGGCCTACGTCAAGGCGTAGACTGCGATACGTTGATGAAGATGATCATGAACTTGTGATTTCAAAGAGGTACACTCAAACATCGGCCCATCCACCGGCGCGGCATCAAAGTGAAGTTCCTGATCTACGCTGCATATGCGTACGGTGCCGCCGCCGCGATGACTGTGTTTGCTGTGGTGATGGATGACCAGAAGGATAACCTGCCGCCGCGGGTGGTCGTGCCTTTCTTCAACACTTGCATGATTTCTAGTAAGTATCTCTGGGATTGCTCTTGAACTTGGCTTGTTAGGTTTACGATGGAGTAACAATGGGAACAATTCTAAAATTGTTTTTCGGTATTTATAGGTAAGATGGTTGAGGATTCCGGGTGGAATGCGCTTCCACCTTCGGTCTAATCATAACTTGTAAACCTGGAGAGATGAAGGACAAGCAATTCCCATTCGTACAAAACAAAAATAATAATAATATATAGGTAAATCAATTGATCATCCAATCAATCATTGTCGTAGAGTAACTGACTGACTACAATCAATCAATCATCTCACAACCCAAGCCAGGGGCCTAAACACAACGTCTTATAGCGTTCTCGTTTTGATCTTACATTACTTTTTGTTTTTTCTACAGTTGACAGATAGTGACAAAGTAAAGTAATGCGAAAACAAGAATGCTATAAGAGATCGTTGTACCCCCCCAATATCCTTGAGGATGATTTTGATGTAAGCTTCTATTTGTGGACGAGTGTGAAATAAGAATGGATTTTGGGAATTGCCACAGAATAGCAAATAGTCCTCTATTACTAATCTCCCTCGGTCCGGAGGGATGGGAGACAAGCCTAGCTAGTTGGGTGCTGCAAAACACACACGTAGTTTTTCATCATTTGGCTTTACAGGCCTCACAGCTCAGTTGGTAGTAGCTCTGCCATCTGCACTGGAGGTTGTGGGTGCGATTCCCACCTAGGACAAACATGTGTGTGATGAATATTGATGTTTATTCTGTGATTGGGTGTTTTATTGTATGATAAGTATGTATTTACAACAAAAAAAGTATATAAATTAGTATTATATCCGTAATATAGTTCCCATATTACAAGCTTTGCTTCGTTTGGGATTAGATGCCGCTGTGTGAAATTAATTTCCTGTAATATTGAAATGTTATTGTTATTTATATAAAAAATAATTGAATGGCCGGTTTGAAGTCCAAAGACGTTTGATAGGTAAATTATACTAGTGTACCTCTACTTATAAGCACTATATTTTTTTCCCCGATTTAAATATCTAATCTACTGACCATCGAAGTAACCATGTTTATTTCAGGATCCTTCATCTACTACCTGTTCGTGCCTCTGATCATCCTGACGGCGACCAACTGCTTGCTGTTTGTAATGACGATCTACAACATCCACCTGCTAGGGAAGGAGATAGCCAGCTTCGACAAGAACACCATGAGCAACAACAACAAGAATAAACATACGTAAGTGTTTTTCTAAAACGATTTCCAAAAAATCCATGTAGGTATACCTACTTACTCCTTCCGGCGGGGGTTCCTTGTGGTTAGATACGCGTGTTATGGTTTTTTTTAAATCATATTGTAGTATCAAACTCATTTAAACGTGGATTTCAAAATGTGGAATCGGTACTACATACAGCGTATATTTCTTATTAGATAATTTTAAGCTATTGTAATGGATCATATAAAAAACTAGCCCGAGGTTCTTGCCTTTCTCGTTGTGTACTGGTCGCGATTCCGAACAGACGGTAGACTTGACGTTTCAAAGTGATCATAAAAAATCTAACTGATTAATATATTTAACTTTGACTTTGTAACTAGGTCAACTTTGCAACAATATTTTAGAATTTCGATAGATACATTTTGCATTATTTTTTGGTAAAGTTTGTTATACTTAATTTACCAAAGACCGTCTGGGCGCACTTAACTCATTCAAGAGTTATGTGTCAGCAACGATTGAAGTTGGCAGTTTTTTTAATAAAATGAATTCTTGTTTCAGATTCTGGTTATACATGAGACTGTCTTTACTCATGGGTGTGTCGTGGATCCTGGAATTCGCTCAGGTGAGATAAGATAACATAAATATTAATTTTTAACCGACCCAAAAAAAGGAGTCTCAATTCGGTTGTATTTTTTTTTGCTTTTTTTTTGTTTGTTACTCCAGAACTCAGTCATTTCTCCACCGATTTGAAATAATATTTTTTTTATTGAAAGGATATGATTTGATTGGTCCAATAGAAATTTTATCAAAATCGGTTCAGTAACCTTTTAAATAAAAAACCAGGAACCATTAAAAACATAAAATTAACTCATTTTTGCTTGGCAATTCGGCACCAACTTCAAATTACATGAACTTACCAGTAGAGTTATTTTACATTTTTTAGTGGTAAAGTCGGTTCCATTTTTTTTCAAAAATAGCTTATTATGTTACTTATTTGGCACAGAAACAGTCATACATTATGTTTATGTAAATAAGCATATCTAATTAGGTAGACACACGCATACCTACATTTTTATCCTCTATTTTATTGTTTCACAATAAGTGTTGAAATATTATTCCCATAATATTACTTTTGAAACTATAATGGTTATGAACACCATAACTAAAATTAATGGGATATTTATCATCATAAAACCAACAAATCATGGTAAATATTCGGTTAATTTTAGTTAATCCCATAATAACCAAACATAAAAGTAACGAAAAGATAAAAAAATATTATAATGTTGTTGGTACCGCCGCGCCGTCTCTGAGGCTCTACAACAAAAATCGATAGTTGAGAAAAATAACTTTTGTTAAATGTACCTATACCTAGTACCTTATAACGAGATTCACTATGGCAACTAAACTCTTAATATAGGTACCTACATCACTATGAAGACAAGAATTAAACATATATGATGCAGTTGAGGCTTCTGGAACGTGTAGGTATTCGTTTGGCTATTTTTTTAATGGACTACGCGACTGTGAAGCGGTGATTGTTAGTCCAACTGCAAAAATAATTGGACCACGGACCCTAGTAAAGGCCCGTAAGTCCAACTGGGTGGACAGAGCAGCTGGACCGCTGTCCCGCATCGCAATTTACCAAATACCATCTCATGCATAGGGGGAGTCCGGGAGACTAGGCCAGGGAGGACACTTGAGCCACTTTGAATATCTCGTTTGAATATACGCGCAAAAGGTTCGTTTACCTGCCACTGACAGTTCTTGACGTATGCGGCGCCAGATTGGACAAAATGAGTTCGGCTCACCAGGTAGGCCTAAAAACTTATTTTGTAACTTGACTCCCCCTACCTTTTTACTTGCTGTAAGTAACGGGTACCTTAATTAAGAATAAAATGCAACTACTGAATTGCATTCGCTTTAGTTAGGTACTTAACGCCACAGCTTTGATTACCAACTCGTCTGCTAAGCGATGTGGTTATTTTTTATTTTTATTTTATTTTATTTTATTTATTTTGAAGTGACGAACATCCTGTCATCGCGATGACGATGATGTTATGTCTGGATAGACTTAATTTTCCTGTTTGTTATTGCAGTTAATTAGTACGTAGTACGTACCTACTAGTGCCATGGACAATTGCGTCTATGGGAATACCTAAATATAAATATTGTTTTTGTCCTGGTTTTCATATTCATACCTAGCATATCCTCTCAATCCTTCATCATCCTGTCCGTTATTCCCCATCGAGGTGGGTTTTGCACAACATCTCTTCGTTGTTAGGGACCGGCTGACTGACGTCAATCCTCCTTGGGAATACTCGGTTGTGTCGGATTAGGGGTACCTACGGATTAAGTAGTTGTTAGGCCTTCATCTCACCTGGTTACAAGTTAAGATAAGGCCGAAGGTGGAGGCGCACTTCACACGGAATCCTCAACAAACTGAGGAACTGGCTATCTTACCTCTAAATGGAACACAACAATTTTAGAATTATTATGGCGACAGAATTATGTAAGATGGTGGTAGCTAGGCGGACTTAAACAAAGTCCTACCACCAACCAAACCAAGCACAATATTGTACTCCCCCAGGGGATCGAACCCGGGACCTCTGGATCTGTAATCGGTGGGTTGAACCACTAGACCACAGAGGCGGTTATAGCCTTTGCCCAACTGTCACCCGGCATTCGACTGACGTGACCCTCCCATTCCCATTTCAGCCTGCAAGTGTTTCCACCAACATCTGCGATACCGGTCTTAGATCGCAATTCGGTATTTCGGATCCTATCGGTTCTTTTCACCCCTAACACACTTCGCTCCATGGCTCTTTGACAAACTTTGTGTTTCGATTTCTGAAGCTCGGTCAATGACCATGTTTGGGCGCCATAGGTGAGTATGGGAAGAATACACATGTCGATGAGTTTAGGACGAAATGTGAGACAGAATAAAAAGGTTGCGGATCAACATTTCAAAACCTTCCCATCGACTCTTACCATCAAAGAACCCCACCTCTTTTCGTCGTATAAAAAGGTTGAGGATCAGAGTTTCAAAGACTTCTAAAGACTTTTCAATTTGTTCGCAGGTTTGGATAGACGAGAACGACACACCGCTGTGGGTGTTCGTTTTAGTGAACATGTACAATGTTCTCACAGGCGTCGTGATATTCTTCCTCTTCGTGTTCAAGACCAACATATTCGTGATGCTGGCTAAAAGGTACCCATCGACAAACCTATACAGAATCAGCCAGCCTCACGGGAATGGAAAGACATAGGTAACTTACTGAGGGCTTCTTCTTTCCTTAACTTTTCCATGTCAGCAACAATATAATCTTGGAGTTCAAGTCCAGAGTGAGCCGGTTCCTTTTCCCTAGCGTGCTCAATCTTAGGCCACATCTTTACTTATTTTTCTAGCGATGTGGTGTTCAAACGCTTGGCTATCAATAAAAAAAATCTGAAAGGCATCTGACATTAATAACTAGAGTCAAGCAATGGTCAAAAAAATAATAACATTAAGAATCTTATGACGACGAATTGCTTTTTGCACACACATCAATAACTTTAGCAAATGGTAAAAACAAATACCTACTTCTATAATACGTCGTACAAGCCAGGACTCAAATTTTTTTACATAATAAGTATTTCTTCAGGTTGCTATAGCTTGTAACTAAGTGACAGTTTTTGTAAATACCTACATACCTACTTATCTGTATTGAATTGAATTGTACCTACCTATAATACAACACCAAAACACAGAACAGACATTCATCACACAAATGTTTGTCCAGAGTGGGACTCGAACCCACAAGTTACAACGCAGAAGGCAGAGTTACTACAACTGAGCTGTGATGCTTGTTAGTTTGAAGGAATTTTGGATACATGCCGATCAAAAATCACTCCGCTACTTAAATAATAATTTAACTTTCGCCCCCCTTTCCCTCCATATGAACTGCTGTGAAATCACTGCAAAATGGAGCGCAAAATATTTGGTCGAATTGTCATCTCCATAGTCTCCATACACCTCAATGACGAGATGAAGTATTTCCGAAGCAACGGTCATCATTATCGGACATTCAAGAGATTAAAACCCAGAAACCGGGAACAAACCTGATAAAGAAGGGATCCCGGCCGGGAAACCTCTACCACTATCTAACTAGACAAAACAAAAGTACAGCAGCCCAGCACGAAAGCGCCTATCTGCTCCTACAACTAAATCTTGTAATGACAAAATTTACTTCAGATACTCCTTTGTAAATAAAATACTATGCTAGATAGTAGGCCATATAATAAAAAACTGTAAATAATATTAATTTATAGATCATTTAGTTATTTTACTGTTCATACGTGGGGGCAGATAGCTATAAGTGCTACCGTCTACCCCCACGTGGGGGTCGTTCGTGGGGGCAGACGGTAACAATTCCCGCAAATTGACGTACCTATTCCACCTGTTCTATTTTTATTTCGTACGATAGGGAAGCGCTTCAAAAGTTTTCAAGTTATGATAAGGCCAAAGGTGGAAGCACACTTCACCAACAATCCTCAACAGACTGAAGAACTGGTTAATGTTTCAACAGTTAGAATTGTTGTTATTGCGCCAAACTTAGGTAAGAAGGTGGTAGCCCCACCCCCCTTAGGCTAAAAAATAGGATACCGTTGGTAGCCTTTGGCCATAGAACCCTGAAGACTAGTAACTTTTCACAGATTTAGCATCGAGAACCGCTGGACAAGGCGCCTGCAAGCCACGACTACCTCCGAACGAACAGAGACCTCTAAGAGCGGTAAGAGCTACAGCCGCAGCTGCAGCAAGACCACGGACTCGGACATGGAGGACGGCGCCTTCATCGACGCGCATCCCAACGGAGAGGGGGGCGTGGAATTGAAGACGTACGAACTCAACGGAAAACTCGACACTCGTGTCTAACTAGATCATCAAAACTCAACACTCCTATCTAAATAGATCAACAAAACTCAAAAGGTACTCCTGTCTAAATAAAACTAGATCAAATTAACTCAACATGCCTGTCTAACTAGATCAACAAAACTCAACACTCCTATTTATCTAGATCAACAAAACTTAACATTTCCTGTCTAACTAGACCAACAAAACTCAACACTCCTGTCTTACTCGATAAATAAAACTCAATACTCCTGTCTAACTGCATAAGTTTTTTTTATTATATACCACCCACAAATAGCAGGCAGTAACACGTTTCTGCTACAGAATAGCAAATCAGCCTGTTTGTTCAAGAGGCGTACATAATGGTACCTACTCCCAGAACTCAAGAACACCTCTGTTTCTGTTTCTGAAACAGAGGTGTTCTAGAGTTGTGGGAGTAGAGATCCATTATTTTAGATTGTTTCTATGTGGGGCATTTTCTTATGGGTTTATCTCAACTAGGTATGATTAAATTTATTGCATTTTTATACGTGATTTTCTGATTCATGGTGTTGTATTTTTTGAGGTTTAGTAAAGTTAGGTACATATTTTGTACTGTGAACGTTGTAAGTACCTACGCTTATACGCATCAGCACAATTGGTAATTCTCTGCCTTCTGTACTGTAGGTTGTGTAAGTAGGTGTGGATTTAATTCCCACCCAGGACAAACATTTCCGTTACGAATGAAGATGCATGTTCTATGGGTGATAAATAGTATGATTAGTAATGTAGGTATAAAATAAAAGTATTCTAGTTTTAATATTCTAAGATATGCTTAGTTAAGGGCTAGCGCTGTATTATAATCACAAAAAATTATAACCTAAATCCATAATAATAATTACTAAGTTAGTTCAAAATGTTAATGTATTAGTCGGTACCTACGGTCGAGTTGCAGGGCTCATAAAAGTATGTAAGTATTCCATCCGTAGTCTAATTTATTTCCTCAAAAAACTTTCTAAGGCTTTGTTTTTAATATGGTCTTTATCAATGATATGAAATTTCGTCAGAGAACTTTCTAAAGCTTTAGCCATTTAGGCAACCTAACCTAACCGATTTTAAAAATATTGTCTACTACTTAGTTATGTAAAAAAATATAAAAAAAAGTTAGTTATGTACCTACGTACATGTACCTAAGGAGTAACGAATTTTCCTTTTTCATCCGTGATGTGTCCCGAAGTTATTGAGCAATTAAATATTTCTCAAAATCGTAGTAACTAATACCTATCTACCTACCTACACTAGATACCTATATATCACTAGACAGATTGGTTGCCACAATCATTCTAGAGATAATGACTTTTTTTATACCACTAAGGTGGCAAACGGGTATTTAAACCACCTAGAAATTATGAATGTTTTTACCTAATAATAATAATATTTTTTATTTATTCAGATTACAAAGATCCATTTGTTACATACTTACATCTAAAATACTTAAGAACATAATGTATAAGGTACTTACAATGTTATTGAAATTTAAATTGAATATACTTATTGGAATAAAGTCCTGAACAATCCATCACATCAGGATCCGAAGAAAAGCCTTCATTACAGGCAAGACATGTCTGCCAGGTGTGATTTGCAGGATGGTGTTGGTCTTGCCTCACAATCTGCTGAGTAATGAGGCCGTTTTCTTTCGAATTATCGCGTGAAATCCATCAACTCTCGCCTCAGCAAACATAGTAGAAGCGCTGCAGAATCGAGGCAGGCCCATCAACATCCTAAAACCATTATATTAGGACTCGTAGGGCTTTTCGGTATATATGAACCATAGGCTGCTCGTATAAAACGATTGGCAGTAGGCTTTGCAGAGTATAATTTTCACTAACATGCATCGAGCAAACCTACGTGCCAGCATGTTTCACCTCGTCGACAATGCTCTACCCTTTCAATATCCACCTGGTCATCAAGGTTGTCGGTAAGATAACGCCCAAGATACTTAAACTGGATTCCCTGTTAAGGCTCGTCCCGCTTAAACTTATTACAGGAATGGATTCGGGAACCTTACTGGCGACCCTGAAGACCATGTACTCACTCTTTTTTGCATTATACAACCTGTAACAGAATATGTGTTCTATGCCGAAACGGGGTTATCCGACCCGACTCGGGGAACAACGTTTTTTTTTACGACTTTTTGAATTTTGGTTCAAAGTTTTTGGTAAAACAGAATCAAAGTTCTGATACCAACAGCTCGTTTTTTGAGTTGAGACTACCCTAAATCAGTGCGTGTTTAAAATCGACTTGTAATCTTCCGACCAGCTGATACCTACCTACCTACATGCATAGTGCGGTAAAGGAATAGGGTCGTCACTATTTATTGTCATTGAGAAAATGAAAAGATTGTTATGGGAAACTGAAAATGGGAATTCACTATCTTCTCCCCACCATAACAAATACTTTTCCTGGTCCGAAACCACTGCTTAGTACACATATTCTGTTACACCGTGTAGAGTAGGCCATGTTCCTGCGCACTGACCAACTAATGTCTCCTTGGTTCGCGGTATCTTCTTCATGGAAATTATATCAGGTTAAAATTCCTCGAAGAAAGCTGTCATACCTACGTAAATTTACCGTTATAAAATTAATTGTATATCGTAGGTAATTTAAAATTTTCCTGGTTCACGGATCGTATGTCCATTTTGAACAAATATCAACTTGATATTTTCCTGTAAAAATATATAGATTTAATTGAATTATGTACCTATCTGTTATTTTTAAGTATTTACGTTAGATATTATATCACCTAGGGCTCTAGGCAGAGCTAGAGCCCTTGCATTTACACACAAGTCTATAGATACTTAATAAGATTTGTTAGCTGTCGGTCCAATAACAGCACCTAGTCCAAATTGAATTTAAATTCGCATTTCGTCCAACAGGCATTTCGACCAGCACAAATTACGTCAACACGCATTTGGTCAAATACTACCTAAATACGAACTGCTTATTGGACCGACAGCTAACAAATCCTTAGTTAGAGCGAGGAACTCTATGTAATGTGTACGCCCTATGGTCTTACTGAATCTAGGTTTAATCTGCTACTGTTGTGCAACCCTTCCACCACCTATTTTCGCATTCCTTTTTTTAGTCAGCAGTAAGATTTTGATTTATTTTCCTGTAAATGTTGTTTAAGACTGAAATAAACTATTCTATTCAATTCTAAAAAATACCTATCCTGATTTCCAAATATTATTCCAGATTAAAGGCCAAGTCTTCTAGTTTTTTTCAACATAGATAATTTTCATATAAAGTACCTACTTATACTTATTTATAATAATATTTTTATTTCAGGCAGCAATAGAAAATTTACAGACATTATTCTAACTTAGTCTACAGCCCATATATATATATATATATAAACACAACACCTTTCGGCCAAAGTTCTACTTTATTATAGATCGGTACATGTTAGATAAGACTTGCAACACAATCGATTTAAAATCACTGTGGGTTTAATATTATACATATTATTCAATTATATTTATTAATCGTGATTGCAATTAACGTCTTTATAATCCTGCCGTATCCCACACTAGGTATTTTAACCGCCTCTGTAGTCTAGTGATTCAACTCACCGATTTCAGATCCAGAGGTCCCAGGTTCGATTCCCAGGGGGAGTACAATATTGTGCTTGGTTTGGTTGGTAGTGGGACTTTGTTTAAGTCTGACTGGCTGGCCACCACCATCTTACCTTTCTATTTAATTCTATCGCCATAATAACAATTCTGAAATTGTTGTGTTCCGGCATTTAGAGGTAAGATAGCCAGTTCCTCAGTTTATTGAGTATTCCGGGTGAAGTGCATCTTCACCTTCGGCCTTATCTCAACTTGTTACCATGTGAGATGAAGGCCAAGGGCATTACCTGATTAAACTCCTTGTCCATCTCATCCTTCACACACTCCATCATCCACAAAAGTATCAGCTCAGTTGGTAGTAACGTTGCCTTCTGTGCTGTAGGCTGTGGGTTCGATTCCCACCCAGGACAAACATTTGTGTGATGAATATGGATGTTTGTTCTGTGTTTGGGTGTTGTATCATATAGTGTTAGAAAAGGATGCACTATGTGCTACGTGTCTTACCACAACTCGACGATACAGCTTCCTTCAATTCATTTTGTAAGTTAAATTATAATAGAAGTAGATATGATGCTTCCTTATTATTTTCAGTGTTAATTAAATATTGTTTTATTATTGATGTATATAGACTTTCTATTTATATTACTAGTTGTGTGACTGCCACGTTCTTTGCTTACCGCAATTGGCGGTTTTGTCAAAATGGGTTTATTATTATAATTAGAAGTTATTGCTAATGTTAATTTTATCAATAATGCATTATAATTAGAGTCATGATATATAATGTAATTTACAATTGTATAATACATTATTTTGTAACGATAATACTTAAGACAATATGTTTCTAAATGTGGGTCGGCTGTCAACAGTATATAAGCGGGTGGACTGTTTCGTAGATTCTTACTTTTATAATAATCTTTGTGAAGTAAACGCTGTATCTCTGTGCAAATATGTTTTTGATTTATGAAGTCTGCTTTTCCTGTCAGTACCTATCTCGCCTTCTGTAATAATAGTGCGTATGTATTTACAAAAGTATTTTAGTATTCTATCCGTAATCTAGTTGCCATATTACATGATATGCTTAGTTTGGAGCCTAGATGGCGCTGGGTAAAAAAAAATATAATATAATAATTTTATTTATTTTCTAGGAATAAAAAGTACAATAAACTATGTACAAAGGATACAGTCAGATTACCTTAAGAACGTTACAAACGGCCTATAGGTAACTCAACTGTTCAAGACCAGTACCAGACGGAAGCGTGCCCAAGACACTGGCTGCATTGCCACGCTGAATAACTATGCTAATTCGCTGGCCTAAACAAGAGCCCGCTCTTGGGTCACGTGTCGCCTCAATCAAAAGCCCTGTTTTATAATAATTTAATACTGATACTACATATATATTTTTCCTGTTTTCGGGAACCTAGTCAGCGAATGGTGCCAGTTCATTCCCGGCGACAGGAAAACCAAATAACCATATCCTTTCTGATAAACATGTTGAATATGGTTTCTCGTTACAATGGCCTCGTTTAATTCTAACTAATTAATGTTCAGGTACAAAACGTTAAGGAAACTCTAAATATACGTTAGTTTATTTATTTAATAACAAACAGGTTGAAAATTAAAGAACTAAAACCCAACGGCAAAATTTAAAATTCACGGATTTTAGAAAACGCGGCATAAAAGTATAACTATCTATGTAGTACCTATATTTCGAATCGGCATATTTGCTACCTTTCATTTCATTTTCACATACCCATACTGTAGTTTAGATATTAGTTATATTTAATCCTCCCCCTCCTAATTTTTGATTCGCTTAAAGCCGTAATAGTAAAATAATAAATAATAATGCATTTGTCATTCCACTTCACTAGTATATGTCTAAAGTATATCTATTTCATTCTGTATGTGATTTACATACACACTCTCGAAAAACATAGACCTCCTTTTGAGGCATGTAGGTAAGGTAACGATAAAGATAAGTTTGAGGTATACATAGATACATAGGTAACTAAGGTTACTTTAAATAAAAATTCTAAATATAAATTTTATTTTATCAAAATAACAATAATTTTCTTGATATGTCATAAATAACCAAGCATTTTTGACTGAAAATAAATGAACACTTGCATTACGTTATTTTTTCTTAAAACATTATAAAACTCCAAATATGTACAAGTGTTTTGTTTGAGAGAGTGATTTTGCCTTTATCTGGATTTTCGGTGTTTTAAGAAAAAGTAAAGCGATGCAAATCTAGAATAACTCTATTATAGATACATGAAACGACAAACTACGATTGTATTGGTTAACCGCCTCTGTGGTCTAGTGGTTTTCAACCCACCGGGTTCCGGGTTCGATCCCCGTGGGGAGTACAATATATTGTGCTTGGTTTGGTTGGTGGTAGGACTTTATTGAAGTCCGCCTGGTTAGCTACCATTTTACATAATTCTGTCGCCTTAATAACAATTCTAAAATTGTTGTGTTCCAACATTCAGAGGTAAGATAGCCAGTTCCTCAGTTTGTTGAGGATTCCGGGTGAAGTGCGCCTGCACCTTCGGCCTTATCTTAACTTGTTACCAGGTGAGATGAAGGCCAAGCGCTTCCCCGTCGTACAATAAAAAAAAGTATAGGTGAGCGATACTAACCCTTCTCAAGTTCGATGATTTAAAACTCGCAGAGAATAAAAACAGTTTTTCAATTAAAATCATTTATTAATTCCCTAATATGATTTAAATAACCTAGCATCTATAAGTCACCTAGGCTGACGTCATTTTCGACCGATTCGCAGTATACTTTGAAGCCGTGTTGTACCCAGGGGTGTTCCGGCGCTACCTTTTTCTGCTTCATCACCGTTTTCTTCGGCGGGGGGACTGCGGGCTTAAACGACAGCTGGGAGCAGTCGTACAGCTTGAATATCTGGACTGGTGACCTGTTCATTTATATCGTATTTATAACAATATTTATTCAATAAAATGTACAATTAAACTATGTACAAAGGAATCAGTCAGATTACCTAAGGACCGTTAGAAACGGCCTAAGCCTACGGATTATTTTAACTTACCCTACCCCAGCCAGCCCAATGTTTTGATATTACTTTATTTATGTCACTATTTCTAAGCTAAAAGACAGAAGTAATGTAATATCAAAACAAGAATGTTAGGCCCCAGCTCCTTAAAATAGCAGGCAGGCTGTTGCTGAAAAACACTTACAATTTAATTGTTGTATTTCAAGTGAAGTCACAACATTCACAAATTTGTAATTAGAATTAAATATAAATATAATAAATATCACAGGACATTAATTTCACACAGCGCCATCTAGCCCCAAACTAAGCATAGCTTGTAATATGGGAACTAGATTACGGATAGAATACTTTAATACTTTTGTAAATACATACGTACTATATGATACCACACCCAAACACAGAACAAACATTTATATTCATCACACAAATGTTTGTCGTGGGTGGGAATCGAACCCACAACCTACAGCGCAGAAGGCAGAGTTACTACCAACTGAGCTATGAGGCTTGTTAACTATGTACAAAGGAATCAGTCAGATTACCTAAGTACCGTTACAAACGGCCTAGGCCTACGGATTTTAACTTATCCTACCCCAACCACGACCTCTTTAAGCATTCTTGTTTTGATATTACTTTATTTATGTCGCTATGTCCAATGTAAAAAAAACGAGATAAAAGTAATGTAATATTAAAACAAGAACGTTAGGCCCCCAGCTCTTTAAAATAGCAGGCAGGTTGTTGAAAAACACTTTTGTATTTCAAGTGAAGTCACAACATTTACAAATTTGTTATTAGTATTAAATAATTTTAAGCTATTGTAATAGATCATAATTTAAAAAAAACTAGCCCGAGGTCATTGCCTTTCTCCTTGCGTGCGCGATTCCGAACAGGCGTCAAATCTATGACGTTCCAAAGTGATCCTAAAAAATCCTACCGAATAAATATAGTTGACTTTGACTTTGACAGTTAACGATGAAGTTTGTTCTGTGTTTGGGTGTTGTATCATATAGTATGTATTTAAAAAAAAAAGTATTTAAGTATTCTATCCGTAATCTAGTTCCCATATTACAAGCTAAGCTTAGTTTGGGGCTAGATGGCGCTGTGTAAAAAATAATGTCCTGTACTATTTTAATTATTTTTTTTATTAAATGTCATTATGCCACAAAAATTGACAACCCAGGACGGGACTCGAACCCGCGTCTTTCCCTCACTTACAATTTGTTAAGTTCTTGCGGCAGCGTGCCCTTCATGACCGCCTGAGCCGTGTCCCTGACGGTGGGGTGGTAGTGCGACACGAGAGCCACCAGCTCCGTCAGCTTGCTGGCGTGAGCGTTGCTGTGCTCGGGCGACGGGGAGAACGGGTCGAACTGTCCTGAGCCGCTGCCTTCCTCCATTTCCAGCAGCATCGCTACCCCCTTGTTGCTCTGTGGAAGAACCGGTATGCTTGATAACAAGCCCCACAGCTCTGTTCGTAGTAGCTCTGCCTTTGAAGCTGTAGGTTCCCAGTGAAATTCATGTCATGTAATATTAATTTACTCAGTGTGTGTTCAGGATTTTCTGCCTTCACCGTTGCTCAGGCTCATTAGTACGGTTTTCATTGAGGAAGCGCTTAGCCTCACTTGGTTTCAAGTTATGATAAGATTTTTAAACGCCTCTGTGGTCTATTGGTTCACCGACCGATTTCAGATCTAGAGGTCCCGGGTTGGACCATCTTAGCTACAACCATCTTACGTAATTATTCTACCTATCGAGAGCACAAATTTGGGGACTTCTGGATCTGATACCAGTGGGCGCGCCACTACTCCATACTGTCGGTGTATATAAACGTTCGATTCAAATGAAATTTCGCAGGTGTAATCGGATAGGGTTACCTGCGTCTTTGGTGCTTTGTTTTTTTTAAACGCAATAAAACTCAAAATATATGGTAAAGAGTATTGATTAAGGCGCGCTACGCAGCTAAAATCGCGGCAGAAACGATTATGAGAGTTGACAACGGCAAGCTGTAGGTGGCGCATGCGTATCGTAAATAAAACCTTTTGATAATTCTTATTCTGAGATCGCGTTGCTGAATGTAGGTAGTAATCATTCATGAATAAAATTAAATTTGAATTGGTATCAAAAAAATTGCTTACCTTTAATGTAGATCAACATGTAACCTATCATTTAAAATAAATTCATTGTAGGTATCAAAATATTTCGCTTGTAAATTTTGAAACGTACCATTTTCAATAAATATTTTTATCGATATTTTTTTTGCTATCATCTTTCCAGCTTACCTTAAATGCATATAGGTACCTGAAGTAATACATATATAAAAAATAGACTCGCGACTTGTCCAGAAGTACAATAATTTTCCATTTGAAACGTGTACTGACATGGCCTTAAGAGTACTGGACCTTCTTATTTCACCTGAGTTGTCACACCAAGTGGACTATTCAAGTACATACTTGTATGAGTTGATGCAGCAGAGCTAAGCAGGCCAACGTCCCGTTGTGGTGCAGCTGAGTGGCGAGCGTGGCGAGACGCTTGGCGAACGATTGCAGCACGGCGGACGAGACGCGGCGAGCGCGCGCGCACACCGCCGTCAACGCCTCCACCACTATTAACGCATCCTCGTGAGAACGACCTGTACAATAATAAAAAAAGTTAAAACTCCACGTATTCCTTTAACAACCACCAGCCACCCTTTTCAATTTAAAAGAATGCAGTTAAAAATAAAAAAGTAAAAAAAGTAAAAACATAACGTTATGGAAGCAATGATAATTACCGGCCCTCAAAAGAAATCAGTTTCTATTCCACGTATTCCTTTAACAACCCCCAGCTACCCTTTTCAATTTAAAAGAATGCAGTTAAAAATAAAAAAGTAAAAACATAACGTTATGGAAGCAATGATAATTACCGGGTGCCCTCAAAAGAAATCAGTTTCTATTCCACGTATTCCTTTAACAACCACCAGCTACCCTTTTCAATTTAAAATAATGAAATAAAATATAAAAAAAGTAAAAACATCAAAATCGCAACGTTATCGAAGCAATAATAATTACCGGTTGCCCTCAAAAGAAAACAGTTTCTATTCCACGTATTCCTTTAACAACCACCAGCTACCCTTTTCAATTTGAAATACTGCAGTTTCCTTTGAAAGTATGTTTTGCTATGACCTTACATAAGTCACAGGGTCACAACAGGGTCACACGGGCAGACCCTTAAGTTGGCTAGGGTTGATTTGTGAGAGAACTACTTTTCATACGGGCAGTTGTATGTCGCCTATTCAAGAGTGAGCTCAACAAGTAGCCTTATTATTGTTACGAGCTGGGGTTCGTAAGAATTAAAAGCAACCGGTTATTACTCAAAATAAGAAACGTTTATTCAGCACCAAACTAAGTACTCTTAAACACAGTACAACACTACTTAGTTATACTACCGAATCAATAAACACTGTTAAATCGCACTCGAATATCACTTCATGTTAACTCGCTGTATCGTAATCGAATACTGACTTGCTTCCGAATCACGCGTCAATTTATGTCCAACTCTATCGTAAGTAGTCCAACTCTATAGAATCTAGTAAGCTAGGGAACGGTCGCGCCGCTAACTGTTGCGTAATCTGTCACGGCGGTCATAAATCATACTTTTGTGTTATTGATAAACAAGTTTATGAATAACACTTATCAATATCTTCTCAATAAAACTTGTTATTGATAAACTTGTTTATCAATAACAAGTTTAATTTTTTTTGAATAAATTATATTCTTTACAGAACTATTTAATCAGTTGCCTCACTACTTTTTCGTTTGTAGGTTTCTCAAATTAAATCTTTGTATTTTACCCATACGCCGTTTGAATGAAATTAGTAATTTATAACTCCGTTCATAGATATTGATCTATAAACGAACGAATGAACAAACTGTGCACACAATAAAGATACAAAAAAAAACTATAAAGGTAACATGTGGATGAAAAGGATTTCATAGATAAATAAAATAGTATTAGTAGTTGTAGCTTATAGCCTAACAAATTTAAATGATCTGCACTACGCGGACGAAGTCGCGAGCAACAGCTAGTACCTCTATATAATGATACAAGTACAGAATATTCACTCCGTAAAATCTCTTAAATTAATAACGACTCTTTCTAGGACAAAATAAAGCGCAATTCAGGTCGCACAGCGCTAAACACCTGCAAGTTGCCTCTCTATCGCTTTTATCTCTTCTGACTAAGCGAAGGTTGGTACATGTTAGGTGTAGTGAACCGAGTACCTACTAACTCGTGTACTTTTTGTACGACGGGGAAGCGCTTGGCCTTCACCTCACCTGGTGACAAGTTGAGATAAAGCCGAAGGTGGAGCCGCACTTCACCCGGAATCCTCAACAAACTGAGGAACTGTCTATCTTACCTCTGAATGCCGGAACACAACAATTTTTAGAAATGTTGTTATGGCGACAAAATTAGATAAGATGGTGGTAACTAGCCAGAGTTGTTATGCACTAAACTTAAAAAAAAAAAAAAAAGTTACCGTCATCATTTTCCCTATTGTAACTCATTTTTTTTCTGGCTACACATCTCACCTGGCTACAAGTTGAGACAAGGCCGAAGGTGGAGGCGCACTTCACCCGGAACCCTCAACAAACTGTCGGTTAGGGTTCGATACAAGCCTCATAGCTCAGTTGGTAGCAACTCTGCCTTCTGCGCTGTAGGCTGTGGGTTCGATTCCCACCCAGGACAAACATTTCTGTGATGAATGTAGATGTTTGTTCTGTGTTTGGGTATTGTATCATATAGTATGTATTTACAAACAGTATTTAAGTATTCTATCCGTAATCTAGTTCCCATGTTACAAGCCATGCTTAGTTTGGGGCTAGATGGCGCTGTGTAAAAATTAATGTCCTATAATATTTATTTATTGATACATACCGACATGAGCATTGAGCATGTTATCATAGAGGTGCGCGTGGAACTTGGCCGGGTCGACGTTGAGCGCGTCCCCGGCGCCCGCGAGGATCGCCAGCACGGTGCGGACGACCAGCAGCTTCTCGCGCGCCGCCACGCTCGCGTCCGTCAACATGCGGCACAGGATCGCCACCAGGTCCGAGTAGTACTCCAAATTTATCACGTGGGTGTATCTGGATCGTTTAAGTAGTAGTTTTAACGTTTCAAGCCACCGGGTTTGATCCCAATGGGGAGTACTTGTGCTTGGTTTGGTTGGTGGTAGGACTTTGTCCGCCTGGCTAGCTACCACCATCTTACCTAATTCTGTCGCCATAATAACAATTCTAAAATTGTTGTGTTCCGGCATTCAGGGGTAAGATAGCCAGTTCCTCGGTTTGTTGAGGATACCGGGTGAAGTGCGCCTCCACCTTCGGCCTTATCTCAACTTGTTACCAGGTGAGATGAAGGCCAAGTGCTTACCCGTCATATGTGTTTACCTACCGAACGCACGGCCGTCCACTCTTAGACCTGCAGGCTTACCCTCGAACCCAATAACAATTCGAATTCAACATCAATCGCAATCCAATACAATACTGAATAATTGCCACTTGAAAAACAAATTTGATAGCGTTGGATTGAAATCGGAATTGCGCAAATATGCACTTCAAAATTTGGGTTTTTTATCAGTAAAGTGATTACAAATAATGGGTGATTTTTTTGAGGTTAGGATTTTCATGCATTAGTATTTGCTCAGATTTTTTTGAGGTTAGGATTTTCATGCATTAGTATTTGCTCAGTATGCTTTGACATTTCATCATGAATAGACTTACTAACGAGCAACGCTTGCAAATCATTGAATTTTATTACCAAAATCAGTGTTCGGTTCGAAATGTGTTTCGCGCTTTACGCCCGATTTATGGTCTACATAATCGACCAAGTGAGCAAACAATTAATGCGATTGTGACCAAGTTTCGCACTCAGTTTACTTTATTGGACATTAAACCAACCACACGAATGCGTACAGTGCGTACAGAAGAGAATATTGCGTCTGTTTCTGAGAGTGTTGCTGAAGACCGTGAAATGTCGATTCGTCGCCGTTCGCAGCAATTGGGTTTGTGTTATTCGACCACATGGAAGATTTTACGTAAAGATCTTGGTGTAAAACCGTATAAAATACAGCTCCTGCAAGAACTGAAGCCGAACGATCTGCCACAACGTCGAATTTTCAGTGAATGGGCCCTAGAAAAGTTGGCAGAAAATCCGCTTTTTTATCGACAAATTTTGTTCAGCGATGAGGCTCATTTCTGGTTGAATGGCTACGTAAATAAGCAAAATTGCCGCATTTGGAGTGAAGAGCAACCAGAAGCCGTTCAAGAACTGCCCATGCATCCCGAAAAATGCACTGTTTGGTGTGGTTTGTACGCTGGTGGAATCATTGGACCGTATTTTTTCAAAGATGATGTTGGACGCAACGTTACGGTGAATGGCGATCGCTATCGTTCGATGCTAACAAACTTTTTGTTGCCAAAAATGGAAGAACTGAACTTGGTTGACATGTGGTTTCAACAAGATGGCGCTACATGCCACACAGCTCGCGATTCTATGGCCATTTTGAGGGAAAACTTCGGAGAACAATTCATCTCAAGAAATGGACCGGTAAGTTGGCCACCAAGATCATGCGATTTGACGCCTTTAGACTATTTTTTGTGGGGCTACGTCAAGTCTAAAGTCTACAGAAATAAGCCAGTAACTATTCCAGCTTTGGAAGACAACATTTCCGAAGAAATTCGGGCTATTCCGGCCGAAATGCTCGAAAAAGTTGCCCAAAATTGGACTTTCCGAATGGACCACCTAAGACGCAGCCGCGGTCAACATTTAAATGAAATTATCTTCAAAAAGTAAATGTCATGGACCAATCTAACGTTTCAAATAAAGAACCGATGAGATTTTGCAAATTTTATGCGTTTTTTTTTTTAAAAAAGTTCTCAAGCTCTTAAAAAATCACCCGTTAGTTTAAAACATAAATCTAAACATATTTTCAAACAAATCCAATATAAAATCATTGTTTTGACAAAATTTTATTGTTTATGGCGGCATGGATGCCCTCCCGTTGCTTAGGGCATAGATGGATTGGACAGTTCAATTCCAATCGCTATTAGTTCATTCAATATCCACACAATATGAAATCTATTTGGCGAAAGGTTCGCATTTAAGAGTGTTCAAAAGTAAGAATTGACACAAATTCAATACCAATCGATCGGAATCGTGATCAAGGGTAAGCCAGCTGGTCCGAACTTCATACTACAAGGATTATTCTACTCATTATTCGTACGAGTATACATCTTATCTTTGTTCAATAAAATGTACAATTAAACTAACTATGAACAAATGAATCTGTCAGATTACCTAAGGACCGTTACAAACGGCCTATAGGTAACTCAACTGTTCCAGACCAGTACCAGACGGAAGCGTGCCCAAGACCACGCTGAATAGCTATGCTAATTCGCTGGCCTAAATAAGAGCCAGCCCTTGGGGTCACGTGTCTCAATCAAAAGCCTCGCAAGATTTTTGAAAACGCGGAGGGCACCGGCTCCCCGCGGACCCTTGCTTTAACTTATGTATATCAACGTTTTCCAGTGTGTTTTTATCAGTCTTATTTCAATATTAGAAAAGGATCGTCCACGTGAACTTGGAGTTTTACTTCACCAACAGGTTTCATTTTTTATTTTTTTATATTAGAATAAAATTCATCCCAATTGCATTACGATCTAGCCAAGGTGTAAGCTAATTCAAAACTGAAGTAGACTTATACATCGAGTTATAACTAAGAATGTCCATTAGCACATTTCTTACTGTCTCTATATAAGGTTTTAAGTAGCACTAGCACAAACAATACATTATAATACAATTTAAATTACACCAACTCCAAAAGTGTTAGTTTCTATGAGTGATAATCACAAATGATAGGTGATATTATCTATGACATTGTTACGCCAATAAGAAAGATCTGGAAACATCACGGGCCCTAACACAATTCCGCAAAAATAAGATGAAAATAATTTGTTTACAAACAAACCAATAGTATTGTTTACGACCGTCGAACACACGCATAGCCTTCATCTCACCTGGTATCCTCAGAATCCTCAACAAACTGAGGAACTGGCTATCTTACCTCTGAATGCCGGAACACAACAATTATATATAGTATACTAGTTTTTTATAGTGCTGCATGCATACCGCGGAGGTGGACTTTCATTTTTTATTTGTAAGTATTTTTTTTTAATGAGACAAAAGTAATTTTTGAAAAAAAATAATTATACAGGTGAGTGTTTTTCCAGGGCTACTGAGGCCAAGTCAGAAACCGTGAGAGTTATCGAAAAGTCATGTTAGGAGTAACGTGCTTGACTTAAAAAAAATAAGTTCTGCATTCGAGAAAATAAAAAAAATAATGTATGATGACTATGTGCCCAAAGTTGTTGGAACGCTTTCAAAATTTAAAATTTAGAAATTCATTTAGTAAAGGTTGTTTAAATAATAAACAAAAAGTTATATTTTTTTTTTCTATCTGCAACTGTACGGTAGGTACGAAAATGTTCAAAATGTTCAGCCATTAGTGTCCGTGCCTTGCCATCAGCTGCGTTACCAGGAAAAAGCGAACGTTTTTTAATCCGCTCATCACGAACAGAAAATACAGCAAAAAAGGTTTTAATAGTTTAACTTACGCATAGTCTGAACGTAACCTTTACTAAATGCATAAAGTTGAATTTCTAAATTATTAATTTTGTAAGCGTTCCAACAACTTTGGGCACGTAGTCATCATACATTATTTTTTTTATTATCAAACAAAGAACACATAAATGCAAAAAAAAAATTTGTTCAAAAATTCACTTTTCCAGAAAAACTATAAAAAAAATTCGATGAAAAAACCTCCCTGTATAAATGTAAAAAAAAATGATATATAGTATATTAGATGATGTAGTATCTCACTTGGCGAGTCCATCCAACGCGGCGGCCAACAGGCCCGCGCTGGGCGCCTGCTTCAGCAGTCGGAAGTAGATGTGGAACACTGTCTTGGTGACCTCCGCGAGCTGCGTGCGGCGCGACATCTCGCTCTCCTGCGCCTCCGTCTCCAACAACTCGCGCTCCACCTCCTTCAGCTTCTTGTTGCGCTGTAACATATACCGGGATCTGAAGACTTTGTACAGTAAATAAACACAGTATACAGCAGACGGTCTGTGTTTAAGATTTTCAAAATTGATGTTTGTTTTACCTTAAAAAAATGCTTCCGGTCCATAAGAACTTAATCCCAATATGTCTAGCTAATCAATAGGACTGAATCTCATAATGCCGGAAATTGAATACGCATGCATCTTGTTACAACTGAAGGTCAATATGTATTTTTCTCAAAACGTTCTAGTTCTAAAATAGCTGAATCCCGTAATGTCTGAATGCCATCTATCAAACAAAATCAAGTGGTCAATCAAACTACCTACATTATATATCATATCTGACAAAATATACAAAATCTGACTTATACTTACTAATTTGAATATGCATTTGGTCTCTTAAAAATGTGAATAGTCTTGTATAAGTATATTCCGTCTTGTTAGGCAGAAGTACAAAAATCACGGGCACAACATTGGTGGATTTGGTACACGTGCCAATATCGACGTGTAGAGTGAAAAGTTGAAAAAACGGTTTAGACACCCTTTTAAAGGTTCCATCTCCAAAGTACACTAATTTATTAGAACTTAGAAACCGTCTTGCCGATAAGGTCGCAAATACTACTATCCTCTACTAACTATTTTCTCCGTCCTCCATTACGAGAAAATCTTTGGCCAATATTGATGGTATCTTAACGTCTTTTAAGTATTCGAATTCTGTGTTGGTCTGCTGTAAATATTTATGTCTTGCACGGTATAATGAATTTTTCTTCTCTTCGTAAGAACACATCATAACACCCGGATTATTCTCCACAGCTTTTGTTAAATTTTTCTCGAATATATTTTTAATAGGAGTCATGTTTTTACATGCGTCTTTTTTGCAATTATTATTGTAAATAACAAGGTCTCAACCATTCTGATCATAATGGCACCTGCATATATGATCACTTTTTCTTATTATCACATCCTTTGTAGAACTCAATGTCACCGATGCATTGCATTCTTTCCTATTTACACAACGCCACATAGATAAACAACTTATACTTTTATTTCCTAGAGAATATTTGTGTCCGTCGTATAATAAACACGGGTATCCTTTTTGGTTTTCGATAAAAAATAATTCGCTATGCTTTAATTCCATTATAAATGCATTGTTTACAAAAAATATTGTTTGATATAAATTAATATTAAGTGACAATACTTGACAAACAACGCTATTGTTTTTATCTATCATAATTGAGTTGCATTGTCTCAAGTGCAAGGAGAATACTTACGTAGAATATGTATATGGATACACTCAAAAGAGGTAAGATACCTAATATTTAAAATTTCAGGCATTACGGGACAAATTCGTTTTGAAATATAGGCTTGTTGGTATCAGTCATTGTGAGATTAAGTCGTACCGATATCAGACATTTTGGGATTAAGTTCTTATGGACCGGAAGCAAAAAAATAAAACGTTGAAATTCGCGCGTATTTCTGTCATCTGGTGGTCATAAGCGCCGTGGTTGAGCGCACAGCAATGTCACCTTTATTATCACTATATCTTAGTTCGAAACTAGAGTGAAGTTGCGTTGTGTTGCTAATCTGATATATAGGCCGTGAAGTAACAGCCACTCTTTTAGCTTTTAGTTGAGGCGGACCGATTTCAGATCCAGATGTCCCGGGTTCGATCCCCATGGGAAGTACAATATATTGTGCTTGGTTTGGTTGGTGGTAGGACTTTGTTTAAGTTCACCTGGCTAGCACCATGTTACCTATTTTTCTAAATTTGTTACATTCCGGCATTAGAGGTAAGAAAACCAGTTCCTCACACCGTTGAGGATTCCGGGTGAAGTGCGCCACCTTCGGCCTTATCTAAAGGCCAAAATCTTCCTCGTCGTACAATAAAAAAAAAAAAAAAAAAGATCACTAACACGCCTGCCGGCATAAGAGGTAGCGGTACCTTTTTCTCCTTCTTGGAGAGATTGACGATCCGTTTCTTGTGTTTCTCGTCGAGTTTCTTCTTGAGCTTGAAGTCCGCTTCGAGGTCCATGTCCACGTCGCGTATCCTCAGCGACAGCAGACAGCGCAGCGCGCCCGGACACAGCCGCGCGCCGCGCCGCTTCACCAGCTGGTTTATCAGGCGGACTATCTACAACAACACCATCTATTACATACATACATAGATAAATAAATAAATAAATATTACAGGACATTAATTTCACACAGCGCCATCTAGCCCCAAACTAAGCATAGCTTGTAATATTGGGTACTAGATTACGGATAGAATACTTAAATACTTTTTGTAAATACATACGTACTATATGATACTACACCCAAACACAGAGCAAACATCTATATTCATCACACAAATGTTTGTTCTGGGTGGGAATCGAACCCACAGCCTACAGCGCAGAAGGCAGAGCTACTACCAACTGAGCTATGAGGCTTGTTATAAGATAAGATAATTACTGTATTTACCAAAAAATTTTTACAATACATTTATGATTCAATATATAACAGATTACAAATGGATCCCGCACTAGGGCTGGCCTGTGCTGCGGGCATCCGAGATAGATTGATTGACAGTTTGAGAAATTAGACACTTGTAAATAGGATATATAAATTTAGAAACGAGTATAGTGGGTACAAATTAACTAAACTAAATTAAGGTAAATTAAGTGGATCAAGACAAGGTTGAATATAAAGCCGTGAGCATGCTTGTGTATGTATGTATGCGTGTGTAGGTGTGTGTGTGCGTGTGAGTGTAGGTGTGTTTGCGAGTGTGTGCATGTATGTAAGGATAGAAACAAAAATAATAACTCTAAACTCTTTATTGTTCACCATTTACAAATAACATAACAAAATACAGATAGTGGAAACTCAATCTAAGCGTCACTGGGAAAACAATAGGCGGCCGTATCGCTGAAAGCGATCTCCTCCAGGCAACCGCTGGATGGACAGATGAGATAACGACTTTCAAGGATGGCGGACTATACGAATAACGAATATAAAACAAAATATACATACATAAAATTACATCAATAATAATCATGATGATAATAATAATGAAGGATGAAAATGATAATTTAAGAATAAACTGATAGATGATACTGATAAACTTTCAATTTAAAAGTGTGTTGCGATGTCGTCTTTTTAATATTATCAGGTAATGCGTTCCACAGCCTAACAGCTTCAGCTATAAACGAACCACTATAAAAATAAGCTCTTTGCGTCGGGGTTTTTAACAACAGGGGTTCTATTAGGGGTTCTGTACGAACACGCGACCTCTTATAACCATGCAATAACCGATGCTTTTTTTTAATACTTTTGACCAAATAGAGGTAAAAGTTTTAGCGATTACTCGCGTACCCTTGGTCTGAGGTCGAACCTGGTGTCTACGGATTTGTCAAACGGAGAGGACTGCGTAGTCTGATTAGAAAACGTAGGTATACATTTTCGGGAAAAAAAACCTACAGCAAATTTCTCTTTAATTTGTTCACAACGCCTTGTGTATCATTAGATCCTTTCAAATTCAATTGAAATCCGTTGATAAATAACGATACAGCAAACTTCCCCCCTATTCTGCCCCCCGATCAATTAAAAAAAATTAGTAAATCAAGGAACATGGTGTGCCAATTTTCATCAAAATCGGTTGGAAATTGAGACCTATAGGCGAAAATAAATAGACGGACAGCCGACAGACAGCGGACAAATGCATTTTTGGCTAATCTCGAAACTGAGACGCTCCGCTCGCTCGGTCAATTAGCTAGTAAAAACAGGCCGAATGAGGACACGGACACTGAAGGTTCTGACCCACAATTTAAGTGGAACTGATGGAAGACATGAAAAAGATAAAGAAAGATAAAAAATGAAAAATATATACATAATATTTATTTGCATAAACATAACAGCATAGATATACAGATAATGGTCACTAATGTAACAAAATGTTTTACCGATTTCGGTGTGCAAACTGAGAGAATGGCATGCATTTAGTTAACAACATCACGTAGGTAAGTAGAATTATTACAATTGAATGTCCGAGTAAATTTCAAATAGAAAAATAATTGATAGTACTAAGATATTGATCAAACATTCGAAAATGTATAATTTAGGAAATCGTTAATGCTGTAGTAGCATTTTTTTTTTTTTTTTTTTAAATAGATTATTGTTAAGTTTCTGGTAGATCTTTGGTATTTTATTGTATATCATTGGCGCCATACATACAATACTTTTGCGGTTTTTGACTTTTCACGTCTGTCACGTGGTACAATATCGGACAATAGTGGAAACCGTTATAACAAATTTTATCGAATTTAACGATTCTAAATGTCACAATTATGCGGTCGGTAAGAACCGTCTCCGCAGGTGGAGATTAAAAGCATGGTTCTAAAAAAGAAACTACTCACAGTGAGAGTGATATCTCCTTTGGTGTCGCTGCCGAAGACCTCCACGCTGGCGTTGGTGACCGCCTCCCTCGCGGTCTGCAGTCTGCAGTCCAGGAATGGCACCACGCTCTGTGCGATGTTCGTTGCGTAGTTAAAGTACGGCTTGGCCTCCAGCAGCGAGCACATGCATTGTAGCGAGACTAGGGCTAAGGTGGTTGTGGCTTCGTCTGGCTTTCTACAATGTACAAATAAATCTATTAATATTATATTTCAAAAATATTGCGGAGCTTTTGATTGAGGCGACACGTGACCCAAGGACTGGCTCTTATTTAGGCCAGCGAATTAGCATAGCTATTCAGCGTGGCAATGCAGCCAGTGTCTTGGGCACGCTTCCGTCTGGTACTGGTCTGGAACAGTTGAGTTACCTATAGGCCGTTTGTAACGGTCCTTAGGTAATCGGACTGATTCCTTTGTACATAGTTAGTTTAATTGTACTTTTTATTGAATAAATGTACATTAAGTAGTTAAGTAAGTTAAAAATTATTGGTAGCTAGTACCAATCATTCTAAATTGTTGTGTTCCGGCATTTAGAGGTGAGACAGTTTCTCGGACTGTTGAGGATTCCGGACAGGTGAGATGATGGCCAAGCGCATTTTTTTCCGTTTAAAAGGCATTTAGATAAAAAACAATTAGAATAGAAGACTTAAATTTTGCATGCCAATGTAGTGGGTGAAAATATGTGTAACGTAATTATTTAAGACTAAATAACCTGTATGAATAATATTTCTAGCAAATAAATAAACTTTGACCATATAAAGCGGAAATATTTTTGAATGTTTGTTTGTTTGTTTAGTACCTGGTATCCCCCTTCTTACTTCGCAGTACCGAGCACGCCTTCTCCAGCCGTTGCAGGTACCGTTTATAGAACTCGAGCAGTTCCTTCTCATACTTGTACAGGGACAGGGTATCCTTTTTCACTGGAAACCAAGCATTATTTAAATATGGACACTTACATATAAAAAAAACGTATAAATTAGACCAATACAGACAAAACATCCAAACGCGACCAAGTCCACGTTTTTTATGGAAAATTTTCATCGGCAATTACCAAATATCACATACAAATTAGACCTAGACTCACGCCTGTTTCTCAGATGGGTAGACAGAGACAACGGGTTTATACTTACTATGCTCCTTGCACACCTCTTTTGCCTCATTCACTCTAATCACGTAGTCATTCACTCTAATCACGTAGTCATTCACTCTAATCACGTAGGTACCTTATACATGCTCGTAGGTTTTGGGTACTTCGGACCTATCTCTAGAACATATCCGATTTGTTCAGAGAACGTTAGCTTAGTTTGCTTTTGTCCATCCTCTTTATGCCCAAATCATGTTGGTTTCCACAGCCACAACAATCAAATGCAAAGTAATTGATCTGTGATCAAAATGTCAACAAAAGAAAACTTATTCAAACTACTTACACAGCGCTGTGTGAATTTAATGTCCTGTAATATATATATATTATTATTATATTATACATACTTTTTTTTGTCAACGAATTTGATCTAGTTTAGTTAGTTAGTTACCTGGATCTGTGATAAATCTTATTGCAAAGCAAAATTCGTTCGCTAACTTCTAGCATTGCTTTTTCTATCTTTTTCAATACATCCTCTTTCACACCACACCTCTCTCTCAGTACACTGTTTCTTACTCTATCAAAGTAACCACACGTGTTCCTCAAAGCTCTCATCTCCACTGCATTTGTCCCAATTCCATTCTTCTTTTACCACAATCAATCATTAGACTTCCATACTTTAAAGTTGGCACTCCAACTCTCCACCGTGTACGGCCAGTCCTTATTCGACACTAAACGACCACGGATAAACGCGTGAAATGGCCCTTTCAATACCTTCATTTACTCTCCTTTCAATGTCTCTTTCATATTTCCTATCTCTCGTACATATCCGAACCAAGTGCAGCAAGACGGAAACGGGAAGCGCTTGGCCTTCATCTCACCTGGTTACAAGTTGAGATAAGGCCAAAGGTGGAGGCGCACTTCACCCGGAATCCTCAACAGTTTGAGGATTTGGCAATCTTACCTCAATGCCGGAACACAACAATTTAGAATGTGTTGTTATAGCGAGACTTAGGTAAGATGGTGGTAGCTAGACTGGCGGACTTAATCAAAGTCCTACCACCAACCAAAAAGAGGAGTTGAGAGTTATTGAGAAATTACTATAAATACTAAAATTTGACGCCAGGATAGTCCTGATGCTGTAGCATTTAATCCGGGAGTACATCTATGTAAACTTCAAAGCCATTTTTGAACCAAGTGCAGGCTCAAAGCTCGTATTTGGGAATGTTTGAGAAATAACTAAGAATACTAACATTTGATGTCAGAATAGTCCTGATGCCGCAGCATGTAACTCGGGAGTACATATATGAAAACTTCACAGCCATTTACGAACAAAGTGCAGGCTCAAAGGTCGTATTTGAGAATGATTGAGAAATAACTAAGAATACTAACATTTGATGTCAGAATAGTCCTGATGCCGCAGCATGTAACTCGGGAGTACATATATGAAAACTTCACAGCCATTTACGAACCAAGTGCAGTCTCAAAGGTCGTATTTGAGAATGATTGAGAAATAACTAAGAATACTAACATTTGATGTCAGAATAGTCCTGATGCCGCAGCATGTAACTCGGGAGTACATATATGAAAACTTCACAGCCATTTACGAACCAAGTGCAGTCTCAAAGGTCGTATTTGAGAATGATTGAGAAATAACTAAGAATACTAACATTTGATGTCAGAATAGTCCTGATGCCGCAGCATGTAATCCGGGAGTATGTCTTTGAACACTTCACAGGCCGACATGGTGGCTAGCTTGCGAACCGAGTGCAGGTTCAATGCTCCGTCTTTAAGGCGCTCTTCCATCAGGTATAGGATCGGATATAGATTCTTTAGCTGTGAATAAAATAATGTTACCTATAAACGATATTGTTTATACATGTAACGGGATATCTATCACGATTTTTCAGGGTGTGCGGGACCTTAAGTCAATGGTTATGACTGAATGATCCAATCGCTGATGGTAGCACTGGTACCACACTGGTAGCACCGCACTGGTACTCCCAAAAACGGAATACAGCGAACTGCTTGGCGCCGGACTACAGGTCCTGGCAGTGCCTATCAAATGATGATTTCACCGGGTCCCTATATTGCACGACCAATAATGTACAGCCAATAATTCGAATCCACTGTTTAATATAGTCACCAATTATTGGTCGTGTATTATCGGGTCGTATATTATTGTCACCCATTTCACCGTTATAGAGTACGCGCATGCGTGCGTTTGAATATCCATCATCAAGTTAAATATCCCGTTGATATTGTGTTCATAACTGTGACCACTCAACTCAAACTCAACCTATTTCAGTCCACAGCTGGACATAGGACTCTCCCAAGTTTCACCACTGAGCCTAGTCTTCGAATCTCCGCATCCAGTTTTATGATTTTTTTGTTTGTTTTTTTTATTTTTATATTAAAAAAAAAAAAAAACAACCTTGCTCAATTCATCACTCCACCGATGTCGTCCAACACTTTACCGAGAAGCGGTCTCCACTCCGAAACTCGCTTACTTCGGTTGTCGGTACTTTGCAAACATGCCCGACCCAACAATGTTATGTTGTAAAAAAAAATCAGAACCCCAATCAAACTTTAAGGTTCAGGATATTGGAATTGAGGAGTTATGATGATGTCCTGTCCCATTCCAACACAGAATAGGACAGGACATTCAGGTTTCTATAATTCCTATTACATTTGAATTAGGTACGAAGGTCACATTGCTTGAATCACATGATTGTCACATAAATCAAGTCAGTTGTTAAAGAGCCAGATCAGCAAGCTTATAATATATGACTCAAAGGGTATATATACAGAGATATACAGAGCACATACATACGAAGAAGAAGACATTACCTTTTTCTCCGGAGCCTCCAGTAGCGAGGAGCACAATGCCCCTATCCTCAGCTTCTCATGCGCCAGTCGGTCCCTCCTATCTGCCAGTAGCTGCACCGCACTGACAGCCCCATCGCCAATTAATGAATCCGGAGCTGCTTCCACACCGGAGTCTGAATCCGATTCATCTGATGGTTCTGGTAACTGTTTGCTCTTCTTCGGTAATGGTTCTGATTCTTCTTCGGATTCAGATTCTGCAATGGAAGGGGGTAAGGGTTCAGTAATAATCCTACATGGTGTTTGCAGGATTATTGTGCTATACTTTATGGAATTTATGGAAGTGACATGGGGGTCTTAACCCAAGAACCGTCTCCTCCAACTCAGTTGCAGATGTCATAAGAGCTACATCAACAACGCATTAGCGTCCACTGCTGGAGAGCCTGCTCCAAAACAGGAAGATTTTGCCTTAATCGCCACGGTGGTCAATCGGGTTGGTGATTGCAGTAAAGATGTAGATAATACACAGAATACTTCTGGTAAGGTCGCTTAGTCGGCTCATTATAAGAGACAATACTTTTAATAAATTATGGAAGTGACAAGGGTATCCAAACCAAAAAAGTAATGTATGTCCAGCTTGCATGTTTTAAAAAAAAAAGCACTTATGAAAACCGGTTGCCATAGACTATGGACGCTTATAGGCATACCTTCACACTCCTCAGCCCTCTCCAGCACTCCAGCCTTTGTCTTGATGGGCAGCAGCGGTCGTAGTTTCTTCACAGGTTTATCTGCCAAATCCTTCTCATACTTCCCTTCAAGGTCTGAGTCGGAGAATGACTCTGCTCCACTGTCCTTTTCTGACGCTTGTTTGGGAACACGACTGCGCTTGCGTTTTGGTGCTCTGGGAATAAAAGGAGGTTATGTCATTCCAGTGATTTGATAGAACACATTCTTTTTTTTTTAAACTAGTGGTTGTGGTCATATCCCTTGGACAAGAAAGAACGTAAAAAGTGATATTTAACAATCAAACCCTTTGTCTCTTTTCTGTAGTATATTAATGATTGTGTAGAGAAGACATTTCTTGAGGAAATGTTACTTCAACAACCCATTAATATCCACTGCTGGATGGAGCCTCCTCCAAAATTGGAGGGTTTTACTCCATTATTTAACTAAATAATGCAGTAAAACCCTCCAATTTTGAATGGGATGGGATGTGAATGGGATGATCTCAATGCCTAACTAGGCGTTGAGATCATCCCATCAACTCTTAGACGATCTTCCGCATGAATATCTGACCTTGCAAGGGTCTCGGAGTACCGCTGATATTCGCTCTCCAGTACAAACGTAGTTCCTTTTTAACCAACTTAAAAAAAAATGAAAGGTACTCAATTCGTCGGAATCTTTTTTTGCTTTTTTTGAAGCGATTTGGGTGTATTACCTTAAAAGTAAAGAAAGCACGGACCCCATATAGGATCACGCGTCTGTCTGTCTGTCCATCCATCTGTCATCAAAATTATTGGAAAAAAATACATCCAGGTAGAAGAATTCGTATCAAATTCTTCATTGAAGTCGGTTTTCGTTTTAGTTTTTAAAACGTAATTATTCATTTTGAAGTTGTAAGTCCAATCCACATGAAATTTTGCAGGTATAATCGGAAAGAGGTAATCTGTGTCTGTGGTGCGCTACTTTTTCTTAAAACGCAATATCAATGAAAATATATGGTAGTGTGAGTGTTTGTGTGGAAAAACTCTTTTTCATATATATTGATTAGTTTTTGTTTTTTTAAAAAAGTAACACACCACAGACACATATTATCCCTATCCCTAAATACAGGGTTATCGGTAATTCCCGTTTGAAGGTGATAGGGGTGACTATTTGCGATAATTTAAACCCCGATATTTTTATGGTAAAGTGAACCATTTTTAAGTTATCATGTTTTTTAGCTTTTTTTCAAAATAAGTCAAAAATGTAACATCAAATATTAATTTAAAAAAAGTATAAGTTTAATTTTATTTTTTTCTTCTGATTTATAAAAGGCATTTTAGTGGACAAAATCTGAAAAACATATTTAAATAATATCGTTTTTCATCTCGCATTTTCAAATTTGTACCGCAAATTGTTGTTTTAATATTGATAAACAACCAATGTTTCATCGTTTTTATAAATCAGAAGAAAAAAAGCCTTCTTAACAGGGCAGATTATTGCCAAAAATTGTTGTAAAAAGAACCTAAACTAAACCCACTTGTGCCCCTCTTTAGAATTTTCTTCGGGAACATTAGAGAGCAGTTGAGGCTGCTTGGCAAGGCGGTTCATGATGTACTTCTGTTCCTCCTCATCCAGCATGTCTGCCCACTCCTCACCTGAAGCTGAGTCGCTATCACTGCTGTACTGAACCTGAAGCCAACAGCACATTATCAACCTTTCATTGACCAATTGGATCAGGAGCATCATGTTTATAGAGAATATGTCTTTTGAATTGTCCTTTGATCCTGAGAAAGTATGCCCTAACTCTGAAACTGTGCATGATAAAAGGTCAAAATTATGAATTAGATAAGAACGTGATTCATGTTTTTTTTTGTTTTTTTAATAATTGAAGGGCAGGGGTCCTTTTATTAGAAAAAAAAAACAAAAAACATTGTAATTTAACAGAAAAAAATGCGATGTACACAAGGTTACTATAGTAAACTTAATTTATGCTGTGTAAAATTAATGTCCTGTAATATTTATTTATTAAACTGGTGTATTTTGAGTGCTCTTTATGCAATGGATGAATGTCAAAACTACCAAGGTCTGATGATGGAGTGGGATCAATATAAAGGGGTTTTTCCACTAAATAACAGTAATACATATTAAGAGTGTTGCACATTTTTAATGATTGTGCAATCCATACCTGTATTTATTATTGGCCTGACTGAATCTTGTTGATTCAGTCAGTTACTAATGCATTTAACATTAGTATAAAAATGACATAAGAGTTTAAGCACCCACTTCAAGGTCTTAGGAATAGGATTGTTCCTTCTAACCCCTCTGGGAAATTGCAACATTTTTTTTTAATATTTTGCAAATGCATTTTAATTTTTGCACTGCAAAAATGGTAGCATATTTTGTCATGCAATACTAGTAAAATATAGCAACTTAGAGGTTTACTGCTTTTCAAACAAATATGAACTCTTACTTAAGAAATTAGGGCTTAAAATGCAAAGTAAGCTACTTTAATTTACCTTGACAGACAACAGTAGCTGAATGAAAACTGATGCCCTGGTGCTTTTGGAGTTTTAGGTGAGACTCATTTGAGTGGATGATGCAAAATCCTATGTTTTTTTATCTATGAGTTTACTATACAAAGTAGGTATTACAATAATATCACACATAAACCTTTTCATAAGAAAGCCACATGAAACATAAAAACAGTAAGTTCATAAAAACACATTGAAAAAACTATGTTACTAGAAATAGAGGGTTTGGGTAGGATACAGAAACCTTTTTTCTATTAGAAACATTCTACAGGACATTCATTTTACACAGCGCCATCTAGCCCCAAACTAAGTATAGCTTGTAATATGGAACTAGATTACGGATAAAATACTTAAATACTTTTTGTAAATACATACATACTATATATGATACAACACCCAAACACAGAACAAATCATCTATATTCATCACACAAATGTTTGCCCTGGGTGGGAATCGAACCTACAGCCTACAGCGCCGAAGGCAAAGTTACTACCAACTGAGCTATGAGACTTGTAGTAGATTGTATTTATCGTAGATTGCAGCTTGTTTCTAGGTAGACATTTTAAAATTAGTTGCCTGGTCCTTATCCTGTAACCAATGTATAACAGTAGCTAGATGGTATGACTATGACTACCAAACAGCATTAATAATATTACCTGCGGTTGGATAGGTTGTTTCTGTTTTTGAATCTTGTGTCTATGCCGCTGTAGCCGCAAAGTCCCAGCCTTCTTCATCTTGTTAGTAGTGTGGTTGTTTCTCTTCACCCTACTGATCTTCATTTTACCTTTTTTCTGCATTAAGCAAAAATACAATATTTATAGCAAGTCTGAATGTTCCTTTTTAATGTAGATATATCTATAGATCATACTTGAATAAGTACTTACCGCCATTATGGTAGATTAGAACTATTACTATTGTACTTATGATGAACCACTGAGGTTTTTATTCTATTTATTTTCCAAAACTGACATGAAAACTAATTGTGAAATTTGTGGATTTGAAAATAAACAAAACAACGTGGGGTTGGCTGCTGGGCATCAACTTCCACTTCTTTCTTTTATTGCTTCAAATCAACTTCAACTTCTTGTTAGCCGAAGAGGGAGGATAGAAAAGTAAAAAGAAAAA
The DNA here is from genome assembly GCA_951394065.1 of Venusia cambrica. Lineage (NCBI taxonomy): Eukaryota > Metazoa > Arthropoda > Insecta > Lepidoptera > Geometridae > Venusia > Venusia cambrica. Next base: position 3,933,813 of record OX596057.1, read on the forward strand.
AAAGCACGCTCAAAATCAAAACAGGATGGGAAATTGGGAACTTTGATAATGCATGTGTGTCTCGAAGTAGTTATTTAAAGTTTATTTTTTCAAGTCTAAATAAATCTAAGATTTTGTGTGCCACAAAACCTGCCCCACGCCTCAAACGCCTCAAACGGCTCAACGCTCGATAGACGTGAGGACAGGACGTTTTGTATATTTACTCCCTAGGCATCCGGAATAAGTTTCTCAAGGAATCGTTCAAACTTCATTATTTCACGAAACGAAGACGACGATGACGATGACGACGACGACGCACGACGACACGACACGACATGAAACATCATGCTTACGGCGACAATAATGTACGACCCGATTATGCACGACCTAGAGATATAGTATACGTAGATTGGCAATGCAAAAGTGAAAGAGAATAAGGTGTAAGCTCATGTTAGAGTGAGATAGATAAATGAAACCATTTACGAACACGTAACCGGCCTGTACCGGATTGGCGTCAATCGTGACTGGAACAAATCTCTCTTATCCAAAAATGTTAAATAGACGTGAGTGTTACGTGGTTACGTGTCCAGTACCACGATGTAACGCATCTAAAAAAGATAACCCACAGAATTATATGTTTCATATATAGTACGATTGAGGTGTTCAGCGATCTAAATTCAAGGTTTTAGAACTGCAATAAAAGTTTTGTACATACATGGATTGGAAAAATTGTAGTTATTTACTCACTATATTGCCAATCTAACGTTATTAAATATTATAAACCTATGCTTTATTAATATTTTGGGAGGCACCAATTTAAAAAAAAAATGCTTACGGTACATTGTTGTTCATTCAAATTGACAGTATTTTAGAATACTTATTTATTTGTTTATATATTTGTATGTATACAAATAAACTATGTATGTTCATAACTTAATTTAAATTTTTATCATAATAAAATAGGTAGGTGGGCGGTTTTCAAATTAAATGTACTATTTAATGTACTTAAAGCATATTAAATTATTTTTTGTGTTAGTTCCAGCAACAATGACAGAACAGGTTATGAACAAGTTATGAACAGGCATGTCTTTCTGAAGATTTTTTTTTGTTTAGAAATCAATAAGTTCTACAAAAAAATCTATTTTTGTACAGTTTGCTGGCAAAATCACTCTACTTCGTCACTTTTTTAATCGAACTTTTGTTTCAATAAAACAATGGTTTTTGGTATTGTTTTCTAATAACTACATTCAACATAATCAAATCTTCTAAAAACATACATTATTGCTATAATTTGTAGCATAAATCTTGAGTATTTTTCCCTGATGCTCCATTTCGTCACAATTTTGGCGAAATTACTGTACAAAATCATCTATCATCTATTAAAACAAAACCAGAATAAATTCACATAATTTCTGTATACGACATAATAAAGTTTTATGGAATTAACAAAGTTCAATTAAACCAAATGTATTAATTAATATAATTGCTCAGAATCAGCTTTTAATCAGTTAAAATGAAGTCTTTTCATTGTTATACTAACACATGTTTTTTTTTCTTAAACATTATTATGGACATTCTTCTAATATTGGCATATCGAAACATAACTCTACTTGACACATAAATCAGATAACTAGGTAACTTTATCTCAAACATTATTTCAATTCAAAACTAGGCAGGCAGAGCAGGGAACAGCCATCTCCGATTTCGTGGGAAATTAAATAAAAAGCTTCGAATTCTTTAAATAAATCATTATTAGACACATTGTATTATCTATTTATTTGAATGAACAAATATTTGTCTTTCCAACGGTGTTAATTTTATATAAGGTAATTGAAATTTATTGAAGATATTGAATTTTGAAAGTTACCAATGTGGAGTGGGACACGTAAATTTAGAGTTTTTTCTGAGACATTTTATTATTTGTTCATGTGTTTCTCGCAATTTCAACGTTTTTTGTTACCAAAAATTAATTACAACATAGTTTTTAATTGTAAATTGAACAAGTGCTTATATTATAATGCTATTCACAATGAGAAAATCATTGTGGAAGTCAGTGGACAGCACATTATTCAGGCGGACATATTTTTTGAAATATTGAAAATATTTTTCTTGGTGAAAATATAACGTTCCATTCATTCCTAACATAACATTGCTTCATCATTGCATTTTTCAGTAATTTTGACAGAAAGTCCGTCAGGTCAGATTTGATGAGCTTTGAACGAAACGTAATCTATAAAACTTTCTCTCGTCTCGAAATCAACCGTGAGTTGAGGACTTAGAACTTTCTATATTTCTACTAGTTTTTCCAGTTTTCTGTGCGATAAATATAAAGCAGCTTGCGGTTTCTATTCCACCGTAGCTTGTTCTACGATCCACCAATTATGGATTTGCTTAAAATGTGCAGTGTTCATTAGAAAACCAGTTTTGTGAAGTTCTTGGTATGGTGCCCCAACAACAGAGGAGAAGACGTCGCAGGGCGGCCGTACCTCGGGCCTTGGAGCGCCGTTTGGTAGTGGCTAGGGGTGTTGGTGGGTTCGGGTTCACGATAGCGGGCCAGAGGCCGTGTGTGGTGTCCGCGGTGGCTACAGGCGGGCCGGCGGAGCGAGCAGGCTTGCGGGCCGGGGACGCATTGCTAGCGGTAGACGGAGCGAACGTAGCGCGAGCCCCTCACGCTTCGGTGGCTCGGCTTGTGGCGGGCGCTCCGGGGGCAATATCTCTGAGCGTTTCGCCGCGAGAGTCTCCGCCTACGGACACAGAGGACACGGAGCCCGATGAGCGGGCGAGGACCAGGCGCAGACACCCGCCGCCGCGGCGCCGGCCGCATCCCTTGATGCATCATTTAGGTAAAAAAATATTGTGATAGTATATACTTAAAACTCAAACCAAAGGATGATGAATCAGCTTATTAAGTAACAACATTATTGTAGGAAGTCACCTGTACCACACAAGGATTGGTAGACAATACATGCTAAGTTTATAAAGAAAGTAACCAAAGATGTAAATCTAGTTGAATAATGCAGATTGCAAATTCTAAGGCTTCTTAATAAAATAAAATTCATTTATTTGGAGTAGAAAAACTCATAAAAGTTTAAACATAAAAAGTATTTAATAACTACAAGAATAATTGCTGGGCAGGTGTTGCTCGCAACATTGCCTTATCTGAGGGCAGTCCACCCTACCAACAATCATTCGCAGGACTGTTTTGGAGCTGAATAATTAATGAAGGCAGTCCAAAGAGTTCTAGAAATAACCCTACCCTTATCTTACCATCAATACTAGTTAACATACCTACTAGTTACTATTTCAGGTCTCATCACCATATATATTTTGTCTTGCGAATGAATAATGGGTGCAGTCCTATCCTATTTTCATTTGTTTATCCCAAGTTAAGGCAATGTCGCTCAGTGGGCAATACAAGTGCATTGAAGAATAGAGGTTCATAAAGATAGTAAATAGCATAAGTTGAGTTGCCACTTCCACCTCAACCTGACCCCCTTGACCCCACCTCAACCCGCATCAGCGTTACAATATGACAATACAATCTTTCCATGCAGATATTGTAGCGCGGGCAGGTTAAGACATGGTTGGTCTTACAGAATAATGGTGCAGTGCTATTTATTTTCCAAGACTTATAACGGCTACAGCCTTTTCTACTGTGATGGTTAGATTTGAATCAGATATATGTCTATGGTGTTGGTTATAATAAAATAATAGATTAGTTTAACATTATATTTAATTATTTTCAGATGGCTAAAGCAAATCCTTACTGGCTAGGTATGTGGGGAACAAAATACATTATATGCACTTTTATGTTCTGTGTTTTGTACTAGCCCACTGTATTGGTGTATCCTAATTTTTGAACTCTTCTTTTTACCATATCACATGTTTAAAACACTTATAAATCAGAAATAATGATTGAAAAAAGTATTTTATGTTGATTTTAAGCTGTGACTTTGTGAAAGGAAGATTGCAATGCTAAATTACTTACAATATTTATTTCACTAATCTTTACTAGTAATATGATTAAATAAATTGCATGTGCATTCTATTTTCCAAGATAATTTCCATGATCTGGCATAAAGTAATTTTATGAAAACTCAAACATTCATGGGTTTACGGGGTACATAATACCTATAATAATTTGTGGTAAATAACATTATATTTTTTTTACTTAATAATAATTTATAAAAGTGCTTATAGTTAACCTCAAACACATATCTACATTTTATGACATATATAGACCATATTATCATCATCACTACACAACTATCGCCACACCCACATATAATTTAAAATTACTCTGTTTTTACACAAAAACCTCAGCAAAAGGGTTATAAATAAATGAAGTTAAGAATGTTATATGACATTCATTTCATACAGCGCCATGTAGCACTAAACTAAGCAAAGCTTGTAATATTTCTATATTTGGGTTATCTTATTAGTTCTAAGGAGTTTCTCAAGGGCATCACTTATTTTCAACCACTCTGTGGCAAGCACAAACAATAGTGCTAGAGTATATAGAATGATAATCTGCAGGCAAAAAAAAAACTGCCCAAGCAAATACAGCAATTGCTGATGGGTATTGGCTGTTCAACTTTCAAGTCCTCGGTATATTATAAACAAGATTCACAGCTAGCTAAGTTAGTAGTAGGTCTGCCATCTTTGCTATTAGTTGTGGGTTCGATTGGGACTAGCACAAACATTTGCTTGATGAATGTAGATGTTTGTTTTGTGTTTTGACATGGTATTGAATGTTAAATATGTATTTCTAAAAAAAAACAAAACATCACAACTATTCAATCCGTTCTGTAATCTAGTCCCCATATTACAAGCTATGCTTAGTTTGGGGATAGATGGCGCTGTGTAAAATGAAAATCCTATAATATTTATATATAACATCAACTCTCTACCCTTTATTCTGCCTGGGGTTGGAACTACTTGTTTTCTTAATGCAATTTACAATCTAACCTGTTCAACACACTTCATAAACAAACCAAAATTCTGATGATTTCTGTGAATATTTTACACATTTACCAAGCCTAACGTAAGAACCTAAACATTGCAGGCTGTCACGCCGTGCCCAGCACTTCCGGAGTCAACGAAATCCTGCAAAATCTCAGCCGAGCCCAGCTCACGCCGGACGCGCGACTCGAGTGCCGCGCCATCGTCGGCTACCTCGGCACCATCGAGACTCCTCAGTCTGCCACCAACACCGCGCCCACCAACGTTCGAAACGCAGTGAGGAAGCTACGACAAGAACGACGCACCGCTACACCAGTGCTACTCTCCGTACTGCCCAATTCTCTACTGCTGCGACGCCCGTCGGGACAGATCCTCGCGCAGTACCAACGAGAGCGCATAATCTACGCTGGTTGCGGCTCCGAAGCCGACAGACGGTACTTTGGGCTCGTCACCTCGGCGGAGACAGCCGACGCCGACGCCTCACACAGCAGCCACGTATTCGCCGTCGATCCTAGGATGGCAGAGCACGAAGCCCATATCCCAAGAGCCAGAGAGTTCCAAATCGCGTGCACTGTCGATCCGGTCGCAGAACGATGCTTGGAATTCCCCCCTTCCGCAGAATACGTCGTCGGGATAATACGGGGGATGTACTCGTTACCGGCCGAGGAATGCGCGAGCCCAAATCTGCAGCAGATCTCGAAACTTGCCATCAAAGGGGATAGCCCAGCGATAGGTAACTTTTCGCGATGCAATGCCGTGTTCAGACCCCGTGACCGTCGACGAAACGATGACGTCAGAGATGGGCCAGACTTCGTGGCCAACTCCCCGCAGCCGAGCAACCACAGCGAGATCACCACCACCTCCAGTAACAGCGATTCTGGGATTGGATTCCATAACGATGGACGGAACATAGCTGATAGAATTCTAGTCGTTGATTTCGCGGGAGTACAGCCACCGCCGAATAGATTCAGGCCAGATATGCCTAGGAGGCCGATGGGGCTGGTCGGTTGCAGTAGCTTTGAGACTGATGGGTCATTTCTGTCCAACACAACTCCTGTTGTCGACGGATTTGGCGGTCAAGGCCGACCATTGAATCTTGATGACGTGATCCTGAACGCGAATGACATGCAGACAGTCAGGCATGTCAGTCCTAGAAAGGAGGATGATAATTATAACTACAATAATGTCTACGGCAATATACCATCTAGTTCCCGATACCAAAACGGCCAGATCTACGATCAAGTTTTCACGGAAAACGAAGGTCATTATGAGTTCATTCCGACACAGCTTGATATGGATTTAGAGATCGACCATGTCACCGAGACGTTTAACTCCGTTGAAATCTACGAGGAATCCCGGTCACGGCACCAAGCTAACTGGCAGTCAAACGAATCGGTGGAGAATGTGACCGTGATATCAGGTACAAGCAAGGCCAGCATGGATTCGGTCTCCATGTATTCGTCGAGGAGCCACGAGGAAGCCAGGCCAATGTTGAGGAGGCATATGCAAGCGTCTCTGGATGATATGTTGGTGCTAGGTCTGAGGGATCCGCCAAAGAATGATGATGATAACTTTGTGCATCCTGCAGCGGTTAAATCTAAGGTAATTCTTTTAAACATGACTACCAATAACTATTAAAAAGCTTTGTAGCCAACAAATTTCACAATTAGTCCTATAATCGGCGGCCTTATCGCTGTAGGAGATAAGAAGTAAGAGTTGAGTACAAAGTATTCAATTAAGGCCCAAAAGTGTTGGCAACTAAAATGTGTTAATGGAAGCATTTTCCTCCAGATAACCCTTCAGATAGTTATAGGGATTTGAAGGAGGCCTTTGCCTCGCTGTTCCCTTGCAATAAAATCATCCATTCTATGAGTAATTGTACATATGCCAATATAATATCAAATAATCTTCATCTTTCCAGGTCCGCAAATCGAAGCCGCTGAACCTGCTCTCCAAAACCAGGAACATGCTAACGGGCAGGGACAAGGAGAAGGAAGCTCGTCGCCGCGCGATCAGCGCCAGCGCTGGTGACGTCACGTCGGTGGACCCAGAGACGCTGGCGGCCGCGGCCAGCGAGCCGGACCTGCGGGACACACAGGTCAGTGGTTCAGATAATACCTTCCGCGGTTCATGTTACACTGGTTTTATTTACATTAGTCGTCTAACCCCTTAAGTGGGAGAATCGCGAAACAAAATCTAGTAGATATTTTTATAAGCTTGAAGCGCTTGGCCTTCATCTCACCTGGTAACAAGTTGAGATAAGGCCGAAGGTAGGTTGAAGGTGCGCACTTCAACCGGAATCCTCAACAAACTGAGGAACTGGCTATCTTACCTCTAAATGCCGTAACACAACAATTTAAGAATTGTTGTTATGGCGACAGAATTAGATAAGATGGTGATAGCTAGCCAGGCGGACCAAAACAATGTCCTACCACCAACCAAACCAAGCACAATATATTGTACTCCCCACGGGGATCGATCCTGGGAACTCTGGATCTGAAATCGGTAGGTTGAACCACTAGACCACAGAGGCGGTCTAAAAAGCTTTGCTACTTATACACGAATTGATCACTCATGTAAATATATAAAATCGTCGTGTAACTGACTGACTGATAATCAACCCACAGCTCTACACCAACGGAACTAGAGAATAACAATTTTCAGGTTAGCTTACCTTTTTAGTGTAGGGGTGCACTAAAAATGATTTCAAGACATTCCCACGGGATATCGGGATCGATGTCCTGGGTGTTTCACTGGCTTATATAATTATGAAAACGTGATAGAAAATAATCCAGCCTGCACACTACCACAAAATAAATATAGTAGCCTCAGGAAGATAATTTCCTTTGTGATTCTTAAATGTGTACAACAGTCAATCTATAATTAATACGAAGGGCTTGGCCTTCATCTCACCTGATTTTTAAGTAATGATTAGTCCGAAGGAAGAACAAACTGAGGAACTGGCTATCTTACCTCTGAATGCCAGAACACAAGAATTTAAGAATCGTTGTTATGGCGACAGAATTAGGTAAGATGTTGGTAGCTAGCCATGACTAAAACAAATTTCTACCACCAATCAAACTAAACACAATGTTGTACTCCCTGGGGATCGATCCCGAGACCTCTGGATCTGACACCGGTAGGCGAACCATACTTATACCTATATATATATATCTTATATGGGTATATCTTATACCTATAGGTACACAGAGGTGTGAAATACATGTATGTGAATTTTCCATTCATTGGTTTTTTTTTATTGTACGACGGGTAAGCATCTTGGCCTTCATCTCACCTGGTAACAAGTTGAGATAAGGCCGAAGGTAGCGCCTCTACCTTTACTTCGATACAACACAATTTTAGTTCCCATTATCCTATTTTTTTATTTTAAAGCTTAACTACTGGGCCGATTTTGATGAAATTTCTATGGGACCAATCTGGAATCATCATATCCTTTCAAACAAACACACATTTTTTCAAATCGGTTGAGAAATGACGGAGTTCAGAGGTAACAAACATAAAAAAAAAATAACTAAACATTCAACCGAATTGAGAACCCTCCTTTTTTTGAAGTCGGTTATAAAATAGAGAAGATAGGTAAAATAAACTTTTCGCAGTAGCTTTAGGAGTAGTAAGTTCACAAGTAACTTAACTAAAAACGTTCTAACTAAAACATGGTTTAAAAAGTCATCTTACCTAATTCTGTCGCCATAATAACAATTCTAAAATTGTTGTGTTCCGGCATTCAGAGGTAAGATAGCCAGTTCCTCAGTTTGTTGAGGATTCCGGGTGAAGTGCGCCTCCACCTTCGGCCTAATCTCAACTTGTTACCAGGTGAGATGAAGGCCAAGCGCTTCCCCGTCGTACAATAAAAAAAAATACCGTGAACTTTTGTTTTGAAATGTGGGTCCATTCCGATCTTCTGGGGAAGATCGGAATGGACCGTGGACATTGGTGGACAGTGGGGATAGACCGATTTAGATAAATGGCATATGCAATAGGGATATATGGTCCATATAATATGGAGGACTTGTCTGTACCGTAACCGTGGTCAAGGTGTAGGTAGTGATAAAAATATGCGTACATATACATACACAGCAAAGTTTATTCAGGTTTATGAATGGCTCCATTCATTAATATAACGACTTTACAACCGCATACCACGCTTATCTTTCAAAGTGGCCGTGAATAAGTTAGGTACTTTGTTACCGTTATTTATTTTCTAAAGGCGAGTTGTCTCAGTCACGCTATCTAAACATATAAAGTTTGCGTGTAGCTGACTTTTTATATCCAACTTGGAGACGGAAGAAGCAAACAGCCGATCAGATGTTAAATGCATCTCTTGCATATAACAAAGCCTTAGGTGCTGCGCATATCACATCTACAAGGGACCAGACAACTTGAGGCATATATGTATTAAGCCTCCCGTCCCGTCCTTCCGTAAGCTGCTTAGCGGCCGTAATAGGTACGGTGGTAGCATTTCCCCGGATGATTCCTATCACCAGGGGCTCTGCTACTATTAAACATGCCTGGCAATCAACGGACAGCCCAAACCAGATGTCCTAACCGCCTCTGTGGTCTAGTGGTTTCCCACTGGTGTCAGGTACAAATAAAGTCCTAGAGACATGAAATCGAGGTACCTTTTTGTAGTTTAACGGCCGATACTACCTCAGATTAGCAACTCAACGCAACTTTACTCTAATTTCTAACTAAGGTTTAGTTATAATAAAGGTTATGAGCACCAGATGATTTCTACGTTTCAATTTTTACGGTAAAACAAATATTAATTTTGAAAATCTGAAACACAAACCGTCTGTTGTATAGCCTAATTGGGTTTATTTATTGAATGGCGAACATTTTTGGTACAAATTAGAGTCAACTTTGGTTTTCTTTAGAGAAAATTTTATGTGATTGTGTTTTCGCAACACTAGCGTTCTAGCATCAATCCTGAACTGTAACATATATTAATTTTAAAGTAAATACTGGTTCCTAACATAGTATTTAGCTATGTATTTTTGTTTAGTTAGTTTGTCTGAAGCTGTGTCGCTGTCGTCTGCTGCTGTCTACAGTCGGCTACGAACGTGTACCTTAAGGGTGCACTAAGATACTATTTTTGAAAATTCCTATGGGATTACGGAAACGAAGTCCCGTTCATTCCACTAGTCACACTGATAAACAAAAAAGTAACATTGTTTTATAAAAATGCGATAGTTTATTTGGATATCGATTTGAAGGGATATTTGTTCCTCCTTCACACCATAACTAATTAAACTTCGCTCATACATAATGAAAAGTAGCCTGGAAGGAGACATCCTTCTGGGAAAATTCGCTTCACCGTTACCTTATCCCTCATCCTTGCTCTAGCCTACAGCTACAGACATGCCCGGAGGTCAATAGCTAACCAATTATTATAATAAAAACGTGTGTGTGTGTGACCCTCGAATGTAGTTATCAGTTTTCTCAAAAACTTGAGAGACAATTACCAACCAACTTCATGGTGTCGCTTTTAGGTGTCGGTGTGTGCGCGCATCGTAAAAAAAACACAATTTTCCCAAACCCACCAAAAGCAGTATAACTTCAAAAAATACGTATCTTCATTACCCTTCATACTTCATACTCAACGTGGAATGCGCCCACCGCGGTCAGCGCCCGATTATTAATTCCGTTTAATTGGCTGATGGAGTGGCATCAACGTTGTCATCAATTGGCTCAGTTTCATTTTAAACTGCTATTAGAGACACAGATGACAGAAAAGTCTAGGTATACTAGCCTCACATCTCACTTGGTGGTAGCCCTGCCCTTGCGGCAGGCTCTGGGCTCGATTTCCACATAAGACAAACTTGTGTGGCTTTTTTTATTGTACTACGCCGTAGTACAAAATAAAAGCCACACTAATGTTTACCGTAGTAACTACGGGGAAGCGCTTGGCCTTCATCTCGCCTGGTTTACAAGTTATGATAAGGCCGAAGGTGAAAGCGCACTTTTAAATGCACCAATTTCGATTTTTTTATTATATACATATGGCGACAGACTCAGGTAAGATGGTGGTAGACAGACGGACTTGTACAAAGTCTTACCACCAACCAAAATGGATATAGAGGTTGATGTATGATGCATTTAGATGTTTGGCTGTTTGTATGCATAAAAAAAATATATAACACGTATTCTATTCGTTACATAGTTCCCATGTCACAAGCTTTGCTTAGTTTGAATGACTACCAACTATATAATTGAGTTTGTCACAACACTAACATATCCCAGTGTGCAGAAGGATATTTAAAGACCAGTTTTAAATAGCATAAACCAAATATACATTGTACTTAATGCATTCTTATCGGCTCTTTAAATAGGCAACACTAAATAAATTAAATAGGCAGCATTACTCACGAGAACTATAATAAGCCAGTGTGACTATAATATAGATATGAAGCTACCTACGCTAGTACATTAAGATTTGCTTGCTAAGATAAACATTTTTGTGTGGACCAACAGTAACGGCAGGTAAATATTACAGGACATTAATTTCACACAGCGCCGTCTAGCCCCAAACTAAGCATAGCTTGTATGGTGGGAACTAGATTACGGATAGAATACTTAGTTTTTTTTAATACATACGTACTTTATGATACAACACCCAAACACAGAACAAACATCTAAATTTTCATTACACAAATGTTTGTCCTGAGTGGTAATCGAACCCACAGCCTACAGCGCAGAAGGCAGAGTTACTACCAACTGAGCTATGAGGTTTGTTAAATAAGCATATTCTGGGAAAGCGCGCTCCTCGTAGCTCATTTGGCTTATCATTTTCTGTGGTCTAGTGATTCCCAGGGTAGTACAATATTGTGCTTTGTTTCGTTGGTGGTAGGACTTGTTTAAGTCGGCCTGGCTACCATCTTACCTAAGCCTGTCGCCATAACAACAATTCTAAATTGTTGTGTTCCGTCATTCAGAGGTTAGATAGCCAGTTTCTCAGACTGTTGAGGAAGCCTGGCGCTTCAAACTTCGGCCTTATCATAACTTGGAATCAGGTGAGATGAAGGCCAATCGCACCCCGTCGCACAAGAAAAAAAAACAAATAACAAAGCACTTTCAACATAGGCGTTGTTTAAGGGATCCAAACGAATCTCCCATAGATCTCCAATGCAATATTGCATTCGAAATCGTGAAAGCTAAAGTCCATTATGCTTTACCAGCGAACACTAAACATGCATATTTGCCCTCGTTTCGATATGAAACTGCCAATCAGCAATCTAGCGCATTACAAACTAGGCGGCATATGGAGGTGAAAAAACATGATTGATTTGCTCAGATAACGAGTCTAGTTACCTGGGAATGGGGCCTAGACGGACAGTTTCTAATAGTACCACCTTTGTAGGAATAGAAATCAAGGGCGGTTCTTTAAGCTGGTGCAGACAGTGGCTTTCTATCTCATCAGATTTTATCGAAAAATTTTATCGATCAAATGTTTTAGATTTTTGTTTTGTTTTATCCTGTATTTTTATATACCTCAGCTCGTGACCTCAAGGTTGCCTGGGCAAGGATTAGGTCAACAATGGAACGAGCCTGACCGGTTCCAAATATATTATGATTTTTGTTAGCGATTTATTTTCGGTACCTTTTCTATCGAATGCCTGCAGCACAGACTAGCACTGCTGCGGGGTTCATGTAATTTTAGTTTATTTCAGACATAATCACAGTCCATATCAATCATAAAACATACAATTATTACAATAAACAGAACTACATAACTAAATATATATAAATAAAATAAAATAAAAGACATTAAAATTAAAACTATAACAAAATTAATAAGTAATGGCCTAAAAACCATCAATGTACCATGCATGTAATGAATGTTAGGTCCTTGGAATCACTACTCTGGGCTGAAAATATAAATGTTTGTATTTAATTGTAACACTGCTTGAATGATGGTTTAGAATCAAAACAATAAGGAAAACTACCGAATTTTGTTTGTTGCACAATGGGGAAGCGCTTGGCTTTCATCTTTGGTTGGTGGCTACCACCATCTTACCTAATTCTGTCGCCAAATGCCTTAGAATACAATTACAATTTTAGAATTGTTGTGTTCCGGCATTTAGAGGTAAGATAGCCAGTTCCTCAGTTTGTTGAGGATTCCGGGTGAAGTGCGCCTCCACCTTCGGCCTTATCTCAACTTGTTACCAGGTTAGATGAAGGCCAAGTGCGTACCCGTCGTACAATAAAAAAAAAAAAAATTTTAAGAAGCCTCAACGACAATCATTTTTATTGTAACTTCAATTCATAGTGCGGGTCAAGGTTTTTTGAAGATTCCCACGAGATTTGAATGGGTCGATGTTCAAATGTTTGTAACATTATTTACGTACGAATTACAAGCTTTACGTAAATTACATATCTGAATCGCAAAACAGTATGAAGTAATGTGTAGCGTGATAACGTGTGTACACCTAACCTAAATGCATGATTTGGTCAGGTAAATGGTCTCCGGTAATCATGCAACTGCAAGTTACGTCTATCATTATAAAGCGGCTGCTCTGAACTATGTACCTATGTCTATTGAACATCATGAAACTCTAGATATTTTCGAAAGCAGTCTACCAACATTTTAAAAGGCTTTTAAACCGCTCTTGCGACTCTTGTATTACAGTGCGCGACAGGTTATATTTAGATAGTATTAAATTTTTTAAGTATCTCTTATATATTATAATGGTTTGTATGTTATTTCAGATGTGTATTTATTAAAAATTTATAATATTTCCTCAGTTTACGCAAATATTGCTCTTGAATTTAACCAAGTTGTGCATACACATGTTTTTTGAATATGCTCGAGATCAAAATTGTAAATATCTTTAAAAAGTTTAATTCTGTTTTGTGTGCCTAATAAATAAATAAATAACTTAATAAGTTTATTGCTAATGAAACGCAAATACATAAAACAAGAACTAGTGCAAATTACCAAACATTAGCAATGGGGGTAGACATCGACGCTTTTATGCGTAACCAAGCGTCGTGCTAGACTAGGCCAATTTGCAGAGCCTAGATCACAGGCGATGGGTTGCCAGGTTGTCTGTGTTCTATAAATACCACTTTGGCGAGTGTGCGCTCGATATCTTCGACCTAATCCCTCCTTCCCCTCTCCATCACCGGACACAACCCGTACCTTGTAGATGTTCCATTATGCCGAAAACATCGATTTGCATCTAACTTTTTTATTCATACTGGTAACAAATAGAACTCCTTGCCCTCTTTTCCGCACCAATACAATCTTGGAGTCTTCAAGTCCAGAGTGAACAGGGTCCTTTTAGACAATCGTGCTCCATCTTAGGCCACATCTTTACTGGTTTTTAAAGTTGATGGTCAAACGCTTGGCTATCATCAACAAAAAAACACCAAAGGTCTACGCTAGGCTGGTTTTCAGTCTACCTCAAAAACCATCACAACATCGATGTTATTCAAGCATATATAACAATAAATATAACAAAGTTATGTACAAAATTATAACATTTTTTGTGTAACTCATTTACAAATGTGTTATCAAATATTTTAGTATTTTTATTTTGAGTTTTTGATAAAGATAACATTATATTTTTTTATATAAATGGTTTTATGTATTGTCAAAAACACCAAAACATTAGAAAATTTGAAAAACAAAAGAAGAGAAAAATGAAATAGAAAATGGAAGTTTTTTATTTGAAAACAACTTACATTTTCTTTTTCATTTTCAAATAAAATAATTCAATCCGACATGCTTATGCTTAATATACAGAGCTTAAGCTCATGTCATTTGTCTGATGTACAACCTATTTCCAAAATCAATTGGGTATTAATGCGCTAAGTGGCTTAATTTACAAGTCCAAATTAAAACGTTGGCTCCTCAAGCAGGCCTTCTGCTCCGAAGATTTCAGCTGCCAAAATCAGGTAGATGAGCCTACCATCTGATGGTGACTTTAAAACTACCCACATTGTTAATGTAGTTTTACTTTATTCTTTCAAGACTTGTGACAAAATAAATAGTACCTTATAATGTGACTTATACTTCTTTACTTTTATTTTTGGTGACGAGTACAATAGGGTATGAAAAAAATCCAAAAACATTGGCACTCCGGGAGTGCCGACAGAAGTGAAAACTTAAAATTTGTCCATCTTTGCCGAAGAGAACAGCTGAGATTGTTGGTACTTGAATCTCGATGATACCTACCGTGTGTTTACAATAGCGCCATCTATTGAGAGTTAGCGGAACTAATACCGACTGTAGTTTTGGAAGACTTTTAAATTTTCTGTAATTACGTTTTAAATTAAGAATTCAATGTTTGGGTCATCAACATTCTAATCTAACACTAGAGATATACAGAGGTGTCGGTAACGGTAACGGTAACAGTGTCGCAAAATCAATGGTTTTTTTCTATCTCAAAAAATTCCCAACGCGCCGAAAGAAGTTTTTACTTTAAAAAAACGTTTCACCGAACGATTTTTATGAAGCACATAAAAAACTACAATTTCACCTCAACATGCGGTAGACCTAACATCTAGACCGCCAGTGAAACCTATAAAGTGTTTTTACAACAGCAATTAAACATGGCAGGCGTGCTTTGCCGCGCCGGCTGGTTAAAGCAGCGATAAAGCGTTCAACTGCTGTTGTGTACGGCTAACGGTCTGCGGTTTTATACATTACACTCGGGACTTCGTTGCCGACATCCCGTGGGAATTTCCTGAAATCCTTTCTTTGAGGACCATACACAAGCTTACAATTTCAAGTCTCTAGGCTTGAGCTGTGATTGTAGTCAGTCAGTCGATTCGACGATATTACATACATTACACTACATAAGGTTTAATTTGTTATAGGTTAAACTTTGAATTTACAAATATTGATCTGGCACGTGAAGCCGTGCCAGTCTAGTTAGAGTGAAAATAAACCGGCCAAGTGCGTACAAGCACACTGAGAGTTCTGACCATTTCCTGATGAATGATCCGTTCGAATAGGGCAATAGTTTGAAAATACTCACTGGTAATTTCACCTGTCTACTGTCGACTATTACTGTACATTATATGAGATACAGCCCGCTGATAGACAGATGAACGGATAGCGGAGGCTTAGTTATAGTGTCCCGCTGACACACTTCGGGTACAGAACCCTAAAAACATCAAACCATATTTCTAAACGATCACAATTTAGCCAATATTTATTTACTCAATAACTTAGCGACGAGGGGGATGACTGCCACCAAAATACAGAAGCGTGAAAGATTGTGAAAATGAAAGATAAACGTTTTTATCCCATAAACTGCTACAACGAGACCTTCATAGGCTGTTGAAGAAGATGGCTCAGGCTCTGTGAGGACTGTGTTTTACAAGCATTTAAATTTTCCATCGAAGCCTGATGACGGCGTTAAATGCTTTTGTGCGACTATGACAGCAATTGCTGAAGTGCTAATGACAATCTGGTGATCTCCATGTAAGCAGGTTCGTAGGCTCCAAGATCACGTTTCGTTACACGTTCTTACAGAAGCTATTGTTATCTGAGTCGTGGTGTGTGGTTACATTGAGTAATTGCTATTTTGACGGAAAACTACCATGGTATGGTACGCCATCAATTTTTTATCAAAACGCATAACGTTCGTTCAGAACTCACACGGCCCATCTGATCGTAAGCAGTTACCGTCACATATGAAAGCTTGCAACATTTATATTGTATGCTTTAGTCATTTGACCAAAAGGGTTATGAATTTGAGCGTGGATGGACATGCGAGCAAGGGAAGGCCAAAGAAGCGATGGATGGATTGTGTGAAAGAGGACATGGGTATGAAAGGTGTAGATGCAGAGTTGACGGTTGATAGGAGTGAGTGGAAGAAGAGAACATGTTGTGCCGACCCCACCTAGCGTGGGATAAGGGCAGGAGAATGATGATGATGAAAGCTTGCAACACCAAAGCATCACTAGCGCGTTGCCGACCCTTGGAAAAAATAAAAATGCCCATTCTGAAACATCCCATGCTGTAGCTACTAGGGAAAACCTCTGCAGGGCAACCATTTCACAATTTTAAGGTTCGCGGGAGGAAGTTACTGTTGAACCTTACGGTCTGCAAGGGTTTGTATATCTCCAAAGTGTGGAGATGGATCTCTGCCGATGACGAGCGGGCGATGATGAAAAGGGTTAACAATTCCTCAGAACCTATTAAAACATAAACCCATGATACAAGCGGTAATAGAAACGCACACAAGGAGGAATGTTTCTCCTAAGACTTTAGGGGTTCAATATCACTTTTCAGTGTGGTATCGTCGACAGCTCTTAGAGCTCTGTCTTTGAACTGAGTCAATCGACTTAATCTGGTATTCAGGTGCTCCTGCTCAAAGGTGACAACTCTAATTCTAAGCAAAGCTTGTAACATGGAAACTAGATTACGAATAGAATATATATTTCTGAAGTTCATAATTAACCCATACAAAACGGGGTAAGGTTGTGAAAATATAAGCTGACCCAATTCCTTTCGATACCGCTCTATCAGTAAACGAGCATTTACGTTTATATAAACCAAGGCCGTGACTCTTCTTGATAGATTTGGTACAGGCAAGAATGTTAATGCCGCAAATCTAAGGATTTGGCTGTTTCCATTGCAGTCTTCCAATCTTGCTACGTCAGTACCGCCAATCAAGGCTATTGCGTAGCATCTGTTAGTTCATTACACGTGGACCTTTATTGCTGTACTTTCGATTCAACACTGGTCTTTTTTAAACTTTCGCGATTAGAATAAATGAAGAACCCGCGAGCACGGGGTGCACCAGCCGCGGTCGCGGGCATAAAGATCGACAGAGGGCGGGATGTCTCCCCGCGACCACGGCTGGTGCAACGCCACCGAAATGTCATGATAAATATTGATAAAATACGCCGTAAATGCCCGTTTTTTCAACACCATCTCACACGCCTGTGAAATTATATTTTGGCAATGCCTTTTAGTCTCGTCTAGTTTTGGGACATGCCAACAGTAGACGCTCGCGGGCTGGTAGTAATTGTGACAGACAAGTCTAGTCTGTCATGAATCAAATACCGTTCAGTGGTCAAGAACAATAGAGAGTCCAATAACGTCGATTTCACTTGAAGAAAGTGCATCTGTCGGTTCGAAGACTAGATCATGTCAGCCATTAGTAAAGTTTTTAGTTTTTGAAAGCGAACGAATTATGATAATGTGAGCGCAAACTGTAGTGATTTGCTTCAAATGGGAGGCTATGAATGTTGACTCTTGAGATTCTAAGGTGTTATGTAATACGCAAATCATCATCACCACACCAGCCTGACGGAGATGACTGGTACGAGTTTAAGTCATCATCAACTGCCAGTAGTTGTCTACTTTTAGACATGAGCTTCCACCATTTGAAAGGCACTGCCATAATCTCCATTCTAAGCTAGATTAACTAGGGTTTATAGGGTTTACATTCTGTGATCCGTCTTCACTTTAAGGTTTAATTGTAGTTTTGATAGCTGATAGAACATTGCCCGTAATTATTTGGTCATTCAGGGAACGAATATAGACAATCTTAACATTAAAATCCAATGTCTAGAGTAAAGGAACTGTAAAGGGCCACCTTGCTAGCGACTATCCTCCTGTTCAAGTCATACGCCAAACGGTATGCCGTATTTCATCGGTGCGTGGGACAGCCAGTGCATTCAGAAAAAAAACTCGTTCCATCGTAACATTCCACCCTTGCTCTGGCCTAGACGTATAGGTCAAGCTGACCCATTCATAAATATGTAAGCGTGAACAGTATCCCTAGTTTGTAGTACCTACCTAGCTGAGTGAAGAGGGAACCACCCGACTGAACGAGGAAGTAGGCACCATCGCCCGCGCAACGTGCATTATGCACGCCCATTAACTTTGCCGGGTTCTAATTGGGCTGAGCTGATGGTGCTCAGATAAGAGTAACTGGATTAAATTCCATGCGCTTGTGAGAGTAGCTAACGTAACATACCTACTTGCTCACTGGAAGTGAAGCTTATTTCGCTTATGTTTATCTATGTAGCACCTGTATTATTGAATTTGTAGGCGACACAGAAAAAATAAAGAGAATATATACTTCTTACTACCTCCAAACTGAAGTCAAAATCAAATTATATTCTGTTATTAGTTTTTAGTCTGATATTTTGAATCATGAGTATGTATTTAGAAATATGTGAATAATAGTATTCACATTTCCTGTAATCTTGTTCGCAAATTACAAGCGTTGCTTAGTTTGAGACTTGATGTAAATATAAAATAATATAGATATGAAGAAAAGTCATCAATAATACAAGAAAACATACTTCAAATTGGTGTCATTTAAAAGAGGTCAAGAGAGTCGGGTCGTGGTCAAGCTTTTAATCAGTAGGTAGTATTTAAAATTGTTGCTTTAGCTGTGACATGTTATAAGCTAGTACGAATCTGTTGAGCATTTTAACTACCCAGGCATAAATCTACTGATTATTCCGGAGGAATTTACCTACCATCCTGTATGTATGATCTGTACATTGAAAAATCGGAAACATTGTTCGTTTTCCTCAGTTATCAATGTGTTCTGGCAAGCGTGAGGCACTCGAAACATCTCGTTGATAAACCTATTCATTGGTGAGGCCGAAGTATACTTCGTAGGATAAACGGATTTGTCGCGTACTTTACCTGTATTTTAGTATCAGAATAATGTATTAGAATCATGAAACTTTGTAGGTACTACTTTCAAAAGCTTTCCAAAGTAAACTAATCTAGCTACAAAACCATTTTTCAGTGTTTCATTTCAAACTGTTTCTACGGCCGGCAACGCAACAGAGTTTAATTTCAATTTCGATCGCTGGCCAGTAGGTATACCCACTTGAGATCTCAATCAATCGTTCGTACAATTACATACCTACATTCATCCAGCCCGCATCGGGACTCCGGGAGCTTGAGACCAACCAATCAGTCAGTCACTCAGCGACCTCCGACAAACGCTGACGTGTATCACGCTATTAAAAAAACACTTTTTATGTCAACTGAATAAGGACTATTGTTACGACTGATTACTGCTAATTGGAAGCGAAGCGTTGTTGCGATTTTATTCTTATGGCTGCGACATAAGACTTATAATCGGTACGAATTTGCGGTCGCGGCTAATTGCAAACCCTGGATGATTTGAAGTGCCGTTCAGTGCGATTTGATGACTTGTGCGTTTGGGGATAAGGGGAAAATCGTGTGTCTGTGATAGCCATGTGCGTTTGATGGTGAAGTGACCATGGCTAATCGTGTGATGGGATATGTTATATGCGGATATAACTCTGTGGATAATCTTATGGTGAGTCTTTTATTACGCACGTGCTAGGGGTTATTTGCACTTTCGTCACAACAAAACTTATAGGAAATCCTTCTTTACAATCGGTATACCTCTATATAGCCAAGCGTTTGCCTATCAATCTTACTTGAAAACAAGTGAAGATGTGACCCCTTTGCGCTTTATTCGTGAGGATCTGAAATATAGACGTAGGTCTGCAACAAGTTGGTATAACATCTTTATGAAAATGTCGTATTCCGAGCGTCACACAACAACTCACAGCATAATTATGATTTATGGTCAAAAAAATCCAGGCTCACTCAAATTGACCATTAATTCTCTGATCACGTCGCGTGGTAACTTCCGGCTTGAACTATCCAAAACACAGAATAATTGTTTCGCGTCCACGTTTACTACAAGGTCGCAGACGTATGCGAAGATTAATTGTGATGCTTTTGCAGTAGCAGTAGCAAGATGTGTAAAGATTATATTAGATGATCCTGAAACATTGCCATCATAGGGGCTGATGCATGAGACGGTTTTTGTAAATTGCAGATAAAAAAAAAACATTGTGACATGCCGATTCTAATAACCGGCAGGTTACAACCAAAATAAAAACGCATAAGTTTGGTAATTTAAAAGAATATTTTTCTGCTATTGGAGTCTTTCTTTATTTATTATTTAGTTAAAAACAGAAGATTTTCTTTCTTTTTTCAACTGCCATTTTGTGCATTGCGCGCATATCAAAAGGATAAGCCGTATATAAAATATGTAAAAGTTTTCAAATGCAGTTTGAATTGACAAACCCGAAAATAAATTGGAAATCTCATTTACCTATCCCTTTGCGAAACAGGCGTAATCAATCTAATTTCACTTCACTTATTTTTACTATCAACTATTTTGTTTACAGTTTTTACGTAACGAGCATTGTAATAGTTGTCTTGTTGCCTTTCCCCAATTCATTGATCTGTCTGTATGTCCCGAAATAGCAATGACGGGGTTAGACGCTGCTATTTACGTACCAGTGTGTGATTTTTTTCCTCGTTTTCGGTTGTTACTTCTGAATTTGCCGTGTTTCATTGCACCGCACTCGCTCGAATTTACCAAAATACCACGCTTATGTATATATTTTTTTTCTATATTAGACATTTTAAACAACACCATCTAGCCCCAAACTAAACACACATTTTTGTCCTGGGTAGAAATAGTAACCTATAGATTTGTTATGACTTTATCCATAGCTTTGAATAAAGATTTTCTCTGTATAAAATATCTTGCAGCAGTACTGGTATCAGCTGCCGGCATTTGTTTTCCTACCAACTTATGAACCCAACCATGTTATTAGCTCATGGCCTTAGTATGTCTGCTCGTAGGCTATTTTATGTGAATGATGGCTGTTGACCTCTAGGCTTGTCAGGCTCTTGGCTAGAGCAAGGATGAGGTATGCTATGTAGCGAGCTTTCCCAGTAAGCACAGGCTGTCACCGACGAAACAATGCAAACCGCACGTCTCGACAGGAGGCATGTTTACTGTGTAAAAGATTCCATTTCAATTCCATTGAAAACTTTTATGAATATGATCTATCGACCGTGGAATTAACATCAAGAGCGTGTTGAAAAACACATCTAACCCATTTCGCAAGTCAAATGTAACAGTACATTAATCAAGTCACCCAATTCTGACTTCAGAGACGTGAAATGCGCTTTAACCTAGTTTATTTCCTTAGTAGCGGTGCAGACGAATTTTCGCTGTTTACTTCCAAATTTTAGAGTGATGATTTTTTAGGCCATGGTACGGATGAAGTCTGCAATGGAGTGAGCGCACCGATAGTACTCCGTAAACAGCTAGGCGTCGAACTTAGGCAAGAGAGTTCTACTAGTGTTGTGATTCTTCAACCGACACCGCTAGCCAGCGGTAAAGCTAGCGATTCCGTTTATCGCTGTAGATACTGATACTGCCCACTATGTGGTAGATCTTACCTAAATTTGTGTTATTTGCATTGTGCGTCTGTATTTCGGGCTTACAAAATAAAGTCAGGAGTAAAGGAGCAGATAAAGGTTTGTACAGATGTCTTTCAAGGGTTCTCCATTCTCCCTTGGACTCCATGTTCCCTTGCCTTTAGCCAGGCCTGTTAAGGATTTTTTAAACATGGTATGGTCATGTAAAGGAGGGATAAAAACCATTTACCGAGAAAAGTGTTGAATATGAGTGTGGATCGACGTAGGGGTAGAGGTAGGCCGAAGAAGAGATGGATGTATTGTGTGAGAATGATATGGGCGAAAAAGGAGTCCGTGATGATATGGAGAGAGTACTTATCCAGTACCCCACCTACATTTACTATCAGTACTTATCACTTACATATATCGAGTATATAGTATAATCGAGTGAATGACTGATTCAACATATAAGGTTCTCTAATAAATAAATCATCACGTGCAGCCTGCCTCATCCAACTACTGGGCATGGGCCTCTTCGCTTGTGCCAACCTTCTCGATCCTGCGAAATAAGTCATACTTAGTAGTAAACATTAGTCATAAAACACACCATTGTGCGTGTTGGTAGCTGATTCCAAGTTTCAGCATTACAGTATTAGTCGTCATTAGGTAAACCGACACAGAAGTGAGAACGCCCTATTTTTTATTATCAGTTTGAAACGTCATCAGAATCAATTCGCACAGGTCAAGGAGGTGACCCAAGGCGCGCGACCTTTATTTGATACCGTCTTTTGATAGCGCGACTCTAAATGTGAACCGGCCAATGGTAGGATAGCAGCTACATAGTTTCCATTTCGGTTCCCTAACTACTCGTAACTGAATCTTTACGATCAAAGTTGGCTCAGTTCGGGAATGAATATGAAAAAAAAACACATCTAAAATACTGTTGTTATTAGACACCATGTAGCCTGTGGCGGAAAAATGGCAAATTTCTTGTTCAGTTATTGAATCAAAATACCATGTAACGCGTACCTTAACCTAAAGAATATCCTTAATCCACCGCCGTGGTCTCAGTAGGGGGTGTGGCTTTAGGTTTGGAGGTTCTCTCTTTGAAAAGTTTATATCCAGTTATGTTAGGACATTGCAGACTTGGATCATAGGATTGTCCGATAAGTAAGATATTCCATGCTTCGGATGGCACTACTTCTGTCAGGAGCCACGTCCGACGCAATTGCACCGGCGGCGGCGGCTCGTACAACAGGCTTTTCTACCACTAATGCTACGTAGACAGACTAAATATTGTATTGTGATTTTGTCTAGATTTCATTATTTTCCTCTTTATATAGTTTCCATCGTCTGTATTTCCGCTGTTTGCGACCCTAATGTCTTCAAGAAACACCTTTTTTATACAACTAGGAGACGTAACAAGCAAGTACCCATCACCTGACCTACGCGTAGGGCATTGTTATAGTCTCTTGCCTATAACAAAGCCTTACTGTGTAGGCCACATCCAGAAAGAAGCCTACGAAGCACTGCATTGTGCCCGTCAACTTGAGGCATAAATGTGTTAAGCCTCACGTGCCTTTAATTTCACCGGCGACCATACCTTTCAAACCGGAACACAGCAATGCTGCTTGGGGGCATCTGATTAAGCTCGCTCCATCGTAGACGAAGAATAAGGTTGCTTTTGGTTCATTCTACATTCACATACAATGTTTACAACTAAAAGACCACAGTAGTTGCGAACACAGCAAATTACAAGGTTTATAACATTGCCTAGGTTCCAATGGGATCTAGAACAAAGTTCTAACAACCTTTGTCATTTTTCTCATACATTGTTAAATAGAAAACCGTCAGCGTGAGATGTTTATTCAGATAGCATCGATTGTTTCTACCAGTGATGTACACGTGGTTTCGGAGCTATTGTCAATATTATCGATATCATTAATAATCGTTTGTAAACTACATTATACTGTCATGAAATATTTGATCTTCGTGTGGGAAGCTTTCCTTCTATTAATGTCTGGATTTCGGTATCTACTTAATTGGTTAATATTGTTGGCCAAACCATGCACAATATTGGACCCCCCCGCCTGGGTATCGAACCCGGGACCTCTGGATCTGATATCGGTGTGCGAACCCCTAGATCACAGAAGCGGTTAAGTCAAAAGGGGTTTTGACTGATGACGACCGATTCTTAAGTACTTGTTACAGTTAATAACATAAATAATGCACTATAGAGGACATAAATATTTACGATACCTAGAGATTCAGGCAATATCGTTCAAAGTGTAAGGTTAGCTTTGAGTTTTATATGAGAGGGCAGATCGTTTCATGGGCTTTCACTTTTGAAAGATTGATTTGGCAAAACTCTGGCCAGATTGTTTTTTCCATTTCTGATGTCTGCATTTCCAGTAAGTAGCTTATCTGTTTTATTCGTCTTTCTAACTACTATTCTACCTTGCAACCAAAAATGACTGTTGATCACTGTAAAGTCGCCATTTTGTTTAAATGGTGTTACAAAATGGAATCTTGACTTACAAGAACTTTCGCCCTATACTAGTAATTTATTTATCTCTTGATAAGAACCTAACTCACCTTCTGTAATATATTATGATGATGATGACTAGTCAGGTAATAGGCTCCTAGTCCGTGCTGCAATTGCAAGCCGTTACCAATTGTAGTGAATCGTGATTCGATCACGATTTAAAAACATGCACGCAGGCAATGACCCTCATTGAACTCTTATTTAACAGTGGTTAAAACTTTATCAATAATTTTTCTGTGTTCTTAGGATGAGTAGGAGTCGTTTCCTTGCCCAGGGAAAGGTCAAGGTGACGTAATTTTTCTTTAATATTCGTGGTTACACTTTTAATTAGAGCTTTGATAATTTCAACGGGATGGAACGGTGCGCTTTTAGTAGCCTTTAAATTATTTATGGGTTTTATTTATTCTTATCTTATCTAAACTGACTATCAACGGAAAAACGAATCAGGGTTGCTTCCTTTTGTAGTGCAAGGGTACAGCACGACGGGATTTTAGGAAATTACCGCGGGATAGCGGGGACTAAGTCTTCACCATCGCATACATTAATCTTGTTGGATCAGTATAGGAACTTACAGTAGTAAAGTTTTTTTTTAATAAAATACAGGACATTAATTCTACACAGCGCCATCTAGCCCCAAACTAAACATAGCTTGTAATACGTCTCGTCACTAGTCCCATTGATTGTTAGTTGGTAACCTAACAATTGGCATTGAATGGGTATATTGACTCAGGTTTCCGTAATTCTTTTCCCATCATTGTCTCGTCTTCTAATAATAAATCGTCTATAGTTGGAAGTAGTCATCATCATTTTCGGTACCTTTCATAAACACAAAAATGATAATAGAGGTCTACTTATCCCATGTAACCATGGATGGTTATATTGATATAGTAGGCCTTAGAAAATATGGTTTGTTGTCGAGGACGATTTGGACAAGTTAGGAATGAGTGCTGAAATACCGTACAATAGAGGAGTATGTACAGGAAGAAGAAATTTACAATTGTTATAATGACACAAAAAATCACAACCCGCGACGGGACTCGAACACGCATATTTTCATAAAGGCCGGAAACACTCTAACCAATTGAGCAACGAGGGTCTTAACGCAGATTACGAATTTTCGTGCTATATTCAATTCAGCTTAAGCGCTGATTAACGCCATCTAGCAGAGTTTCACTAAACTATGTCAAACTGCCCTAGTGATTGGAAATACGTTCAAATCAGTAATCTATACATATATATACTGGCAGGAAGATGAAATGTAACACTGATTGAACAACATGACGACTTATCAGAAAGATCCCATGAGTCTGCTGATAATAATGGCGCTCACGTAGCTAGAATAATGGTCGTTGTGGTGCTAGGTACTTACCTATAGTTAGGTTCACCGGCAACGAATTGATCTATAGTGTAGAACATACACGTGTCTATTGAATAATCTGTGGTAATACCTGTAATACGAGGAAATCCGCACGAATTATTATGTACTTAGCTTATTCAGCCTGATGCTTTTTTTGCTTCAACCGACTTATTAATAAGGAGGCTCTCAATTTGGACGGTTTTTATCCTCCGATTTCTCTGCTAGGACTACCGCAAATCATAAATATCTCCGCCAATTGAAGACTGTTTTGCAAGATTATGTTGGTCCAATTATGAATGGTAACTGTGATTATATGTAATATAATATACTGCAAGGCCAAGCTAACTGCTACACCAAACAAAAATAATTGCTGTACATTTTACACAATGTCATCTCGCCCCAAACGAAGCAAAGCTTAAAGTAATATACTTCTTTTTTAAAAACCACTAACATCTAATTTAACCACACAAATGTTTGGAATCAACCCCACAACCTACAGCGCAGAAGACAGAGCTACTACCAATTGTTCTGTGGGGCCAGTTTACTTCAGCTTGAGCTATGTCGAAACTAACCTTACAAACTGTATTTGCCTATAATAGTGCTCTTCCATCTTATGCAAGTGTAATTATGACAATGCAAATGGCTGTTCAATCGTCTTGTTTATTGTTTGCGTTTATCCTGTTGCCTCATGACTTGCGATGAACTAATTTCAGTACTTGATTCACGGAATACGTTTACCTATTACCAACGTGCATACCTACTTGATATGAGCCAGGACTTCTCTGGGAATCCGATAAGTATTTCTTTTAAAGCCCTTGTCGTATTTACAATTCAATCACTAAAGGTGGTTTGTGGGTACTTCAAAATTTCTTGTAGCGCTTTGCGGTACCTTGGGCTATGCCAGTGTATAAATAAACCTATTTTTTTTTGCTTAAATATTTTCCCGTTACTTTCTTTAAAAACAAGAAACGCTGTAAAACCTGATATGTACATATTAAGATGTGGCGTGTTTATTGGTTGTTTACAGAATGTACTTCGGTGGGAGTTCCTTATTCCGCTTTAACCATTATTTAATAGGAGTTTCATCCTATCTCGTTGATATTTCGTTTATTAGAATTAAACGATTTCAAAAATATTTAATTATGCGCAATGGAAAGACTTGGAATCAGCTTACAGCGACTGTGTGTCCGCTGCTTTCACGATCCTAATGTCTTCAAGAAGAGAGTTGATAGGCAGGCTTCTGGGTAGGCTTGCTCCATCGTAGATCTAATGCTTGCATGACTTATTAAAAAAAGATGTCGCTTGCCTCCAATAAAAATTAGCGTAAGACTGAGTTTTCCAATTTCCACACAAGTTACCCATGAAATGTTGTCACAGTTCAACAAAGGTGCTTGTGAAGTGTAAACACAGGATCCATCTCCCTCTCTCCCGCACGTCTCTATATGTCTATCTCTCATGCACCGTTGCCGGGGCTTTGCCCTCGGTACGTGCGCTACAGTTCTTCTAGCGGTTACAAAACACCTGGCTCTCACCATTTTGCATCGTTGGGTGAAAAGAAGGTCACTTAAGGCTGTTCAGGGTTATGTACGAGCGATATGTGGTTCAAAATGTAATGCTTAGATTTTCCACATTGGTTTCCTAAGTTAGCTATCGTTGCTCGTTAAAATTCAGACAGAACCAATGTAGAAAAAATATCTACTTCTTTCATTCTCTCACTCCATTCCATGATCAAAAAGGCTCCCTTGAAACTATATAATAACCTTTTGAATACTAAAACAAATCCCTGACGGGGCTATCTAGAAACAAATGTATAATGCCATAATATTTCAATAACTTGGCAACACATGTATACTTTTAAATGATCGTCTCATATTTCATTCATTCACAAGATGATATAATTAGGCCAAGGAGGCATTCGTAATGGTTTATTACACGTAGTAGAGGCACTTGGGAATATATGAATCAAAATGACATGGTAATTGTAAATCACAGTAGCTACGTACCTACCTAATGATGACCAATGGATCTAAAGATGGATCTTCATACGACGTGACGAATTCTATTGGAATGTAAGAAATGTACACGATTCGTCACTTGAAGCGACTTAGAATAAGACAATATGAGAAATCGTAGTATCACGCTGAGAGACGGAAATAGAAATGAATGGAAACAAACCAATGTTACTGAATCTCAGATGGCATTGGGCTGGCCTGGCCACGTCGCCTCAAAACAAGGCTCGTGGTGCGTTGGCTGAGTGGAAACCGTGTGGTGAGACATGACCACCAAGGCCCCATCGACATCTGAAGAACAGCTGGCTTGAAATCGATTGGAACTGCGCAAGACCGTCTAACGTGGTATGATATGGAGAAGGTGGAACGACCGCAGGGTTGAACATGGCTAAGAATGTTAAGATAAGAAGACAGGATTCTATGAAAGTGTTTCGTGACCTGTGTTGGCATAGGACTTCGGCTCACTTGCGGCTCAGTAGTACGTAGTACGGCTGGATGCCATACGTTTGGGTGTAGATCGCATTACGTACAAATATCCAACTAAAATATTCAAAATGGTGTGTAAATAAACATTCACACAGCGCTATATATGTACGTATATACATAATATGGACACTAGATTACGAATAGAATGGTTACGGGGAAGTACTACCACCATACCTATTTCAGCCGCTAAGCAGCATTGCTGTGTTTCGGTTTGAAGGGTATGGTCGCCGGTGAAATTACAGGCACGCGAGGTTTAACACCTTTACGCCTCAAATTGACGGGCGCAATGCAGTGTCGTGTAGGCTATGTTCTTTGTGAATGTGACCTACGCAGTAAGGGATTGTTATAGGCAAGAGATGCACCTAACATCAGGTGGGCTACTTGCTTGTTCTGTCTTCTAGTTGTAAGAAAAAAGGTATACTTATATACAACACCTAAACATAGACCGAACATGTATATTTATCTAACAAGTGCTTGTTCCGGGTCCGCAGAAAGCAGAGCTACTACTAAGCTATGCTATCTAGGCTTGTTACTAAACCAATCGCTTTACTATGACAATATTACCCATCGCAGTATGGTCAGTACAATGGCAAAATACACCAATAATGGAAATTCTTCCACGATACTGTTGTCATAGTGATGCGATTGTTTTTGTAGAAAGCCCTGAACGGAATCCACGGTTCCTCGCTGATATCGTAAACAACCGACATTGTAAATAACGGAATAAGTAAAATGAACACATATACATAACCAATTCACTCCCGGTTTCATAACATCGCGTTGTTATTGAAAACATGCTCCCGCTTCTAACCGCGGATGCGCGTGAGTTGTCACACCAATGTTATGAGTCAATTAGTCAGCATTACTAATCAGTATTGCAGTAGGCCTATGGAATATTAGTGTTTATGACATTTGATACCGGCCACCGGGCTGCCTATTTAATTTTCCTGGTTAGAATACCTGAGACCTTATCTTTGTATTATTTGCATGCCTACTACTAAGAGTAGTAGAGCTCCTAAGAAAGGGGCTCATCTAAGGAAGTACTATCACCATTCCTATTTGGGCCACCAAGCAGCTTTGCTGTTTTCGGGTTGAAGGGTAGGTATGATTGCCGGTTAAATTACGGGCACGTAAGGCTTTATGCCTCAAGATGACGGGCACAATGCCGTGTGGGTCATGTTGTTTGTGGATGTGACCTACGCAGTAAGGCTGTTATAGATAAGAGATGCACTTCACATCAGGTGGACTTGCTTGCATTTTCCGTCTTCAAGTTGCATACAAAAATGTGTACCTTCGTATATCAAAAACAGTAACTAAAGTTCTCCATTTTGTCATTCAAAACAAATTGTACGTATATCTTCTACAGACAGTTTTCACATTTCCATCTTTATTTCTAACTCACGACCTTCAACAAAACTTCATAATGTCCAATTTGTACCATCGACCATCGTATATCAATTAATTGTTTGTAAAGTAGTCTTGTCATCTTGATAAATGTTTTGAAATTTCATACAAATCGTGTATGTTCTACTGGCAGTTTTCACATTTCCATCTCCATTTCTAATCCACGACAAAAAACTCTGTATCGGGTATCATTGATGAGTTTTTAGACATACCCCTCTTTATAGTCCAGAACACGTCACCTCTGTGTCGGCCGGAGTGTTGGCGCAATGCATCTGACAGATGGTTCTATTTAAACGGTGGAATTTCACGGAACCGCTCTGTGGGAAGGTTTTCGAGTACATTAAAATAGCAAGAGTTTGTTTATTCGACGGCCGAACAACGTTACATTGTATGAATCATTGAATGATCAAAACAGTATAATTTCATGACTTTCATCTGAATCTCCGGAAAATTTGAGCACCTTCAGAGAACTTCTGTAAACCTCCATTGAGCTACGGACGTTTTGCGGTACACTTTTTGAGTTAATTAAATTTGTATATTTCTTAGCGGCAACTTCGTACAAAAACTATGAAACTGAATAAAACAAACGAAAATCAATTGACTACAGGCAGGTGCAAATTTATGCTTGGTTTGATTAGTGGTATGGTAGGACTTGTTTGAAGTCCGCCTGCCTAGCTACCACGACCTTTTCTAAGTATGTTTCCATAACAACGTTTCAAAATTGTTTCGTTTCTTTTGAGGATTTCGGGTGATGTGCGCTTCCACCTTTTCATTTGACATCAGTTGAGGTGAAGGCCAAGCGCTTCCCCGTCGTAGATTATAATAAAAAACAAACATCCGTGTCCTCCGGTAGTAGATTATTTATCTACTACTATTGATGAGACCGGTGCGAATTTTTGTATTTGTATACTTATTCATTTCCACATAAAGCTTAGTATAATGTGCTTACCTATAGTTATTGTTGATCGATGAGTCTTTACATTCAATAAATGGAAAACGACGGTTACCGTCGTCACTTTTTAAAACACTTCATTAATATAGCTACTAGATAAAACCTCAACAGGGCGACTATTTCTGAACTTTATGGATCCTCTTGAACCTTACGGTGAGGGAAGGCAAATATATATGTGTATAATATAATTTAATATAATAGTCACCAAATGTTGGGGATGGAATCTCTATTGATGATGATAAAAAGGTGACATGACAAATGCTATCGTGACAATGTACTGCTGTTCGGTAATGAATCGTGATTTATAATTTGTCAACGCTACGTAAACAGATTCATCGCATAATAATATGTCAACTCCGAAGCTAACATGGCTCGCATAATAATCAGACATCAATGGCGTCGCGAGTTTGACATAAGTCGCGAGAGTGTTTTCTCGATTATTCTGTTAAGGCGTTTCGTTCTTGAGCAAGCGAACGCTCGTGCATATACGTCGCCCCCAGCCCTTTTTCTTTCTTTTTTAGCTCATTCTCCTGTTTTTTTTTTGGTACAGTGATACTGTCCGGTATTCTTTGTTAAATCTATCGTGTCACAGTTATTTTATTGAGACGAAATCTCGGTAGTCGATAATACCTTCTTCCTGTAGCGATAATATCATGTATGTCACGGAGGTTTGACATCTCCATAGTCCAGTAGTAGGGCGTGAGGCTCTTGATCCGAAGGTCCTGGGTTCCAATCCCGGGTAGAGCACATCTTTGCGATGTGTGTTCTCAGTATAGTTAGGACAAAGCAGGCTTGAATCTCCTGATTGCCCGTTATAAAAGGTGATTACTAGCTTCGGAAGGCACGCTAAGCCGCCGGTCCCTGGTACTACGTGTACATACCTATGTAGTGGTCGATTAAGAGCCATATCAGATCCCTGTAGCGGTGGCTCCTAAAGCTGACAGCAGGATGTCTAGTCTACTTCACCGAAAACCGAAATTTTAACCTGAGAAATCATTCAATATCGTTCTCGACGGTTGTCTCTGGATCGCCAACAAGAAAAAATATTAGCTTGTTACGTTTTGCGATTGTGCATCGGTGCTGCTGCTGCAAATGTAAAGAATGTCAAAAAGTAAAGACAGCTCTTGGAAAATCAGATCTGGGCCAGAAAATCTGAATAGAATAGAGTTAATTTAGAATAGAGTGTAATCGTGATGGACACTCGTCAAGCCTTGGACGAGCATTTTATGATGAACAAATGGTATCATCTTGTATCTTGCACTGCACTTCTACAGGAGGGTGGATCTTTACAGGTCCTACCACCAGTGTAAGTTGCCACCATTCAGCCGTAGCAAAATCCAGCGATTCAGTTGCCCAGGGTTGACCACTAGATGGTGGATCACACCTACCCCAAAACAAAAACATTACCTTAGCTTTTCACGTCATCCTCCAGTCTCCTCCTCAATCCTCTTATATAGGACAGAGTATCTGTAAAAAAGAAAGCAGGCTTGTTTACGGAGAGAAAGTGGTTCCTCTGACCTCCTCCTGACCTTTAAGTGCATTAGGAAGTGTTGATTCACGGGACCGTTCCCACGGATGGCGAGACGGCCAATTGGTTAAATGGATCTATTGTGCTTGGATTGGATAGGCTGCAGTTTTGTTTAGTAGCGATAGGTTTACTGTAGGGGTCGAGAGGGGGTACCACAACATCATATCGCATTCTTGTTTTGATATTACTTTACTATAGTCACTATCTAATATCTATCCAATGTAGAAAAAACGAGACAAAAGTAATGTAAGATCAAAACCAGAATGCTATATGGCGTTGTGGTTAAGTCGACGTTACTCCAGGGGTGGAGTACCGATGATTTTCCTCTCCAGTACGAACGTAGCTTGTCGTTAATTGCAAAATGGCATGTCTGATTCATTTTGTAGGTATAGTTAAAGATAATAAGAAATACACTCAACACAAGGTTAACATCCCTTTTCTATATGCCTTGTACAGGCTGGAAAACATCCATTGCCACCTTAAAAGTTTGACGTACATCTTTTCTAGTCTATGGGCAGTTGAGATTAGCAGCATTATTCACTGAGCATGTTGAGATCAGTAGTTCTAGCACGTGTAACATTAGGATAGAGTGGAAGTGGCATGGTATTTACGACTTCCGTACAGTACTTGCAAGATTTATCGGTTTTGGATATACATAAATCCACCAGATCATGCTTGGCCAGTTCAGGGTCTTCGGTACCGTTTCAATAGCCCGTTACCTGTTGAAATTTCTGTCTTTTGTCATATCTTTTTATCATGTTATTCCATATTAGTAAAGTCTTCATCATTGCAAAGGACTTAATCCTATATGTAGTTGAATGGTTTCAGTTTCAGTTACAAAAAATCTAAATCGATAAATTTATTTATTTATTTAATATTTACATTGCCATTACAGTATAAAACCAAGGCGACAAGGAAATAGAACAAACAATTACACAAAACAAGCTAAAAACATGAACCATAACAATCAATAATAATTGGTCTTACTTAAAAATAACAAAATAAATAAATATTGCTTGACATTTAACACATCCATCTAGCCCCAAAGTAAGCTAAGCTTGTAAAATGGGAAATCATTTGCAGAAAATATGAATACTAAAATACATCTTTTTTGTAAATACATACTTGTCATACAATACAACACCCAAACACAAAATAAACTTCTATATTCATCATACAAGTGTTTGTTCTGGGTGGAAATCGACCCCGCGAAAGGCAGAGTTACACCAACTGAGCTGTAAAGCCAGTCAACAAATAAACCAATCGCAATATGACAATGGTAGCATCAAGAATGGCCAATAGAATACCTAAAGGCATATTTAGTGCCCATTCTGATACGGCACCATTGTCACAGTGGAAGCTATTCGTTTAGTAAAATCGGGGCCCTCGGGGCTGGTTGAAAGCTTTCGGAAGTGTTGATTCATCCTTCGCCGTTCCCACGGGCGGATAACGACCCGAAACATGGAACAATTGCGTTGCATCAGTACTGAATTGTTTTTAAACAGCGTTAGAGAACGTGATCGTTGCGGTATACAAAGGGTTACAAAGTGGTGGTGTAGATGATGTGGCCTAAAACAACTGCAGAGTGAAAAACGGCCATTGACCTTTGAGCGTACCATAGGGATGACCAACATTTTAATTAACCTGAATTGCGATCTCCTTTTAGCGTCAGTCCTCTGAGTCAATTAACTTTAATGGATGATTTGACGGTGACTATATAATTGTAGTAAACCAAACTGCTTTACCTAACATAACTATCGCTGATAACACAGTTGCCACCAGAAGTAGCGATGCTGCAAACGCGCGATTATAAATAGTTAAAAGGAGCACCAAACACAACGTGACCAATGTTGTCACCTTACAACTGTAGCGTTCACAGGCATTTCTGTATCGAAGCTGCATTGCGACAAAGGTACGCAACCAGCGAGCCAGCCAACTATATCATGCGAACGCACGACAGCATCACTTCTAAAAGTTGTCGTAGACGAAGGGTCTATGACATTATTCGCCTCGTACCTGCTAGTGTAACATGCATAGATTAAACTTACACCGCAAAGACAGATGCATCATACATTTGTAAATTTCTTTTCCCACCGATTTCAGATCCAGAGGTCCCGGGCTCGATCCCCATGGGGAGTATAATATATTGTGCTTGGTTTGGTTGGTGGTAGGATTTTGTTCAAGTCCGTCTGGCTAGCAACGACCATCTTACCTAATTCTGTCGCCATAATATCAATTGTTAAAAAAAATGTTGTGTTCCGGCATTCAGAGGTAAGATAGCCAGTTCCTCAGTTTATTGAGGATTCCGGGTTAAGTGCGCCTCCACCTTCGGCTTTATCTCAACTTGTTACCAGGTGAGATGAAGCTTGGCCTTCATCTCACCTGGTAACAAGTTGTACAATATTCCTCGTCGTACAATAAAAATAAAGTAAATATCATCATGATATTTATTTCATTATCAACAATTCAAATATAATCCCAAAAGGACTACAATATCTCGAGCTTGAGATATTGAATTGAGATGTTCAGAGACGTAAACAAAGGTCTTCGGTTCGCTAAAGGTGATCTAATCGTCTTTGTCATGTCTGGGACGTAAAATGTCAATAGGGCATGGCATGCACCATCTCTAAATATAAATCAGTCAATTGATTTAATGAGTGACCACATTCAATAAATTCTCCAATTTAGGGATTGGTCACGTTCATTTACGTGGGCCGTAAAGTGGCATCTTCCGGTCATCAGAATCGTTTGGTTTTTTCTGGAGCTACCTCGTTTGACATTGCCTTTTTGCGTGGCCCGTGATTGTTTCCTTATTAGAGCCTTTTGGTTTGTTGTTATTTTGTAACTGTGCTTGGGGTTTCTTAGAGCATTCTTGTTTCCGTGTTATCTTTTACGCAATATTGTTATTTCGTTTATCAGATATCTTCACGTTTTATGTGACCAATGAAACTGAGCTCTTATCGGGAAAACAAATGCTACGGCTGTTTATAGTTTGACAGCTGTCATCGAGCATGCAAATTTAATCGATACATATAAATTGTCAGAAGACACCCCTAGTCTAGAACATCCAGCCATATAGGGCATGGAAACTCACAGCGATTCGTTCAATAATACCCGTTACGTCTCTTCCCGCTATATTCCGACAACAGCATTACCTACTAGGTGGTAAAGTTTCCCTTAAAAAATACCTACATGGCCGGTATGGCCGGTGTTATAATGGGTCCGCAGCATGTTTGACCCTATCGAAAAATAAACTCCAATCGAATGATTATATGAAATGACGGCCTAATAACGTTTTTCTTTTATTTAGGTCTAGATATTTTCTTACCTTATGAGATAATTATGCTACTAGAAGTTAGTGCGTTTTCGGCTATAGCAGCGACATGATATAAATCTATGCGGTCGTCCGGTATGTTTGATCCTCCAATGTTTTCACCGAGAACCAATATTTGGCTTCGATCCACTATAAAACCTAGCAGCATAAACATCCAGAGGAAGTTCAAACAAACAACTACTCACAAGCAATGGCAGGCCCCTTAACTACCGGATATCGGGTTCAGATTATGCTTATACTTCCCGACAGCCTACCATGCTTTACAGGTTGTAGAAATCTATTCGGTTCGAGATGCAAGTGAGATCCACAATCTTTATGAAATCAAATACGGCTAGCTTCACCTTTGCCACATTCTTTATGAAGTCTCATCTCATCCGTCTTTGTAATTTACGCACACTGATATTTCATCGCTGCTATAATGATTTTGTATTGTTTAGATTTAGATAATGCATAATGCATAGTCATTTGACCAAAAGGGTTATGAATTTGAGCGTGGATGGACATACGAGCAAGGGAAGGCCGAAAAAGCGATGGATGGATTGTGTGAAAGAGGTCATGGGTATGAAAGGTGTAGATGCAGAGTTGACGGTTGATAGGAGTGAGTGGAAGAAGAGAACATGTTGTGCCGACCCCACCTAGCGTGGGATAAGGGCAGGAGAATTATGAGATTTAGATAATGCTTTACAATGCCGATGGCAGCTAATGTCGCATTATCTTTTTGTTATAAAAGATGGGTTAGCTCTTGACCTCTACCCATGCCTGGGCAAGGATGAAATACGCAATCCACAAATTGTAATTTCGATTCTTCCCTGCCTCGGTGTAAGAAGAGTAGTCCTACGAGGTTTGATAGTTTTGACAATTGACCGAGCGAGTGAAGCGTCACAGTTTAGAGATTGGCCAAGAATGCTTTTGTCCGCTGTCTGTCGGCTGTCGGTCGGATTTTTAACAGATTATGATGAAAATTGGCACACATGTTCCCTGATTTAGTAAATATTTTTAGTCGATCGCGATTTTTGATCGGGGACGAAATAAGTGGAAAAGAGGGGAACCGTTATTTATCAACGGATTTCAATTAAATTTGAAAGACATAAGGATTTCATTCTGCACAAGATGTTGTGAAAAAAAAAAGGTGGAGTAGAGGGAAAAAATATATTTAAATCATACAGCAAACTTATCCCCTAAGTAGTCATATCAGCTTTTTTTTTTGTACGACGGGGAAGCGCTTGGTCTTCATCTCACCTGGTAACAAGTTGAGATAAAGCCGAAGGTGGAGGCGCACTTCACCCGGAATCCTCAGCTAACTGAGGAATTGGCTATATCTTACCTCTAATTGCCAGAACACAACATTATTTTTTTTATTTTTTTTTATTATGGCGACAGAATTAGGTAAGATGGTGGTAGCTAGCCGCAGGCGGACTTTAACAAAATTCTACCACCAACCAAACCAAGCACAATATTGCTCCCCCTGGGGATCGAACCCGGGACCTCTCCCGATCTTGTGGGTTGAACCAATAGACCACAGAGGCGGTTAAAAAGCTAATCATGAATTCGCCACGATGGCGTAAATGCTGATTTATCATCAGCATTGTTCGAATGTGTAGATTTACCGTACACTGTAGTCAGGTCAGGTACATAGAGCGGATGGGTCACCTGGTTCGTTAAAATCCAGCACTAATGCCAGTTTACCTCTTTCGGCCGGTCGTCAACCGTTCGAGTTAGTTCACATAGTTTCACGTTTAGAGAGCAGCTTAATTGCCGTCGATTAAAGTTTATTAACTGCCCTAATTGCCTGATGGCCGGGTAGCAGGAAAGTGGCAGCACAGAAATGTCGCGTATGCATTTAAGTGGGAAAATTGTTACCAGCTCCAGCTAAGGAATTAAATAATTGTTGTTTCTTTGAAAATGCATTGGTTTTTCACCTGGCTATCAAGATAAACGTAAATAAACATTTGTTTTCTTTGATGTATGTATTTTCTATTCACAATGGTTAGTGGAATACTCCTTAGAAATAAGGAGTATTTGTATCAGTTTTTCATCGTAGTAAATTTCATCAGTAAGTTTATCTATTGTTATTTTGATTGAATGACAAACGGCTTGCTGAGATTTCTTCTCATAATCATCTTCTCTTACTGTATTTCGTTTTGAATATGAAAGCAGTTCGTTGTATTCTATCGGTGCGCGGGAGTGCCAGCGCCTTTAATTGTAATAAAATTATGTATTCAGATATCTAGGCCCACAAAGTTAGTACTTAATGACTAAACTAACTAAATTATTGGACAGTTTCTTGGATTACTCACTCCATCGGAGACCTCATTCTCTTCCTCTTTTTTTTTTATGTACGCCGGACAAGCGCTTGGCCTTCATCTCACCTGGTTACAAGATGAGATAAGGCCGAAGGTGGAAGCGCACTCGGAATCCTCAACCAACTGAGGAACTGGCTATTTACCTCTAAATGTCGGAACACAACATTTTTTTAAGAATTTGTATAGTGACAGAATTAGGCTTAGCAGAATAGGTAAGATGGTGTTAGCTAGCCAGGCGGACTTAAACAGAATCCTACCACTAACTAAAACAAGCACAATATTGCTTCCACTGGGGTTCGAACCAGGGACCTCTGGATCTGAAATCGGTGGGTTGAACCACTTGACCACAAAGGGTTATATTTAATCCTCGATAAGTCCTTGATATAAGAATTTTAAAAAATGCCTTTCCTAATGTTGCAATGAGTTTTACGCTGTCCCTAATTAGTCCCTGGTAACAAGTCTCATATGGTCGCTAGTCCACAATGGGCAACGGCGCGAAGATATGCATCAATAGACGTGGACCTTCCTTGCCCAACACTATCAGTGCGTCGAACTATTTCATTAACATACGAGGTTCGCGTGAAAGCGCACATGACATCACTTCACATCTATTGTCACCCTTATTGCGTTAAGATACGGCTCAGTACAGGTACCAAATGTGCGCATGGTGAATTATAATGCTACTGTAATCCAAAGCCTAATGCGTTGGGATAGAGTTCATAAAGATTAATGCTTAGATGTCTCCGAATCCCGTATATGGAGCGAGTCGCATATGGCGTAATTGTTCCAAACTGAGACGGCCACAGATGAGGTAACGCAGTAGGTAAAGTATGCATCATTTGATCAGCTGACTATGAGGTAGTGTTATTGTATTATTTGTAGAATAGGTGTATTTTATAACGGTTAAATAAATATAATTTTAAAGACACATCTATGCAGACCAGTGGTTTTGTAGACTTCACAAACATTAACCCACATCAAAAACAAAACTCTACTCCAGTTTTCATCACTGAGATTATGAACAGCTTGGGGTTTGTTATCTAAAGTAATTTTAAATAATAATAATACGAACAATTAGAATACTGATCCTTAAATTAAAAAAAGATCAATCTTGTATATTTTTACGGTATGATAAAATTTTGGATCCCTATTTGTAAATGTTTCACGAAAGTTCACGCCATAGTGAAAGTTTATACGGAGAAATACAGAGAGCTATTAAGTATTTTATATAGGTACGTTATTATGGTCGAATTTCAACTACTGCATGCCACTAGTTAATATTCATGTGTTAACTAGTATTTTAAATCTTACATTCATTTGGCATTCGATAACCGTAATATAAAATCATAAAACACCACATCAGAATATGAAATAGCATCAGTTCATCTACGTAAATGACTACACATTAGAACTATCCCACTCCATATCCTGTAAAGTCATTACACCGTGACTCAAGCGCACTATACTGCGTGACATGTCAGTGCCTAGCGAGTTGTTCTACCGTTTGTTCGCTCGACTGTGTCAAAGGGGAACCGCAGGGCTCCGAAAATAGTGCGCCCGCGCCGGGCATGGGCATGAACAGTTCATATTCAGACTTCTTTGTGCGAGGACTGGGAACTTTTTCAATTCACTACGATAATTTGAATTGATTCGATATTTCAACTTATGTGAGTGTAGTGCAGTGATGTTGTGTGGTACGAACGGTGCTGTCGCTGCGATGGACCGCGCTTATATGTCACTGCGTGCGCGCAAGCCGAATGGAAAGAAAACGGTTTGTTTTGTTACTTGTGCACCTGCCAATCGGCAGTTTTGGTCCACTTTACATACATAAAGACATTAAGGTAAAATAGTCCAAAGCCATAAAGTATCGCATCAGAGAAACCTCATAAGGTCGGTTCGACCGCAACGATACGAAGACAGTTTGTTTGTGTGCAATATACCTACAAAGGATTGGTGCGAATCAGTGATGACTCAATATGCAAATGCAAGTATGTGGGATGGGCTTAGCCGGCTTAGGACTTTGGCCGAGAAAATAAAAACATCTCAACGATCTGTCTGCGGACGTGTTGTCACTTGACAATTTAGTAGTTCATCATTATATAAATACATCACATGTTTGTGTGGGTGATCAACTGAGTGATCAACGCACGGCTGAAAGCTGATGACATAAAGTTTTCAAGATAGCTGTCTAACTGATTCAGTCCAAAGCTGAGGAACTCCCTGGTAGACTAGACGTTGAATGATTTTATTTTTTAGTGTAGTGCAACCGTATGACCATAAACAATTTTGGAAAATTTCCAACGCAGACTTTCTTTGAGAACTTTTAACCCAGAGTAACGTAATGAATAATAAAGAAATATTAATGCTACTATACATTTTACACAACGCCATCTAACCTCAAACTATGCAAACCTTTAAACCACCTCTGCTGTGGTCTAGTGGTTCGCCCAACGGTATCAGACCCAGAGGCCTCGGGCTCAGTCCGCCTGGCTAGCTTACACCATCTTACCTATTCTGTCGCCTTAACAACAATTCTAATTAAGTATTGTGTTTCGGCATTCATAGGTCAGATAGTCATTTGCTCAGTATGTTGAGGATTCCGGGTGAGGTGCACTTCCACCTTCGGCCTTATCATAACTTGACGCCAGGTGAAATGAAGGCCAAGCTATTCCCTGTCACGCCATAGAAAAAAGCTGATAATATAGGAACTAGATTACGAAAATTTTAAATAAATATAACATACATATGATACAATATTATTTAGTGTGAGGATCAACAGATACTATTTGTTTGTCAATCCTCTCTACATAAACACTCGTGTTAAGTATGAAATAATTTACTTTGCCCAACAGTGGGACACTGACGCTTAATATAATATAATAATGTCTTATGCTCTCAGATGCTTATGTAGCAATAAATATATTTTTCATTTTTTACGGTCGCAGGTGCCTTGAACAGGCGTTAGCGGTATTGGCATCATTGAAATTCCGACGGAAAATTTAAGCAAGCTGGGTTTTCTATTAAAGTTTTCTGATATTCATTCTGCATAACATATTCATACTCTTTTCGTGTGAATGAAAGTACCCACAACACATGTTTAGTAAGAATACATCAGCGTTTCCGCATGATTAAAGGTTTATGCTAAAAATTCGCAGTAATTTTCGCCAGTTGGCGGGTGTTCCGTCTGGACGGATATTTTGAATATGAAATAAGAGGAATTTATCATATTGCCTTAAAATAAACACAGCATATTCCGTGGCAGCCGTGGCTTAGCAATCCCTCACAGCCCGCGGATTTCGTAAAAGTCGACTAAGGGATCCCACCAGAAAAGGGTATCTAGAAGCTTTTTATTTGTATTTGTATCTAAGCCAACTTCTCTGATTTGAGTATTAACTCGATGGGTGCTGTAAAACACTTACGGTGTGTTTCACATAGAGAGCAAGACGACCAGCACCCAACGAGTTAACGACTGTAAAATTGACTAGGTATATGTAGCCATTGGTTCGTTAAATTTGTCAAAAGAACAATCACTACTTTTAGACATAATAACAAATGGACAAAAAAAAATGTTCATGTTTATTTATCCTATGTATTTAAGTGGATGATGATGAGGGGGTGGGTTTTACATACCTCCTAGGGTTCTAGCACTATCCCGGGCAACGGATCCGCTGTTTTTTTTATATCGACGCATCGATGGCTTTCGCCTCACCTGGTTACTAGTTAAAAAACCCGTCTGGCTAACGACCGCCTTCCTCCCGAAGTTCAGCTCCAAGAAGTCGCTGTGTTCCTCTGGATTTCTGGATCAGCTGTCTCCATCGTAGACCTCATCCTTGCCTGTGCAAATGACTTGGCAAGTTTTGAGGGTAGAGCTTACTTTCATGTAAATAATCACGTTTCAATAACTAAAAAGAAACCCGACTTCAATGAATAATATGATACAATTTCGTTTACCTGGAATACGTATCTTTTCCCATGATTTTGATGACAGATGGACGGATAGACAGACAGACGCGTGATTCTATAAGGGGTCCGTTTTTCCCTACTTTTGAGTAGTAATACACCCTAAATATACCCAAATCGCTTCAAGTGTGCTTATAATATTAGAAGAGTTCCCTCGATTTCTGCAGGATCCCATCATCAGATCCTGACCTGATGACGATGGGACCACCTGTGAAGTATTAAAACAAGTAAATAATTTTCCAAATCGGTCCAGACATCATCGAGTAATCGGGGACATACATAAAAAAGATTCCGATGAATTGAGAACCTCCTCCTTTTTTTGAAGTCGGTTAAAAACAGCTTGTTTCCATGATTTTCTCGTTTAAATTATAATAGCTAAGATAGGTATTGCTAGGTGGGACAAATGCTGGTGGGTTTTTTTGTCGGTGACTATTGTATTGTCAAGCAAATACCTATGTATCGTATTTGTGTACGCCGTACATGACCTGGCCGTGACATCTGATTTTCCTCTTATGGCAGCTATTTTAGGAACTCATGTAGGTACCTAACAATAACCATTTCTATTTATATCTATACAGGTATATTATAAGCACAATTTATGTAAAGCATCTAATCTTTATCTCATGGTTTCAAGTTATGATAAGGCCAAGGATTACGGGTGAAGTGCGCTTCTAGCACTTCACCCGTAATCCTCAACAGTCTGAGGAATTGCGCATCTACCCCTTTATAACATCTAAATGGCGGAACACAGCAATTTAGAATTGTTATTGCAACAGATTTAGGTTAGATGTTGCCTAAACAGGCGAACTTAAACAAAGTCCTACCACCAACAAAACCAAGCAGAATATTGTAAACCCCTGGAGACTGAACTCGGGACCACTGGATCTGTAACCAGTAAGCGAACCACCAGTCCACAGAGGCGGTTTAGTAAGGTCGAGTTCCCCTTTCCACCACCGGACTAGCAGAGGTACGGCAGGCTACAACCCGTACCTTGTTAATGTTCCATTGTGCCGAACACATCCTCTACCTTTATCATTAATACTGGTAAGGAATGGAATTCCTGCCTTCGTCTGTTTTTCCGCACGAGTACAATCTTGGAGTCTTCAAGTCCAGAGTAAATAGGTTCCTTTTAGGCAAGCGTGCTCCATCTTGGGCCACATCTTAACTTGTTTTACTGAATTCGTGTCATCGTCTCCGATGAATTTATCACTGGG
Source organism: Venusia cambrica (assembly GCA_951394065.1). NCBI lineage: Eukaryota > Metazoa > Arthropoda > Insecta > Lepidoptera > Geometridae > Venusia > Venusia cambrica. The sequence continues at coordinate 3,977,052 of OX596057.1, forward strand.
GGAGATGGCACTAGTTTTCCCACCGTCCCCAGGATGACACTATTTCAATCAAAGGCAAAGTTTGAAATATAATTGGTTATCTTGGTATGGTCATGTAATGAGGAGGCATGTATGATGCAGCAGCTTACTTCTATTTTATGTAATGTCTAACATATTTGCTGCGATCACCAAACGGCCTGGTATAGCAAAATTCTCCAATTATTAAGAAGACTGTCCAACAGTCGATGTTTAATGTTGATGATGACAGGTAAACGTAAGATGGCTAATTGATTCAGGCGCTATTTTGAGAAAATCCATTGTTCGATATTAACCTGAAAACGGCGGATTTGTTACTAAATATTATTCTGTTTTTCAAGTTAATATTTAGGTATACGTAACTCAAATATGAACCACAATGTATTATCAATGTATTTTTGATCGTCTGCGCGTGGTCGTGATCTCATTTGGAACAAGGATGTATTTTGTTTACGCTGGAACCTCGAATCCGGCGCGGGCGCACGCGCAGCGGATATCGAAATGACATCCGATTACGATTTACGACATCCATCTTGTTTTATTGCATGTTTGTGTTGCATTCGGTGCTGTTTATTTTTGTTATTTACTCAAGGTGACGGAGTCGGGGATACATAAATTACATAATAGGACATTAATTTCACACAGTGCCTTCTAGCATTCCTAGCACTAGTTTATGGATAAAATATGATATAAATATATATATTTGTATTTGTGTTTTGCATTTTATCATACAATACAACACCCAAATAACAACAAAAATCAATCTTCATAACACAAATGTTTGTCCTGGGAATCGAATAAATAAATAAATAAATCTCACAGGACATTAATTTCACACAGCGCTATCAAGTTTCAAACAAAGCTTTTAAAATGGGAACTAGATTACGAATAATTAATTACTGAAATACTTTTTTTGTATATATATATATATATATATATATATATATATATATATATATATATATGCAGGAAGCGATCTGACGTCTTCTGAAGGAAAAAGTGCATTTAAAGTGGCGTCCACCGGCATTTGACGTCCGCATACCGGACGCCACTTTGATGAGCGGTGGTACTTGAGTCCTTTTGGTCCTAAGTAACTGCAGAAAAGAAATCGATGGAAGCCAAAAAATCGATCCAATGCCTACATTTATATAACGGGTAGTTCCGCAAAACTCCTCAGTGACGATGCAGCGCTGCGGGCGCGCGTATATCTGCAGGCGTATTTGTTTGACGACGACACCGCGTATTTGACGTCCACCATCCGCCCGCGCGCCCGAGTGTTGCGACGTTGCCAGTTCGTGCAATTTTATTTACACTTGTCAGGCAGAGGCACTCGTACTTTCGATGTTGCGAAATATACACGTATCGCGCTGCGTATTATTTGACGCTCAGCTTAAAAACTACAAGTAGGTAATAGGTACGTGCTTCGTTTGAGTGAAATGAGTTTCCGTAATACACGTAGCAGAAACATACTAAAGCTGTGCAATGAAAACCGAATGGCTACAGGCAAGTATGATTTTCTTCTAACTAGCTTATTAATTTAGTAGTACCTACCTACCTGCCTAGTTATATGTATTGTCTTTTGATAGATGAATGAAATCCTACAGTGTAGATTTTTTACCCGACTGCTTAAGAAAGAGGGTAATGAATTTTAATGTGTACCTACCTGTGTAAGTTTGTCTGATTCTAAACGGCTTGACCGATTTGGAAATGCGAGTTGTCTCGTTCTCCAGAATGTCATAGGCTACATTTTATGTTTAAACACGTACTTTTACCATATTACATTAAAATTAAAAAAGATTTGTAACGTCAGTTCGAGTTAAATGAGTAATTATATTATATAGGTACCTACGTCTAACAGCTGCCAAGCAGTAGTGTGAAAACACTTCTATTTTTTTTATATCAATTCATAGTCTTGACTTCATTTTATAAGTACCTACTATAGGTACTTATACCTAAATACTTTAAAACTTATTGGAACCAACTCATCAATGTGGCGTCCGGTAGGTAGGTAGGTATATTGCGGCAAATGCGGAGGACGCCACTTTGAATGCGCTTTTACCTCCAGAGGATGTCAGTTTGTTTGCTTATTGGATAAATATTAATATACAAATGTAATAAACACTTTTCCTATAATTATGCTTATGTTTGCCCTATGCACCTACCTACCTATTGCTTGGCGTCTGTAATTCATATTAATGTGTCTACTAAATTTATTTGTCTATCTGTCGGTATGTTTGTTTGTTACGTTTTCACGGCTGAACGGATCTTGATGAAATTTGGTAAAAAGATGTATTACATTCGGGGGAAGAACATAGGCTACCCATTTTTATCCGGGTAGGTAGGGAGGTACCACGTGACCAACGCCGCAGGCGGATACTAGTACGTTAATAATTGTATACTAATATTTATCCAATAAGCAAACAAACTGACTTCCTCTGGAGGTAAAAGCGCATTCAAAGTGGCGTCCTCCGCATTTGCCGCAATATACCTACCTACCTACCTACCGGACGCCACATTGATGAGTTGGTTCCAATAAGTTTTGAAATAATTAGGTATACCTATTCAGTAGGTACTTAGAGAATTAAGTCAAGACTAAGAATTGATGTAAAAAAAATGGTTGTCTCATACAAAGTGGCGTCCACCGGCGGCATTAGACCTAACGGTCGCTACTTTGCTTCTTTAGATAAACAAATAGGTGTAGTATTCTTATGAGCTATATTCTTTTTCTAGAACTAGGTTAATATGCAACATGAATTAAAAAGTTTTTTTTTGCATTATTAGAGGCATAGATTTGGCTCATTCACATTTATATTTTTCTTCATAAGCCATAAACAGCTACGAGCGTTGCATGAAAAGTATGATTTGGCCACACTGTAGAAAAAATATGATACAAAATCACTCAGGCCGCGAGCTGGATGACAGCGACGAAGACGCGGCGACGCCTCTAGGTTAGGTATGCCACTCGCCGCGCCGGCCGGGGCGCCCGCGCCTCTGCCATCCAAGACACTACATTGCAAATGTATGCATTCAAACGCGCCGCTATCATCCAATTCGCGGTCGGGAGCATTTACCTTAGATCTGCGCTTACCGAACACTGCGCAAGGAGGGTCACCTATGTTTCTCAAGGGTATGTACGTTATGTAAGTTTAAGTGATAGGAATAAGACAAGTAATAGTCTAATCCTTTTCTTACTAATATTATAAACGCGAAAGTTTGTATGGACGTATGGATGTTTGTTACTCTTTCTCGCAAAAACTACTGAATAGATTTTAATGAAACTTGAAATGTACATAGCTTGGGCCCTAACGTTTAACGTTTACGTGTTTGTTCGTTAAGGTTTAACGAACAAAGGCTCTGTCCAGCAGTGGACACTAATCGGCTGTAAAAGAAGAATAAAGAAACGAAAAATTGTTTTTTGACTATTTTTAAACCCCGATCTTCGCCCCCGATTTAAAAAGAGGGGTATTATAAGTTTGACCGTTATGTGTGTGTGTTTGACGGTATGTCTGTCTGTAGCACCGTAGCTCTTAAACGGGTGGACTGATCCAGATGCAACTTTTCTATTTGAAAGCAGGTTTTTTATCGGTGGTTTTTAAACATGTTTTATCAAAATCGGTTTAGCCGTTTCAAGTTCTGGTGATATTCATCAACTCTGTACTCTAAGTACTTAAGTTTGATCTTTAGTAAATTAGTAGTAATTTAGTAATTAATTACCTAATATATACTTCATTCATTCTTCATCATCATTATCTTCACAGCCCAAAAAGTCCATGGGCCTCTCCTAAAGTATAGGTACAATTGGGAATAGATCAATTATTTCATGATGAAATATCGGGGTTATTAATTTTTTTTACTTGTTATTTTAAAACGCAGTCCGGTTCTATATTTTTTAACAATTTAATGTATTCCTACACCGCTCGTAGCTGATTACGCTTATTTTACAAACATTTGTTGAAATATTTTTAACATAATAGGATTCTTCTGAAGGACCAATAGCATTATACTATGCGGATATTTTTAATTGTGAAAAACTAATAATACGCGACAACTTGAAACACGCTTTAGGTACTTTTAATCAATAATGTAATTATTTTTAGGTGAAAGGCAAAAAGAAAAAAAGAGAAAAGCAAACTCAAAAGATCTATCGCCATTTGATGATTCTTCGCCATGTGATGATCCTCCGCCATTTGACGATCCTCTGCCAATGGATGATCCTCCGCCATTTGATGATTCATCGCCATGTGATGATCCTCCGCCAATTGATAATTCTACGCGATTCGATGATCCTCCAACATATGAATATCCTTTAGGAGATTCCACATTTTTAAACAATATATCTGAATCGCCGATACCAAATTTCGACTTTATCAGTGACGTTAGCGAAGGATCTAATGACCAAAATTATACACCATCATCGAATGGCGATGAAACGTCATCAGATGACGATCATGAGCCGGATGACCCGGCAGAAACTGAGTGCTTCGATAGGTCCTACAAGGTAAATATAGAATTAATATTCCTAGCGATTCCAATCTTTACTTTTATATATTTTTAACTAGCCGCGCTTTGCGGTTTCACCCACGCAAAAATAGTTTCTTATGTGCTTTAAGTCTTCCTTATCTTTTAAAGTATATTTTTCCCTTTCATTAAAATCTGTTCAGCCGTTTAGTCGTGTTTCACTTTTACACATTAAGTAGGAAGTTTTAGTTGTTGTTTTATGTCCTATGTAACTAGCATAATAAATCCAGTATTTATATTTAGCATTGTGTAGGTCTAGGTATCATCTCATTGTCACTTATATTTAAATAAAATTAGTTTTAGCCTGTTAAACATAATAATTTATTAAAATTTATTTTGAAATATTTTAGGATACCAAAACATCAGATAAAGAAAATGAAATGGCATCAGAGGAACATTTAGAAGCTGGAGAAAAGGTGGTAAGGAAAGAACAAGATTCAGGCACACCGTCAGAAGATACGAAAGGTAAACGCATTCGAGAAAGAGATTTCTGTTTTTATTGTGAAACCTTTGTTCTAAATTTTGCAAGACATATGGTCCGCAACCATGTATCAGAACCCGAAGTTCAATTTGCAATCGCTAAGCCCAAAAATAGCTTGGCGCGTAAAAATACATTTGCAGACTTAAGAAAAAAAGGTAATTTTGTAAGTAATTCACAAACTGGGTTCAAACCTGTGAAGAAGTGTAGGTTTTCTGATAAAAATGACTATTTACCATGCTCAAAATGTTTAGGATTTTATGTCAAAAAACAATTGTGGCGACACGTAAAAAAATGCGATGATAGTACACCGTCAAACAACGCACAAGTTAAGGCACAAAACTTTCTTGTACGTCATGTGAAAGTTGACAAAAACTTGATTAATAATGTATTTCCACGTATGAAACCAGATAAAACTTCATTGGTTGCAAAAAAAGACAAATTGATTTGTATGTTCGGAGCACAGTATTTGAGGACACACCGTGAAGAACATTTTGCAACTGTTGTTTCACGTAAAATGAGGGAATTGGCGAAATTGCTAATGGAAGTGACTAAATTGAAGCCGGATATTACCAGCCTTGAACAAGTACTAAAACCGCAATACTATGACACTTTAGTACATGCGACCAAAGTCGTAGCCCGGTTCAATGAAGAAAAGAGACAATTTGACGCACCGACCTACGCGATGAACATTGCAACATCTATAAAGCAATGTTGTAGTATAGCTTTACTGGAGAGTTGTAAAAAGGAAGCCACCATTGGCACGGCAAGTGTTCAAGCTGATCTAAATACACTTTCGAAATTAATTACAGAAAATTGGAAGTTTGATATATCTAGCCAGGCTGCTGATGATCTGAATGTCAAAAAATGGAACAAAACAACAATTGTTCCACTTGCTGCTGATTTAAAATTATTCAAAGATTATCTGCGGGGTGTCTCAAAACGGTCATCAGAAAATTTAACACAATCGAAGGAAAAAATGAATGTTGAAGCTTTTAACAGCTTGGTAGAGAGTACATATTGTCGCGTGCTCCTTCTTAATAGACGTCGACCCGGTGAACTTCAACGTTTAAAATTAAGTGATTACAAGGAACACGGGAACGAAAGCAATAAATATGAAGAATTTGACAAAGTTCTTTCTGCGACAGAAAAGATTTTAGTAGATAAATTAAAAAGAATTGTGATCCGTGGTAAAAGAGGAAGAGGAGTTCCAGTCCTATTTAGTACAGATGTTCAAGATGACATAGAAAAAATATTATCAGTGAGACATATGTACATTAAAAATGACAACAATTTTCTTTTTGTAAAAGTAGGTGGAGGAACTGTTTGTGGCTACAAAATTTTAAAAAAGTATGCTCAAGCATGCGGAGCTAAAAATTTCCAAGCTCTTACGTCTACGCGGCTTCGTAAACACTTAGCCACGATGACTCAATTATTTACCATGACTGAAACAGAGCTAGAGCAACTAGCTAACTTTATGGGTCACACTTTAAGTGTACATAGAGATAATTATCGTTTACCAAGCGATGTTTATCAAACAGCAAAAATCTCTAAGCTTTTACTTTTAATGGAAGATGGAAAAGCAGATAAATATCAAGGGAAAACTTTAGACGAAATAGACTTAAACATGAATGAAGAAGTTATAGGAGACGAAATAGAAAACCAGGAAGTTCTTGAGTTTGAATTAGAAGAAGAAGCTGAACTATTACAAAATATGAATCCAAAGCGAAATACTAATTTGAGTAATACCGATCAAGTGATTTTACAAGAGTCGACTAATAAAATATCTACGGACATTAACAAAAAAAAAAAAAGAACACTTGTTCCTTGGACTGCAGAACAAAAAAATGTAGTGGTAAAATACTTTAAAGATCATATCAAGCACAAAAAACCCCCAAAACGTGCAGAATGTGACGAATTAACAGCAAAAAATCCTACACTTCTTCACAATAAAGACTGGCTAAAAATTAAAGTGTTTGTTCAAAACACTTATACCAAAAATTGATTATTTTAGAATGAACAATTAAGAACGGATTAATGCCAATTTACCTTCTTGATTTTGTTATATGGTAAAAGCAAATCTTTTTGTTTGAACTTATCCCCTAAGTGTGCGGTTGACACTATAAAAATATAAATTTATGTTTTAATACATTTTTTACATTAAATGGAAGCCAACCCGTCATACTCAACTCTTTTCTTAACCTACAACCTACAACCCTCGTAGCTGATTTGGGCATTGTTACATACGTTTATTTTAGATATTATGGTACACCTGTGCCTGTACCACCATATTCCGATCGCGGTCGCTTTAACTTTCTAAAGTTCGATTTACTACAAATTTAAATTATATTTTCTCTATAAATAAGCAGTTTTACCATTGTACTAAAGTACTATAGTAAAACTGTTCAAGTCGCAACTAAACAATCTGTAATTTGGATTTGATATAAACAGAATTTTTAAAAGAGAAAGCGATCGCGTTGGTTATACGGTGGTAGGTACGCCCCCTGATCTCATTATAATAAAATATGTTAGTTTTAAGTTATTGCCAAAAATAATCCTGTTTCAAAACAATAGAGAATTATACTGTACCTATTACATAATTATACCTGTGCCTGTACTGTACCACCGTATTCCGATCGCAGTCGCTTTCGCTCTTTAAAGTTCGATTTACTACAAATTTAAAGTATATTTTCTCCATAAATAAACAGTTTTAGTATTGTACTTTACGAAAGTTCAAGTCGCAACAAAGCAATCACTTGGATATCTTTGGATTTGATATAAATCGAAATTTTAAAAGCAAAAGCGATCGCGATGGGATTACGGTAGTACGCCCCCGATCTCATTATAATAAAATATGTTAGTTTTAAGTTATTGCCAAAAAGAGTCCTATTTCAAAATAATAGAGAATTATACTGTACCTATTACTTTATGTTCATAAGCTAATATTTTATGAAGATTATCGTCTCCTTTTCCATTTAATAGTAATAATATTGTCATCGTATTCACGTTGCACGCTTGCACGAAACTGACTGATATTCTTCATTGTGTGAGCGAGATACCTAAGTATTCCAAGCCTTAAATATTTTATACAACAACAAGGCTTCATGTTTGTGACAATTCAATCGCACAGACCTACGCATAATTTTTCTCGAAATTAATATTAAGTACCTACCTACCTACCTTTAAAATATTCTTCGGTTTTCTCCGCAATGCGGGCTATCCCTTAGATTTATATACTTAGATTATTTTGACGAAATATATTATTTCTCATAAGATAATGCTCAAAACAGATTTGTTTCAAAACGCCTAGTTATATAATGAAAAATGTAACAATGAGAGTGAACACTTGACAATAATAAAACAGTGATTACCAAAAAATCTTTTATTTGAAGTAGGTAGATAGAAATTAAATATTATGAAAACATGGTCCGTCCTAGCGTGCCGATGAATGTTAGGTAGGTAACTGCAACGAGTATTTTTCTGAAACAAGACGATAGGTTCATTAGAAAACGCTCACACCGACCAATAAATTATAGACGGGCGAAGTAGCAAACAATAGCTAGTGTTATAAGTAATAGGTACGCTCTGTGCGTATGACCGAGGCAGATGGTACCTAGGCTAGTTAGGTACCTACTTACCTACAGCGATATAAGTAGAGAGACATGCCCTCCCCTCCCTACACAATGGGGACTTGCCCTAATCACCACGCTTGGCAGGCGGTTGGTGATATGCAGCAGCATCGACCTGAGTCTCTATAGATATAGAGACTCAGGTCGATGCAGCTGCATATCTCCTGTTATAGTCCTGTAGTCGCCTCTTACGACATCTACGGTAGGTAAGGGAGGGGCCCATATGCCGGGGCTGCCACGGCGAATGTAGAAAGAAGGTCACCTGCCTAGGTATTTTTTGGTTTTATAACACGTAGGAGGAATAGGAACATAGGTAAGTTCATTATAATAGCACATCAAGAGTGTAAGCTTGCACTGAGCTTACCAGTCTGTAGGTATATTTAAGTAGGTAGGTTTTAACTAATTAATATAAGCGAGCAGGTACTTACCAATTATTTACAAAAACATTCATCCTCTGGGTATTCTTCTTCTGGTATATTCATTCATTATATGGTGGGTATATTTCTTGTGGTGGTCGTAGATTGCGTGTTGGCAAATATTGCACCAGAAAAAGGCACTGTGGTTATAGGTTTTGTATGTTATTACGATTCATGGATCGCACAAAATGATACGGAATTATATATTATCATAATTTATTAGTTTACCACAAATACATTTTTTCACTAACATAAAGTGGGTAGACTTGTGATATATATATGACTTGTGATAAAGTGGGTACCATCTTTGAGAAACATTTTAAAGTCCTTTTTTTTAAAACATGTCCACATCCAAAATTACAACCATGATTGTCACGCGACAAGTGAGTGACGAATTCACCGACTGTCTAGTTACACTTACTACCTACCGTAACTATACATATAACTCATGACGGTTAACATATTAATGCTCGAGGTAGGTTAGCTAAAAGAAAGAGATAGATCGTAAGTAAATGCTTGCAACGTCGCATTTCCACGCACACACACACAAGGACGTCAAATAATCGATGCAATAGATAAAAAATGATGAATATATGAAGGAAACCAGAATGTCATCATTATGGTTCGGGGTTCACATATGCTTGTGCATGACTGTAAGAAGAATATTTTTGCAAATCAAGTCACATGAAAATGACAGATTCCACGGAGTAGGCTATCATTAAACTAAGCAATATATGCATAGAAATTCATAAAAATGTAAACAGAACTGGGGGACGTCATACCGATGCACAACATGCATGACGCCAAAAGTGACGCTGGATGTATATATATATATATATATATATATATATATATATATATATATATATATATATATATACAGTATATACATACATATGCAATGTACCTAGTAATCGAATCCACAACCTAGTGAAATAATAGTTTTTACCAAAACCATACAATTTTGGAGGAGGCCCTGTCCAGCAGTGGACATGTAATTGGTTGTTGAAGTAGAGCGCGTAATAATGATTTGTTAGTTTTTCACTACTAATCTGTATGAAGCTCTGGTTCCATATAACACGCAATAGCAGATAGAGCTCAGTTAGTATTCTATTCTATTCAAGTTTCATTATCATCCCATGTGATCTTCAAGAGGCCCAATATATTTCACACGCAAACTACTTCGGTAGGTACTATTATTACATCTATTTTTGCATGTTTTAACGGTGGAATATTTTTGATATCTGTGTGCTCTGCCATGCTATCGATCATGTGCGGGAGTGTAGGTTGGTTATCACAAGCTAGAATTTTCACAGTACGCATCATCATCATCAAAAGCCATCATTAAGGTCCACTGCTGGTGCTGTCCAGCAGTGGCAGAAGCATTCTCCAAAATTTGAGGGTTTTACCATAATCATCAAGCTTAACAAGCGGATTGGTGATCGCAGTAAAGGTGTAAGTTACATAGAAGCAAGCTGCGGTCCTTCTGGTGAGATCCTTTAGTCGGCTTCTAAGATATCCGCGGGCTGAGCTGGAGGGGTCGATTCATAAACCGCGACCGCCACGGCCATACACAATACATAGTGTTTCATAAATATAATTGGATAATGTCCTGTAATATTTATTTATCGCAGACTTATTCACCTGGCGGTTCTTGACAGCTGCTTTCTTTCACGCGTTCGGCTATAGTGCGTTTGGTTTGTCCAATGTATGAACGGCCGCAACTGCAGTCTATCTTTTACGTTACACTATTTACGTATATATATATATATATATATATATATATATATATATATACGTTTATAATTTGATGTCACCTAATTAGTAACCAATACAAATGGCAATAATTTTGTTAATTACATGACACTACACAAGCGCAAAGTATGAATGTGTCGAACGTGCCAGCTTTTCGTAATACATCTATACCTTATTTTATTGTTATTATATTTATCTACGCTTCTTATCAGATAACAGCTTCTGTTACAAGTACTGACTGCATCATTATCATCACCCCGCTGTTCAATGCTGGACATGACTTATCTCCAAGGCTGGTGAATGTTAGCGTAATCTCCTCGCTTCGCAGGTTGAAAATCGCAGATTTATACAGCATACAGTCGAGAACGCCGTCTGTTTGTTTAATTATTTAGTTTATAGTTGACAGCAACGTATACGTTTAATTAGATTATACATTAAGAAAGTCATAATTATGAACCTAGATCTATTTCTTGTCTATGAAAAAAATGCATAAACTATGTTTAGATTCAGTAGTTTTGTCCTTTTGACAATTTTCGGCTGATTTTTGGCAGTACAACCTTGGAGGCTTCATGGCGGAATAGGTTTCTTTTAGACAAGTGCGATAGGCTTTAATCTTCTTCATTGCTTGTTTTTCAATTTATTTTCTCTTCTTTACTTGTTTTTCAATTATTACTGGTGGGAAAAAGGAAATAATAAAAATAATAGAATAAAAAATCCACATAACTTTTGTGTGGCTTCGAAAATAAGTTCAACATTCAAATAAATTCCGTTGAAAGCACGGCGGGCACAGGTGGCAGGCACCTGCCACCTACCGTCACGGCAGGTGATCACCCTCACTTTATAGGCTAGTAGAACTTTGCCTCTACTTGCTCATGCTGAGGCTATTTACATCATTGTAGCCTTAGATTACCGACCATTGCCGTCCACGCTACGCATGCTCATATGCCTTGGTATTTCGAGTAGGTATCAGGTTTCACACACCCCAGCAGATAAAATCTTATCATGAAATGTCGCGTAATAAAATAAAATAATAAATGGGCGTAATCTGTTCGAGCTTAGAACTTTTTTTTTTATTGGGAAGCCTTCATCTCATTTCATCACTTTGTCAAGTTATGATAAGCATGAGATCTGAGTGCGTAGTGCGAGTTGCAATCGAAATTCACTCGATTCGCGTTTGCCTACCGTGAATGGTGAATAGGTATTCTTTTCCGTACAAATCCGTGGTAAACGCAAACGCGTTTGAGTAGGTATGGATCAAGCAGAAAACTCAGACTAGACACACGATTGTCAATATATTATTCCATCTATTTTAGATCTTTCAAAATTCGGTCACTATCGCTACGTGCAAAATCCGTGAGTGCAGTCTGCTTTGTCTTAAAAGCTTGTTGTTGTTTTTTTTTTATTTAAAAAGTAATGGTATTTTAAACAACATACTTCCCGTATTTCCGAATCAGGCATCGCAGGTTCATTTTGTGTAATTTTATGAAGAGATACTGGTGGAATTATAAATCGGTCCCAACTTTAATTCCACCAGTTGAATCAACTTGAATTTCGTTTTCATCAATGTGTCAATGATGGCGGCGTGCGCTGGTGTACGTAGAGTAGAGTGGGCCACAGTGGAACGGCTTTATTCAGTCTCACACTGTTGCTCAAGCGAAAGGTTATACGAGTAATGTGCTTCAATACCAGTTATACTGTACCTACTGTGTATGTATTCCATTGCGTGTCTTGCTCCAGGGGTCACTACGTATGGCCTGTCATAGGTTCATAGGTTAGGTTACATAAAGAGGCTGTACAATGTAGAATAGGGCTTAAGAGCGCCAATAGTTTGGGTACATGAAACTTGTTGTTTTGTCATTTTGGGTTATCAGACACACTACTGGTGAAAAAAGATTCAGCCAGCTCCCGAGTCTGTTTAGGATTCCGGGTGAAGTGCGCCTCCACCTTCGACCTTATCATAATTTGACACCTTCATCTCATAAAAGCCAAGCGCGTCGTAAAATAAAATAAAATAAAAATCTCGATAGAAAATAAAACGGACACTGTTCTGCACACATTTTTTTTTTCTGTGAAATAGTAATTCTTTAATTTTAATAATTCTTTTGTGTATTTTTAGTTTAATTGGTAGGTAGGTAGTTATTATGTTGAGACACCCACACATTATTATCTTTATTTATTTAACTTTTATTTATAGGGTTATTCTTACTACATAATCTGTTTTTACATAATCTTACATTTACATTCTAAATATTTTTATTTTAGATACCTCTCTTTAGTTATCACGTAAATAACAAAAAATATGTTTTAGCAATTAAATCCCGCTCATCCGTTTCACGTATGGCGCCGTGTACCTAATGTTACTAGACGTTTAACACCACGCCATCTATCCCCGAACTAAGCAAAGCTTGTTATATGGGAACTATAATAGATGACGGAGAATATGAATACAAGTTTGTACTAGTTGTAAAACACCCAAACACAGAATAAACATCTGTATTCATCAAACAATGTTTATCCCGGGTGTGAATCGAACCCACAACCTATACAGCAAACAATTCAAACATTTTCTTGTACCTCTGCGTAATTTAAGGTGTTTGTATTTTAAAATCCGCCATAATAGCACATAGTCCTCAACACTAGTCCTCTGAAATGATCAGCTATAAGAAAAAATAAAGCAAGATCGGACAGACGCCTACAGACAAGCGTATAGGGTCTTATTGGTATTCTTTGGGTACAGTACCCTAAAATGTACCTGTATAATATCAAATCAGCAATGCCGATGCACCCTAATTGTCGAATCGGTGTTATGTTATATGGAACAAAAAACCACTTTGCTAATTATAATTACAATGTTATTGTTTATTTCTGAACAAAAATAACTTTAACATGTCCTAAACAATCAACCGCTTTCATACCGTGATGGGTCAATTTACAACTCTGATGCAGAATATACTACACAGGCTTTTGCCCGGGGCTTCGCACGTGTGGTAGGTACCTGCCCGGATAAAAAGTTGCATAATAATGTTGGCACGGAGAAGCCATACCCTATAATGCCAAATTTTATTGAAATCCGTTGGGCAATTTAGTCATGAAAGGTAATTTTATTTAATCGGAAAACAAACAAAGTTACTTATAAAATTATAATAAACGAAACTATTGACTAATAATATGTTTACACGTATAGAAACTAGAAAATACTTGTTCATGTAGTACTTATTTTATAAAAAACAATTTTAAAAGGAAAAACAACTAGTGAACTAAGTTAAACCAGTGGTTGGAGAGAACGCGTTTGAAAGCAGAGGGCTACTATAAAATTCTATTACCTATTTGTATATTTTATTGTATCATATCAACAGCCTATTAGTGTTAGCAAAGCTAGAGGGTTTTGCCAGAATAACCACTGTGGTGGCACGGAAACGGCCCACCCGATGTTAAGCGGTTACCTTCGCTTATGTGTGCTCACAGCATAAGAAGCATAATTATACCTCTATACTACTAAGGTAACAAACAAACAGGCAAACGGTCAAAACGGTCCCGCAGGAACATAACACTATAAAAATATATTTACTATTATTATAGTGTAACTTGACTGCGATATTTTGTAAGTTTAAAACGCCTTTTAAAAAACCCCATAGAGAAAACCTCGACAGACCATTCCACAATTTTATAGTTCCAGGATGAAAGTTCTTTCGAAGTGATTTTTGTGTTTTATGACACTTATTTTTCATGGACTGATTTTCTTCACATTGCCTTATTTGCGTTCAACAGGTCGTCTACATAAAGCCCTTATTCGTCATCATTTACTTAAAAAGCCAAGCCCCCTTTAAATATTTAACTTAGGTAAGATATGTGTAGGTTGAGGCTTTGGCAGATAAACAACAAGATGGCCGATGAAAAGGCTGTTAAAGGCCCAGTATCTGTATTTTGTATCTTTTATTGCATTCGTTATTTCAATAAGGCTTCATTTCGGACATTTATTTTTATTTTTTATTGTACGATGGAGAAGTGCTTGGCCTCATCTCACCTGATTTTCAAGTTATGATAAGGCCGAAAGTGGAAGTGCACTTCACCCAGAATCCTTAATGAATTGAGAAACTGACTATCTTACCTACATGCCGAAACACAACAATTTCAGAATTATTGTTATGGCGACATAATTAGATAAGATGATGGTAGCTAGCCAGGCGGACTTAAACAAAGTCCTACCACCAACCAAAACCAAGCACAATATTGTACTCCCCTGGAAATCGAACCCGGACCGCACTACAAACCACTAGGCCACAGAGGCGGTCGACTAGACCACAGAAGCGGTTACTAGACCACGAAAGCGGTTAAAATTCCTATATAATAATACGGTTTAATTACATATCATTCTCGTATAAAACCCGAAAGAGAACAAACATCTCACCACACAAATATTCGTCTCGAGTGGGCATCGAACCCATGACCTATTGTTTATCCCTTGTGTTATTCTATAATGGGTTTGTCCCAAGTGTTATTTGAATAGGAGGTTTCTTCCGCTTCGTAATTGAACAAGGCTTCCTATAAGAAAGGCTTTTATGGTTTTTACATTTGAGTAACCCAATATCTTTGTGAATGAGTTCGTACAAACTCGAGTTATATTACTATAGAAAGTTTAGGTGTGCCCTTTGAGTTAGTCTCTTATAGTCATCATCTTCCTGTCCTTATCCCACTCTGGGCAGGGTTGGCATAACATGTTCTTATCTTCCATTCACTCCTATCAGCCGTTAGCTCATCATCCACTCCTTTCAGACGCATCTCCTCTCTTACGCAATCGATCCAT
Source organism: Venusia cambrica (assembly GCA_951394065.1). Classification (NCBI taxonomy): domain Eukaryota; kingdom Metazoa; phylum Arthropoda; class Insecta; order Lepidoptera; family Geometridae; genus Venusia; species Venusia cambrica. The sequence continues at coordinate 3,992,667 of OX596057.1, forward strand.
CTCTTTTTCGGTCTTCCTCTACTCATAAAGACTTTCAAATTCATTCTCAATTTTGCTTGTAATTTGACTTTCTTCCCTCCGCATACATGCTGTCTAAATAACGTTTTAGCAGATTTTTCTTGCTGAAAAATATACCATACATATATTCCGAAGTTTTGAAGTACCTACTTATAAGTATTAACATCCAAACAAACTTTCGCTTTTATGATATTATTGTGAAATACGAAAGTGCAAGGAGATAGAAAAAAAAAATTGTTTTTGCCTAAATATATAAGGACATAGTAAATTAAATAAGAAAATATTGTTTTTGCCTAAATATATAAGGACATAGTAAATTAAATAAAATAAAAACACAAAACAATTGAAAAAAAAGGATACCACACAGCATTAAAATAAAAACACAAAACAATTTACAAAACAGGGTACCACACAGCATAATGCTATGGAAGGTTATTCCAAAGCGCTGGAAAAAAGCTTAAATGAAATTAAAGTACTAGATAGTCATAAAGTCATCCTTACATGAAAAATCCGTTTTCTGACGCGTACTAAAAACCAGTTAAATCACAACGATGGCAATAGAAGCATAGGAAAAAGTCGGCGTGCCCATCTCCCACGACCAAAATGGCAACAACTTTACAAAGCAATGGTACTTTTCCGCATGACAAGCACTCACGGGCATCAAGGGTTCCTCGCTTTTAGGTACGCGTTGTACAGTTTTTGGTAAACGCAACTTCAATACACATCTTTAATTAAAAAAAAAAAACGCGACTACCCGTAGCCTAGGCTATATCTAACTATGATAACAATAATATTTTTGATAATATGTGATTTGTTATTCCATATTGGTTGGCACGAGTTTTAGTTCATATAATTCTTCTACTTCTTCTTCTTCTTAGCCACTTTCAACCCTAATAGTGTAGGCCGCCTTCATGTCATGCAACTTTTGACGGATTTTTCATATAATTAATAAATTATTTAAAAATAATGTGTTTGGGTGTTACATTGTTACATATGTATTTACCAATAAAAGGTATTCATGTATTATTTCCGTAATCTAGTTTGCTTAGTTTGGGACTAGATAGCGCTATCTGGAATAATTGTCCTGTAACCTAGCGGATTTGACACTCAATATTTTTCTATTTTAAAATGGATCTTGGCTGAAACAATAAACTAATTTACAAAAAACTGTAAAACGCGCCCATATCCCAGAGTAACCACCTTAAGCTCCACTGGATTCCAACACGGATGGTGCTGTAGCATTCCTAGGCGGGGATGGCATCTGTATGCTGTTTAACGGTGGGTAATGCTTCGATGAGCATTACTTACGTGGTTTGTTTACCTGTACAAAGATGTACAAAAGATAGTAGTTGAATATTCAGTGGAATTACAAAAACGTACAGATAAACGACCCGGGAACGTCATCAAGTTTTGTAAATTGTAGTATATTAACATATAATTTAGCCTCACTTCAAAGTTTTACGAAAACATGGTTTCATAAGGTATTACACTCTACATACCTCTACATATTTGGAATCGGCAATTTGCCTTCTTTGGAGTCCATATTGTTCTAATGAAATAAAACAAATACTTTTTCCTCATACCACACCTGCCCCCATATTAAAATATAGTCTTTGTCACTCCAACAATGTAGACAAACCAAACGACTTCTCACACGTCGAACTCTATCATCCCGTTATAGCTAATGAAATAAAAACCCTCCTGAGGCAGTAGAATAAAAACGCGAAGTAAAAAATCTTTAGAACCGAATCTATTAATTATGTCTTTCTATGAATTATGACATCAATTCCGCATTCTGATTATGTAAACTGGAAAGTAGCCTCAGTCCTTCGTCACAGCATGCCTTCCCAGTATGCGCGGGTGCTCATTATCATGCTCTCAGTGTCCTCCATGACGCACGCTATAACTGCGAAGACACGATCAAACATATCATCATCTTCTTTATGAATAGATAAGCTCTAAACCTCTCATCATCATCTAAGGCGCTAAAGCTGCGGCTGGTCCCTGGCCTGGTTTAGTATATTTCGCCATATAACTCGGTTTCTGGCTTCTTCTTTCCATCTTCTCACTCCTATTGCTCAGGTCCCAGCCATCTGAGCTTTGGTCTTCCAGGGCCGTTTGGTCTGCCATGTAGGAGACGCTGTTTAGGCAATCTCTCTACGTGGTCTGCCCACTGAAGACGACCCACTTTGATGAACTTTACAATGTTTGACTCTGAGAACATGCTGTTAAGCTCATGATTGTAGCGTGAGCGTCAGTAGTCTACATGGATGTAGACTACTACATTTTTGGTGCTGAGATGGATCTCAGCACCAAAAATGCGCCTGAATATCATGAGGCTCGCCTGGGCATTAATTGAGTGAGGATGAGATCTACGATGGAGCAAGCTTTCCCAGAAGCTGCATATAAAAGGCACGTAACACAGCGAACGGCACCAAGCTGTCGCTGTGTTTGGCAGGAGGAGATCACAAGCCAGGCGGACTTTTACTGGCCCTTGGCTTAAGGCCAACGATTCCATTGCCCGGGGTAGACCACCAGGAGGATCTTCTCTGCCAGTCACTTCTATCAGTCGTCTGCTCCTTTCACAGGCACACCCTCCATTACGCAATCCATTCATCTCTTTTTCAGTCTTTCTCTACCCATAAGCCTTCTTACTCACCGTTATTCTTGCATTACCATGCCAGCCATACTCCTTCTGTTTATTTAACATAATAATATATTTATCAAATAGTTTACTTTATCAATGGAGTGGATACAAGACCGCAGACAAACACAAGCGCACTTCTTTTCGAAAGTTTGTTTTTGAAGCTTACCGTCAAAGCGGCAATTCTTACACCATTGTAAGCTAGACCAAACTTGCAAAGTGACTCGACTTTATAGGACTCCCTAACAAGTGGCTCGCTATACTGATCAAACGGTGCTACGGGAACCATTTACTTTGACTTTGTAAACATGTTCTACTCCAGTGTTTTTTTATCCCTCCTTTTGGGTAGGACACTAACATACTTCCTGCTGCGCTCCAAATCTGCAGTGGGCAACAACCTGCATGAATGTGGCAGACTGTCCACAAACAGAAAAAAATGGCGAGATATCGTGAAGCGAGCCCCATCAGCCAGATTATTATATCTGTGAGTTCACTCTGTCAAGATCAATAGTGTGCCGACTGGAATTAAGACATAATATTACCACACTTACTCACATACATAACATACTGTTGATGGCCGCGACCCCGATCTAATCCGGTATCACATTCACCCCTGGGTGAACCGAAACAAAGTTGGCGCCTTAATCAACTTTATTTATACATTTAAATAAGACATCCAATAGAAAAAAAACAAAGTACAAATTAAATGAGTGAGTCTTAAAACAGTTATTAGTTTTACAATCTACAGGATCGATAGGTCATGTCACTAGGCTAGGCCTACGTGACCGCTAGCAGACATCCTAAGCTTCCCAAATCCGTCGTAACGAGGCATTGTCTTATTGACGTCAATTGCTTTGTATCTGATCGCCGAATGTGATACTATGTCCTTTAAATAAACCATTGTGGCGGTAGTCTGGCGATTGACTTTGGGTTTATGACGAAACAATTCGTAGAAATGGCATGCCAACTGCATGTAGTTAGTCATAGAGCCTTATTGAGAGACTGGCGCAATTGCTTGTACTGGGAACGTTGCTAATGCTGATGCAGAATTAATGGGTCAAACAATATTTTGGTGCTTGATGAGACATTGCAGCATGTACTCGTAGGTCAGGTAATTTACAATTTTTCCTGTGATTTCGTTACAAATGTAACATTGACCTAAACATTCACTTGTTCCATTGATCCTAATGAACTCGTGACTCTCTTAGTGAGCGTTTTAAAGATATTGGTATTCTTAGTCAGTTCTGAATACATTTTTGAAAATCTAATGCACACACACAAGAATATTGACAAGTTTAGTAAAGTGATGTACACAACGTTAATATACTTTCATCCGAGGTATCCCTCGGGGATACATAAACTGTACCTACGACGAAAATAAAAACATCTTTGTCATTCTTCTTTAATCGACATTTAATTAGTTACAGTAACGAAAACTGTTTGCTCGCTATTCTTTTTTATAACTAATGTTCGAAAAAGCCAGTAGTCAGTAATTTTGCAGATTTGGGGATAAAAACATTCAAATTCAAATTCTGTTTATTGACCATAAAAAATATTACCATAATTTTGGCATGTCATCCTGATAAATTTTATCAAAAGGTACTAAAATTATTAATAAATTATACTTAAAACGAACATCATGTAAGTATATAATTATTTGCATCAAAAACTGACACTTAATTGGATTTCTTTGGCTTTGATTATACTCCTAATTTACCATATTGATTATGAATACATATGTATACATTTAGTTTTGTAGCATTATACTGATTTCATACTAATATGACCCAAAATAAATAAATGACGGCATGTATCTCAATTGCGAACCGTGGTACCTCTGATTACCCTGATTACTAGGTGATACTCATAAGATCTACGCTCTGAGTAGTGATCAGAGATCTATCCTCGAAGGGACTGTCTGTTACTTTAATTTTTATGTAAATATTGTACCTTTCTCGTATAAAATATGTACTCATCTATTTTTTTCTGATCAATGTGTCTCCACTATATATCACTATCCATACTACACGTGAGTTATCTGGAAAAAAATGTTTCATAGCATTAAGTTTGGCATGTACTTCTTTCTTTAATTAGTGCAACAAATAATGTTCTAGCTATATACCTATGTACTTACCACGTTTATCTTTTACACTTAAATAATATACAAGGTAGTTAAAGTTGGATACAATGAACGCAAGTAACTACGTAATGAAGAGAAAAACTCACACGCGTTAACTATTACGTCCGAAGCACTTGCAATCATCAATGACGCAGAAAAGGCAGATTCTGTATCAATCATGATTCCGACGAGCGGCTTGAGAAGACAATGCGATCTATAAATAGGAGCTCTCAATTGCAGTGCAGGCTGATTAATTACAATGTAATTATAAATGGAGACAAATTGGTTGAATACGCAAACTTATATCGAAAGAGCGTGCTGCACGCATGTCAAAATGGACAGTTAAATATCATACATAACAAATACAGCAGTAGGTAAACCTGCAACTGGTTATATTTTGTAATAAGGTGCTATAATATGATACTTTATGCAATGGATGTGCCTCTAACCTTTCCTGGGCCCTTATTGTGTAAGTTAACATCGTCAAAATCATCAAAATCGACTTCATTTTTGACATTTGAAACCTACCTTCAAATGTCACTTTTGTCTTTATTTTTGCCAAATTCTAACTGGGTAAGACCATTGGTAATCGTCTTGAAGTTCACTGGTAATGGATTTCAATTTACGTTATTAGGCTACTGGTGGTATACCAGTCCTCTGTGGTGCAGTAGTTCGCCCACAGGTTCCAGGATTCCAGGGTTCGATCCGTAGGAGGTACAAATTCGTGATCGGTTTGGTAGGCCGCGTGGCTAGCTACCTCCATCTTACCTAAGTATGACGCCATAACAACAATTCAAATGGTTGTGTTCCGGCATGTAGAGCTAGGATGGCCAGTCATCAGTATGTTGAGGATTCCGGGTGAAGTACGCTTCTACCTTCGGTCTTATCATAACTTGTCAGGTTAGATGAAGTCTAGGCGCTTCCCCGTAAGAGAAAAAAAAGAGGGATAAGGATATGCAATAGATAATTAAGGAATGAAAAGGAAAAAATAATAATTAAGAGATTGTATGAAGGATGACGTTTAGGAAGAAGCGAGTGCTGAGATGAAGGCTGAAGAATAAATATTGAGGAAATAACATTGTTCCGAACAGGCTTAATACTCTCGCTACAGTAGCATAGCACTCAAGTAAGCCGTCTAGTGGGTACTGTTTTGGTTTCTGAGCATTTTAGTTCCTAACTTTACGTTCTAGGGGTTTTTACAGTTTTCATACATATTTTTTACCGTGGACATATTTTTAATCAGATATTTTCAAACTGTTTTAGTTTGAAAAATAACACAGTCACCTCACGCGAGAACCGCCCCAACTAAACACAGTAATCTGGTCTTCCCACGAGGACAACAGATCATGATTAATTATACTCACGTTGAGATATTGTGGGAATTGTGGGAAAAAATGACATATCCATAGATCGTTACGGGGAACGATTAAAAGTATTTTCGCATCGGCTCACAAAGGATCGTTTGCTAACTGTATAAAATGCTTTAATTGAGAAAAGTGAGCCAGAGGTAATAAATACGTATAAATTGAATAGGTCCTTACAATGTAAATGCATATATTAGCACGGTGGCGAGCAAATTTGAAAACAGCTATAAAAGTTCGAGTCTTTATCTAGGTATCATTTAAACGGTCAGCTGAAAGAGGTTTTGATCATCTCCAAAATGTTTTTTGTTAGCAAACAAATTGATCTAAGAAGCAAGGTGTTTCTGGGTGAAAAAAAACCTAACTAACGTACTCAACCAAAAGTTAAATTATATATGTGTATGTCAAAATAACTGTTTAGCTATTTTTCTGACCGCACAAAACTGAAGCTTATAACGCAATTTAAATATTTGGATATCCATCTCAGAGGGACCTCAGGGTATTATCCATTAGGGCCAATATGCTTGCCCGTAGGTTTGCGCGCTGCTCTTGGCCGGTTAAAAAGACTCCTCTCACCTCTGTTTGTTGAGGATTCCGGGTAAAGTGCGCCTCCATATTCGGCCTTATCCAAACTTGTAACCAGGTGAGATGAAGGCCAATTGCTTACCCGTCGTACAATAAAATAGAAAAAGACTTTTCAGAGTCAATCGTTTGATACGTGCAGCCTTTGGGTCAAGAAAAACGAAATAGTGTTGGAATGCCCTGCGTATCCAATATAACAATGCGTTGAGGGTGCTGATGGGGCTTCCACGTTTCTGCAGTGCATCCGGCATGTTCGCAGACGCACGAGTGAACGGTTTCGAGGCGATAAATTCGTTCAGCTATTTTCGTTAGATTGTGGCAAGAGAGCTAGTGATAATTTCCCCCTCCGGTTTTCCAGATCTATTTCAATAATGCCATAGATAAATAAATCGATACAATAATGGACATGTAAATCATTTTGAAGGTTGTGTTGATACGTCCTCTTATCTTGTTTAGCCGCACTCGATCGGATCGCGAAATGAAAATATGTCTCTGAAATTTGAAATATCTGATCACAAATATAATCTCTGATTCAAGATGCTAGTCAAGATATTATTTTACGGATATGAGATTATCTCCTCTACTGGTGGTAGGACCTATAGGTACACCTGGCTAGCTACCACGCTCTTTCTGCCTTCTGGGAGAGCCCGCTCTATAGAAGACCTCTAGCCTGGAGCTAGACCACCCTAGAGTCATGGCCTAACCCATCATTTATACAAACAAAAATCATGCGGGGGCAGTCTTTGGGGACTGCCTGTAAAAGAGAAAACTAAGTTACTTGTGAATGGTATCGTCGAGCTAATAGATTATTATTTTTGAATTATTTTTTGTTTGTAAAGACGTTTTATTGACCAATTTAAACTTTAATCCTTGATCATAAACATTTCTTTAAAATCCAAAAATAATTCGAAAATAATAATCTAATAGCTCGACGATACAATTCACAAGAGCGTACGGTGATGTTGACGCGAGTTCCACGCTTTTTGTTCACCCAAAAAGTACACATAAGCATGAGCTATATGTATACTGTGTATACACAGTATATAGTACATAGCTAATGGAAAGCGTTCGGTGACGATGACTCGAGATCCATATTTTTGTTGACCCAAAAAGTGCTCACGCGCCTAAAGAAGTTTTAATTAAAAAAATAACACGTGCCCACGGTTTATAAGTAGCTAGCATTCAATACGTCATTGCATCGTGTCGGTGTTGTAATACGCGATAGGTAGAAGATTTTCTTGCTATTCTTAATCTGCATAAATTATTAATAGAATCATTGTTTGCATTAAAAACCTCGTATCGGTCCAGTAGCTGGGATTATAAACAGATATTAAAATTTACACGGGCATTGCGCCTAGTGACGGCATAGCGGGTAGGTATATGTATAGGTAATATGTACATTCGTGGAACGTATTGTTCCGATGTCGGTAGTGAAAGTCTGTTTGGATATAAGTCTCCTCAATACTTGAGGGGTTCGTCTCGTCCTCCACCATCAGCAAACCGGTTAAACTACATACAAAGAATAATATGTTTTATATATGTCGGACAGTCACATATTGTATTTAGGTAAAATAGTATAACACTAAGTAATTAGACAAATGTATGACCCACAACTTTATCCACGGGTTGACAAATAATGTTTAGCGATTTCTTTCAAAGAAGTACAGAAAAGGAAACCTATGTTCAAAGATCTATGAATGTAAGTCATATTATGCTCTAAATTTTTTTATTTTTTTTTAACTATCTAATACATTTATTCAATAAATTAAACTAACTAAGTACAAAGGAATCAGTCAGATTACCTAAGGACCGTTACAAACGGCCTATAGGTAACTCAACTGTTCCAGACCAGTACCAGACGGAAGCGTGCCCAAGACACTGGCTGCATTGCCACGCTGAATAGCTATGCTAATTCGCTGGCCTAAATAAGAGCCAGCCTAAATTACAAATCTCTCAAGAACATTGTCACAGTGTGATTGGCGTTTTAATTCTGGTCTTATATATGGGCTTTCTTAGGTTGACGACATAGTCAAATATGCAGGTCTTTTATGGGTTAGACTGGCGCAGTCGTAGGATCGAAAAGGTTGGCACGAGCGAAGAACCGCCTATGCCCAGCAGCCCCCTCAGCACGGGGCGGGGATAAAATTGTTGTCCTCTGTTTTTATTCACCTTTTTGAGCATTTTGTCTCCCGATGGTGGATAAAAACAGAGGACAAAAATTTTATCACCGCCCCGTGCTGAGGGGGCAGAGGGATGCAGGTTAAACCATGGTTGAACGGGTTGAATCGAAACGCAGCAGAAATTGCTGCTATACATAGTTCACGCCAGAAAGGGGTTTATTATGCCCGTCAAAATATAGTGATTTTCTTGTGATTACCCTTCCATAACCTTCGTCGCTACACTTGCCAGATGGTCGTGGTTTTCATGTTTCGAGTTTTAGCAAGATAGACAATGCGGCGCATGCTTCCTCTGATTGCTGTTTTCCTGGTGCATTCGTGTACTATCCAGCGCTGCCGTGATTTGCCCCGTATATTAGATATGATCGCTGAACCTAGTACTGGGAAAATTGTTCCCTGCCCATGTACGAGTATAGTGCCGCACAAACTTGCTAATATTTTGCGACGGTAATATTTGGAAAGATAATAATTGTTTGTCCAATGTAGATCCATAACATGACGTTACAGTAAACGGCGTGATCTGCCACTTATTAACGTTTTAAAATAGGTATAACTATTATACGCCATTCCATAGATTTTTGCGTGACTTTGTATGTATTATTCCATAAGTATCTTTTATACCATGCTTGGGGAATAACAGCTTGTTCGTGTCTCAAACGTTAGTTATTTTCCTACTGTGGTATTTTTGAACCTTTGTCAAGCTTCTCGTTCCGGAATTGGAAGCATCCTTTATTTCGTGATATTGTTTGAAATATTCCATCAGTAGTTTTTATACCATCGTTGGTAATAACAGCTTGTTTGTATCTCAAATATTAGTTTTATTTCTTCAAGTGATATCTAGGAACATTAGCAAAGCCTTTCGTCCTGAAAGCGAAAGCTTTGAATAGAAAGGTCTAGAGAGTGGCGTCCCAACATCAAATGTTCAATGCGAAAGGGTTAAAATAGCAAAAAAACATCGGGCGAAAACTTACATGCAACCCTGCTACGATCGAAGGTGGTCGGATTCGAAAATTTCCAAGCTTGATGAATATGTCAAATCCCCCATTGCACTCCCATAGTGGGGAGTGGGGAGGCCCAAGTCTTGTAGTGGCCTTTTTCAGGCTTAGACGTTGATGTGCTGATGTTGTTTTTGATCCTACAATGTTTACAAGACAATCATTAAACTGTGAGACGCATACTTCAGATAAAGTTCCTGTTGTTTTAATTAACCGCAGTACAGGTTTCCTTGTGACGGAAATAACCTACAGGAAACTATTAGGATAAATAATTGTGTTCCATATTTAGCGGTGTAACCATAATCAACTTTTTGGTGTGAGCTATACCATACTAAACACCATTGATACGACTAAGACCAATTTGTAATGCGGGGCAATATGAAATTGACTGACCGTACGAACATTTACAAATAATCTAAAAACGCAATTATTATTCTGCTCAAAATGAACAATAGGTAGCTTTTTAAGAATTGCAAAAGAAAAGTTAGAGCTGCCATGAATTGGCCAAAAATTTGCCCCATGTGGTTGACCAGCAGATCTTTGTAACCTAAACTCTGAACACCCAGGTTCTTATGAACCTGAACTCTTACGGTTTCCAAGATACTCAGAGCGTAGAACATGGTTCATCTCCGCTCTGATTAACCGGCTCTGTGGTCTAGTGGCTCGCCCACCGGTTTCAGACCCCAAAGATTTTTCCAAGGGGATTTAAATTTGTGCTCGGTTTGGTTGGTGGTAGGAATATGTTTAAGTCCGCCTCGCTAGCTACCACCTAAGTCTTCTAAACCTGTCACCATAACAACAACTCTTGTAATAGTGTGGCTGTGACGATAGTTGTTATATTCCGGCATTTAGAGGATAGATAGCCAGTTCCTCGGTCTGTTGAGGATCCGGGTCAAGTGCGCCGGTCTTATCATATCTTGAAACCAATAGAGATGAAGGTTCCCTCCCAGTCGTAAAATTAAAAAAAAAAAGCTACTCCCAATCATTTATATGAACTCCGTATTTACAAAATGTGTTTCTATACCTTATTACTTATTATTTATTGTAATATTGTATCACTGCAATCCACTTGCAAAGCGAGAGAATTGTGACTTTAAAAATAGATTCAACAGTAAATTTTCTGGAAAAACTGACTCCGTCGTAGTTCTCATCCCTGCTCAGGCAAGCCAGTTAACTCGCCAAAAATGCTGTCTCGGAGGATGATCTTGCAGTGGATTTTGATGCTGGTGCATGCTGGATGAAACCTTGGCAAGTGATGCCATGGACTCTAATCCCCATGCTCTATTTTCATGGCGTGTTCGCAAACAAACCAATTTTCACCTATTTGGCTAATAGCCGTACGCCGAGCGCGACCAGTGGCGGTAATGTGTTTAGCGGACATATTCTAATTCGAATTTGGTTTAAAGTGGTTTTGAGTTTTGTCGACCGTCCCAACGTCCTCATTACTCCAAACTACGCGTCGCGAGTCGTCGGCATGTGACAGCCCTGCGAAGGATATGGGCCCTATTCACCCGCGGACGTTTTTAACCGATCAGAAGGTTCATGTAGAGGTACATGGTTGTGGAGCCTGCAGAATGGTCTCCCTGTCTATGCATTCTCCCAAGACTAAGTATAGGGTTTTTCTTAAAAGGGGATTTCTAATTTCTAAAAGCGTCAACAACGAGTAATGACTTTGTTAAAGGCTACGGTAGTTTACGATCAGGTGAGCCGTATACTTGACATCTTTGTTTATAAAAAGGAGTATCTTTTTTTAAATGTTGTTTCGTTTGGTGTGCAGCAATTTTTTTTTATTTCTTCTGTAATATAATAATGATGTTGATTTCAATCTCGTAACGTTAATACTAGTCGACGGTGATGTGTCAAGGAACTGTAGGTGATGTAATTGATAGTGTTGCACAGCTTAGAATACAGTTAGTACGATGGTCTGGCTTGAAAATCCCCACGAACTAGCAAATCATGGCCGTTGAAAGTTTTCTGCTTAGGATTTCACACAAAATCAAACAATCTTAAATAAATGAATAGATAAATATAATACATTAATTTCGAACAACACAACTTATATGAACGAAAAAAGACTGCTATACTATATAGCTGGGCAGGTGACGCTCGTAGCAATGCCCAATGCAGGGCAGTCCATCCTAGCAGCTATCACTATATCAGGTATCGATAAGGAATAAGTAGTTAACGAAAATATTCTTATTCTCGTTGTAATGGACATTCTTTTATTTAAATTTTCAAGAATGACAAATCCTAAATGATATTGAATGAAATTTAATTCTTGGACATTATTACCCTATCGTTTGCACAAAGTACATCTCATACGCGGATGTTCAGTTGCTTTGTGGTCGTGTTTGTAAAGAGCGGTCTCAGTATCACCATCGATTTCTGATCTGATATTCTGTTTTGAGACGAGAGGATCTGATCCCTGAATCACTAGCGATCACTGTACTTTCAGATTGATGGTCTCAAGTTTGTGGTGATTACACGTTTATGTATACCACAACGTGTTTTTTTTTATAGTACGACAGGGAAGCGCTTGTCCTTCATCTCACCTGGTAACAAGTTGAGATAAGGCCGAAGTTGGAGGCGCACTTCACCCGGAAGTAGATAGGTACCACTGTACAGCATTGCTTACAATTTAGCCTAATCATATCATAAGTAGCTACTAATTTTTGTTAGAGAAAAATAAACGTTTTATTTATTTATTCGTTTAATCCTCAACAAACTAAGGAACTGGCTATCTTACCCCTAAATGCCGGAACACATTTTTTTTTGTGTTTTAAGTTAAAAAAACTTAAAAATTGCTAATATGTTAAAACTTTTAACATATTAGCAATGTGTGAGCATGATCGGCCTCTCTAACTCAGCTCGCAGCCCAGCTCCATTCGTCTAAGAGATCTCACCTGAAGGAGGGCAGCGGTTTCCTCCTCACCAATCCACCAGCAATGCGTGACTGTAACGGCAAACCTCTCCTTATTTTGAGATATTACTTCATATGTTATATACCTTATATCTAATGTGTTTGTTTAATGTGCTATTCCATGACATCAGCCTCTATACAACAAAAAAACAAACAATTTATTAAGCAACTAGGACTCGGAAGTGCCTACAACATTGTTGGAATGTAGGTTGATGAAAATGTACACAACACATGAAAATAAGACATATGAAGAAAAAGTATTATGTAGGTAGTAAATAATACGTGAAAATGGACTGGGCATATGATCCGAGACAATATTGAAAAATGGTCGCACTTGACGCTTTGGATTCCTCGCCTGTGCACTAAAAGAAACCATGGGAGACAGCTGAAAAGGTGGTCAGATGACCTCCGACAAATTTAAGGCCTGCTGTGTAGGAGAGCTGCACGGGATAGATAATAACGGAACGAGCTGGAGGGGATATCGTTAGGACAGTATTAGTAATGGCTCGCGAACAACTACTCCATATCAGGCTGTCTCCACTTCGTAACTACCATTAGATCGGGACCCCGATTCTAATTAACGGCCTACACTACCTCAGATTAGCAACTCACCGCAAGGTTACTCTAGTTTCGAATTAAGATTTAGTTATAATAAAGGTGACATTGCTGTGAGCTTAACCACGGAGCTTATGACCACCAGATGACAGAACTATGCGCGAATTTCCACGTTTTATTTTTTTACGGTAAAACAAATATTAATTTGTAAAATCTAAAACACAGAGCGTTTGCTTTATACTGTGTTACTGTACAAAGTATCAAGTACTAATTGGGCGTATTTATTGAATGGCGAAAATTTTTGGTGTCAACTTTGGATTTTTTTTCTATATAGAAAATTCTAGTAACCGGGTTTCCGCAACACTAGCGTTCTAGCATTAATCCTAAATTATAACATATATTAATTTCAAAGTAAATGTTACAGTATTGTGGAAGATATGATTGCTGAAGCTATGCCATTTTTGGTATCATAGACTACTTATAACTAATTTAAGCTTTATTATGACAAATAAATATCGTCGCAGAATTGCCACTGTGTAGGTCTGTCACTTTTGGTTATCTAGTAGCCATTTTGCGATGATACCATTGTCATAGCGAAGCGATTGGTTTTGTAGAATCGGTGCCCTGACGTGCGTGCTCGTAACCACAGCTCAAAGAGCATAACCCCACAGAAAATTACGAAATTGAACATAACTGTATCAATACAATACTCGGCGTGCCATTCCATCGTAAAGCGTACGTTGAACGCGAACCGCGTTATTTAAGTCCTGAATTTGCACGGAAATTTTTGCGTGAATGGTTGAATGGTTTCCTAGTTCCTGTTGTCCGTTTTGGTCAACGTTTTGCTCTTGCTATTTGTATAATATCAATGTTACATAATTTTGACAGCCTCTATGTGGTCTAGTGGTTCGCCTACCAGTGTCAGATCCTGAGAAACGGGTTCGATCCCCAGGGGGAGTACAATATTGTACTTGGTTTGGTTGGTGGTAGGACATTTTTTATGTGCAACCAGCTAGCTACCACTTAAAATTGTTCTTAAACTTTTGTGCTCCGGCATTCAGAGGTAAAATAGCCAGTTCCTTAGTTTATTGAGGATTCCGGGTGAAGTGCGCTTCCACCTTCGGCCTTATCATAACTTGAAAATCAGGTGAGATGAAGGCCAAACAACTCCCCGACGTACAAAAATAAAAAAAAAACATTTGTCTACCTTGGTCAACTTTATACTCGCGTGATTTGTATAATATCAATAAACATTGTCCGTTGGAGAAAGCAAAGGTACGACCACAGAGTCAATCATAGTGCTAAGTGCAGCAAAATGTGGTCTAAATAATTTTCCTTCACATACACTAGTTACTTGGGAGACCGAAAATCAGAGGTAATATGAAAATGATTTCCGGGACTTCTACGCCACAAGTTTTTTGTGAAGCCATACTACTTGTGTACGTACATTATACAGAGACCGAATAGATGTCTTGTCTTTATTATCAGAATCAGAAACACATCATTTGTGAGATTTTAAATGACAAGAAATCTGTAAATCCCATTATTTCCTATCCTAAATCTTATCATAATCACATATTAATTACCATTGAAATAACGTTTTTTTTATTGTACTTTGCACATCGCGTCATGAACAATTGAATTAATATTATAATTATTCATCAACAAAGATTTGTGTGATGAATATAAATGTTTGTTCTGACGTATGATAAGTATGTTATTTAAAAAAAGTATTTTAAGAAATCCATTCGTAATGTAGTTCCCATAATTACAAGCTATGCTTACTTTGGGGTTAGACGGCTCTGTGTGAAAATAATGTCCAGTATCATTTTATAACATCATCATTTCGGAAAGCCTATCAAGGGAAAAACATATCACCGAGGTTAGCAGGAAAATCTTTGGTTCGATGCATGCAACGCATGAACATTTTCTTCCCTCGTCCGCTCACCTCGCCTTGTCTGTCTCCACATTATCTAAAATAACGTTTTCCTCTTCTTGCCCACACAAATCGACCCTCTCGCTTTTCTCAACATCTTCTTCTTGAAGTGATTTGTGGAGAGGGCTC
The DNA here is from genome assembly GCA_951394065.1 of Venusia cambrica. Lineage (NCBI taxonomy): Eukaryota > Metazoa > Arthropoda > Insecta > Lepidoptera > Geometridae > Venusia > Venusia cambrica. Next base: position 4,008,103 of record OX596057.1, read on the forward strand.
CACAAATCATCCTTCTACACCGATTCCTACACTGCTAGTGCCATCCGCCTCTGGAACTCACTGTCTGTGGACATTCGCACTACTCCATCTTTAGGCATTTTCAAATCTAAAGCTTTCCTTTATTTAGAAAAACAAAATTTAGAAAATTGAGCTAAGTATTTATTTATGTAATATATTATGCATGTCTAAGTATATTATATATAAGTATATTTCATCATTTTATTTTATCTTTTTTTTATTGTAGGTATAAGTAAGTCTATATTAACCCACTCCATACTACACAAGGGTTATCTGGAATAAAATGCTTTGTAGCATTAAGTTCGCCCATGTACTTTTATTTGAATGAAGTATTTTCTATCTATCTATAACAAAATTATGCAAAAAATAAATGTTATATTTTCTTGTTTCAGGTAAGAACCCAGCAAGATGCATTGTGGTTTGTAATGTACATTGATTCAGCAAAGGATCCGGAGTATTGCTGGTTTTCGCTTTTAGTACAAACGCAGTTTGTCGCTCATTTCGAAATAGCACGTACGATTCAAATGAAATTTTGCAAGTATTTTGTGTTGGAAAGGGATAATCTGTGTCTGAGGTGAGTTGCATTTTACAGATTATCCGTATCCGAATCTACCTGCCAAATTTAATTTGAATCGAACGTGGCATTTCGATATTACTAACAAACTCCGTTTGTATAGGAGCTGACTTGAGAAGGTCCAGTACCGCTCTCCCATACATACGTAGTTTATCGTTCAATTCGAAATGGATCGGATGTAACCCAAAATTTGTACAATGTGTCCTGAGCGGTCACCCATGTAAATGTTACCGACAGATGCTAATTGCCGACAATGAAGACTTCACGATCGCTTATCGCTACAGTCAATATCCGACTCAGCACGACGCGAGTACAGTCGTTTGGCTACCGTCCGGCATATCGCACGTCCGGCTATACATTACAATTCTGTGAAAGTATTCGATTTGTTCCAAGTAGTGAGTGGAGTGCGTTCATTCAAATGTTATTTAGGCTTACCGGTTCAAAATGTAGTGTTACTGACGATTGTTGGACAACTTCTCAAGTTCAACAACTTCGTGATCTTAGAGACAGCGAAGAAAGGCGAGAAACTCTACATGGGCTCTTGAATATTGACTCTAGTGCTTTGGCAAAACAGGAGACATAAACAGTGACGGGCTTGGGATTGTGGCGTCGTGAATTATATTAGTTTTTGGATTCCGTACCTGGTTGGAGTGTCGCGAAGGCAGTGATGGCTCGCCTGGCGACCAGCGCTGCTCACTTCTGCCAGCGGCTGCAGGAGCTGTACCCTCAGAAGCTGCACATCACGGTGCGTCATCTAAACGTTTCTATTAGAATGAACGAAACTACATTTATGTAGCTCCCACACGACAAAAAAGACAACATAATAGGCAGGAAGAAATATCTGTGGACCAAAACGGAAATCAATTCGAATAAACTTTAAATTGTAATATTCCCAGTAGGCACGCCGAAAAGGTTCCTATTAAATCCTTCATTCAATGGCTTACTGACAATAAACGCTGATGACGCAAATGTAATTTTTAGGAGATTTGGTACAGGCAGACGATTTTCCGGAATATCACCAAATTCACAAGTAGCTGTATCGCCATGTTTTGGTGTCTTTGTAAGATATATTTGAATGTATACCTACCGAACTAACTGACAAAAAGTTTTTATAAATGATGGATAGTTCTTGACCTCTAGGCAATATCAAGGATGAATTCAACGATGGAGTGAACTTTTCTTGAAGGCTCTCCCGTGCCTGATAAGCCTGGCACCAAACCGTTTGGTGCCAGGCTTCTCAGGCACGGGAATGATGGTGCAGGAAGGTGATCGCTAGCCAGTAGGACCTATACAGGTCCTAGAACCAGTGTTGTGATGCCAGCCGTAACCGCTAGGCCAGCTTAGCAGCAGGAATTGCTGTTTATATTTGTCGTCTCCATGCGAGAAGTTCAATAAACCGATTATTTTACGAGATGCCTTTGTATGAGATACTTACTGGAACATGCAATTCTTATTTATTTGTGATGACTTTGAGTGATATCGATTGGGAGACAAACATTTGCATGATCTGCTTCAGGTTGATACGGTACAGACATTGCAATATTTATAAAAACACTATCATGGAATAACGGCCTCAATGTCTATATATATTTTTTGCAATAACATAATGACAATTACCCGCTTACTATCACGGTGGGTAGCGTGGGCAGTATCCATGTTTGCCACTTTAGTGGTATATAAAAAAAGTATGCTCTTTTATTTTTCTGAAAACCTTTCTCAGTCAAAGGTTAGGTATTAAATTCTGTGTATTGTTTTTAATGAAAAGTACGCGGTTCTTATGGGAATCTCACCGTTTGTTCTATGAACATCGCGCCCAACTCATATCAAACCCGCGCAGGGCGAGAAAAATGTCGGATGTGAAACAAAAAGACCATTGCATCTAAGAACAGTTATTTACCTTGGCCTGAGTGTCTTTCGGTTATGACCGTCACGCTAAATTTTTCTTCGTATTGTTCATCCAGCGATCCCAAAGATTAACATCAATTTTCTGCACGAAAGCACTGGCGTAGAGAGTTACAATTGTTAGGTCCTATTTATTCTTATACAAACCTCCGCGCCATTGCCGTGCTTTGTCTGTGTCACGGTATATTAAATGTATTTTTATTATATGTAAGTATTTTGTAGAACCGCCATTGAGGATTCGTTCCACGTGAATTCAGGATGCGTTTGGTGCTGTTGTTTGTTTCGTTTATATCGGTACCATTACTAATTTAAGTAGTTATTATGACTCAAGGCCTTATCTTGGTTTGTCGTACCTTTTTGTCTCGCCTGCGAAGGCCATGGGCCTTAGTCGGTGTTTTGTTTTGCTCCTTATCAGCGGAAACCCTTGTGTTACCGGAACTTCTTTAATTAAATATTACTTCAGAGGCTGCTATGTAAATAGGACTTCAAAACACCGATTGTTCTCGGTGCTTGTCTATAATGCTTAAGATCTAATGTTTGGTGTACAATAAACTGCGGATTTGTCTTCAATTCGGGTTCTTCAGAAACACGACTAGTGACAAAAAACCGTGTTCTGATTTCGATTCTTTTGATTGGTTTGCAGTAAAACTATTATATGTACTTTTATTTACTTTTTTAAACATATGGCAACGGGTTTCCAAACACACTTTTGCTTAAAATTTAATAGAATGGTGTTCTTAGATAAAGTAGAGCTCCATAGACACAGATTATTCCTATTCGATTACGCAAACTTTCATTTGAATAGGACGTGCCATTTCTAAGTAAACGACAAACTATGTTTGTACTACAGATCCAAAATTAGTGGTACTTCGGGGCCTTCATCCAATTCACGGTTTCCTGCACTCCTGCTATCAGGTCAAGGCCAGCTTCCTGCGTCAGATGCTCCAATATAGACATCCTTCTCATATCATATTCAATTCATACACTCTATTGTTTCATTCCATCCTCTGACATATAGGTGTCATCAAGATATCAGATAATATGGTTTAGTTCCGCTATACTCGATTCCTGCTATGCTAGGATTCTAAAACACCTGAATAAAAGGGCCGCGGGCTGTCGAAAGGAAAAATGTTCTTGGTGGAATTCCATAAGTAGTTGTCAGATTATCTGTGTGGATATAAATATATATATGCTATCTAAGCCTGCCTACCTATACCTACATATAATATCGTCGTGTAGCTGACGACCTGACCAATCATCGCACAGCACAGCCAGAGGTCATAGTGTGAATCTTGAATTCTTGAATCTGTTTCATGTTAGTAATGAAGTTTTAAAAAATACATTTCTTTAAACCTATCAATGAACAAGTAACTAGAACATCGACTTCACACATTTGGTTCTCTTAGTGCCTAATCGAAGGGAATTGAGGGACTAGCAATTTAGAATTGTTTTTATGGCGACAGGCTTAGTGGACATTACATAGTGGTAGCTAGCCACGCGGACTTAAACAAAGTCCTACCAGATTCCGGAAACACTACTTACTTTCGGAGTTCTAAACTCCGAAATCTAAAATGTTGATTTTTCGAAATGGTTTGAAAATAGCGTTGAAATCTATCGGATTCTTAGTCAAATCCGACAAAAAGTGACATTCCGATCCGTAAACTTTCCGTGTAGTAGATTCGCTACATAGGTGGCATAACAGGAATCGCTATCGTATAACAGCTAACCGTATTGAGTTAGGTTGCGAGAAATGTTTAGCCGGATAACGGTGCCCTGTTTCACTTTTATAGTATAGACTATCAAACGTCGACTTCATTCCGATCATCCCAATATCCTTTAATTCCTCATCACGAAATGAAGCTATTCTAATAAAAAAAAAAACAGTTTTTCCTTTGGTGTTACGTGTCCTACATACGCGACTGAAGCGGTCTACCATCTGGGGCGTTACTCTTGAGTCACTATACCAATAAATCTTAACTAAATCAGGTTCTAATTTCAATACACGCAATAGGCACTCTTGAAAAACTCCTATTTACTGTTGATGAGACAATAATATCATTTGACCATTATAACAGTGACCTATGTGCAAATTTCAAACGGCCAGTATCTTTACAGCAGGGTTGGAGACAAAATGTATTTATTCGTAGGTTTACTTATTCTTTATATCGCTTAACAGTTTTAAAAGTGCCTTCTTGAATTCGGTTGTGAATTGAAATTTAGTTTGCTTATTTTTATATTTTTTTTTTTCGTCCACTTGTTTTTTTATGTACTACTCATAAGTGAAATCTATGTTGGAATAAAAATATATTTAGGGTATCACCTTTTTATATATTGTATCTGTATGTTTACCGATTAAAATAAAAGTATGACTAAATTCATACAAGCAGTGGAGACACGAGAATCAATTGAAAATCATGTTGGTCCCATTAGTGGAACTTAGCAAATTACGAAAACTTAGAAACACGAAGCCAAAATTGTAACTGATACAATCGAGAGTCCAGTTACAATCTATGAACGTCAAAATTGTTCTTAGTTCATCAAATCCCAGTGCAATACGATTCCAAACGTGCGCTAGTGACGTATTCGAGAGCGCCAAATAGCACGATTTCGATCTAAAATCTGAATCACGATTTCTATCGTGTGTCAAGAGTAAGGTCACAGGATGCCCGCCGTAATATGCTTGATTGCCAACTTTGTTTTAAAAAATACAGCGTCGCATTTAATCGTGAACTCAGTAGTTTTATTAAAAAAAAAAAACAATAATAATCCAGCTTCAAATATCGAATAACTTAGTTATCTTCTCTATTGTTTTAGTGTATACTAGAACAAACGAATAGTTGTTGATTATTTTAACGATGAGATAGCTAAGCTTTCAATTTACGACCTCTTATCAAATACGATAGTATGTGAGTTGATATTATATGGGCGTGACACAGTAGAGTACTAATATTCACATGGCCATGTGGTTGAATCTGTACCATAGGAATTTAATCGAAATATATTCTCGTGTAAATGACTGATAATCAACGCACAGACCAAACCAAAGGTCCAGGGTTAATGGATATTCCCACGGGATTACGGTAAGCTCGGGGCGTTTCAATAGTATCCAATTGTTTTCCCGTCGCTAACTTACGGATATTCATTGCGTACAGTTCACATAAAGTTAGAAAGATGTACATTTTATGCATACAATGAATGTTAACATAAATTACACTGAACAATACAGTAGGTATGCAGCAATGGGCGGCCTTTTCGCTAAATGCTTTTTTAGTCTGGGAGAATTAATCTACCAGACTAAAAAAAAACTCCATTATCAGTAAACCATACTTTTGCATGTATGGAGTTCTAACAAAGGGTTTTGTATTTCGTTTGAGAAACAGTAATCTTTCCAACACGTCTAAAAGTTATTTTATTGTTATTTTCATAAATAACTGCAGGAGTGAGACACGTTCATATTAACAAGTATTTAACAATATTGGATCTCAAATGATCACTGCACAAGTACAAAGCCGGAGGCTGAGACATGCATGTAACATATTGGTTATCGATAACTTTCTGCCTGTCTGCGTAGCCTTGCACGAGTGATATGATTTCTAGGTTGCTCTCAAGGCGGGCTATTTATACATACAGATAACATGACTGTATGGCCTGGTTTCCCACTCTTTGTGATTCATCCAAATATATTATTAGATGTACAGCCTACACCTGACAGACAGTTGTAAGTACAGGAAAATTACAACTAAAGAAAAAGAATATGTTGTGCAGGCAGGGTCTAGAGCGGTCTGGTCAGGGTCGGCCCAAAATATGATTTTCTTCCATTTACTTCTATCAGCTGTCAGCACATCATATAATTTTTCGGACTTCCTCAACGCCTTCCATATTCTTGACAGATTTGAGTCCAGTAACAGTACTTCATTCATCATCACAAAAACATCGTACCTCGAATTAGTCCACTGTACGACATGGATCTTCACAGTGCAATGGGGGGGTCATTACATCCCTTGGCTGGCGGGTCAGTGATGCTGCTGCCACTCTGGAGTTATATTTCCTATTATGACATCAAAGGGTGGAACAGGGGCATATCTTAGTTTGCCGGGCTGCTTTTGCCTGAAAGACTGCTAATTAAGGTCAGACTGCGAGGGGGCTTGGTGACTTTGTTTTGATGTGGGTGGTATAGAATGACAATTTGTGATACATGAATGAACCCCACCTGAGCGTTGAACAAGGGTAGCAATATTTATATTTTATTTGGATCTATAACTTATTAGGTACGTATTTTATATGTTGAAGTAGTAAGACAGGAATACTTTGATGCCTGTACGTCGAAGTAGCATAATAGGAATACGTTAGAGCCTAATATCGAGGTATGTGTTAGAATGAGGTATCGTATGAACAAAGTCTCTACTAGTGATAAGGTATACAATACTCTCTCAATCGTTCTAGTAGATGAAAACTTTACATTTAAGAATCACATAGACGTATTATCTTCTAAAATAAGGAAGGTGGTAGGTATAATGCGAAATCTACGTGACGCAGCTGGTCCTGAAGTACTTCAGTCTGTTTATTTTGCTTTATGCCAATCTCTTTTACTTTACTGTGTTACCTGTTGGGGCAGCGCCGCCAAAACTCATCTTCTCACAGTTGAACGCGCGCAACGTTCAGTTCTTAAGGTCATGCTCAAAAGGCCATATAATGTTGTGACTGATGATCTATACCAAGAAAATGCAGTGCTAACCGTACGTCAACTTTTTATCTTGAAAACTTCAACCTCCGTACATAAATCTGTTTTAGTCTCATCGGAACACGAATCCATTGTAATACGTCGAGTATTTAAAATTCCTATCCCTACTTGCAAGACATCCTTCGCTCGTCGCTTTGGAAATGTTGCCAGGATACATGTTTATAATAATGTAGTGAAACATTGCGATATTAAAATGAAATCGGTCCATGAGGCAAAGCATATTATTACTACGTGGCTGTTAACACTCTTATGATGATACCGAAGAGGTCTTAAAAATAATAACGTAGGTAAATAGCATGTGACACACATACTTAATTACTTATTACGTATTATAATATATTATACATAATTTTCATAATTATTTAGTTATTCTCTATTTATTTAATGTATGTATTGAGTTATCATATTTACATAATGTATATTTAAATATTTATAAAATATATACACTCAATATATTTGTTAGCTTTTTTATCTCATATAAGTATCTTAGTTAGCTTTGCTCTTTTTATATTAATTTTCATACTTAGTTATAGAACCGAGGCACAAACTTTATGTTAATATGTTTTATGGCCTCCAAAGTACAGGCTCAGCCTAGTGTGTAGACCATAGGTATAAAAGCTGTAATAATGTCTGTTTAATGAACCAGTTTTTACTTTAAAAAGTCTTTCCACTACCACGCTCGGTTCTTTTTTTTTATTGTACGACGAGGAAGCGCTTGGCCTTCATCGCGCCTGGTAACAAGTTGAGATAAGGCCGAAGATGGAGGCGCACTTCACCTGGAATCCTCAACAAACTGAGGAACTGGCTATCTTACCTCTGAATGTCGTAACACAACATTTTTTTTTTAAGAATTGTTATTATGGCGACAGAATTAGGTAAGATGGTGGTAGCTAGCCAGGCGGACTTAAACAAGATCTTACCACCAACCAAACCAAGCACAATATTGTACTCCCCATGGGGATCGAACCCGGGACCTCTGGATCTGAAATCGGTGGGTTGAACCACTAGACCACAGAGGCGGTTCTTTCCAGTTGTAACCAGCTTGTAGGTGATTTATTGAGATAACGTGATGCGATAAATTCTACAAAAGAAGAAATACCTAGCAGACCCAGCTCTTCAAATGTACAAATTACCTAGAGTAGGTTCAGGATGGCTGCCACATGATTCTACATGTTTGAATAAGTATTATAAAAATTATAATTATAAAAATTGAACAGACTTCACTAAACTCTTGAAAATATAGGTAAGTTCATATATTTTAGAAGTTGGTCCGACTTGCCAAGCCAAACAACAGAGTGCCTAGTGCGAGTTGCAATTGAAGTCAATCGATTTGCGTTTGCTCACCGCGAATCGTGAATAGGTATTCATTATCATATAAATCGTGGTAAGCGCAAACGTGTTCGAGCAGGTATGGAGCAAGTAGAAAACTCTGACTAGACACACAAAATCGTTGTCGTATAATAATCTCATTACGTTACGATTGGCACCGCCTTCCATAATCTACCATGCACTGGCCCGTAGTATTTTTTTTTGTCCAGTTTTTAGTGAAGTTGGTTCCATTTTTTGATAAATACATTGTAATCACTTACAAAATAGATGAAAGAGAAACTTTCCCTGAGCACCGGTCACGTTTTCGATCTACAGAATGCAAGTGCAGTAAAATATGAAACCGTAATCTATACAAGCTCACGAATATCCCATTACGAGAGACATCACGAAAGTGCAATCATTGCTGTAATGGCAAGTGGTGTATGTTTACAGCCGAACGTCGTATATAGTCGGAAATCTGATATAATAGCCTAGCCGTATTTGAATAAACATAAGCTGGTGGTAAAAAAATAGCGATTTAGACGACTCAAAAAGCAAGTCCAAGTTTAGAGAATCGATTTTAACTGCCTTGTCACACCCCCTTTTTTTGTCGGAACTACCCGACAGAAAAGTTATTGAAGAAATAGTTACTACCCCGTTCCCCCTGAATGATTTCTTAAGATACGGAACCTTCTATGAGTAGGATAGGATATTGAAAAAAATCTGGAATACTGGCCGTTACGTCATTGTCAATTACAAAATTTACAGGAAAACCTAAGGGAACTTCATATCCTAAGGGTCTTAAAGTTATGTGGGAATTAATAAATACTCATAGGGAGTAAATACATACAATGTAATGTTATCTCATTTCGGTTTGGTTGGTGGTAGGACTTTGCTATTATGGCGACAGAATTAGGTAAAATGGTGGTAGCTAGCCAGGCGGACTTAAACAAATCCTACCACCAACCTAACCAAGCACAATATTGCTCCCCTGGGGGTCAAACCCGGGACCTCTGGATCTAAAATCGGTGGGTTGAACCACTAGACCACAGAGGCGGTTAGTGGATCCAGGTGCACCAATGAAAATATACTAGGACATGTTATCATAAACCGGTGGCGGTACAATAATCTTCTATCTGTTCACATTTGACAGACGATAAAACCTGGATCATTGTATCGGACAGATAGTCTGGCTGGTAACAGTTCACAACAGTCTACGTCACATGTTTTTGTGGTGCTCTGTAGCACGTGCTGTTTGGTTAAGTGTCTCCATTGTGGAACTGCAGATCAAACAGAGGGGTGGCGCGTGCGCATGGCATTGCGATCACACTTGTGTACATACCGTAGGTACCTACGCTAATCGTTTATCGTGGATCCTCGGCTGGTACGCATGAGACGATTTTTGGGAATTTGTTGCTTCACAACACATCATGGGTCCAGCCACTGTTCCTCGTATTATAAAGTATCCTGTGCCACTACATATATTTATAACATTAAATAAATAAATAAATATTACAGGACATTAATTTAACACAGCGCCATCTATCTAGCCCCAAACTAAGCATAGCTTATAATATGGGAACTAGATAACGGATAGGATTCTTAAATACTTTTTTTTTAAATACATATCTACGTACTATATAATACTATACCCAAACACAGAACCAACATCTATATTCATCACACAAATGTTTGTCCTGGGTGGGAATCGAACCCACAGCCTACAGCGCAGAAGGCAGAGTTACTACCAACTGAGATAGGAGGCTTGTTAAATTTATCTACTCCGACCATCCATCGGTTGCTGGAAGAGTAGATCGCTTTCAGCGATAAGGCCGACCATTGTCTGTTTCTTTTATCTGTATTTTGTTATGTTTGATAAGTGGTGAACAAAACAGAGTTATCTATCTATCTAATATACCCAAAAATGCTATATAAATAACATGATATATACCTATTTGATCACGATGACGGTAACTTACAGATAAGATGCAATAAGATAAGGTACCTGTTGTAAAGTAACGAATTTCTTACATTAATTTTAAACAAGCGTACTCCATCTTAGATCACAATCATAAACACACACACAACACACACACACACATACAACAATATAGGTACACTTTCCAACTCGAAAATCCTACATGCGGTATCTTCTGTTGCCCAGACTCTTAAGAGAGTGGTGTCATCAGGAGTGCCATATACCTGTAACTCTCATTCACCTACTCATTAACTTCACATAGGTATCTTTATGGATATGTTGTATAATAAACTTTCACACAGTCTCTACAGTTGGTACCTTTTAACATTTCTTTTTAATTTTTTTTGGAATAATATCCTACCAACATGTCACAAGAGAAGGGCGATACTGGCCGCGACACAGTTTAATACTATTTGCGGTTAGCATTGTTGGCCCTAGTTTTAATGTACACTGTGTTTTTTATTCCGAATAAATTAATTTGAATTTAAATTCAAATAATTTTGTTTGAATTTAAACATCTTCACTTTATTTGTGGTTAAAAGCCATAATTAATTATATAGGCTTTAGGTACATGTATCCTTAAACAACAATGCTTCTGAAATTCCTAATTTTATACATCATAGCACATACACATAAACGTAAAAGTACGCATTAAAACATAAACAGGCTTTACCATAAAGGTAAAGGCGAGTTTAAGAGTACTCTTCCAGCAAACCTAGGTGAAGAAAGAGAAACAAGATTGAATGAAAAGGAAACGTGTACAACATTTTATTTCGATTCGAAAAACGGGTATCGATCGCGTATTTTACCTATATTTATCCCGTCATTTCAGCGGGGTTGCACCAGCCGTAGTCGCGCGCAGACTCACTCGTCGGGGTAAATATAGGTAAAATACGCGATAAATACCCGTTTTTCGAGTAGCCAGAGAAAATGATATAATTTTTGAACCAAGTAGTGTATCGTGTTTGAATAAAAACCTTACCATAATCAGGTTCTCTGTTAGAGTGTTTAAGTGATTGATGATATATTTTTTGTTGAAAATAGTATTTCATAGTCATTGCCTAGTTATAACCAAGCATTACTGTTTTTATTTATACACGATACACCACTTGGTTCAAAAGATTACGTTTTGTCTGCAAAGGGACCACAGTGGCTGGTAAAAAAAGAGTCGATATTTTTTTTTTCCGTCGTTAAAATTGGGTGTAATTTCACCCAATTTCATATGTGCACTTTATAATGACACAGTATAATATAATACAATCAATGCCTTGATCTTCACAAGCAAAGTTTGCTTAGTTAAGAAACCAATATAATATTTGAAGATTTTAATTAAAAAAAAAAAAAATGCATGTAGCCTGTATGTTTTTGAATCCACTATGTGTTTTGGAATTTGGAGACACTTTGTCTTTTTGGATTTGACTAATATGGAGCATGCTTGTCTAAAATTAATGAAATAATTTCGTTACTGTACATATAGGTAGGTACCTTATCTTATTGTATTCTTATCTGTAAGTTACCGTCATTATAATCAAATAGGTATATATTATGTTATCCATACAGCATTTTTGTATTTAAGTATTGTGTTTAAGTATTCTATCCGTAATCTAGGTAGTTCCCATATTACAAGCTATGGTTAGTTTGAGGTTAAATGGCGCTGTGTAATATTAATGTCCTGTAATATTTATTTATTTTATTGGCTTTCAAGGATGGCGATGTACAAACTAATATACTTCATAATGTAGGTCTGTTTAGCAATAAAAGTAAAATGAAATAAATCTACAAATATACATGCAAAATACAATACCTATGTACTTAGACATACCTGTAGTGTTAATTCGAATATGTAAGAATACTCATTAAATACCTATCTAATAAATCAAATATAAGTACTAATATAGGACCCGGTGCGCTCTGGGTTTTCAAAAATCTTGTGGTTTTGATTGAGACGACACATGATTTAGTCCCGGCGCTGATTTAGGCCAGCAAATTAGCTATTCAGCGTGACAATGCAGCCAGTGTCTTGGGCACGCTCCCGTCTGGAACAGCTGAATTACCTATAGACCGTTACAAACGGTCTGTAGGTAACCCGATCATTCGACTTCGTATACTTAGTTGAATTGTAGGTTATTATTTTTAATCGTCTATAAATAAACTGTTATAAACAATGTTATTCTGTTATCTGTGGTACTAATATATGGCTATAAATGAACTTCCGTTCTTTTTATAAAAAGTATATACTTATATAAATAGTCATCATAATAATAAAGGAAGATATGTAAGAATAGACTGATAGATAATAGTGATAAACTTATAACCTTCAAGTGTTTTACAATGTCGCCTTATTACAATTATGGTTGGTTACAAATATGTATAGTACTTTCGTAAAAATATATCTATGGCAAATTAAGTACATATTTTACTAGAAAACTAATAGAAACCAAGACCCAGATTCATCGTAAAAGTCATTTTTGATCTTTACTAGATAGACATTATCTCAAAACTAGATCAATTTGAGAAGCATTCTTGATGCGTTGCTTGTTGACCTATATAGGTACTTACACTAATGCGTGGTCCAGGAAATGCTAAGCAAAGCATGTGACATGTTGATGGACAGGCATTGCGGAAAATATCACATATCTACCATTACAGCAACCTTTGACAAACACAACAAACCCTGAAATACCCTTGAGCTATTTCTATTTAGATATTTCTGTTCCACCGTTGATTTATCTGAGTATATAAAATCATTATATAGCTGACTGACTGACTGACCAATCAATGATAATTTCAAGTCTATATCACATATCTACCATTACAGCAACCTTTGACAAACACAACAAACCCTGAAATACCCTTGAGCTATTTCTATTTAGATATTTCTGTTCCACCGTTGATTTACCTAAGTATATAAAATCATTATATAGCTGACTGACTGACTGACCAATCAATGATAATTTCAAGTCTATAGGTGCTATAGACTTGAAATTCTTAGAATCTTCCTTTTATAGTTGAGTTTGGTTGATGGTAGGATTTGTCTCAAGTCCGTCTGACTTACTACCACCATCTTAACTAAGTCTGTCGCTATATACAATTCCAATTATTGTTACATCACATTTATTTTGATAATATATTATTCATTTGGTAATCAAGTATATAATATAAGTATGTTATATATCACATCTAACAGGCAAATGGTATTGCATCCACATCAGGTAGACATGCTATAAGTTTATTATCCAAATGTGATATATTTGTCATTTGATGAATACAAAAGTAATGACATGAATTTACCTAAATTGAAGACTTTTTTACAGGAAAATAAGTAGAGTATACATAGTTATTATGAGCGCAGGCGACTACATATTACATAATATATAAAAGTATTGTATATAGACGAATTATGCCTGCTACGTCCTTTTACCGCTGTCTTGTCGCGCCTATCAACGGATAATGCATTCAGTGTCAAACTCAAATGAAACTGGGGAATGAATGAATAGGTTTTTGTATAGAAATCACAAATCCTAGGGCCCTCGATTTATTTACGGCCATCGCTAAACATGATCCGGCTCCAAATGACGTCACAACTAGCAATCTAACTGACACTTACCCTTATTCCGTCGCCCGGTTCAATGTTGTTGGTTTATCGAGCCCGCCCCGCGTTGATTAATATACCTAACCAACTTTATCATCTGGCAATTCAACCAAACAAGATCCGACATGCATACCCTTTGATCGTGCTATTTCCTCTGCTCAAGAGCTGCTATTTCTCAGTTCATTGTCACGGTATAGAGTTGTTGGCATGGATTAACAGTAATTCATCCTTTGCGCGGTGCCAACGAAAACATCGGAAACGGATTGGTGTAAATAGTGTTTGTTTCAGAGATTTGGAAAATCAAGCGCCACAGGGTGATGGAAATATTAATACGTGGGTGTTATCATAACAATACGATGACATTTTGATTAGTGTTCATTCGAATCTTGCTTCGTAATTTCAAGAGAATAATTTTCTTGATAGATTGATACTACAACTTGTACAATCCATAGTCTACAGAAATGAATACAAACTAAACCAAGAATAACAAACGACCTATATGAATACTTAAAATCATAAGCCAGACGATCAACAAACTTGGCTTTGTCTATAAATTACTTATCCTCGAATTATTTACTTTTTCAATGTGAATAGTTAAATAGGTTGCATACTAAGTATGTAAACCATTACACGGAATATTAAGAAAGAAAGAAAGAAAGAAAATATTTATTTTGCCAAAATACATAGCTAAAACAATGGATGAAAAACACAGAAAAAATCATAAAATAATTGACAAAAAAGGATACCACTCAGCATAATGCTATTATAATTATAATTAGATTGCTGCGTACAATAAAATAATGTCTTTGTAGGTACAAAAAATGAAAAAACAATAATAAAATTAAATAAAGCCAGATATATTTCAGATGGACCTTTATTTAAAAGGGTTCTATTCCACAAAAAAATATGCACCACATATTTTTTGCTTTTGAAGCCATCTGACTGCCGCTTCAAGAATGATTACGTAAACTATGCACCATACAGTCGAAGGCTATAATTTCTTATTCAAATAAAATACGTATTAAATACACTTTCTGACAAGGATTTCACTTCTTTTTCGGTCCGCTATTTCATCAAATCGTTGAATGATTTCATGTAGCTACCCTTTAAAGTTACAGCCGGATTATATCAGGCGATAAAACCATGTCTGAATCACTAGAACTCATTTGAATGCAAAATAAATTTAATAAAAAAAAAAATATATAGAGTAAATAAATTATATTGCAATACAAATGTTTTGTTCGTATTGATAAAAAAAATGGTTTATGATTAGATTATAGTTTTGTTTGACCACGTGTGGCTGTATAGGTTCAACCCGCCTATTTTAGATAACCTCTGACCTACATTCATGAAAAAGATGTTAATAATAAGTAAGTCATATATACATTAGTATAAATAAATAAATATTACAATTTCACACAACGCCATCTAGCCCCAAACTAAGCATAGCTTGTAATATGGGAGCTAGATTACGGATAGAATTCTTAAATACTTTTTATTTTGTAAATACGTATATATCATACAATACAACACCCAAACACAGAACAATCACCTATATTCATCACACAAATGTTTGTCCTCGGTGGGAATCGAACCCACAACCTACAGCGCAGAAGGCAGAGTTACTACCAACTGAGCTATGAGGCTTGTCATTGCTGCGTTCCCGCCAAAAATATTGAGTTTGTATGTTTGTATTGTAGGATGTATGTTTGTATTGTTGTAATAACGCCAGCAAACAATAAGTGTCAAGAAAGAGTATATTTACGATCAAGATTAGTGAGGTTTAATCAGGAGATGGTTCCTTCCCGTATAAATACAGCTATATTGCGTACGTAGGCGGTGCGTAGGACGCACGGTGCGTACGTATTCGTAATCGGCGCGTATCTTCTACTTGTGATATCTGACGTAAACAACGCTTAGGTACTGCGGAACCCTTAAGCCCATCAAATTTATACGTTAAATTCTTTACCATAATCCTGATAGGATTGTTTTGTTTTGGTTTTTTGTTTGTTTGTTTTATTAACCTTCTATAATTTCTCCCATTTAGAAAAATAACTTGAACGAACTAGTGAGCTTCCTTATCATAAACTTGAAAAATCAGATGAGATGAAGGCCAAGTACCTCCACGTTCCAATAAAAAAAAAATCCAAAAATAAATGTCTCTAAGTGCAAGTCATCTGTGCTATAGGATTACCATATTTTATCTATCCATCAAATGTATACGTTAAATTCTTTACTATAATCCTGATAGGAATGTTTTGTTTGTTTGTTTTATTAACCTTTAATAATTTCTCCCAGTTAGAAAAATAACTTGAAAAATCAGGTGAGATGAAGGCCATGTACCTCCACGTTGTACAATAAAAAAAACTTCCAAAAATAAGTGCAAGTCATCTGTGCTATAGGATTACCATATTTTATCTATCCCAACGATTCAGTGAGCTTCTCGAGATAATCCGACCAGTGTAATGTGTGTATTATAAAAATTGAGAAAAATCCGCATTCTATTTAAATATCGTATTGGATAATGTGGTCAACCAATAGAAGCGTAGCAAGCTGTCAAAAAAATTTTCATTTTTTTTTACTAGATATGGGTCAGTCAGGATTTGACGTCGAAACATGCGTAGGCAAGGATGAGGTCTACGTTGACGCAAGCTTATGCGGAAGGTGCCTATTAACACGTATCTTAAAGAAATTACTGTCATAAGACAACGATTTTAACCGCCTCTGTGGTCTAGTAGTTCAACCCACCGATTTCAGACCCAGAGGTCCCGGGTTCGATCCCCAGGGGAGCAATATTATGCTTGGTTTGGTTGGTGGTGGGATTTCTTTTAAGTCCGCCTGGCTACCTACCACCATCTTAACTAATTCGGTCGCCATAATAAAAATTGTTGTGTTCCGGCATTTATAGGTAAGATAGCCAGTTCCTCAGTTTATTGAGGATTCCGGGTGAAGTGCGGCCTTATCTGAACTTGTTACCAGGTGAGATGAAAGCCAAGCGCTTCCCCGTCGTACGATAAAAAAAAGATTTATAGTTTTTATATTGATTATATAACAGGAATTATATTGCTCATAACAGGTTAGAGTGGCGTTTGGTGGAGGAGGCTTAGCCCAGCAGTGGGTTATCTAATAGCTGTTGATGATGATGATGATGATGATACAAAAGGAATGTGTAAAGTTTTACAAAAACAGAGCTTCCAATCTATTGCCAATCTTCATCACGCACTGTCGATCATAACTGTTCCAAGCAATTTAATCTATGTGTATTTAATTGTTCCTTTATTGTCTTAACTAAATTGTGTGGGAAGCTCTGCCGTATCTCGTCTACTGGATTAGGTACCTCAGTTGGTCTTAACCCGTCGACCCACCAACATGGTCACGCAGAAAATCGTTTATAAATAAGCGGATTCTCTAAAGAGGAACAAAATATCAAAACACGTACTCCCTTAAAAACTTATAGAAAATGAAAAGTGATGAACGTTAAAAATCGTTCAGTGGATCTAAAATATTGCTAGATAATGTTGTCGAAATGTACGCGCGTATATAATTTTTGTTTGAAGATAAAACTAGAATAAGATCAAAGTGCCGATTTCATTAGATTAGAACATTTGGTTCGTTTGAAAGAGAGATGTCCGGTATCGAGTATCGCGACGATAGAACGTAACGTACCATCGAAAGTGTACATTGTGAGTGAAAGTGGTTTGCAGTAGATTTCTCTTATCAAAGCCACAGGGCGATTGAACATTTTTTTGGAATTCGCGCTGAGGTTGGTCTAATTTATAATTTTATAGAAAACTAATACTTATTGAGTGTGCTCGACAGAGCTGGGTAATTAAGATCATATTACTAGAATAATTAAAACTGTAATTTTGAACAATATTTTAAATCTGGTAACAGACTCACGAGTTTCCCCCTTCGAGGATTCATCGCTGATCACTACTCTGAGCGTGGATTTTATGAGGATCATCTCTAGGGGCAGTCAGAGCACTTGCCAACGGTTTGCGAGTAGTTATTATTCAATACGTGACAAGGTGTGTCACTGACTAGTATTCCACTAAGCGACAATCGACTATTGTCGCTTAGTGGAATACTAGTCAGTGACACATGTCATGCCATTCGGACTTTGATCCTAGGGACAGGCCGGTTTGCTCACGATCACGATGTGACCCTATCCGTCTAACATGCAATTCCGTTTGCATGTGTCTAACGCGCGAAAAAAAACGAAAAATACAATGGTGCACGACTGCATTTGAACCCAAAAATATACCTATCTAATCTGTGATCTAAACATCTACGACTATCTACGCTCAGCCCAAACTAGAGACTTGAAATTTTCAGGGTACATTTATATTTTTTATGGCGACCACTAGTAAGTTTAAAAAATAGCTGTTCAATCCGGCAGTCAAGCGTGCATATTATGGAAAAACCTTATATCAAACTGCTGGACTGTGAATTCGTAACCTTCAAATGTGACCGTATTACAACTGCAATATGACGTTGGCCACTATGACAGGATGTGCCCTACGCATCTATGCTTTATTACGTCGGCATCTCCTTATAGGTGTGAGTGTGAACTGGTGAGGTGTTAGTCATTTTTTAGTCAGCTTTGCAAGAATATTGCGGCTGGAACTTATTCCAATGACGGAATCATTTATATTTAAATAATGTTTTTTTTTAATATTCATTTATTCAATAAAAAGTACAGTAAAACTAACTATGTACAAAGGAATCAGTCAGATTACGGTTACAAACGGCCTATAGGTAACTTTAGATAATGTAAAATTGCGGGAAACGCTTAGTACTTTAATGGAAGCTATCTCTTTTTTATGGGTTGTAACCCCACGCCAAAAAAATACCCATTTCTTCCAACAGAATATACTGCATTAAAAAACTATTTGCCCATCAAATTTGTTTATCTAAATAAAATCAACTCGACGTCTTTCAATTTGCTGTGAACAAATACTTTAGTTAATAACCGTCTAATATTTCAATTTATATATGAAGTATAATAATATACCTAGAATAATATACCTGAAACGGAGGAACAACCGATTGAGTAAACTATAGTACTTACTAAAACCATTCGCCAAATACTGTGTAATGTTTTATGATGTTAATTGTGTGCCAATTAACATCATAAAATGTAATCTATGCTTAAACCACCTTGACATATCTAAAAGTCGCTAAAAACAATAAAACTTGCCTATTTAATGTAGATAAGAGGTGGTACAGTTGAATCAAGGCTCTCAAAGATTTGTATCGGCTTTAAAGCATTAAATGAACAACGATGAACAAGCGTTATTACTTTTAACAGATCATGGAAATATTAATATTTGATTTGTTTCGAGCTGGAGGGATAAAACTGTTATTTTTATATGTTTTATCTAGATAATGGGCTAGTTCTAGACATCTGGGTTTGTCTATCTCTAGAGTAAAAAAAAAAAGTTTTTTTTTTTACTTCTTTCATTTGCCTTCATCTCACCTGGTAACAAGTTGATATACGGCCGAAGGTGGAGGAGCACTTCACCCGGAATCCTCAATAAACGGAGGTACTGGCTATGTTACCTATAAATGCCGGAACATAACTTTTTTTTAAGAATTGTTATTATGGCGACAGAATTAGGTAAGATGGTGGCTAGCCAGGCGGACTTAAACAAAATCCTACCACCAACCAAACCAAGCACAATATTGCTCCCCCTGGGGATCGTACCCGGGACCTCTGGGTCTGAAATCGGTGGGTTGAACCACTAGACCGCAGAGACGGTTTGGTTCGGATCAGGTTTACAATGGGTGAGCATTCCCAGAAGGCACTACCCATAAGAAATAAGACATTTATTGGTATACATTTTACAGGTCAAGAAAAAATTTAGTAAACATGTAGTAATAGTAAACATACTTAATTAAAAAGAATTAAGCTTAAAGCAGTTAAGTACCTATTTAACCCATTTAGGTTATGCAACACACACTACATAAGTAATGACTTCGCAATCAAAAATATAAGGTTTATATAAGCATTTTTTTGTACTTTTAATTCATCATAGAATAAATGCTGGATAAGCCATTGTTTTAATTTATATTTAAAAGGTGCTACAGCTTTTAAATATAAATTAGCAACTGTCTATACAGTCGACGGATTTTATTGAGTCCGGTAGCTTGTTGGACACAGTAGGACCCATGGTCATATGGGTCAGTTTACTGGATTTAGTTAGTATAGTGCGGGTTACGACTTCTAGTGTATTCGCATTGCGTGTATAATAATTGTGCGTCTCAATATGTGTAGTAAACTCGGATGGCTGTGTTTTCACATAAATAGTTACCTAGGTATATTACGATAAAACGGTGCAGTTCTCTTTTATTCGAAAACCTCTACGTATCCGTTCTGTTTACCCATAGAACAAATAGTAAATCTAGCTCATGTCAAACAATTCTTGCTATAAATACCTGAGGGACAGAATTAGACCGCGCCACCGCCGCCGCCTACTCGGAAAATAAGATAAGTCGAGATAAAAACTATAGTATCTATTTATGTCTCATCTCGCATTGTGTGTTGTGGTAATGAGAAATATCAGCGGTGTGTAGATAGGTTTAGATTATTAAATTTCTGAGAAAGCGTTTCACTGGTACTTAGCATATATCCCGTCCCATTCCATAATTTAAATAAATGGTTAGCTAATTTAACTGTCTTTGTCTTGACATTTTGGATAGCTTAATGAATCCTCTATCAACATGTAAGGATCGTGCTTGTATCTAAAAGAGAGATATATATACATATATATTACAGGGCATTTCATTTCACACAACACCATCTAGCCCCACTAACTAAGCATAGCTTGTAATATGGGAACTAGATTATAATTTGATATATAATATATTATATTATATATATTGTAATTAATACTTAAATACCTACTTTTGTTTTGTAAATGCATAAATATCATACAATACAACACCCAAACACCGAACAAACATCAATATTCATTACACAAATGTTTGTCCTGGGTGGGAATCGAACCCACAGCCTACAGCGCAGAAGGCAGAGTTACTACCAACTGAGCTATGAGGTTTGTGATTTACATACAAGACTGAATGAGATTCTATGATGCGAAAATTCTATCAAACCCATTTTTATAGATAGTGGGTTAGCTCTTGACCTCTAGGCTAGTTTAGCTCTAGGCTAGCGCAAGGATGAGGTCTACGGTGGAGCTTCGAGCTTCGAGCTTCGAGCTTCCCCAGATGGCACTGGATCTCCCGCGCATCGACAGAACATGGCAAACCATTTACAGTTCCTACCACCAGCGATATGATCATTCAGCCGTAGCCGTTGCTATAGCTGGTACGAAGCAAACTCCATGTTTTTTATAGTACGACGGGGAAGCGCTTGGCCTTCCGGTTATAAGTTGAGTTAAGGTCGAAGGTTGAGGCGCACTTCACCCGGAATCCTCAACTAACTGAGGAACTGGCTATGTTACCTGTAAATGCCGGAACACAACTTTTTTTTGTTGTTATGGCGACAGAATTAGGTAAGACGGTGGTATCTAGGGCCAGGGGCCAGGTGGACTTAAACAAAGTCCTATCACCAACCAAACTAAGCACAATATTGTACTCCCCTGGGATCGAACCCGGGACCTCTGGATCTGAAATCGGTTGGTTGAACCATTAGACCACAGAGGCGGTATTGCTCTCATTTACATAATGACAATAATACCAAACATTATTATCAATTCCTAACTAATGGTAATAATACCAAACAATATCAATTCCAAACGAATTATAATAATAACAAACTAATGACAATAATATCAAACATTATTATCAATTCAAAACAAATGACAACAATACCAAACATTATTATCGATTCCAAACGAATGATAATAATGCCAAATATTATCATAAATTCCATATGAATGACAATAATACACAATAATACCATACATTATTACCTGTGTGCAAAGCAATCGCCGAAATAATGTTATCAGAGGAAATATACAACAAGCCATAATATAATTCGACGTCTTAATCTGTTTAACACCTAACGGTTATAATCTGCAATCATACTCTTTATGAACAGCGAAGTTATAGATAAATGTTTGTTTGATTGTGTATTTATTGGGACTCCTCATCGCCAACGTATTGCAGTCCACTGCTGGATGTTGGTTTCTCTCTAGGTTCGCCTTTGAGCTTGATAATCTGACTTTCTCATCCACTCTCTGCCCGCCACTGTATGGAGGTCGTCCCTCCATCTAGCTGGAGAGCGTCCTACACTACGCGTGCATTTTCAGATCCAGAGGTCCCGGGTTCGATCCCCAGGGGGAGCAGTATTGTGCTTGGTTTGTTTTGTTGTAGGATTTTGTTTAAGTCCGCCTGGCTACCACCATCTTACCTAAATCTGTCACTATAACAATTCTTAACAAAATGTTGTGTGCCGGCATTTAGAGGTAAGATAGCCAGTTCCTCAGTTTGTTGAGGATTCCGGGTTAAGTGCGCCTGCAGCTTCGGCCTTATCTCAACTTGTTACCAGGTGAGATGAAAGCCAAGCGCTTCCCCGTCGTACAATAAAAAAAACGTGGTCTCCACAGAACTCCACTCGTTGACCCCACCGGTTGTCGCTTCTTCGGCAAATATTGGCAGCCGAGCAGCTTTCTCCTTGAGCTATGTGTACCACCTTATTTTCCAACCGGATAACCTCATTCCTGATTTTATCCTTCAGATAAATGCCAAGCATAGCTTTTGCAATAGCATACTGAGCGACGTGACTCTTTGGAAATCAGTTTTGCGTAAAATTTCTAAAGAATGTGGAAGCCCACTTCATCCCCAACCCAACCCTTATTAACAGTCTACGGAACGTATGGTTATCTTACCTCTAAATACCGGAACACAACGATTTAGAGTAGGAAACCTCGATGCTTGATCTAGTGCTTAAGCTTATCCGGGTTGATCTAGATAGCTAATGTACCGAATTAGATAGCAACATGCACTGAATTGGTCTCTTTATAACTCCTCGATTGCTAGTATTGACCTAGTCCTGGAGTTGAATGCCCGGCAAACGAGGGGAAGGCTCATTGATCACACCAATCTAGATCTAGATCACCATTACAAGCCATACTTCCTTGTTTTTATTGGTATGACATCATGATGACCTATGTCGTTAAGATGGAACCTTTGTTCAATACAACATGCAGGAGTTGTTTATGCTCAGATCTCGCTTGTTGATATATTTCGGGTAGGTCTTTAAATTGATATCACCGTAATCCCTTTCTATAATTGCTATTATTGTCCATCGTGTAAATAAATGTCTAGTAACATTTTACACAACGCCACCTAACCCCAAAGTAAGCAAAGCTTATAATACAGGTACTTTATTACGGATAGAAATTACTTATTATACCTCTTTCTTTTTGTAAATGCATATTTATGATATAATATGACACCCAAACGCACAAACTTCTTACTGGTTAAGCTCCATCGTAGAATTCATCACACAGCCTAAAGCGAAGAAGGTAGAGCCACTTCCAACTGAGCTGTTTTATTTTTTTAAGATTCCTTCATTGAGTTTATAACTGTAATTTTACCAGTATCAGCAAAAAAAAAATTGCAAGGAAATGTAAGTGGAAATCCGTTGTCTCTAGACCTGAATATATGCATTTATTTAATCAGTTCATTACTACCAGTTTTGCTGAGTCGTCATGAAGTTCACGGTCGCAATGATCATCCCTTTACATGCCATTTACATTTTCTTAAAACACAACAACCATTCAAATATAAGCAAAAGAATGTCATCATCATTTGGAAAGGTCGCCGCACTGAAATATTTTCTAATATAATTTTATCGCTTCGCCCGGCTTCGGAACAATGCTTCACTAACTCTCTATAAGATTGAGGCGTGTCTTTTCACCTTCCCGTCTGCATTCGAACGTGGGAGTCACTCGTAAACAAACTCCGACGCATTCGAAAATTGAACGCTACGATTCTTTTACATCTTTCGGAATTGTCGCCATCTTTTGCAGCGTACAATCTTGGAGTCTTCAAGTCCAGAGTAAATAGGTTCACATCACATCTTTTCAAGTAAACTGGTGCTCAAACGCTTGGCTATCACCAATTAAAAAAAGCTGTTGAGATTGTGGAGTTTTATTCTGCGACGGGGAAGCGCTTAGCCTCACCTAAAGTCTCTTAGATTAATGTTTGTTTTATTATGTGTTTATTGCGACTCCTTCATCATCAGCAACATATTGCAGTCCACAGTATTGTGATGCGGGTGTGGATGTAGGTCTCTCAAGGTGCGCCATTGAGCTCGATACTCGGACTTTCGCATCCACTGTCAGCCCGCTACTGTACGAAGGTCGTCGCTCTATCTAGCCGTGCTCTCCGGCACTTTCTGGGTAGGCTCGCTCCATCGTAGATCTCATTCTTACCTGTGTAAGTTTCGTGGTCAAGAGCCGACCCATCGTAAATAAAAAAAAAAAAAAAAAGACAGATGTCGATACGACGGGAAGAGGTGAAGGCCAAGCTTCTGGTCTCAAGTTATGACAAGGACCTCTGAGTCTGGTACGACATACTCTAGAATAACATAAGCCACCCGAGGCAGTAAAAGCAACTGACTATATCATACTACGGAATTTAGAAACTGATTATCTAGACGTCATTGACGTCATGTTTGTCACTAAACATCTGAGAAGACCGCCCATATAAACATAAAAGTAAGGGCAGTTATAATATCCACAAAGTCGCATAACTTTAGCGCGAAGGCGTCACGACCACGGCGCGTGCCATAATGATAACAGAACTAATTACACGCGTACATATTTCAACCTGTAGGCAGGCACCCTGTACCACAATGAGTTTCGGATACGCTTCGCTCTTCGATTCAGTTGCCGCGCGACTCTCAACTGGAACGCACGTGTATCTTAAAAACATTTTCTCTAGTGATACTGAATAATCGTCTTGTCAATGTTCAGAAATGCCGACAGACACTTTAGAGAGATTCACCGCGAAGTTCTTGAAGCTTGTGAGTATCTTGATTTATTTGGATGTTTCGTGCAAGTGATTATAATCTTAACCGTTCAATCGCTAAGGTAATTGAGTGATTGATTCTGCCTGTTTATTTATCTGCTTGGTAACCTGGAATCTCGTATATCCTAAAGATGTCTTATCTCTCAGGTCTTCAATCTAATCTTATTTCCAGTCCCGTTGAAATGTATATATACTTATATGTACTTTACTTAATGGTATCCATACATTTCCATACGTTTTATCACTAGTGGTCGCTCCGTGGTCGAAATTCGACCGTAATTTTTATAAATTTATGCGCATGTTACCATAATTAAAAACGTTTACTATGATAAATCTAACACACTAACGTGCGCGCAATATGCTTAAAGGTGTTCGAAGTTTTCTCTGCACGTATTAACGTATTATACCTACTGGATTAAAACAGTTAGGGACCGGAGAGAGTGGCGTCAAAGAGAGGAAGGAGGCTTACTGAACCGAGCAGTACAAATAGGATAAAATAATGGTTGGTGGATCACCGCTGCATTTGTTTTAGTTGAAAGCAAAATTGCCTCATTAGTTATATCCTAAGATTACCGTAGATACACACACAATGGGCTGATAATGCGTGCGTAGGAGATTGTCAAGTGTTTGCACAGTTGTCGATTCTATATCGCGGTATACCATACCTGTGACGTGAAGTGTTTTTAATCGCTCTGTGACGGTATATTGACTTATTATTCCTTATTTTCTTCAACTTTAGCTTCAGATTAACCTTTATTGCTCATAATTTCTCTGTATAACCGCAACGCAACTTGTAAAATATTTCGCTGTAAAAGTATTTTAAAATATAAGGAAAA
The DNA here is from genome assembly GCA_951394065.1 of Venusia cambrica. NCBI lineage: Eukaryota > Metazoa > Arthropoda > Insecta > Lepidoptera > Geometridae > Venusia > Venusia cambrica. Next base: position 4,034,056 of record OX596057.1, read on the forward strand.
TACAAATAGTTTATAATTTACCTGTGCGACTTTCTTAAGAAAAATCAATACCACCGCAATTTTTAACATTAATTAGAAACGTAATGTTAGATACACTACCACTTGCCATATTTTATTTACTTCATACACAATGTTTAAAGTGAAGTACGAACAATAACATTGTAGTAGCTACTGAATTGATTATGTAAATAATGTTCAAGCAATTAATTTAATGATTGGTAGACAAATGCTCGTTCATTCGGTGCATTATCAGTTTGACTCACACATTCATCAATTCATAATGTTTCTACGGACATTGTATCGTTTTACTGACCTATTTAATTTTAATGCCGTCGGTTTAATTGATGATTTGATATAATAATATTAATTTAGTATTTTAGTTATTTAGTTATGTTTACATTACACTATTTCTGTCTCATGATTTTTTTTATAAATACGATTGGTCAGTTCTTGACCTCGGAGCTTGTTGAATTGGCATTAATTGAGCTATGGTAGTATCACGCGTCTCTCAAATATTCGTGTCTTATAGTCTCATGCTACCAGTCAAATTTTCAATGCTATTTCTGCCTAGTTCGTAGGGGTCTAAGAAATACACTAGGTCTACAGTCATGAGCTCAGTACATATATCCAACTTTGAGTTCACATTCTAATCCTACTTACTGATGATTTTTGGTTATAAATAGTTGGATCCGTTTTAGAAAAACGAACGAAAACACGGATGATATTTTGTTTACTATTTGGAAGCTTTGAATACCTTGTTCTTCAATCATGTACCAATCATTCTATTTCTAGAATTCTGCATCATCATGGTTGTTATTTATTAAATTCGTGGGTCTCTGAGCCTTGTACGCTGGTTTATTTTTGACTACAAAGTTATTTATGACTATTTTTGTTTTTCATTATTTGGATTGAAAGGGTGGGAGATGAAAGGAAAATTAATTTGTTGATGTAGTTCATTAGTCATTACGCATCAATGCCGCCAATCTCACCTCGGGAGAATGAACGAATGAGTGGGCTGGACTACCGGGAAGATAACATTCGTGGTATAATTGAGCTGTCCTGTTGATATGGTTGTTTATCATTGAGATCAGGAATAGGTAAGTGAGAATGATTCATCACAAAAGTATCTAGTCAATATGCCAATGAAGAATTGTTTGGTTTGTGATATATTTAGCTGTTTTAGTTGAAAATATTGAAGCAGAACTAACCTCTTTCACACAATGTGATGTGTTCGTGTTGATAAATGTCCAGAAATAGATGTGGTTTTGTATTTAATGTAATTACTGGTTGAAACCAAAACAGCAGTTTAATGATTAATATTTATAAGTATATACTTCTAAATACTTCAATACACAGACTGGTGGGAGATTGCGAAGGATCGAGATGGTTGGAGGGGAGGGACATGGGGGAGGCCTTTGCCTAGCAGTGGGATGAAATAGGCTAAAAAAACTGAATTTATTTTGAGTAAAATAATACAGATCATGATCTATAAATGTTTGTCATTAAAAACAATAAACAATTTCAGCGTAAGAGCTCTCCCTGAGGTACCCACCCGAATCCACTACTTCTATAACAATACAGCTACTTCTGTTTCAAAATCAGTAGGTAATAATGAGATAAAATAGATTATTAAATAAGGTCATCGCTTAGGGCAGCCTTGTCCCTCTCAACAGCAATGTGCCTCCCTCCTAGAAGTGCATGGTCGTTCGCCAAAAAGCGATAAAGTTGTCCTGTTACGGCTCTATGGACGGCGGCGTGGCAATAGGAGTCGCGACACACAATTGCCCATTGATTGGTTGGTTCTCCTCTGGACCTTCCATGTTGTAAGCTGTAGCGGAGTTCAAACATCAACAACATATACTAGGCAGAACTGGATATGTTTTGTTTATAAAATCGCATCATAGAAATCGTCAAAAAAAATAGTTTTTCCTGTTGCATGTTTCTTTTCACAATAGTCTCCGGAGATCTGTAGTTGGTGATCAATCAATCAAGCTCAGTGATTGGAGGAGCCATGGAAACATTTAAATAAATTTCAGGAAAGTCCGAATCCGATATCCTCTGACGCTATTTCCTGCCTTCACATATTCACATCTTGTACTCTGATGAACTAATGTTGTGAGGTGATCAATCAATCAAGCTCAGTGATTGGAGGAGCCATGGAAACATTCAAATAAATTTCAGGAAAGTCCGAATCCGATATCCTCTGACGCTATTTCCTGCCTTCACATATTCACATCTTGTACTCTGATGAACTAATGTTGTGAGGTGATGAGATGTGATGATATGAACTTGAAAATCCGCCACCTTGGATACCCATTGTAAATTTTATTTTAAATCTTTTTAGTCTGTTTATCCTCTTGTTTAATTTAATGGGCATTTTAGTATTAAATAGATATTTTCGTCTGTTTGTCCCCAATGCGGCGAGACGCAATCACAAGTTTTCCTTCCTAGATGTTTGAATATGTCTCTTTTACCCCCCTTCATACCTTTAAAAATGATGTCACGGATATTTTAAATGACATTATATTTGAGCTAAATGTGAATCTCAAACCCCATTAGGGCAAATGTGATCCAGATTCCGAATCAGGCTATAAGTTTTTGAATTGCGACACAAACCCGCAGGAAACGGTGCTGTTTAGTGTATATTTATTGTTATTGTAATTTCGCATTGTGTGTGTGAGGTAATTGTGAACGAGCGCCGCTGTGCTGTGGTGTGGGGGCTTCCAGTAGCTATTGACACTGCGCACAGGACACTCCTGTTTTATATATTTCCTGTTGGATTTGTAACCTTGATTTTCCATTCGTTTCAGTTTATTTTTGTTAGATGTCGTGTGACATTTTCCAACTGTAAATAAAATACGATTGCTCCGCGACCTTTGCGTTGTTTTTCGGTTGTGATTGCGGATTGATATTCAACATCGGGAATTTGTGAACTTCTCTTGCTTTTCGGTAGTGATTGCGTATTTATTCTGAACTTCGCGACCTTTGCGTTGTTTTTCGGTAGTGATTGCGGATTGATAATCAACATCGGGAATTTGTGAACTTCTCTTGCTTTTCGGTAGTGATTGCGTATTTATTCTGAACTTCGCGACCTTTGCGTTGTTTTTCGGTTGTGATTGCGGATTGATATTCAACATCGGGAATTTGTGAACTTCTCTTGCTTTTCGGTAGTGATTGCGTATTTATTCTGAACTTCGCGACCTTTGCGTTGTTTTTCGGTAGTGATTGCGGATTGATAATCAACATCGGGAATTTGCGGCGTAGTGGTTGTAGGTGCGAACGTGATAGTGAGAATGTGCGTATGAACCGGTTAAAATGGTGCAATGGTATACTAGTGACTTGGATCTAGAAGAGGTAACTAAACGATTATTTATTTATTGCCCGTTGTGGAATTATCAATCTGTATATTAATCATTAATATTCCTTAATATATATGCTGTAGCCTGTTTGAAATGTATTTTTTTTTATAGAAAGCATTTAAATATGTTTTGAAATAAAAAGCGTTCGTAAAATCGAATTCGTTTAGCGTTTTTCATCGACTTTAGCCCTTTCAATTCAACTGGATAATATATGTATGTATATAATAGATGTTTAATGCCTATGCTCATCCCGAAAATCCTACTAAAATCTTGTAGAAATAATTTTTGAGACTACATCCAAATTCCAAACTTACAAACTTTACCTTCTTTTAATGTAAGTTCAAAGATTTTGCATACATTGAAGAATGTATGCGTAGTACGTGGTGCGTTCGGCCACTCAGAAAACGACAGATAGGCACTTCACTATTAAAAAGGGGTTTTCAGTACTTTTTCCAATTGATTCCAGCTCTGCATACATTATCTGAGCTGAGCCAAGCTTCTCCTGTCTCACGTGAAGTTTAAAGCCACTTTTCGCACTATTAGTGAATATTATGTGTAATTATTATATAAATGTAATTTGTTTAAATCTGACCCATTAAGTAACTGAGTTCTAAATGGGATTTTCAACTGTTAATTACTGCGGTTGCCTAGTTGTTGAGGTATTTTTTGATGAGTCTAAGGCCTCATATATTTCTTTTGCCGACCGCATTCGGTGCTAACATATTCAGAGTCCACTCTTAGGTCACCGTTGGTTGTACGTCAATAATGTATGATGGCTCTATTCTGGCAGCTTATATACCGCTCCTTATAATTTATAACGTTTTATGGGGCTTTCCTGACGAACAATACGACACGTAAACTTTTTTTTTTTTTTTACATTGTACGACTGGGAAGCGGCTGGATTTCATCTCATCAGGTATCAAGGATAAGGCCGACGGTCTAGTGGTCCAACCTACCGATTTCAGATCCAGAGGTCCCGGGTTCGATCCCCATGGGGATTACAATATCTTGTGCTTGGTTTGGTTGGTGGTAGGACTTTGTTTAAGTCCGCCTGGCTAGCTACCACCATCTTACCGAATTCTGTCGCCATAATAACAATTCTAAAATTGTTGTGTTCCGACAATTAGAGGTAAGATAGCCAGTTCCTCAGTTTGTTGAGGATTCCGAGTGAAATGCGCCTCCACCTTCGGCCTTATATCAATTTGTGTAACCAGGTGAGATGAAGGCCATGGGCCATGCTTACCCGTCGCACAATAAAAAAAAAATGCACTTCCCGGAATCCTCAACAGTCTAAAGGAACTGGGTATTACCTCTAAATGCCGAATACAAAAATGTGAATCGCTGCTCTAATTTTGCTCTTAATTACTTTTTGCTCAATCTTGGTAACAGTTGAATTATTCTGCCTTATTGACACTGCGTGGTTCGCATTTATATATCAGCTTTGTTTGTAGTTAGGTATCAGACACATCGTAGGTTCAACTTTTTAATTTAAGAAAACAATATGTACCTACCTACATCTTCATGCATTTACAATCACGTAGTATTGTATATACGTATAAATGAGTACCTTCCTTAGAGGTATAACATGTTTATCAATAGAACCAGTTAAGCCAATTGTAACTAACATTGACACACCCTCAAACCGCATGTCATTGATAACGTGTTGATTTTTTTTATTAATGCGGCAAACTATTCAAGTTAATTATCACTTTCGATAGGTTTCATGTTCGGTCAGTGGGCGTTTGACCACCAGCTCAGTTCAAAGATATAGCCTAAGATAGAACACGGTTGTCTTAAAGTCTTGAGAACCTATTCACTCTGGACTTGAAGAATTCATTGTACTTAATGGTGTGGAAAATAAGTATTTTTGTTAATTTGTACTTTCCCGGACGTGCAGTTTCAAAAGAATGATTGGCATTTAAAAAAAATGCTCCAGTGATTCAATTGTAATTAGTATTCGATACTTTTAAGCTATTGTAATGGATCATAAAAAAACTAGCCCGAGGTTCCTGTCTCTCTCCTTGTGTGCTGGTCACGATTCCGAACAGGCGGTAGATTTGACGTTTCTAAGTGATCCTAATAAAATCTTACTGAATTAAAATATTTGACTCAGACTTTGATAAGGAACTCTACTACTCAAACTACTAACACTGATTAATTTGAAATGTAGGTCTTACAATTCTTACTAGGGTTCCGTACCAAAAGGTAATTCTGTAATTCTTTATTGTACACACAAAAATAATAACAAGATAAAAAAATAAAAGATCATAACAAAAGGCATGTACAGAGGCGAGCTTAACCCTGTTAAGAGTTTTCTTCCAGCAAACCTTTGATGTGAGAGAGGCGATATATTAAATGGGTATAGTGTACATTAATTATATAATATAGTAAAGGTTGCCAACGGGACCCTGTACTTAGCCTCCGCTGTCCGTCCTTCCGTGTATCAGTCAGCGGATTATAGGTACCTCATGAACCGTAATTAGCAGCAAGTAAAACTTGGTGTGTCTACAATTGCCGCTTTCAAATAGTTTAAACGTGATTTTTCGTCTTGAAATTTGGGTCGGAACCCTCAATGTGCGTGTGCGTCGGCATTCGGCGACTCAAATTTTAATATGAAAGAGGCCAAAAATGTCTGAATTTAACCGCCTCTGCGGTCTAGTGGTTCAACCCACCGATTTCAAACCCAGAGGTCCCCGGTTCGATCCCCAGGGGAGCAATATTGTTTGGTTTGGTTGGTGGTCGGATTTTGTTTAAGTCCGCCTGGCTAGCTACCACCATCTTACCTAATTGTAACTGACGCCATATTAGCAACTCTTAATAAAATGTTCTGTTCCGGCATTTAGAGGTACGATAGCCAGTTCCTCAGTTTATTGAGGATTTCGGGTGAAGTGCGCCTCCACCTTCGGCCTTATCTCAACTTGTTACCAGATGAGATAAAGGCTAATCTTCCCCGACGAACAAAAAAAAAAAGAATTCCAAATAAATCCAGCTTTGTGTTTTGCACTGTAATATCGTGAAAATCATGAGTCTATTTGGGGTTTTCCACGCAAATACGCTGTCCGTCACATTGTAATGTATCCGACGTGTATCAACAGACAAACCTCGACTCTGTGTGTATATTGCCAATGCGACGTTTCCTACGATCTCGTGTTCTATATTTGTTTCGTGTCTGGGTTTTTGGGTGATTGTGTCGTAAATGTCTGTCCAAAACTATTTTTATGCTAGATTTATTATTTTTTTACGCGTTCCAAAGGCACAGAGACACTATTTCGGTAGCTTAGTTTATTTCCACGAGCCTGTCGCAAAACCCTATTACTAGAAGCTTCGTTTCTATATGTGCTATTTTTGGGAATAGTTTTAGTTTTAACTATACCCAAACTTAGCACCAAACGAACCAACAAGCACGTCTATAGGTGCTTTTGGTGGGAATTGGTTAGGTGCTATTTAATTGGGTGCTATTTTTGGGAATACCTCATCGCAACGGTTTGGTGTCAAATGGTTTAACAAGTCATTTTTTCATCTATAGTTATAATACATGCACTTAGATATGTCAATTTAACAATAATACACAATGGTAATTAAAAAAAAAAGAATAAGAATAGTAGGTATACACTCTAAAAATACACAAATGCTGCTGGTCATAGTAACTTATACATTTGTAAAATTTTCACAGAATAAATATTTATCAGCAAAAGCTTCATCAGTTGTATAATAACTTTTACTAACTAAATATCTTTTAACAAAGTGTAAAAATTCGATGTCCGGTTTATTCCTAATGTCAATTGGTATTCTATTATATAATATTATTGATACACAAACAAAGCTTTTCAAAATTTTGTCAATCTTGTACGTGGAACCACTATATCTTGTTTATGTCTAGTATTGTGGCAGTGAATTTCAGTATTTGTCTCAACATTTCCAAGATTTTCTCTCATATATACAATGTTTTGGTAAATGTTCTCGCTTGCCATTGTCATTATATTGAGTTTTCTAAACATGTCTCTACACGAGTCCCTGTATTTTAATCCTAAGATATATCTAACCGATCGTTTTTGTAACAAAAATATCCGGTTGCATTCTGCAGCAGTACCCCAAAACATTAGACCATAGCTCATGAGAGAGTGAAAGTAAACAAAGTACACGTTTCTTGCCGATTTTTTCCCCCCTAGTTCCTTAATTTTCTTTATTGCGTATGATGCTGAGCTTAGTTTTTTGGCAAGATCATCTATGTGAACTGACCAAGTTAATTTGGAATCAAGCCACATACCTAAAAATTTCTTAGTATTTGAATACGGCAAGGTAAGTTCATTTAAAGCATTTCGTACCTGCAAATGCGGTGACTTTTTTGAGGCACCTAGACAAAAATTTACAACATCAGTTTTTTCAACATTCAGCAGTAAATTATTAACAGAAAACCATTCTTCTAAGTTACGTATAACATATTTTAAATTGTGACTTAAAAACTGTTTGGGTGTTGTATTGTATGATAAGTATGTAGGTAGTTACAAAAAAAAAGTATTTAAGTATTCTATCCGTAATCTAGTTACCATATTACAAGCTAAGCTTAGTTTGGGGCTAAATAACGCTGTGTGAAATGAATGTCCTGTCATATTTATTTATGTACAGGTCCACCAGCGATAGGATCATTTAGCCGTAACCATTGACTAAACGTCAAAGATTCCGTTGTCCGGGTACACCCATGTACACTTCCCACCCTATATAATTATGTAATACAATGTGTATTCATTATAATCATTTAATTTATTTAATTAATTATATGTACATGCTGAAACAATTAATTAGGTTATAAAGTGCCTATAATTGTGAAAATTATAACATTAAAATCATTGTGTATTGCCAGGATCCACAATACTTAGTATATAGGTAATGGCTTGTGTTGTACTAGATCCTGTGAACTTGCTTGTGGACTTAATTATTTACAGCCGTATTTAATGTTTTAATAGTTGTTTCTACTTCGCCCGCTTCGTCAAGATTTACTTTAAATTAATTTCTCCGACGCAGCGGCGCCGCCGCCTACTGTTTGTGATCACAATCACAACTCGACAAAAGTCAGAGAAAACTCCTGCATATCGTTCGTACGTCCGTTCATTAGCTTTTTTTTCCATTGTTTTTGGGTAAACATACTCGATAACAATATTTATTGCTGGTTGGATATTTGCACAAATCTTTGCGGTAGGCATCTGGTGTGAGTGTGAGTCGAGTGTTTTCCGATTCGTCAAAGTTGTGAGTAACCTTCTGTTTTAGATCACCGCAAAGTATGAAACAAAAACTGTATTTAGACAAATAGTAGTTCGTAGATATTTTTGCACTACAAAAGGTTGAGTACAAGCTGTTTTGACATTATTGAATGAATGAAATGAATGACTGAAAATTAATTATTGCACACCAAAAAGATATACCTAACCTACCTACTTAAAACTATTGTAATTTTTTAAACTGAAGTAAACAATACAATGGTATAATTACGTTTTTAGTTTGTAAGTTTGGATGAAGGAGGTGATCTTTCACCAATATTTATAATGAACTTTAAGAGTAGATAGTTTATATATTAACTCGTTAATTATGGCTTTTTGTGGCGACTAAATTGACAACTAAAGTTCAAGAAAAACGGTCGAGAAACACCGCGAGCACAGCTAGTATTAAATAAAGATATAAAACCCGAAATGCCTTGCTCTACTATTCAAGGGCATTCCACCATATCCTCTTAATAAAATAGGTATTGTATTGTTTAGTAAACCTTTATGTTAATTCATCAATCGGGTTCAGTCTGTTGTTACAATGTGTGCTAATTGTTTGCCTCCGAAATTTGTTTTGATTTGGTTGTTTATTTAATGCGTTGACGACTTGAAAACAAATCGTGTGTCCTTCAAACAAAAACCTTCCCTGCTGTCCATCAGCTAATAAATCTTATACAGATATTTGCCTGCATGTTAGAATAATAAACATAGTATATTCTTGTAGTTTTCTTTGTCTCAAGGCGGCGGCGGTAGATTTGATATTTCCAAATGATCGTAAAAAATCCTTGTCAATATTTTTTTATTTTTCAAGACCATTTACAAAAAAGATTTTGTAAGTTAGATGAGTGTTTGATAAATAAATGAATTATTTTTAGCCTAAATAGGTACCATGTTTGCCTTTTCAAGATCGCTTCAGACTTGTTATAAAATGTATTTGTAGCTCTTAGCTCCTAGGCTTGTCCTTGTCTAGGTCTCGGTCATAGCACCGGTGGACAAGGCATACCATTTGGCGCAGGACTTCGTGATGGTTGTGGCCAGCGACTCCTTTGCCTGGGGTAGAACACTAGGCAGTAAATCAAACCTACCTCAAACCTTGACCCGGGCTTTGATCCGTTAACGTGTTTGGATAGCAAGGTTGTGTTGGTCAGTGGTGTAGTGGTGAAGTAATGTGAGCATGTCTGTTTGTCCGCAGAGCGAGCAGTCGTCTCCGTTCCGGCGGTGGACGACCGGCAGTGGCGCTGGCAGCTCCTACAGACACCACGACCACCGGAATATGTACAACAAGGTATCTATCTATTGAATCTTATGCGATGTCTTTTCTATTAACCGAGAGTTGTCAGTTGTTTTTATTGTGCAACGGGGAAATGAAGAAGATGAAGGCCAAGCGCTTCATCTGACCTGGTTTCAAGTAACAAGGCCGAAGGTGGAAGCGTACGTCATGATAACTTACGAATACCGAATAGGCGCTTCCCCGTCGTACAATAAAAAAACAACGAGTTAAATGTTGAAAAAACGAAAACTGCAGGTATAACGAAAATACGCGACTTTATCAAGTATTACAATCTATTGTATTTCGAATCGGCATGATATAATACCTTTTATTTTAATATAAGTACATATTATTTATTGTTGTGAAATTAATCATTTTTTTATCCATTCCTCTGTACATTTTTGTAGGAATTCCCATTCCAATATAATAAAAAAAATATAGCCCATATATTTTCCTACAATTCATACAAACCAAACCACTCTTCTAACAGGAAAAGCTGTCTTTACTGCAAAGCTTGCGAATAAAATAGACATACACACCTCTCGAAAAACATAACTCCCTTCTGGGGCAGATGGGTAAAATTTCAAGAGATGCGCTTCTACCCTAGGAGTAAACCAGCTTTTTAATTTTAATTCAGAGTGCTTTCATAAATTATATAAATTTCTTCGTAAAATAATGTAAATACCTTAGTATATTATGTTCTCCCAATTTAGACAATCACATCGAGCGTTTTAAAGGCATGGATGGTGGTTTTCCCACGATGTTATTCCTATTTAGGTACCTACACGGGAAATAGCGGTGACGTAGGTATGTACATTGGGAAAGGTACTTGACTGGGACCAAAAGGTATTCCCTAAACATACTATTACGTATATATGACTGTGGCTTCCATATCCGTGGGTATTTTTTTTTGTATATGTTAAAATTCGTCATGGGTTGATTTTGGCATAAAGCAAGAATGTCATTAAAAAAAAGAAAAAAACTATTAAAATGTATTAAATTCATTGAAATATATTAGGTGTAAGTTGTTTCATTAATTGACGATAAATGTTAAATAATTTGTGCGAAAAAAAAAAAAAAAGTATTCTATCCTTAATCTAGTTCCCATTTTGCAAGCTATGTTTAGTTTAGGGCTAGATGGCGGGGTGTGAAATGAATGTGAATATTAATTATTTTAGATTTGTTTATTATAATTCTTCCGTTCATGTCTATATCACTAAGTATAATAACTAAAATGACAGTGATATCCTTTAGCAGGACAAAAATAATTTCAGTAGGTAGGTATTATTGGGTAGATTCCTAGAACTGATAACTTATGCAGTGCCTCCCTTGCAGCAAATGAGCGAAGGCTCAAGTCCCGTGTCGAGCAACGGGGGCAGCTCGAACGTGGCGCGCTGGTCCCTGGGGCTAGAGCATCTGCTGGCCGACCCCGCGGGCGCCGCCGCCTTCGCGCACTTCCTGGCCAAGGAGTTCGCAGCTGAGAACATACGGTGAGCTACCGGCATGAGACATGTTTGGCGTACTTTGTTGAAGTCTGCCTGGCCTAGCTACCACCATCTTACGAAGTCGAAATTTCTGTGTTCCGGCATTTAGAGGTGAGATAGAGATAGCCAGTTCCTCAGTCTGTTGAGGATTCCAGGTGATGTGCGCTTTTACCTTCGGGGCTATCATAACTTGGGCACCAGGTGATATGAAAGCCAAGCGTGTACATTAAAAAAGGCAAACAGTGACTTAAAAAAGGCTCTATTGTACTTGTACATCGTAGGGTGGCAATCGCCTTGAACATTATCTATGAGATAAATCGCAGCTGGACCTCACCCGCATCTCAGCCTTATCACTGTTTTGGTATCGCGAAATTAGGTCATAGCGGTCCTGATGAACAGATGATTGTACTCGAAGGTTAAAAATCATTTTTTATTTATTATTCATTTCTGTATCTTCAATTATGAGCTGCATTGGCGGTTGAATAAAACTATTTAATATATAGCTTGTATATAGCAACAAATTAAAGTTTTTTGTATCCAGAATGTGTTTTGAAGCTATAATTTACCAAAACCGCGCATACCTAACACGCGGAACAATTGTTTACCTAAATTTTAATTAAAGACTTATGCTAAAAAAGACATGCCAGACCCACCATCAATCCCCTAATCAATAAATACCAACATAATTATGTCCGATTTGTGTTGGAATAATTTTGTTTTGATCCGTTAATTAACCGCCTCTGTGGTCTAGTGGTTCTACCCACCAATTTCAGATCCAGAAGTACCGGGTTCGATTGGTAGTAGGATTTTGTTTAAGTCCGCCTGGCTAACTACCACCATCTTACCTAATTCTGTCGCCATAATAACAATTCTTAAAAAAAAAATGTGTTCGGCATTTAGAGGTAAGATAGCCAGTTCCTCGGTTTGTTGAGGATTCCGGGTAAAGTGCGCCTCCACCTTCGACCTTATATCAACTTGTTACCAGGTGAGATGAAGGTCAAGCGCGTCCCCGTCGTACAATAAAAAAAATAAAGTAATGTTTAGTGACGTCACATGATGTGTATCGTTTATGCAGGTTCTGGTGGTCGTGCGAGCAGTACCGCACGACGGCGGACGCTGGCGAGCGCGCCGCGCTGGCCGCCGAGATATTCTCGCGGCACCTGGCGCCCGCCGCCGACGAGCCCGTCAACGTGGACGCGGGCGCCAAGCGACACGCCGCCGTCATGCTGGGCCAGCTGCCGCCGCCGCCTGACCTCTTCTCGCAGGTGTGTGCTGCACTCGACACCACTCTCCCCTATCTCACGCTACGTGGAAATGCCACAACATTTATCCTCTCTTGACATCAACACGTACTAAATAAATATTACAGGACATTAATTTCACACAGTGCCATCTAGCCCCAAAATAAACATAGCTATAGATCTCGTAACCATTATATATCTACCTAAATATTTCAATTTTTTTTTCTACAACGGGGAGGCGCTTTGCTTTTAGGTCTACTAGATAGAAGTTAAGATAAGGCGGAAGGTAGAAGTGCACTTCACAAGGAATCCCCAACACCCTGAGGAGCTGGCTTTCTTACCTATAAATACCGGAACACAACGATTAAAAATTGTTATTAACATGGCAGACTTAGGTAAGATGGTGGTAACTAGCCAGGCGGGCTTGATCAGTAATTGTACCTCCCCTGGGAATCGAATCTGGATCTGGTACCGATACCACAGAGGCGGTATTAGAGTCATCACACAACGTGTGTCGTTCCAGGCGCAGAACCATATATTCAACGTGATGAAGTTCGACAGCTACCCTCGCTTCCTGCGCTCCGCGACGCACGCGGAGTGCGCGCGCGCGGACCTGCGCGGTCTGCCGCCGCCGTATGCGCACGCGCAGGACACCAGCACGCAGGACGAACACAAGGGCAACAATGTAAGTTCGACAGGGGCAAGGCTGTGTTGAAAGTGGTGGTCCAGTGGAGGCCTTATGCTAGAATTGCTGCAACATAACGCACAGTTCAGTTGGTATTTCTCTTATCTACGCTGCAGATTATCTGACATTTGTATGATGAACATTTGTAGATGTGATGTTGTATAGACTTGTTGTTTGGTCCCATCATCCCATGGGAATTTCTAAATTACTTTCTCGGTGCACCCTTACGCAAAAAAATGGAGCTGTGCGTTGTTTTTCAGTCGGAATCGCATATATAACTAGCAGTACGCGCGACGCGTTCACGTTATTTTTTTATTTAAAACCAATACAACCATTTTTGGTGATTCTTATTACAGAGCTAGGTACAATACTATGCGGTAGCAACAAATGTTTAAATGCTCATTGTTATGACTCTTATCTGTTACTTGTAAAAAAATATGGGGGTTCTCATTTCCCTCCATTGTAAAAACTTTAAAAAACAGAAGTTTTGAAGTGGATAATGTATTAAAAAATTGTGCAATAAAAAGCATTTCGCAATGCACCTGTATGCCTCTGTATTTCCCCTAATGTCTTCAAGAAGAGCGTTAATATGCACCTTCTGGGTAGGCTCGCCCCATCGTTTACACCATATTTCCATGTCCTTGCCATTCAAATAAAAATAAAAATAATAAGTACAATTAAACTAACTATGTACAAAGGAATCAGTCAGATTACCTAAGGACCGTTACAAACGGCCTATAGGTAACTCAACTGTTCCAGACCAGTACCAGACGGAAGCGTGCCCACTGGCTGCATTGCCACGCTGAATAGCTATGCTAATTCGCTGGCCTAAATAAGAGCCAGCCCTTGGGTCACGTGTCGCCTCAATCAAAAGCCCCGCAATATTTTTGAATATTAATAAAATAAAATAAAAAAGTTTTTTTTTTTGTTTTTATTTAACGACGGGGATGCGTTTGTCATCTCACCTGGTGTCAAATTATGATAAGGTTATTATCGTGTTGTAGATAAAGAAGACGGCGAGCAACGCTTCTGAGCGGCGTCGTAGCGGCGGCGCTTCGCTTCTGGCGAGGTTCCGGAATGGTTCCCGGGACCGCGCGACCCCTCCCGTCGCTGATGTGAGTACTATCCATCACTCGAAACCGCACTGGAAACTGTTCAGTTATATTGTTTGTTGTTAATTTGCTACTTGTATCTAATCTGGGGAATGAAGGGGTTTGGGGCGGTGAATGAATGAATGAATGAATGAATTTATGAAAATACTTTATTGCACACCTTAAAAATAAAACTGGATAACTAAAAAAAAAAAAATCATAAACAATGGGCGGTCTTATCGCTAAGAAGCGATTTCATCCAGACAACCTTTGGATGGAGAGCATATATTAATTAGGTGTCTAGCTAAACTATATATCACACATTATAAGTAATGCTATTCTACAAATATACACACTACTTATATAATATAAATACCTACATATAATACACTATGTACTTACATACTATATTATACAGATATAATTACTTTGGTCTGGGAGTAATTACTTTGGTTTGGGAGGTATTTGCTCAGCAGTGATATAGAATATAGTAGTAAGTATATTAAATATGCAAAAAGGTTATATGCCATAATTGGGTTTATACTGACAAATCTTCAATTGAGACAGCACCATACCGTTACGATGAAAGAGTATGCAAATGTTACCTACTTTAACTCTTATAATTGATAACTGACAATTTATGTAAAAGATAAATAAATAATAAAGCCGGGACATGTAATTTTTACACAGCGCCAATATGGGAACTAGATTCCGATGAATTGAACCTACTCCTTTTTTTAAAGTCGGTTTAAAATGGGATCTGTCAGCACCCTGTAGGAGTAAATAAATATGATTCAAATTGCACAATAATTGCAACATAACATAATGTGGCGTTCCCCGCTTTATCGCCATAACAAAACTGTGCAAACTTTACCCAATTACGTGCAAACGCAATTACCAACGCACCACGTGGTTGGCAAATATTGCGCTCTCCATAATGATGTACTAAAACACGTAGTTTGTCCGTGTATACGTGAATGGACGCTATCTGTGGGCTCGGCATGGCAGTTGGTTTTGCATTGAAGTATCATTAAAATGTACTTGTGGTATTATTCTCAACATAGAAAAATATTGACTCGATATACTCGAAGACGCCTGGACCGATTTGGATTTTTTTGTTTGAAAGGGTGGGAAAGTGGGGAAGAGGTCTTCACAGGTGGCCCCATCGTCATAAGGTCAGGATCTGATCATGGGATCCTGGAGAGATTGAGGGAATTCTTTATATATTATAGGCACTCTTGAAACAATTTGGGTATTTTTAGGGTGCATTACCTCAGAAGTAAAGAAAAAACGGGCCCCTTATAGGATCACGCGTCTGTCTGTCTATCTGTCTGTCTGTTCGTTCATCTGTCATCAAAATAATTGGAAAAAATACATACGTCATCCAGGTAAACGAAATTGAATCATATTCTTCATTGAAGTCGGTTTTCGTTCTAGTTTTTAAAACGTCATTAAATAAAAAAAAAATGTTGAAGATATCGTTGTCCATCTGTCCAACATGAAGTTGTCCTTCCCTCTGACCTTCTAAACTGCCGAAAGTAAAGAACATTATCATCTTCGCTCCTTTCTTGTCTCACTCCATAGAGGTACATCTCTTCCACACTCATTTTCAACACAAACCTGCCCCCCTAATAAACCTTAGGGTTATGAAGGGGGTTAATTCTCTTTTTCGTGAAAAGACGTGAATGTCGTAAATGAATAATGGCCAATCGTGAGTAAAGAAATAAAAAACCACTGTTCTAAATGTATATTTAATGGTGGGCAGACACCCTCACTATGATTGTTTGACTCTCACTTTGTCGGTTTTATTACTGTGCAGGAATGCGCTAATCGAGATATTTGTGAAATTCCCAGATAATAACCACTTCCATTATCTTAAACAACCAAATCTGGGTTTCTATAGACGATTCATTGTTAAACCACGCATAACGCCTAATGATGAAATAAGACAATTGATATAATGTAAATAGTGTACATAATACACATATGAATACACAAATACCGTGTACACATACGTGAGACAGAAATAGAAAGTGTGTTGACTCTGTGCGAGAATAATGGGTTTATAGTGGAAAATGTGGATCGCTGAGCAAACAGATAATCGTGGCAATATGTAATTAATACTCATGACAAAGCAATGCGTACCTTCATTTTCGCCTTCATTTTTATATGTAATGGCATACGAATTAAAAAAATGTTGCCGAGAATCATATACCGCGTACCTGTCCATAGAAAAATAAATAGCTCTTTTTTTACCTCTTAATATTGTCCGATTTCGGTGTTTTTTTTTTCATGTAAACAACACATACATAACCTCGGTTTAAACGTCTATTTTTTTTTTTAGATTTTTTTAATCACATAACAGGTACAAGCATCTAAACTATGTTATTGCTCTGAAGCTATGATTTAAAGGCAAAGTTTTTCCAAAACCAAAAACTTTTTCAATAATAATTAAACGGCAATACCTAAAATACATTCTACTCAAGCGATTGACGCCAATAACAAATCATTTTATTACAATTTAGGGGGAGAAAAGAGCTATGCCCCGAAACTGTCTCTGTCCGACGCACAGGGCGTCTGCAGGGAACGCTGAGATAGCAATACGTTTACTGAATACTACTACAACATGAAAACAATATATCTTCTATCTATCTATCTATCTAAATATATATAACTCAAAGGTGACTGACTGGACGGATCGGGCTGAAATTTGGCATGCAGGTAGATGTTATGACGTAGGCATCCGCTAAGAAAGGATTTTGATTAATTCTACCCCCAAGGGGATAAAATAGGGAATGAAAGTTTGTATGAAACTTTATCAATTTTAAACCGATCGGGCTGAGACTTTGCATGCATAAAGCTACTATGAAGTAGGCATCCCCTAAGAAAGGATTTTGAGATTTGCATTTGTTTTGTTTCGGTTTAGTAGTTTTGTTTATAGACTCTGCTTTGTATTTGGCATTTGTTTTGTTATCGTTTGGTTTGAGTGTAGGTTTTGTCGGTTAGACTTTTTTTAAATGGCTAAAGAAAATCTGAACGTTAATGGAGAAGTTGAGGAATGTACTGTCGTTTTTAAGTTTTGTAGGTCCTAATTTTTTACACGCGCTAAACAAAAGTAAAGCCGCAAAAACTATACCTAATTAATAATAATACTTCTTAACGCGAGCGAAGCCGCGAGCAAAAGCTAGTTTCGGTATATAATCCTCTTTCAGTCAGAGTAGATTGCAATATCCGTCTCATTGCCGCAGGTGGTGAAGTCGAGTCAGCCCCACCTTTGCCGAATGGTGCTCCCGGACGGCGCCACTTCCGTGGTCAACATCGAGGGCAGCTGCACCGTGGGACAGCTGGTAGACCGGCTACTACAGCGCAGGAACCTGCAGTGTTCCTCCTACGACGTCAGTTGGAAGACTGTCTCGCAGGTGTGTACTGACTGCTTCATGCCATAGGTCAACATCGAGGGCAGCTGCACCGTGGGACAGCTGGTAGACCGGCTGCTGCAGCGCAGGAACCTGCAGTGTTCCTCCTACGACGTCAGTTGGAAGACTGTCTCGCAGGTGTGTACTGACTGCTTCATGCCATAGGTCAACATCGAGGGCAGCTGCACCGTGGGACAGCTGGTAGACCGACAGCGGGAATAACCTGTATACCTAAGTGGACCTGACAAAACAAAGTATGCGAGCTTGTTTTACCTAGACCTCTTATGAACCAGCTAACAAAACCTTTACACAACCTACCCTCATAAAAAAAAAACACTTGTGAATCAAAATGTACTAAACTCATTACGCAAGACTCTACTAAAGAAATGAATCGCGGAACATTCGTTTTAATCAACGACATACTTTTAATGTTAATAAAGCATTGTTCTCATATCAGTGACATATCTTCTTGTCTTTATAAGAATAAATTGATTAAACCCATAAAATACCTAAGAATATAGCAATACGAACAATAGCTTACTTCGCATTTTAAGCCCTAATTTCTACAGTTAAAGTTGCTATTTGTTTAAAAAAACCGTAATTAGTGCATCGCAATTAGGCGTGCGAATCCTATCCTTTGTTTTATTTATGTAAAATTGAGAGAAATGGGGTAAGATAAAAACATCATAGGTCATCGACACCTCTACCGTTTCTGGGAGGTGCGGGTAAGAACTGAGCTTCGACTATTTCTAGCGTCAACGACTGCCGAGTCATTTAGTATGCCAAGCCTTTCAGAGGCTTACAATGTCCTATCCTAACCTAATGTGACATCAAATCCATTGGAATAACGCCCTTCCTTCGTTTACAGGGCGAACCATCATCTATAGACCTGCAATCCCCTTCCTCCATCCTCGGAGGACGGGAGGCTGTCGTGGAGCGCCGCGCGGTAGTTCAACTGGAACTGCTGGTGGGTTCGATGGGGGCGGTGGGGTCGATGGGGGCGGTGCCTCGATGTGTGTTAGTGCGGTGCGGCGGGGGGCGGCGACTGCAGCATGTACTACGCCGCGTCGCACAGAGGTACAAGCTGAGGGATGCCGTCGCGAGGAAGGACGGGGCCGCCGTGCATCCTGACACATTGATGCAGGTAAATAACACTCATTTTATACTATACGATAATAGTTTTCTGTATTTGTAGCCAACAATTTATTAATATGACATTTGAACTTTTCAATTCAAATTTAAAAAGATTTATTAAGAACTATAATTTTAAACTCCCCCGAAAACGAATCAGAAAGTTTCATAATGAACTATGATATACTTGAAGAGATAATATTAAATCTAAGAAATAAAACTAAACCTAAGAATATATAGAGACAAAGGATCCTAATGTAAATAATTATAAATAAAAAAAAAATGAATGAAACATGCGTTCTAGTGCATGCAAATCTAGCATTATCTTAATAGGTAGGTAAATTTAAACAAAATGAAAAAAATAGTGAACACTAGCCCCCACACTGGGATATCCTGTGTTTTTGGATACATTTTTTAGACAAGTGAGTTGTTTGGAAATCCAAAAGAGTTTAAATTTACCTACCTACTGGATGGATCGATCGGGACTCAGGATAGACAGGATCGGAGCTTGGAACAACTAGTAACACAGGCTGCGCCAAAATGGCGACAACTACCTTACGTAACGTTTTAATAAGGTCAACACAGGCTGCGCCAAAATGGCGAAAACTACCTTGCGTAACGTTTTAATAAGGTCAATAACACAGGCTGCGCCAAAATGGCGACAACTACCTTACGTAACGTTTTAATAAGGTCAAATGAATAGTAAGAGAGCACTAATAAGATGTTATGTATTTGCAGGATCTAGACGGGTGCAGATTGCAAGTGATGGAGCTGGGCGACGCGTGCTCCGCCAGCGAGCGGGACTCCGACGTGGACTCGCTCAGCGAGCTGGCCGTGCGACTGCACGACGACAGAGACGATACTCAGGTACGTATTCCGAGGGGGGGTGACCAAGCGGCACGTCAGCACTGGCCTAAATAACTTCATGTAGGTACTTATATGACAGGACATTAATTTTAATTACATTCAAAATGTAGTATGTAATTATTATTAACCGCCTCTGTGGTCTAGTGGTTCAACCCACCGATTTCAGATCCAAAGGTCCCGGGTTCGATCCCCGCGGGGAGTACAATATATTGTGCTTGGTTTGGTTGGTGGTAGGACTTTATATTTAAGTCCGCTAGGCTAGCTACCACCATTTTACCTAATTCTGTCGCCATGATAACAATTATAAAATTGTTGAGGATTCCGGGTGGAGGGCGTCTCCACCTTCGGCCTTATCTCAACTTGTTACCAGGCGAGATGAAGGCCAAGCGCTTCCCCGTCGTACAATAAAATGAAAAAATAATAAAAAAATGTGATTAAAAAAAACACCGCCATCTAGTCGCAAACTAAGCAAAACTTGTAACATTGGAACTTTTGATAAAATAAAACAAGATTTAAATAACTGTAAGCGATATAATAATTTGTGTGATTTAAAATAAATTTAAATCACACGGCGCTGCCTGGTCCTAAACTAAGCAAATCATGCAATAATGTAAATTTTAATAAAAAAAATAAAATTTTAAGAACTATGAGTAATATTTGAATTTGTGTGATTGAAAATAATAAATTTCAGTCGCACAGAGCGCTGTCTAATCCAAAACTAAGCATAGCTTGTAAATACAATATCATCATTTTTTTTTATTGTTGTTATGGCGACAGACCAATGTAGGATGTGGTAGCTATCAAGGCGGACTTACACAAATTTCTACCACCAACCAAAACCTCGCTCATATTTAAACTAGCAGACTTTCATCTTCGGCCTTATTGTAACTTAAAAACAGGTAACATGAAGGCCCTTATGATAGGTACAAAAAATATGTCCTGTAATTTTAATAATGTGTAGCCCTTATCAGGCAGTGGGGTAAAATGTTGTGTGGTTTGTTACAGAGCGTTAGCACGAGCAGCAGTCGCGGGGCAGTGCGGGCCGCGCTGAGGCAGGGCGCCGCCCTACAGCACCATCCGCCCAGTGAGTCACTTTTTAAGACTTATTGAACTAAAACATTTTATGGGATTGTTTTCAAATTCTGATCCGCAACCTTTAGTGTGACGAAAAGTGGTGAGGCACTGTGTCTAGTAGAGTGGGAGATAAATAAAATGTTTCCCTGTATGTGTCTTTACGACACGCCCTTACTTTAAATTAATGTATTAATATATTTCAACCGTCTCTGTGGTCTAGTGGTTCGCCTACCAGCGTCAGATCCAGAGGTCCCGGGTTCGACCCCCAGGGGGGAAATATTGTGTTTGGTGGTAGGACTTTGTTTAAGTCCGCCTGGCTAGCTACCACCATCTTACCTAATTTTATCGCCATAATAACAATTCTTAAATTGTTGTGTTCCGGCATTCAGAGGTAAGATAGCCAGTTCCTCAGTTTCTTGAGGATTCCGGGTAAAGTGCGCTTCCAAAAAAAAACTAAAAAACCTGGCCATCGTAGTATGTTTTGTCTCATTATGTCCGGGCAAGCCCCGGTTGTTAAAACTCCCAAGTTAAATAAAGATTTAAAAAAAATTGTTGTGTTCCGAAATTTAGTTGAGGATTCCGGGTGAAGTGCGCTTCCACCTTCGGCCTTATCATAACTTGTTAACCAGTTGAGATTAAGGCCAAGCTTCCCCGTCGTACAATAAAAAAAAAGAATATTATTATATCATAAAATGCAGACAACTGTACTCTTTTTATATATTAACAAAATAGAACATTTGATTTCATAACTAATGAGTCACTTTCTCCACAGATTTCCTGTCAAACCTTCGCGAGACGCAGCGCGCGCGGCTCGTTGGCAAGGAGCCCCCAGTCCCCCCGTCCCCCTCGTCGCAGTGTCCCCCCTCAACCTCACGCTCCCCCTCCCCCTCCCCGTGCCCCGCGTCGCGCACCCCGCCGCCGCTGCCACCCAAACCCGCGCTCAGGGCGCCCACTGTGGTGTGAGTGATGGTTCAAATACTGATACCCCATATTGGGGCAAAGTGGTTTGATGAAATTATAAAGTGTTGGCGAGTGAAACTACAGCTGCAGCATATCTGAGATATGGATGTTTTGGCTTCAACCAAGGACGGCTCGATAATTGGGTTTCCGATGTCTAGTGTATGATACTAGTGATGGTGCAGATATTACCCCCATATTGGGGGTAAAGTGGTTTGATAAAAATTCCTCCTCGATAAAAATACAGCTACATATCCGAGCGAAAAAATAGCTATCCCGAAGGATAATATGGTGTTAACCAAAGATAAGGCTAGACGAGTGAAACAAGAGCTATTCTGGAAGTAGCTCGGCAACTGTCCCCGAATTTTAGTGCGAGTGGACTGACGTGACAATACAATCTAGCGAAAATTCTTTACATCAGTATTGAAATGGTAAATTGAACTTACAAATTTTCTACTGAAAATGGAAAATTGCAGAACAAAATTACTTTTAGTCATAAATATCGATACTTATTCCAAATGGCCAGTCCAGGGAAGTGACTGTCTGTCGAAAACACTCGGTGACCTTGTTCCCCTAAACTCAGGGCTAACTGGTTTGTAAAAATGTTAATCGGTATTGTCAACATTTGTTGTGACAGAACTGATTTGATTCACAACTATGTCAGTATTTTGTGGTGTAAAATGAATGCATGTACAAATATAATAGCCATAGTGGTTTTGAAGGCTTCATTTGTATAAATTCTCATACTAGGTTATTATTATACAGGGTGTATAAGATCTTGTTTAACTAATCGTAGTAAGAAATTAATCCTGTGAATTTTGTATATTTTTCTGCACATAAATCTGTGTTGTGGTTATTTTTGTATATACTTCGATGCCTTCCAATAGCATTAAGACCGCACTTATCACAAAAGTCATTCTAGTTAGCACACAATTGAATTAAGCATGTTATGTTATATACGAGCTAATAGATACTTAGATTTTTAGATGTATAAAATGATGACTAACAATACTTGTTAGTCGTAAGACATGTATAAAAACACTATCATAAAGTTGCCAAAATTAATATATTGAACACTTTGCTTCTAGACTCAATAAATTTTAGATAATTTTTTAACATAATTTATGATTTTCAAATTCTAGGCAAAGGTTTCTCAATCATTATCTAATCATTGCTGTTGTAATAAGGCAAAAATTCCTCTAGGTGACATCGGAGTGATTTGTGATATATAATTGTATAAATAGAAAAAAATAGTTTCGATTTGTATCTATTGTTTTAAAAAGTATGTCATAAGTTCAAGTGCATCTAGTATTGTGACTAACATAATCCTTGTTTCGAAATATTGCCTAAACGTAGTATCATGTTGGTTAATTCTGTATTCAATTCAATTCAAGATAGAAAACTGGCTAAATAGTAAATATTGTCATCTTGCGATCAGTCCTTCCGACTCCAAATAGGCAGTTGGGATGTGATGTTTCTACAAATATAGTTCAATGAACTTAGTTTGTTAGTTAAGTCAACGTTTTGATTTTTTTTTCTGATTATGTGCAGTATAACTTGGATTAATTGTATTCAAAGTCAATAATATATTTATCTAATATTAGGAAATTACATTTGCTCTGAGAGTGAAGTATTGAAATAAACACAATAAGTACTACTGAAAACTGTTTTTTATCTGCCCCTACCTACCTGTATTTTTCAAAATTCTAGAGTAGTTCATGCTTTTTGTTTGTTATTTTTTTTCTTCTCGCGTTTATGAACGAGTTGGTACCTAGGTTAGGTACTTATATCGCCATTTGTCATATGTGCTTCACCTACCACAGACTATAAATGACATCTATGTTGGTAAATAGGTTTATAGGTTAGTTATTTGTTTATTACCTGTTAGCTAGTTATATTTGATAGTAAGTTGTAGTGTTAAGTATTTTCTCTTTTTTTTTGTCGTCTGTGTTTTGTGCCTGTGTCAATTAAATGATTTTCTTTCTTTTCTAAATTACGTTAACTTTGGAAAAAAAATGAATTTTAATGTTATAACTTTCCAGTATTCAATAATAACAATATTTAGTAACTAAATTCCGCCTCCCTTTGATGAATCTAACACGACGTAGATTCAATCTAAAAGGGTGGGAATCGAACCCACAGCCTGCAACGCGCAAGACAGTTTCTACCAACTGAGCTGAGACGCCAGTCATACTACTCGTAGGTTGTAGGTACACTATAATAAGTCTGTAGAGCCGTAGAGCCTTACCATGGTAGGTAGTCACACCAACTTCCTATACCTACTACCGTAGTTTGCCGAGAAATACGGTAGTTATCACTCTCGAGTCAATTCAACCGTGTGCATTACTCCAGCAGGAAAGTATCTTCTAGAACGAACTGAGTTCAACAAATACTTAGAGCGATATATGCTGTATTAGTGCGCCAAGTATGAAATTAGAGCATGTTACCGTTTTGGAATAAAACGCGAAAAACGTTTCATATATGGGCAGATAGCTTACATTTGTGCATCAAAGTACGCGAAAAATGGAATTAGTGGGCCTTAAGGTTTTTGAGATATTTCATTTCCTGCTGGGGGAACGTTTTGCAGAATCGTGTTTCTCGTAAACCATTAGATGTGCACCCGTAAGATAAACATACACGAGTAGCTCTTAAGTTGTGCGTATTTGTGACATATTAATATTATCAAAAATATATACCGTTTTTAAGTAATCTAGCTTTTTTTAAACCCTAAAAAGTGTCTAGCTCTGAGTCTCAAATGGTCAAACAGTTCATTGTAAAATGGTCTAAATGGTATCATGCACTAATTTCATACTTGGCGCACTGATACAGCATATATATAGGTCTAAGTATTTGTTGAACTCAATTCGATCTAGAAGATACTTTCCTGCTGGAGAAATGTTGTCGCGACGAGTAGATCGCGAAATAAACAGGTAGACGAGTCAAATGGCTAATACTATATTCAGATGAATTATTAGACACGTGTAAATAAGACGCAACATAATGAGTTGACTTGTTGGCAACATCGAACACATTGAATAATCGCCACACCACAGACTACTGTTTGTATAAGTGTATCTTGTGTAGACAGATATGATGGCGCGCTCTGATAGTGAACTTTTATCATAATGTGGAATTGGAATTGTGGAAGTATCAAGTGGCTTGCTTGGTGATGAACGCGCAGCGAGACTGGAGAGTAATATAAAGCTAAGTGATATTGATAAGTAAGAATGCTTAGAGATTCCCAACCTGAAATACCTTTAGTCTACACTTCTAGTAACTTTGCTAGATCCATGTCTACCCCAACTGGAGGAAGTCATCGTGCTGATGATCTACATACATCTGTGCTGAACACAGAGTCCTGGTAGAAATCTAATCTATGTGGTGAAAGGGTTCTGTGATGAACACGGAACCCTCATGATGAACTTATGTGAGATCTACATACATCTGTGCTGAACACAGAGTCCTGGTGGACATTAACCTATGTGGTGAAGGATTCTGTGATGAACACGGAATCCTCATGATGAACTTATGTGCTGAACACGAAGTCCTCATGATCAACTCCTGTGTTGAACACGGAGTCAATGCGAACAATTTGTGTGTGGTTGAACGGGCCTCTGTGATGAACACGAAGCCATCATGTATAATAAACTCCTGTGACGAACACGGAGTTCTCCATCACCCTAATGTCTTGAACATAAGTAACTGAACCGACCCATGTGAAAGTGTGTAACACTTCAGCTCATACTAAGTAAGATAGCATTCTAGATTACTAGGTAATGACGGTTGGAATCATCTTTATTTTAACTACAGATGGCGAGCTACTCAACAACAATGCAGTAAACCAAACACATCATAAGCGAAGCAGTCCTAAGTAAGTTATTGAACGCTCTTACTCGGATCCTCAGGTAAAGAATCCATAACAATCAAATCCAAAACATATACATAAACCAATCGCGCCGCCCCCCCGCTTACTTCTGGGACACGGTTGGTCCCCCTCGTTGCGACGAGGGTAAGGGCGGGTCGGCGCGACAAATGTACACAATTCAGCCTGCTCGGCGGCGGCGCTCAATTAGGTAAAAAATAAATGAGACTTTCTGAACTAATATTTCTGTACGCGTCAATAAGTTCTTTAGAGTTTGAAATAGTAGGTAGATACCTAATCTTTGAATAACTTATAATGGATTTCCGCAGTCACACCAGAGTCAATTAGGCTTTAACCAAAATTTTCTGGCATTTCAGATAATAAATCTCGCGCACTCATGAAAAAAAAATTTTTTTTTTGTTTGTGGATATTAATTCCCATCCTCTAAAATTGGAAGGTTTTGCCACGCTTGTCAGACGAATTTATGACAAAAGAAAGCTGCTGCCCTTTTTTAAACTTTACCGCGCTATATGGTATAGAGGATAAGTAAGCAGTCCGCCACAGCCTATACAATAAAAAAAAACTAGAACACTAAAGGACGCCTGTGATAGGATAGCTATAAGCTATTAACCCTTATTAAAACATTGCGAGAGCGATTTGACTCCCAAAAATGGAAAGTATACAATATTTTGGTTGTCTTGACCAGAAAGTTTCTACAGATTCATTTGCATGTTAGCTAGGTAGCCGCCTCGCCGCCTAAAGTTGTGTCTTATAAGTGGGAAGATATAATCCCAATGACCATTGCATAAAAATTAAATGATTTTAACTCAATAATAATATCTTTTCAAATAAAAGAGTGTTTGTTGACCATGGAACCCTGACCAAAATTAATAGTTAGGTGGTTATTAACTAATTATTTTGGCTTTTTATCATCGAAATCCTTTAAGGTAGGTAATATAATAGTCTGATTTTGTAGTTGTGCCACTAAATAGGTGTCTAATTAAAATGAATCTAAAAACACATTTCCTAAATTGTAGTTTAAAAAAAAAATTATGTACATGCATTGTCACAAGTAAAGCTAGGGCAGATACCTAGTAAAAAATAAATCAATATAATACAAGACAATGGGAGCTATAGTTCCCACTAACACGATTTACGTGACTGCAAGATCAGATAACAGGAGCTATATTTCCCACCAAAAAAGTCACTTTCCCCCGTTTTTATAGATTTTCGAAATCTACGACCTTATATTACCCTAAAACTAATCTTAGTTTTTCATTCACCCTTTCACAGCCTCGCATTTGAATAAGAGTTAACGAGTCCAGGATAGGGCAGTACCAACTAAAAAAACTGAAAAAATAAAACAGTCCTCTGTGTGTTACCACCATTTATTGAAGTTTTACTATAAAAATTGAATAAAAAATATTGTATTTCATCAACATGTTACTTTAGAAAGGATTATTATACAGTTGTAAAAACACTCTGCTATGTTGCCCTAACGTGCAGTAACAATTATTATATTTAGTGCCTACTCCACCATCGGCAGGTAAACAGAGCATTCACAAGTCCTTCTACAGCAAAACACGAAAAATTATCATCATTTTCATCTGTTCTGGTTTCTCTTGTGAAAAGATATCTCGGTTACCAGTCGATGGTGTAATAGGTTGGTAATACTCTATGGTGCGACAGGATGTGTAGGACGCCGCTCAACTAAGCCGGACTAAAGGACAGGACAAACATCTGCCGAATTAATATATGGAATGAATTCAAGTACATATATACCTATATCGTGCTAAGATTAAAGCTACGTTAAATTTAGTTGAAGCTTTATAGCTACGGCAGTTATCGTGAGGTAACGTTACTTAACGATGTTGCATCATTTAGTGCGTGCAACACTAACCCTTTTACAAAATCAATTCTTACATCACTATAATTTAACATCAAAATTTTAGTCACAAGAACGTATCGTATAATTTAGCTATATACCCTAAACATGATGCATTGAATAAGCCAACTTTTATACAGATATAAGTGTTGATCTACTTATAACAGATTAAACCAATAAAACATTATTCCCTCTCCATACACACAAAAGAAAGAATAAATATTTTATCAGTCATATTTGTGAGTATTTATAAAAAGCTACATTATTTGTAAACTGCTCCTTCACAACATGGTCCATACTAAGTAATCACACTTATTACAATTAAAGAGTTTTTTATACTTTTTTAACTCAACTAATGAATGGATTTAGTTGAAACGTTGCATAGATGTAGTTCCAGACTAGAATAAGAATTAAGCAACTTTTAATCCAAAAACACTCACGATATACAAACAAAGTATCAAATTCTCAAACCCTGGCAACAATTACAGGACTGCACAACCAATTGCCGAACCAGTATTGGAGTAGCTAAACAAATTAAAGAACATGGGGTAAACAGCAAGTGTTTTTGGGATGTTGTATCAGCTGATGTGTTCAAGAGCAGTGCACAAACATGGCAAGCGGGACATTAGCACGAGAAGTGAGTCGCCTGTCCTGATGGGGGGTGTAGGGGGTGAGGGTAGGGGGAGGGGGAG
Source organism: Venusia cambrica (assembly GCA_951394065.1). Taxonomy (NCBI): domain Eukaryota; kingdom Metazoa; phylum Arthropoda; class Insecta; order Lepidoptera; family Geometridae; genus Venusia; species Venusia cambrica. Next base: position 4,062,328 of record OX596057.1, read on the forward strand.
CGGCGTCCGCGTCGTCAGTCTCACGCTGCTCTTATACTAATCTTCTTCTTCGCCGCTCTCAGATTCTGTAACAACACATTACTGTCGGTTAACTATATAATTTTATTATTGGGGCGCCCGAGATCGTTCCCGCCATCCTGGGGGAATTTCGGCAAGTTCATTCTTAGCTTGTCCCTGCATAGGGAGGTCTAAAACATACATTTCCACCCCTGCAGTTCACCACCAAGGAACACACACTAAACATTTCAAAACAAGACGTTTCAGGCTGTGCATTGTCAGTCAAACTATCTTATCAAGTATTATGATGACGCTTTATGAGACGAGAATAGGCTGCCTGAAAACAGATGACGCTACACTGTTTAAAATCGGCAGACATTTTTGGTTTGACATACAACAGTTTGATAAAATCTTCGCATGCCTATCATATGGGTTATTTTAATAGCCTTTTACAATGAAAATTACTTCAGTATAACTTAGCCTCACAGCTCAGTTGGTAATATGTAGGTTTTGGGTTCAAAACATAAATGTTTGTCCTGTGTTTGGATCTTTTATTGTATCAAAAGTATGTATTTACAAAAAAGTATTATAAGTATTCATATTCTATGTAATCTAGTAAATGGCTAATCTTGTAATATCGGATTGTATTACAAGATTTACATTATAGTGTGCTAATTAAGAATCTTTTTTTTAAAAAGCAAATTTAATTTTAAAATTGTCAAGGCAAACTATTTACTCAATACCTTGATGATAGAGAAAGTTAGGTACCCTATTCATCTTTAGGACTAGTTGCATCTCTTTGCCCGACTGCTCCCCAACTAAAATATATGTAAATTATGTGTTATTTAATTTATTCTTGATTAAATTTAGATTTAATGAATTAGAATAAATTGTAATTTTCTTCATTAAAATTATGGCTATGTCATTATTGTTATTATTTTACGCCCGGAATGGGTCAAAACACAGTGGACCTTTGTATCATTATTTGAAGAACTTTAACTGTTGCAACATATTTTTTTTGCGATACATTTCTGATTTCTGATTAGTTTGACCATCAATGTCAAGAATAATAGATTAAACGTGAACGTACCTTCCTCTGCGCTCTGCAGCCACTCGACAAACTTCTTCATCTGGTCCAGGAACATGACCTTGCCCTTGCTGGAGTTGGGCTCGCGGTACCACTTGAGGATCACCTCCTCGGATAGCACGTCCGTCTTGTACAGCATCAGCACCAGTTTGCTGAACGCGCGCATGAAAGACATGTTCTCGTAGCAGTACTCCTGGACCTGACAATCACAACATTCCATTCAATTACAGGACATTTATTTCACACTGCGCCATCTAGCCTACGGATTATGGATAGAATACTCAAATACTTTGTAATTAAATACGTACTATAATATAGTATGTATTTAATTACAAAGTATTTGAGTATTCTATTATGATGCAACACCCAAACACAGAACAAACATCTGTATTCATCACACAAATGTTTATCCGTAATGTCTAGTGGTTCAACCCACCGATTCCAGATCCAGAGGTCCCGGGTTCGATACCCATGGGGAGTAGTCCACCTGGCTAGCTACCACCATCTTACCTAATTCTGTCGCCATAATGACAATTCTAAAATTGTTGTGTTCCGGCATTCAGAGGTAAGATAGCCAGTTCCTCAGTTTGTTGAGGATTCCGGGTGAAGTGCGCCTCCACCTTCGGCCTTATCTAACTTGTTACCAGGTGAGATGTAGGCCAAGCGCTTCCCCGTCGTACAATAAAAAAAGAGCTATGAGGCTTGTTATTTGATTACTTACCAAGCATATCTATTTGTGGCACCACTAAATGTTTTGTGACAGAAACCAAAAATAATTCAAGCTTCGAATCATATCCTTCCATGAAATTGGGAGCAGTGTTTGGGAATAGAGTTGATAGACATAAACCTGACAGATGTCCTTTACAGAATAGAATGAGCAATTATAAGTTTTGCCTACTGCGCTTATTATTATTATTACAATAGCCTATTTTTTTTTAACTAACGAAAAAGCATCTTACGCGTATCTTATTATCAAAGGATTCACATTGTTTCTATTTCCATTTTTGAATGATATATCTTCATACAAATATAATTTAAATAAATGTAGTGCGTAAATATGTAGGATAGCGCATACAATCGCAATCCCTTCAAATACCTACGCACAGTGTAGTGTCGCGCACTTCGACACCGGACCGCGTACAGTGCGTGGCCCGGTTCTAATTGTACGCAATTGACGGTAAACGATTTGCGTTCTGCATCCGGAATTAACCGGAACGCAGGATGCATAATCTTTTAGAAGATACTTGTTTTACGGAGCTCGATGACAGGCTCGGCTCAAATGTAAGCTATCTCACCTGGCATGGTGTGCGAAAGGGACAGACTGATTTGCAGCTAGAAGATAATGATTTATATTTCTAATACAACCAGGAAGATGTGAGCAGACTTATTTACTTATTTATCAACACAAGGGTAAAAATGTTAACATTATTATTAACAAATTATTTTGGAGTTCGGATCTCCCTAAATTAATTATTTACGTTGTCAAGTAAAGTACGAAAGAATTCGCGATTATTGTTCTCTTTCCTGCGTCTACATTACGATCTGTGCACTCGCACTTTAATTGCTGCAATCAATAAAACACGCCCGTACGCAGCGACTGAAGCGATCACGTGACTAAATGCTACCTTCAGGAATGTAGCATTTAGTCACATGACTCCTAATCAGACTGTCCTTTCAGTCAGTGACTGAATTTACTAGCTTGGCAACTTCTTAGGATCATTACTTGCTAAATCCGATTATAATTTACTGAATTTATTAACTAAATCATTTAGACGAGTAAATTCAGTGAGATGTAATAAGTCCTTTTAATAGGAGAGGGCTTACCTTTGAGAGAAGTGCGAGTTCCGCCTTGGTGGACTTGGCAAACGCCGCAAGCAACGGCGTGTAATGCCGAAGGTGCTTGGCTGCCTGTTCTGCCAATAACTCCTCCTTCTTGTTCCATTCGCCGCGGGACATCACGCATTGCCAAATCTGCACAGCAATCTCAACTTTACCGACAGTTAATGTTGTATGTACCATGTTTAGTGGAATATATGGGTGTTTTTGGGTCAGTTCGCCATGTCGACATGTCATAAAGCCGCTCGGCGGTGGCTCGGTGCGTCGGAAAGACTCCGCCGAACCGAGCGCGCGACGAGCAGCAGTATGTTACGACTCGTCATCAAGTTTCATCATTTCAAAGGGAATTTACTCATAATTTTGCACTGGTTATTGTATGTAAATTGATCAATAAAGAGGGCTTGTGGAAAAATCTTCGAGCTCTCTAGACTACTTAACTCATTGACAACTGTTACCTGTGGCCCTCCAACGCATGTGTGTCAGCAGTTGTCAAATTTAAATCTCTTTTCAGTCTCCATTTAGAGTAAAAAAAAACTATAATTGCTTATATTTTGGGATGTCTACGTCCTAGTGGTCTACTCGGGCCATTAAATCATTGTCAATGGTTACAGCTGAATGATCTGATCTCTAGTAGGACCTGTGAAGGTCTGCCTGGCTTGCGATAACCCGCCTGCCAGAGAGCTGTGCTCCCTCGGTGCGCGGGAATGCCAATAGGCATCTGTAAAAGCTCCAGCAAGCCAAGGTCAGAGGTCAAGACCCATTCCAAAATGTGAATAAACCATTACTCACTGAAAGAGACTCATAGATCAGTCGGAGCTCATAGCATGTATATTTCCTTTCTAATCAAGTAATACGAAATTGGAAACGTCTACATAAAAACAAACTGGACAATTACAAGCCAATAAACTATTTCCTACAAGGAATAACCACGTGCAGTGACAATATAAGACCGACACTGTGATTTAGACACATCAGCCCCGGTCACCAAATTATTATAATAATAATAAACTTACAATGGCGACGATCTCGTGGTCAGGTATGGTGTGCTTGACGGACATGTCCTTGAGCTCCTGGATGAGGTCCAGGATGGGCTTGTCATCCGCCAGCTCGTCTAGCAGGGCCTGCGTCAGCTCGCGCCGCGCTTCCTGTGGTACGGTACGGGCATACTTACATACGGGGAGGCTATTCGGGGTGTGTTTACTAGCAGTGGTTGTACGGTACTGCCTTGCTAATTGAGACTGATTTGCTTGGTGTTGTTTGAAGATTGATTGTTTTTTTTATTGTACGACGGGCAAGCGCTCGGCCTTCATCTCACATGGTTACAAGTTGAGATAAGGCCGAAGGTGGAGGCGCACTTCACCCGGAATCCTCAACTGAGAAACTGGCTATCTTACCTCTAAATGCCGGAACACTACAATGTTAGAAATATTATTATGGCAATAGAATTAGGTAAGATGGTGGTAGCTTGCCAGGCAGACTTGAATTCCTACCACCAACCAAACCAAGCACAATATGGTACTCGTCCTGGGGATCGAACCCCTGGATCTGAAATTGGTGAGTTGAACGACTAGCGTAAGCTGTAGTTTTTTTTTTTGTTTAGTTGCTTCTTTATTGGAAACTAGTTGACCCTGCGCAGTAACACTTGCGTTTTTCTAAGTTTATCACTATCATATGCACAGCCTAGTGTGGTGTTACAAAGCCTATAGCTATAACAGTGTAAACATTTCAAATCTACTATACAAATGAGTCTGAAATATGTCAAAAACTCAATTCAACTTTTTATTTGTCATGGAAAGACATATTTATTTATATTTTAGATACCGTTTTGGTGTCACCACAGGAGTTGGTACCTTATATGTTTATAGTCTCAATTGACAAGGCAGTAGGTATGTATGATCAGATTGCCATGTCGACATGTCACGTGGCGCCGCTCGGTGGCAGCTCGGTGCGTCGGAAGGACTCCTTCGAACCGAGCACGCAACGAGCAGCGGCGTGTTACGACTCGTCATCAAGTTTCATCATGTCAACAGTACCTACTATTGGAGGCAGTTTTATTTCGGCTTTATTCGGTTTGGTTTGGTTTTATTCGGCTCATCAATAACTTACCTACCGATCTTTGTAATAGTTTGACGCATAATAACATTAAGTTTAAATTAAAAAAACATTTTTCTTCACACTTATGAATAAACATATACTTACTTAATTACCCATGTACTTTTATATATATTTACTTACCTAGCTCCCGTGTAACAGTATGTACCTACAAGTTCTTACCTACCTATTTACCAAATTATTTGTACCTACTTATGTTCTTTTATTGCTTTACCTAGATAATTATTGTGACAAAGTGACTCAAAATAGCGCAATTTATAACCTTTGTGGTTTTTTAGTTGCTATTTTTAATTTTATATTGTATTTTGTTGTGTGTAAATGGTAAATAAAAAAAAATAAAAAAAATAAAAATTTGTTTGTTATTGTGGGAGAGTAGAGACATGAGTACTATGAAGTGCAACACAGAATTACTATGCTTTTAATATAAACTAAGTGTACGCACACCAACAGTTCAGACTCAAAGTTCATAGCTGATTTTTTTTATCGGCTATCTATGTCCAAAAGTTCACACAGACGGACAATGGTGATAGGGTACAGAATCCTCAATGTGTTCTGTATCTGTTTTAATATTTGGTAAAGATCTGTGTTGTCTTGTTTGTCATATGCTTTATTCAGCTTTCAGGAGCTTTAGATTGTAAGAGCTAATCTTGGATTATTCGTCATGTCTCTACTCTGCATCCACACTGGTTTTCCACAAAACATCAACGGTAAAGCGACGATTTCTCGGTACGAAAAGCGGTCGTGCCGTGTAATAGATACCCGCACATATGTGATGTTAGGATGCTGTATGTCCATACCTGCGAAGCCTGAGCGCGGTGCAGTCGCAGCAGCTCGGAGAGGCCGCGCGTCGCAAACGACGCAGCCAACACTTCCTCGCTACGTTTGTTCAGGGGGAGGAACTCCAGCAGGCTGCAAACAAACACACACTTTACTACACTACAGTCAGCTGAACCTTGATACCCTGATAGACCTTATGAATAAATTCAAGTCGCACGGCGAGCTATGGAATATGTAAAAATATGGGCTATGCTTGGAATTTTTAACCGCCTCTGTGGTCTAGTGGTTCAAGCCACCGATTTCAGATCCAGAGTTCCCAGGTTTGATCCCCATGGGGAGTACAATATATTGTGCTTGGTTTGGTTGGTGGTAGGAATTTGTTTAGTCCGCCTGGCTAGCTACGAGGTAAGATAGCCAGTTCCTCAGTTTGTTGAGGATTCCGGGTGTTGTGCGCCTCCACCTTTGGCCTTATCTTAACTTGTTACCAGGTGACATGAAGGCAAAGCGCTTCCTCGTCGTACAATAAAAATAAATAAAAAAGGGAGCTTCCTGCTCAAACAACATCTATTTAAATAAGGAAAAATATCATTTAATTTTGAGAATGTTTAGTTGAGAATGTAGTGTCATTTATGACCCTATCGTCATGTCATGACGGAGGGACAGTACATAACACGGTACTCTGCCCCAAGGTGTAACAACAAGCCTGAATACAGGACCCGTTACCAAACAACTCGGGGGATATCCAACTAACATGGGGATATAAAGATTAATATGAAAAAGGGGGTTTGGTTGGTGGTAGAACTTTGTTTGAGTCCACCTGGCTAGCTACCATCATCTTACTTAATTCTGTTCGCCATGACAACATAAATTATTGTGTTCCGACATTTAGAGGTAAGATAGCCAGCTTGTTGAGGGTTCCGGGTGAAGTGCGCCTCCACCTTCGGCCTTATCTCAACTTGTAACCATGTGAGATGAAGGGCAAGCGCTTCCCCGTCGCAATAAAAAAAAGATACTGACTGTCCCTCCAGCTGGCCTTTCTTGAGCGAGGTGACGAGCGTGTTGACGCCGCGCTCCTGCTTCACGGTGGCGAACACCTCCAGCACGAAGTCCAGCGCCAGGTTGTCCTTCAGAAGGTGCTCGTTCACCAGCACCAGCAACACTGACGGCGGCACGCAGCCGTTGCCTGGGGGGGACAACACACATTTTATAGCTCCATCCAGTAATCCCAGGTGGGGAACATCTATGTAACGTTTACAAATGTTATAATGACACAAAAACTCACAACCCGCTATGAGACTCGAGCTCGCATCATTTCCTAAAGCCGGAAAAGCTCTAATTGAGCTACGAGGGTCCTGACGCAGTTTCCGAATGTTTGTGTCACATTGATACTCAGTTTGAGCGCTGATCTATGTAACGTTTGCTTAGTTTGTAACCCAGCCCTTGACCACAAGGTTTGTCTAACTCGTGGTCTACGATGGCGCAAGACACTGGCAAACAGTTTTGTCGGCGTCTGTTTGGCGGAATCCGGCGGATGGTCGCTAGCTACGTAGACCTTTACAGCGATCACCAATCCGCCTGCCAAGCCTGGTGATTATGGGATAAACCCTCCAGCTTTGGAGAGGCTCTGTCCAGCAGTGGACACTAATGGGCTGTTGACGTGTGATAATTCAGTCTTAACCGCTAGCAAAAGCCAGTGATTCCTTTGTCTGGAGTAGACCCACTAAGAGGGATCACATGTATGTTGGAACCAACTGATTGTCATATAAGTAAGATGAGTGTTTTTCCCAGTAGCTACATATAGATGTGAGACGCGGCTCGACAACTCGGGTTATAAGTCCAATTTATTGGACTGTGTTAAAACTTATAACACAACCCACACAAAGAGGGCAGAAAAGTAGTTGAATGATTTTGTTGTAGGTTTGTCGTGCGTCAACTCAGTAGACTGCTCATTAGACACAGTTTACGATAGATGTCGCACAGTAATGTCGCGCACTTCGACACCGTGTCGCGCATTGTACGCAACCCGGTTCTAATTGTACGCATATTTCATAGGAATAGTGTAAAAACATTTTCCGTGGTTTTTAATGTTTAGTCTAGTCTTTACTTAGTTTTTTTTTTGTTAACTATAAAGAAAAACATAACGTAGATACATACCGATCCAAAGCGCAGTCATACGAGCCAGTTTGATTCGGTTGATGGCTTCAAAACCCTTCAAGTACACCAGAACCTGCCAACAGAATGAATGAAAATACTTTACTGTATAAAGTGGGCAAGGGATTGAATGGTCACTACAAACAATTCTCTCCAGCAACTATAATAGCGGCAGCGTTATTGTTGAGTATTCTTTTAACACCAAGCTTGACAAGCATGGAAATTATACAGAAAAGGCCCAGTTGCTGCAGGACTCTTTAAATACCACTTTTAGTCTTTAAGAAGGGGCCCGAAGCATAAAATCATACAAAATTGGTTATAATATGTCTAATAGTTAATGGGTCGGCTGGGGATTCGTCTTTAAGAGGGGTCCCGAAATGCTATATATTTGGGTGGCATTATACCCACCTAATCTCACCTGGTAACAAGTTGAGATAAGGCCGAAGGTGGAGGTGCACCTCACCCGGAATCCTCTACTGACTGAGGAACTGGCTATCTTACCTCTAAATGCCGGAACACAATTTTTTTTCAAGAATTGTTATTATGGCGACAGAATTAGGTAAGATGGTGGTAGCACAGGCGGACCACGCATAATATTGCTCTCCCTGGGATCGAACCTCTGATATACCTCTGGATCTGAAATCGGTGGATTGAACCACTAGACCACAGAGGAGGTTGCTATTAACATGTACACTAGTTTATTTTGTGCAATAAAGTGGCATGCCAATCTCACAAGTATATTTGGATAGCAGTAATAACAATTCATTATTATTAATATTGAAAGCCTATGGCGGCCTCTAGCAAAAAATAAATAAAGGAGTTAATAGTTATAAAACATACCTTTTTCATCTCCTCTTCAAACATTTTCTCCAGGTACTTGTAACGACGCATCAGCTTGACAAATACCTAAAACATGAGATTACTATGTAACAGTGCCAAGGTGAGTTATAAAGCTATTTGTATGCAAAGATAATCAGAAATATTGAACGAGAAAGGGTTTCTCAACACTTGTGTTCAGAACTCTAGCCATGTTTCTCATCATTTTATAGCTTCACATTAATGCATAACAACCAAACATCGTGAAATTGTTCCCAAAATCCCGGAATTTCCCAAAACATGTCTAAGAAGGTCCAGTAGCTCTCCTCTCCCATATTTTTTTTACGACGGGTAAGCGCTAGTCCTTCATCTCAGAATTTTGTTATGGCGACACAATTAGGTAAGAATTTTTTTATCATATAACATTTGTAAAATACGTTTGTGCTGAAGAGCGCAAATCAACGTTACTCCGGGCCTCCTAAGTGCAAGAATCTTCATTTATTAGAATAGAGACATCTAGTAAACCACATTTGCTCACCTGTTCAAAGTTTCGCATGGTATCCATGTCCTCGCTAGCTGAGAAGATACATGTATTCGTCTTAGGGGATTCCCCGTCCATCGACACGCCTCCGCCGGGGACTAAACAGAGAGACAGACGGACCTTAGTACACGAAATCATCGGGATACATGGGGCGGAAGTAGGGTATAGTCAGAATTGTAAAACGAGTTTGTCAGCACAAAGCTCAGTACTCTAGCCTAGTAGTATCATCATTGAAGTCCTAATTGGTAAATAGAAAGAAAACAGGGAATTTAGTGCTAGTGATTTTGGTATTTTGTTTTAGGCAGTAAGAGTACAACCTTCAGCACTTACAAGTTAACTTGTTGGGTGCTGTGTAAAAACTCATGGTGTGTTCTTCATAGACCAGCTAGTGCGCAGCACCCTATGAGATCAGAAGGTCCACTCTTGTTTTTCTCCCATACAATGTATGGCAATGTGGTTGGCAGTTAGAAAATGCCATCGGCATTATGCCCACCCATTCATTGTACACTAGTTATTTTGTGCAATAAAGTGTTAAATAAATAAAATAAATAAATGTAGTTTGTTGTTAATTTCCGATTCATATAATTTTTTGCATTTATAATTAGATAGGCATAATATAGGTTTGTAGCGCTATACGCAAATGAGTGTTTGTATTCGATTTTAGAAAAAGTCAAGTGCTTCATACCGAGATTTCTTGCAAAGTTTGCTTTAAATCAGACATGCTATTTCTGAATGAACTATGTCTGTTTAGATATACAATGGTTGCTAGTGTTTAGGAGAAGTAGAATAACTGGATGATATCAGTCTTTTGTCCAGCATGTTACCGATATTCTGATATATTTAAGGTTAATTTCGGTATATTGTGTAATGGGGGGCTTTTTATTTTATAGAATAAATAGTTTAGACTGAGGAAACATGTTCAGTATGATTGTGTGGTGTAGTGTACTTACGAAGCAGCCCCCCCGCGATGAGCACGTCGAAGATGACCTCGCCATAGCGGCGGTAGTCTAGCTTGGACCCCCCTGCGTCTAGGAACTTGTAGGCCGCGTCTAGGTCGCCGCCGGCTTTCTCGAGCCCGAGTACCAGCGCGTCGCGGAACCCGTTTGGATCATACTTCTCTTTCTCATCTGGAACAAACCATTTCAATTACAAAATTGCCTTTGGATAGAATTTCATTACAAGGAGAATACTTCAAAATAAAATCCGACTACAAATCAGCTAAATCTCTTTGAAACAATCAATTCAACACGTGTTTCGCCCCAACAAGAGGCATCCTCAGGAAATATAGTCTTGCTGCTAAGCTGACGAGCTCTCTGTGGACGAGTTGCCGCTCCGAGCGCTGCCCGGATTTGTTAAATATGTTTTTTTGTTTCCAGATAGATCCAGATTTTGAAATATTGATCTCCGCAAAATAACGCCTGAATAAATTATCTATTTGAAAGTTGTAAAACTAAAACCAGACTGGACTACAACATTTTAAACGCCTTACGAAAACTAGGCCTATTAAAGTAATCAAAATAGATAATATACAAGGTGTAACAGAATATGTGTACTAAGCAGTGGGGGGGCTTTTCAGATTTCAGAAAAGTATTTGTTGTGGTGGGGAGATAATAGTGAATTCCCATTTTCAGTTTCCCATACAAATCTTTTCATTTTCTCAATGACAATAAATAGTGACGACCCTATTCCTTTACCGCACTATGCATGTAGGTAGGTAGGTATCAGTTGGTGCAATTGTCTGTGTCAAAGAATATTAAGGACAGATGAAGTACATTATAGGAACGATTATTTTGTATTTTAGCTGTATAGTAACAGATAGATAAAATTCTTATTGATTTGGCAAATTAAACCTTCTAGTAATGGATTGTCTCATTAGCAGCCCAGGCTTTTCGACGATTTTCCTCTGTTAATGAAATCTTTGAACCAAAATTCAAAGTCTTAAAACAAACGTTGTTCCACGAGTCGGGCCGGATAACACGGCATAGTACACATATTCTGTTACAGGTTGTATAATTTTATAATTTTGATACCCTGTAGCAGTAAACCATTTTTTTTATCATTCTCTCCTTATTGTGGATTCACATCCCCATATTAAAGTAATATATATTATGTCACTCTCACAATTTAGACACACCCGACAACTCACTCATCAATGAGAGACGGCTCATATACACCTCGCACGTAGCTGTAACGTAACGGGTTTTATCAGAATGCAAAAACATAACTTTTTATCTCGCGTTATTACGTAATGTATCAAAATTTTGAAAATCCAATACGTAGATATTTAGCAAAAAAAATCCTACTCAAAATATCTCGCTATTTCATAAATAAATTTGGTAATGCGTGCAAAATACTTTTCTCTCCTATTCAGAAAATTGTCATAATCGCGTTACTAAAAACCCATCTTGATAACACCAAATTTACATGTTCCCAAAATGTAAATCTATGACTACAATTAGCACCGAGAATTATCGGTGTTTATAAGCACTACTTTAAATAGTACAGTCTTAATAGTACGGTAGCTTCATTAGCCTAGCCGTAGAAGGGCGCTTTGAAAGGATTTGAATAAATTTCCACTGTTTGAAGTGGAACGAATTTAAGTATTATCCATGACAATTCTTTTTTTTTCCATATCTAGGTAATTTTAATCCAATCGGCACTCATTAGTCACATTTTATTATCTATGGTAGGTTTATTTACCATAGTCGATGATTGAAGCGTTCAACGATTTTCATATCGCAAAGCAAATAATATAACAATCCTTTAATGAAATGCGTGATGTGACAGTCTCAGATAAAAATCACAAGGTCTTCTTTATCATTTTGCTGTCACAGTAAACGTATGGCACAGTCGCAGAATCACCACTGTAGGTGGCTTTTGGTATTCTAGTGGCCATTCTGCTATGATACCATTGTTGAAGCGATTGGTTTAGTAGAATCGGGCCCCAGGATAGACAAGTAATAGTAGGTACAATTATGATGTTACGATTGTAGGCGCCACAGATTGCGCCGCAGATGCTCAGTGCCAAGGTTGGGGATGACATCATGGTATATGTTTGGCACAGGTTTGAGCATCTATGTTATAGTAGATAGGTTTACTGGGTCACCCAAACAAATATAATGAAAAACAGCGCTTTACAGGGTTTTTTATATTGACAAACTAGCAAACCTCGGGTTTTTATTGAAGTCATTGCTTGGGATTTTCATTTATAAGGTGCTTGCTGCATGCACCACAAGAACCTGCCTTGAAAATGCAATCTAATTGACGAGAGACGAGACAACATTACCCACAGCATCCACCTGAATATATTTAAGATATTTTTAACCGCCTGTGGTCTAGTGGTTCAATCCACCGATTTCAGGTCCAGAGGTCCCGGGTTCGATCCTCAGGGGAGCAATATTATGCTTGGTTGGTGGTAGGATTTTGTATAAGTCCGCCTGGCTAACTACCACCATCTTACCCAATTATGTCGCCATAATAACAATTCTAAAACAAAAAGAATGTTGTGTTCTATCATTTAGAGGTAAGATAGCCAGTTCCTCAGTTTGTTGAGGATTCCGGATGAAGTGCGCCTCCACTTTCGGCCTTATCTCAACTTGTTACCAGGCGAGATGAAAGCCAAGCGCTTCCCCGTCGTACAATAAAAAAAATAAAAAACAAGGCAGTCCCGGAGTACTGCTCTGTTGATTCATTAGTACAAAGACCAATTCAATATAAATTTTGCAGGTATAGGGATAGTCTAGGTTTGTGCTCTATTTATGTTAAAACCTCAGTTAAAACCGAAATTTACTCCAACAAGCGATTGCATGGGAAAATTCTTTGGCATAACCAAAATAATTTTGTTGTGGAATGAGATTGGTAGGTACAGGTTATAAGTACAATGTACGTAGGTTAGGTATTCTAGGTACACTCCGAGACTCCAAGTACGTTAATGAATTGTAACAAGCAATACGCATACGCAATCAACATGTTTATAATCATTGATACAGATAACGTATTATGTATCTAGTCAACGTTGTAGTTGCGTCGTGAATGCATGATCTTTGTTTTCCTGGTCTCAATCAAAGGAATAAAACCAATTAAAACGTAGCAAAGCATTTTCAGCTCCGTCATTTCGTTTCATACTTTATATATCAGCTGAAACATACCTAGCGTACCACGTTCCTTGAGTCTATTTAATTCTGTCCCTGCCTGTTTCTGGTCCATATTAATACTGATAATTGTACTACCAATAGTAAAATTTACCTGGATATTTTGTTACTTCTCTGTAGAATGTATTTGTTATTTTTATGAATGTTTAATTTTTTCCCTATTTCTTTGCGCTGAGGCCGAAGGTGGATCGCACTTCACCCGGAATCCTCAACAATCTGAGTAACTGGCTAATCTTATCTCTAAATGACGGAACACAACAATTTAGAATTGTTGTTATGGCGACAGACTTAGTTAAGATGGTGGTAGCCAGCCAGGCGGTCTTAAACTAAGTCCTACCACCAACCAAACCAAGCACAATATTGTATCCGGAAACTCTGGATCGGATACCGGTGGGAGAACCACTAGACCACAGAGGCGAATTAAAATCTGATCAAACTTTAGCGGCCTTAAGGCATTAGCGATGAGACCGTCCTTATCATTGTAATTTTGTGTACAATGATGTTTTAATCTAATCTATTCTTTCATTCGGCCTTTCAGAATGTTTGATCAGGGCAGCGCTCTAAAACTTTGAGAAAGTCAGCGCTAGCTAAAGTTTATTTGCATGGTTGGAATAATGTTTATGCAAAAAAGAAATGCGCGCTTAAAAATAGGATATTGTAATTGTGTACGGTAAAACTGTGACGGTAAGCAATGCCAAATAAACCGGCCAAGTGCGAGTCAGATACGCACACAGAGGGTTCCTACGACCCTAAATACTAACTACGTTTTATTCATAGGCAAAAAATGAGGGTTTTGAATTTTTTGAAGTTTTGAAACATAAAATAATAATAACATATCATACTTGCTAACCCTGCGCAGTTACACTTGCGCCAGGGTTCCAAATTTCACGGTCACAACAATACAGACCCTGGTGGGGTCACGGCCAATTCGTCTGCTAAGAGTATGGCATATGTTAATGTTTAGGCTCTACAATTTCAAATAAAAAAAAACTGCCTCCGAATCTTAGGTTTGGTTAGCACATGTACATTCTTTGAAAATGACAACTAGGTAACTACGTAGCTAGTATTACGAATCAAAAGACTAACGGCTTAGTCTTAGGGTCTAGTCGTCATCACCCTTTGTGTACGGAACCCTAAATACCACCACTCAATTTAGAGTTGGTGTGGCCAGGATTCAAATAACGTTCTAAAGATTCCGTTTCAGTGCCCATATACACTATCGCGCTGTGGGCAAGCAGTTGAGTGACTTGGGTGTTGTTGACCCCAAGTTCACGGGACAACGACCTTGCTCTGTGGTAGGTGAGGTATCAAACAAATATCTGCCTCTGATCAATACCTAGGCAGGTAGTAGCTACTAATAAAGTTTTTATAATACTAGGATTTGCCCTCGACTTCGTCCGTGTAGAGCATTCTTTTTAGATATGAATTACTTTAACAATAAAAGGCTTTGTTCATGGTTATTGCCCGCACATTCTATTGTTTCATCTGCACTAGACGTTAAATCTATTGAAATAGTCTTAAGCATATTTTTCGAATCAGCACTTCTAGCTGATCAAACTCCTCAGAGCTCATCTCCAGCTCTTGGGACATGTCAGGTGAGGGCAGGCTACTGGACGGTCAGACAGACTGATTGACAGGCAACATTATGTCTAGTAAGAGATCCACATGTACATTGGTTGAAATTCCAATAACACCAATATATGTTGAACATCAAGTTGTTTTTACTTTGAAATTGAAGGAATTAGCTTTCCATACACAACTTCATCCCCCATATTACCCCGGGGGAGGAATTATCAGAAAAGCTAAGATACTTCTAAATACATTTTCAATCATCAGCCTAAGCACAAAATTTGAATATCCTAACTTTGAAAATGGCAGACTTTCATACAAATTTCCATCCCCTATTTTACCCCCTTATGGGTGGCAATTCCGAAATACCTTCCTAAGTGAATGCCTACACTGAATAAAGTGTATCTATCCAAAATATGTACTATGTCTAGCGGTTTGAGCTGTGTGTTGATATATCACAAACTCTCACATCTACCATTTCATATAGGTACAATTACAGATATAAATAATGGGTTAGCTCTTGATCTTGACCCCGGCTTGTCTGGTTCTAGGCCAAAGCCATGATGAGGCATTTCTACATACCTTTTTTTTCATTTAAGTCATTTCTATCCTCTTTATTCTTGGTAAAGTTTGCATATTACCTAAGAATGAAAATGATGTGCAGCTTCAATGCAGTTTAACACTCTTCGGTTCAAACAGATTGTCATTCATATTGAAAGTGCATACCTGATTCGAAAGAAAGTTTGCAGGTACGATTGGATATAAATAATCTAGGTTTCCAGCACTCTTTCTGAAGACACAATCAACACTTTGCAATCAAAATATATACAGAAGAATTTCCTTATACAAACACCATTTTGCATATATTTTGATTCTATTGTGTACTTCGAAATACTCAAAACTAGTTCATCTCTATTAGATAATACCTACAAAATCTATGCTTACATGGAGTATCTTAATTTCCTCTACTAGATTTTTTTACAGATTCCTTTAACAGTGTTAAGTGTGCATTAAAAAGATCATAACTGATCATGACGTGAACAAAGCCTCTCAGATTATGGCTGTGAGGAACAGGTTTGTTAAATTTATATTAATATTCGACTCTGTTCAGATATATCTGGTAATCTGCTACATACAAGATACACTTTGGACTCAACTCAATACTAATAATTGTATATCTACCTTCACTGAACAGTAGGGTGTTAACAGGAAAACTTAAGATTACAAATATCATTATTATTTAGTTGCCAACATCTATGGATATTAGCTGTTATGCAAATAAATTGTGAAGACTGTTTTTATCATTAAAATATTTGAGGGAAAAAGTTTTGTCAAACCAACCCTATACGCCTTTAGCAAGCCATCATTCTTACAATACCAAAATGGTTTACTTGTTGGGTTCTGTAAAACACACATTAGGTGTTGATACTAGAACTTTAGTGTATGGACCATCAAGTCAGAGGTTCATATTTTTTACGCAGATAGGTCCTAATAATAGAAGACATCTTAGGCATTCTTGATAGTCATCTATAGGCTCAGCATCCACAGAATTAACTCATTGGGTGCTGTAAAACATGCAGTATCTTCATAGACAGTTAGGGACACAAATGAGATAAGCAAATTCACTCTCTTTAATTATTTAATTGTTCTTACCCTGAAATAAAAAATCATCACATGATGATTTTTAAGTTGATTGATGCTAATGTTGATTCATGTAGGTACGTATGCATGTGTTTAGTGTGTTTTTATTTTATTTTTACTAACATAATTGCATTTACCACAATTTGAGTGAAAATGAGCACCTACGATTCACCATTCGCGGTGAGCAAACGATCGAGGGAACTTCGATTGCAACTTGCACTAGGCTCTCGGTTTTAGGGCATAATTTGTTCCTTAAATTAACCTAGGTACATAAGAAGTGCCAAACATTACCTTGATTGTAAACATGTAACATAACCTAATTGTAGATAGGTACCTATTCAAAACCATGTTATTATCAGTGCTCATTGCAGTGCCTATGGTACGCAATGAAATGACCTACATGTTAGGTGTAGGTAGAATAATAGCCTTTTCAGACTTCATGGCCAAGGTGACAAGACTATTTAATGAATCATGATAAAGTGTATACTGCTTACCTCTTTTTCTGGTCTTGATCCGTTGACCCGATAATACTGGTTTTTCTACCTTCTGACTCATACAATATATTGCTGAAACAAAAAAAAACACGTGGCAATTAACGAAGAAAGGTGCCCGTTAGGGAGGTCATCGGCCGACCTCCGCCCGCCACGCAATCGGGAACTGTGGCAGCGCGCCCGGCCCTTCAAGCGGCCATGGCACCACGCGCTCCACTCACTCAAATGTGACGAAACTTCACAAGCAGGGGTCTCCGCGCCTAATATCCCACAGCCCGACAGCTACAGCTATGACTCAGCAAGGTTTCTCGACCCTTCTCCGCGTTTTCCACGATCACAATGTACACCAACGCGTATATGCGTAAAAGTACAGCCACTGCACAAATACTTACTTTATGACAGGTTATGTAGGAGCCTTTTACTCCTTTTGCGAGTTGTCTAGGACTGCGCCTGTTCAGAAAAGAAAGAAACGCTGCGTCGGTCTCTATCCCTTGTGCTAGAGACAATCTGAAGTGAAGTGAAGATTGCGGAGTCGCCGGAAGTCCGGTTATGCTGATGACGATCGATTCAAATCTTCTAGAGCAAAATTTTCTTTACAGTTTTTTTTTTGGATTTTTACGCTATGTTGAGTGATTATTATAAAATTTCTAGAAAAGAAACCCTGTCTAAGGCCAAAAATCAGAGTATTAAATGCGTAATGGAAACAAATATCTCAAAGGAAATATATTGTAAAAAATTGCGCGTCACGATATTCCAGATGTTACAGGACAGATAAATATAAAATTAATTTATAAAACGACACAATAAATTTGAGGTATTTTATGCGATTCGATAAAAAACACAATTTGAATGGAAAATATTTGACTAAAAATGGCAAAAAAAACGAAATACCATAGACAATCGTGAGTAGCCAGTAAATAAAAATAAAGTTGTTATTTTGTTGAGAATATGTCTTTCACGGAGTATGAATCAAAATACAATAGGCTACACGTACACTTAGCATAAAAAGTACATACCTACTATGAATGACTGAATTGTTTTCAAAACCTCGTTTGCCCTCTTATCTAATAAGAGCTCGTCGGATTCAACTTGGAATCCTTTCGCCTTCCGGATTTCAACGCTATCAGTAAACTATTTCATTTAGGTAATCTTATAATGGAAGTCTCTAATAGGTACATATATTTTTTGTTAATAGTGCTTCCGGAATATCCAACGGAATCTTCTGAATTCGATCGAAAATTGTACATCAGTAGTCGATTCCGACGAAAAGTGATGTTTCCGATACTGAGTTTGGTTAATTTTGGCAAATCTTTACATCGCTGTTTCTCGGAGTTTTTCCCGACTGACAGAGTCAAAAATCTTTTCATCAAAATGTCTTATGCCCAAACATAGCTTAAAGTCATCTTTGAGATCCTCAAGGAAGGCTATATGCTTTAAATGGACACCTAAACAGGAATGCAATGTCCGCAACCTTGTGCTAGTAGTCACAAGATATGATGCTCGGGTAAAAAGCGTCAGCTGGAGGCTCTTACCCGCAGCTTACCAAAGAAACGCTGCAGACGACGACGACGGCGACGCGATGTCCCGAATTCCGATTGATGATTTTTGTTTTCTTAATTGATTTGAGAAGCGTTATTCGTACATCCGTTGCAGTGGTGGCAGTTAATTCAGACTCAGCTTAAGGATGTCAACGTAAAAGTTGACTGAGGAATCAAATCAGAGTAAAGCCTGCTTCTGATGAGCTTTATGTGGATTATTTATACTTACAATATGACACTGATATTATAAATGCGAAAGGTTGTCGGTGTGTGTATGTGTGTGTTTGTTACTTCTTCGCGCTGAAACTTAGAATATACATAAAAAAAGACTTGAATTGACACATGGGCTACATTTTATCCCGAGAAGTGCAATATTCCCATGTGCTGGCAAACGTAACTCATACTCTTTACCAAGAAAGCAGTAGTTATCTTCTTTCTCTTACAAAAACATTAACTGTGAACACCAATCTGTCTACCAAGCGTAGTGATTATATGGCCAAACCATACATTTTAGTTGAAAATTCTTGCCACTTTGGGGTGGACAATAATGTGCTGTTGATATGAGATGTGCGCAGTTTTGCATGACATCCCAAAAGTAATAGGATCTTAATGAAACACTTGGCTTGACAACCCTATTAAGGGAAAAACAAAAAGTAACTTTTTTTTTTAATCGTTTTAAAGTTTTAGAAATATTTTTTTATGTATACTCTTACGTCACTATCTTGCAACACCTGTAATCATCCTGCACAACCCTTTATTTTGAAAACTACCCCTAAGACCAATATAATAATATAAACTAATTTGAAAATCTACAATCCAAACCCAGTCGTTATGATATTTCCCAAGAAACATTTTTTTACCCCCTTAATGTCAATACAGGAGTGGTTTCACTCCCTTTAACATTATATTCTAAACGAGATTTACCCTTCGTCATTACGTTCTTTTTGAGAAAGAATTCCGTAATTAAATACCTAATACAAACCAGACATCACGAGATCTCAGTTTTTGGCGAATTACTACCTAGTTACCTATGTTTTAATTTGTCTCGGTGAAAACTTATCTACCGGTGCTTAGTGGTTATTAACTTTGCGGTTAGTGGTTGAATTACATAATGTACTTAGTTACTGTAACCCTTTACACCTCAGTGACAAATTGCAGTGCAGAACGTTCGTTTTCTGTACTCAAAAGAATTATTTACTTTCCACTTTAAGCGAAGAACGGCTTCGCTGTTCTGAATAAGAAGCTGAGTTGACAAACGCCATAGGCTACGACAGCGTCATTGACGCTTTTGACAACCAATTCATATTTAGAAAAAAATAATACCTACCTATTAAAGTGAATTAAAGTGAAAATGGTTAATATTTAGGATTTTTTTTGGATATTTTTAATTTAACAACACACAACAGGTTTTTTTTTCTAAAAAATGGGGCGGGAAAGTGAACTGGCCCAGGGCACCAAATGTTTAAATACGCCTCTGTAAATAGAAAGAAAGAAAAATCATTTATTTGATACTTACACAAGTAGGCACATAATAGTACATAATAAATAATAATAAAAAAGAAAATATACAACAGGTATGTGAGAAAACACAAACAATAGGAAAAAAACATATAAAAATACAGTAAAAACTCACACACAACAAACATTTTACAAAAAAAAAAACTACCTACTGTTAAGTGTCAAACTGGCGTCCAACTCAGAAAGCTGTTGTGATACATAACATGCAACACAACGCTGATCTTCCGATGGAACCAAGAAGGTGCGCCGCGACACGTCATATAGCAGGCACCATAAGCGTCTGCGCCAAATAAAGTGGTAAAAAAGGACCACTAACAAACATACATAAAAACTTATGACTACAGATTTATAGTCAAACACAAAATAGTACGTCTGTTTTCTAGTCGCATAAAAATTCGCAAGCTCGAATCGCATCCATTAGCACTGTAGCCAGCTCTTACCTTACCTAACATTTGCCATGAATTAGAGATGATCTTGAACAAATTTGGGACTTTGTTACCTCTAGTGAAAGTGGTGCCTCGAATCGATGAAGATTTGATGCAAAAAGTGGACAGTGAATGGACATTTGCCTAGTATAATGAAAGAAAATCTTGACATGACCTTACCAACAGATGTTTTTGGGGACAGAATCAGATAGCAAATTTTAATGATTTTGAAAATATTGCACAGTTTACTGTTAAATTGCTGTGTGTACCAATGCAGAGTGTGAGCGCTGTTTTAGCTCAGTCAATCTTATTAAAACAAAGAGCTGCAAAAAAACTCAATAGCGTAACTTTAAATGAATTATTACTGTGAAAACAGCATGTTAAACGTTTCGGGTGCTGTGAAAATAATGAGCCAGCAAGTGAAACACTCAATTTGATGAACAGTAAAAATTTGTACAAAACGTAGCTAATTTTATAATATACCTAAATGTATGTACTTACGACTTTTTTATTCACTTCTTATGAAATACGCTTTTTTCCATACCAGCAGCAGCGTTCGATCGCTCATCAAAAACATCTGGCAACACTGGAGAGATTACATTACGATACGAGCGAGTTAAAGCTGTTTTGTTTGATTTTAGGTTACATGATGTCACAACAAAATTGAATTATTATATTATTTTAGTACTTTTACGTAAATTCCTGACAATCTTAGTGACTAAGTTAACTCCGTTTCTAGCCCTCGTTTACTGAGCTAGTTAAAAAATGTCTAATTCTATATTATCAAAGGTATATTCTATCGAAAAATTGGTTGTGTACCTAAGTACTTGGATTAGGTATTTAATTTACTAATAATCTAAGGATGTGTAGAACTTAGTAGTCATTATTAATTTCCAGTTTGCTGGTTTACGGCTAGCTTCTTCAGTATACACCCAGTCTTCGAGAACCACTACGTCCAAGCACTACAACCCAAAGTTCAAGAGGCTACGTGCTCAGAAGTATTTGAAGGTGGACCTTCCGGATTTGAATGAAGACTTTGAGGCCATGACCCCGGAAAAGATTCGACAGAAGATGAAAGAGAGAGGGTTGATGCCCGCGCGGCCATGGATGGAGCGGCAGTTTTATATATCTGCCACTGGTATTTTTATCTTAGAATATATACACAGGCTGAAATTCTGCAGAGTGTGTGGATGTCCGAATTTGAAAAGAAAAGTAAAAATAAATAAATAGCGATGAATGTTATAATAATCTGTAATTTTTTACATTTATCGTAATTCTTTATATTTCCTTGCTAGAAGCAGTAGAGTAGTCTGAATTACCAGAAACATTTTAATCAACAGGTGGTGTTTTTGAGCCATATGTCCCTCCAGAAGGTGATGGCAAAGCCTCACTGGTATCAGCCACTCGTGCGAAGCAAGCCGTTCAACTCTTGGAAAAGAAATCTAAGTCCATGATGGCTATCCGGAAAGTCAAAACATTTGATGAGGAGTTTGATACCAAAGAGTTTTGCATGCAGGCACAGGACATCTATATCAAAGCTCATGAGAGCCTCTCTAATCATGATAAAAAAGCACTAAGGTACCTGACCCATTTATATTTTTAATTTCATGTGAGCTGCAAACCAATAACAGCCTTTATGTTATACCAATAAGCTCACTCTATAACATTGCTATAACAGCATAACACCTTTCTAAATGGGATGGTAATAATGTAAATCTTTCTTACAGAAAAACATTTCTACTTCTTCCATACATCACTTACAAATTTTGGGATTATGCCATTTTCTGTAACAAATAAACAATTTAGACATAGATTCTTCTTAGTTGTTATCACTCTTGGCAGAGTGGTTGTGGTCATCATTCAGGCTTATCGGATTAGTGGCATGCTTTACAATCTGCCGCCATTCTTCTCTCACTGCTGTACTGATTGTGTGATCACTGAATCAGTGATCTTGAGCACTGATTGTGGGACCGTCAAGTGCAGCTTATGCCTGGTTGGTCCAGCGTAATGGTCCCAAATGCTTGCATGATAGAGGAGAGAAGCTGTTTGACACCCAATGGATTTGTTTGTTCGGAATTCCATCCATGAAATCTTTAGCATTCTCCTGCAGGACCAAATTTCAAGTTTATCAATCACCATTTTCTCACTCTCTCAAAGGGTCCATATCTCAGCTCCATACAGAAAAATGGGAAAGACTAGTGCCCTAACACATTAAATTTTCGTGGCTTTTGTAACATTTCCGGGAATTGTTTCTACAGTTTATCCATGGCTGACCCCGAAATATCCATGCTGCTCGCTAAAAAGTTTGTATCATGAGTGTTTGTATCAGACATAGGTAGACAACATTTATTCTCCTAAAATAGTTCCCATTTTAAAGGGTTAGGCACAATGGACAATGGATCTACTTACCTACTATGCTCCTGCTTCATTCGCTCAAATCACATTCTTCATACATGCTTGTGGGCTTAGGGTAGGTAGGTACTTATGACCTGACCTTTCTCATATAATGTTATCATTATTTTCATAAATAAGTAGGGATTTGGTTTTTCAGATTATATGTTACAGAGAA
This sequence comes from Venusia cambrica, assembly GCA_951394065.1. Classification (NCBI taxonomy): domain Eukaryota; kingdom Metazoa; phylum Arthropoda; class Insecta; order Lepidoptera; family Geometridae; genus Venusia; species Venusia cambrica. The sequence goes on from OX596057.1 coordinate 4,085,547, forward strand.
GGCCTACCCTGAGTTCAAACACAATGCTCACCTCAAGACTATTCGGTGGAAGTTTCTAGAATCTCTGGAACCACCCAGAGTGGTCCATGCAAGATGCACCGATGTTATCAGCAAGGAAAATATCTATGGACAGGTAATTAAGGTTTAGTTTAACATTTAATTTCAACAGACGCTCAGTGTTGTTAGTACCTACCTCTCTATTTGTGAGGTCGCCTATGTTCATCATAACAGGCGTGTGGGCTGAAATGGTGATCAAGATGTACTATTTTATTTTATTTATTTTAGGAAAACTTAGAGCTAACCATACATAGTACCTACCTTAGTTTATTAAATAGTGTATGTGAGTCATAAATGCTACATGCAGTAATATATTGAAGGTACCTGCCTACCTATTTACTATGATGTTTCATCAACAGATCACAATCCGTTTCCACTCGAAGCAACAGCTAGCCATCTACGACCGCTTCGGCCGCTTACTCCATGGTAGCGAGATTATCGCCAAGGACGTATTAGAGTACATAGTCTTCGAGAAGCACCTTTCAAATCTGTACGGAACTTGGCGGATCCACGATAAGATCATTCCGGACTGGTCGCCGCCTAAAGACCCTTCGAAGCTGACTAGGATCTTGGAAGAGCCAGTAGAAGTTGATCCCCCCGAAGAAAAAGCTGTAGCTACTAATTGATGTAAATTGTATTAAATATTCGTAGTTTTAAATTTTACGCGATTTATTTTTAACTTTACGTCAGCCCGCGCTTTTTTTAATTTATTCATGGAGTGAGCGAAGCGAACGAGTTATGTTGGGAAATCCGGTACTGTATGTATCAGGGTTGTTGCGAATATCAGCATCCGCATCCGCATCTGCGGATGATTCGCATTATTTAAAATATCTGCATTCGCATCAGCATCCGTTTTGATCGATGCCGATGTTAATTGCGGATAATTATTGATAGTGTGTCTACTGGCTCTTAATTGTAAGAAAATAGGCAAACAAACAAGTAACTGGTTAAATTGCTAGATTCGAGGGAAGAGGATAACAGCGACACTGATGACGTAGAAAACTTGGATATAATACTGAAGGCACAGTTCAAAAACAGTTGTAAGGAATGAAGATTTATTGTGTCACATAGCTCTGTTGATGGGTGGAGAATTAATGGAAATAGTTATAGAGATCTTTCGAGAATGGCTCAAACATTTTTATCACCACCGCCAGCAAGTGCTCCAAGCGAACAGCTATTCAGCAGTACCTACTGGAATTATCTTTCTATAAGCCTGCCAGTAACAGACTGCAAGCCAAGAAAGCGGCTCAGCTGTTGTTTTTAAAACATAGCTTACCCTTATCAAAATTTCAATCTGATTAAATGTTAGATAATAATATAATAAATCTAAGCTATCAATCACAATCCAGTATTTCAGCCATTTTGTTAATCCAGATGTGCAAGCTGGAGTCATGGGTCTACAGCATACACGTTGTTTTCACCTTGTATCTCTGAAAGTACTATAGCTACAAGCCTTTAATCTTTATTGAATTATAAGCTATTAATCATAGCCCAGTCTTGACCAGTTTAACGTTACCAACAAGTCTAGTTGTAGACCCTGTCTCTGGCTTACACACCTACTTAGGCTTGTATCTACAAAGTTTGAGGCATCTATATTTTCAAACTGACATACCTACCATTTTTTTTATTGTACGACGGGAACTTATTCTTCATCTCACCTGGTCACAATTAGTTTTGAATTATTATTGTTGTTATGGCGACAGAATTAGGTAAGATGGTGGTAGCTAGCCAGGCGGACTTAAACTAAGCCTCACAGCCCAGTTGGTATTAGCTCTGCCTTCTGAGCTATAGTTGTGGGTTCGATTCCTACCCAGGAAAACATTTTGTGTGACGAATATAAATTTTTATTCGTTGCTCTGTATGAAAAGTATGTATTTACAAAAAAAAGTACCTACATTAGTAATTATTTTCGTAAACTTCCCATATTACAAGCTTGGCTAAGTGAAACTAGATGGCGCTGTGTGAAATTAATTTCCTGTAATATGTAATGTACCTTCCTGATTATTTACGAGTATGTGTAGTCTTGTACACCTTTGCAGGTGAGCTACCGCTGTGGAGGGGCGTTCATAGCGCCATCTACCTCCAAATTAAAAAGGGCCCGTAGTGCCACTCTCCATACAAACGGTTTGTCGTTTGAGCTAAAGTCAGCGGTACTATTGGGCTGTTCTTAGACGAGATCACCCTTGTACAGTATTAAGCAGGTGGTAGTGCTCCTAAAGAATATAGGTTATTTATAATAGGCAGACTGGAGGGAGTGGGGGGAGACCTTTGCCCAGTAGTGGAACACTGACGGCTTAATATAATAATAATAGACAAGTGCCTAACTCATACAATATAATAGACTATATCTACCTACATAATACTATCATGATCAATAAAAAAAAAACGCTATTATTAGCCTCATTTGCCTCCTATAAATCTCAATCGCTATAACAATATCAATATCGATATCATACGATAACAAACAAACAAAAAATGGGAACAACTCAAAAATAGTAATATTTTTTTTGGGTTCACGAAAGATTATTGTGTTACAGTTAAACTAACTATTTACATGGGAAGCAGTCTAGTAACCTAAAGGACTGCTAAAAATAGTCTATGGGTAACTCAACTGAAAAATGAAACTAATAATTTGAAATTTCTCATTTAAGAACTATTTCAATAACATCTTCTTAGTTGGAGGCTCATCATTGTTTATACCACCCTTGCTTTTACGTGCCCTCTGATTTATATCATCTAAGAGTGCTACTGATTTTATGAGTGGTGAACTTTTTGCTTCAAATGTTGTTTTTTTTAAGTGTGCGCCAGAGTTTAAATGTTGAATAGTTTTATTCATTGTGGGAACAGCAGGTTTAGAGTTTACTTTTGGGATGACTTTAATATTTCTGGCGTGAGCTACCGGTTGTTTTTCAGTCACTTTTCTGCTGGTAACTGTAACCGGAGTATAAACACGAGTAAGTTGGGCATTTAATAAAGACTTTTGTGGGGACACCTTGCTGACATTATTAGCTTCATTACTGTTCTTAGGTGTCTTCTGCAATACAGAGTCAGTCTTCATATCAGAAGGTATTAGAACGCTTCTGGCCTGGTTTGTGGGCTTTTCTTGTACCTTTGTTGTAGTAGATGATGCCATTATCTTTAGCCTACTATTGATTGTAGATGGTGTTGCCTGAATCACAGATCGCATGCTGAGATTTGGTACTGATTTTAAGACTGACTGTTGCTTTTGATATGTTGCTTGTTGCATGTTGGTCATGCTGTTAATATTAGATGGCTTGCCCATGATCATTCTTCTTCGCGGTAGTACTTTCATTCCCTTTTTATTATTCAAATTAGGTACAACAGCAACAGCATTTTTAAGATTACTTATTTTAACTACTGCACCACTCATTTTATTATTAAGTGTAATGGTTTTGCCTCCTTTCGTGTTTTTTAAAATATCAGGGCTAATGGAATCAGAACTCAGGAAAAGGGCTCGATCTAAAACTGGTCCAAACTCTAGAGTTTGTAATTTTTGTCCAGGTAATATCATAAAAACTGGTTTGAGTTTTGACCCAGATCTAAGCTTAAGAGGTTTGCGGTTATTCAGTGTAGTCAATTCTGTAACTCCTCTTTCAGCACCTACAGTTAGTTTTTCTTTATAAGCTTCTTTCCTATCAAGAGCTTCAACTTCAAAAGCTTCTTCTTGATCAGGGGTTTCTGTTTCACTAACTTCTTCTTCATCAAGGGTTTCTGTTTCACTAACTTCTTCTTCATCAAGGGTTTCTACTTCAAAAACTTCCTCGTCTCTAACAATTTCTTCAACATCATTTTCATCTACTGCATCTGCTTTTTCTTCTTCACTACTCACTTCTTCATCATCTTTTTCAACTTTTTTATTATATAATGGTTTGTTTATATTATTGTTTACTTTAAGTCTGTCTAAAACCCCTCTCAGCATAAGTCGCTGAGCATTGGATGGGTTGCTGTATGTTCTAGATGGTTTGTTGTTGCTGGTTGATGTAGTTTCTGGTATTCTGTTTTTAGGCAGCCACAAAGGATCATCTCTATCTGGGCTGGAACGCTCACTTTTAATCTCTATAGCATCATCCACCTCTGTATCAATTTGTTTGCATTTACATTGAGTTTTAGTGACAAATTCTTTGATGCTTGCGGCTTCTTCTGGGTGGTATATCAACCTGTGGATTACTTCAGAGATATCTTTGCAACCTACTTCTGATAATTTTTCTGTCAATGTTTGCTCCAAGTAACTTTGTTTATGGCTTTTTGATGTAATTGAGGCTTGCACATCAGCATTATATTTAGCGTTTCTTTCTAGAATTATGGCTTTTAAACACTCTGGCCATTTGATATTCAATTGTAGCCAATATCCAAATTTGTCTTCAAAAAGTTTTTCTTGACTATTTGCAGTTAGCCACTTAAATCTCATATCAGTGACTACTCGGTTGGCAAAGTTTATGATAGTATCTATGTTCTCTTCATTGAGATCTTTACAATCATTGCCAGTGATAAGAATGTTGATAAGAACATCTGGTTGGAAGGATGGTTTTGACTTTTTTAGTAGATCAAAGATATCAAAGTATTTTTCTAATTTTATCTTTTCATCAGGACTATGTGTTGCAAGGAATGTTGTTTGGGGTTCATCTGTTGTTTGGATTTTTAGTTTATGTTCAAAATTTGCATTAGTTTCACTTTTTTCTCTGAGTTTGAAATTCACTGGTGGTTTATTTAACCAATCAGCAATCTGTGTAAGGAAAACACCCTCTCTCTTGAGACTCATATTCCACAACTTTGAAAGTTCATATGATAATCGGCAAATCAGTTGAGCTACAGACACTTCTAATGTATAAATTTGTGGAATGTGTGAGGTTATGAATTTCTGCAAATCCACAAGTTTACTGTTTATATTTGCTTCTGGGTCTTTTAACCATTGATTACAAAAAATATTTCTCGGGACCGCAAGATAAACTGAAAGAAATATGTTATAGTACCATAGGAATAATTCAGTATTTTTTATGTACTTAGTACTTATTTGAATTGAAAGCTAATCATATTAACAAATCTGTAATCAACAATCATGATTTCAAAGGAAAAATATTTTTAGAGCTCATATCATACAAATGTATGTTAGCATGTTTCGGAAAATCACATCAAGGTGTATGGAAATGTATGAAACAATCAATTTATCAAAGCCACACTCAAAAAAAGACTCAAAGTAAAGAACTTTTCTTACCCAATGATGACCTTAAATCCTTTATTAATACTGGTTGTAGTTGATTTGGTGTAATATCAGGTGGCAAGTTTGAAATGACATCTTCAGATGCAACACATTTATTCTGTGTTTGAGTATCATCACTTATACTTATTTGGCCGATTAAGTGCATAATAATTATCAAGCTGTCACTTTTGGTGAACTTTCCTTCACACAGGAGGTTAGCTTGATAAATTATCCTTTTCAAGTGATGATCTGTGGAAACATCATTATTTATTTAATTAATTATAGACATGGTGCTGCTCGCCTATCTAACATATAAGTATTGTTAATGATTATTATTATAATAGAAATGGTTTCTCATCTACATTATTAAAAATAATCAAACACTTCGATGGGAAGTCGAAAACCAAGTAGGTACAGGGCATAAATGCTCAGTGGTAACTAGGTAATGTGATGAAAATCTTGTTATGATAGGAGGTTGGTCCAAGATTTTTATGGACGTCATGCGTCAGTCAGTCGGGTGGCCAAAAGCGTTAACCAACCTACCTTGTAAATTCACCAAATCTTCTGAACTGAATTGTATTTTCCATAGAAATTGTATTATGATTGTATTTGTTTGTATTGCTTGTCTTGTCAGTGGGTTTGTAGTAGAGGTGTGACTAATGCCCATGACCTGGAGCCATGGACTAATATATTCATAATAGGTAACCTAATATTAGCAGCGCATATTCGTAATAGGTATTGGAATCTTTGGTATCATATTATTTATTAGCCTGATCCAAGATTCGTTTCATTGATTTTACTGCGCTGCTGTTAGTGTTACCTATGTGTTATCGTATACGTACTGTTACGCGCGTTTATGTTCGGGCGAGTTGACGTGGAGGGCATTCATCTCACTCTCCCTGAGATGAATGCTCTTAATATTTATTCTGAGATTTGATTGAAATTCGTTACGTAGGTACTGAGTGAATCTAAGTAAATAGTCGTTTCTGTGATTGATATGCAGATGGCTAATGAGTGAAATTGTGTCAATAATTGTGTGGACGTGGTACGCACCACGTACACAATATTATTTTGTCACTTTATTGTTGCACTATAAGGGTACGCACTGCGTATACCTTATAGTACAACAATAAAATCAACGACCGGAAATAAACAAAATTGTTAGAAAACAGTGTTTAAAAAAATATCAAACAAAATATAAATAAAATATACATGTAGTTACAATGAATGACATAAATTATGACTTATTTATAATCAATAATATGACTTATATATAATCATTGTACTTAGGTGATTTTTTTTTAATACGCCTGCGTCTAGGTATTAATTTTCTTTGACAGTCCTAATCCTGATAAAATATGAAGAAAAATTTAATCTACGTTACATTTACATACGCACCCATAAAGCAAGTTTCATCCTATTACGGATACCCAATAATATGAATACGAAAATATGACCCGAATACACCATCTCTACTATCTACGGAGTTTAATAGATACTCCATCAGATATTATCTGATGGAGTAACTATTAAATTCCGTAATAATTAACGTATTAAATTATTATTATTATTATTAGTAGTGACGTATTAAACTCCGTAGGTAGTAGAGATGGTGTATTAGGGTCATATTTTCGTATTCATATTATTGAATATAACGCTTTGCATTACATAATCCCATTATGTTATGATACCTATTATGATATTATATTATCAAATAATAGGTAATGTTCCGACCGATTCTGATTCTGTATTAAACGCCACCTACGGGGTTTATTAGATATTCTATCAGGATTTGGGTAGGTATCCATAATCGGGTGAAAGTGGCTATAAGCGTACATAATGTAAATGTTACGGTTGTTATTATTTTTTTGCCCATAAGGCTTAGGACTGTGAATGAAAATAAATATATAATTGGCGTATTTAAAAAGTTTATCACCTATGTTGGTTGACTCATTAGCAGACGAATATCAATCACAGAAACTATTAGCTATTTACTTAGATTCACTCACAACTAGGTGATTTTTATTTTTTTATATATTAGTGCATATTAAATAGATATATCTTGTAAAACTATATTACAATCTAGCCTATGTACGCTAATGAGTAATTTTTTGTGAACTTAGTTTTATAAAAGAAATAATTTTAAAGAATGTGTCCAATGACATGTATCTTAAAGTTTCTATTTAAGGGGAGACACTACGTTATTGTGTTCTTTGAAGTAGCACTTTCACTTACACTGACACTACTTTATACTATTTAACACTGCACTAACTCAAAAGGTTTAGTTCTTTTCAGTCTTCTTCAGGTTTTGTGTTGTAGAGCTTTGTTGTGGATTACCTCAACGTTCATATGTTTATGAAGTCTTTGTTCATGAGCTTCTGCACGTTTTTTTATAACTTTATCAGTGAACTCTATGTTAAGGTCCCTGTGGAAGTCGTGGTTCCTGATGTACCAAAGTGCAATGTTTTAGAAGCGTTGGATTGTTTTGATGTTTACTTTTTTTGGTACAGCTCCACATCTAAATACCATAAGTCCATACTGACTCAGGACTGCTATATACAACAGAACTTTGTTGTATGTTGACAATATTGATTGCCTTCCTAGGAGCCTAGGAGTACATCCTTTTGTATATAATATCTAACTCTTCCTTTTTCTTCTTAACGTGAGCTTTCCAGCGTAGCTTTGCGTCAAGAGTCATGCTTAGGTACTTCGCCGTGTTTTCATACGGTATAGGCTTATTGTTGATATATATAGGAAATACTGATCCTTTTTATTTTTGGAGTTAATGTGCACCGATCTTGAATAATTAAGTTTGATTCGCCATTTTTTCGTCCAGTGCCAAATTTTGTAGAGATGAAAAGATGCACTCGAATCTTTTTTTCTGCGTCTGCATGTATTTTTCCAACATCCATTATAGCTGTATCGTCAGCAAACGCCGCAAGGGTATTTATAGACGAATATCATTCACACAAATTCACTCATTAACAGACCAATATCAATCACAGAAACTATTAGCTATTTACTTAGATTCACTCACTACTAGACGCATATCAATCAAATCACAGAATACAATATTCATCTCACTCTTGCTCGTATGAACGCTCGTAACAACAGCGCTTAACAGTACGTAGAGAGCACATAATACTAAGATCAGAGCGACAACACTGCGTGCCATCGCCGCCACAGCCGTACGCGTGGCTTCACCGCTCTGTTGCGCGAAGTTCACGAAACGAATCTAGGATCAGGCTAATATTTGACTATTATAAAACTAGTAGTTCGCTCCAAACTGAGATCTCGTGATGTCTGGTTTGTGACAGAGATTATTTCTCAAATAGAACGTAATTAACAAACGATAAAAGTGTGCTTTCATCACACCTTTCTCACCTTACTTAAGCACTTTTTTCTCAAACTATCATTATTGACCTGAGTGTTAGAGGTCAAAGTCAAAGTCAAAGTCAAATATATTTATTCAGTAAGATTTTTTAGGATCACTTTGAAACGTCAAATCTACCGCCTGTTTGGAATCGCGACCAGCACACAAGGAGAAAGGCAAGAACCTCGGGCTAGTTATTTTTTTTCATGATCCATTACAATAGCTTAAAATTATCTAATACTAATTACAATTTATTCACTGGAGCAAATTCATTTTTTTAATGCCAGGCGAAAGCCTGGCATTAAAAAAATGAATTTATTTTGAAATTATATTGAAATTTATCTTCTAGGTAATCTGAAATTTTATAATAAGCTTTCCTGGATAGCTTTTGTTTTACAACATTTTTGAATTTATTATTTGACAAGCTTAGCACATCACTTGGCAATTTATTATAAAAGCGTACAGTTTGCCCTATGAACGATTTATTAACCTTATGGAGCCTAGTTGTGGGAACAGCGAGTTTATTCTTATTTCTAGTATTATAATTATGTTTATCACAGTTTTTGTCAAATAAGCTTATGTTTTTACGCGCGCACATAATATTTTCATAAATATATTGGCAGGGCATAGTCAATATATTTATTTCTTTAAACTTGTCTCTTAATGAATCTCTGGGACCCATTTTGTAAACAGCGCGAACAGCCCTCTTCTGCAAAACGAATATGGTGTCTATATCTGCAGCACTTCCCCACAGTATTATGCCATATGACATAATACTGTGAAAGTAACTGAAGTAAACTAGTCTTGCTGTAGCAACGTCTGTAAGAAGACGTATCTTCTTTACAGCATATGCTGCAGAACTAAGTCTCTTCGCCAGTTTATCTATGTGTGGGCCCCATTGAAGTTTATTATCTAAAGTTAATCCCAAAAATACAGTGGTTTTGACTAATTCTATGTTTTCCTCTTTAACTTTTGCATTAGCTTCAACTTCAGTTACATTTGGTAAAATAAATCGAATACATTTGGTCTTTTTCTGATTTAGTACTAAGTTATTTACATTAAACCAGTTAACAATTTTTGAGATTGCATTGTTTACGTTGTCAAAGTTAGTAATTTGTCGCTTCAATCTAAATAGAAGTGACGTATCATCTGCAAACAGAACAATCTCATGGTCATCTTCAATTATTTGGGGCAGATCATCAATATATACTAAAAACAAGAAAGGTCCCAATATAGAACCCTGCGGCACACCCATGGTAACCAAAGATCCTGAAGAACGCTGGCCGTTCACGTCGACATGCTGTATGCGATCACTTAGGTAAGACGTGAGTAAGTCTAGTGCAACACCCTTGATACCATAGTGGTCTAATTTCATAATCAGTGTTTTATGGTGCACGCAGTCAAAAGCCTTAGACAAATCACAAAAGACTCCCAACGCGTCATGTGATTTCTCCCAGGCCTCGAAAATATGCGATACTAAACTAATACCGGCATCAGCAGTTGAGCGACCTCTTGTAAATCCAAATTGTTTGTCATGAAATAGGGCGTTAGCATAAAAATGACTATGTAACTGTGTAAGAATAATCTTCTCAAAGATTTTACTAAATGTCGGTAGTACTGATATCGGCCTAAAATTTGTTGGATCAGAACTGTTACCAGATTTAAAAAGAGGAGTTATTTTACTATATTTCATTAAATTAGGGAACACGCCGCAGTCGATGCATTCATTGAAAATAAAAGCTAATTCAGGCGCTATAACGCCTATTATTGGTTTTACAATGCTTACAGAGATGCCCCAGAGGTCAGAGGTCTTCTTTTCATTTATAAGTTTAAATGCTTTAATAATATCGTTATTATTAACATATTTGAAATAAAATGGTTTATTACATGATGGTACATTGTTTTTCAGTATTGACTCTGCCATAATATTTGAAGAGTTCAATGATTTTGTGGTAGAAACAGGTATATCAGTAAAAAACGTTTCAAAAGCTGTCGCAACATCAATATTTTGGGATATATTAAGATTTCCTATTTTTAAATTAAATTCGTTAGTGTTGCTGCTTTTCCCTTTTCCAGTCTCACTATTAATATTTTTCCGAGTAGCTTTAATTTTATCCTTACTATTTACAATTTTTTTTCTCAAGTATTGGGATTTAGCGGCCACACAAACTTTCTTAAAGATTTTAGAATAATTTTTAACTTTATCATTAAACTCTTCACTAAAGTTGTACTGTTTTACACCATAAAGCTCATACAAATACAGAGGCTCTCTCTTGTTGCTATCGTAATGTATTCTTACTATCATGAAACAAAGTTTGATGTCGTTTTGAAAAGTGGTCTCACAACTGTTGCCTTAGTAGTTGTGGTTTACAAAAAACCCCTCCAGCTGACGGATGTCGTAAAGTAAAATAAAAAGGCAGAAGCTTTTCTCTTTGTGTAAACAAAACATTAACAGTGAGCACCAATCTGTCTGCTAAGCGTGGCAATAATGGCCGTACCGTACAGTATCGGGTGAATAACAGTAGATAAAGAGACCGGTTTTAATGAAATTTCGAATATCCTCTCTTATCTTACAAGACCTGATGATTATTCTTTGCCCCCTTCATCTTAAAAACCACCCCTAATGAGGGTAAAATAAACTTATCTTGAAATCAGTCGCAACCGTTATTTCATACGATAATTCATGTTATAACACATTTTCAAGTCTTCAATCTTATTTACTCCTTTTGCAACCCTTAGTGTTAATACCGGGGTGGCTTCAGCAAATCAAAAGAAAGTTAATAGTGAAGTCAACCCCCTTTAACAGTCTATCTTACGAGACATACCAAGCGTTTTAACCCCTTAACGCGCCCCTTTGTTATGAAAACCACCCCAAATAAACATTAAAATATATATTTTATGCATGTGCAGTCAATACTCTTTCAAATGACACCCCGCAAGCCAAAAATCTTCTCGTCTCACTTAACACTCCTATTTTTCAAAACACCCTTGTGTCAAAAAAACAAAATCCTCATACTGATTGATGAGTATTAATATAATCTCTGCATGTTCAACATTTTGAATTGATGAAAATAACCATTCAAGAGATATGGGCGAAAGGAAGATTCCAATACCTATTACGAATATGCATTGCTAATATTAGGTTACCTATACCTATTATGACTAGTGGTTCTGTGAGAACATAAGACCTCGCGAGCCTTTATGACCATGCAATAACCAATGCTTTCCTCTTTCACTCATCCTTTTAGACTTTTGAGCAAATAGAGGTGTAAAATTTAGTGATTACTCGTATTCCCCTGGTCCTAGCAGGTCAATTCTGGTGTAAGTACCAGTTTGTCTCGCAAAAGCGGAGAGGACTGCGTAATCTAATTGGTATACGTAGGTAGGTGGTTCAAGCTTCCGATTTCAGATCCAGAGGTCCCGGGTTCGATCCCCATGGGGTGTACATTATATTCTGCTTGGTTTAATTGGTGGTAGGACTTTGTTTAAGCCCGCCTGGCTAGCTACCACCATCTTACCTAATTCTGTCGCCATAATAGCATTTCTAAAAATTGTTGTGTTCCGGCATTCAGAGGTAAGATAGCCAGTTCCTCAGTTTGTTGAGGATTCCGGGTGAAGTGCGCCTCCACCTTTGGCCTTATCTCAACTAGTTACCAGGTGAGATGAAAACCAAGTGCTTAGCCGTCGTACAATAAAAAAAAATAACTTCTCCCCTTTTCCCATCCACTCCCCCTTTTTGTTTTTTTTACAACATCTTGTGTTGAATTCAATATTTAGTGTGTCTTTTAAAATTCATTGAAATTCGTTGATAAATAACGCTACAGCAAACATCCCCCCTTACCCCTATTCCCCCCTATTTTCCCCCCGATCGAAAATCGCGATCAACTAAAAATTTTTAATAAATCAAGGAACATGTGTGCATTTTCATCAAAATCGGTTGAAAATGCGACCTGTAGACGAGAACAAACCGACAGCCGACAGACAGCGGAGAAAAGCATTTTTGGCTAATCTTGAAACCGAGACGCTTTATTATTTTAAATATATTAGACACACCTCTACAAGGTGATACAGAATATGTGTACTAAGCAGTGGGGGGGCTTTTCGAACCAGGAAAAGTATTTGTTGTGGTGGGGAGATAATAGTGAGTTCCCATTTTCAGTTTCCCATACAAATCTTTTCATTTTCTCAATGACAATAAATATTGACGACCCTATTCCTTTACCGCACTATGCATGTAGGTAGGTAGGTAGGCAGGTAGGTAGGTAGGTAGGTAGGTATCAGTTGGTAAGAAGATTACAAGACTAAAAACAAGCACAAATTTACTACCTACCTATGTTGTATGTTTTGTACGTACCTATTAAGCAAGCGAGCAGTTGAGAATAAAGCATTTTTACATACCTTTGATCACTTTTATGGTGAAGAACAGCGAGCACTTTCATCACATCACTGTGGAGTCATCTGAACGGGTACACTCGCGAAAGCTACACGTACAGTCCTCGAAAAAGCCGTTTTTACGATTGCATCAAGTACAATTGCACATTTGTCACTTTTTACGTGGTTTTGGTCACCTTCAAGGTTACGAAATTTTTCACTTTTTTCACTCAAAATACCTTTTTAGAAGCGGTGGAGCACGTAGATCACGTTAGTTTGCACAGATTGTCGAAATATAGTTCAAGTAACCGGTAAAATGAACACAAAGTTTCGCACTCGAACAAACTTTCATCACGTCATTTTACGTTTTATTTAGCTACTACACTCGCGAAAACTACACGTATCGTCTTTAAAACTTTATTCAGCACGAAGAAAAACGACACTTTTCACATTTTAAACACATTTTTCGTTTGTTTTGAAACCGCCGGCTATCATTGACGTGTCGTGACTTGTCGAGTGTCAAATCTGTGTCAAAGAATATTAAGGACAGATGAACCAATTTTAGTGAGAACTTGGAGTCATCTCGTGAAAGTAGGTTATTAGATGGAACATACACATCGATAAATTAAATAGGCACCTACAGTTACAAAAAGACGATAAATGCGATATTGGACGGACAAAAGTACATTATAGGAACGATTATTTTGTATTTTAGCTAACGGATAGATAAAATTCTTATTGATTTGACAAATTAAACCTTCAAGTAATGGATTGTCTCATTAGCAGCCCAGGCTTTTCGACGATTTTCCTCTGTGAGTGAAAGCGCTTTTCGTTCATTGTGATTGTGACCTTCTGCTATGTTGCCTCATCTGTCTAGACCTGAGGTCACTGTCGCGAGTTAAGAAACAGCTGATTTTAGGGTAGTCTCAACTCAAAAAACCAGCTGTTGGTGTCAGAACTTTGATCCTGTTTTACCAAAAACTTTGAACCAAAATTCAAAAAATCGTAAAACAAACGTTGTTCCACGAGTCGGGTCGGATAACCCCGTTTCGGCATAGTACACATATTCTGAATCAGGTTGTATAGGTAGCGTTGAATACAGAATCAGAATCGGTCGAACAATAGAAATAACACTATTATTTGACTATTATATTATAATAGGTATCATTACATATAAAGCGTTAGATTCAATAATATGGATACGAAAATGTTACCACTAATACACCACCTCTTTGTAGGTACAATACAATACAATAGATAATATTGGCATAGCTGGCTCACAGCCACAGCCATTACCACAGACCAATAAGCAATAACTAGAATATATAGGTATTGATCTGTGGCAATAACGTGTAGGGTAGAGATGACGAATATAACTATCAACCAATAAATTTAACTAATATTTAAAATCAACCATTATATTCAATAATCAGAATTAACATAATCGAATAAAAATATCATATCAACTTCAGCCTGAGTTAGAACTAACATAATTGAATGCATTGAAATTTTAACTTTAAGTTGCTACAAATAAGAATCATTTTCGTATGTTGCTGCTCGCAGAGATTTCAACTATGTATTAGGTTGACTTCATTCAATTGTATGCTTTCGACTCCTCACTATAGAGATTAAATTTCTCTGATTTGCTGTATATGATATTTTTATTCAATACAAAGTGATGTGATATTTTAAACAAATACCCATAGTGCTACTATGATAGAGATGAATTAGCGGTTACATTTATTTGATCAATAGAATAAAATATTCAACTGTATTAATATCAACCAATAACCAAATCGTGTAGGAACTAAACAAATAATATTAACTAATATTTTCAACCAATAAAAATATCGATAATTTTTTTTATCAATTAACAGTCAACTAATATTTCATTTTAACCATTATTGCCATCTTTAGTGTAGGGGCGATATGCTACTTCATCAATACATACCTATATTCTATATCTATGGTAAAAAGCGTACGTCTAGTATACCCATAGTATACCATTCATGTTCTCAATGTTCTGTAGGTAAATCAACCAATTGTAAACAAACAAACACAGAGAATATACCTACCGAAAGCATAATTTTACCTAATTTAATCGATAAATCTTAAGGAAATGGTTTTTTGCTGCGTGACTAGCTGTAAAAGTGAATGGTATCCCGGCTGTGGCATAACTTTTCACAAGTGAGCTAATTTTAAATTGTGAAGTAAGGTGTCTACAAATGAACAGGTTTCTGTGGGTTTCTTTTGCGAACCAACCCAGTTACACCAGTCACCAGTGACGCAGTTACACCAGTCACCAGTTATTGATCTGTGATGACGACGACGTTGTCTTGTCCATTTGGATTGGAATATCACAACGTAGTATTGTATTCTCTTAGGCACAATAGATCAATTTATCCTTTTTAGACCTCACAACTAATAAGGCCAAGTAGGCTGACTTTCCCATACAAACGTAGTTCAATTTTCATTTCGAAATGGCAAGTCTGATTCAAAAGATTTTTTTAAGCTGTATTTGGATAGGGATAATCTGTGTCTCTGGTGCATTACATTTATGAAAAACTAATACAAACCAAAATATATGGAAAATTCCATACAAACACTCTTTAACATATATTTTCATTGTTATTGCGTTTTAAGAAAAAGTAGCGCACCACAGACACAGATTATCTCTCTCTGATTATACCAGCAAAATTTAATGTGAGTCGGACTTGCCACTTCGAAACGAAATCGAACTACATTTGTACTGGAGAGTGAAAATCAGCAGTACTCTAAGCAGATAGCGCTCATGCACAAGCAACACAATTTATTCAATTATAATATCATGTCTCTTCTATATATCTACCTACCTTTAACACCCTCTTTATCGTAAAACTGAATAATATTGATGTCTATAGGATTCCTAAGAATGAGTTGCAAGCTGAGGTGTGGAAAAAATATTTACCTACTAAAGGAAAAATAACAAAATGGTCAAGTGTTTGTAACAAACATTTTATTGCTGCTGATTATGTGAACCAATCAAAAAAATTAATTTCTACTGCTGTACCATCAATATTTCCAAAGGTACCTGCTTTATTATATTTGTTATTTAGTATTTAATGTAAGAGAAAAGATTACCCACATATTAACATCAGATGGACCACTTGATTGTATTTCATCAAATTATGTTCAAATTATTAATAAAGTTATCAAAAAAGTTGCTATGCTTAAGCTGTCATACCTTGACAAAGAACTTAAGCTGCTGGTCGTACAGTCTTGAAATATGGAGGGTATGTTTGTCTTGGTGTGTTGGTTGACACCTGCTAAAAAAGGATTTTTTCAAATTGGGTTCAATGTTGCAAATCTCCGAAACCGTACATGATATATGTTTGAAAATTCGTATTTAGATGGCCTATATGAAGCAATGGCATATTTGAGGGTTTATCAAAATTTTCAAAATTTAAGGAACCAACTTTTAAAGAGCTATATCTTTTGTACTGTGATGGTAGGTTAGGTTGAAATTTTCAGAGAATATGTTTTATCACCAAATAACTTGAAAAATAGAAATAATTATTTATTGTTATTTTAGCTCTGTTGTGAAAACTGTAGAATACCTATCAATTTCCAACTTGGTATGAGTATAGATAGGTGCTAACTTTAAACTAGATGACCATTCTTCAAGCCAGATTCCATGGCTTGAAGGTCTAGGATTGGCCATATTTACACCCATTTTTTTTTCAAATTTGACCCAATGCGAGTTTAGGGGAAGCTATTATGTTACAAATAGATTATGTTACTACTTTTTAATCACATTTTGTCTCAAAATTGTAGAAGAAACTACGAAAATTAAAACAAACACATTAAAAAAACGGAGGAGGTTCTCAACATAATAATTCTTCTCTTAAAACATATAGTTCCATAGCATAACTTATAACGTTATAATACACTTTTTATTTGCAGGAAACTTTGAAGCCAGGAAAATGCATGGATTTTGTCAGTACAGATGCAACCACATCTCTCACATTTCCAAATAATGATGAACCCCGCTTAAAATTGTGGATAAAACATTCAGGTATACTTTAAACTAGGTACATTATTTTGATTTGAACTCTGCCATACCTACTTATTGTTTTCTGTGTACCTATATTTTTGTATGGAGCTAAGCTCAAACTGTCGAGTTGGCTCTTTAGATCCCCTGCTATTTTGAACCCAGAGCTCCTTAAAATAACGAAGGTCCCTGGAATGCTGACAGCATCACTGAAGAGTAGCCGAGATGCTGCTTGTTCTTCAGCAGGTTGGCTGAGGTCAATCAGCTTTTGTAGACTAGCTCACCAGTATCAGATCCAGAGGTCCCAGGATCGATCTCAAGAGGGGTAAAAGATTGTTTTCGGTTCGGTTGTTGTCGTTCCTAGGGCCTATTTCAAGTCCCCCTGATAGGCTTCCGTTTGACTGCTATCTTGGTCTTGCCTTATCCCTATTCGTTTTAGGTACTCCTTAGTTTTTTATTATTATTTTACGCCCGGGAAGCGCTTGGCCTTCATCTCACTGGTAACAAGTTAAGATAAGGCCGAAGGAGGAGGCGCACTTCACTCGGAATCCTCAACAACCTGAGTTACTGGATATCTGGCCTCAGTCTGATTAGGATTCCGGGACCTTTGTCTTTATCGCAACTTCACTCTATAGGTGACATGCAAACTTAGCGCTTCCGCATCGTGGATTAAAATAAAAATAAACTACACACCTCGATATTATTTCTACTGTAATATGGTTCAAAAATTTCAGAATCAGATTTGCAAAATGCTTTTGTCTTATCAGACAAACCGGACAAAGTTTTGCCTGTATACAGGGATCTAACAAAGACTTGCCGCGTTTGCTTAGCGGACGATGTTACAGTACATAGGATGAGCGACATAGTGCTGCGAGCAATATTTGAAAGTGTTACAAACACTAAGGTAAAAAGTAATAAGGACATTAATTTAACACAGCGCCACCTAGCCCCAAACTAATGGGAACTAGATTACGGATAGAAAACTAATACCTTTTTTTTGTTAATACATACTTATCATACAATACAACACCCAAACACAGGACAAACATCTCTATTCATCACACAAATGTTTGTCCTGGGTGGGAATTGAACCCACAACCTACAGCGCAGAAGGCAGAGTTACTACCAACTGAGCTATGAGGCTTGGTAAGAACCCATTAATTCCATTATTGATACATATATCTATACTAGTGTGTGTAATAATTTACATATGGATATCAGTTCTTTATTTTTATGGCTCTGACCACAGTCAAAACTGTCGATGGTTTATTATTTTATTTATTGTGGAAGCACTTGGCTATGATAAGGCCGAAGTTGGAGGCGCACTTAACCAGGAATCCTCAAGAAACTTAATTAATTAAAAGGTAAATTCCCGCGGGATGCCAGGAACGTTCTCGGGCGTTATAAAATGATCAGGGTTATTTTGTTTTCTACCTGTACCCAATATAATGTCTTGTCTCGTTGACAGCTCAACACTGATGATACAAAGACTACGTCAATTTGTTACATCTGCCTCTCCCAGTTCAAGAAGAGCTGTAGATTTTTGGAAATGTCTCAGGCGTCTGAAAGATTGCTGGCAGATCTAGTTAGAGGCAAAGAGGTATGTACATGTTGCTGGGATAGTGTTTAGTTAGAACGCCGCCACATATAATCTCAAATTATAGAAAACATTTGACTCGTTGGGTGCTGACCACTAGCTGGTCAATGATAAACACACCGTGAGTGTTATACAGAACCCAATAAGTTAATTTCAACTTCTCTTACTCAACTACAAGGGTTATGCTCGCTTATGTACTTATTTAGGCAGGCGTGCTCCATCTTAGGCCACATCTTTACTTGTTTTACATGTAAGCTGGTGGTCAACGCTTGACTTTAATTAATAAAAAAAAAACTGTTTTATAATGGCTTTAGTGTACAATAAAGAATTAAAGACAGAATATACATATATAGTATAATATTATACCGGTAAGACTGCAGATTATTTTCATGCTACATAAGACATTCTGTAATGTCTCTGTCAAACGATAGTTGATATTCAAATTTGATTTCAGATTAATCATTGTGAAACTGTGAAAATCCAAAAAATGAAGCCAAACCTGCTAGTTACACCCGTAAGTTTTGTGACCATAAATGAACATCACTCGTCTGACAAAAGCCATGGAAAGGAAGAACTACACGAAGATGAAATTACACATGCTGACAATGAGGATAGTTTGTCTGCTCCTGATAAAATTGGAACCAGTGAAGGGTCACACACTCCAACACAACAATATGATATGAGTGAAATAGAAAAAATAGCCCCAGAGCTTGAAGATCAAGAACATATTATTAATAAATGTTCTAATCCATTCAGTTCAATAGTATCGGTAAAGGAAAGATTTCTTAAAAACGAGAATCCTTTGAAAGTAATTGAAACCGTTGAGATGTCAAACATGTTCGTACAAAATGAAATTGAAATTGATGGTACGACCATAAAAGAAGAAGAATATCAAACACAAGATATTATCAATGATGAAAGATCTAGCAGTTCGTTGAGCGATAGTTCTGCAATGTCCATGAAGATGCATGAAGACGGCGGTCTGTTGAAGGAAATAGAAACCGGTGAAATGTCAAACATGTTAAAACAAGATGGAATTGAAACCGGTGAAATGTCAAACATGTTAAAACAAGATGGAATTGAAACCGGTGAAATGTCAAACATGTTAAAACAAGATGGAATTGAAACCGGTGAAATGTCAAACATTTTAAAACAGGATGGAATTGAAACCAGTAAAATGTCACACATGTTAAAACGAGAAAGAATTGAAGAAAGAGATGGAATTTGTGATGTCTACAATAAGACACTTGTTGCTTCAAATTACCACGCACACATGGATGTTCACTCAAAAGGAGGCTTCACGAAAAATTATTTGATGCGACATATGAAGGACCACGTTGACCGGACTTCACATACTTGCCAGCTATGCAGTATAACGATATCAGACGCTAATTATCGAAGACACATGAAAATACACTCTACAGAAACACATTATGCTTGCAATGAATGCACAATAACATTTAATAGAAGAGATCAATGGGAAAGTCATATGAGCTCGCATACTGCGGACAACTCCAAGCCGTACAGCTGTAACCTCTGTGAGAGAAAATTTAAGCGATATTGTCACTTGAATGATCACATGAAAACTCATTCACAGACCAAGTCGTTTGCTTGCACGGAATGTGATAAAACATTTTTAAGAAACTCTAACTTGCAAAGCCACATAGCGACCCACAAGGGGGTCAAGATGTTTCTATGTAAACATTGTGGAAAGTCATTCTCACGAAACCAGCATTTGCTATCACATATGAACGTTCATACTGGCCGCAAGCCGTATGCTTGTAAATTGTGTCATAAACGATTTTATCGAAGTGATCATGTTAATAGACATAATATAAGAGTGCATACTAAAAGCAAGTAAGTCAAGAATTGTTGTTATGGTGACAGAATTAGGTAAGATGGTGGTAGCTAGCCAGGCGGACTTCAATAAAATCCTACCACCAACCAAACTAAGCACAATATTGTACTCCCCTTGAAGATCGAACCAGGGACCTCTGGATCTGACCAGTATCTTCTTGACGTTATTCTGTCGCCACATCGTATAAATTTCAGATGCTAATTATAATCCATTTAGTAGGACACGACTCTCTGCATTGATAGGTCAAGGCCTCTCGAGGGTCTTCAAGACCTTTATGTATTTACCTTTGAATTGATCATCATCTTTGTCAGCATCTTGTGTTCCAATATTGGATGTATGCCTCTAATTCTTTCCACTGTCCTCTACTCTGAGTACCACGCCTCCACTCGTGGCCAGCTACGGCTTTTATATCGTCGAACCATCTTGCCCTCGGCCTGCCGGGTTTTCTGCTACCAGTCCGGAGTCTCCACTCGGTTATCTTACAACTCCATCTGTCGTCTGAGTTACGCATGAGGTGTACTGCCCATTGCCACTTCAACTGGGAAACACGTTTTCCAATATCATATAGATAACCACAGCATCGACCTCTCCATCGCCCTTTGTGTAACTTTAAGTCTGGTCATACTGGCATGTGTGAAAGTCCATGTTTCGCAACCGTATGTCAGTTTTGGCAGTATGCATTGGTCAAAGGTTCCTTGCTCGAGATGCTGAGGCATGTTAGACTTAAAGATGTGTTTCATACTGCCAAAACTAGCCCACCCCAGGCTTATTATGCGCTTAAGTCCTGCCTCCATATTGTTTTCCATATTTATGACTTGTCCCAAATAAATGTACTCTGACACTACAGCTGTACATTATGGCTCTTGTTTGTTCGTCATAATTTTGGTTTTCCCAACATTCATGTTAAGTCCAACACGTTGGCACGATGTGGTAACATCCCTAGGATGATATCATCTGCTGGAGAGCTTCTGCGTTGTCAGCGAATAACACTATATCATCGGCTAACCTTAGATGAGAGAGGTAGCTTACGTCAATTTTGATTCCATGACATGAGATTTGAAAGTTTTCCAACAACTTTGGGCACATAGTCAGCATAATTTTTTTTTTATTATCAAACAAAGAACACAAAAACGCATTTTTTTTTTCAAAAACTCACTTTTCCTGAAAAACTTAAAAAAATATGTTTTATGAAATGCAGAACGGTTTTTTTTTTCAACTCCTAACATGACTTTTCGATAACTCTCACGGCTTCAGACTTAGCGTCAGTGGGCCTGAAAAAAAACCATATACAGGTGGTATATGGTTTTTTTGTGTATTGTATTTGTACAGTATGCAGGTACGTAGTGTATAATATGTAGGTATATATTATATAATTAGTGTGTATATTTGTAGCATAGCTTGACATAATGTATTATATAGTCTAGACCCCTTTTAATATGTCCACCACCAACCTCTAGATTCTAGCCCATGAACTAAACAGCGGTCGTTTTACGGTCGGAGTCTTCTTGGACTTGGAAAAGGCCTTTGATCGTGTTTGGCACGCGGGCCTAGTCCTAAAACTGATAGAATCCAGCGCGCCAACGATGCTAATACAAACGATTGCGTCGTCTCTACGGGATCGCCAGTTTTTTGTATCGGTTGAGCATGTAACGCATCACCTCGCCAAATCACCGCCGCTGGCGTACCTCAAGGCAGTTGTATTCGCTTCTAACTTTAAAATTGTAATAGCGTTTAGATACCTAATATTACTTATTGTTCTGACTCTGTGGATAACCCTTTCTTGTATATTGTTAATTTGTTATAGCCAGTAGTGGATGTACCTAACAAGCCATGTTTTAGCCTGTAACCTACTAACTACTAACAGTCTCCAAGCCGTGACGAAACCAAAGTACTAAAGCCACCAAGGCAAACATAAACCCGCCGCTTTTTCCACACTGCTCAACTAGTTGATCGTTGAGATGTAGGACATAGTTTGCATTACCGAACATTGTGTGCTCTTGGTATAGCTGCTCAACTACTTTTTGCTTAACTTAATTGATCAGTAGGTCATGCAATCATAAAATGGGCTTCTTTCCCACTCAACTGTAACAGTTGACCCGCACCCCCCAGAAATGGTAGAATTGTTGTGATCTCAGAAAGTTAATTAGGTTGCTGGTTTATTTAAATATAAGTGGGTTTCTAGTTAAATAATACTTATTAAATGTATATGACTTGTCAATCGAACATACCTAGTTGTAATAAAGCCAAATAAATGAAATCTGATATAACCGTTTTTTTATGCAACTATTTATGTTGGCAGCTCCAACAGTATGTAGGTATTAGGTACTTATCTACCCATAATAATAATTTACAAGTAATACTAACAGAATGCGTGTATCTTATGAGGATAATCTACTAGGATACCCCCTAGTTTGACTACCGTCAAAGGCACGTCCAAACTTACGTTCGGCACATGTCCACGGTTTGCAAGTAGCTATTAACAGATTGCCAGGTCATTGGATGATCTAGTATCAATAGTTCGGATATTAGTCCTAAGTGACACATGTCATTTGGATTTTTAATCCTAGGGAGTTAGGGATGCCGCGCCACGCGCCCGTTGCTTTACGATATGACCTTCCCCGTCAAAGCATGTGCATGAAATGTGTCAAATGCGTATATAAACTTCATAAAGTCCATTGGTGCTGGATTTGAACCCTCGACTTCCGGATCAGAAGGCGGGCCGGACCCATACCCGCTTGGCCAGCTCTTTATTTTCTCTTCTCTCTCATTTACAAGTCATGACATGGTCATGACAGAAAGCTCTATAGAATATACATGAACCTATAACATAGATTCATGAGAATGTATGCAAATGACAGGTTTCGCAGTATTTATTTAAAAACTACGACAACAGCTAAAATAAAGAATTGGTGCAATAAAATGTAAAGGTGAGTCCTCATCCTCTCACCTTTTTTGTACACTAGACTAGAGCATTTAGGTATGTACCTAAGTACTTGTAGTAGAACATCCGCTTTGATGGCCGTCTCACTGACCAATCATTGAGATAACTCAACGTTTTTTTTCACTTTACTGATTTTACAAATCAACGAGCGAATTTGTGTAACAGTTCGAGCAAAGTCACGAGCGTCGGCAAAACTGCGACACGTACGGTGGAGTGAGAATGAAGCATGTGCTGCGTAGGTCATGTTCTTTCTGGATGTGACCTACGCAGTAAGGTTTTGTTATAGGCAAGAGATGAACCTATAACATAGAACACTTTACCGCCTCTGTGGTCTAGTGGTTCAAGCCACCGATTTCAGATCCAGAGGTCCCGGGTTTTTTTACACAATATATTGTGTAAAAAAACCCGGGTACAATATATTGTGCTTGGTTTGGTTGGTGGTAGGACTTTGTTTAAGTCCGCCTGGCTAGCTACCACCATCTTACCGAATTCTGTCGCCATAATAACAATTCTAAAATTGTTGTGTTCCGGCATTCAGAGGTAAGATAGCCAGTTCCTCAGTTTGTTGAGGATTCCGGGTGAAGTGCGCCTCCACCTTCGGCCTTATCTCAACTTGTTACCAGGTGAGATGAAGGCCAAGTGCTTACCCGTCGTACAATAAAAAAAAAAAAAAAAAAAGATCAGGTGGGCCGTAAGCTTGTTCCGTCAAAGTAGTAATTTTGACACGCAGATCCGACTCAAACATTTCAAGATAGATGTCGTCGAAAGCCGACTAAGGGATCTCATCGGAAGAAGGGCGGCAGCAACCTTCTATATAAGCTACACATTTATTGCGATCACCAATCTGCGTGCCAAGCGTGGTGATTATGGCAAAACACTCCAGCTTTGAAGGAGGCTCTGTCCAGCAGTGTAGGTAGGTACACTGGGCTGTCAAAGTGAAGCAAAATATAAAGTTACAGGTAAATGCTCAGTCACCTTGAGCATAACTACGTCGAACACATGTTACAACTCACATGGAATACTTATTGTTTTGATCCGAGCTTTTACTAGTATTGTACCGATTGTATAAGAACGTAGGTACATTACCTACCTATATGGAAATGCTCTATATTACGTTTATACCTGCCTCAGAAAAATTTGCAAGATGGAAACTGGACGGTTCAACTAGGGAAGGGACCATAATAATAACTCGAAATTGATTTGCTACCGTTAAGTTCTTATAGGTAAACCTCTTAACCCCTCAGTGGTCTAGTGGTTCAACCCACCGAATTCAGATCCAGAGGTCCCGGGTTCGATCCCCATGGGGAGCACAATATATTGTGCTTGGTTTGGTTGGTGGTAGGACTTTGTTTGGGTCCGCCTGGCTAGCTACCACCATCTTACCTAATTCTATCGCCATAACAATCCTGAAATTGTTGTGTTCCGGCATTTAGAGGTAAGATAGCCAGTTCCTCAGTTTGTTGAGGATTCCGGGTGAAGTGCGCTACGACTTTCGTCCTTATCTCAACTTGTAACCAGGTGAAGTCCAAGCGCTTCCCCATAGTACAATAAAAATGTACCCAATAGCAAGCAAAATATTTTGGAAAGAGTGATTAATAGATACTATACTAACCGAAATTACGTTATGTACTATGCCTACACGTGTCAAACATTAGCCTTGAGATCTAGGACCTTGGATTCCAAAGGGGAGCTGCTTTTGTGACAAGATTCTATAGAATAATGGTCCGGATATAGTCCCCCAGCCGATTCCAATTACCTACCCTGGCCTTATCGAGTACTTGAACTTTACTAGGTTTTTTTACTGGTGATAGCCAAGCGTTTGACGAACAAGCTCACTTGAAACACTCCTAACTTGTGTTTGCAGTGTCATAATTGGAGCTCGCTTATGTCTAAAAGAAACCTATTCAATACTGGTGTGGAAAAAAAAAATAAGTAACTGACCGTGCTTAGCAATAAGCAGATGCCCTACACGTTTAGCACATATATATTCCTACTTATCTGTGCCTATGCCAACCCAGGCACCTACCTATCCTAGAGTCGGTAAAATCAATAAATAGGTAGGAAAATCTTAATAATACCAGAAATTTCAACTTTTCCAGTAAGTAGGTAAAAACAATAAAAACCTGATATTATTTGTTATGTTGTTTTCGAAGTCGGTTACCGTAATCGCAAGGTCAAAGTGCACCCCTTGCTATTAAATAAGGCAAGGGGTGCAGGTTTGACCTTGTGGCAAAATAGTTAAAAATTGAGGGGAGATTCATCGAATTCGCTAGTTTGAATCACGACGGTTCAACCAAGGAGTTTCTAACTGTAGGTTGTTCTAGAAGAGGGTTAAAATCACGATACTTACTTGAACCAAGGAGTTTTAAACATTATGGTGGTACCTGAGGGTTATAATCACGACGTTTCAACCAAGGAGTTTTTGACGTAAGGTGTTTGCTGAGCAACGGAGTGCTTGAATGTTATGCTTACTACATTTATACGACGACATATAAATATAGTAAGTACCTACATGTACAGGCTAGATAATCAATAACAAAAATAATTTTAAAATGCAATGCTTAGATTCTTCCTTAATCCCTGGCCGATCGAACTTTACTCGTAAAGATTCAGCCATTTATGGAACCAACATAGGAAATATAAGCATTTTCGCGAATGGCGGATTCAACTCTACCACGAATCAACGAAATTTATTGAAGCTACCGTTCTAAACCCTACAAGAACAGAAGTTAGAGGGGGCGCTAGCGCGATAGTCGCTTTCTTCAATCTAAAAAGTGGAGGTAAGTAACTACCTACATTTAATAAAAAGTACAATTATACTACCTAACTATGAACAAAGGAATCAGTCAGATTACCTAAGGACCATTACAAATGGCCTATAGGTAACTCAACTGTTCCAGACCAGTACCAGACGGAAGCGTGCCCAAGACACTGGCTGCATTGCCACGCTGAATAGCTATGCTAATTCGCTGGCCTAAATAAGAGCCAGCCCTTGGGTCACGTGTCGCCTCAATCAAAAGCCCCGCAATATTTTTGAAAACCCGGAGGGCACCGGCTCCCCACGGACCCAAGGTCTCCACCCCAAAAGGCTCAAATAGGTAAGCTCTGTCGAGACCACTATATTTGCGCCTTTTGTGATCCTCGACCAAATCAGACGCCGCACCAGCCCTAACTGATGTCCCAGGTAGATGAGATGGTGCTAGGGTGTCGACGCAGGTAGCGTCCCGCACCAAAGGCCTACCCATTTCCCAAGGGACAAGAGTCATACCGTCGGGCCGCTTACCATCATCACGTAACAGACCATTCGGTTCAAGAACGGCTAGAACATTGACACTGGTAAAAGCTCGACGGATAATGTCATTAAGGCTTGCGTGGCGCGAAATCCTGCCGGCAGACCTTGTGCATGAAAGTCCGTGAAAACCAAATTGATCTACGGCCGCACCGCACCGGCACTGGTGAGAGGAGCAGCATCTTGCACCCAACCGAAGAGAAGTGGCAATACGGAAAGTTACAGGATCCATAAGTGTAAAGGTATTGTAAAATGGACGTGCTTGCAGCCAAAGACCTGATTTTCATTATGAAACAGCCATTTTTTTTGTTGCGTTGAGTTTACCAGATAATAAAATGGGCGCCAGTAAAGAATATGGCCCCTCGCAACTTTGTACGTCGGGGCGCCGTTATATGTTACAATATAGTTACCAACACCTGAAAAATATTAATTGTACCTACACCGAAGTCTAACAGTTGGCACATAGTAAAATAGGCGGTCTTATTGCTTTTGAGCGATCTCTGAGTGGAAATTAAAATTAAAATCATTAATTTGCATGAACATAGGTAAACGTACCTATGTGGGACTTACTGTAGTGCTGTTTTGTTTTACGATGGGTTCCTTGACCTCGGACGTATTAAGTTCAATTTATTGAACCTTGACCAGGTTCAATAAATTATTTAGATAAGTACAAGTTTCAGTTTTCCTATATAAGTTGGTACTGTAAATCCGTACCTACCTGCTTAAATTAAAATCTGGAACATCTTATGTCCCTTCCGGGCATAATTATGAAAAACCCCAAGGGTAACGAGACCCGTTTGGGTCGTGAACTGTTAAACTCATTCGATATTATCTCTGTTATTCGGCAAGCTCTCGGTTAAGTAGGTATGCACTAAACCATTTTTTGGTAAATTGTATCTAATAAACCAATGTCTGTAAGTAGATACGTCTACCTAGATAGTATCTACCTCATACCTGACTAAATAAGCTAGTACCAAGTCGGGTTGAATCACAGCTGCAGAGGAAGCCTTTATTCGACCACCTGCCTGCTCACACACATATGCACGCATCAAAGGAGTACTTACCTACCTACTGATAAAAATATGTGATAGGTACCCTTGACTAAGTGTGCACCGTTCTCAGGGACGAGGGTTCCGTAGACATTTTAGACGTCATAATTTTGATGACCAATAATTTGAACTTATTGAATTTCAATTTAGGTACTAGTACCTAAATTATATTAAAATATAATTAATTTAATTTATAATAATAATTAATTTATATTATATATTATTATTAATTTATATTAAAATTGATGTTCAAGCACCTAGGTGCTTGAACATCAATTTTAATATATTCGTTCGTTTATAAAACATGTAAAATAACTTTTTTTTTTATTGTACGATGGGGAAGCGCTTAGCCATCATCTCACATGGTTTAAAGTTATGATAAGGCCGAAGGTGTAAGCGAACTTCACCCGGAAACCTCAACAGACTGAGGAATCTTATCTTGCCTCTAAATGCCGGAACACGACAATTTAGAATTGTTGTTATGGCGACCGACTTAGGTGAGATGTCAAGAATCTTTTATTGTGCGCACTGCAAGAACTTGAAATAAGCTCCCAGCGTCTGTTTTTCCGCTGCGCTACGACCCTAATGTCTTCAAGAAGAGAGTTAATAGGCACGCTCCATCGTAGATCTCATTCTTACCTGTGTAAGTTTCGTGGTCAAGAGCTGACCCATCATAAATAAATAAAAAAAGATGTTGGTAGCTAGCCAGACAGACTTAACAAAGTCCTACCACCAACCAAACCAAGCACGATATTGTACCTACTCCCTGGAGCTCGTACCGGGACCTCTGGACCTGACATCATCGACTGAACTAGTTTTATTTTTATCGTTATCGCTTTGTGTAAGTGTCATATAAATAAATAAATAAATAAATATTACAGGACATTAATTTTACACAGCGCCATCTAGCCCCAAACTAAGCATAGCTTGTAATATGGGAACTAGATTACGGATAAAATACTTAAATACTTTTTGTAAATACATACGTACTATATGATACAACACCCAAACACAGAACAAACATCTATATTCATCACACAAATGTTTGTCCTGGGTGGGAATCGAACCCACAGCCTACAGCGCCGAAGGCAGAGTTACTAC
The DNA here is from genome assembly GCA_951394065.1 of Venusia cambrica. NCBI lineage: Eukaryota > Metazoa > Arthropoda > Insecta > Lepidoptera > Geometridae > Venusia > Venusia cambrica. The sequence goes on from OX596057.1 coordinate 4,114,431, forward strand.
CAACTGAGCTATGAGGCTTGTCAGTGTTGAGGCTTGGTACGTATGTATTTACGAAGTATTCTATCCGTAATCTAGCTCCCATATTACAAGCTTAGTTTGGGGCTAGAGGGCGCTGTGTGAAATAAATGTCCTGTAAAGTCCGCCTGCTAGCTACCGCTAGCTACCACCATCTTATCTGAGTCTGTCACCATAGCAACTTGTACAGGTGTGATGAAGGCCGAGCTCTTCCACTTCGTATGGGTAGTAATAAAAGCTTAAAACCTTATTTGAGCATAGCATGGCTTGGTGGCTACGATACATCATCATTCTATTTACTGATTTAAACATTGAACCCCAAAATCTTAAGCTTTTTTCAATTGAAATTATAAGCAGCTATAGAAACACGTGAAATGTGAGCCCAAGTGAATACAAAATTACACAAGACGTTGAATACATACATGTCATACCTACCTCGGTACTTTTTGAAAAGAAGCTATTTTACTGTCATAATTATTGTCCATGTACCTTCCATCCACCGCCATCTTGTAAACCTATGCCTATAAATAGGTATACTTAGTAGGTACTTACTTATTTTGTATTTCTAATTTCGAAACTTCACGTTTTTCTTGTTTTTCTTCAGTCTAGTAACATTACGCTTTAATGCGAGGTATTCAACTTTAAATCATTAATTTTAGCATCACATAGGTATTCAGCAAGCTGAAGATTTTATTTATTATACAACTGGGAGGTGCTTGGCCTTCATCTCACCTGATTATTCAAGTTATGATAAGGTCGAAGATGGAAACGCACTACACCCGGAATCCTCAATAAACTGAGGAACTGGCTATATACCACTGAATGCCGGAACGCAATTTATTTTTAAATTGTTTTTATGGCGACAGAATAAGGTAAGATGGTGGTAGCTAGCCAGGCCCTACCACCAACCAAACCATGCACAATATTGAACTCCCCCTGCGGGATCGAATACGGGACCTTTGGATCTGACACCGGTAGCTGAACCACTAGACCACAGATTTCAGACATTTCGATGGGACGACGACATTTCGGCGGTCGCGGGGAGCCGATGGGTGCAGGAGGCCAGAATCGCTATTTGTGGCGTTGTCATCGGTTGGGTGAGGCCTTTGTTCGATGGATGTATATGGGCTGATATGCCAGATGAAGATAATTAATCCTTGGATCACTCAGATCAGAGTATTCCACTTCGTAATTGAGATTTTTGCACACGGTGTGTTCAGCATACTCAGTGAATTAACGTGTATACCATTCAAATTCAACAGCTCGAAATCAACTATCCTAAACTCAAAGGCTGTACAACCAATTGTTAGTGCAATTACCTTCGAACCATTTTACCTGCCTTTGAAAAAAGGCCGGTAAAAAATAAGACCTTTTGTTTGGGTTTCCGGGGAGAAGTGAGCCTACCTTCTCGAATCGTATAGAAGCGATATAAATCTAAATATATAAAACCATCGTATAGCTGACTGCTCACAATCACCGCACAGCTTTAACCAGAGGTTCTAGTCTTGAAATTATCAGGATAGCTTTCTTTTGTTATTTAGGGGTGCACTAAGAAGGACATTGAAAAAATCCCATAGGTCCCGGGTACCCTTGTAATAATCGGGAAAACTAGTAAACGTACAGCTGACTGCTTACAATCACCGCACAGCTTCTAGTCTTGAAATTATCAGGGTAAACTAGGAATTTATAATCATCTTTCAAGGCTAAGGCTCAAACTTTACCTACAGTTACAATCTAAAGCCATCACGATCTCCAACCCACCTGCCAAGTGCGGAGATGATATCAAATACATCTATTCTTACAGTGGACTGTGTGTTGATGTGATAAGATGGCAAACACAAACCAAATTGGTTATCCCAATAAACTTTTTTTTAATATTACATCAATGATTTAAATTGTCACATGCACATGCCCTGACGGTGAAGGTCATATCGTGAGGAAACCGGCATGTCCCTAGGAACAATTAGAAAGAGCGACTCCTTGAAAATCTGACCAAACGGTCAGACTTTCAAATGACACGGCCTATAGTACCTCAGATTAGCAACTTCACCCTAGTTTCGAACTAAGATGTAATAATAAAGGTGACATTGCTGTGCGCTCAACCACGGCGCTTATACCCACCAGATGACAGAAATACGCGGGAATGTCAACGTTTTAATTTCTTACGGTAAAACAAACATTAATTTTGAAAATCTAAAACACAGACCGTCTGCTGTATACTGTTTTTATTTACTGTACAAATTGGGCGTATTTATTGAATGGCGAACATTTTTGGTACAAATTAGAGTCAACTTTGGATTTTTTTTCTATCGACAAAAATTTTATGTAATCGTGTTTTCGAAACACAAGCGTTGTAGCATCTATCCTGAACTATAACATATATTAATTTCAAAGTAAATGCTACAGTATTGTGGAAGATATGATCGCTGAAGCTAAGCCATTTCACGTATCATAGACTCTTTCCGAATGCCATGTATCGTTGGCTTGTATTCCGCTAAGGGGCGATGGGCTTGCAACCTGTCACGTATTGAATACAGCTACTTGCAAACCGTGGGCGTGTGCCGTACGTAAATTTGGACTTGCCTTTGACCCCCTAGTAGGTGATAAGATCCACGCTCTGAGTTGTAATCAGAGGTTAATCCATGAAGGGGAAAAAGTCGTAAGTCAGTTTACACATAAATTATGGGTTATCTCTTGACTTATAGCCAGATCAAGGATGAGGTCTACGATGGAAGGAGCTTCCCCAGAAGGAATTGGCAGGAGGTTCGCTAGCCAGGAACACCTTTACAGGTACCACTAGTCTAATCGTCATTCAGCCGTAAACGCTAACAAAAACCATCGATCTCCTCGTCCAGGGTAGACCACTAAGTAGATCATATCTACAACCACAGCCCCACCTAAACTTGAGTTAAGGCCATTTTACCTAAGATACGTCAGCGACATCAAGTATACGTATACCCTGTGTACCTGTTATATTTATATGTATTCTTAGTTGTAAGGTATATATTTATATGGGCCGTTAGTATATATCGGGGTGAAGGGTCATTGGTTTGCCACATCCTACAATGACGGGCTTTAATCAATGCTTTGGAATTGTTATTGTTAACTATGTTCGGCTATATCATATTATAGGCACCAAACCTTGCTATAAATAACGAAAGAGCTCGGGACATTCTTGCTCGAGCTTTTGGACTGTAAAGACCTACAATACCAATGTTGCAACTCTGTCCGTTTGGAAAATAAATTAGCTTGCAATCTACTTGGCGTTTTACTGTTTTGCTGCCCGACCGAAGGATGGATAGTACTCGGAGTCTGCCATTGGACTGGTAGTCTACAATCAGTTTCAAAAGAAAAACAATACACGTGACGTCAGCGGTGAGGGCGTCACACCAAATCACACTAAATCTCCATAAATCTCCGTCATATAAGTTTTATAAAATCTGTAACATTTCTATTGTTGCCTGAATTAAACGATTATTATTATTACTAGTGGCTCTGTGAGCTGTAGACCTCGCGAATCTTTCTTTGCATAGCTTCAAAATAAAATCTGAAAACAGAAAAAACATTTAGTAATAAATCCGCCAAATCTCTCTGAAAAAATCATTTTTTTTTAATTGTTATTATGGCGACAGAATTAGGTAAGATGGTGGTAGCTAGCCAGGCGGACTTCAACAAAGTCCTACCACCAACCAAACCAAGTACAATGTATTGTACTCCCCATGGGGATCGAACCCGGGACCTCTGGATCTGAAATCGGTGGGATTTCGATCAATCAGATTACGCAGTTCTCTACGCCCTTGCGAGACTAACTTGTAGACATCAGATTTGACCTCCTAGAACCAGGGGAACACGAGTAATCACTAAAGCTTATACCTCTTTTTGCTCAAAAGTCTAAAAGGAAAAGTGAAAGAGGTAAGCATCGGTTATTGCGTGGTTATAAGGGCAAGCGAGGTCTACTGTTCTTACAGAACCACTATTTATTCATTATTTGTGTAACCGTATTTATCAATAACATATGTTATTGATGTACCATAAAGAGTTTTCATTCATTCGTACATAGTAGGTAAAAAAGTGCTTATGCGTTATTATTTAGATAATGTGCCTACCTATAGGTACTAATTTAAACTGGATCCATGACACCTATACTCAAGTGTCTAGAGCGGTAAGGACGTAGGTAGAAACTTTAATTGTTTACGTTATGTATAGGTAGGTATTATGAATGAAAGTACAGCTGAGATCAAAACGAGCATAGTGTAAAAAAACTCAGAAGGGCTACTCGTTTCCATGCTAGTATAATCATAAAATAAATCATGAGTGTCTGGAGTCTGGATAACTACTGGAGAGCAAAGGTTCTCGAAGGACCACGATTAAATGCGAAACGGAGTGTCACACTCGATGGACCGACGATATTGTGGCGATCGCGGTGAGATGGATGGAGGCGGCTCTTGGGGGAGGTCTATGTTAAGTAGATGACGATCGTCTATTCTACATAGTAGAGATGTGACCGCTTTAGCTCGTGGAGTGCTGTGAAACGCACACGTGGTGTTCTTTATAGATAGCGAGGGGCTCAGCATTCAACGAGTTGGATAGGGTACAATTTTTTTACATTGATTATTTTGAATTGGTGTGGGTAAAAATAAGCAAGTAATAATAGATAGAAAACACTACTTATCACATTATCAAAAAATTAAGAGGATGGAATAGTAGATTATTAACCAAGGGGATAAAGCAGTGTCTTCTTAAAGCAGTGTAACGAAGGACTCTAGATTTACTCCCGAGCGTAGCGAGGGTATTAAAAACAATACAAAATACTCTAAAAATGAAAATACTCAAATGAAAAATGAAAAAAAAAAGAAAAAAGGAAAATACTCTACTTTTCGTACCATTTGCGAAAAAAATAACACAATAATAATATGAGATAAGGATATAGGCCTTTCGCACTTCTCCACGTTGAAAATTCTTCATAAGTTTTTAAATAATTTTCCTTGGATTTTGTTGGAAGCAAGTTATTTATAATTGCGGCAGCATTTGCACTGATGGAATCCGACAATTCACTGTCACTGTCGCTTTGATTTAACATCGTAACGTATTTTTAGAACATTAACTTATTTATAAAAATAAATTAAAATAAACTTAACGTTTATGTATATTTGAAGACAACAAAAACGCGGCAAATTCCTAGGCTAATATTTTTTGTCGGAAAAGCAAAGGCATCAAGCTCATACGGCCTCGTTGGTTTTCGTAATTTTATTTAATAATCATAACTGCATAATAAATGCGTATTCCTTTTTCAAAAAGATTTATAATGCTTTATACACAAACTCAATGGTGTAAACACAGATGTAATTCAGTATAAATTTCGGTAAGTATTCCAAATTTAAATCACATTCTCCCCCTAGAGGATGAATGAAATTCAGTACAATTTTCTTTCGCTGTTTTAACAGATTAAAAATAATTATTGTTATGTTCGCTTTTTGTGGCATAGAATGTCACTTTTTTGAGCATGTGGTACGAAAATACTTATGTATACCTACTAAATAATGAATAATTTATTTAGTGCCAAAAAAATATTATGACTTATTATTATAACGAATTATTACGAGGCAGACTTTCTTATGTACCATGCTCTTGACCTCTAGATTTGCACAGAGAAGGATAATGTTTACGATGGAGTGAACCCACCCTGATAAACTACCTATTTGAGTGTATGCTGACACTTATCTCTCAACTCTCAAGTCTCAACGAGTGTGACTGGAGGATTTGCCATAACCACCACGCTTGACAGGCGAGTTGATGATGGTAGTATTTGTGTTTAGTACTAAAAAGTATGTTGCCCATCTCCCAACAAGAGTAATGGGGGGATTTGCCACTATCACCACGCTTGAAAGGTGAGCTGGTGATCACACTATTGGTGTCAGGTTAATTTTTAGATGGATGAAAGCTGCTGCCCGCCCATCGCAAATCTAGTGCTCCAATAAATTATAGGTAGCCACGTCATGCGTAAAATATAATTGGTTAGCTATTAACTCAACTAAATTAATAAAAAGTACCTATGGGAAAGTTAAAAAATAACTTATAAATCACATACAATCTTATAAAACAAGGGGATATTAATACATACTAGGACGTGATAAGGTAACTAAAATAAAACATCAGGCATGATACTAAGCTGTCTCCTGTTGTTTTTGACAATGTGTTATACCTATTTGCCTAGGTACATCATATGGACACAACGGCATTTTGGCTTGAGTTATTTCTTTCAGAAAGGGTTGATAATATGAGAAGTCTGCTGGGGGCATACCTACATTTGCAGACAGACATGCATCACATAAATGTTTGTCCTGGATGAGAATCTGATCCACCTACGCTCAGAAATCAGATCAACTACCAACTGAGCACGTCCACTTACCCCAATATAAATCGAAACCTTGTACGGAGTACCTATATCCTAGGTAATAATATACGAGTACCTACGTCAACTATCGTGTCCTTGCACATAGCCCATAGACTTATAGCTCGGATTATTCCGTTAGCAAAAGCAATATTAATTATAAAAGAAATTACGATAGTCATTTTTAAACTGTCAAGAATAGAACACATTACTTAAAAATGTTATAGGAAATATACTCTGCCTTCTGCGCAGTAGGTTGTGAGTTCGATTCCCACCCAGGACATACATTATTGAGATGAGTATAGATGTTTGTTCTGTGCTTAGGTGTTGTATCACTTGGGTGTATTTAAGTATTCTATCCGTAATCTAGTTCCCATATTACATGCTATGCTAAGTTTGGGGCTAAATGACGCTGTGTAAAATTAATGTCCTGTAATATTTATTTATTCATTAATACGCATTTATTCGTAGCAAAATCCTCCTACGATAGGAATTCAACTGGGAATTCAATACTAGGTACCTTTTAAAATGTAGAAAACACAATTAACATACGTGCGTAGAAAATGTAGAAATAGCGTTCGATTAAATAAAATATCAAATGTTGTTATTATCAATGTTTGATAATGACGATAAGACAGGCAATAATTTATAAGCCGCGACACCAAAAACAAAGAGATTTAAAACCAAGATGGTTGCATAGTTACTACGATTATGAGGTCTTCTGGGTCAGCCATTTGCCTTAGGCTAAGAAATTCTACATTATTTTTCTGTTTGACTTTTTTAGTGATCGATTGTTTATGAATAGTAATTTGAAAGTTATGCCAATAAAAAAACTTTCACCGTATTAGGTTTCAATAGGCTCGGCATTATTGTGATAATAACAATCTAATTTTGACAGGTCGCGGTAAAAAATCATAATTTTATGTTGAATTATTTTGTATTAATTTAACATTTTTCAACTTCAAAATTCCCCTAATATATGCTTTTTTTTAATTTATTTATACAATTCTTCACATTTTTATTCATGGGTCAAGTCTTGACCTCAGATTGTGTAGGGAAGGAGGTCTACTTAACGAGCTTCACGCAGAAGGTAGGAACCTAACTATTTTCTTGAACAAATAGGGTCATGATAATAAGACAACCGAAACACAGACGCAAGTACCCGATTCCATATTAGTATAGATACCTAGACTAGAAATTTATGCACAAAAAAACTAGTTATGTACAAAGGAAGGTATTTTATATTTTTATGTATTTAGTAGGTATTAAATATATTTGTGTAGGTATACTTTTGATATCTGTATGTATATTTAATTTGTCTATTAACATTGTATTTTAATTCAAGTACACTTTTCTACCTTTTCAGTGTAGCAACTCTCACTCTCTCAAAGGTTTGCTGGTAGAAAACTCTTTAAGGGTTAAGCTCGCCTCTGTACATATGTTTTCTTATGACATGTTATAATCTTATTTATGTGTACAATAAAGAATTACAAAGAATTACAAAGGAAGCAGTCGGATTAAGGACAGTTAGAAACGGTCTATAGGTAACTCAACTATACCAGACCAGTACCAGACGGAAACATGCCCAAGACACTGGCTGCCACGCGGAAAAGCTATGCTAATTTGCTGGCCTAAATAAGCCAGCCCTTGGGTCACGTGCCGCTTCAATCAAAGCCCCGCAATATTCTCCATGACTCCCGGCTCCCCACGGAGCCGAGATAGGCCCCTAAAGGCTCTAGTAAATTTGTATTGGACCTGCATAGACCCGCCTGGTTCGCGGCCACCCCCGTAATCCAGCACCAAGCAGGTTCGCAGTAAGCGGGAGAAACACGCCAAACCCCGTTCTAGTAGCTCCGTAAGTAAGTAGTAAGGGGAGTTCGTAGCTACTACGTAAGCCGCTGGTGGGGAGCCGGTCTAATACCTCACCACCTGATATGTTGTATAAGCAATCATATTATGGTAAAAAAAAAAACCTCGCTCCAACGTCAATCTCATGGTGGACGTTGTATCGAGTTTACCCTGAGACCTCAAAACTTGCACAGGACAGGATGACCTGTGCAAGTTTTGTGGTCACCCATTTCATGCAAAAAGAAACAGTTTCTTTTCAGCTCAGTTAGGTTTAGCTTACCTAGGTACCGGTACTCTAACAATAACAAAACACTCAAGATAAGTAAATTTGAAAGACTCGCTAAGGATTTAATTCTACACAAGATGTCGTGGAAAAAAAGGGGAGTGGAGGGGGAAAAGGGGAGAAGTTTGCTGTAGGATTTCAATGTTTATTTTTTTGGAAAATGTATACCTACGTTTACTAATCAGGAATTGTTATCTGCCCCCACGAACGGTCAGACTACGCAGTCCTCTCCGCCTTTGCAAGACAAATCCTTAGACTCTATGTTCGATCTCCCCAGACCAAGGGAACGCGAGTAATCGGTAAAACTTACACCCCTATTTGACTCAAAAGTCTAAAAGGAAAATTGAAAGTGGAAAGCATCGGTTATAAGGGCTTGCGAGGTCTAAGTACTGTTCTTAAAGAACCACAGTTATAAAGCTGTCCTTCTGCAATAATTGTAGGTAAGTAGGTACACTGTGGCTGAACCGTTTGTCGTCTAACTCTTTGAATAAGAGACCCTGGCTGAAGTGCACAAGTCAACGTAAACAAGAGCCAGAGAACTCTCATTGTTTTATAAACTTGACTAAATAAAGGTTCGTTTGATGCTGAGTGTGTAGATTACTTTGATGAATTTATTTGAGATTTTAAGTACGTGCTTACGTACCTACTTACGTAACTTTAGGAGAGGCGGGGTAGCTTTGATTGATATCATCATCAACCAATCGCAGTCCACTGCTGGACGTGTGTCACTACCAAGGTCTCCCTCTGAGCCCGATAGCCTTTCTCATCCACTCTTTGCCTGCTTCTGTCACAGAGAGCTTATACGTGGTCTCCACTGAAGGACTTGTTGACCCCACCTGTGGTCGGTCCGTTGGCAAATTTTTAACCGCCACTGTGGTCTAGTGGTTCAACCCAGCGATTTCAGACCAGCGGTCCCGGGTTCGATCCCCAGGGGGAGTACAATATTGTGCTTGGTTTGGTTGGTGGTAGGACTTTGGTTAAGTTCGCCAGGCTACCTACCACCATCATACCTGATTCTGTCGCCATAACAACAATTCTAAAAATTGATGTGTGACATTTAGGGGTAAGATAGTCAGTTCCACAGTTAGTTGAGAATTCCGGGTGAAGTGCCTCCACCTTCGGCCTTATCTCAACTTGTAACCAACTAAGCGCTTTTCCATCGTATAAATAAAAAATGCAGCACTGCCACTTCAGACTGCTGACTCGTTGAGCTATGTCGACCTCCTTGGTTTTTTCCACCATCTTCTCTGTCGGATAACCTCATCCCTGATTTTATCCTTCACGCCAAAGCTCTTTTCATAGCACGCTGAGCGACTTCCAATTTGTGGCCCTATGGTCGGTGTCCACGTTTCGGCAGCGTAGGTCATCACAGGGTGGACGCACTGATTCAAGACTTTAGTCTTCAGGCACTGCCGGATGGACGACGAAAACACCTGACGAAGTTTTCCAAATGCTGCCCATCCCAGTTGGATTCCTCGGTTTAAATCTTTTTCAAAGTTTACATTCATATCACGAACGTAAAGTATTATAAGCTTTACTTAGTTTGGCGCTAGGTAGCGTTGTGTAAAATGTCCGCTTCGATATAAAGACATCCTGCTGTGGGGGTGGTTATTACAAACATCCACTTGGGTGCCTTTTTGCAATTAGTCCTCATCATCATCAACCTATCGCAGTCCACTGCTGGACGTAGGTCTCCCCCAAGGTGCGCTACTGAGCCTGATCCCGATTTGGCCTTTCTCATCCACTCTCTGCCCGCCACTGTACGGAGGTCGTCGCCCCATCTAGCCGGAGGACGTCCTACACTACGCTTGCCTAGACGTGGTCTCCACTGAAGGACTCGTTGACCCCGTCCCTTGACAATATTAGTCCCACTAGTGATTTATCCGCATCCATATCAGTAACAACCTACTGATCACCAACCCGCCTGCCAAGCGCGGTAATTATGGTTTAGACCCCATTGCACTCTAGATTGCTTTGGGCTTACTAAAAAGGCTTTATGTATTCAGTATTCACAAAGAATATAGAAGTACATTAGTATTCTATCCGTTATCCAGTTCCCATATTACAGCTTTGCTTAGTTTGGGGCTAGATAGCGCTGTGTGAAATTCCTGTCCATTAATATCAAAGGTATACCCGCAGGTATACCTATTATGTATCATAAAAGTTGCTTTGTATGAAAGCCGCCGCAGACGCGAAGGGTTTGGTGCATTGGTGCTTCTTTCAAAACATTCTGTGTAGTTACAGGTAGGTACTAGGTACTGCTGCGATTCTCTGAGGCAGGTATGCAGTATTGACTGTGCGGTATTCTATGGCAAGGGCCCGACCGGTCGCAATCAGGGCGACCGTTATTCGGCCCACGTATCGTGAGTTTGATTCCCGACGATCATTGAAACAACATTATTTTATAACGCTCGCCTTGCCACGCAATATTCGGAAGGGTAACCAGTGATCAATTATAGGAGATTATTGTCAAGCTTTTATAAGAGTGAGAGAATGAAAGATGTTTTAAGACGTTTTATTTCGAGCATAATCACCATCATCATCAACAGTCAAGGGATAGGTTCTCCTCCAATACTACCTAATATACAGGACATTAATTTTTACACAGCGCCATCTAGCCCCAAATTAAGCATAGCTTGTAATATGGGAACTAGATTGCGTATAGAATACTTAAATACTTTTTGTAAATACATACGTACGATATGATACTACACCCAAACACATAACTAACATCTATATTCATCACACAAATGTTTGTCCTGGGTGGGAATCGAACCCACAACATACAGCGCAGAAGGCTCTGCCTTCTACCAACTACTTACACCAACTGAGCTATGAGGATTGTTTACCTAGTTGGGTTTTGCCAAAATCACCACGCTTGGCCTACCTGAGCGGACATTATATAACATTTTCACAACGCCATCTAGCCCCGAACTAAGTAAAGCTTGTAATATGGGAACTAGATTACGTAGAATATGAATACTTATAAGTATATCATCTACTTGAAACGTAATAAGTACATACTTATGATGCAATGCAACAGCCAAACACAAAACAAGCATCATGAATTCAGGACTTAGTTGTGAACTCTATAAATGGCTAACATTCAATTTGGGTACCTACCTACTGAAAATGATTTTAAAATTGCGATGAACTTGTAAATCAAAATAAATAAAGAGCATGCTAGCAGGTATGCAGCTGCCACGACAGATGTTCGGGACTGGTGGCGGCGGCGGCGGCAGCGGTTTGCTCTGTGTAGGTACTTCGTATGTTATGCATCTGGGATTCGTCATTATACCGTGGTAAATCAAAGATTATTGTGAGCTTGAGCATTCATTAGATAAGCCAATTTTCTGTTCACTAATATTTATCTAAATCTTACAAAACAGAACTCAAAGGGATAGGTTCGTATGAATTACAAAACGTCTGTGTGAGCTAAATGTCTGGGTGGAAATAGTCGAAGTTTACATAAGGTCTAGGTCTTATTTAAAAAATGCCTGGTTGTGAAAGGCCTTGGAGATTTTGGTTGTATATGGCCTTTTTAGGGAAAACGTCTTGGTTGAGAAAAGTCTGCTCTGTAAAAAGTCTTTGTTGAAAAAGGTTGATACATAGAGATACTCAGATCAAGGAGTTTGGTTATCATAAAATTAGTTTGCAGATGCAAGATAAGACCTGGCCACTTATTATTATTATTGGCCACTTACTATCTGCAATTGGTAAGGAAATGATACCCTCAATCAAAACTCGCGCTAATTTTCTATAGAAAAGACTTCAACGCGTTTCCATGCGCTCTTGAATAATTAGGTTTCATTAAAAAAAAATATTTGTGATTAAATCGGCTTTACGAAACACAAGCATTCTAGCATCTATCCTGAACTATAACATATATTCATTTCAAAGTAAATGCTACAGTATTGTGGAAGATATGATCGCTGAAGCTAAGCCTTTTCACATATATGCTTAAAGTTTAAACGCTTGAAAGAGAAGTGCAGAAAGCTGTTTTTATAGTTTTATTTCGAGCAATATTTGATGTAGGTAATTACTTCTAGCTTTTACAATTTTGGTACCAATTCTCAAGCAAAGCGTACAAAATGTAAGTAGGCAAGTATATTAGTAAGTAGCTTATCAATTCAAATCTTTGTAACTCTTATGTATATTTATTCATTTATATAGAATGTAATAAGGTATTTATTTATTACTTTATTTTTATTACCTGCTTATTCCAAAAAGAGACCTTATTAATTGAATATAAAGTATAAAGAGAGTAATATTATTTTATTTCAACGCACAAATGCAAATCCAATGTAGGAATGCACGATGCTAATTAATTAAATTGCGAATAAAAAGCGACCTACTTTAAACTAACATTACATATACAAAGGTTTGTTTATATGTTAGTTTCTACTTTACGCTAAAACTACAGAACGATTGAAGAATGTTCTAGTCTAGACTAGAAATAATATATAAGCTATACCTACTTATATCCACCACGCGAAGCCGCAAACATCAGAAGCTAGTAATCATAATGGCAAGCGTAGGGCAATGCTTTCGGAAATTTGGACCCCAACATCAAATTATAGACTTCAAATATTTGCCTATATTATCTTTTGGTCTATAAATATTTATTCAGACCCAGATGGGACAAGACAGGATGACCATAGTTTTTTTCCGAGGTGCACGGGGGAAGCAGATGTGGGCGCAGCTGGCGCGTGCCTGCATTATGTCGTCGCACCTTTGCACCTTTTGTTACTTTTTTTTTGTTTCTTTAAGTTGGCATGATTGATCGTGTAAATTTGCAGATGGGTTGATCGATTGAGGTGACATTCTGTTTGGTTTGCTCTGTGGCAGTGGCGGGAGCTTTAGCAATTCTGTCTAGTCACATCAACGAAAGAGATTCCATTTTGTTGCACGACGGGTTGCTTGGCCTTTTTCTCATCAGATTTTTCAAGGTATGACAAGGTAGAAGGTGGAAGCGCACTCCACCCGGAATCTTCATGAAGAACTGGCTATTTTACCTCTAATTGACGGAACACAACCATCATTTACCATCCGGTGGACCCCGTTTCCCACCTCAGTACTATAAAAAAACATTGTGGTGAACGATTTAACTTCCAATCTGGAGGTGGATTCTCGTTCAATGCTGAGTTTATCCTTAAACAGAACCAGGCGTATGACCAGCATTCAACGAGCTAGGTCCTTTGTAACAGCCCGAAAGAGTGCAATGAAAAGATTTACCGTAATCACTACGCTTGACAAGCGGTTTAGTGATTGCAGTATTGTCAGGAGGACGAGATGAAGGGGCCCTTATTCTTTGTCGAGGATGTCTCGAAGGCACGGCCTACAGAACAATGAACAAACGCTAAAGCTACATAGTGTAGTGAGTAAAAATATAAAAAAAAAAAAAAAAAGTATAGGACATTAAATTTTACACAGCGCCATCTAGCCCCAAACTAAGCATGGCTTGTAATATGGGAACTAGATTACGGATAGAATACTTAAATACTTTTTTTAAATACATACTTACTATATGATACAACACCCAAACACAGAACAAACATCTAAATTCATCACACAAATGTTTGTCCTGGGTGGGAATCGAACGCACAGCATACAGCGCAGAAGGCAGAGCTACTACCAACTGCGCTATGAGGCTTGTTACCTCTCTTGTTGTTAGTAAAGAACCTATTATTGTTCATTCTATGGTACAAAGTTGTAGGTACCTACTCTATAGTAAACATAATGGCTTTATGCGTGAGTTAAGCCACACTAGTATTATAGAAGCGAAAGTTTGGATATTTGTTCCTCCTTCACGCAAAAACTAGGTTCTTAATGGATTGAGCTGAAACTTTACACATATGATGCTCTATACTGGAAATGAGACAAAGGCTACTACTTTTCATCCCATAAACCAGCTTCCGTAGGACGGGATTGGGGTACAAACCTCACCATACAAAACTGATTCGACCTTATTATTTTTTTTTCTTGAAGAGGAAGCGCTTGGCCTTCATCTCACCTGGTTACAAGTTGAGATAAGGCCGAAAGTGGAGGCGCACTTCACCCAGAATCCTCAACAAACTGAGGAACTGGCTATCTTACCTCTAAATGCCGGAACACAACAATTTTAGAATTGCTGTTATGGCGACAGAATTAGGTAAGATGGTGGTTGCTAGCCAGTCAATTATATATTAATAATAGTCTATAGCTCATTCACAAAGAAACTACCTGTCGGATTCAGTTGAAACTATGCACATTATGTTTCTCGTAAAACACAGTCTACTTTTATCCGAGTAAATACCACGCGAGCAAAGCCGCGGAAAGGAGCTAGTACTCTATAAAGGTAGGTATGGAATTTTCATTGAAAGGAATCATTGAAATCCGTTGTGAAGTGCATGGTGGCACACGGGATGTTTAGACTAACTTTGCCATGTCGCTGACTCGGCTGTCACAGGGCCGAGCTATGGGCCCACGCGAGATCTAGTAGGTACCTAGCTGTATATCACTGTTACTTTTTCTTAGTGGATGCTCTGGGACTTTTTCTAGAATAGCTTCCACTACCAATAGTGTATTGTAAAATTTACCTATATATTATATAATGGTTGTTGTTTGGTTTACTTCATGGTATTTTTTTAAATGAGTTGTTTGCCTCGAACTGAGATCAAGTGATGGTTTGTGTTCATTTACCATGGAGATTACTATCTACCTAGGTAGTTGATTTATGATAAAGTAGATTTATGCAGAAACTTGTGTTTAGTTAATATAAGACCAGAGACAACATCGTTGGGAGTTTCTTGGTATTGAAGCGAAAAGGAGAAAAAAAAACCAGCCCGAGAACAGGCGGTAGATTTGAAATTTTAAAATGATCCTAATAAATCTTAATTAATAAAATAATTTTGACTTTGTCTTAGGGCTTTGCTCTGCTTGTCTAGCCTAGGTAGGTAACCTAGCTTTTTTTCTACAGCTTTGTTATATATACAGGTTGAGTTTTTTTTCAGGGCCACTGAGGCCAAGACTTAACCGTCGTTAACCGTGACGTTAACCGTGAGTTATCGAAAAGTCAAGTTAAGAGTTACGTGCTCGATTTAAAAAAAAAATAAGTTTTGCATTAAAGAAAATCTATTTTTTTTAGTTTTTCTGGAAAAGTGAGTTTTTGAAAAAAAAAAATTTGCATTTATGTGTTCTTTGTTTGATAATAAAAAAAATAATGTAGGATGACTATGAGCCCAAAGTTGTTGGAAATCTTCCAAAATTGAAAAATTATAAATTCATCTTTATGCATTTAGTAAAGGTACTGCTAAACTGTAGGTTCAGACTACGCGTAAGCCAAGCTATTAAATATTCTTTTGCTGTATTTTCTGTTCGTGATGATGAATTGAATCGTCATCGGAATAAAAAACGTTCGCTTTTTGTGGTAATTAAATGGTAATGGCTGAACATTTAGAATTTTGTCGTACCAGAAAAATAATCTTGTCGTTTTCCAGAAAAACTAAAAAAAATACATTTTCTTTAATGCAGAACTTATTTTTTTTCAGAAATATATGAATTTAAATCAAAAAATAAAACACACTGTTTATTTAATTAATAAACTGCTGACACTTGCGCGTGCAAGTCGCAACTTGCATAAAACAAAAACGAATTAAAGCGACAGACTCGTACCTATCTATAGGTACCTAAAAACAAAACTACCTGCATGCAACTTGCACCTATGCATCTTGCATTATGGAAATAGACCTGGACCGAAGTTAAATTTGAAAATGTATTTGTGTATTGTTTGCAAAATAATAGTCAAACAACTTGAAAGAATTTGCAACAAAGCAGAGTTCTAGAATATGTATTTAAAATTTGTTTTTTTTTTCATTTCTGAAAATAGGTTTATGGTCGGGGATATGAGCAATGACAATAGACAATAGAACATTCTAGATGTCGGTCCTTTGCCCTCTTGATTTTTTTACCATGCAAAATCACGGTGGTTTTTGTTTAAAATCCTTACCTATTTTTCCAGTTGTAATTGAACGAAATACTTGAATGAACTTCAATGACAATAAAATGCGAAAAGAAGATTTTTTTTGTCTGATGTGTTTTCATAAGTTCCTAGAAGGATCCCAGAAATCTAATTATATAATTCTTCCGATTCACAGGCTCACAGGTTGTACCGTTGAAGACCTCCAAAAAAAAAATAACAGAAATTTGTTATGCAATTCTAACACAGACCATGGATATCGTATAAGGCGGCTTATGGTTCGCTAACCAGAAGGTAGCAGCTTCTTCCATAGAGATACACACTATATATTACTTAGATACAGAAATAGAGATGTAGACATAGACATTCATTTATTTACTATTATAACACACATACACAATAATAACAGAATGAAATTGTCAAACAGAAAAACAAGAGAAGGTAATAAGTGAATACAGTTTGTGCTGTGTGCTACAGCAGCAAATGGGACACAACTCAGCATTAGAGTAAACATAAACCTATGTAATATATTCACAGCCCGTTAAAGTCGTCTGCTCGACATTGGCATGAGATGAATTCAATCAAGGATTTGCTATTATCACCACGCTCGGCAGGCGGATTTATGATCGTGGTTTTGTTGTTGTACGTATTCAGATGGATCTGCCCGTATCCTATGTAATCCCTTAGTCGCCTCTTACGAACCCACGAAAGGTGGATAAGACATTCGCATTCACAAACTAATTTGCCGTGGTAAAAGTTGCTAGTAAATCCTCATTGCAATTTATAAACACCTATTTTAGGTACTTTGTTGCACAAAAAAAAAGTGTAGGTAATATTGCGGACATAATACCGATGGCATTTTAGTACTGCCAAGCCAACCAACTAAACCAAGATAAGATAATCAAAAATATGTACACATCTATGTATAAATAGCAAACTAAGCAACATTAAGAAGATAAAATAAACATTTTTTTTTTATTTCATAGGCGACATACTACATACATACGACATAGTATCTACTTTATTATAATATACCTACCTACATACGGCCATGTCCTGCAGCGGATTTTTAAGGGCTCTAATGATGATGATGATGGCGGCCTATGTAATGTAGGTATGTGTACAAGTTGGTAAGATGGTGTAACATTTCAACGCAGGTAGCATGTTCAAAGCCAACAATTCAATAATTATAGTGCGAGTGTGACATGTGATAAGGGATGCTTAGTACAATACAACCACCCCTTAGATCAAATCTACTCAAGGGAAATTCCAGCGAGCAAAACGATCGATTCAGCCAGCCGGGGGATGATTTTTTGTAGGATACTTTTTCTCTACTATTTTGTTTCGCGCCATAAACGTTCGAAGATGATCTCGTAGTGCGAGATTTGCTATAGGAAACCTTCGAGAAAATATCGCATGTTCTAATTGACAATGAACACCGATTCTCAAAAATCTCTACGACAATGAACAATAGAACGCTGTTTTCAATTTTGCAACCTATTTTCGTTTGATAAAGTTTTAGCAATTGTGTTCCATGGGTACCTGTACCTGTCTGTACCTGTGCAGTCATTCAGTATATATTTTTTTTACTATCCTTTTTTGGGATTAGACAATCTTTCGCAGAAGAGCAAAATTGCAAAGCTAGGTGCGGTGGGGGCGGCGGCGAAGCATGGTGGCGGCGGGCGGCGGCGCGTGGTGTTTTCTTGTGATTTTATATCTATTTTTACATAACTAAATATTGTACTGGTAACTGTATATTATACTAGTATAACCCTAAGCTAAGGGTACCCTGAAAATGTGAATATCTTATGCAGTTAAATCAAAATGTAAACTTTTTCAAATGGGTCTAGTCTGTCGCGTAGTTGCGTTAGACCATTCTAGAAATAAGAAGTGAATGTTTTGTTCGCCATAATTATGAATAATTATTGAGCAAAGAAATAGCTTTACAATATTGCTTTTTCAGCGTTCTGTAATAATTATGAGTCTAAAACACGCGAAAGTTGAAAGAGAAAGTCTAGTAGATGAATAAATATGTTATAGTATAGATACCCACTCAATGACTAAAATCAACGCTATGTTATAAACAAATAGTTATGTTTTGTACTAAAAAAGGCGATCAAATTGTTGTTTATCTCGAAACGTCTACTATCAATAACGGCACAATGCCCCTTGTAATTCACCACGTGGCCCGTGTGCATTATTTATTCAATGTCGTGGGCATTTAGTTTCCCATTTGTGGGATTTATGTATCCCTGTTCGCAGAGTAATCAACAGCTCGGTTGCGCGCGCAGGTAGCTGGGATGAACGGTTTGAATGTCGAATACCGAGGAGTTGCCAGGTTGGGGAAAAAATCCCCAAATGCCCGAATTAATGAACTCAGGTCGCGTAATTCGAATAAATGTATTATCCATACCCACAGAATGAATAATAGCGCAGCCATTCTCATATCCGTAAAGCTGGAAGAGAAGTACGTGATCTATATAGGTAGGTATTGGGATTGGAGGGTGTTTGGAGTGGATGTTTCATGGCTCATACAGGCTAGTTTATTCTGTGATCCAGGTAATTAGCTAGGTATTTAGGTATACCAAAGTAAAGAGATACGTATACATTTTGTGAATGATCATATCATAATGGTTTTCCGTATAACAAGTGTTAGAATGTTGTGAAAAGTCAAGTTGACTTTCCGCAACTTGCTACCAACCTGGTGCTTTTTTGAGTGGAGAACTAAACTCTAAGCATCTCGATCGATCGCGTGAACTTTACCAGCAAAGCTCGAGTGCGTCATGCCGCCGCCGACACGTTTTCCGCTAACGTGTCAAGGATCACTACTTTCAAAACAGCTCCGACAAGTCCCGCCAACTGTGGGAATATTCCACACTGACAACTCAGTCGGGAAGCTCAGGAACCACTTCCCAGAACGATAAAGGGCTTGCAGGAGGAAGCAGGGAGCGGGGAGGGAACGGCGCGACAGCTGCGTGTGCGTCTCTCGCCCCTCACCGCGCGCCATTCCGTCGCCGGCCGCCGAGCGGGGAGCATGTGTCCGCCGGCCGGAGTTGAACCGCGAAACATTCCGCGCGTGTCGAAGTCAAGTTCACGCGGGCGCGGCGGCATCGCACAGGAGCGGCGACGATATCCTTTGTTCGTGAGGCCCGTGTGGCTGGGCGGTGACTGGCGCTATATTCGGTTGTAGTGCGATATTGCACCAGTCCCGGCCTATCCAAGCGGGCCCAAGACACCGCTACTCGTACTCCGGCCCAGCATCCGAGGCGCGCGGTCCCGTTAGCCTGCCCGCGCGGCCGCCGGTCGTTCACAGCGGTGGCCACGCATAGGACGCGATCCGGTGTAAACCTTGTGCTTGTGTATCAAATTGCACCGATCCCGGCCTGCCTGTGGTCACTGCTCCTGCGAGAATGTGTTAAAACGAAGAACGAAACACGGCATTTCGGATAGTTGTAAGATTCTCGTCTGTAGGTCAACTGGTTCACGTAGAATAGTCATTTTATTGTGCTTTTTGCCGTGTGTCAGCGGATGCTTTGTCGTGTGTGTAATTTTCGATTAGTTCCAGTAGAAAGTTTGAAGATCGGTAAGTGGTGATTCATTTCGTATGAAAGTTAAACATTGGGTCGCGGTCGCGGGTGATGTAGACAGCGCGTTGCAGGTCAGACCGGTTTTCTCGTAAATTGTAATACCTACCTACATAATGTAACCATGCAAAGTATACGTACGTATGGCCATGTAGGTATCTGAATCGATCACACGACTTATGAAGCGAACGACATTTATTTTTTAAAGTTACAGAATAGGCGCCTATGATTCGTATTGGGATTCGTTACTTTTGGATTCAAAATTGTGAACAGCTGATTGGTTCGCGCGGTGTCAGTCTTTCGTTCATTCAATCAAAATAGGGTAGAGCTCTCGATAACGGTACACTTTTCAAGTTTCTAAATGGATAAGGTTCATAAACATTTTGAGCGATAACGATCGGTCAATGACCTTGTTCAACTTAAAGAAATAGTAATGATAAAAACATCCAGAACGACCCAGCAGCAATTAACATTTTAATTAGTTTAATTTATAAGGCTAGTTAAGTATGCCTGCTTAATATTAAAAAAGATAGGTACTTCTACGTCAAAAGTATAATATATTATTTGCTCGTTGTGTAACTGTATTAGGTTACGAAAAATTTCGACCATGAGTGCACTATTTTATACCTACACGCATTATTTATTATGATTTTTTCATGGTATGCTTTTTTATTATCATCACCTACCCTAGGTGTTAGGATATGAATGGTATTGTGAGCTATAGATCATTTAAGTTTGGACGTGCCTCTGACTTCCCTCTAGTACCTTGTAGATGATCCTCATTGTGCTATTACAAACTACTTGATATTTTTTTTTTCCAAAATCATCAACATAGCTACTAACCTAGCCAACTATTAACACTGACTGACCTATGAACCTTGGTTGGTATGTATAGGTAAGTAGGTACACATACGAGTAGGTAAATTGTTGTGATACCTAGGTAATGATAACGATCTTTACGACAATGGCTAAAAAGAAACAACTTCCTAGGTAGCTTACCAAACATGGGCCTAGACTTGAGAATAATTTCATAACAAACTTGTGAAAAGTGTTTAATTATTTTAAACATGAATTTATTATTGAAACAAAACTAGGTACAAATTTCTAGAGCCTGACTTTTATTGCTCATTGCTAGATAAAACATTGGTAAGAAAAGTAGATATTGATAAGTAGATACTGTATGTTCGATAAATACAATTAGGTACCTAAATAGCTACCTTCTATCATTTATTAACTAAACTTAAATCAATAAGTAATAAATATTTAGAGGAAGGTAAAAAACGTCTTCAAAATATTGGATCACTTTTAAACAAACAGACAAAATTTGTTACTTTTCAGCTTAAACATGTGTAATTTAAGTAAGTTAATTGTATGGCCTATACTAGCCGCGTCTATAAAGCTCTGGAGGATACCTAAGCTAAGCTTAAGGATAGTAGTAGATAGAGGCTTGATAAAATATAAATTAGGTATCTTAAAAGTTTTCGTCTACGGAAACAAGTTCCTCAAACTTGAACCATTCTTAAACTTGAATGAAGGTAGGTAATGAATGAAGTCCCAAACAGGTCATTCGTAAAACAAACGCGTTATCTGTAACGGAACTTTTCAATCGTGCTTGTTATGTAGGTAGGTAGTTATGCGCACGTCGCGTCGTTTCCGAAAACTTCGTTTATCTATGGTTACCTATGTAGCCCGCTATTCTGTATAATTATTTGTGTAAAAAGGTCGATTGTTAATAATAAGTAGGTAGGTATATCCAGTCCTTCCCATTATTACTGTTTAGTATTTTTAACTTGGAACGCAATGTTGTGATTTGTCGCGCGATTTTTTTTTTGCAAAATAAAAAGCTAATCACATATTATAGGTGGGTAGTGACGACAAACAAAATAATGCCTGCCTACCTGAATTGAAGTGATTAGTCTTCAATCAAATTGAAGAAATACATGCTTATTACGCTTCCCGAGCCAGTTGCTCCATAACCATGCACAATTGAATCAAGCAGAAATTTGATTCACAAAGCAGAGGAATGAACAAAACCGTTATGATTTAAATCGCTACAGCTGTCATTGGGCTCTCACGAATTGCGGTACTCACATTCGTTTGGAAGTGAAATTACGGAGCATATGATGATTATTTTCGAATGTTGTTCATAACATGGAAGTGAAGGTATAAGTTGGTATCTATGCGAAATATTTGAGTGTACAATATACGTGGATTAAATGTAAGTACCTATGTACCTACAGATATGTTGTTTAACATTATTTATTTTAAATGGATAAGCTCTTGATCTCGAGGCTCTTGGGCATGGGCTTAACCTAGGCGAGGGTGAGGTTAGCGATGAAACGAGGTGGCCCAGAAGCTGCCTACACAGGCACCATAGAGTAACTTTTTATACAGGACAGGCACCCGTGCACTGACGGAACACATAGTCGCCGGACTTTGACAGGATGATCGCAAACCAGGCGGAACAAACACAGGTCCTATCACCAGCTATAGGATCATTCATTCGTAAAGACCACTAGGAGGTAAAAGAGTCGGTAAAATAATCTAACAATGCTTTATATCGGAATTTAGATTACCTATGATGTTGATTTCGATGTTGTCTGGAAATATTACAAGGGTTTTACTCGATTGTAGTACATTTTCGTTAATTCTGTCTGTATCGCGTTATAACGGGACTTAGATTATCTTACCTCCATCTATGATGATGCGTCTGGTAATATTACAAGGGTGTTACTCAATTGTAGTGCATTTTCGTTAATTCTGTCTGTATCGAGTTATAACGGAACTTAAGACTATCTTCCCTCTCCATCTATGATGATGATGTCTATGTTGTGTCTGGTAATATCACAAGGATTTGACTCAATTGTAGTGCATTTTCGTGAATTCTGTCTGTATGGTGCCGTCAACCGTCATGCCAGATGCTTGCCGGCTTTATACGTTCAACGTGATTGACTGACTTAATTTGAATCGTAATCTCAAGCCATTGCAGATTGAAGAACCTCCGATCATATTTCAAGCGTAGTCTGAACATCCGCTATAAACTGCTTGTGTGAAACAATTTAATCAGCACGTCATTTTTATCAGAATACATTCTTGAAAGCTTACCTACCTTCGCTGTTACATGCTATACTGCAGTTTATGAAAATGATCCCTTTCAGCCTAAATAAGAGAGTAGAGTAGGTATTTTAATATGTTACTTCTTAAAAATACTTAACAGATTAGATATAATGAACTTTGCTCATAATGTTACTATGGAAATGATTACCTACTTGGTTATGTAAGTTATGTTTTCCTGTTAAGGGTATTGGTATTGTTATGTTACTATGCTATCTAGAAATGTATGCGTATGGTTGGATTTTACGTTGCATGGAATTTATGTACCTACCTACCTATTACTACGAAACTGTTTTTATTAAATGAAACTCGCTTTGATTTATCGTAAAGAAAAGCGTCTTTACTTTAGTTATTGGCATAGATCTTAGGCCTGTTCCATAAAATATAATTATAATTTATTATTTTGTTTTTCTTTGCTTGCATGTTTTACCATATTTTGTGAGAACTGTTTCTCATAGTTATAAAGTCACGAAGGTATAAACGGTTGGTCAGTGTCTATCTTTGTTTATGATGCATTGTTAGATAAACTAGTAGTTACTAGCCACTCCTGTATTGTGTTGTATTTGTACTTCTTTTTATCCTGTGTGTTTCACATTGGTACTAGCAAACACCTTCACACTGTATGAATAAGTACATATATTTCTAAAGGTTAAGCTCTAGTACTAACTAGTTCCTATATTATGACTGATAGTAGTTACTAAACTGCCTCTGTTGTCAAGACAACAGTTAAGTAACTACTACCACTAGTGGTTCATCTACTGGTATCAGACCCAGAGCATCCGGGGTTCGATCCCCAGGGGGTTCAATTTTGTGCTTGGTTTGGATGATTGGGCTTGTTTCAAGTCCACCTGACTAGCTAGCTTGCTACCACCAAATTCAGTCTGGCGCCAATCAATAACAACAATTCTAGTTGTTGAGTTAAGGTATTTACTAAGAAGGATACTCGTAAGGATTGAAGTGCGTTTTCACCTTCGGCATAATTATAACTTGACACCAAATGAGATGAAAGCCAAGCGCGTCTCCGTCTTATAATTAAAATATAGGTGTAGTAGTAGAAAGTAGAAAATAATGTCTGGCTGGGATTCATAAATACTATAGTATAGTTAAGAACACAGTTAAGAAATATTCGAAATAGCCTAAACCACCTTACCTAAGAAAAACTCCTTATTTTGCTGCCTTTTCTACTTCCGCTTCATTATTCTACTTTTAAAATTTGAGGGAAATGCCTTCATCACCACGCTTAACTTCTACTTCTTTACTAAAAGGTGATCGATAAAACCGAAGTAAGCTGCAGGTCCATCAGTTCAGTTGGTGTAGGTACGACATCTGTGCCGCGAAGGCTTACGACACTGCCATGTTATTTGTCCAATTCAAATTAATTGTCTTTTTTGTTTGTAACAAACTTACAATCAAACTTATACTCGTATCACATACATTTTGCAACAAATAGATTAAACATCTAGACTGACCTACTCTATTGAATTAATTAATTATTTGATAAATTGTTTTATAAATTTTTCATAAAATAATATGTTCAAAAAGAGTAAAGAATACCTACTTATATAAAAAAATAATAAAAAAAAACAGATAGGTACCTAGAATCTACGCAGAAGGTGCCTATTATTTAAAAATGTCTTCAGGAAGACATTATTATGTTTATTATATGTTTGATAAATCATTGTTATTAAAATGTATATATAAATAAATAGCTTGTTTGGTAATGTAGTCTAGGGTTAATTTGTTAGTTCACTGGAAAGTAAGTTATTTTTCACAATTGCTATAACAATATTGCAGTTTTTGTTAACACCATGTACCTACATTATATTTAATCTTTCCCTGTTCGTTTCTGATGAAGGTTGCACGTCCTAAGGAAGATAGATTGAAAAAATCGAAGCATTTTCTAAGGTGACGCCAAGGAAGGATATTGAATATTCACATTTGATGCATAGCCAGGCGGCTTGGGTCACTTCTCGGAACGGATTCAAGGACAGAGATATTTTGAGTTTGCTACATCCATAAAGCTTTTGTTTCTGCACACCGCCGCAGGTACGTTTCGTAACTTTACATTCTTAAGTTTAGAACATCTTCAAAGCGATTTTAAAAACCTTTGTATACGTAATCCGTTAGTTGAATGGCTTTCTCACTTTTGTCTAAGTATTCTTTTATCTGTTTCCGAGAACTTGCACTTAGGAGAGCATTGTCCAATTGCTTTCAATAGCTAGCATGAAATTACTCTGTTTACCTGCGCCTGCGCCTACCAGGCTGTTTGGTTTAATGGTTCACTCAGATACCAGTAGACTTAAAACTTTAATACAGTAGGTATCTTTCTGTTTATATTGTAAGTTTACATTTATCTTTCGCCCAAAAAGGCTATTAGGTGCATAAGTACCTAGTGAACCATTTTATTTTTATTGTACGACAGGAAAGCATCTTGGCCTTCATCTCACCTAGTTTAAAGTTATGATAAGGCCGAAGGTGAAAGCGCACTTCACCCGGAATCCTCAACGGACTGAGGAACTGGCTATCTTACTTCTAAATGCTGGAACACAACAATTCAAAATCGATGTTTCGGTGTTAGGGAAGTTCAACCACAAAAAAAAATCTTATACCTTTTATAATGATACTCAAGGAATTAAATTTCATTGAGCTAGGGAGTTTAATGGTTTTATATAACCGGTATTAAAAACCTTAATTTGATATATTTGAAATACTACCTTCATAAAAAAAATCTACAACTGAACAATTTTTTTACAAGTGTTTGGGCTACTTTGGGCCATTACAAACGGCCTGTGTCTATTGTAAACTTTATTATTTCTATTATGTTTTTACAAAATCAGTACTTATATTTTACTCATATATATAATTTATACAAATAAACTCCGTTACTATGCTCACAACTGGTGCATGCAAGAATTTAGACTCTGAATGAGTCTAAAATTCTTACATAATACAACAGCATAATACCTAGAGTTTCTCTATAATAAGCAAATTCGTTATTATATTTCATTTACGAACCACGTTATTGGTGTATAAGTCTACTAGGTTTTCACAAATCTGTGAAATGTTTTGTAAACAACTGCACAGAGTACAAAACAATAACAAACTAACGTAATTTACGAGAGAGTAATAATTTTTAATTCATGTATTCGTTAAAAGTGAATCATTATTCGCGGTCTACTGGTTTCGTGTCAAGGTCTCCGCTCCCCTACCCTGATGGTCGTTATTTTATGCTCACTAGTCACCACGTGTTGGTACTATCTTTTATAATAAAAATAACGAATTCTTTCGTTCAAGTCTATGATCAACTTTTATTTTACAATTGAATGAGTTTTATTGTATACCTTTTTTACAGCCATTATACCTGGAATAGAGCAAAACCTTGCTAAGTAAAAATTTGTAATAATTAAGTAGTAAGTGTTAATGTTTCTTCAATAGAACTAATAAAAATATTGGTTTAAGATGTAATATTTATTATTTTATTATTACTTAACATTACTTACTAATGTATCTGGTCGTATCATTTATTTTAAATAAACGATGTACCTACTTTAGTCACACAGTAGTCATGTTTTTATTGAATATATCAAAAAATGGTTCAAAAAATGGGTAGGTACCTACCTAACTCGCATCTAATAATTAGCAAACTGATTTTCGATGGAGTCCAAAAGCGGGCGGCATGGTACCTACCATGCCGCCCGCTTATATTCCCCTATTATATAATATTGCTTACGTATGCGTATGAATAATCTAACCGTTCATTCATTCGTTCTTCCGGTTTATACGAGTACTTTACTACCAACAAATATATTTTTGTTGGTAGGAAAGTACTCGTGAAAGGGCTAGGTTTGGTACTATCCGGAAGGGCGAAAATTTATAACGACCAGCTTCTGTTCTTGACTTCGCTCGGTTAAAAATAATCCTGTATGTTGCAGGTTTAGAACAATATCTGCCAAAAAAAACATCTATATCCGTTCAGTAGTTGGCATCAAGGAACAAACATACAAACAAACTTTAGCATTTACTTATTGTGAAGGGAAATCTCCTATTGCCTAGAAACCCCTAACAATGGTATACTACCTACGAGTATGTAATACACTACATAAGTAAATAAGTAACCGTGGAATAGCGTTGACAAAAACCGGTACCTACGCTGGGAGCAGGAAGCATGAACGCGGCCATCCCAAGATTCGCGATCGAGCCGATCTCTTTGTGTCGCATTACTTCGGCCAAACCTGTTATGATTCCCACAGGGTACCAAGCAACGCGACGCGACGCGACGAAAATTTGGTTCTCGTGAGGTCGTAATAATACGTACTAGAACTTATAGATGTAGGAAGGTGTGAGGTACCTACCGTCAATCTTTCGGCGGGCTGTATCTCATGAACCGTTTTAAGGACAGTTATAATTTTCAGTATGCATTTCTATCGCTGCTCTAACAGGATGGGCGGACGGATCCCCATGACGCTCTCCCATACAAACGTAGTTTGCCGCTAGTTTTGTGATGGCATGTCCGATTAAAAATAAATTTTGCAATGTATGTGTAAATCTTCTTTCCATTTAATATGATTTTAATTGTTTTTATAAAAAAAACCGCGATACAAGCCTAAATTATGATTGACATATTGCAAAAATCTTTTTGAAACATGCCTTTTTGAAATAAGCGACAAGTTACGTTTATGCATTTTTATAGACTTATAGACAAGCCTCATAGCTCAGTTGGTAGTAACTCTGCCTTCTGCGCTGTAGGTTGTGGGTTTTATTCCCACCCAGGACAAACATTTGTGTGATGAATATAGATGATTGTTCTGTGTTTGGGTGTTGTATTGTATGATATGTATGTATTTACAAAAAAAAAACGTGTTTAATAATTCTATCCGTAATCTAGCTCCCATATTACAAGCTATGCTTAGTTTGGGGCTAGAGGGCTTTGTGTTAAATTGTAATATTTATTCATTTATTTATAGAGCGAAAATTTGGGGTACTACCTACTCCGGGCCCTTCTTATGTCTTCTCCAAAACTGGAAGGTATTTGCCATGATCTTTAAACTTGGCAGGTTTGTTGGCGACTGACGGCTGCAGCGTGTGTTTAAGGTTGGTACCTCTTATAGCATCCTTGTTTTGATATTTCTTTACTTTTGTCTATCTGTCCAGTGTAGAAAAAACGAGACAAAAGTAATGTAATGTCAAAACGAGAACCCCAGAGCCCCATGTAGGATACCTTAATATAATTACGTTTAATTGATGCGTAAATTTAAAACTAAAAAGAAAACCGAGTTCAATGAAGAATTATGATCCAATTTCGTTTACCTGGATGACGTATTTTTTCCAATTATTTTGATGACAGATGGACGGACAGAAAGACAGACGCGTGACTATATGGGGTCCGTGTTTTCTTTACTTTTGAGGTAATACAAGCAATTTGGCTTCAAGTGTGTATATTTGAAGAGTTCCCTCGATTTTTCCAGGATCCCATCATCAGATCCTGACCTGACGACGATGTGATCACCTGGGAAGTATACCGACCCTAAAAATAACCTAATCACTTCAAATGTGCATATAATATTTAAAGAGTTCCCTCGATTTCTCCAGCATACCATCATCAGATCCTGACCTGCTGATAATGGGACCACCCTTGAAGTATACCCTTTCAAACAAAAAAAGAATTATCAAAATCGGCTGTATTCGAGTAATCGGGGAACATACATAAAAAAAAGATTCTGACGAATTGAGAACCTCCTCCTTTTTTTTGAAGTCGGTTAAAAGAATAACCTTAGTTGATGCCTTCGTTTATAAGAGGATCTGTAGTCACGATCCTGTGGTGTGGTGGTTAGACCTAGTACATTAAAAAGTTTTTAATAAATTGTATCTTTGAAATATAAATCCTTGGATCAATAATGTGCAATTCGCCAATAAATACAGGCTTTGTTATTTATTTATGAAATTGAATGTGTAGGTTTTCGAGATTAGATCCTATTACGATCTAAATTCGGAACCACTAAGGAAGGTCAAGATTCAAGTTTTTATTTTATTGAATATATGTAGTCTGTATTTTGCAGCGAGTTTCACGTTTATTAACAACGAACATAATTTATGCTACATTTAAAAAATCACTATTCGCGTATCTGAACAGTTCGCATTCACACTACTACCGCCATCTATTAAACGTCGCCGACAGACAACCAAATTCACAGAGACCTGCCGCTTATCCCCACATTGCTGCCTTATTAATAAAATCCTTGTCAAAGTAATAGATATGGTTGCATGATCCATCTAATCGGATAAGAACTGGCTATGGTGCTTAGAAATAAAATAACATTTAGATAGGCCATGTTAACAGGTCACATTTGACATTTCATCTGAGTTCAACAACATAACATTGTAACGGAGGGCACACAATATTTTCAAAGTTTCAGCTGCACAATTGATACACTTTTTTCAGTTAAACAAACATATTTATTGTAATAATATTAAAAGAAGGCAATTTTACGACTTACTTTGTCAAATAAACCATTCTAAACATAATAATTTATTTTTTATTTAAAAAAACTGAATGTTGTAAGAAGGCTTTGCAAACGGTAGGGATGTTACCCAAATATTCAAAAGATTTATGATTGATTATTAGAATTACTTGTGAAGGAATGTTTTACCCTAAAAGAGACCGCCCTTTGGGCCCTTTGATTTTAAACGAGATGTGAGAATAGACCTTATGGTTCAAAATTAATTAATCATATCTCTGAGAGCGGACAGCAGTGATCACGATGGCAACACTAGCTATTATTACTCAAATACCTCAACTGAATAAATGCATTTTTTTGTTACACCATGTATCTTATTCTGTTTCCATAATTTACGATCGAAAATTTAATTTAATAGATGTTTCTAAGCAGGCACTATGAAGCTAAAACAGACAGATGTCAAATGTGATTATTAAATTGGCCATACTTTAATGAGTTTTAACATACCTACATACAAGCACTCTTCGATATTTTTATTTATTGAAAAAGTACAGCACCATAGACCATAACCTACCTGCAAAAACTCATTCGAATCGAACGCGCCGTTTCAAAATGAATGATGAACTTATTATAAGTTTGTACTACAGCGAAAATCAGCGGTTATTTATTTTACTTTATACTCTTTGGAGGCAGCTATTTCTAGTTTATATGAATTTGATAAACGACAAGTTTTTAATCAGGAGCCGCATCTAACAACTAGGCTGTTTTACGTCGCAGAATAAACTACTATTTTAAAAGGTAATAAAATCCCGATCTGTAGGTTCAGTTTTATTGCAAAATTAGAATAAGCAATAATTGTAATACAGAGTTATAAACACAAGAACTTAAAATTACCTTGTAGTAAAAGAAATAAAGCCCCCCGAAAGGAATTAATTTACGACTATATATATATATATCCTATATACAATCTACAGTTGAGTTACCTATATGCCGTTTGTAAAGGTCCGTAAAAACGTTACCTTTACATTAACGTTAGACATTCGTGATCAAGCCACAGATGGAAATAAAACGCAATACTTTGGTAACATAATCATATTATCCAGTGTTCAGGCATAACTTTGCTTATAAATAAAAGTACTTACTGTTAACAAAATCATTTATAAATAGTTATAATAGTATTTCGTAGTAGAAATTACGCGTAGCTAATTATCATCCACATTTGGCTGTTCCATCACCAACAGCCCATTAGTGTCCACTGCTGGAGACATCCTCCTCCAAATTAGGGTTCAGCCATAATCACCACGCTTGTGATCGCAGTAAAGGTGTTGATAATACACAGAAGGAAACTGCTGCCCTTTGGCGAGATTCCTTAGTCGACTTTACGATATCCATGGGCTGATTGGGGTCGGTTTTAAAGCCGCAACCGCCACGGCTAACGTTTGGTTGATATACCATTTATTACAGCGCTACCAAAAATAATTAATAAAGAGCACTGCATCTTTAGCAGTCTTTTACTCCAAGACTTGCAAAAGGAGAGTTAATAGGCATTTTCTGGAAGGCTCGGTCCATCATAGATGAAACCCTGACATCCATTTTAAGGCAACACCTTAAAATAGACAACAGCGTCTGTCTTAACCCCGATGCCTTTAGCAAGGCTTCTGGGAAAGCTCGCTCAATCGTACCCTAATCATCATACAATCAATCAATCAATCTTTACCACTAAATGCCGGAACACAACAGTTTTACAATTGTTGCTATGGCTGCAGAATTAGGTAAGATGGTGGTAGCTAGCCAGGCGGAGTTAAACAAAGTCCTGCCACCAACCAAACCAAACACAATATTGTACTTTCCTTGGGTACGAACCCGGGACCTCTGGATCTGATACCGGTGGGCGAACCAATGAACCACAAAGGCGGTTGAAACCTACATAGTACGGTATCATCTTCGCGCGAGTCTGACTCACACTCAAACAAAATCTGCCCCTTTTATAATTCAATGTTTAAGTTACCTCTATGTAATGGTTCAAAAGGAAATCTCAAAAGACTATTGCATTTAGATATGCATCCTGTCTGTCTGTACCCACAATTATGTTATGACGCTACAATTACCAAGAACCATATCGTAAGTACATATATATAGGCTAATCCATTTAGGTATTTGAAAGAGCTTTCAGTCCAGCCATTTTACAATCCTGCTAACAAAAACCACGTGACCGACGAAATTTCAATTCAAATATTAGGCATATTGAGTCAATAACGCGTGCGGTTTTAATTTATCATTCCCGTTATTTCTACGCCATCTTGTCTCCGCCATCTTGGAATACGCCATTGTCCGACCGCGACGCCAAATTGTTCAGCCGAGCATATAAAGCGATATCAGCTCAACAATTTTCTATACAAAAATGTGCCATTTCATCAGCTAT
This sequence comes from Venusia cambrica, assembly GCA_951394065.1. Lineage (NCBI taxonomy): Eukaryota > Metazoa > Arthropoda > Insecta > Lepidoptera > Geometridae > Venusia > Venusia cambrica. The sequence continues at coordinate 4,146,500 of OX596057.1, forward strand.
CAGACTCGCCTCGCTTGCCAGATCACTGACGCGGTACCGTCTGTTCGTCCGCATCCTTGCCGCGGCCACGCTGTCAAACACCCACTTGGAGCACACGTCGCCGCTATCCGCGCCTATCCTCATATCACATTCACCTGTATCATCACCGCCTCCGTATCGTATTTCGCCGCGTTGAGTCGCAAACGCGTGCCGTTGCGACTTTCCCGCTTGTGTTGGTACCTGTACCTGCATCGGTCCGCCATCTTGGACGTCCGCGCCGCAGAGTTTCAACAGTTGTATCGCCGCGTCTCTTTGTTCAGTCGAAGCGGCGACGTGTACCCTCATTCCGCAAAAAACGTCGTAAGCGTATTCTGAGCGTAGCTTCCCAAGCGCTGCTCTTTCCACGCGCGCTTTCTGCAAACAATTTTCGATTGATTAATTCTGACTAAAGCTATAAATGCGGTGTATGTTTGTTTGATGATTTTTCACGGCTAACCTAAAAAATCTTTGATTTGATATATATATATATATATATATATCTGTGACGAATTTCAGATCAAACCGTACTACATTACTTTCAGCTTTGAGGTAAAATTTAGCACAGATATATATGATATATCCAAATCAATAAGCGTTAATTCAGAAAGATTCTTTTGGATAATATTGAATCATCATATCTTCCGTCTGTTCGGAATTGCATACAACAACTGAGGAGGGCGGCAATAACCTCTCAGGTCTCGTACCGATCAACTAGTTTTCATAGCGATCCTTAGAATCCTGATTATCAATAATATTTCGAGTTTGAATCACAACCATAGGTAAAGCACTACAGAAACAAATTATCCCTATCCGATTATACTTGCAAAATTCAATTTGAAAATCAGCGGTCTTCGGTGCCTTAACCGAGGTCGAAGACCAATCATAAGACACCTCCATCTACGGAGGTGAACCTTGTAGTACAAGTTAAAGTAAAATTTTGTGGCTTGTACCAAATTGTTTTTTTTTAAAGCCTCAGTTGGTTCAGCTCAGTTGGGAGCTCTGCCATATGCGCTGTAGGTTATGTGTTCGATTCGATATGTCATTGCATTGTTCCTGTAATTCTTTAATGTACACATAGATATGATTCAAACATGTCTCAAGAAAACATTACAGAGGCGTGCTCAACCCTTAGCCCTAGAGTTATTGCACAGTGATTTCGATATACCTGCGATAATTTCTTCAAATGCGGAACCTCGTACCCCCTGTGGTGCAGCCACTCCCCGCGCGTGGCGCAGTCCCCCGCCCAGCTGGCGCGGAGCACGCGAGCCCCGCGCGCCGCGCCGCCCAGCGCTGCCAACGTGCGCGCTTTCACCAGACCGCTGTCATACTCGCGGGTCTGGCCTTCTTGTGAAAGAGGCGTTATACCTGTTTGGTTTTAAATAAATATTACGGGACATTAATTTCAGCGCCATCTAACCCCAAACTGAGCATAGTCATATGGGAACTAGATTACGGATAGAATACTAGTACACTTTTTTTTTGTAGATACTTACTTGTCATATCATTATCAATACATCACCCAAACGCAAAACAAACATCAAAATTCATCACACAATTGTTTGTCCTGGAATCGAACCCACAACCTACAGCGCAGAAGGCAGAGCTACTACCAACTGAGCTATGTGGTTAAAAAAAACGTGTATCAGGCAGCACTTTCGATATCCTTATTACTGGGACATGAATTTATAGTAATTAACTAATACTACAAATATCTAACTGAACTATTTTTTTTACGATGGGGTGACCTTTATCTCACCTAATTTTCAAGAAATTATTTTAACACCAATTACATTAATTAAACAACAAATTAAAATAGATAATAATTCAAACATTAAAATAAAATACACACACAAAAATATTATTAAAACTACATTCACATAAAAACTATCATACATCGCGTTCACAGAAAGGCAAACACTCGCGTCAAATTTTTGCCCACGGGTCCGCAAATACGTCACAATCAAAATCAATCAGTAATGTTGATCCAACACTGACCTGAGACGCCGCCATCCTCGTGTCGACAAGAGCCGAGCAGCACGTGAGTTGTCCGCTTGTTGACATGCTTCTGTATCTTTCCCTTCAGAGACAAGATGGCGGCCGTCACTTCGCGACGCTCCGTTCGAGGCATGCCGGTTAGCACCTGGGTCATTACATTTATTTTATTGTACGACTTTACCGTCACCTCACCTGATTTTCAAGTTAAGATAAGACCGAAGGTGGAAGCGCACTTCACCCGGAATCCTCAACGGACTTAGGTACTGGCACTAACCTCTCAATGCCGGAGCGCAACAAGTAGAATTGTTATGGCGATATCATAAGGATATCGCCAAAAAAAATCTAAATGTTATGGCGATATATGGATGATGGTATCCTAAGATGGTGGCTAGCCAGGCGGACTTGAAAAACAGTTCTACCACCAACAAAACCAACCACAAATTTGCACTTTCCTGAAGATCAAAACGAGACCACTAGGTCTAATACTGACGGACGAATCACTAGACCGATGAGGTGGATAAAAAAAATGCTTATTTCTTACCCGCATCTCCAATAAATGATGTTAAAGACCAGCGATGATGATGATGGTTAATAAAAAACAAAAATCATAACATAACAATAAATAAATATTACAGGCCACATAATTTTTACATAATTTAGCATCATTTAGCCCCAAACTAAGCGTAGCTTAGTTATGGGAACTAGATTACGGATACAATAAATACTTTTCTAAATACATACGAACTATATAATACAACGCCCAAACACAGAACAAACATCTATATTTATCACACAAACGTTTGTCCTGGGTGGGAATCGAACCCACAACCTACAGCGCAGAAGGCAGAGCTACTACCAACTGAGCTATAACGCTTTTTACAGGACATTCATTTTACACAGCGCCATCTAGCCCCAAACTAAGCAAAGCTTATAATATTTTGTTATGTACATAGGAGAACTAGATTACGGATATAATACTTTATATATATATATATATACATTTGTTAATACATACTTATCATACAATACATCTTGGACCACTGGCATGTATAACTATTGATAAGTACTCACGATACGTGGAACTTGTTGCCTTGGAGCCCTATTCTGTGTAGTCCCGCTACACGCCGCTAAAAACCGCTTCGCCATCCGTTCAGCGCGGGCCAACTCTTTGCGACCCGCTTTTGGCTTCGCCGGCTGAGCCGTTTTTGATAGTGTTTGCTTTGTTGGCTGCGGTTTTGGGATGTTGAGACGAGATTGCGTGTTCTTTTCTGAAATGTGAATACAACATTTTGATAATATCTATCCGTAATCTAGTTCCCATATTACAGGCTATGCTTAGTTTGGGGCTAGATGGCGCTGTTTGAAATTAATGTCCTGTCATATTTATTTATTATTATTAGACACATCTAATTGAAACCAGATTTTATATCATTTACGAATGTTATATTGACCCAAAAATTCCAATATTACAAGCTACGTTTGGTTTGGGGCTTGATGGCGCTATGTGAAAGTAAAGTCCTGTAATATTTATTTATTTACATTAGTTTCGGATCTCATCTCTTAGAATAACCCCAAGCATAGCCCTCTCCATAGCTCGCTGAGCGAATTGTCCATCCTTCGCTTTAGCTCTGAGGCCTTAGTATGAGTTTCTGACAGCTAACTGTACCTATTTTCATTTTCGTTTCCGCATAGGGCGCTTATTTCCATGCATTTGGTTAGCGAAATAATAAAGCAGCTGTAGTTCCTTTCAATGTCCGCTAACCAAATGTATGGAAATAAGCGCCCTATACGAAAACGAAAATAGTTTCAGTTAGCTGTCAGAAACTCATACTAAGGCCTCTGTATGTCATGAAAGGAAAGACGCAGTTCTAAAGGTCTTTCACCGACCTAAGACTTAAGACATTGCAATATGGGTTCTATAACTTATAATAGAGAAGCAGTTATATTAGGGTTATCAGACCAGCAACTTGTTTTACTATTTTTATTGTTGTATCACGGGAAAGCGATTGGCTTTCATCTTATCTGGTTTCAGGTCATAAGGCCAAAGGTGGAGGCGCACTTCACCCGGAATCCTCAACAGTCTGAGGAACTGGCTAGCTTACCATTAAATGCCGGAACACAACAATTATTAGAATTGTTGTTGTGGCGACAGACTTTGGTAAGATGGTGTTTGGTGGTAGCTAGCCAGGCGGGGTTAAACAAAGTCCTACCATCAACCAAACCAAGCACTTTGTAGTCCCCTGGGGGATCGAACCCGGGACCTCTGGATCTATCACCGTTAGGATAACCAAGATATCCCAACACCGTATCGGTCTCGTCCACAAGTCCTTCATTAATATTGTAAAGATCGAGTGCGTTTCAAGCAGAGTGACAAACATATCTAACCGCCTCTGTGGTCTAGTGGTTCAACCCACCGATTTCAGACCCAGAGGTCCCGGGTTCGATCTCCAGGGGGAGCAATATTGTGCTTGGTTTGGTTGGTGGTAGGATCACCATCTTACCTAATTCTGTCGCCATAATAAGTTCTTAAAAAAAAATTGTGTTCCGGCATTCAGAGGTAAGATAGCCAGTTCGTCGGTTTGTTGAGGATTCCGGGTGAAGTGCGCCTCCACCTTCGGCCTTATTTCAACTTGTTACCAGGTGAGATGAAGGCAAAGCGCTTCCCCGTCGTACAATAAAAATATATACATAATACAAGACAAGAATACTGACCGTTATCATCATCGCTGTCACCCATAGCGCCCTCCTTGTGCGTAAACAGTTTCCGTCGGCGTCGAGTGACGGGCTGCGGACTGACAGACTCCGATACTTTGGGCAGGGCGCGGCGCGGCGCCGTGTTTATGCGGGATTCCACGTCTGAAACAGACCAATACTTATTTTATTACTTACCCAGCGTAGCTACGTATTTATTTATTTAACACTTTATTGTACAAAACTTATAGATAAATATTGCACATATGGTGAGCATAATTGGCATAAAACATTACAAAAACGATGGCGTACTAACTTAATTAAATAAGAAAAATGTTAAAGTCTATCTAACAAAAATTATAAATACCTTTATATATGTATATGATTATATGATTATATGAGTACATACAAAATAACTACTAATATAAATATATACCAATACAAACATTATAAGAAACGTACAAATACTGACACAAATATGAAATATACCAACCTAAAATTATAATATGTCCGTCGTAAAATGAGAAAGGAAAAACGAAAGTAGAAAAGAATACCTAGGTACTTAAAAAAAAAAAAGGAAAAAAAAAAAACAGATAATTTAAAATTGTGAAGCTCGGAGATGGCTTAATAAATGTTGACGAGTCTACGTATGTTTCCAGCCCTGCTAGGCTAATGCGTCCAACCTAGATAGGCTATTGTTTGTAGCCTAGCTAAGCTATTGTCGGAAACAGTAGCCTAGATAGGCAATTGATTACATTCATTTGCTCTATCAAGGACACCTATTAAATTACCAAAGAAAAAGCAGACGTTATTTTTCGATTTCATTGCAGCAACGACTGCAATATAATAGCCCAGCTGTCATCCCATAGTTGGGCAAAAGTCTCCCTCCATTACTTCTAATCACTTTTTTTATTATAAAAATTGAGTGTTATTCTATGATCTCTAGTCTTGTCTCTAGGCTAGAGAAAGGATGAGGTCTATGCTGGAGCGAGCTTTCCTAGAAGGCACTGGCTTTCAAGACTCAGGGACACGGCAAACCATTGGGCACTGGATTTGAGGTGGACAGGTCCTAACACCCATGAATCCTGAGCGGTATCAAGGACCCACATAGTTACCACATCTCTTTACGATGAAAATCAGATAATACGTTCGAGAGTTATGCCGTCACAAACATTGCTACATACATACATACAGTGTCGGATTTCAACTTAACTCGGAGATCACGACGAAAAACTGATCACAGTAAATTTTGTAAACGGAGTGTCCGTTTACGTTGTTAGTATGTATATCTGTTTCAATAAATGATTTCAATTTCAATTTCTCATCATGTCATCCCAGCCAGGCCAACTTTATTACAACCAATTAGTACCCCACTCTTTAGGAGGGTTTTGTTTTAGAGTATGTATGATATGCATAACACGCACATTTTTTGTTAAATTTTTCTATGAGGAGGTGCTTGGCCTTAATATCACCTTATTTTTCAAGTTATGATTATCGCCTTTAAAGGCGATATGCGAGGGGGGCACCGAAATGTTCTAAAGAGAGTTGTCGGAGCCCCTCAAAATGCATCGAGGCCGGCCACCGGGGTTTTAGTGAGTCGACGAGTCCGTCATCCTCACACTACCCTTTCGCATCCCTCGGTGCAAAACAAATTGAGATAAGGCCGAAGGTGGAAGCGCACTTCACCCGGAATCCTCAACAAACTGAGGAACTGGCTATCTTACCTCTAAATGCCGGAACACATACTCTAGACATGTCTATTTGTGGTTCCGCTGGCATTCCCATAGGAACAAAAAGAAAACGATTACGGCCCTTCAGAGAGAGATGTGAAATTTTCTGGGTTTATAAATCAACTCACATACAATCAGACATCGACAAGAGGAGCGAGTAGGAAGTTTAACTAGCGGGGTTTTATTCAAATGGCATTCGATGAACTGAAATATTCCAAGCTTTTCATCATTATTACTTTACTCAATAAAACTGCGCAATAAAAAAAATGCGCCGCGTCGTCAACTTTTTGACAAACAGGTGTCAGTGATATCCTATTGTATACTCTTTGGTGATATAAAAACAATCTAATTACTCCAAGATAAGAGAAGAGGTTTTAACAACTAACCATTCAACACACTAATTTAGCTCGTTGAGTGCTGATAAAAGCATACGATGTGCTGAATATGTATCGGTGACTTACCAGCACTCGAATCGTAAAAAGCCCAGTTAATATATAACAATATGTCGTAGATAGATAACTCTTTATTGTTCACCATTTACAAATAACATAACAAAATACAGATTGTGGAAACTTAATCTAAGCGTACCAGTGCCAGTACCAGGGACGCTACCGCCGACGGCACCATACAGACAGAATTCACGAAAATGCACTACAATTGAGTCAAATCCTTGTGATATTACCAGACACAACATAGACATCATCATCATAGATGGAGGGAAGGTAATCTTAAGTTCCGTTATAACGCGATACAGACAGAATTAACGAAAATGCACTACAATCGAGTAAAACCCTTGTAATATTACCAGACAACATCGAAATCAACATCATAGATGGAGGTAATCTAAATTCCGATATAAAGCATTGTTAGATTTTACTCTTTTACCCCACTCAACAATTGTTTTCGTATAGGCAACTATACGAAAACAATTGTTGAGTGGGTAAGATTTACCTCCTAGTGGTCTTTACGAATGAATGATCCTATAGCTGGTGATAGGACCTGTATTGTTCCGCCTGGGACGCTACCGCCGACGGCGAAGCCGATCTCCATTGATGGCTTTAAATTAGCTCCATGAGAACTAGAAACGATTTTTACCGATTTAGGTATGTGTCATATCCGAAATGGCGTTTCCCATCTCAAAAGTGTACACATGTTATGAAACCTATCCGTTCAGTACATTTGACGGTAAAAATCGTTTCTAGTTCTCATGGAGCTAATTTAAAGCCATCAATGGAGATCGGCTTCGCCGTCGGCGGTAGCGTCCCGGTACCAGTGAGTAAGCAATGGTCGTAGTATATGTTGAACTGTAATTAGGCTTAGGTTTATTATCGACGTATCTTTAAGAGTATCTTTGGTTATAATTTGCTCCAGCGAATGTATTGTAATTAGTATTATGTAATTTAAGCTGTTCTAAGTGCTGGATACGATTGCAACAGGCGGTAGATTAGACGCCTCGAAATGATCCTACAAAATCTTATTAAATAACATTGTTGATTGATTGAGATGTATCTTTGGACATATTTTTTTAAAGCATCTAGTGATGTCTGAATACACTAAACAAAAACTGTCATATCTGGGTTGTATGTTTCAATGTGTCTGTAGGCGTATCTATTGTTTAGTCTTTAGAAGTATATTTTAAAGTATCCAAAGTTGTCTGATTAATCTAAATAAAAAAGTCATACCTTTGGTTGTATCTTTCTATGTATCTATAGACGAGCCATGGACGTGTCTCTAGGAGTATCTTTTACAGAATCCAATGATGTCTGATTAAACAAAAAAAAACAGTCGTACCTTTGGTCGTATGTATTTGTAGAAGTATCATGGACATGTCTTTAGAAGTACCTTAAAGTATCAAAAGATTAAAATAAACAAATGTCATACTTGTGGTTGTATCTTTCGAGGTATTTCTCGAAGTATCTGCAGACGTATCTATGGAGGTATCTGTTAAAGTATCAAAAGATGTCTGATTAAAATAAACAAATGTCATACCTGTGGTTGTATCTTTCGAGGTATCTCTCGAAGTATCTGTAGACGTATCTATGGACGTGTCTTTTGATGTATCTTTAGATGCATCTTTGGAAGTATCCAAGGATGTGTCAGCGCTTGTATCCTGGTCAGTGTCACTGGATATCCTGAGTCGAGGCATCTTCTCATCACTTTCATTCAGCAAGTTTGCTATTGGGATATTCTCTGCGTCGGCTTTTTTCTGAAATTTTACACATACCAACGTTATAGAAATATATAAAACGATTGGACAACAAATATACGAAAACGGAGACCACATAGATAACTGGACACGAAATGTACAGGATTGGGTATTATGGAAAGAGATTTTTTTTTTTTTTTTATATATTTAGTGCATATTAATTTAGTATATGCTCTAAAACTATATTACAATCTAGCCTATGTAGGCTAATGAGTAATTTTATGCTAACTTAGTTTTATAAAATTAATTATTTTAAAGAATGTGTCCAATGTCACGTTTCTTACAGTTTCTATTTAAGGGGAGACACTGCGTTATTGTGTTCTTTGAAGTAGCACTTTCACTTACACTGACACTACTTTATACTATTTAACACTACACTAACTCAAAAGGTTTAGTTCTTTTCAGTCTTCTCACTGTTTTTGTGTTGTCTAGCAGCTGGATTGCCTCAAGGTTCACATGTTTATGAAGTCTTTGTTCATGAGCTTCTGCATGTTTTTTTATAACTTTATCAACGAACTCTATGTTAAGGTCCCTGTGGAGGTCGTCGTTCCTGATGTACCAAGGTGCATTCACTATATCCCTGAGTACCTTATTTTGAAAGCGTTGGATTATTTTGATGTTACTTTTTTTGGTACAGCCCCACAGCTGAATACCATAAGTCCATACTGGCTTCAGGACTGCTTTATACAACAGAATTTTGTTGTGTGTTGACAATGTTGACTGCCTTCCTAGGAGCCAGTACATTCTATTGTATCTAATATCTAACTCTTCCTTTTTCTTCTTGACGTGAGCTTTCCAGCGTAGCTTTGCGTCAAGAGTCATGCCTAGGTACTTCGCAGTGTTTTCATACGGTATAGGCTCATTGTTGATATATATAGGGAAATACTGATCTTTTTTATTTGTGAAGTTAATGTGCACCGATTTTGAATCATTAAGTTTGATTCGCCATTTTTTCGTCCAGTCCCAAATTTTGTTGACTGCATCTTGAGCCTTTTCTGCAGCGTCTGCATGTGTTTTTCCAACAGCCATTATAGCTGTATCGTCAGCAAACGTCGCAAGGGTATTATTTTCTAGATGAGGGATGTCGCTGGTGTATAATAGGTACAGGACCGGACCCAAAACACTTCCTTGCGGCACTCCGGCTTTAATTTTCTTGATTTCTGAGTAGGCATCTTCTTGCCTTACTCTAAAGACTCTATCCGTCAAATATGATTGCAGAATATCGGCGAATGGTTTGGGTAGAAGTTTTCTTAGTTTTTGTATAATACCTTCGTGCCATACCTTATCAAATGCTTGGGCTACGTCTAAGAAAATTGTAGAACAAACATTTTTGTTTTCAATGGCGTTCTCAATTACATTAGTAATTCTGTGGACTTGGTCTATAGTCGAGTGCTTTTCCCTGAAGCCAAATTGGTGGTCTGGAATAATTGCTCTTGTTTCTATGATCGGTTTAAGTCTTTTAAGCAGTAGCTTTTCGAAAAGTTTGGATACGATAGGTAAGAGTGAGATTGGCCTATATGATTTGACATCATTTGATGGTTTCCCTGGTTTCGCTATCATAATTACTTCAGCTACTTTCCATAAGTCGGGCACATATTTTAGCCTTAAAGCCGCGTTAATAAGGTTAGTCAGTTTGACCAGGGCTTTTCTAGGGAGGTTATGTAATATTTCACCCGGAATTAGATCAAATCCAGGAGACTTTCTTGGATTGATGTTTCTCTTGATTTCTTGAAAAACTTCTCTTGGCGAAACGTGTTTGATACATATTTCACCTAGTTCTTCTTCTATTTTACTGATGTCTTCTGTTTGGGTTTGACCTTCATTTGGTTGAAATATCGTTTCCAAGTGATCTGCAAACACTTTTGCCTTTTCTTCATTACTTACGGCCCATTTCATGTTTCCATTGATCATTGATCCCAATGGTGGGATCTGTGCCATTGGTCGTTTCATATTTTTGGTAGCTTTCCAAAGTGAGTAATTTGTACTTTTTTCAGCAGTCAACTTTCCAATGTAGGTATTGGTTAAGGTATCATTAAAGTGTTGTATTATCTTTTTTAGTTTTTTTGTCAAATTATTCAGCTTAGTTTTGTCTTGTGGGCATCTGGATTGATGCCATTGCTGCCTCTGTTTCCTTTTCTCATGTAAGAGTTCCAAAATCTCTTTTGGATAATGGTTTCTGGCAATCCGGCTTCTCAAATAAGGTGTATTTTTCCAGGCAGTCTGCTGTATTAGAGTTACAAAATGCTCAACTTCGGCATTCAACTGTTCCGGAGTCTTAAGTGGTACTCTAAGATTTAAGTTATCGTCTAGTTCTAATTTAAAACTCTCCCAATCAGTGTGTTTATTTACTAGGGTCAGAGTGTTTTCCTTAAATAATACTTTGTTTCTTATTTCTAGGTAGATTGCAGAGTGGTCCGAGCTCATATCATAACTCTGCTTTGTACTAAGATAATTGGCTGATAGATTTCTATGTATAAAAAAGTCAATCAGGTCCGGTTTTTTTTGTGGGTCGGTGGGCCAGTACGTTGGTGACCTTGTCGATGATACCTCGCATTTGAGTTCTTTTATGGCATTCATCAGTTCTTTTCCCTTGGTATTCGTTAAGCGGGAGCCCCAATGCGTGTTTTTAGCATTAAAGTCACCTCCTAATATGAACCTTTCCCCAAGTGATTGTAACAAGCTTAGGTAGGATTCTTTTTTTATATTGTACCTCGGTGGGCAGTATATACCAGCCACAGTCACAGGATACCTCTCTGTATAGATGCAGACAGCTACAGATTGTATATCTGGCTGTTCATGTTTCTTTACTTCATGATGCTTTATGTGTTCTCTAACAATTACAGCACTTCCGCCTTTGGCTTTGTTATCTGGATGAATTGCGTAGTATACTTTGTAGCCTTTGAACTTTGCATAGGATTGTTTTGTAAAGTGTGTTTCTGATATGAGGCACACATCTACATTTTCCGTATCAAGAACTACTTGTAGCTCATTTTGATGATTTTGAAGCCCGTTACAGTTCCAGGCCATGATTTTTATTGAGTTAATCATTTTTTAGTCCTTGCAATAGCTAATTTGGCGCTATTTTCTATTTTCTTAAGACGCTCATCAAATAATGTCATAAACTTGAGTATTTCATCTAACTTATTGTTGTCAGAGCTTTTGGCAGGTTTACTGTACTGAACAGTTGGGCTAGTTCCGGATGCAGCTATTTGAGCATAAGAAACGTTTTTTGTCTTACTTTGTGGGTTAGGCGTAGCTCTCGGCCCACGAGTCTGTTGTTGAGTAGATGTCGTCTTAACCGTTGTTGCCTGCTGCTGGCGCACGATTGTTGGTTTTTTGTTGGTGTTATTACGCATCTTTTGCATTTCTTTAGCTATCATGCATCCCCTGTAATTAGCCGGATGTGGCTCTCCGCAGTGTACGCATTTTGGTTTCTGTTCTGCGGGTTTGGTGCAGTCTTTGGTAAGGTGTTTGCCTGTGCATTTTACACATCTCGGTTCTTTGGCGCAATACTTATGTGTATGTCCGTAGACTTGACACCTCTTGCACTGCGGGATAAGTTTTGTGGATCGCAGGGGTTGAATGTCAACAACGCATCCCAGTATGTGCTTAATTGCATAAACTTTGCTGATTTCTTCAGCGTTGCTGAAGGTTAGGATAAACAAGTTGAGAGGCTCCTTTGTCTTCCAACTCAGCTTGTTCACTGCTTCTTTAACCTGGAATCCTTGTTTTATAAGGTCTTCAACTATTCTCTCTGGTTGGCAGGAAGATGGCAACTTCTTAGCTACAACTCTAATCGGTCTATCTTGCTTGTTTTCATATGAATGCCAAAGGCAGTTGTTTTCCGACAGCGACTTGGTAATAGATCTATACGCTTCATCGTTGTAGGCGTTTATTTTAATGCTATCACCGTTAAGGGTTTTAGTGGCGAAGGAGCCTGCAGGCTGGCTCATCGTCAAGGAGTCATAAAAATGTTGATAATTGTTCACGCCATCCACGATGATGGGGGGTGGCCGAGGAACCTTTTTTGTTTTTTCGGTGGTAGAAGCTGCTTTCTCTTCTTGGGGCGAGAGTGTAGGTGACGTGTTCAATTTTCTTTTTTTCCTTGACTTCGTTCTGATCCACTCTGTTTCTCTGGCTAATTCTTCTTCATCTGTAGCGTATTCAGTACGTTCCGTTGGAGTTTCCGTGTAAGATGTTGATGGAATTGGTTGGGGTTCTACTGCGCATTTTAATTGCTGCTGCAGGATATTAATTTGACTCTTCAAGTCCGCTACAAGGCTCTGAAGTTTTATTCTTTCTTGCTTTTCTTCTAGCCATTGCTGGTATTCTGATTCGTAGCGCTCAGATATTTTTTTATGTTCTTGGAACAGAAAATGTTCGGTTTCTGTTACAAGTTTGACTTGAGTTTTTTTTGTAGACATTGTTGCGGCAAGTATGTTATCGCCTTAACAAGTTAGTCTGATATCGACATAGATGCCTACACGCGATGAGTAATGTAGGTCATCACCGCGGTCAGCCATTTGTCGACGGCAGGTTTGTTGTGATGCCGTCAGCACTTTGCAAAACTGTCGGAGCGCGATTACGCGGCCGCGAGTAGTCTCAGCGAAAATCGAATGATCACTGATGGAAAGAGATGGAGGAGGGCTTTATCCAGCAATGGATAGCCCCTAGTAATTTAAAATTAGAACTATGAAAAATTAATATATTCACTAATAAATCATTGATAATAATGTTATAATATAAATTGTATATCAGATAATAATAGAATATTGTAAAATAATTAGATACATTAAAATGGAAAATTATTTGGTACTGTAAATAAAATGAATATTGTAACTACTAATAGATATAAAGGCTATTTTTATTTTATAATGTTATAGAATGCCTGGGATGATCCCTAATCCTAATCCTTTCTTAGTGCACCACTACGCTACATAAGACTTATTAAGAGTAGTAGTTCCATGTCAAAGGCCTCGTCCGGGGAAGGAATACCACTATACCTAGTTCACCCGCCAAGCAGCATTGATGTGTTCCGATTTGAAGGGCATGGTTGCCGGTGAAATTACGGCCACACGGGGCTTAACACCATTATGCGTAAAGATGATGGGCAGAATGCAGTCAGAAAAGACCTACGCAGTAAGGCGCGATACGGGCTTAGCCTAGTGTGAGGATCAACATATAATATTTGTTTGTCAATCCTCTCTACACAAACCTATTAAGTATGAAATAATGTATTACTATGCTTTAAGTTCTATATTTTTTAGTTTTATATTTTTAGTTTTAAAGAAATTGAATACTCAAAAAGAACAGAGTTTATGAGTGAACTCTGTTCTTTTTGAGATGAGATTAAAAAGTTAAGTTATGCGTAAGTATGTATTTAATTGTTCTTCTAATATTTTATCAATCAGACCTATATAGGTATTCTTTTAGTTTCGTTTTGAATAAAATTACAGAGTCACAGGTTTAAAAAATAAGGCAAGTTATTAAATAATTGTGCTCCTTGAAACATAATACAACACTTTCCGTAATTTCTGCTAGGTTTTCTTAGTTTAATTTCGTTATTTGTATATTTGTATTCTCTACTATTACCTAATACCTCTACTTCTAGTACTTCTCCATTTTTAATTTTCATTTCATTGCCGCTATAAAAAAATATAAAATTGAACCCATATGCGGGTCAACAATAGACAGTTTTTTTTTAATTGTACTGGGACATGCTTGGCCTTAATCTCACCTTATATTCAAGTAATGATAAGGCCGAAGGTGGAAACGCACTTCACCTGGAATTTTCAACTGTCTGAGGAACTACTTTATGCCGAAACACAATATTATAATTGTTATGGGATGGCTTACGTACCAACATCTGCTTTAGAGTCCGTGGCGAGGGCAGGTCGGACTGACGGGCGACGACAGGGAAGGCCCGTTCTGAGAGCCTGCTGGACGACGCTGCACAGGCCTCCACCCACAGCGGGGACACGAGGGTGCTGGCTAGGGCTCTGCCCCGGGCGCGTGTGCTCCTGTTACCACCTGAAATATGGCGATTAAAAGATATGTACGATACAAACATTTCTAATACAATATGATTACTGGATTCTTATTGTGTGTGGTGACCAACATCTGTGGGGTGTATTGTGCATCCCCCATGGTTTTAACTAACCCCATCCCAGCCAGCCGTTCCTTGAAGTATGTTATTGTATAAACAAGCCTCATAGCTCAGTTGGTAGTAACTCTGCCTTCTGCGCTGTAGATTGTTCGATTCCCACCCAGGACAAACATTTGTGTGATGAATTATAGATGTTTGTTCTGTGTTTGGGTGTTGGATCATAAAATAGTAAAGAAAGAAAGAAAGAAAGAAAGAAAAGAGATTTATTTACAACAACGTATGTATGGATTTACAAAATAAAAAGTATTCAGTAATAAGTAGATAATAAGTATTCAATCCGTAATCTAGTTCCCATATATATTTTTTTATTTACGATGGGTCGGCGGCTCTTGACCACGAAACTTACATAGGTAAGAATGAGATCTACGATGGAGCGAGCCTACCCAGAAAGTGCCTATAAACACAAGGAGGTGCATGACCTTCATCTCACTTAATTTTTCAAGTTATGATAAGGCCGAAGGTGGAGGCGCACTTCACCCGGAATCCTCAACAAACCGAGGAACTGGCTATCTTACCTCTAAATGCCGGAACACAACAATTTTAGAATTGTTGTTATGGCGACAGAATTAGGTAAGATGGTGGTAGCTAGCCGGGCGGACCCAAACAAAGTCCTACCACTAACCAAACCAAGCACAATATATTGTACTCCCCATGGGGATCGAACCCTGGACCTCTGGATCTGAAATCGGTGGGTTGAACCACTAGACCACAGAGGCGGTTCGAATAATTCGTTGTGAACCAATTGTGGATTGTTACTCACCCTGCGCCCATATAAGATGTGTGATGAGAGGGCTCCACTCCGGCATGACCGAAGCCCCCATAGCCGCGAGCGCAGCCCGGAGCGGCAGGGCCCGGCTCTCATTACCCACTTCCACCAGCGCTACAACTCCGCGCAGGGCTTCCGAGGGCGAATGAGTGTTAGATTGCTGAAATTCAAAGTGATGAATGCCGAAAAAAAAAAAAAACTGAAATTATAGACGAATATATGTCGAATTGGTTTTTGGTTAGTGGAAGGGCCGCCTCTGTGTTCAAGTGGTTCAACCCATCGATTTCAAATCCAGAGGTCCCGGGTTCGATCCCCATGGGGAGTACAATATATTGTACTTGGTTTGGTTGGTGGTAGGAATTTGTTTAAGTCCGCCTGGCTAGCTACCACCATCTTACCTAATTCTGTCACCATAATCACATTTCTTAAAAAAAAATGTTGTGTAGCGGCATTCAGAGGTAAGATAGCCAGTTCCTCAGTTTATTGAGGATTCCGGGTGAAGTGCGCCTGCACCTTCGGCCTTATCTCAACTTGTTACCAGGTGAGATGAAGGACAAGCGCTTCCCCATTGTCGGAAGAAAACAGCATCTCTTCTGATGAGCAGGACGAAGGCCAGTCACAACAGCATCCTAAAAACCGTGGCGGAGCATTGTCTGTCTCCCATGTGGACACAATTTGCAAAATGTGTTGCACCTGTCTGTGGGTATGATGCCTGATTGGATGTAATTTAAAATTTATAAATACAAGGTAACATAATCTAATACTTAATGTGAATTTGTAAGCTAATTTATCTTATCTTTAGTAGTTCGCCTCTACTTTTTTAATAAGTACTGGTAAAGAAAGGATCTCGGTGCCTTCGTCTGTTTTTCCACACTAGTAGTATTTTTACAGCCTTTGAGTTCAAGTCCAAAGTGAATGGTTATTTATAGACAAGTGTGCTCCTTCTCTGAATCTATACTTGTTTTTTCTCAAGGGAGCTGATGGTCAAATGCTTGGATATGCCTTCAGGAATCAAGAGTTTTATTTGGATCTATTTTTAACAAAACGCGCGAGAATTCGTGAGCGTCCGTTTCACTCACGCACGCGCGCCTTAATTTTTTTTTTATACACGTATTAATACATAGATAAGCATTGACTCACCCTATTAAGTCTTCCAACAGGCACATGAGGTTTGAAATCAGTTTTAACAGGTTTCTTGACAATTTTAACATTAGTCTGCTTTTTATTCAACACATTAGTGTGAAGTCTTGTTGGTTGCGAATTTGATTGTGAGTTAGGTAGCGAGTTTGGTTGTGAGTCAATTTCTTTGAGGGCAGACCATTCTTCTCTGAGTCTTATTCTGGCAGCAATGGCTGAGCGTCTCTGAAAATAATATTACAGTGTATTTTTATGAAACATAGGTATACATATTTATTATAATACAAATAAACCATATTTTTATATTTGAAATAGTTCAGTTCTTGACCTTGTTGAGGCCTTCAATGGAGCTAATTTACAGATTGAATGGATCAAGCATTCAAGAGATAAGAAATTGCAGTGTTTCCACCTCAATATCTCACACTACCCCTAAAAATAGAAACTAAAATCTCTTTATATTTTATTTTTAAGCTCTGCCTTTTGTGCTGTTGGCTGTAAGTTTGAATTTCACCCAACAACTAGCTAGGTATAAATAACTATATTATGTTCTAAGTTACATCTAAAATCTTGTTCCCAAATTACAAGCAATGCTTAGTTTGGGGCTAGATAGCGCTGTGCAAAATGAATGCCATGTAAATCATTCAAGAGTTATGCCAAAACCTGGAGGGTTTTGCCATGCATGGCGGGCAGATTGCTGATTGCAGTAAAGGTGTACATAATATTCAGAAGGCAGCTGCTGCCCTTCTTCTGTTGAAATCCTATAGTTGGCTATTACAAAATCCATGGGCTGTGTTGGAGGGGTTGATTCTTAAGCCACCACTGCCATGGTCATTACAAACAGTAGGACCCAATTATAAGCTTTCAAGTAAGCTGCATACAATCATAGCTATCCTCTGAACATTAATATGAATGTTTAATTACAAACAATAATAAGTGTAAGTTATTTATAAATATTGAATAGTTTGAACATAACAATTTCAGACGAGAATATTTCCTTATTTCATATACATTTTAGCTTTGGAAAACCACATTTGGGGTTTTTATTTTATTTTTAATGTAGATGTGAAACAATAGGCTCAGTACAATTAAACATCTACCTACAAGGTGTGTCGACTATGTTTGTCTTTTGTGTAAAATTAGTTTTACTTCTACTGCTCTGCATAGCAATGAGAGTTTATTATATGCTAATTTGAATGGTTGTTATACTTACCAAGCCAGCAGCAGTCCTGTTATTTTCTTTGTTCATGCTTATATACCCCAATCACAATCACACCACAGAACACTAAAAACAGTTGAGCACGAAATTAGACTGGATATTGCTGAGAATAACTTTAAAAACTTGTCTGATGGTTTAGAGTAAATAATACCTTTTATTGAAAACTTTGATTCATTGGTCAGACATCAACTAAATTAAGAATAGCAGGGAAGTTGCTATTTGTACAAGCCTTCATACACTAGGTATGTCTTCAATTAGAGGCAACTTAGTAAAACACATGATTCTGATTCACTACCTATCAAATAACATATAAATGAAAAATAAATTACTCGATTAACAATAACAAAAAAACAACAACAATAACACGACACGAATCAAAGAGAAAGAGAATACAAAACCTAGAACATAATAGTAGTCTGTGTACGAAACTCCGAAACAAATTCCAAAGAGTATACTCTGAATATAATCACTGTACATTTGCAGGTAAAAAAAAACAACTACCCGACGTATTAAACAGAATTTTATTTATTATTTACGTTTATTCATATTTTATATAACTTTTAAGAAAAGTAAATAATAATTTCTTCGTAAAATTATTAATCGATAAATAAATAAAGTTTTAGCATCGAAATTCGTCAACACCGTCACGGCGATATCAAAGTGAAGGTAGTTCGTTGTGAGCGTACCTAAAATTACGCGGCCTGCAATACCGCGCCCGCTTCCTCAGTTTAGAGCAAACTACGGAGTGAGGCGCACGTCAGCATTACTCGCGCTCCGAGGACAGAAAATTGCTTTGAGTGTCCACAAAAGTTGTTAAGACAAAGTTGCGTCATTCCCGTCAGGCAGTGGTTCAAAGTAAGTACTATACTATAAAGTAAGATAACATTAAGATTGATTTTAACAAGAACTTAATTATAAGTGAAGATATTTACGACAATAGGTATCATAGTATTATTATTAATTTTCTAGAAAAATCGTTGTAACGTCCTAATCGTCATCACCATACGCATCATCACCGTTTACAAATAATGAGCGGTGATGACGTCATGTGTATGGTGATGACGATTTGCTTAATTTGTCATATCTAGTTTGCTTAAAAATTACACTAAAAGAGCCACTGGCCACTAACAGAATTGTTTTTCTTTCAGATTCCGACAATCAATGAAAGAATTATGTTTCCATGTTGTATCGTACGCTTAGAATTGTACCTACTAACATAACTGTTTACTTTCAGATCACAAATATGAGTAATAGAAAGCGAAGTACAGAAGTTTAGTTAGAAGAACAGAAAATAGCTATATGTAGAAAATATGTTACCATGAAGCAGGATCCTGAATTGTATGAATTTATGAAAGAAAAGAGAAATTAGGACAGTTCGAATCAAATCAATAAATGAAAAATGTCCAAGAAAGCAGAGTACAGCACAAGAAATTGCGTGAAGCAGCTAAAAGATATCAGAAAAAGAAGGAAAACTAAGCAAAATAATAAAAAACACTATCAAACTACTTAGAACCAATATTGATTAATCCCGATGATAGTGATGAAACTAATACCATCAATCCACCAAACAACAAACTAATATCATCAAACCCACTAACTTGCAATGCAGCTGCTCAATTAGTTGATTACTAAAAAACTGAACATGATGATTATGTGTTAATCAATATTTATTAAGAAAAAATACTCATTAAAAGTACCTCTGTATGACTGATTACCAAAAAACTGTCAGAATTTCAATTTACATAAAAAATCAGCTTATCTAAGAATGTTTTTTTTATATTTCAAGAGTGTTGATTGAATAATTAAAAATGAAATTTTTCTAAAATTTAGTTGTATTTAATTATTTATGTAATAAGTGTTTTTTTTGTTATTGTAGAAGTACTAATTAGTAGCATGTAGTAAATTACAAAAAAACTGACTAAATTTGTAATTACTTCAAAATATGATTATGTGTTAGTTTGTTATTAAAAGGAAATGTATAATAATGAAAAAAAAGAAATTAAGAACAAGTAGTAGTAAGATGACATCTTTATGACTGCTATTCAAAAAAACTAATTTGAAATAACATAAAAATGAGATAAGTTATGTAAGAGAAAAATGTGTTAGTGTTATTTGAATTAAGAGTGTTGTTTGAATTATTTAATGAGTTGATTTCTTTAAATTTAGTTGTTTTTAATTTGACATTAATGTAAAAAGCGTCATCACCATACAGACGAAATCATCGCCATCCATAGATAAATCATCGCCATACCACAGTCATCATTACCATCTCACCTTTTCATATAAATATGCAGATCTACGCATCAAATGTTGGTCTAAACGCAATTTAGTAACATATTCGGTCTCATACAATGTTTTTTTATAGTTTAACTAGGATTCCAATGTGTTTCCATTTTTTTTTAAATTTTTGTTTGAAGAAATTAATCTTGTGTAAATCCACCCTGTGACGAATGCAGTCTCTCTCTCACATCGTTCTGCATGAATAGCAAAATTGAACGAATAATAAAACCATCCTTTGATCGTAGTTTAAATAATTTTATTTTTGCGAAATAATCTCCGTGGTACAATATTGAATACTTTAGTATCTCTGCGTATATTATTTGTGTGTATTTTCAATTACTATCTATTATTTTACTATCTATTTTGTGTTTATTTTAATGTGTTTATTATTTTATTTTATAGATTTTCCCCTCATACATTTTTCTATGATTTTATATGTTTTAAATGTTATTAAATTTTAATTTTAAATTTTAAATTTAAATGTTCTCTCACTGATATTCTGTTGGGTCACAACAGAATATCAGCGCTGACCTGTGTTACAGTGAGGCATAATACTGAGTTGTGTCCTATTTGCTGCTGTAGCACACAGCACAAAATGTATTCACTTATTACCTACTCGTTTTTCTGTTTCACAATTTCATTCTGTTATGTTTGTGTAAGTATGTGTGTTATAATAGTAAATAAATGAATGTCTATGTCTATGCGTAGTCTGATGCTCAAACGTAGGTAGGTATACAATTTCCGAAAAAAAAACAAACATTGAAATCCTGCAGCAAACTTCTTCCACTTTTGTTTTTTTTTTCCTCAACATTTTGAATAGAATTAAATCCTTAGTGTGTTTTTTTAAATTTAATTGAAATCCGTTGATAAATAACGCTACAGCAAACTTCCCCCTTTCCCCCCGATCAAAAATCGCGAGCGATTAAAAAAAATCCAATGAATCAAGGACCATGTGTGCCAATTTTTATCAAAATCAGTTGAAAAATGCGACCTGGGACTGATCTCCATTGGCTTAAAATTAGCTTCATGAGAACTAGAAACGATTTTTACCGTCAAATGTACTGAACGGATAGGTTTCATAACATGTGTACACTTTTTTTAGGCGCGAGAACAAACCGACAGCCGATAGACAGCAGACAAAAGCATTTTTGGCCAATCTCGAAACTGAGATGCTTCGCTCGCTCAGTACCTATTATGTAATTATGTGCTCAATAATGAAAAAAAAAAAATTACACAATATTCATTGTTTACCTATATATGTAAAAGTACCTAGGTAGTACAACTAAGTTTAATTCGTGCTTTGGACTTCAAATAAACTCTTTAGGGTAAACCCTTCCTTCAATGGCTCGATAGCAAGGCCTAAATATGGGCTATACACTGGCTGTATTTCAGATTCTACTTTATGTTGTGCCAGTTGAGATGCCAAGTACAGATTTGGGCCCATTTCACCTCTAGGTTCTCCAATTTCTTCTAACGCATCGATATCGTCTTTTACCGGTTTAGTAGTCTGCAAAAAAAAAAAAAAGATTTATGAGACTCTTCTATTTAGGTAGGTACATATTGAAACTATTAGGGCCAAGGCAGGTGTATCAAGCTCACAACTCAGTTGGTACTAGCTCGGCAGTGCACGAAACCACAACCTACAGTGCTGAAGGCATTCAGCACATTAGGTTGTGGGTTCGATTCCCACCCAGGACAAACATTTGTGTGATGAATATGTATAAAAGTATTATATCCGTAATCTAGTTCCCATATTACCAACTTTGCTCAGTTTGGGACTAGATGGCGCTATGTGAAATTAATGTCTTGTTATTAACTCTATGCAAGCATCGCAAATAAAAGTGACTTTTGATTTGATACCTACCTGCCATATAACAATAAGTAGGTATATGGGTAAGTATAATAAGTTTATAAACGCCTGTAATGCGACTGGCATTTCCTAGCGGTGATGGCTGGTAAAAAAAATCCACAGATATTATGTTACAATATGTAGGTACCTCATGATCCCAGTACATTTCAACCCCGAAGATGGGCCTCTCATTATAAGCCTGGTGCAAAGCTTGGAGCTCCATCAGCAAAGGCCGCAGCCGCTCAGCCGGATCAGCTCTGAAGCCCAGCACATAGCCTCCTGATGATGGACGGACCACGAATACCAGGGCTTGGCCGAATTTCGAGTCCCGGATCGACACCTAAAAAAAGTAGGTATCTATATCTATATTATATGCAGGGAAATAAGTAAAAATTTGGTAAAATATTCTCTTAAAAAATCTGATTATGTTGGAGTCGTTCCACAACTCGTAATGATTTCGTACCGAATGGTGTGTGTTGGGGAAACACAATAATAATATATTTTCCGTTCTGCAACTCGTACCATTTGTAAAGGTGGGTGTTTTAGTAGGTACAGTCAAAAACAAATATGCTAGTAAAATACTTCAATACTGATTGGAAATAGCAGTGCAAGATAAATAACATTACAATCAATAAATTAAATAAATCAAATCATTCGGTACGAGTTGTGGATCGACTCTGCCTGTGGGTCTGTTCTTCTTTCGTTTCGTTTTCGTTTTGTGAGAAGACAGTGGTTTACGGTACGGATGGATTCAATTTTGAACGCGCTTTTATTAGCTTCACTTTAATAATGTAATAAAATCTTGGAAGTCAATTTTAACCTATTTCTCATTGTCGTATCGAAATGAAACTTTGGATGTATTAGGTATGTAGTTCGAGTGACATAACTGGTATCCTAAAGATGGAGCCAGGAGATGGATAGTGTTACTCCTGTGCTACTCTTCATCGGTTACTGTTTTATTTTGTTTGTTTTTGTTCTGTTTTCAATAATAATTGACGTTTGTTTTTTTTTATTTATTTTTAAAAGGAAATTTACAAACGTCAATACAGACGAAATAGTACGAAAAACGTAGCGTGTTTTTTAGTTTTTTAAACGAGGACTTAAACTACTTAGGTACATATTAACTTATTATTATTTTCGTTACCTATAGAACAAGTTTGTGACCTCTTTCTTGGGTAAGCTCACAAAATAAGTAAGTATATAGAGATGGTAAGGCATGGTTATCTGTTGACCTTGGCCTTGCCCTCTTGGCTTGCCAGAGCCGATACACATTGGGGACATTTTGATGAAGATTGCCGAACACAAAAGCAAAAGGTTAAGTAGTTGTGATTGGGGTGAGCAGGATCGTTGAACCTTAGTCAACCGTCCTCGTCCCTCCCCTTGACATTCTCACAGATCCACATATGGATAAGGATTCACACATATGGATAAGGATTCACACCCGGGATCAACACACCGAGCGCTGGACCCACTCTACCGAATGTCGACAGGCCAAGCAGCGCTACCGACTAACACGACGACTCCTAAACCTTAAAAGACAAAATCTCCGCTACCGTGCCACTAAATAAACACTTGTTCACCATTGGAGCAACGGACAGCCGAAGGTGGTGTCTAGCCGAAGAAGCATCAGCTGCCCACGTAGTCCTGGAATGTGTGGAACGACACACAATACAACGAAAGGAAATCCTCAACAATCCGAGGTCACTCCGTGAAGCCAGTGACGACCCCAGGAATATTCTGCGCTTCTGGTCGGAGTTAGGCTGGCTATACTAGCCTGACTATTCCTCACGAACAATGGACTATTTAGGTTTCTAAGTGCGGAAATGAGAGTCTTTTTACATTTAAATTTACATATACTTTAGTCAACGGATACTGGCTGAATTATCCTATCGCTGATGAAGGACCTGTAAAGGTCCGCTTGACTCTCACCACCGTTCCGTCGGTGCGCGGGAGTCCCAATGCTGAGGAACTTCTAGAAGTTCCTCAGCATTGGTGGCCTAGGCCAGCTTCCTTCATCGTAGCTCATCCTCATGCCTAGACGAATCTCAAATTCAAGACCTTACCCATCTCTTTTATTTTATTTTAATATTGTACTACAGGGATGTGCTTGGCCTTTATCTCACCTGATTTTCAAGTTAAGATAAGGCCGAAGGTGGAAGCGCACTTCATCTGGAACCATCGACAAACTGAGGAACTAAAAAATCAAAAATGTATGAGTTAGTAAAGGTTACTTACACTTTCCATAGTGATGTAAGGCATGGTAACATTGAAGGCATCATTAACATCAGCGTACCATACGATTCTCACGTTAGTTACCACGAGGGTGCCGAGGTTTCCAGAGTCACTAGACAGATTCCAAATTCCTTGTTCATTCAGGCTTATCTATAAAATAATACATTTGTCTGAAAATATTTTTATTTACCACATAGGAGCACAGGATATTAATTTCGCAACGCCATGTAACCCTAAAACTAAGCAAAGCTTGTAATATGGGTACTAGATTACGGATTGAAGAGATAGAGACTGATAGAGATACTTTTTTGTAAATACATTATAATACATTAATAACACCCAAATACAGAGAACCCATCTTCTATATTCATCACACAGAGCAAAAGGCGGAGCTACTACAACTGAGCTGCAAGGCTTCATTAATGTTGGTACTTAAAATACTGATATTGTTTATACTTTTTCATGGCGAAGCATACGCAGCTGTTTATTATGGATTAATGCGCCTCGTAACTTTAAGTCTCGATACAATCTGGACCCAACGTATGCCCTGAAAAAAAAACAACGGATTTACATCTAGATAATTTATTAACGGATAAAACAAATACAACAGAATTTCACTTCACACAGAATCCTCCAGAATGTGGAACAGGGACGCTACCGCCGACGGCGAAGCCGATCTCCATTGATGGCTTTAAATTAGCTTCATGAGAACTAGAAACGATTTTTACCGTCAAATGTACTGAACGGATAGGTTTCATAACATGTGTACACTTTTGAGATGGGAAACGCCATTTCGGATATGACACATACCTAAATCGGTAAAAATCGTTTCTAGTTCTCATGGAGCTAATTTAAAGCCATCAATGGAGATCGGCTTCGCCGTCGGCGGTAGCGTCCCTGGCTATCTTACTCATAAATTTAACTTTTTGGTCTAGTGGTTTAACCCACCGATTTCAGATCCAGAGGTTCCGGGTTCGATCCTCAGGAGGAGTACAATATTGTGTTTGGTTTGGTTGATGGTTGGAATTTGTTGAAGTCCGCCTGGCTAGCTACCACCATCTTAACTAATTCTGTCGCCATAACAACAATAATTATTTGTTGTGTTCCGGCATTTAGAGGTAAAACAGCCAGTTACTCAGTTCCTCAGTTTATTGAGGATTCCGGGTGAAGTGCGAAGGCAAAGAAAATCCCCGTTCAACAATAAAAAATAAAACTTATAAGCATTAGGTATGATTCCCGTTTATGACCAATCACTTGCCAATAGATGGCGTTACAAACTTACTTGTGGACACCAGCAACAGAAGTGTAATGCCGGATACAGTTTGGAGAGAGATTGGTAAATATGAACTCATATCTGCTGGTTTTATACTGTGCGAGTGCGTATAGCGCTTGCGTGGTGCCTCGAAGACCTGAGTTGACGACTTTTGTGCTGACCGATACAATGCAGTTTAGACCTACCGCTGGAAAATATGTATTTTGTGTAATAATAAATTATACGCTTAATACCTAATACTTACAGCTAAATAACGAATACGCTTGTATTTTTTTTTACGGGACATTAATTTTACACTGCGCCATGCGCCCCAAACTAAGCATAGCTTGTAATAATGGGAACTAGATTACGGACAGAATACTTAAATACTTTTAGTAAATTATACATACACTAAGTATATGATACAACACCCAAACACAGAACATACATCTATATCACACAAATGTTTTTATTAGGTAAACAGGTTATACATTTTGTTGGCAGCCAATGCTACCTTGCAAATTGCCGAGGTGGTTGCGTCTTAAGAATCAACCCCTCCAACTCAACCTGGATGCCGTAAAATCCGACTAAGGGATATCACCAGAAGGGCAGCAGCTTCCGTCTGTGTATTATCTGCACCTTTACTGCGATCACCAATCCGCCTGCCATGCGTGGTGATTATGACAAAACCGAAAAACCTCCAGCTTTGGAGGAGGTTCTGTCTACCAGTGATCACTAATGGGCTGTTGATGTTGTGCAGCCCATGCATGAGTACGCTTCCGTCTGGTACTGGTCTGGACCAGTTGAGTTACCAACTTATGAACCGTTTGTAATAGTCCTTATGTAACCTTACTGCTTCCCTAGTAAATATTTTTATTTGTAAACATTGTTTGTATATTATAAATAAAAAGTCTTATGAAACATGTTCTATAATGTTAGAAAGTATTTTTACAATGCATGTAGGTAGGTACCTACAACCTAAGCGCTTTGTGTAAGAAAAGTTAGCCTAGATTAAAGTACCCTTACTTTGTAACCATTCACGCTAGTATCGTAAGCAAGATCGAGCCCGCTTCGTTAAAAAAAAAACAAGGTGTGTGGTATACACAATAGAAGTAAAACTTTTGTATTACAAGGAAACATTTTAATTATCTCCCATCAACCCGACACAGGTCCCTATTAAAAGTTTCACTTCAAAAATATACCAACAAGTAGTTATAAATAATTACAATGTTATGTTATGAGGTCCAAGTAATATGAGTAATACTCACATAAATTAATTCTAGGCGATGCCAAGGAGTGCCAAATGATTCTCAGGCTGGTAACGACCATTCGTCCTCTGGAACCACTATTCCCTTTGGTGTCTTCTATAGGTTCTATTCTTTCGAAAATTTTCTCTCCTGGTCTAAGTTTTAAGTGCCTGAAAATATGAATACCATATAATACCACCTTTCTTCTCAATAAAATGATTTGTTATAAACTTACGTGAATGGAAGATCAAATAGAACTTCTTTATCTTCCCAAACAGCGCCAATTTTATTTTTGTTGGACATTGTTTTGAATTTTTAGAATGTATTTGTGTCGAAAAAACAAGTGCCGATCTTGATATATTTGTTATGTTGCATTATACGTTGCTATGGTTACCGAATTATAGTCACCATTTTAGTAGCAAATTAATAATCTACCATTTTGGTAGAAAATGATTACATAGACTTATTTAAAATCTATCTATAGATATCATATCTCATCCAGACATCCTTTGGAACCATTAGTAGTTTTTAGAAAAAGTTTGTACAATGTGTTATCATTGGTCCCTATTATTTATTCCGTGTCGAGCCAAGCTGGTTGAATGTTTTCAGGTAGGTAGGTGCTTATGCCTACCTACTATGAGGTTCCTTTTAGTAAAGGTCTATCTATATTATTTATCTTTAACCCTTTTAGTCCCAAAGTGCCCATCAAAAGCCTATTAATTTGAAAATTAAATCAGATCTTGTTAACTATTGAAGCACGTTAAGATGACATCTAAGACCCTCTCGGTCGTAAAATGATTAACACAACAAAAAGATGGACGCTCATTTTAATTATCTACTTAGCTTTAATGGATGCTAAAAGGCATAAAATTTTAAGGGGTGTCTGATTAAGTTAGCAGTTACAAATATGTATGGGCATAAGTATCTAATGTAAGGATGTGGTGCGAAAGCCCACTGTGGGTCATGGACCTGTCCCAAAGCCTACCACGGAGTATAAAGCGGAGATTTACCATATTTACCACCGTATTACAAGCTCAAGTATTCAGTTAACCCTTAGTCTCCTCTAAAAACCAGTATTGATACGAAAAACAGCATTGCTACGAAAAACAGTATTGCTACGAAAAACAGTTTTGCTACGAAAACCAGTATTGCTACGAAAACCAGAATTGCTACGTACTGCTACGATAGTCGTAGCATCGAGCTATGAGCGCAGGACATTGGTACATATTAAAAACAAAGCCATAAAACATTCATAAAATGTTCTATGGCTTTGTTTTCAATATCTGCGCTATGAAACCAAAGTCAAGGACAAGGATATAATAACCTTGTGGATACCTGTTGTACTATAACTTATTCCGTGGCGCATGCAAGAGTAGCAATGGGTTACGGAAGCGTAACATAGTGTTGCGAAAGTTACGATTCCAAGGATCCATCATTGGTTCAAATTAATGATATTTCTCAGATTGGAACACAAAGCCGAGCAATAAAATATGTTCAATCTAAGTTAACCTCCAGGACTTGAGCCTTGAAACCACTTGAAACAGTGAATTGAAGTTGCCAACTTTACGGCATTCGGTTCAATCAGATAAAATTAAATTTGTACAAGACGTTTCAGCAGTAAGCTTGTGAATTATGACGGAGTTCCAAAGGCGTAGTTTATATAATCAAGGTTGGTAACTAGTTTTTCTGGTAATGATTTCGGAACAGGCAAGTGGCTTATAACTTACTTACATATTCCGTTGGGTATGGATAGATGTTTATTTTTCTAAATACATAATTTACCTACTCATATCTGTGGATTTTGTGAAAAATTATAGCTACCTATCTAAATAAACTTAGTAAATATGAAAGTCTTCATGTTTTTTTTAATATTGTTATGTAAATTATGTTAATATTACGGTTTATTTTGTAAGTAGGTATGGATTGTGATATAGTAGGTACCTATTCCTTCTGGTATATATAAAATGGTAGTCTGACTGATATATCAACGCACAGCTAAACCGCTAAACCTAGACTTGAAATTGCTAACATAGATATCTAATACTATTTAGGCCGGGCGGTGGTTGGAAAATTAGTAACGTGTATCGGTGTTGTTGGTAGCGAACACCGTAAGCTTTTTTGATTCTGAATATTCATCATTTTCCATAATAAAACAATTACATTTACACTATTTACACACTAGTTTTATAAAATAACTTAATAAGATTACAATAATATAAACACATAGA
This sequence comes from Venusia cambrica, assembly GCA_951394065.1. Classification (NCBI taxonomy): domain Eukaryota; kingdom Metazoa; phylum Arthropoda; class Insecta; order Lepidoptera; family Geometridae; genus Venusia; species Venusia cambrica. Next base: position 4,175,513 of record OX596057.1, read on the forward strand.
GAGAGAGACAGTAGTAGTTTGTAGGGTAAACTACACTAATATAATAATTTGGTGTGAGTAGACTTGTGTAATAATACCTACTCAAAAGCAACCCAGACAGATTTTAAACCCGCAACTTCTAACTTATAAGTGCTCTATAAAATAGAAACCTTTTTAGAAAATTACCTGCTAAAGTTAGCAAAGAAATTATCCTGACAAAATTTGCAAAAAGGCCTGGTCATATGACCCAAATCAAACTAACATCTAACACCAGGATTAAAACAAACCAAAAGTGCCACAAAATTGTAAAAATCGGTAATACTTTTTTAATTGGCACCGATTTCACGCATCTGAGCTTTTAACTTTGCGTACCGGAGATGAAATATTAAAGATCTCAAACCGTCAGGAACATTGAGGTCTGAACTTTATCATCAACAGTCGACAGCCGACAGCCGACAGTAAACTTGTTTTTTTATTTTATTGAGAAGCGCTTGGCCTTTATTTCCCCATGTTACTCGTTCATTACCAAGATACATTACCAGCAATGTACAATTCACCTGGTGTCAAGTAGGTAAGGCCGAAGGTATAATCCCCGCTCTCGGCAGGTGGATCTGTGATCGCAGTAATAGAGGTGTTCGATAATACTCGGAAAGAAGCTGCCCTTCTGGTGAGATCCCTTAGCTAGCTCTTACGACATCCACGGGCTGAGTTGGAAGGGTCGTCCCACGGCAATGAACATAATACAAGACCAAAAAATACTGGTGGATATCACACAAACCAACATCGGTTTTTAGGACTCAATCAAAAATTGTAGGTACCTACTTAATATGTAGAAAAAAATTGCTTAAAAATCCATAGAATTGTTTTTGCTGAATTGAAGCTTCAAATGACATCGTGTGTTTCATGAATTCTTACTTTCATCTAACCCAACGGCCTCACGAAGAGGGTTATGTTTTTCGAGAGTATGTATTTGTATGTATGTTTATCTGTTTCATTGGTACTCATAGTTATTAATCTGTGATGGTACTACAAATTTACAATATACTTGGCTCTACAGCCTAAACGGTTTGATAAATTTTGACATGTCCTGTCAAAATCCATCAAACTTCACACGTCATCACGTTGCGCGTTGTTATGAGGTTCTTCTAAATTGTGGGAATGTGTCGCACTGTATAATTTTTATATGGTGCGACACAAAAATTATTAAGAGCGAGAAGAAAATATTTTTTTTTTTACTATGGGTATCAAATTTAAAGCCGATTCTAAATAAATACATACCTAGTAGCTAACACTTTGTTTTCATAAAACCATGAAGCTTAAAATGATGCAGTCTAGTTTTATTTTTTCAACTTTTAACCAGTTTTCTGCATATTGCGAGCTAGCTTCTGCAATACTACTCTCAGCTTAATACCTACTTCTGAAATCGTCCAACTTAATTATAAAAGACAATTAGAAATCCCATCCAACTTAACTTACCCTCAATTAGAACACGCCAAAATAGCCTCTACGTCCTTTCAAATAAGGTTGCAAGTTTTGGAAAATAGCATCGGTTTAGTTAATCGACGTATTAAGAAATTTGGACAGAACCTCCGTTTAAATGATTCCTTATGGTGAAGGGCGCGGTCCTTAAAGACGTTGTAAGTTCAGAAGTAGGACGGTAGCTTTAATGGTTCCATTAGTTGGCTGAAATGTCTAAAAATAGGTAGTCATTACTAGGTAAGAATGTAAGTACCTAATCTTCTACATAGTTATTCTTATGTTTTGAAAAAAGAAGCAGAAAATAAAATTACAATGGTTTTTCTGTATTTGAAAATGCATGCTTCTGACATTCAGTTAATTTAACGTATCATAGTTGTAAACAATGAAATAAATGCGACACTAGCCGAAAAAAAATGTTACCTTTAATTATGCATATGCACGATACTGAGAGTAGGATTAAATTGGTTCAAGGGTTTTCTTCATGTAGCGCCAAAAAAATTTTTTTTAGGAATGCCGATAAACTTTTCCCCAACCTTACTACCTATAAGGTAGGTACAAATTTTATTCTACGACGTAGAAGCGCTTGCCCTTCATCTCACCTGGTGTCAAGTTATGATAAGGCCACCGTCCAACCAGGTGGACAGCCTGGTTTGTCGGTTGGTAATAGACGGAAGATAGAAGCGTATTTCATCCGGAATCCTTATCAGTCTTCTAGCTATTATTGGTAAGATAGTGGTACCTAGCCAGATGGACCTACAACGAGCCCTTCTCCAACCGAACCATGCATAATTTTGTACCCCCCGGGGCCTGGGGATCGATTCCTCCGAGTCAGGAACCGGTGGGCAAACCACTAGGCCACGGGTTTGAATTATTTAAAATCGTGGATAAAATCATTATTGTCGGTTTACTTTAACGTCGCCAAAAACATGTGATGCGAATAGGATAGGCTCATCATATAGCCTGTTCAAGTTACCGAAGAAAACAAGTTACCAAGTTAGTAAAGGCGGCTAAGGGGTAAAGGGATGGACAGCATATTACCAACCCGTCTGCCGAGCGTGAGTGTGCAAGTGTTACATGCTTTGGCTTTTTTATATTTTTTTCTCTGTGTTATACCAGCGTTAGACCTTTCAAGCCGCCGCATGTTGCATGCAAACTCCAACAAAGTAAAATGTAATTTCCATGCTAAATTGAAAACATCTACAAAGTAAAGAGTTGGGAAAGCCTAAAGAATAACATTACGGTAAGATTGTTTTTATTTGTGTTTCATGATTAATGTTGTTTAGCCGGAGTTTGAATGTTTCGTGCTCAGTTAGCTAAGTCTTTGATGAATATTGTCTTTAGTGAATATCTATTGTCATATCTGTCATAACTGTCTCTTTGTTTGTGAGTTCAGATAGTCTCTAATACCAACTGCATAGGAGAAAAAGTCTGATAAACAAAATTACCCACAACTTAAGAATAATTAAACAAAGTACGGTACACCAAGCTGTTGATATTTTTAATAGGCTACCCTTGGAATTAAAATCAGTGGTTCATAAGCGGGCAGTGTTCAGGAACAACCAAGCCATATGTTATGGATTTTCGTATCGCTTTTATTTGTGTGTTGTCTAAACATAACATGGGCGCCTTCTTTTATCCTATCTGAGAGTTATTAAACATTACAACCAACATATTTTTTTTGACCTAATGCCGGGTAAAGTTTCCCCTAAATACCTCCAAACATATCTATCCTCTCAAATCTTTTTCCACCACTCTATAAAGAAAGTATCGAGATTATTCTGCCAAGGTTTCCTCGGCTGGCTCTGACACCGCCTTCCGTCTTGATGCATAGTCAGCAAAAAATATTTACAGCACATGAATTTTACATAGCGCCATCTAGCCATAACTAAGCAAAGCTTGGGAACAAGATAATGGATATAAATACTTGTATATAATATAAATACAATATATTATATGTGCACGCATAATAGTTTATCATACGTGTGGCGGCTGATTAGACCGAGGATCACAAAGGCGCAAATATAGTGGTCTCGACAGAGCTTACCTGTTTGAGCCTTTTGGGGTTGAGACCTTGGGTCCGTGGGGAGCCGGTACCCTCCGGGTTTTCAAAAATCTTTCGGGGCTTTTGATTGAGGCGACACGTGACCCCAATGGCTGGCTCTTATTTAGGCCAGAGAATTAGCATAGCAATTCAGCGTGGCAATGCAGCCAGTGTCTTGGGCACGCTTCCGTCTGATACTGGACTGGAACAGTTGAGTATCAGACGTAATCTGACTGATTCCTTTGTACATAGTTAGTTTAATTGTACATTTTATTTAACTCAAAATTCATTTATTCAATAAAAAGTACAATTAAACTAACTATGTACAAAGGAATCAGTCAGATTACCTAAGGACCGTTACAAACGGCCTATAGGTAACTCAACTGTTCCAGACCAGTACCAGACGGAAGCGTGCCCAAGACACTGGCTGCATTGCCACGCTGAATAGCTATGCTAATTCGCTGGCCTAAATAAGAGCCAGCCCTTGGGTCACGTGTCGCCTCAATCAAAAGCCCCGCAATATTTTTGAAAACCCGGAGGGCGCCGGCTTCCCACGGACCCAAGGTCTCCACCCCAAAAGGCTCAAATAGGTAAGCTCTGTCGAGACCACTATATTTGCGCCTTTTGTGATCCTCGGCCGAATCAGCCGCCGCACCAGCCCTAACTGATGTCCCAGGCAGATGAGATGGCGCTAGGGTGTCGACGCAGGTAGCGTCCCACACCAAAGGCCTACCCATTTCCCAAGGGACAAGAGTCATACCGTCGGGCCGCTTACCATCATCACGTAACAGACCATTCGGTTCAAGAACGGCTGGCACATTGACACTGGTAAACGCTCGACGGATAATGTCATTAAGACTAGCGTGGCGCGAAATCCTGCCGGCAGACCTTGCACACGAAAGTCCGTGAAAACCAAATTGATCTACGGCCGCACCGCACCGGCACTGGTGAGAGGCGCAGCATCTTGCACCCAACCGAAGACAAGTGGCAATACGGAAAGTTACAGGATCCATAAGTGTACCGGTATTGTAAGATGGATGTGCTTGCAGCCAAAGACCTGATTCCCATTTTGAAACAGCTAAGAGACGAGCACGATCTGTGGGAGTTGAGCACGTATGTAATAGATAATTCCGTGTCAACTCGCTCAGAGGCCCGTCCCACTGCCGTTGTGCCGAAAGGTGTTTTGGGGGATCGGTATTAGGACAAGCACTATGCCAAGCATTTCGAGCCTGGTCAAGATAAGAAATTTTGAGTATATTGCCTGGAACAGCCGAAATTGATGGTGTTAGAATTTTCTCAACCAAAGAATGTGTACTATAGACGGAAGACAAGAACGCTGGCAAAGCAACACTAGAAATTTTGCGTACACCTAAGCCGCCCAATCGAATAGGCAATGAGGCCTGCGACCATGCTCTGTCATCCAACTCAATATTCAAAACCGTGGAAAGGGTGTTCTTTATTATGTTGTCTAAGCCTTCCACCAGCTCACAGTGTTTCCACAGTTGACAACATCGTAAAGCATAAGTAAATTTTGGGACAAAAAGGCAAAATTTTATAATGCTGAAAGCCATATGTGAGTTAATTTTTGCAAGTCTGTCCGAAACCTTCATAAAATTTTGAATTTTGTCGTCGACGAAACCCGGAAAAGATTCATCAAGAATTGGTGAACCTAGTAGGTGGAGTGAACTCTTATCTACAACAGTAATATTAGAAGCCAAAGTCTCAAACTTTTGAATAATTGAATTTCTATCCAAACATGTATCTGAAATGTATATTTCACATTTCGAAAAATTTAGTTCTAAGCCAATCTGCCGAAATTCATCTATAATAATTTTTAGATCGCCAAATACTGAGTCCACATCGCCACCCAGGGTTCCGTCATCGAGATACCAAACATTCAATTTAGATTTCAGGCGTTGAATAATTGGGTGAATGGCAAGGCTAAAAATGGCCGGGCCTAGAGGGTCACCTTGCTGACAGCCAACTGCAGACGAAATAGTTTGGTTCTTGTAAATTAATTTAGATGGCGAACCATAACATTGAAAAAGAAAAGGATAAATTTCGGGAATTTTGGATTTAATTTGATTTAGCAAGGTGCCTCTGTCAACCGAATTAAAAGCATTTTTGATATCTACTTTTAGAATAACCTCCCCGTAATTTCGATCTAAAAATGTTCTTAAAGAATGGACCGCGGCCTCACAACCGCCTCGCGAACCAAAGCCTAGCTGCACGGGTCGGAAATAGTCGCCTAGATACGCGGCTTTTTTGCGACAGCAGACTTTGGCTGCAAGGCGGCGATAGGTGGTGCCTACGGCTATGGGTCTTATCCCGCCATCCTTTTTTTTAAAGCACAATTTATTAAACTACTCGTATAAGATATGTATTATATTACATAAGTATTCCCAAAGGATCGTGTAGATGAAAGTACTCGGTATGGTTCCACACTTCGATTAAGTCTACGGATACAGACCGCCCGTTATTTTCACTTTTCCGTTTATAGCCCAATAAATAACATTAGGTTTATGACGCGAATAAAAAAATATACTAAAATCGCCGACCGCGCACCATGTTGGATTTTATAATTTCAGGACGTGTTATAAATATAAAGGACTGTTTTGTTCGAAGTTTATTTTAAAAAAGTTCTCATAAAGTTCTGTGAAAGCTTAGGTACTCCAGTAGGCCTCACTTCAAAAATCTAATGGCAAAAGTAGACAATTACACCAACTACAAACCATAACGTTGTGAAATGGTGTCACTTCTAGGTTATCCTTAAAGCCTTCGTTGTTTTGATGTAGATTTGATGCCTATGATGGATCACAATTGCCCAGAAAGATGGATTCACTCTTCACTTGAAGACCTCCGTGTTGTAGCAATCGGTTTGTATGGAATATTTGAAAAAGGGCGTTTTAAATGCTTTAAAGGGTCGGCGACGCCGGTAACTGCTTACCATCTGTGGGTCGCCGCCGCGCCGTAAGCCTTGTTTTTTTAAATGATTTTTTTGAATACCTTAATGGTATTCAAAAAATATGATATTGTGGGCATTTTTTTTTTTACAGTACTACGGGGAGGTACTTGACCTTCATCTCACCTGCATTTTCAAGTTATGATAAGGCCGAAGGTGGAGGTGCGCCTCACCCGGAATCCTCAACCAATTAAGGAACTGGCTATCTTACCTCTAAATGCCGGAACACAACAATTTTTCAGAGTTGTTGTTATGGCGGTAGACTTAGGTAAGATAGTGGTAGCTAGCCAGGCGGACTTAAACAAAGTCCTACCACCAACCAATATACTTAGCTTCCAGAGCCGCATTACTGTTTCGATAGGAGATATATCGTTTAGATTTTTCGACTCATTCAATTATTTTTTTTGTGTGTCATTTACATTGGTTGTTTTTTTTTAATGGGCGTGGATGGCCAAGTTTTAAACTATGGGATATTAAAAAAAAATCCAAAGAGTCGAGACCGATCTTGATGAAAACCAAAACGGTATCATTCGTTTCTAAAGATCTAGCCAGTAATCGTACCTGTTGATTAAAAATAAAACACGCTGCATTTTTGTTTATCACAATAAGGTATTAAAGAAATATTATATGTATCTATTAAGTACCACTCTCCTAAGCAAAGGTAGTTTGACACTCATCTCGAAATAATCGGATAGGGATAATCTAGCGCTCAAAACACATGTAAAATCGAAACATTACATACATTTTGTTTTTAATTGACACAGTTTTCCCACATACTCATTAATAACACAATTTCCATTTGATTGATTTTCAAACCTATCGACCAAGTTTAATCTATTTATACCTGCAAATTGCATTTGAAGGGCACTAGCAATTTCGAAATAAACTACAAACTACATTTGTATGAGAGAGCGGTACTACGTGAAGAACACTTCACTATCATTTCAAGTTTTTCATATCATCATTTAATTTTTAAAGGTAAGATGCGTCTTAAAATATTTAACAAGCATAAGGACCCTAAGAAGGTAGACACGCCACTTGTAACTTGGCTTCGGAAGCGTAAATAACACAAGGGTGGCCGCACACCTGACGTTAACGGAATTAAAATAGCAACACAACCTTACGACAAGTTTAACTTATAATTTTATAGGTTGCAAGTGCACGAAATTGCCCAAATTTGTTTATAAAACAACAATGGTTTGTTACAATAACTCCTTTTTTGAAGTGTCAAGTATGGGTGTGATGAAGTAGGTGGGTACTTGTTTTATGGTTTCGAACTTCGGCAATGTTTTTCGAGAGTAGGTATGTATGCATTATATATATTTTTAATCCTGGCTGGTGCGGAATAAGATAGTGAAAATAATTTAGGTTTATTTTATATGATCACTCCACATTTCAGTGTAGATGCCGTGTGAGCAAGGTCTGTCTTTGTCCCTTTTAAACTTTGGCTATAAGTTGCTGGCTCATAATTTTCCTACAAAAGCGTACCACCCTTTAGGGTGGGATTAAGGGGTGGTTTACACAAGTACCGTCAGATGTCATGCTCATGTTCCTTGTTTTATTAAAAAAATCTTGACCCGGCTTTTAAGGGGGTCCTTAAAGTCCTTTGGAGTGGAATTTAATGATGGGAATAAAAGGCCTTAAGATAAAAAAGCTGTTTCTTAGAAGTCAGTGAAGTGGTTTTGAGTTGGCAGTTAATGAGAATGTTAATTTGGATTCGGTATTCTCGTCATTTCTCTTCAAATCTCTATTTGCTAAACCCATCACATGTTACTATACAAGATGAAAAAATCTCAAATCAAGAGTTGGTGAATGAACATTATTTATTGTTTGAACATTATTTGACAAGCCTCATAGCTCAGTTGGTAGTAACTTTGCCTTCTGCGCTGTAGGCTGTGTGTTCGATTCCCACCCACGGCAAACATTTGTGTGATGAATATAGATGTTTGTTCTGTGTTTGGGTGTTGTATTGTATATAAGTATGTATTTACAAAAAAAAAGTATTTAAGTAGTGTATCCGTAATCTAGTTCCCATATATATATATAGCTATGCTTAGTTTGGGGCTAGATTGCGCTGTGTAAAAAATAATGTCCTGTAATATTTATTTATTTATTATTGTAGGTACATCTAAGAAAATAACATTTGACACATTAAACGAAACTTTCTAAAATCTTGCGGGGCTTTTGATTGACACGGGACCCCAAGGGCTGGCTCTTAATTAGGCTAGCGAATTAGCATAGCTTTTCGGCGTCGCAATGCAGATAGTTTCTTGGTCACGCTTCCGTCTGGTTCTGGTTCGGAACAGTAACCCTAAATATGTAAAATATTAAGCTGTCGCGACTGCTTCCCTTCTAGCTATATTGTTAGTTTATCGTACAAATTATTATTTTTATTTTGTGAATAAATCTTATAGTATAATGTCTTATTGTATAATGGGCAAAACCATGCGATCACTAATATCTGCCTGCTAAGCGTATTGAGGCAAAATGGCAAAAAGACAATGGACATTTGGGCTAGCTTCCTTTTGAAGTGTCCTCTAAACTACGAAAGGATCTTAGGAAATTCCCATGGGATGATGGGAACGAGGAATCGAGTACTAGCTTCCGTAAACTGGGGCTATTTGGAACGTTTTACATGGAAAAAAATATTTATCTTGAAATCTAATAAGTTGTAACGCTTAGATTGTTTTTTTACAGTAGATCTTATCATTGCCTTTCTTTGCCTATCTCGAAATCTAATAAGTTGTAACGCTTAGATTGTTTTTTTTACAGTAGATCTTATCATTGCATAGTAATCTGCATTTTTACTCATACTGTTTTACGGTTGTTATTATAATTAACCTTCCGATATAGCCTTGTTTGGTTGTTTTAATAACCTTCAAAATATGAAGCCTCGCCCCAACGTAGCCGCATCCTTGCCTAGGCAGAGGCTATGAGATGACTTATCGTAAAAAAGTAGGTATCTACGATTTCCCACCACTGAGACACAATCTGGATGTCGGAGTGCCAATTATACGTACTTGATCATTCTTAAGCCACATCTTTTCAAGTCAGCTGGTGGTCAAACGCTTGACAATTACCAATAAAAACAAAGGAGTTCAGGCTGTAATTAATTTGAGATTTTCGAGAGTTGACGGATTTCCCGCCATTTTTGGTACTTTCCCGTCCTTTGTCGTGAAATAAATTATCATTAGAAGATTTGGAAAAACAATTGTGAGTGACGACAGGGATTGTCGGTATTATTCGTGGAATCTGGGAGATTTTTTTTAAGTACCTATATTTTTCATTTTAATGAAGTTCAAAGGTCGTTAGGGCTCCATGCTTGAAGGCTAGTTATTAATTGAATGAATGAAATAATGAAAATGATTTATTAAACACAAAAATAGCGCAGAACAATTGATAATTAATCAGCAAAATACAATAGGCGACAGTCAACCTAACAATGGAGAGAATAGTACCTACATGTTTGATAAAGGCAACATAATAAATAAATATTTCGATTTACAAAACTAAACAAAAGTGAGGTTAAAGTAGGTATAATCTTATATTTACTACTATATTTTCTATAAACGCGGCTTATGCCCCTTCGAGGATTTACCTCTGATCACTACTCAGAGGCATTCGTATGTGTTTCTGACAGCTAACTGAAACTAATTTATTTTTCATATAGGGCGCTTATTTCCATACATTTGTTTAGCGGAATAGTAAAGCAACTGTTGTTCCTTTCAATGTCCGCTAACCAAATGTATGGAAATAAGCGCCCTATACGAAAACGAAAAAAGTTTCAGTTAGCTGTCAGAAACTCATACTAAGGTGTAAGAGCGTGGATCTTATGAGGGTCACTAGGGGGTACTTACTAGGGGGTAGCTAAAGGCACCTCCAAACTATCGTTTAGTACATGTGATTTGGACATTGCGAGTATTAGCTAGTAAGTATTCAATTCGTGACAGGTTGCAAGACCATTGCCGCTTAGCGGAATACTAGCCAGTGCATACACATTTTATTTGCTTTCAACATAATTTCAAAATTGACAATACACAATCGGCAAAAACAAAACAGCAAAAGTTATACGTATGCATAGCAAAAGAGTACTTATTTCTGTTTTTTTTTCATATTGAATTCATCAGCGGTATCAACGCGCCGAGTAGCCAGTATATGATAAAAACTAGATAAATACCTACGGGACATCAAATCTTTACATAGCTTGTAAAACGGGAACTACATTACGGGATCACCTACTAATTACTTCTCAGTATTGTTAGGTACTTGTCTGGATGCTGATGTCCATCTTCTGATGTAGGTATATTAGCCCTCACACTCGTTTCGATTTATGCAAAATATTCTATATTTATTTACCGATACTTACTACCGATATTTACCGATACTTTGACGTGCCGTGGCTTCGATCGACCCATCCAACATTGCCCGCGAATGTCGTAAATGAAAAAAAAACAGCTTTCTTCTCTGTAGATACTATACAATGCCATTATTTTTATAACATTACTTTTTTTAATTCCCATATTCTATATCCATTTAGTTGAGTACCTATAGGTCACCAATTATATTTTACGTATGCTACGCTACCTATAATAAGTAGATTTTAAGATTTTATTGTATATATTTGTGTAACTGAGTATCCTCTGTTGGTAGTTCAAATAAATAAATCGTCAGTCCGCCTGCCAAGCGTGATGATTATGGCAATTTCTCCAGTTTTGAAAGAGGCTCTGTCCAGCACTAAAGGGCTGTTGATGTGCAAGTAGGTACACTACATACATATCAATGTCAGATACTCTTTATAGAATGTTAGGGTGTTTTGCGCCTAATATGCTATCCAAAGGGAAAAAGCCCCATTTGGGCAACCGATTAGTCTCAACAATTTTAGTAACAAATCTTTTTCGCACTTTCCCAAAGTTTGCCGAAAGTTACACACCTAGGGCCACATTTTCCCGACAGATGGCGCGCTATGATTGATGAAACCAACTTAATTATGATCCCCGCTTATTCTTCGAATTCTTTACTCGCCAACTTCAGTTCAACTCAGACAATCGACTTTCCAACTTTCTGTTTTGATTTTGTAGATTTGCTCCGGTTTACGGGTTGGTGTCGTATGATTAGCCGGTTTGCTGACTTTGGCCACATGTTTTTAGTTGTTTATAGCTCTAGGCTATAAACAAGGTAAAGAGTTGACCTGTAATTATGTAAAAAACTAGAGCCACCCAGAGCGTTTTTTTTTATTGTACGACGGGGAAGCGCTTGGCCTTCATCGCACCTGGTTACAAGTTGAGATAAGGCCGAAGTTGGAGGCGCACTTCACCCGGAATTCCAATTAGCTGAGGAACTGGTTATCTTACCTCTAAATGCCGGAACACAACAATTTTAGAATTGTTGTTATGGCGACAGAATTAGGTAAGATGGTGGTTGCTAGCCAGGCGGACCCAAACAAAGTCCTACCATCAATCAAACCAAGCACAATATATTGTGCTCCCCATGAGGGACCCGGGACCTCTGGATCTGAAATCGGTGGGTTGGACCACTAGACCACAGAGGCGGTTAATATAGCGCGTGGTAAGTTAGTATTTCAGTAAATCACCCCTGAGGTGGCAATAATACTCCTTAAATATATCCTTAAAATCATAAGCTGTCCTGACCCTAGAATCAAGATACTTCGCAGACCTAAAAAAGTCTAGCAGTTGTTTATGTTGTGTATTTTTCTTGTGTGCAACTTCACAGCTTCCCTTGTAAATAGTTAGTTTAATTTAAGATATGGTTTGAATCTAAGATTTTGCGTGTTAACTTTTAGGTTCATAGATTGAAATACAAACTTGTATTGACAGCTTTCGATTAAATTGATTGGATTCAAATGGACTAGTGATGTAGTGATGTGCCAAACGTGGTCTCGATATCGATATGGTTGCCATACCAAGGGGTATGGCTTGGTATGGTATATTTATGCATCATCAACAGGTCTTAGGTAACACACTGCTGGGCATAAGCCTCCTAAACCCAAACGGCACTCTTACTATTAAAAGGTAAAGGATAAAAACATAGAAATACACTTTACCTTCTGTTTGTTTTTTTAGAGGACCACAGCCATCTAGAAACATTTATGTTCAGAAAGTAATACCACAATTTGACTCCTTTTAGAAACAGAAAGATCAAAATCGATGCAAAAGTAATGACAGTAGTTCGCCCCAAACTTAGATCTCGAGATGTTTTTTTATTAATAACGAACATTCTTTCTCAAAAAGAGAGTTATTAACAAACAGTAACAGTGTGCTTGCATTACATCTTACTTATTTTAACAAAGTACACTTTTTTTCATTATCTCTTGTTTGACCTGAGTGTTCGAGGCTCTCTCTCGTTGCTAACTTCAATTCTATTCAAAGCTCTAATGAGAGCGAAGCACCAAAGCACCAACCGTTCCACATTGTGGATGCGCAGAATACAATAAGTGAATAAGACACTCCTTACTATTATGAAAATATAGATATTATTGATTGATTGAAATGTTCTCAAAACTGTGGTTTAAAAATCTACCGCTCCAGCCCACGGATGTCGTGAAAGTCAACCAATATAGGCTTTCCCAAAAAGGCAACAGCTTCCATCTGTGTATTAACAAAATGTTTACTGTGAACGCCAGTTTTTCAGTCAAGCGTGGTGATTATGACCAAACCTTATAGTTTTGGAGGAAGTTCTTTCCACATTGTGGTGGACAATAATGTGCTGTTGATGTATGATGTATGCTGTCGCCCCTTGCATAAAATCCCAAAAGTAATTCTTGGATATTATAGACACCCTTGGCCTATTAATATACTTAAATAGATAGACCAGTTTTATTTTAGAATAAATATACCAGTTTTATTTAAAATAAGAAGCCTAACGCCCCCATTCACCATCATGCAAGACCTGATGATCATCAATCAAGCAAAGGGTTGCTTGAAATCTTCAAAACCATCCCTATTAAAAAGTTAAATAATTTTGTTTGCAATGTGCGGTCGATACTCTTTAAACCACCCCAACAAGACAAGACATCAATATTTTGTCACAATTACCACCCCAATATCTCAAAAACCACCACATTTATTAAAAACTCCCTATGACTGTTTCCCTGTTTCCCTTTACTGTTTAAATTTCATTTAAATCTGGTTACCCGTTTTCACGGATTCCTAACTTAACTCGAAAAAATAACTCATTGCGTGCTGCTAAGGCACATAAATACATATACAAAACTAGTAGTTAACTAGTTAAACGCCGATAAAAATGATGTTCTTAAGTTCACCCAATCAGTAGGTACGCTAAACAAACAATTTATCTGAAATAGCTTTTCGAGTTTCCGATAACCATTCGTTTAAAATAGCTGAGGCTAGATAAACATGTTCGTACCTACATTATTACTAGATGACCGCTTAAACATAGCCATTACGGTCAATGTTGCCATATATGGCTGTATGTGGATAAATTTGACTAGATTAGCCTTGGAGTTGATATATATCGTTTTAATATAAGGATATTCATATCACCTTAGTAAGCTTGTAAAGGCACCAGAAAAGCAACTCATTTTGTGTGACACCGCTTTTTTATTTTTTCAACGCCTGTCAGAAGGCTACATAGGTTTTTGAATTTTTTCATACATCTAGGAGACGGAACAAGCATGTAGCCCACCTGATGTAAAGTGCATCTCTCGCCTATAACAATGCCTTACTGCGTAGGTCATATCCACAAAGAACGTGGCCTACATAGCACATTGTGCCCGTCGACTTGAGGCATTAAGGTGTCTTCACATGCCTGTAATTTCACTGGCGACAATACCCTTCAAACCGGAACACAGCAATGCTGCTTGGCGGCAAAAATTGAAATAGGTATGGTGGTAGTATTTCCCCGGACTAGCCCTTTCGCAATGGGATTTACTACTCTTAAATACATATCTTATTTCCAAACATGGTCTCGGAAATAATTGTTCAGATAACATTGACAGGTTTGTTGTTTTAAACATAGCGTTTCAACTTTACTAGAACAATACCACGAGATGGCAACATATCGATTAACCATTCAAATAACACTACAATTTTGTCGACACAACCATCGACGCTGTTTATAGACGTCACTACACAGAACAGCCATATTGGCTCGGTGGGTTAGCGTACGTTCCGATCCAGCAGTCGTGGGTTCCAAGCCCCGTCGTGAAACCTAAGTATAAGAACTCAATAACAATGGTGTGATCATCGAAACACCTACCATGGATGATTAAGGCCAATTTACTCATTTAACTCTTAAGGGATTCCTGGAATAATGTTTATTTCTTTGTTGCACGTTAACTTTGTAGTTTGGCAAGAGTATTTTTTGACAATATTTTGCATGATGATGAAGGTAGAAAAAAAAGTTAAAAACATTTATTTAGCCTGCAAACCGTGTATGATACAAATGTGAGGTTTTCACAAACAACACAATAGGCAAGTAATCAAAAGAAAACTAGGTTTATGTACTAACCTAATAAACTGCGTAATCTAATGTAACTAAAATTAGCTTCCTACCTGACGATGTTGACTGATAAAAAAAATATCGATATCTATAATGAGAGGTTACTAGGCAATTGGACATCCCTATCGAAAGCCATTTGTCTCGGTTTGTTTAATATTTAAATGCGCCGTTATTTGTCGAATCAATCGATCTTCGCCGAAATCCGGATCGCAGCTTGATAAATTATGTCAACAGTATGAAATACCGGTTTGTGTACGGTTAAGCCCGGAAAAATACACGCATTCCAAAATAATATTATTAGTAGTCGGTAATGTTGCTTCGCATTTAAATTCTGTTGCTATATGGACCAGGATGTAAGCAACAGAATTTAAAATCAATGCAAGATGTATGAAGCGACGACAGGTGGATGTACCGACTTGTTGACCCAATGATGCCCCTAAAGCTCTACAAAACGGCCATCAGACTGTCGTTTTGTATGGATCAGGATATTGGGCAATGAAAAAGATGGATGAAAAGAGATGGCATGTGACTGTGATGCGAATTTTATGCTGTAATTTTCATGTGTATGACAAGGTTGGATAAGATAAAGAATGAGGACACAAGGAGAAGTTTAAAAGTAGCGCTGAGAGGCGTGGAAAAGACATGTCATGTGGAAGGGAAAAAGTCGAATAACCAAAACAATGTTTGGTATTATTGTGGACATTGGGTATTTTTATTTTTTAATTTTGAATTTTGGGTAATTCCTACGAATCGAATACGATCGAAGTCTTAACAACCCTATTTCTCAAAAACTAGCCTAGTGTCTAAAAAAATCTTCGTAACGTTTGATGAGTATTCATATAACCTCTGCATGTTTAAAATTCTGAATCGATCGGATCTGTCATTCAAAAGATATGGGCGAAAAAATTTATTCTTTTCACCCCAATATCTCAAAAACTGCCCCACTTATCAAAAATCCCTCGCGATCATCAATTTCTATTTACGTTATCTTTTTACAGTTTCAATTTCATTCATATCGGAAAATCTGTTCGAGAGTTATGCCGTCATAAACATTGCCATATATTGTACTGATTGATCTCATTCGCTTTGCTCTCTCGATCAATCAGTACAATATATGTGTAATATACAGGGTGTAACCGGACTACTCCAGAAAATTTACATGGTGCGATTGGACCATGATTTATAAAATATTAGGAATAAAAAATCGCGAAATAAAAATGGACCAATTTTGATTAGGTTTTCTTTTTCGAGGTTTCGAGATATGTTATTAGTCGCATAGGTTAAATTTAAAATTATACCTTCCTAATTATCTTATTTAAAAACGCGGAAATGAATAAAAACCACAAATAGTCAATGAAAATCACCGCTCGTCACTACTCGCGCCACACCACTCTGAATAACACCACTAGTACAGCTGACGCGGTCATTGACCGCGTCAGCTGTACTAGTGCCGCGCCTCCGCCCGCCGCCGTCTATATTCGCGGATATAAACGCGATTCAAGAAACCACCCAGGTAATCACAAGTTTGTCTCGATCGGGAAGGTGCTCAGTTTGAACCGTACATTCGACCAAGACGACGACAGGACTAGGTAATTTTTGAGTGGGTACAGGTACCTAAATAAACTGTTGACAATAGGTTAGGTAAAAGTACCTACCTAGCATCTACAGACTACCTAAATGATAATTACAACATTTTAGGTAGGTATTTCGAATTAGATAAGTACCAAAGCCAAACCGAGATTCGTATTGAAATCCAGTTTCTCCGACGTATAATCAAATTCCGTTTTTTTATACAAATTTATTAAACGATTATACCTACATAACAAAACATTTTATTAAAACCTTTTGAAACTTTTCGTGTCCCATAGATGTCTGAAATGTTACTTAAGTACCTTATGTACCTATTTAAAATATCTGGTAGTCCACCTAGGTCTCAACCTAATCTAAATCAAAGTTTTCGTTGCGGCCGCGGCGGCGGCGGTATACCCGTACCATGTGACTATGAGCGATGCCCCGGTACTATGTGATGATAACGAGACTACCACGTTCTAGACTCATTGTTTTCTGTCAAAAGAAGTTAAAAACTAAGAATATTAATTTGCTCCGGTTACAATTTGTTTTTCTTTAACCACAATTTTGAAAATACGATTTTTGGGGCTCTTTTTATTTTCGGGAGTGATCTGGTTACATGAGGTGCATCACTTCAACCGCAATCCTCAACAGTCTGAGGAGTTGGTTATCCTAAAGCCGGAACACAACAATTTAGAATTGTTTTTATCGCGACAGCTTAGGAAAGATTGATGTTAGCTACCAATGCGAACTTTAACAAAGTCCTACCTCCAACCAATCCAAGCACAGGGCATAGAACCCGGGACCTCTGGATCTGATATCGTGATAACCACTAGACCACGGATAGACGGCGGATCTTACTAGGTGTAATGAAAGAACACTTTTATCGTAGTGTTAATAACTTTCTTACTGATAAATAATATCCGCGGCTATTTATGGTAGGCACAGACATCACGAGATCTGTTAAGGCGAACTACTAAGTAGTACTAGCTTATCTCGCACCTTCGGCCGCGTGTATCCGGATATAAAGTTGTGTAAGTATATGATTTCCTGGTCCAGAACAATATCTATACAACATTTCAGCTCAATCTGTTCTGTAGTTTGCATCAAAGGACAAATCAGTTTTGTATCCATTGTGCTATTTTTGACATCTGATTCCCATCTGTAACTGTTTTTTTGTGATAAAATATAGCCTATTAGTTATTGTATTTTATTATACCGAATTTCATACAAATGTTTAACCGTTTAGGCGTGAAGGAGCGCCAAACATAGGTAGGTACATACACACAGCACTTACTTTTGCCTTAATAATAAGTAGGTATGATAAGCTGTACAGTATTACTTGGACATATAAAGGACGGTCGAAATCCATGTTTTCCAAATGAGCTAACATGGATCGAGAACATGGGAGAGAGGAGAGATAGAACCTCACAGGAAAACGAACGATGCGTGTTGTTATATCACTGACATCAAATATTATCTACAACTATCTTCAAAACATCCTAGATTCGCAGAACCGTCTCTCACTCCGCTCGCGCGTCAAAGAAGTGAGAGTGGAGGGCATGAAGAAGAATTTATTATATATATTTATTATATATTTTTTATTATATATTATATATTTTTTATTATAAATAAAATAAAATAAAATGTTGTTTGATATCTTGATTTGAATCTTGTTTTGATATTACTTTACTTGTGTCACTATCTGTCAAGTGTAAAAAAAAACGAGACCCTTGGCCTTCATCTCACCTTGTTACTGTTGAGATAAGGCCGAAGGTGGAGGCGCACTTCAACCGGAATTCTCAGCACGCTGAGGCACTGGCTTTCAACAATTTTAGAATTGTTATTATGGCGACAGAATTACGTAAGATGGTGGTGGCTAACCAGGCGGACTTTCCTACCACCAACCAAACCAAGCACAATATATTGTACTCTCACGGGGATCGAACCCGGGACCTCTGGATCTGAAATCGGTGGGTTGAACCACTAGACTACAGAGGTGGAAAATCGAGAATGCTATAAGATGTTGTGGTTAGGCACTAGGATCATGTTTGTTTTAAATCTGCTATAAGCCTTTGATTGCAATATGTGGTATATCGTAATTAACGTTTGTTCTAGACCATTTTTTTAATTGATCTCTAAAATTAAAACCACTTTCAGTTTTTGATTCAGAAGAATCGGAATCACTGTCCACTCCATCAATTTCCAAATTCGCTGCGGTAACTTCTTTCTCGCTATCTGTATTCTCCGTTAAAAACACTGAGGTCCGAGTCAGAGTCAAACATGATGCATCGATAACGTTTGCATCATTTGAACGACACACTTTGTTTGACGCTTTTTTATATTGTTCAACTTCATTTACTCGGTTCTATTTTTTTTAAATAGTCCCGTTAAGTGCACTTTTTCTTTAAACTTAATAATTCAAGTAAAATAGGAATAAATTATACTTCAGATAATCAGGTTTTAGAACTTGGTGTTACAATTATCTGAAGTTGATCTACAAAACCTATTTTTACTTTGCAAGACAAAACCGATTCTTTAGTTATTCAATATAGATTTAAGTAAGCTTTCAAATAATCTGGTTATGGTAAAAAAATATTTAATTTTAGGCATTCTTAATACAAAACAGTTTTGAGAATACTTAACCGGGTTTTGGATATTCCTAATTAGCTAAAGCAGCGGTAGGTTAAAACTATATTGTCTTTAAGAAATCCTTTTTGATTTAGCGAAAACCTACTTTAGATCAATATAAGCAATGTTGGATTTAATCACTATTCTTGTTTGCTACTTGGGATGTCTAGGAGTTCATTAAAAATTTTATTTATCTGCACCTTTTTTAGTGTGAATAGTGTGAAAATTTAGAAGGAACAACACAATATTTTCCAGGATAAAGACAGCGGATATAACGGCTACCCGTTAAACGTCATACGTTAGTTAAATCGGAATATAAGCTTTATTCCAAATTATGCTTAAATTTATGCGGCGTGAAACACTAACGCCGATTCTGATTCGCCATTGTCACGATGTGAGGTAGCAGCTATTTGAGCGAAATGTAGTTTAAATGCATTGCTTTCTATTTTCCGGGATAAAAAAGTAGTCTTAGTACGGCTAAGTGAGTTAATCTTGGCATAAGATTATACCTACCAAATTTTATTCCAAATCTGTTCAGTCGCTCAAAGCGTGAAAAAGTACAAGCAATTTCAATTATTTATTTGGATATCCCAAGAGAACACTGCCCTTTCCGGGACAAAACTAGCCTGTGTGTTAATCCAGGGTATAAACTATCTTAGTACTCAATTTGAAACAGATCTGATCAGCCGTTTAGGTGTGAAGGAGTAACAAACATAAGCTAGTATATCAGTGTGATTCTTTATTTTTCTTACAAATACTAAGTAATACGAAGAAAAATGGTGAGAAGGCTTAGTCGTGACCCGTTTTGAATTGCCTGAAATAAGGCTTTTGAAAACCTGCAGTACAAATCAATGTCAGTATACTATATCAGAAACTATCACACGGGTTATAAACTGATTCCTTTGTACATAGTTAGTTTAATTGTACTTTTTATTGAATAAATGTAATTGTATTAATTTTAAATACACACGGGTTGTATAACACGACTTGCCAATTATAATTCATCCATCTCTTTAATATACCCTTGTCCCTATACCTACCCACTCTCACAGCCTACACACTTTCCTCGCCTTTATCGCTTATGCAAGGGCTAAAACCGATCAAATATATCATTGAAACGACAAATCATTACATTCATAACATCGGCTCATAACTGCTCATAAACCCAGCCCAAGGGACGGCCACTATTAACGGCCACAAATCCTCGGAAGCCTATCTTGGGCCCGATCGTATAGGCTCCGTTCGACATCTGTCGAATAAAGCGGTTTGTTGCCAGTAGTCCTACTATTAAACCAACCAAATCCCGGGTTCGATCCCCAGGGGAGTACAATATTGTGCTTGGTTTGCTTGGTGTTAGGACTTTTGATTAAGTAGCTAGCCAGGCAGACGCCTGGCTAGCTACCACCATCTTACCTAATTCTGTCGCCATGATGATAATTCTAAAATTGTTGGGTTCCGGCATTTTAGAGGTAAGATAGCCAGTTCCTCAGTTAGTTGAGATTACGGGTGAAGTGCGTCCACCTTCGGCTTTATATCAACTTGTAACCAGGTGAAATGGAGGTCAAGTGCTTCCCTATCGTACAAAAAAATATATATATAGGTAGGTATCGTGGAAGATTTGCTTAGGCCTCCCCACTTCCATCAACGAACAGCGTGTCGCGGAATCACGAGCCAAATAAATAGTTTGCTAGTTCTATGTTTGTAAGTCTGTAAGGTATGTAGGTACTTTATATGGGTCAATGTCCATTTAAAAGTATTTATAATGTTCTTGTTATATAAAGTAAATGGATACAACTATTATTATTAAAAAAAAAATCTAAGAGCATCTCAAAGTGGTTCTTTTAATTTTTAATACATTTAATCAAAAAAATGTCATTAAGGAACTCATTAGGTTGCGGTCCAGAATTTCATCAATCCCACCCACAAAAAGTTGCTCCTAGAAAATTGTATTCTGAAAGTGAGCTGTGTAAAGAAGGCTATTGGGAAGCAACTACCCGAATCCAAGGTAACAAAAGTTACTGATTTGGTGCTATTCGGTTTGAATGAAAATCGAGATGGCGGCTTCAAGAAACTTGGGTCTGCAATTGCAGGGTTTTTACGTGACTTCCCAGTTCTCTAGGAGATTGTGTCACGACAGCGGCAGAGTTTGTTATAAAACTCTGCGTCTGTTTTTATGATCATTCTTATTACACGGGAATATCTTCCTCCTACTTGGTAGAAGGGAGTGGTATTTGGTCCGTAGTCCATTATTACCTATAGTTTAGTTTATTTACCCGAGAGCCTCTGACGGAGGGTTATGCTTTTCGGGTGTCATGTATATCTTTTTCAGTGGCAAGCTCCGTAGCCATTACGGCGTTGATGGATATTTACGTGTGAGGTGACGATTTAACTTTCGTCTAAACTCTTTAAATTATGTGAACCACCAACCACCTCTTGAGCCATAAAATCCTCTCACACGTTGTCTGGAAGAAATCGTTTCTAAACGATAAGACCGCCAAGTATTATCGCTTAGAAGCTATTTCTTCCAGTATTTTTTTTAAGTAATCAAGTTTAATTTTATGGTGTGCAATAAGGTATTGTCATTCATTCATTCGACTTACGACGAAGTATTTATGTATTCTATCCTTAATCTAGTTCCCATTTTACAAGCTATGCTTAATTCGGGGCTATATATCACTATGTGAAATTAAAATCCTGTAATATGTCTTGTAATATTCATTCATCACTTCGTCTTTATAAGCGGGCTCGAGATGGTTGATACCGGTACAAGGGATGAAGAGTGTCTGCTTCCTGCATCTTTTCAATGCAGCGCCGGTTATTTCACGGCGGACTTCAGGACTATGCCAGCTAAAGGATTCAGCATCCTAAGCGGAGTCGGTTTTAGACTCCAAGTAACGATGAAGCACATAAGCAGTTTCAAGCAACGAGAAGTCCAATATCAGAAAGTATGCGTATCAGATAATTTGTTCACAGACTTTATGACTTGATGTGATTGAAATATTTCGATAAAAAAAAATGTTATTCTTTATTGTACACATAAATATGATTTAAACATGTAATAGGAAAACATATGTACAGGAGGTGAACTTAACCCTTAAAGATTATTTCTGCTACATAATGATCCATTATAAACTCTTTTTGGAAAAAAATGGAACCGACTTCACCACTAAAACAAACAACTCTTAGGGTAAGTTCATATAATTTGTAGTTGGTGCCGAATTGCCAAGCACAACAACATGTTTATTGTATGGCACCCTGATGATGATGATGATACGGGAAGGTAAGCGGTTCAAAAGGTCTACTCTAGTGACCGTAAACACCACAGGAAAACAGAATACGCAATATCGTTTACATATATTTTCCAGTTATTTTGACATAAAAACCAAACTACTGAACTGTATTTGATAAAATTTCTATGGGACCACCTAGCGAGTATGGCCTACCTAACGTAACAAGAATCATCAAAATCTATTTCGAATTGACGGAGAAATCAAGTAATAAACAAATAAAAAAAAAACATACACTCGAATTGAGAACCTCCTCTGAAAAGGATTTTAGCTTCTCGATGTTATGGTCGGCGAGACCCCTACAAATCCCTTGAGTTTAATAAATAGGTAAGTATATAAAAGTCTGGTTATTTTGACAAATTATATTGGTTTGATTCACTTAGCACTAACACTCTAAATAATTATTACTGCTAAATGAATTATGGTTATGAGCCGCTCTGGTTGATGGTAAGACGCGAACTGATTTAGATTTACTTGATTCGCAGCAAACTGCCATTGTGAACGCTTACAATGCACTATGCGTTTTGCTGCGTGTTCAAATATCTTGAACATACTCCCGAGACCGAAATGAGATGTGGGATGGAGTTAACATCTGGTGAATGATGAATACCTTACTTACAAAACATGGTAATTTTCTTAAATTTATGGTATAACAGTTCAACCTTAACATAACTTATAAAACACAGACATTATGAATAAACAATATGGTTATGAAATAAAATTAAAGTCTTTATATGCCTATGTTACTAATTAATTATGACTTATCTCCTCTAAAGTAAAACCGTCATTATTGTGGTCCATGTCCGTGTCCATTTTGCCTTGTTTTCTTGCACTATAACCTACACTAGGCCAACGATTGGCATAATTGTGAAGCGAACACTCACTTTTATGGTTAAGTTCACTTGCACTTAACACTTCACTGTGGGCACTGGTGGGCCCCGGCGGCGCGGTTGTCCCGACAGCCTCCTGTCGTTGGGGACATTCGCTTCGACGCCGGGGTCTTGGAGACGGCGGGGTCGCCGCAGACTCCTGTCGGCGGTGACCCTCGCCGCGATGCTCGTAGGCAAGAACCCGTTGCCGACGGCACCGACCGCTCCTCCATATCCAGGCTGCACCCATGCACACTACCCCCGCTAGCGTTAGATAGCCGAGTGCGTAGTGGTGGATGTCATGAGCGGATATGTCTTCTATATCTGCGTTGCTCTGTTTCAGCTTTTCTATGGCGCTTCCTAAACTGGCCATTGATATGTTTAATCCCTCGCTTACTTTGGTTGATGTGTCATTGGGGATTTTCACGTTGATAATATGATTTATCTGATCCAGTTCGGGCATGAAGATGGATGGTGTAAGGGTTTTCTGGTATGAGTGGTGGCGGATCGAGTATAACAAGAAATCATTGCCCTTGATTAAGCAATCTTCACTTGTGGCAATGACCCCACTTCGTTCTAGCTGCTGTAGTGTAATTTGATCCCCACATATTATTTTGATTGTGCATTTATCGCAACAAAAGAATAAGTGCTGGTGCAAGTGTAACTCTGCCCATATGTTGGTGCAGGTCAGTTCCTCTACTGTGCACTTATTGCTCGATTTGTCCATTACACAAAAACTTTCGTCATTTTTAATGGTAAAGATAGGTTTTGCCAGCTGACAAAGATATGCGGATTCATGCTGTAAGCACCCTAGTATCTCGTTTGGAGCGACGTAAAAATATGAATCTTTTTGCAGATTTACCGCTACGTATTCAGATGCTGGTATTATTCTGATCATGTTGGTATTTGTTTGTTGGGGTATAGGTAGCAGCTTGTATAATTGAAAGCTTTCTCTACCTATAAGCGGTAAGGTGACTTCGATAAGTACGTACCTTTTGGTAGCCCTAGCTTTGACCTTCAATGTTTTGTAGATATAGGGAAAATCTGTATCTATATCGCTTATTGGTAGTGTGAGTTCGCTTGGCATCTTGCCGTATATTGTTTGTAACTCGCGTTTGAGTTGTGCTGGTGTTAGCAGATGCAAGCTTATTTGCCCGTGATAGATATCAGCGATGGTGTCCAGCAGAGTATCTTGTAGTCGTTTGAGCGCGAGAAGAAGATTATTTGCGGCCATTGCTGACAACGTGAAGTCTTGAATGTACGATATGTTTTGAATTTCACGTTGAACGACATTGGCATTGTTTTGGAAGACCAGAAGTTTTCTGTTTGCTTCTTGATTTTGTTGCGCTACAGTTGTCTCCATCTTCTTCATTAGATTAAACTCCGCTTCAATTATGGAGGTCTGATTTTTCCACAGGTTTGACAGATGCTTTTCATTAGTTTTTAAGATATCAATATCCTTGATATACTGCTCCGCAAAGCGTGAGTCTAAAACTCCAAACAAATCATTCGCTAGATAGCCAACAGCATTAATAATTCCCCGCGGGAGGCGCCTCGCTGTCTGGGCCGTGTCGCGACGCCGCCGCCGTCTAGCGTGGACGCTGAAACGCTGTGTCAGCAAAAGTTCGTTGTAGTAAGTCATTTCTTGGAAATCATGGTTCGCCTGCTGGAGGATATTATTACACTGCGATGTTTTTTCAATCACTTGGCATAGTTTTTCTGTATAATTCATCATTTGCTTGTATGTTTTTATGCCTCCCCAGTATGGTCCCATATCGTAGTATACAACTATGGACCATTTATCTCTGATTAGATGTAACTTTGATATAGGATCGAAATATAAAGTTTGGTTGGTTGATAGTTGTTTTATTTCGTGCAGACTTTGAGCTGGTGTGAATAGCAAGGTGAGACACAGAAGCGCGGTTGCGATGGTCGTCATTGTGGATCTTGCTATACTTTTACGTTTTGGTTCTGGTTTTGGTTCTGGTTTTGATTCTGGTTTTGGTTTTGGTTCTGGTTCTGTTTGTATGTCATTGTTGTTAAGAGGCAACACAGAAAGTTTCACAATCGGCCGTTTCATGACCCCGTTTTTTGTTTTTAGCGAAACAGCCCTGACTAAACCTTCATCCCCCGGGTGCGTGTCTATAACCCGACCAAGAGCCCACTTTCCTGGAGGTAGATTGTCGTCATGGATCACAACCAAGTCACCGATGCTAATGTTTTTCTGTGGTTTGCGCCACTTATTTCTGGATGATAGCTGCACTAAGTACTCAGCCTTCCATCTCTTCCAAAGATCTTGAAATAACTTCTTTATCAGATGCCATCTGGTTCGGGCATCGTTTTCTGTTTCTATGAGCACTGTCCCTGGTTTTCCTGATAGAAAGTGTGCTGGCGTAAGAAAATCTAGGTCGTCCGGTTCTTCTGTCAAGGCACATAGAGGGCGAGAGTTGAGGCATGCTTCTATCCTAGCCAACAATGTGGTATACTCCTCGAAGGTTAGTTTCTGCTGCCCTACAACCCTCCTAAGATGCCCCTTAAGTGATCTAACAGCTCGTTCCCACAGACCGGCTGCACTTGGCCAGCTAGGCACATTGAAATGCCACTGGATTCCCATTTCTGCTATTTCAACCAGGCAACTTTCGCTGAACACTTGCATCAGCTGGTCGTGCTCTTCCTTTATTATTCTGTTTGCTCCAACGAAATTGGTTCCGTTGTCGCTGTAAATATGACCTGGGACTCCTCTCCTGGCTGTCATTCTTGTTAGTGCTGCCAAAAAAACTGCACTGCTCATATCTGATACAAGCTCTAGGTGGACGGCTTTTGTAACCATACACACGAACACCGCAATGTAACCCTTTGTGGTTTTGATCCCACGCCCTTTGTTTGCTTTCACCTCGACAAAGCCTGTATAGTCCACCCCGCAGTGATGAAATGCATGTTCAGGATTAACTCTGGCTTCCGGCAAATCTCCCATAAGCTGGTTCTGCTTTCCAGGATCCTGCCTTTTGCATATAACGCATCTTCTCACGTGCGCTTTTGTTGCACTGTATCCCCCGATAATCCAATACTGCTGGCGGAGAGTAGCCAAAGTGAGACGCGTTCCTCCATGAAGGGATGATTTGTGGGCTTGATCTATCATCAATGTGGTAAGGCGGTGGTTATGCGGCAAGATGATCGGATGTTTCATCTCTTCACTTACATGAGCATTTCTTAATCGACCTCCGACGCGTAGTATCCCATCTTTGCCTAAAGTGGGATTCAAATTAAGAATTCTGCTCTTATTACCTACATTTCCGCGTTTATTTATAGAATTAATTTCATCAAAAAATTCAGCTGACTGTATGCTTTTGACTATCAGCATTTTTGCGCGATTGAGTTCATGTGAATCTAGGTAGCCTTGGTAACCTCGTTTATTGCAAACTGGCACTCGTAGTATCCATGCGATAATGCGAATTATTTTTGTTATGCAGCTATATTTTTGCAATAAATCAATTATTATTTCACTACCACTTGCACCATTGTTATCCGTTTGAGTAACTATATTGCAAAACGACGCTTTTATTTCTAGCTCGGTTTCATAAATGGTTTGATTTTTCTGATTGGTATGTGATGGTAGCCACGATGGTCCGTGCCACCACAATGTGTGATCTTTGAGCTGCTTGACCGTTAATCCGCGGCTTGCGCAATCAGCTGGATTATCTGTGGTTTTGACATATCGCCACCTGTCCGCAGGTATTGTTTTGGTGATGAACTTTACCCGATTAGCAACAAATGGCTTCCAGCGAGCAGGATCTCCGTTTAACCATCCTAACACCGCGGTCGAATCGGTCCAGCAGTGAACATCAATCGGATAATCCGCTAAGCAGCTTTGGACTTTCTGCATCAGTTGGGTTAACAGCTGTGCCCCCATCAACTCCAGCCTTGGTATAGACACACTTTTGTTTAGAGGCGCCAACCTGGCTTTTCCTGCGACTAGCCTTACGGTGGTTTTCCCGTTCTTTACTGTCTTACAATAGATAACGCAAGAGTAGCTTTTGAGGCTCGCATCGGAATAGCCACATAATGTTATATTTTGGGTTTCTTCAATTCCCAGCCATCTACTTATCTCGATATCGCTAATCAATGGTAACTCTTGCTTGAGACTGGTCCATTCGGAATTGATGTCTTCTGGTAGTTTTGCATCCCAATCTAACTTTGACATCCAAACTTTTTGGAACATTGTCTTCATCGTAGTGCTAAGGGGGGTAAGCCACCCTAACGGATCGAATAATTTTGAAATGTCGGATAGGAGGGATCTTTTTGTGGCTATGATTGGCGACTGCGGATCAATAGTAGACTTGAATGTGAACTTGTCCTTTTGCGGGTTCCAGCCGAGTCCCAACGTTTTGGTAGAATCGGTTTGCTTGAACTCGTACGTAGACTGGTTGCATTGTTCCTTTTCCAAATCTGTCATGAGCTCTGGTTTATTTGAGGCCCATTTTCTTAGATTGAATCCACCTAGCCTTAGCAGTTTAATGAGGTCGGCCTTCAGTTGGTTCGCCTTTTCTATGGAATGGTGCCCTCCACAGTAGTCGTCCATATAGAAGCACTCCTCTAACTCCTTTGCCGCGTCGGGGAAACTTTGTCTTTCATCAGCCGCTAACTGTCTTAAGCACATCATAGCTAGAAATCCCGCGGGTTTGGTTCCGTAGGTAAGCGTGACGAGTTGATAAGTTCGGATATGCTGGTTTGAATCTCTCCATATAATTTTTTGATAGTCCTGATCATCTTCGTGGACTCTTATCATGCGGTACATTTTTTCGATGTCAGCAGTGTATACGTATTTAAATTGCCTCCATCTTAGGATAAGTTCCTGAAGATCCTTTTGTATATTTGGACCCCTGTACATTACATCATTAAGACTGTAGCCCGAAGAGGATTTAGCGGATGCGTTGAACACAACCCTCAGTTTGGTGGTGGTGGACTCTGTTCGTGTGACTGCATGATGAGGCAAGTAGTACCCAGCCACCTGGTTATTGGTTAATGGTTTCATGTGGTTCAGGTTGATGTACTCATCCATGAATTTTTGGTAATCCACTTTTAACTCAGCGCACTTCTCTAGCTTTCTCTCCATACTACGGAATTGAGCCAAAGCTTGCGGCTTAGTAACACCTAGCTTTTCTTTCATGGAGGGCTTAAATGGTAGTCGGACTTCATATTTTCCTCCTTCAACCCTCTTAGTGGTTTCTAAAAAATACTGTAGGCACTCGTGGTCGTCGTTTGACATCTCTACCTGTTGATTTATATCCTCATTTTCCCAATATTTCAATAAATCTTCAGTGTGATTGAGAACGACATTACAATGGTATTGTGGTTTTGTGGACCCACAGAGCAGCCATCCTAATAGTGTCTGTTGGGCCAATGGTTGATCATCTTTATCTCCTCGTAGAATGCCGCCTAACATAATCTTGCTGTATATATCGGCCCCGAAGAGTAAATCTACTGGTCTGCTTACATTGAACTTTAGATCGGCCAATTTTATACCCTGGATATGATGCCATGATTCCGGCATGATAAACGAATTATTTGGTAGCTGTTTCATCAAATTATTTACGATGATAGCGTTGATGTTCAAGGAATAATCACTGTGGCAGGATTGGATCGATAATTCTAGTGTGCCCTTTGCGTTATTTTGCTTCTGTCCTAGACCGAATATTTGACCTTTAAAACTGTTTCTCTTCAACCCTAGGACTTGCGCCGCTTTTTCGCTGATCAAGGATACTTGAGATCCTTGGTCGACTAGAGCTCTCATCTCATGCTGACTGCCATCAACCCCTATGACTTTAACTATGGCAGTGGCGAGAAGTATTTCAGAAGATTCATCCCAAGACACGTTGGTTGTTCTTGACACCATTTCCTTGCCACTCGTGTTCGTCTTCGATCTTGCTGACGGAGATGGACCTTGATTAACTAGGGCATCGTGTAAAAAACTGTTGTGTGGACCTAAACAAACCCGGCACCGTTTGGACGATTGACACGGTTTTTTGTGATGACACATGCAATTTTTACAATAATCTAAATGCTTGATTGTATTTAATTTTTGCTCATTAGTCATCTTGTGAAAATCAGGGCACTGCCATAATCCATGCTCAGCATTGCACACTCCGCAGGTTGGAGACCTAGATACGTGAAATGCGTTTGAACTAGGCCTTGAGCTTTCTTTGCTCACTAAATGGTTTTGTTGAAAACTTTTCTTATGGTAATGGTAATTTGATTTTGACGATTGAGGCGTAGCTTTTTGGTTAGCGACCGGCTCTTGCTTGCGACGGGATACCTCCAAAGCTGTAAATTTCATCTCTAGGAATGCCAGGAACTCCTGTAAAGAGGGCAGCTCTCTGGGCATTTTCACAGACTCTACATACTCTTTGAAGGTCTCGTTATCCAATTTTTGTGCTAAAAGATGAACTAAAAGTGGATCCCACGAATCGACGTCGACGCCCAAGTTCTTAACTGCATGAAGGGTTTCTTTCGTCACATCATGCAACTTTTTTATCGTCGGCATCGACTGTTGTGTCATGCTTGGGACCCCAAGAAGTATGTTGACATGAGACGTAAAAATAAGCTTCTTGTTCTCATAGCGGTGGTTTAAAATTTCCCAACATACATGATAATTATCGGAGCTAATCTGCAGATGATGTATCAGACGCTCCGCCTCTCCGGTCACCTTACTCTTTAAGAACTGCATCTTTTGCGCGTTGGACATTGCCGGGTTCTTATCGATTGCCTCACTAAACAAATCTTTAAAAGAGACCCAATGGTTGTAGGTCCCGTTAAAAACAGGAATATTTATCTGAGGAGCTGACTTCTCGCGGTGCTTTACTGCCCACATCTTGGTATTGATGCTGTCCGTCAACTCACAGTACGTTTTTTCGTGTTTGCAGAAATCTTCTTGGTATGCGCTGTCGCAGCCTCCGTCCTCACTTTCGATCTCCCAATGGAGCTTATCGATATCACTCCAACGGCTGTCCAGTGATTTCAGAGCGCTTTCGAACTGCCACTTGTTTTCGAACTTGCCTATGTCTATCCGAACTACAGTTCTTTCAAACGCTTTGAAGTTAATAATCTGCTTTCTTATTAAGTGATCTAGTTTACTTCTTCCCCTTGATGGAGACGAAGATTCTCGCAAAGGGAAAATTTCCTCATAACGAGAAGCAGTGTCTTGGTGCAGCCGCGAAGCCTCCGTATCTGGTTGACGTTGACTCACGCTGAGCTGCCTGGTGCAGACACTTGCTGATGGTTGCTGTGGCACCTCTACCTCTGGTTGGCAAAGATTCACCCCTGGTTGATCCTGCCTGATGCGATGGTTCCTCGCATACAGACTAGGCGATGGTAATGGCTGTGCCCCCGTCCCTGGTTGACGGGGGGTCACCTCCTGTTGACCTTGGATAATGCTGCGCTGCTCCGCGTAAATGCTTGGTAATTGTTGCGGCGGCGGTGCCTCCACTTCTGGTTTATGGGGGCTAACACCTAACAGCTTCATTTTACCTAGTTGGTCAAAGGTTTTATCTATGATCTCTCTAATACGCAAGTAAACCTCTCGGGCAATGTCATAGCACCCTTTCTCGAAGTACGCGTGATTAGGAGACGCAAACTCACACAATCTACTATGGTTGTCTTGGTAATCTTTCCAATAAGCTTCCAACATGTCAGCCTTCCGCTTATAAATATCGATGGTCTTCCGCTCAGAACCATCTTTTTTTATATTAGTTAACAACTTTATCAGAGCTTCGTAGATCTCCGTCTGGTTTATGAAGAGATTTTCTACGTCCATCGTGTTGCTGGTATGCTATACAATACACAAACAATGTAGATATAATAAATGGATCGCTCTGACCTTGTCTGCTCCAAACGATAGTCACCGCAGCCCTCTTCTTGGTGATGCAGGTACTGCAGCCCCCAGCTTTGTAGCACTGTACACTCGATAGACACTGGTAATTTTTATTTTCGAAGGACCATGAAAAGGTTTCCTTTGAAATTAATAAGTCGAAGGACCATGAAAAGGATTTTAGCTTCTCGATGTTATGGTCGGCGAGACCCCTACAAATCCCTTGAGTTTAATAAATAGGTAAGTATATAAAAGTCTGGTTATTTTGACAAATTATATTGGTTTGATTCACTTAGCACTAACACTCTAAATAATTATTACTGCTAAATGAATTATGGTTATGAGCCGCTCTGGTTGATGGTAAGACGCGAACTGATTTAGATTTACTTGATTCGCAGCAAACTGCCATTGTGAACGCTTACAATGCACTATGCGTTTTGCTGCGTGTTCAAATATCTTGAACATCCTCCTTTTTTTGAAGTCGGTTAAAAATACTACGTTTTTTTTTACATTATGTGTGTGGGCTAATTATGATGATGATGTTACTATTATATTAGTATTTAACATCAATACTGCGATAACCCACCATGTTAGAGATTTTTGGTGCTGTGTAACAACCCTTGTCTTAGACTTCCGAGCCACCGCCATAGACGTCATGGCTCTTGAAGTCCACTACCAGTGGAAGCAGGTGCCCAGAACCAACGACCGCCATCCAAAGCAATCAGGTAATTCTAGCCGCAATTTCCGATCCAAACGCCGCGGCGACCAAACCTCACAAAATGCCGCACCCGTGAATCGAACCTAGGACTGCTCTAAACACTAGACAGATGCGAGACTATTGCGCTAAGGATTCCAAACATTATTTTTCTAGTATTTAGATAAAACGGAAAAGGCAGCAGCAAGGTGTTATGCTACAAAATTGCGTTCAGTGAAGGAAAGTGTACACTTACAAACAGGGTTTCGCTTATCACAAATCCATCTGCGGTTTCCATTCCGTTCCGGGACAGGTAGCACAACGATTTCCATACAAATGTGCTAGCTTGTAAAAATAAAGTAACGAGCTTACGACTTTTTCCCCTTTGAGGATTCACCTCCGATCACTACTCTTTTTTTTTATTGTACGACGGGGAAGCGCTTGGCCTTCATCTCACCTGGTAACAAGTTAAGATAAGGCCGAAGGTGGAGGCGCACTTCACCCGGAATCCTCAACAAACAGAGGAACTGGCAATCTTATCTCTAAATGCCGAAACACAACAATTTTAGAATTATTATTATGGCGACAGAATTAGGTAAGATGGTGGTAGCTAGCCAGGTGGACTTAAATAAAGTCCTACCATGAACCAAACCAAGCACAATATATTGTGCTCCCCATGGGGATCGAACCCGGGACCTCTAGATCTGAAATCGGTGGGTTGAAGCACTAGACCACAGAAGCGGTTATAAGATTAGAATTTATTTGAGCAATGCCAACAGACACCTCAGAGACTTTAAATCTATTTTTTTTTAAATAGCTCTTGACCTCATCATTGCTCTGGCCTAAAGCTACACAAGTAGCTTTAGGCCAGAGAGATTCGGTACCACTATAAGATAGAACATACCTACCCCAATAAGTCAATATAAACCTGAAAACAGAAAGATATAACCTTTGTTACTTAAAGAAATGTCGCGGATTTCCATTAAATTTCTTTGAAAAAATCAAATCGACCCGTGTTTTGCCTCGCGCAGAGGCGAAACACGTGTCGATTTGCTTTTTCAAACAAAATTTGCGGATTTGATGCTAAGTATTTTTCTGATTTCAGGTTTATATCGAAAAATGTATCTCCGCAAAATAATGCCTGAAACATTAGCCCAATAAGTTTTTTCACCGCCCGTTGGAATTCGTTTTCCAACGTGTGTATAAAAGGCCTAAACACAGCCACGTGAGCTCGTATTTGTCAGCCCCGGAGCGATAACTCAGGCGGTGTGTATGCACATTAGGGCGGCGGCGGCACTCGGTAACTGCTAATTGGACGGTTATTCTAACTGTAACGGTTATGGTGCAGTTAAGGGCCGCAGTCTTGGATTGACTCTTCAAAACCGGTTATTTTCCACGAGTTTTGGAAGTAAGAATTAAAAATATTAGCTACCTGGTGTAATCGACAAGCCTCACAGCTCAGTTGGTAGTATCTATATAGAGGTAAGAGCGCTTTCACCTTTCGCCAGTTGAGATGAAAGGTAAGCGCTTTGCCGTCGTATGATAAAAAATAGGAGTGTACACTGCTTGAATGCTTTCCATTTTCTATTATTTTATTACTATATACTTCACAATGACCTAAATTTACTTTTTTATCGTCACCAAATTCTATACATAAACCTACCATATTCCAACATTTTCCGTCAGGTAGTTTATACTAGAGGACGTGATAATGATGTATGATCTCCTAAGGGTTCCGCCTTGTGATAGGATGTACGGAACTCTAAAAAGGTAAGGAGCTCCCCATCTCGTTTAAAAAAACATGACCGAAGGCCAGCCTTGGAGATTTCATATTTCGTAAAACTTACTCTAATTGTAACAAAAAATAACCATAAAACACGAGAAAGTTCGAAACCTCCTCACCTGAAGCCAGAAAAAAGCAAAAGAAAGTCCAACCGATAAACAAAAGAAAAACAAAACACATTGAAAAAGTTTCCAATTTCAAAAACTTCGACTTGTATCAATGGCTGGCACTGGCCACGTGACATCGCATCATCATCATTATCATCTGCTACTAGCCTTGAATCATTTAACGAGCCTTCTCCAAGATGTTTTGACAAGTTCTCCTCGCAAGGCAGGCAGGTTGGAAATCATGCACGATCAGAAAAATTTGCAGTCCAAATAGGTAGTACTATTGAAACTTTTTATGGTTAAAGACACAAAAAAATATTTTACACAATCAATATTATTAATAGAATAGGAAAAATCTTTGGGCCCCTTATAAGCTCAATGCTCGGGGTTTATTGAAAACCAGCGCTGCAGTTGGTTACGAACTTTGCGGAATGAAACTCCAGCAAAAGCTGAATTTATCCCTTTTGCCTATTGTAAGTACCCTAATCTAAGTAGTTTATATAGTCATGTAAGTATTTAGGCAATAAATGTTTTTTTGATTTAATTTGATTTGATTTGGAGGAATGAGAGATTTGGCATTGTTTATAGCATTAGTTTATATAACGGATATATGTATACGGGGATGTGCCAGAGAGCTAGATTTTCATTCATATTTATTTATTTATTTTTACCTTAGATCTATAAGAAAAAAGGATTTTGCTCCATATGTCCAAATGTGTCTTGGCTATTATTCCATCAAAACAGTAGTTTTCATTCATTTCAAAAGGTTAGAGTTGATATTTGTTTGAAAATTAGTAATTATATGTTGCTATCGTTTACTAGCATCGCATGACAAAATATGCCACTTTTTTCGCAGTGCATACATACTAAGGAGTACGATAAGTATCATTATTCTTTCTAAAACTTTCGCTCAAATTCCTTACACTGCATATCCTCTCGTATAATAATAGCTCTCCGTCAAATCATGGTAAATATCCCGTTGATAGGTAGATATTTATTTAGTAGATATTAAATTCACTTCACATCAACAGGCCATGAATGTCCACAGGTGGGCTGAAACTCCTCTAAGCCTCGAGGGTTTTGCAAGCTTGGCAGGCGGATTGTTAGTTGTAGCGAAGGTATTCTAATAGGTAAGAATTAAGCTGCTGTTTTTACACTGGCGTGACCAGTTTTGATTTTTAGTCGACTTTATGACATCCCTGAGCCACCACCGCCTAAATATGTGGCACTGCATTGCGTCCGTCAACTTGAGGCATAAATGTGTTAAGCCTCGCGTGCCCGTAATCTCACCGTTTGGTGCAAGTATATTAAATAACCTTTCTACTTGTATGCATCTTTAAAAATCAAAACTACAATCTCAAAAGCAAAATATAAAAAATAACTAAACAAAGTTTTTCATCCGTCAGTCTGTTTGTCTCATAAATCAACGGAGATGAGAGCCGGGCTTTAATCTCTGCAATGCGATTACGAAGCTGCAAGAAAACCCAAGGCTTGTATTAGTTTCGCCCGTGGGGAGGTGATGGAGGTATAGTTTGTGAAAAAAGTGATTTCAACATTTTAATAACAAAACAAATATTGTAAAAACGTGATACCTGGGTATCGACAGTGTATAGTGTATGAATTGTGGCGGTAAGATAGCCAGTTGGTAAATTGCGCTTCCATTTGCGGCCTTCTCAGCTTGATATTAGGTGAGATGCCAAGCGTTTCCCCGTCGTACAATAAAAAAAAAACGAATCAGAAATTCAGAGCATTATCTGTTAAAACTGATCACTGTTTTCTAGATAGCAGAGGTTCTTCCGTTACTATTTTTTTCTTTATAATACAACGGGGAAGTGCTTTGCCTTCATCGCACCTGGTTACAAGTTGAGATAAGGCCAAAGGTGGAGGCGCACTACACCCGGACTCCTCAATAAACTGAGGAACTGGCTCTAAATGCCAGAACACAACATTTTTTTATGAATTGTTATTATGGCGACTGAATTAGGTATGATGGTGGTAGCTAGCCAGGTGGACTTAAACAAAATCCTACCACCAACCAAACCAAGCACATTATTGCTCCCTCTGAGGATCGAACCCGGGACATCTGGGTCTGAAATCGGTGGGTTGCACCACTAGACCACAAAGGCGGTTAAAATTCCTGAGAGAACTGAGAAAAGCTACTGACAAAAATACCTCCAAAGCAGCATACTTCTAATATGCTTATTTTTGCGTGATCAGAAAGTAATCTACTCTGTAGATCATGCCTGACTGAGAGCTGATCGAAATATCGCTCAAGAAAATTTCGTGATAAGAGTAAAAACTCACATACATTGAATACACAAGAAATGAAAATAATTCATATAATAATTATTTCATAATGTGTAAATAGTAAGAATATTGTAAAAATATTACCTTACCCTTTCATGCGAGCTGGTGTCCAACGCTTGGATATGTCATCAATAATAATAAAAAAACCGGCTAAGTGCGAGCCGGACTCGCGCAACGAGAGTTCCGTACAAACCTGTAGGTATATAAGTAAAAGTTATGGTATTTTTATTGCTAAATGAAATCCATGACATTTCAATGTAGAAAGCTGGAGGATCATATATAAATATATAATAGACAAAAGTATCTTTATCGTTTCTAATTACAAAAAAAAGTGATGTAACTAAAAATGTATGCTTTTCGCAATTGTTCCTCTATTTGTGCTATAAAGCATTGCTTCGTACCAAATTTCAAGATTCTGAGTTCACGGGAAGTAGCCCTGTAGTGTTTGATTCCCTTGCGGGTGTCGAAAATTTGCGGCATAAACAGCTGAACCTTTAGATTGCGTTGACTTGAAAGTTTGATTTTTTCACAGCTCCAAGGAACAGTAGACTTGAGTATTTGATATGAATTTCAGCTTCATACCTCTACGCGTTCCTGAGAAAATGGGTCTTGACAGACAGACAGACAGACGGACAACAAAGTGATCCTATAAGGGTTACGTTTTTATTTTTGAGGTACGGAACCCTAAAAACAAAGCTTTAAGCTTTTTTCATATAATAGATATAGAGATATAATTAGAGTCTTTGTTTTTGCATGGAAATGAAATCGAGGCCTTTGCTTTTTACCTGATTGCTTCAAAAGCTTACTCGAGAACATGCAAAATATGTATGTCTATAGCTTTGGAACGCTTTATGGCCTAAACGACTAGATGGATTTTGACGAATGAGGTGGTGTTTGGTTGGTCTAAAGTAAATTGTGGGAGTGAGATATTATTGCTATATATATATATATATATGTTATGTGTGGTGCTAATCAAAACTTGAGCGGAAAAAAAATCCAACAATATGGATATTAAAATATGAAAGCTATTATCATACAAATTCAAAATATGTTCAAGGCCAAAGGTTCGTAAAACCATGAAATTGAGATTGTGCAGTCGGGTTGGGTTGAGCTTTCAACAGAATAGTTTCCGCCTTACTGTCATCATCATCGTCATTATAAAGTGCAGTCTGCCTTATCCCACCACTGCATAAGCCGCTTTTCGCTCATACCAACTTTCTCGATCCTGCGCCAGTGGAACCAGTAAAGGACCTGCACATTTTACAATATCGTCGACCTATCTTGCTGGCAGACTACCCTGTCTTACTGAACCGTAAATATGATGTACCTACCTATCCTTGCATTCATTCATAAGCTGTTTCTGCGAATATATGTTCTTCTTCAATTCTTTTACTTCTCGAAACCGACCTACATGTCCAGGGAGTTCCTACATATCTATTACATAGCCATATTTTGTCAGTTTGTTGAGGATTCCGGGTGAAGTGCGCTTCCACCTTCGGCTTATCGTAACTTGAAAATGAGGTGAGATGAAGGCCAAACAGCTTCCCGTCGTACAATAAAAAAAAACACAAAATATAGAACCAGGGACCGGTAGTCCACATTTTCAAGAAATAAATAAGTTATTACATCTCATACACCTTGTCACGAAATTCCACCAAGCAAATGTTACAGCCGGCTCCTAGCCTCAGTCAACAATGAAAGCAATTCGGTAACGCGGCATTCACAACAGCAGTACAATAGATTTCATAAGTCAAGATGGGCTCAGGTGTGTCTCCGCTCTACTAATACACGGTATGTGGTATGCTTCATTTATTAGATACCTAACTACCCAAACATACGTACCAAATACCAAATAATAAATCATGGAATTTGCCATTGGAGGAGGTACTATATAAAATCTAACTATTGCTTAAAAATTTACACGGATTTTTCTCGCCGTTTCAGAGATGAATTTTGGATATTAATGCAAAACAATAGCTGATAGATACTCATCTCCAATATGGAAGGGTTTTGTTCTGAGAGTGATCAGGTAGATTAGGTACTTACTCATTTACTGATCATGCTCGGAACAAAATGCTTTAAGTTTAATTTAATTCAATTTATTTTAACCATGTAATTTTACTAAAAACTACTTTTTAAGATATTGTTTTATTCTTGTACTTTTTCTAATACTCTAATACTAGTAATCCTTGGTCTGAAATAAAACACTTTTTTTTTATTTTATTTATTTAAAACACAGTATTTTCAGATTTAATTTATATCGAGAATATTTTCAGCAATCGTGTTATCGAAATTGTCCCATGCTATACAAAATACCAAAGTTTAATGTGTTCAAATATTAGATTTGTAGCTTTGCTTGTAAGAAAGTACCAAGATTTATCTGTGTGTTTAAGACCTATTTTACATAGCACGAGCTCATAACCTCCTATCTCTCTCTGGTCTAGTTGTTCGTCCACCAGAGTCAGATCCAGAAGTCCCTGGTTCGATCCCCAGAGTATAATCTTGTGCTAGGTTTGGTTGGTGATAGGAATTTGTTGAAATCAGCCTGACTAGCTACCACCACCTTACCTGATTGTGTCGCCATAACTTAAACCTTGCTGTTGTTGTTTTCCGGTATAGAGGTAAGATAGCCAGTTCCTCAGTTTGTTGAGGATTCCGGGTGACGAGCACTTCCTTCGGGTGACAAGCAAAATCAGGTGGGGAAAATACCAAATACATAGCTATATGTATTTTTGGGGTAGGTGTGATCTTCCTCCTAAGTCTACAAAGTTTAACGGAATCACTACTACTAGGGGTTACGGCTGGCTGATCGGAGCACTGGTGATAGGAACTGTGACGGTCCACCTGGTTATAAACCTCCTGACGAAGTCCGGACTCAAAAGGTTTGCTGTGATCCATTGCGGATGAGCCAGTGCCTGCTGGGTAAGCTCGCTCCATCGCAGACCTATCCTGGTCTATTCTGGTCTAGAGCTAGAGAGCCTAGGGTTCAAGAGCTGGCCCATAATTAGGGTTTATTTTTATTATTATTTAGTTATATTAGCATATTTACGTTTTATTATATTTACTTTTTTCAGGCACTGTAGTCAAGTAATAGTGGCATAGGAAACTTTTCCACCATTGCTTGATAACTGTGTAAGTGTTTATATGTAACATGTATGTATATATTTATTTTCACTATGTCCACATTGAATATAAATTCGGTCTTATTACATAAAATGAATTAAACCCAGGTTTAAACCTTTACTAAAGTTGGTACCAGGTCTAAACGGTGATCTTATTACAAAACATGGTTTAGACCATGATAGACCATGGCTTAAATAAAATCCATAGATTATATGAAAATATTGGTACAAATAATTTATTTATTCGTTCATTTCGATCGTCGCTGGAAACATCTAGCACAATTTTATGTCAATTTCAGTTAGTTTCCTATAGCGCGAAATTAGAAAAAAGTGAACTGAAAGTTTCATCAAAATTCTCAATGGTGCTTAAACTTGGTTTTGTAATAACGTTTATCTTAGACCTTGGTTTAGTACCAGGTTTAAACCTAGACTAACTTCAAACTTCGTTTTGAACATCAAATCTGGGAGAAAGGCTGTGTTTATTTTGGGCTCCATTCACTGTTTAAGTTTAGAAAGTTAGTTTACAAAGTTGAAAATAACTTTATGTAACATTAATATGTGTAGGTAACATCACTTATTGTATTTCTAACTTCGTTAAACTAACTATTTACCATATATTTACATGTTAGGAATAACCGTTATACTAAGTAAATTCAACTGTACCAGACCAGATGGAAGCGTGCCCGTGAAACTGTCTGCATTGCCATGCTGATTAGCAATGCTAATCCGCTGACCTAAATAATAGCCAGCCCAAGTGACATGGCACGCGTTGCTTCGAGATTTTTGAGAACCCGGAGGGTGCGGACTCCCCATACGGATCCAGGGTCTCAACACTAAAAGGCTCAAATATGTAAGCACTGTCGAGACTTTATTTGCGCCTTTTGTGATCCTCGGCCGAACACCCGCCGTAATCAGCCCTAATTGATGCCCGAGGCATCTGCCTGGGCCATCAGTTAGGTTGAAATCCTTGCGCTATCTCATCCTCAGATGAGGACGCAGGTAGCGTCCCACACCAAAGGCCTATCCATCTCCCAAGGGACAAGAGTCATACCTTCTGGCGGCTGTTAAGATAGGTAACTTTGTAAAGGTACTCATAATATTCACATTTACAAAATACATTAGCAAAATAAAATATCAGCAAATTATCGATGGTTGAAATATCATCATCATCTCAGCCCACATATTACGTCCACTCCTCGATAGGAACCGATGCCACACATAACAAGCCGCCTCCAACCATCGACTATTCGCCAAATTAAAAAAACTGGCTACGCTGCTTGAAATACTTATACCTACACTCCAAGTATCAAATCATAACAAAGTAGGCAACCGCAATGTTATTTTTTCTAATAAAAAGTTCTCAATTTCGCCTTCGTTGTTTTCAAACGTTAAATTACAGCCCAAAAGCAAACCATTACATACAAAGTAACCACGTTTCAGGAGATTACACTTGGAGCGGGTTGAATATGGGGCGCGATGCGATTTCAAGTCGCAGTTTTCCACTTTGTATGTAAAAATATTGACTTTTTATAGTCATAGTTTCCTTAAATTGATTTCAATAACTAAAAAAAGTTTAAACCTACGTTTACGAGTACGTTTAAGGTAATAATGTGTTGATTACATCGAAAAAATCATCGAAATCGAATTTTAAGAGGTAGAAAAGAGCTATTTATTTTTGTATGGACAGATATATAATCGTCTTAAAGATGATCCTAGCCGACTGTCTCATAAGGCAGTAATACTAGTGGTAAGGTAAGAACAGTGCAACTTTTTTTGAAAGTGGGATAAGTTGACAAAGCAAAATTATCAAAATGAATTATTTAGGCAACTCATCCCGTGGGATACGTTTAGAGCCGGAATCAGCTTACTAACGAGCCCAATAACCGATGCTTTGCTCTTTCACTTTTCCTTTTAGACTTGAGTAACTATTTACTCAAGTGCCGAGCCTCAGTGATTACTCGTGTTCCCCTGGTTCTAGGAGGACAAATCTGGTGTCTACGAGTTCGTCTCGCAAAGGCGGAGAGGACTTATAAGTGAATATATAATTATTTATTGTACACAACTTAATAAGTAAAATAAAATACCTAGCATAGGCTGACCTACGTAGACTTTTGAGTCAAATAGGGGTATAATTTTTAGCGATTACTCGCGTTCCCTTAGTCTAAGGAGATCGAACCTGGTGCCTACGGATTTGTCTTGCAAAGGCGGAGAGGACTGCTTAGTCTGATAAGTAAACGGAGGTACAAATTTTCTGAAAAATAAATAAATATTGAAATCCTACAGCAAACTTCTCCCCCTTTCCCCCTCCACTCCCCTTTTTTCACAACATCATGGGTAGAATGAAATCCTTATTGTGTATTTCAAATTTAATTGAAATCTGTTGATAAATAACGCTACAGCAACATCCATATTACTCCTCCCTATTATCCCCCCCATTACAAATCGTGATCGCTTAAAACATTTTAATAAATCAAGTGTGCCAATTTTAATCATCAAAAATTGTGTGCCAATTTTAATCATCAAAAATCAGTTGGAAAATGCGACCTGTAGGTGAGAACAAACCGACCGACAGACAGCCGACAGACAGCGGACAAAAGCATTTTTGGCCAATCTCGAAACTGAGAAACTGACCGCTTTTCGCTCGCTTCGCTAGCTCGGTAAAAAATATCAGCCCAAAGTTTTCCACTATGCGACGCTCAGTAGATCATTATCATCTTTCGTCAGGGAAGACGAAATACGCTTCGCTGCATTACAAGTCCTTGTGTCCGAGCTTTTCCCAAAAGACTACAATCTGACTTGTGACCTTGATGTATGGATGTGAAACTTGGATTCTAACCCAGAAGAAAGAGAACCAGCTTCTTGTAGAGGGAAATGTGGTGCGGAAGATTTTGGGTCCAATCTGGCGTGAAGATGAATCCTGGAGATACTGGAGAAGAACCAAGAGGTCGCGGAGCTAGTGACTGAGACTATTACTGGGGAGATAAAATCAGATCAGCCGCCTCTTAACTCTAAGTAAGTCTAATGGCTCGCCCACTGGTATTAGATCCAGAGGACCCGGGTTTGATATAGGGTAGCACAATATTGTGCTTGGTTTGGTTGAAGGTAGGACGTTGTTGAAGTCTGTCTGGCTAGCTACCACCTTGTTACCTTATTCTGTCGCCATAACAACAATTCCAAATAGTTGTGTTTCGGTATTGAGAGGTAAAGATAGCCAGTTCCTCGGATTGATAAGGATTCTGGGTGAAGGGCGATTCCACCCTTCGGCTTTATCATAACTTGAAACCAGATGAGATTTCGTTTTCGGAATACCCTAAAATCCCCTACACCATACAAAGCATTTAAAAAAAAGTATTTAAGTTTTATTTCCGTTATCTTGTTCCCATATTACAAGCTTTTGGGATAAGATTTAGTTTGAGACTAAATGGCGCTGTGAGGAATTATTGTCCTGTAGCTAAGCTGAAAATGTCAAGTCTCAAGGATCTCTGTCTTGCGCTGTGCGTTCATTGTCAGTCAGTAAGTCTAAGCTACACGATGCTTTTAATTATGAAGAAGTATGGGTTACATGTATCTGATATTATTCAATTGCAAAACATAGTGACATTTTTAATCGCAGTTTGTACATAATATAATATATTATAATTTGTATATATAAGAATCGCTTTTGATAAATATAGCGTTGCCAATTCATTCAGGCATTATTTTGCGGAGATCCATTTTTCATTATTAAGAAAACAGAAAAATGTGTTGTAACAAAACAGCTTAATTTCTTTGAAAAAAATCAAATCGACACGTGTTTCGCCACGAGGCATCCTCAGGAAATAACAAGCAGTGACTTTGAAAAAGCTGTGTTTAATTTGTTCAACAGTTCAAATCAACCTGTATTACTTTTTTCTATTTCTTAAGATATTATTACATACAGGAAATTATTCCACACAGTGCCATCTAGCCCCAAACTAAGCATAGCTTGTAATATGGGAACTAAATTACGGATAGAATACTGTTTTCTTTGTAAATGCCTACATACTTATCATACAATACAACACACAAACACAGAACAAATATCTATATGCATTACAAAAATGTTTGTCCTGTATGGGAATCCAACCACAACCTACAGTGCAGAACTGAGCTATGAAGCTTGTTTATTAGATGCTGATACAATTATTTTATTCAAAGAAATTTTCGGACCGTTACAGTACAGCACAGAAAAATATTGATTATCTGTTTTCATGTTAATATTGAAATAATATTGCATTAGCGATTATTTTCTGAGAATAATATCTATGTTCAAGAACATATTTTTTTATATTGTCACACAAATCTCGTGTTTAAAAGTCGCGTCCGTAGATTTGTCTATTTCTAGGCTCGGCGCACACGATCCTCACACATGACCGGCGTGCACGAATCCCCTTTATCCGATTAAGTGCAATGTGCACACAGCCTAACCACGACTTTACGAATTGATTGCACGTCGATGAAATCCTTACATCAATTTCAGATTATGAGCTACCATAGACCGCTTGTGACCGCCCTTAGGAACCCCGACTGTTTCCCTTGTAAATATTCAGTTTCGTTGTTCATATGGTCTGAAAAGTCTAATTCCGATGATCGTGCGTAACTTTGGTAAGATATCGTATTTTCATATTTCATAAAAAATTGTTAATCATGGCACGGATATGGAATAAATAATGATATCTACACAAAATATGACTGGACATTTTTAATAGATTTTTTTGTATTTCAAGTGATCGCACGTCGTCAAAACATTTACAAATGTTATAATGAGATTGTAGAGAAAAAAAACACCAACTTTCGCAAGTGATTTGAACGTATTTTCAGACACTTGAAACTTCTGTGGGAAGCATCGAGTTCTAATGTCAAAATATTTAGCTTTCGGAGTTAAGAATAGCGTTCTCGGAATCTCCATCGGAATCTTCCGAATTAGATCCGATAAGGCTTTCCAAATGTTAGAAAATAGCTTTACTGATCTTCATTATTCCCGTGCCGATTTGACTGGCGCTCTTAGGGGCAGGTCCGGGCAACAAATACAAA
Source organism: Venusia cambrica (assembly GCA_951394065.1). NCBI lineage: Eukaryota > Metazoa > Arthropoda > Insecta > Lepidoptera > Geometridae > Venusia > Venusia cambrica. Next base: position 4,219,737 of record OX596057.1, read on the forward strand.
GGTCCATAACGGTAGCTTGTCTCGTAAATGGACCTAGGTTCAGATAGCGAGCCGTATATCATGTTTTTGTACACTTAATGCGTGTGGCCATTGTCCTGCGTGATTGACGGATGATGCCGGAAGTGGTGACGTGTGATATTTTTCGGATGTTGTTGTGGAGTGCTCCTATATATCACATAACTGAGTCCATATGCTCATACTATCATAATTGTAGCCGCCTTCGTGGTCTAGTGGTTCGCCCACCGGTGTCAGCTCCAGAGGTCCCGGGTTCGTTCCCCAGGAGGAGTACAAAATTGTGCTTGGTTTGGTTGGTGGTAGGATTTTGTTTAAGTCCGCCTTTCTAGCTACCACCATCTTACCTAATTCTGTCGCCATAACAAAAATTCTTAAATTGTTGTGTTCCGGTGTTTAGAGGTAAGATAGCCAGTTCTTCAAACAGTTGAGGATTCCGGGCGTTCATATATCATAGCTTAATTTATTTCTCTGTACAGTAATTACATCTAATAAGTACCTACATTGTCCGTCAAAACTATTGCTGTCAATTAGGGGTTGAAGCTTTACCCTGCCGTAACACAGTGTTAAAACTAGCACGGAGGGTATGGTTTTGTAGCTCGCTAAATGGATCTACATAAATTACAAATGTACAACTATTTTAAGTAATTAGCTTAGTTACATAATTTATTGTGCCATTTATTTCTGAGAATAAAATTTATCTTATCTATCTTATCTTAACCCAGGTGAGTACCTTCCCTTCAGATGGCGTTAAAATAATAATATACTAGTTCTATTCAGTCGGTATACAAATACGATCCTATTTACTTCGTAATGACAGTTCGGGTGTACATAGAACTTCAACAAGACTCACATCTCAGAAGGAAACTCTGCCTTCTGCGAGTCTACGAGTACGATTTGCACCCAGGAATAACATTTGTGTAATGAATATAAAAGTTTTGTGTTTGGGTGGTATATTCTATGATGGATAATATGTTGGTAAAAAAAGTGTCTAAGAATTTTTCCGTCTAGTCAGTTCCATTTTATAGTCATATTTTAAAAATAAATAAAATAGAAGTGTCTGTTTGTAATTTCAATATAACAGTTTTTTAATAATTAATGCATATACGGTAGGTTCTGTCTATATCAAAATAACTGGAAAATATATGTCATCCAAGTAAACGATATTGCGTATTCTGCTTTCCTGTGGTGTTTACGGTCACTAGAGTAGACCTTCTGAACCGCTTACCTTCCTTCATCATCATCATCATCAGGGTTTTTCCATAATCACCACGCTTGGTATGTTGTTGATCGCAGTAATGATGATACGTAGTAGTAAGTGGAATTGACTTTCACGCATTCTGGCTATAAATGCTGTATACATGTATCATCATCATCATTACAGCCCATAAAAGTCAACTGTATAGGACATGGGCCTTCCCTATGCTAAAGAAAGCAATGGAGGGTTTTGCCATAATACTCACGCTTGGCAGGCGTGTTGGTGATCGATGACTCTTTAACGACTACTACTGCACTACCTCAGAACTCCGTTATTACTCAACCGATTTGGAAAATATATTTTCAAACAAAAAATAACGTATTATTGCACCCTCACACGACTCTTAAATAGTGTGTCGGAGACGTCGTGGTGTCGTAGGTTTTACAACGAAAAAAAGCTAAATAAAAACTCATTTTGGGAAAAAAATTAACCGACTTCACCACTAAAAACTTACAAATAACTCTTAGGGTAAGTTCATATAATTTGAAGGCGGTGCCATACAATAAACATGTGGTTGTGCTTGGCAATTCGGCAATACCAAACATTCAATTCAATTTAGATTTCAGGACGGAACCCTAGGTGGCGATGTGGACCCAGTATTTGGCGACCTAAAAATTATTATAGATGTATTTCGGCAGATTGGCTTAGAACTAAATTTTTAGAAATGTGAATTATACATTTCTAAAAAGTCTAAATTCTATTTCTTAAGTCTACTCGTGACCATGGAGCGTGAAACCGCTTCGAAATATCGAGGTAAAATTACATATTACCGTGGTAATAAACCCGAAATGTTTGACAATTTAAATATACATTTCAGATTCATGCTTGGAATAGAAATTCAATTACTCAAAAGTTTGAGAATTTGGCTTCCAATATTACTGTTGTAAATGTGTAAATTACAACATCAAACAATCCAATAATAAACAACATCCAATATTACTGTTGTAAATGTCCACCTTCTAGGTTCACCAATTCTCGATGAATCGTTTCCGGGTTTTGTCGGCGACAAAATTCAAAATTTTATGAAGGTTTCGGGCAGACTGGGGTGGGAAGCTGGGGGTTTGGTCTTAGTGGGAATGTTAGCTACGGTGAGGTTATACTAAATGGGTAGACCTTTGGTGCGGGACACCCTAGCGCCATCTCAGCTGCCTGGGACATCAGTTAGGGCTGGTGCGGCGGCTGATTCGGCCGAGGATCACAAAAGGCGCAAATATAGTGGTCTCGACAAAGTTTACCTATTTGAGCCTTTTGGGGTGGAGTCCTTGGGTCTGTGGGGAGCCGTGCCCTCAGAGTTTTCAAAAAACTTGCGGGGCTTTTGATTGAGGCGACACGTGACCCACGGGCTGGCTCTTATTTAGGCCAGCGAATTAGCATAGTTATTCAGCGTGGCAATGTAGCCAGTGTCTTGGGTACGCTTCCGTCTGGTCTGGAACAGTTGAGTTACCTATAGACCGCTTGTACGATCCTTAGGAAATCTGACTGATTCTCTTGTACATAGTTTAATTGTACTTTTTATTGAATAACTTTTTTTTAAGAAAAATAATTAGGGTCCCGTGCCAAAAAATTAAACCCATGAAATCCTAATATTATAAAAAACATAAAAAAGGTGATGTTTGTATACTTATGTACATGTTTGTTACTCAATCACGCAGAAACGACAGTAGGGATTTAGATGACATAGACACTCTAATTACATTTAGTTTATTACTTGGATTCATTGATATAATAATTTTATCTCGGAAAAAAGTTAGATACCTGTAACATTATCAAAAACGAGCTACAGGGTACGCCCTGATATTTAGTGTCTTATGGAACTTTAGTCCGGGATAAAATATATTTTCTATCTTAATCTAGGTAAAACTATCAGCGAGACAATTTTCAGCCAAATCTGTTCAGCTGTTTTTACGTAATGTTCATGGTCATATCGTTATAATAGTGCATTATTCACAAAGTAAGAACTAAACAAAAGAGCGGACCTGAAACGCGGTATCACAGTTCCGCGCTACTTCGCAATATATCAAGTCCCTTGGTCACAGCACCCGATCAGACAGATAGCTACCTTTTTCCCTCCGGAATCCATCAGCTTATAACTGCTGTAACTTTCTCCATTCGCCAAATGCGTAAAAAAACGATAAACATTTTGAAACAATTGCTTTGTTTTGTTTCTAACATGTTTCACTTAATTTTTTTTTGAATTTGATAAATTTGGCTGACGCGGACAAAGTCGCGTACAGAAACTAGTGATTTATAAATTAATTAATGCGGTTCGTACTTTAATATCGTCCGAATTGAAGAGTGAATAGGCAATGGCCACGCACACTGGCTTGCTCTGAAAAATTTCGCTTGTAAATTAGGCACTTTGTTTATAGAAGATTGCCATGAATGTTTCGTGTGAAAAACTCTTTATGGCTGCTTTTATACCCACGATAATATGCGAATCGGGATGCTCATAAAACCGCCTACGAAGCCTGCTTAGTACTTACCTTTTTCAGGAAATCGATCGGAGAAATCGCTGAACGAAACATGTCCTGTATGTGCCAGGCTAACTCAGATATTTGTCAACTACAACTGTAGTGAACAAATATCTGCTAGCTGTCTAGCTAGCAAGGACAGTAGAGGATTTTTTGCTAACAAATCCTCTACTGTCCTTGCTAGCTAGTTGCTAGTATCTATAGTTTGTGCATTTGAACGAAATATTTGTTGGGCGAAATGCTTGTTGGACGAAATACGTGTTTGACCAACACGTGTTAACGTAATTTGTGCTGGTCAAAATGCCTGTTGGACGAAATGCGAATTAAAATTCCATTTTGACGAGCTGCTTATTGGACCGACAGCTAACAAATCTGTTTTAGGTATAACCACGCAGAATATTTATCAAAAAATGTTATTGACACTACGATAAAAGTGTACTTTCATTATACCTCACTCTCAACACACATTATCTCAATGTCTCCTTATTAACCTTAGTGCTCGAGACTCTCTCTTGTTACTAAATAATATTATTTGCAAATCAAACAAATCACCAAAGCACTGACCGTACGTTATTGTAAGTGGGCAGAATACATTAGGTGAATATGTCACCTTTTACTAATATGAAAAGGATTATATGACAGAGAGTGAGAGAGCACTTTTATGTGCTCTCAAATTCCGTTACTATAGTAATTGTACCTACTTCAAAAATCTACCCCTCGCTTCGCTCATTCAATCAATAAATTCAATGAAGTAATTTATATAACGGCTTGTTAGATAAAGATAAAGATAAATATCTCACTGTACCTACCTAGTGGTATAATGATACAAAGAGCTTCGTCCATATAAAACTTCGATGAATATAGTAATATAATTATATTTTTATTTAATTAATGCTTTCCTCTTATTATCTACAAACTAAATGTCAACATTTGCTAAAAATTCTACCCACATCCACAAAATCACTTGTCTACCTATTTAACTTAACTACCTTTAAATATCTATTTAGATCCAAATAACTTAAAAACCTCAAAAATATTAAATAGTCATAGCAACAAACTCCAATCTTTCTTTGATTTGAGACTGAGAGCCTGTGTCTATCCACAAGTATTTATTTACTTAGTTAGAACAGGAACCAATGCTCTGATTCGAGAAAGGTTTTTCAAAGGTTACAATGTACCTACGTAATAGATAAGTTAATAAATTGTACCTACTTCTGTAAACCTTTATGTAATCAATAAATAAATGTTAAATGTTATAATACACGAATTGCGATCAGACAGGCAGGCAACGAAGCGAAGCGAAAATACTAGGTTTCGTATGGGAACGAGTAAATGAACTTCGTTTGTGAAATATGATTCGATAATTGATCTCGATGACTCAACAAAAATAATAATGGCCTATTGCCCCATTTTTCGTGGGGGGAGATACCTCAACGTATACAACTCATTAAAACTCGGTGGTTGGGCTACTTCCAGTACCCCCAGCATATCATCACAACACTTACCTGGGGCAGTTTTCACCACCCCATCTGCTTGCGATTCGTGTCGGCACCATGTACCGTATGCCCTTCTCAGGATCCGTATAAGATCAGCCAGAGGTCATATCCCCCTTAGGTCAGTCAGGGCCTACATGACCTAGACGGCAACTAATTCCACAAAATTAAATATTTATTGATACGAAAGTTATAAAGTTTCGAACGTATTGTGTCAATTCGTTTGCTATGAAACGAACGGAATCAGGGAATTTTCTTCAAATCGACGTATTTATTGTCCGACGTCTGCCAGCTCCCCGCGGCACTAGCCACCATAAATGCATGCATAACTTTGCTGAAATCGACTTCACCCACTGGGCCATGTTGCAGGGGCGACGGCGGTTTCGGGAACAACAGCATTTACCTACGAAAGTGGAACTAACAGTAGATTGATGTAATAAACCGGCCAAGAGCAGATACGCACACCGAGAGATTTTATTTTAACTCACATTTCAATGCAAAATTCACGTTTCTTATATAGCTTTCAATGTAATTTTATCGTTATTCATTGTTGGTATAGCGGTAATAGAAATACACACTGAAAAATTCATCCTTCGACTAATTACGGTTCATGAGATACAGCCTGCTGGTAGACAGACGGATGGACAGCGGAGGCTTAGTAATAGGCCCTTTTTGCACCACCAAACAAAACCAACACAAAGGGTGTTAAAGGTGCGGTAGGTTTTCAACAACGAATTCGGTTATTGATTGTTGCTTTATCAGTTGGTAGCTAAATGGTGATTTTGCATGCATGTAATCATGTATGTAAACGATTGCCCATATACCTACGCGAGTTGAGTGCTGAGCTTAGGAATGCTTCTCGTGTTGTTAACTAATTGGTAATTAATTATTGATATGTCGACAAGTTGGATATACGAAATTATAAACCTTAATCTGTATATATGTGTATATATAATTCAAAGTATTGACTGACTGATATTTAACACACACAGCCTAAGCGGCTGGTTCTAGATAGGTACATGAAATTTTGAGTGTTTGTTTGTCTTGGTGTGCAGACGCTCACTAATAGAGGAATTTTAAAAATTCACACCCTAAGGGGTTCAAATTGGGGCTAAAAGTTCGGAGTAAAATGTTGCATATCTCCGAAACCGTACATGATAGACGTTTTAAAATGCGTATGTAGATTGCCCATATGAAATAAGCAATGGCATGTTTAAGAATTTTTTTTAGAATTTTCGAAATTTAATCAATAATATTAAGCGTAACGTGGTCTATTAAGCTCTACCAGGCTCGACTGAAGAAGTGATAAATTTGGTCACTTTAATCTTTACCTGATATTAAAATTCAGCCTGCAGCACGTATAATGTCCAGCTATTATGAATTTAGCCTGCTATAAAACATATTTATGGTACACCTTCCTCTGTAATTACCTTGGATTCGAACAATTTATATGTAAAACAGGCAATGCCGGTAGTAGGTAGGTATAATACGAACTAGTTTCAGGTATTGTGAGCTGTGAATAATGTGTTTTGATTGGTATCATTGATTTTTTGATCAATGGTGATTTATCCAAACAAACTTTCATGCTAATATTATCAATTTTGTTTGTTTGTTTGTTTGTTTGTTTGTTTGTTTGTTTGTTTGTTTGTTTGTTTGTTTGTTTGTTTGTTTGTTTGTTTGTTTGTTTGTTTGTTTGTTTGTTTGTTTGTTTGTTTGTTTGTTTGTTTGTTTGTTTGTTTGTTTGTTTGTTTGTTTGTTTGTTTGTTTGTTTGTTTGTTTGTTTGTTTGTTTGTTTGTTTGTTTGTTTGTTTGTTTGTTTGTTTGTTTGTTTGTTTGTTTGTTTGTTTGTTTGTTTGTTGTCAATGGTCCCTCTCTATCTTGCAGACGACAAGATAACATTATAGCCGCGGGTGACACGATAATTTTGCCCATGTCAATTGATATCTCGATTACTTTTACTACTTAATCTTCCAAATGTTTTAATGACGGGAAGCGCTTGGCCTTCATCTCGCTTGGCTTTATGTTATGATTAGACCGAAGATGGGGGCGTACTTCACCCGGAATCCTCTAATCGGAGGAACTGGCTATCTTACCTCTAAATGCCGGAACACAATAATTGAATCGTTGCTGCGACCAACTTAAGTAAGATGTTGGTAGGTTGCCAGGCGGACTTGAACAAAGTCCTACTACCAACCAAACCAAGCTCAATATCTCCTATGGGGATCGAACCCGGGACCTCTGGATCTGACACCGAGCATGGGTCGAACCATGCTGAGAGAAAATTCCATAGTCTGATTACGTAATTCTTGTAGCAAAACGGCCCAGCACCCAGACTGAATAATAATTAAAATAATATAATTATTGAATTTAGGTACACAATCTAGAAAATAATAATAATAATAATTAACAGTGACAGTAAAACAATTAAAACGAAAAATCAACATTAAACAGGGAACTTCGTAGGTTTTGTGTTCTATGCCCTACATGGCTACATTCAGCTTCCGTTTGTAGTGTAATGGTGCACTTATCAGGATTTTGAGAAATACGCTTAGGTAATTACTAGTAGGTAGTTCGCCCCGAACTGAGATCTCGTGATGTCTGGTTTGTGACGGAGATTATTTCTCAAACGATAAAAGTAGGTATGCTTGCTTACGGATCAACCAAAAAGGCAGCAGCTTCTTTCTGTGTGTTAACAAAACTTTAAATATGAGCACCAATCTGTCTGTCAAGCGTAATGAGTATGGCGAAACCTAACAGTTATAAAGGAAGTTCTTTTTTCAAAACACTTTTCAAACACATGACACCCCAAAAGTAATTCTTGGATTTTATCGACACCCTTCCCTATTGAGTGAAAAACAAAAATAAATTGACCAGTTTTAATGAGATTCTAAATAACCTTTCCTATATAAGAAGATCTGATGATCATCCTTTGCCCCCTTCATCTTGAAAACCTTAGTGGTTTATAGGTTAGGATATTATAGGTTAGCAACAACAACAGCTATAATATGATAAGAAGTAGCCTCGAACACTTAGGGTAGTAGGTAAGCTTTCAATGCACCTTACCTACTTTTATCTTTTGTTAATTACGTTCTGTTTGAGAAATAATCTCCGTCACAAACCAGACATCACGAGATCTCAGTTCGGGGCGAACTACCTACTAGTAATTACCTAAGCGTATTTCTCAAAATCGTGATAAGTGCACCATTACACTACAAACGGAAGCTGAATGTAGCCATGTAGGGCATAGAACACAAAACCTACGAAGTTCCTTGTTTCATGTTGATTTTTCGTTTTAATTGTTTTACTGTCACTGTTGATTATTATTATTATTATTTTCTAGATTGTGTACCTGAATTCATTGCTTGTAAAAAAGCCACTAAAGTTTCCTATGTTAGAATCTCAGGTAATTTCACTGATGCAATTTTATTGTAAAGGTTATTTTTGTATCGTATCTTTGTACTGTCTATTTTCCAAAATAAAATTAAATCCATGCCAATTTCATTTTTTTATATAAAATTTGGATTAGATTATTCTGTACGCGGACAAAGTCGTGGGCAAAAGCTAGTGTAGCATAGTTATATAATAGATTTGTTAGCTGTCGGCTCATTAAGCAGTTTGTCCATCTCGGAAAAGTTCGTCTTCTACTCAGTTCGATCATTTTAATGGTTAGGACAGAGAAACAACCCTCGGTGTGATAGTCCGACTGCATTTTCATTTTATCATCATATAACAGCCCGTAAACGTCCACTGTTGGACTTGAGCCTCCTCGACAACCACCTCAGCAAATTATTTTATCATTATTTTTATTTTTGATACATATTTGTGTGACATCAAAATTAACGACAATAGGTACATCCATTTGCAAACAATGCCTTACATCCCTATTCGCAAACGCATGTAGTTCAGTAAACATTGCATCTGGTTATTATCCGGCCGGATGTTCGATAATTGTTTTGTAATTACGAATACACTACGGATTGGATCAACTAGGGATGGGGTAGGCTGCTTTTGGGAATGGCGTGTGAAGGCCGAAAACTGGATTTTTGTTGAATACATTTGATTGAGATTCAGGGACAAATCTAGGTGAGATGGAGTAGGTAGGTATGTCCACAATCGGAACACACGGGATGGTGGCGTGTGGAAACTGAAGAGATTTAATAAAGCTTACAATGCCCTTTTAAAAGTTCGGTGAGTTATTTTTTTTTTAATTGTACGACGGGAAAGCGCTTTGCCTTCATCTCACCTGGTTTCGGGGTTCACAAATGTATCGTACCTACTGAAAACAGTCAGTCCGAGGTGTTTTCATATTATTGTAGGAAAACCTGTACAACATACTAAAAAATCAATTTGCCAGTGACTAAATTGTAATTAGTATTAGTTAATTTTCATCTATGGTATTGGATCATACAAAAAAAATCTCCTTGTGTGCTGGTCGCGATTTTGAACAGGTGGTAGATTTGACGTTTCAAAGTACAGTTACAGGACATTAAATATTATTAAATAATACATATTGACTTTGACAGAAACTGAAACCTTGCAGAAAACTCTTGATTGACATGATTTGAAACAAAGATTGTGTGTGAGTTTGTGTGTTCTGTTTGACAACGCAGTGTAAGTACTTCGCAACCGCACCGGACTTGTGGATTGGCTAAGAGCCAATCCCTGCAAAATTTTCGATCTTGTCGATCTAAGTAAAATTTGACTAAACATGAGTATAGATAGGTTAAACTGCTTATTTTAAAATCTCTAGCTTTATAATTCAATGATCAGAAATCCAACTTACTCGCTGTTTATTGAAATCGCTTTCATCTTTAGTTTTGTTTTCCGAACGAATCTTACTAACACACTACCATTCGGCCATTGGATGGATCTTACCGAAAGTGGTACCCCATCACTAGCTTAAACCGGCAATAACTGGTAATGGATGTGTTTGCAAACTGTTTATTTGCCGGATTGCGGTTCCCTCTGAGTGTTGATTCAGTTTGAACTAGATAATTAGGCCGAAAGATATTAATTATTACCGAAACGTTTAGTTTGAGCGTAGTTTAATTTTAAATTACATTTATAATATGTATTGGATACTGATAATACATAATTGATATGAAAATTGTGTCATTATTGTTGCAATTAATCATAAATTAAGCGTGGCAATGCAGCCAGTGTCTTGGGCACGCTTCCGTCTGGTACTGGTCTGGAACAGTTGAGTTACCTTTAGGCCGTTTGTAACGGTCCTTAGGTAATCTGACTGATTCCTTTGTACATAGTTAGTTTAATTGTACTTTTTATTGATTAATCATTATAATACCAAATAATATGCCCGGAGCTTCGCCAATTCAACTATAAAAATGTTTCTGTTGTGTATGTTTTTAATGTTATTTATCTGTGTTTCTTGTTGTTTGTCTCACATTTGTTTTTAATGTAATTTAACACCTACCTTTGTATCAAATAAAACATATTTAAATCAATTTTTATTTATTTATAGATAATATACCGAGAGTTCTATCTGTCTGGCGTTTGGTATACGTTTGATGTGATTCTTTATCACATATGAAGTTATTCTTTATCACATTCGATAAATATCATATCATCTGATATCGCAATCTCAATGAAACAATTTCATAACCTTTGTTCTACATATTGGTGGTTTTATATGTTAATGGTTTGCGTGTGAGCTTTCATTTGTCTGTATAAATTTGTACCGTGTATGTTTGTTGAGTTAATCAGATATAATTTATTCACTAAGATTTTTTGGGATCATTTTGAAACATCAAATATATCGCCAGTTCGAAATTGCCACTAGCACACAAGGATAAAAGCTTCGAAATGGTTATTTTTTTGATCAAAAAAGCTTATCGCAACACGAATAAAATTCATTTGCATTGAGAGTTCTATCTGTCTGGCGTTTGGTATACGTTTGATGTGATTCTTTATCACATATGAAGTTATTCTTTATCACATTCGATAAATATCATATCATCTGATATCGCAATCTCAATGAAACCATTTCATAACCTTTGTTCTACATATTGGTGGTTTTATATGATAATGGTTTGCGTGTGAGCTTTCATTTGTCTGTATAAATTTGTACCGTGTATGTTTGTTGAGTTAATCAGATATAATTTATTCACTAAGATTTTTTGGGATCATTTTGAAACATCAAATATATCGCCAGTTCGAAATTGCCACTAGCACACAAGGATAAAAGCTTCGAAATGGTTATTTTTTTGATCAAAAAAGCTTATCGCAACACGAATAAAATTCATTTGCTTAAGCAAATTATTTACAATGTCAGGCCTTTTTATCTTATATCTATATAGCTAAAAGCTTCAACCAGGTCACCAACTCCTTATCAAAGAAATCTATTACAAAATTGCTTTTCTTTGCGAGCTGTAAACCATTATCGAAAGTCATCGATCGATGTAAATAAAACACTGGTATCGTTTCACGAAACTTGAAGTCACTCTGAACTGATCTGAGTAACCTTTGAAACTTTCATGATCATGAATACCATAACTAATATTAACGGGATATTTACCATGATTTGTTGTGTATGATGAAATATCAGATAATTCAAAACAAGAAATCATGGTTAATATCCCGTTAATAATAATAATAGTGATCTGAATAATTCAGAAGCGCATTCATATTTTTTTTCTTAAGCGCTTGACCTCGATACTTGCCTGAGCAAGGATGATCTCTATGAAGCTAGCTTTCCCGTTGATATCGTAAATTGAATAAACTTGAACACCAATTTTTTTAACAAAAATAGTCATATGCACATAGTCATATTCTTCTGCATCAGTCATATGCGCCAAGTTGCCCCTTACGACTATTATTAAAAAAAACTAACTTCATCCTACAATGTCGAGATCAAAGATGATATTCAGCCCATTGAGTTGAGTGGAGTGGATACTCCACTCGAGAAGTGACCTACGTAGTTGGAGGTGCGTCCTTGGTTGTTTACGAACAGAGGTAAGGGTGCGTAACTATTAGGTAGATGCAGTTAGCGGCTATAGCTATGGCTAGACCAGACCATACTATATTAATTTATCTCAGGGAATCGTTGATGTCCATAATTATCATTATCATCACCTGAAAAGTTCACTGCATGCTAGCGACATTCCATAAAATGCAGTGGGGCATACATCTTGTAATGCATTGCAGTAATTAAATATTATATATTACAGGACATTCATTTCAAAGAGCGCCATCTAGCCCCAAACTAAGCATAGCTTGTATATGGGAACAAGATTACGGATACTTATCATACAATACAACACCCAAACACAGAACAAACATCTATATTTATCACACAAATGTTTGGCCCGGGTGGGGATCGAACCCACAACCTACAGTGCAGAAGGCAAAACTACTACCAACTGAGCTGTGAGACTTGTTACAATAGGAAGCGACTATAGTAATCGTTTTTTTGAACAAAGCCTCTTTGGAGGCTTTTGCCACTTTTACAACGCATAACCGGCGGGTTGGTGATAGCAGTAAAGTTATATAGATAGAAAATGATTTATTGTTCACCACACAACAAACAAGGAGAATAATCAAAACAGTTTAACAATGGGTAGTCCTATAGCTTAAAAAGCGATATCTATCACACAACTTTTAGATGGAATAAACTGTTAGAAATAATAAATATAAGAAGAAGGCGTATGCATAATATACAGAAGGAACCAGCTGGCCTTCTTCGGTTTAGATTGGGTCGAAGGAAAAAAAACCTACAATGTCCTATACCAACAGCCGAGCGGCACATAGCCAACAGAACAGAAACAGTGGTTTTGCCTTTCAGGGAATTGATTTAAATTAGCGACCGTTAAACTTGCTTCCCGACTTTGAATACGAATGTAGTTTTAATTTTGACACGGGCCCCCGAGGGGGCGGTTTATTGCACCCCCTTACACCTTAAGGGGCGTCCTTGGCCCTCTTTAGTTGGCAAATTTTTCTGTTTGTTTTGTAATAACAAAAAGCTGTGAAGACTGCCGCCTTTTATTGCCGCCGTAAAGACTTAAATGAGTAATAGACACTCCTTTGGGTGTAACTCAGGATTGTGAACGTGACAATGTCAAAGTCCAAGTCAAAATGCATTTTTCACTATGATTTTTCATGATTATTTAATTTTGAAACGTCAAATCTACCGCCTGTTTGGAATCGCACACAACGTAATAGGCAAGAACCTCGGGCTAGTTAATTTTTTCATCATCCATTAAATATTTATGTGAGTATATAGAGTTTCAAATAATTTTAATAACATTGTAAGTTCATGAAACGTGGACTGACAGTAGGGCTAGTCCACAAATTAATAATCACTCAGCGTGCAATTTAAAGAGCTATGCTTGGCTTTTTAAATCAGGAATGAGGTTATCAGACAGAGAGTCAATGTGGTCGTCATAGCTCAAAGAGTTAGCTGAAGTGGCAGTGGGCTGGCCATATTTGTCGAAGGACCGATAACCGGCGGGTTCAACGAGTCCTTCAGTGGAGACCACGTCCCAACACAACTACGTGCAAGCGTAGTGTAGGTGTAGGACGTCCTCCGGCTAGATAGAGCGACGACCTCCATACAGTGGCGGGCAGAGAGTGGATGAGAAAGGCCAAAGATCGGGCTCAGTGGCGCACCTTGGGAGAGACCTACGTCCAGCAGTGGACTGCGATAGGTGATGATGATGACGATTTAAGTTCATAACCCTCTATACTTACTATCTTAAAACATTTATTACCACCTAACTACCTAATGGGCAGTTTGTTACCAATGAGAAATACGTGACAAGAAAATATCACTTTATTCATGCTTATTTGTACAGTATGATAATAGTAATTTTGTATTTAATGCAATAACTTATATTTAATAGAGCATTTAGTATCATTCAATAAGTTATAATTAATATTTAGGTTCATTAAATCAAAACATGATAAATTATATGTAGGTAAATGTTTTTTCATTTGTTTATCACACCCTTATAAATTATAGGCACATGCAAAACCATTCACTTTATAGGTAGCTATATAATATATTTTATTTAACCAACTTTATTACAATCGCGTTTTCCCTGGCTCTTGTAGATCAAGTCGCTCTCAAGAGTAGGTCACGTGACGCACTTTGATGCAATCACCCCCGAAATCCCCCTCCTTCCACCCTAACCGTCGGGGAAAGCTTACAGGTACCGTTGTTGACAAATGGAGAAATATCTTGATAGCAATGAGTTGTTCTTTTGTGGTTCTCTTTGTTGGGGAAACCAACAAATATCTAACAATATATTTTAGAAATATTTGTTGGTAGTTTTAGTGGTAGTTTTAGAAATATTTGTTGGTAGGTTATTAACAAGCCTCATAGCTCAGTTGGTAGTAACTCTGCCTTCTGCGCTGTAGGTTGTGATGTGTAAACCTTGGAAGTATACCGACCCTAAAAATACCTAAATCACTTCATGTGTATATAATAATATTTGTAGAGTTCCCTCGATTTCTCCAGGATTCCACCATCATCAGATCCTGACCTGATGATAACCACCTGTGCAGTAGGTATATCCTTTTAAACAAAAAAAATTTTTAGAAATCGGTCCAGGCGTCTTCGAGTAATCGGGGAATACATAAAAATATATTTATATTTTCATAATACTTTTAGAAATAGTAAAGCAACTGAAATCTAGATTACCCCTGATGCAATTATACCTGCAACAATCTATTTTCAATCAACATGCTATTATGAAATTAACGACAGACTATACTTGCAGGCACTGAAAAGCAAAGCTAGTAGAAATCCCTTTGAACGATAAGTTTAATTTAATTATTTTATTGTTCTCCTTCTTTGTTTATGTGTTATATTAGTGAATAATAAATACTTTTCTGTCAATATATACTTATCTAAAAGTGTACATTACGGTTCGTACATTTTTTTGATATTTTTTTATTTACAAATGTTATTATGACACAAAAATTCACAACCCGCGACTGGAGTCGAACCCGCATCGTTTCCTCCAGCCGGAATCGCTCTTACCAATTGAGCAACGACAACCTGACGCAGATTTCGAATTTTGGTGACATATCACAACTCAGCTTGAGAACCGTCGCTGATTGTGAATTTTTGTGCCATTAGAACATTACCATTTGTAAATGTTGTGGCCAATGCCAATGCAATCAGTTGAAATACAAAAATATTTTTTATCGTACGACGGAGAATCGCTGGCTTTCATCTCTTTGTTATCTAAATAGCTCGTTTAGTGCCCAGTGTTGTCTCATAATAAAGTTAAAAACTAAAAACCTACAATAGGGAAAAATAATCTAATCTAAAGACGAATTTATATTTCTAGCCGATTATAGTTCAAACAAAAACGGTTGAAAAATCTTTGTTACATTTTGTACGATAAAAATTATATTAAATAGAGTGTATTTTTCTGTACTATAAGTGCATAACTTAAAGATAACTTGTTAAGAAGGCCCTGGAGTAGGTACCGCTTTTTCATACAAACGTAGTTTGTTGCTAATATCGAAATCGCGCGTCCGATTCAAACGTTTTTTTTAGTTATAATCGGATTTGGTGATATGTGTCTGTGGTGCGTTAATTTCTAAGCAAATAATACAAATCCAAATATATGGAAAACAGCTTTATTTTTTGTACGACGGAAAAGCGCTTGGCCTTCATCTCATCTAGTTTTCCGGCATGATAAGGCCGAAGGCACTTTACCAGGAATTACTGTTGAAGAACAGTCCGAGAAACGGAATTGTTGTTATGGCGACAGAATTAGGTGAGATGGTGGTAGCTAGCCAGGCAGACTTAAACAAAGTCCTATATACCACCAACCAAACCAAGCACAATATTGTACTCCTGGGCATCGAACCCGGTACCTCACATGACCGGGGAACGGGTTCTGACACCGGTGGGTGAACCGATAGACGGAGGCGGTCAAAATTTCCCATACAACATCTTTTCCATATATGTTGTGTTCCATTGTGTTTTTTTTTAATATCGCACCACAGACACAGATTATCCCTATCCAATTACAACTGCAAAATTTAATTGAGTTAGACGTTAGAATGATCAACAAAGAACATAATAAATAAAGTGAGTCAAAACTAAAAGGCTATTAGGGAAAATATCTATAGTTGGCAATTGCACACTCTAAATAGGCCAAGTAATTTTAAATAACCTCAAAGAAGGTTACATTTACCTCGTAAATCATGTTAAGGTCTCGTCGCATATTTTCCATATCTTAAATTGTATTTTCTGCCGAGCAATTTAACTCTGCCCCGAGACCTGATGAAGTCTAGATGAAGTCTGGTTGAGGGTTTGATGCAGTCCGCGTTTTTAATGGCTTCAATTGAGCAATTCCGCGGTGCCACGTTAGCTGGAATGCTTTGGTACAGCTCAGCGTAGGCAGCTTATCCACTGCAATCATAATATTTGATCCAGAAATTGGTTTTTGGTATGGGTATATTAATACCATAGTTTAAATGGGCGTTTCAACATTTTACTCGATTTAGTACCACAATACCTATCTTGGATACTAAGCAAACACCCACACAAACACACACACACACACATACATTTTAAAAGCACATCATGCGTGAACTCCTAACATGTCTCTATCTGCCCAAACATTTGCTAGAAGAAAATGATTTGCTGATCTAAGTCTGTTTCCTAGCAGGAAGGTCAATGGATCAAGCTGCCACTGAATTTCAATTTAAACTGTCAATGTTTTTAAATTTTTACACATTTTGACCCTTCTGTCTCTAAATATAATCCTTATCTATGTACCCCTTTTTGAACTTACTGTTAGCTGTTTCATAAGTATCTATATGTCATATATGTCACAAACAAGCCTCATAGCTCAGTTGGTAGTAACTCTGCCTTCTGCGCTGTAGGCTGTGGGTTCGATTCCCACCCAGGACAAACATTTGTGTGATGAATATGGATGTTTGTTCTGTGTTTGGGTGTTGTATCATATAGTAAGTATGTATTTAAAAAAAAGTATTAAAGTATTCTATCCGTAATCTAGTTCCCATATTACAAGCTATGCTTAGTTTGGGGCTAGATGGCGCTGTGTAAAAAATAATTTCCTATAATATTTATTTATTAATGTCCTATGATATATATCATAATGTATCGCTGTTGGATTACCGAATATAAAATAAAAATGAAATTGTTGGTAGCCGGCTGACCTGCAATTAAGCTGTGACTTTTCTGTGGACGAGGATAGTTAATTTCTTCCATAAGTTTCCGTCAGTCGTCTGTAATGGGAGGCGGCCATTACACCAGGATTACCTCGCCGAGGTGGGAATATAGGCTCTGCCCATGGCTTTGCACGCGTTAATATGTCGCAAAATCATTAAAAAGATTAATTAAATAGACTCACGACTTTTTCCCTGAGTTTTGCTCAAAGTAGTAATCAGAGGTGAATCTTCTGATTACTACTCAGAGCGTGGGTCTTATGTGGATCACCTACTTGAGGGTAGTCAGAGGCACGTCCATACTTACATTCGGCACGTACCCACGTTTTGCAAGTAGCTAGTATTCAATAGGTTGCAAGCCCATCGCCGCTTAGCGGAATCAAGCCAGAGTATTATGTCATTCGGACTTTTGGTCCTAGGGATATCCGGTTTCCTCACGATGTGACCTTCACCGTCAGTGCATGTGCATGCGTCGAATGCGCACATAAACTTCTGAAAAACCAAAGTCTATTGGTGCACGAATGGATTTGAACATTGACAACACAGCTCTCTGATTAAATAGACAATTACGTGAAACACGTGTACGTAAAATACCACAGAGCCATGACGAAAGTCTTCAATCAGTGTGTTACCTAATTCTGTCGCCATAATAACAATTCTAAAATTGTTGTTCCGGCATTTAGAGGTAAGATAGCCAGTTCCTCAGTTTATTGAGGATTCCGGGTGAAGTGCGCCTCCACCTTCGGCCTTATCTTCACTTGTTACCAGGTGAGATGAAGGCCAAGCGCTTCCCGTCGTACAATAAAAAAAAAAACAATGATGACCTTTGGATCAGATACGTGGTCGCTGACTATAGGCCTTGTGAATACGTTCAAAGTTACACAGCTAGAACATTACCTGCAATGGAAGAGCCTGATGGCTTTCAATGCAAAGAATCACCGATCATGATGAGAAGGTACCTTTAAGCTTCATAGGGCTAAAATGTCAGTCCCAGGATGTGGGATAGTTCATTAAAAAATAACAAGGGTTTTTTACAGTAAAATAATATTCAGCATAATAGAAGTCCGAGTCAAATGACAAAACAAAAATGCCTCTTCCAAATTATAGTACATTGTCAGTCGAAAGGTGGAGGCAGCTTACCATCCGCCCGCGATAATGGCTGGTGCAACCCCGCCGAAACGTCGGGTATTGAATATAGATAAAATGCGTGATAAATACTCGTTTTTCGTTTTAAAATGGCGTATTAAAGTTTATTTATCCATCCATTAATCTATATATTTATCTATCATTTTATATATCTTACTGTCGTTGAGTTTATTCGTGAATACGTGAACAAAATAGCAGACAACGGCTAGTCTTGCGGAATTACTCGCAAATAACTCATCAAATTGACAGACGAAATAGCATTCATTTTTCGGCCAATTTCACACATGAGATGTGTCCTATTATGTACTCAATGAGGCAATTCAATATCACCAACTGGCTAAAGGAAATTGAAGGTTGGAGCGGGTGGGGCCGTTGTTGGAGCTGGATGTCAACTTACCTACATATTGTTTAACGTGTTTAACCCACTTAATTGTTGATGATAGCACCAACAGTTTTAGCTCCAATTAGTTAGCCATCATCTGAAGATGGTAGTATACGTGAGTAAAACCCATGTTTGTATGTCACCACGTTATCTCTAGCCAGTTATGTATAAATCCACCTGGTACTGGTCTGGATCAGGGACGCAATTCTACTAAACCAATCGCTTCAGTATGACAATATTATCGCCGAAGAATTGCCACTATAGGTGCACTTTGATATTCTTGTGACTATTCTGCGATTATACCATTGTCATAGAAAAGCGATTGGTTTAGTAGAATCAGGACATTAATTACAGGATATTATTTTCACACAGCGCCATCTAGTCCCAAACTAAGCGTAGCTTGTAATATGGGAACTAGATTGTGGATAGAATACTAAAATACTTTTTTTTTTGTTAATACGTTCTGACCATACAATACAACACCCAAACACAGAACAAACATATATATATATATGCATCACACAAATGTTTGTCCTGGGTGGTAATCAAACCCACAATCTACATCGCAGAAGGCACAGTTATTACCAACTGAGCTATGAGGTTCGTTAATCGGCCCCCAGTTAAGTTTCCCATAGACCATTTGTAACGGTCCTTAGGTACTAGGACCGTATAGTAGGTCCACTGCGCAACTTGAAAATAGGTAGTTAGGTTAATTATTGTACATATTGTATGAATATTAATGGAAATACATTCTAGAGGCTTTCGTGCTAGTAGTACAACGACCGGCGAACGGTCTTCAGTGAATAGAAAACGATTTTCATACTTTTTGCTTCGTTACTTTAGGAAAAGTGTTTCTGGGAAATTAAACTTGGTGCTTTCTACGAACAAAACTTCCTAGCTACAAAAAAAAGAAACCTAACTGATCTAAAGATGCCATTTTTTTTTCTATTTTTTTCTGGCTCATAATCTGCTCTTAGGCATTGAATTAGCATTGCTTTTCAACTTGGCAATACGGCCAGTGTCTTGTGCTTTCGTCTGGAACAGTTGAGTTACCTATAGATCGTTTGTAACAATCCTTAGGTAACCCGACTGCTTCCCTTGTTTAATTGTTTTTTTGTGGTTAAATACAAAAAATAACCATAGTCATAATACTTGCGGCGTTTATCGCTTCTCGCTCCGCTACATCTCCCGCTGCCACTCCGCCCGCACCTACAGACATTTGTTTGCGATTGTCGATCGGAAATGAAATACGGTAAACTGGACCTCTGCGACAGTCACAGTATAAACAGAATAAATAATATACCAACAGTACACTAACCTACATAAATCGACACAGCAGCAATGCATGGCAGGTTTTATTACCAACATAACTAGTGAGTAGTTTGCCCCGAACTGAGAACTCGTGATGTCTGGTTGGTGTTAATAATTCAATTCAATTCAATTCAATTCAATTCAATTCAATTCAGTTCAGTTCAGTTCAGTTCAGTTCAGTTCAGTTCAGTTCAGTTCAATTCAATTCAATTCAATTCAATTCAATTCAATTCAATTCAATTCAATTCAATTAATTTCAATTCAATTCAATTCAATAATTTTATTTCAGCTTAATGATTAAGATTAACACGAATATCAAAAATTACAGCCATATTTATAAAAAGTACCTACAGTAGCAACAAATTATTGGCGCATGCCTCATGATGGCACCGTCCCCGTCCATCCTCTCCGCTATAAGCTTCAGGTAGCTGTTGGCGCTGCCCCGCACCTGGCGCATCATGGACGATGTTTTTTTGCAGATGATCGCGTAGAAGTCCATACCCGATGCGCTACAGAAACGCGGTAATAATGCATGATGATCAGGGATAGGTACCTATCCCTGATCATCACGCCTACTCGCAAAGTCCTTAGTGGAGGTCAACCGTGGACTTTGCGAGTAGGTTGGAGAGTAGTTGTTGAGGAAACTCATCCACCATCAAATCATGATAAATATCATGTTGATAAAGAAAGAAAGAGACATATTTCATTGTAGAGTAAACTCATTCACTATCAGATCATGGTAAATATCATATTGATAGAAAGTAACAAAGAAATATTTTAACCGCCTCTGTGGTCTAGTGGTTCAACCCACCGATTTCAGATCCAGAGGTCCCGGGTTCAATCCCCATGGGGAGTACAATATATTGTGGTTGGTTTGGTTGGTGGTAGGACTTTGTTGAAGTCCGCCTGGCTAGCTACCACCATCTTACCTAATTCTGTCGCCATAATAACAATTCTAAAAAAATGTTGTGTTCCGGCATTCAGAGGTAAGATAGCCAGATCCTCAGTTTGTTGAGGATTCCGGGTGAAGTGCGCCTCCACCTTCGGCCTTATCTTAACTTGTTACCAGGTGAGATGAAGGCCAAGTGCTTCCCCGTCGTACAATAAAAAAAAAATAGATAAATAGCAAGAAGATATTTCAATCACTACCAAATAAGATTAAACTTATTGACTAGGCAATATAAAATACCTCGTGAGAAAAAAAAAATACTCTGGCCATACGCTTTACGGTCAAATGTCTCTAAAAATCAGTGGAACAGATAATTTTTTAAACTATAGTCTTAGTCTAAAAATAAACTTCTTTGTATAAAAATATTTTTTATTACAAAAAAAAAATACAAAATTCATCTTAAATGCATAGTATCTTTGGTGGTGAATCTGTTCCTAGCTCAGTATGTATCAGTCACAGCGTGTCGCCACAGAGTATCATAGTAATACTTCATGATACACTAACTAAAATAACAAAACGACGAATCTAGCAAAAAAAAAAACCTCATAAAATATCGTAGTCATTATGATAGGTTTTTTTTCAATGTAGCTACTTTCTTACTTGTAATGTAAAATTAGTTTGAACTTGTTATTGTTTACAGAGACAATAAATCGAATTAATTTGTTGTTATATATTACCATGCAGATTTTTGACCAGTTTACAGCACAAATCGCTAGTTTTTGAATAAAAACAATTTAGAGATCAACAAACGTTGTTCAGACATTGTTTGCCAAATCCAACCGCAAAAAAACTGTCATCGCGGCGAGACATTTTCTTTATATCAGTAGCATCCTGTATAATAACGTCACCAAATAATTAAGCATTATCCCACTAACCCGATTTAAATGTAAAATGACATGTACCAACTGGCTTGTACGACTTTCGTATGAAGACACAGAATACATATTAAGAACTCCAGTTTGACCCAGTACGTATCTACGCCTTTTTTCCTTCCTCTCACTTCCAGACACAAATTCACATTCTTACACATCAACCCCTCATACACCTTTACTCCACGTCATTTACACAACCTTCTGGTACTCTTACAAAGCCGGTGCTATCGGATTTCCAAGGGTATACGTATTGCTAAGGGTCTTGAACCGCCGCTATTCATCGCCTTTCTTCAAGCTATCAAACAGCTGAGTGAAACACATTTAACGGCTTCTATTCGGTATGACGTGGGTAGAAGAAATAATGTAACAGCAATTACAGAAATACGAGAATCCTGCAGAAACACAATCATACAATGTTTCAGGAATGTGTCCATAGCCGGGACCATAAGACTAACTGATGTAAAACGTCTTAATTTTACGGGTTTAATTTCTAATTTAGCATATTTTTGTGGTCCTTTTTATTCTATTCGGGCCAGCCATCATACTTAGCGTAGGTAAGAATGAGGTCTACTGATGCAGCAAGCTTCCCCATAAGATGCATATAGCTTTTTTCTCGAAGACATTAGGGTCATAAAACAGCGTTTATTTGAAAACCACCTGATGCTTTAGTAGCAGTCCTACGACACGAAAAATAAGTGATAGATGGTTTTCGCCGGACATACCTATTTTTAACATATTTCAGCCGCAAGCGCTAGGGGGAAAAGGGGAGAAGTTTTCTGTAGGATTTCCTTTTTTTTTTTTTTTTTTTGTAATTCTTTATTGTACACATAAATAAGATTATATCATGTCATAAGAAAACATATGTACAGAGGCGAGCTTAACCCTTAAAGAGTTTTCTACCAGCAAACCTTTGAGAGAGTGAGAGTTGCTACACTGAAAAGGTAGAAAAGTGTACTTGAATTAAAATACAATGTTAATAGACAAATTAAATATACATACAGATATCAAAAGTATACCTACACAAATATATTTAATACCTACTAAATACATAAAAATATATCTTTACATGTTTTATACATACACATATAAATAAATACAATAATGATAAATATATACATATAAAGATGAATACATAAATTATATTAAGCTATGGATAACAATCTACAAAGACAGATAATACTCTTTTACTTTAATCTTAAAAATATTTAAAGATTTAGATGCACGGATCATATGTGGAATAGAATTCCACAGCCTGACAGCTTGTACAGTGAACGAGTCACTGTAACACGTGGAAGAGTGAGAAGGAGTTGCAAGACGGAGAGAGACTATCGACCTGCATGGCACACCGCGAGGAATAAGAAATTTAAATCGCTCACAGAGGTATGCTGGAGAAATTGGGTTGTAAAGGATAAAATAAAGAAAAGAAAGAATATGGAGGTCGCGTCGACGGCGAATGGGAAGCCATTTAAGCTGAGATCTGAACTCTGAGACATGGTCAAACTTGCGCAAACCAAAAATAAAACGAATGCCCAAGTTTTGCAGCCTCTCAAGTTTGTTCCAGAGTTCCTCCGTGGCATCTAAAAAACATACATCTGCATAGTCCAGGAGAGGAAGAATAAGTGATTGAGCAAGAAGGACTTTGGTTTTAAAAGGTAAAAACCGCTGAAGGCGCTTGAGAGAATGGAAGGTGAAAAACACTTTTTTGCTAATTTCATTAATGTGAGAAGCCCAAGACAGTCTGTTATCAAAGATGATACCCAGATTTTTGGCTTTCACTAAAAATGGGATAGGATTATCGGCAAGAAGTACCGGTGGGAGAGAAATATCGACAATGGAGCTTAGCATGTAGGGACTACCAATGATCAAAGCTTGAGACTTCAAGGGATTAACCAAGAGACCGTAGGCTTTCGCCCAGACGTCTATGTTGCTAAGTTCAGAGTTAATTTGGTTAATACCTTCAAAGATTCGATTAGCATTGATATGGCAGTAAATTTGCAAGTCGTCAGCATAAAGATGGTAGCTAGAAGAAATAGTTTTAGTGATTGAGTTGATAAAAACTGAAAATAGAAGAGGAGAAAGGACACCCCCCTGAGGTACACCTGCAGATATGTTACACCAATCCGAGAAAGTCTCGTCAACGCGAACTCGCTGCAGGCGTCCCGAGAGGTAAGACTTAAACCAAGTTATCACTGAGGATGATATATTGAGAGAGGAAAGGATGGCTAAAAGAATATCATGGTCCACCGAGTTGAATGCACTGCTGAAATCTAAAAGGACTAAAATTGTAAGCTGTTTCTGGTCAATGGCCCAACGTATATCATCAGTGATTTTTGTAAGAGCACTGACCGTGCTGTGGCCCGGGCGAAAACCCGACTGAAATGGACTCAAAAGACAGTTACGATTAAGGAATAAGGATAGTTGCTTATGAACCACGTTTTCAAGGATTTTAGAGAGGACGGGAAGAATGGAGATAGGTCTGAATTGAGAGACTTCAGTTGGATTAGAAACTTTAGGAAGAGGAATTATATATGCCGATTTCCACGCAGTAGGAAAACAGCATGTGATTAAGGAATGGTTTATAATGTGTGCTATTGCAGGACATAGTTCAAAAGAAATAAGTTGCAGCATCTGAATGTTAACACCATCAGAGCCAACAGCTTTTGTAGAAATGGAACTTAGGATTTTGTTTATATCCTCCTCAGCAATCACTTCGAAATTAAATTTGGGGCATGAAGGCAATAGTTGATGAGAAAGTGCACTAATAGTTGAAGACTTAACACTATTCTTCAGACAAATGGGAGATTTAGAGAAGTGTTGATTAATAATGTCAAGGTCAAAAGAAATATGAGAGTCACCAGATCCACCTCCAATCCCGAGGGATTTAAGGAATTTCCACATCTGTGCAGGACTAGAGTTTTGAATAGAGTTATGAATGTGATACTTTTTAGCATCTCTACACATCTTGCTGCAACGATTGCGAAGTTTTTTAAAGTGATTAAAGTTTTCATCAGAAGGATGTTTCTTATAAAAGCGTTTCGCTCGATCACGCTTAGCCATCATCGTTTTTATTGACTGGGTCAGCCAAGGAGCGGGGGGGTGCTTAATCTTAACTTTCCTGATAGGAGCATGAATATCAAATAAGTTAGAAAGGATTAAGTTAAATGAAGCCACTTTATCATCCACACTGGCTCCATCTATTACAGGCGACCAGTCAATAGTTGCAGCATCAGCCTTAAGACACTCAAGGTTTATATCTTTGAAGCTGCGAAGAAGCAGATACTTCAGTTTACGCTTAGGTGATCGAACTTTGTAGGATATAAAGATAAGGTCATGATGAGAGAAAGTAGCAGTTAATTGACCAAAGGTGGCCACGCGGTCGATGTCAGAAACTAAAATGAGATCTAAAAGAGAGGGAGGGCAATGAGGGGCATGATGAGTAGCAGACAACGGCAAAACATGCATGTTGACAGAGGAAAGAAGAGAAAGAAGTTTATTTGCACGAATATCTTTTTTAAGAAGGCAGGTGTTAAAATCGCCAAGCAGAATAGTGTGGTCACAAAGAGAAGAAAATGCTTCAAGTTTTAGCTCTAGAGAGGAAAAATAATCGATACTACTAGAAGGGGGATAGTCAACACCTAATAGAATTTTGGTGTGGTTTAAAAGTATTTCAATAAATATATGTTCTGCAAACTTACAATATTCATTGGGAGATTTGTCTACAATTTTGTAAGGAATATCCGCACGAAGGTAAATCGCAACACCACCACACGCCTTACCGATTCTGTCATTCCTAATAAGAATAAAACCAGGTAAAGGATATTGAGTAGACGGCAATGATGGCTTAAGAAAAGACTCTGATATTAGAACTGCATCAACAATTTTATAATCAAAAGATGAGAGCATATCTGGAAAATGGGAGGGAATGCTTTGCGCATTCAAATGAATGATATTAAGATTTTTCTTGTATCTATCAAATGTACGTTCTAGTAAAACCCGTAAGTGCGGTGCATCATCTGTCAAAACATCATCATCACTTGCGCTGTGGTATTTATAGTCGTCGGAAGAGCAAAAAGAAGAACACGAGAAAAAGCTATCATCAAAATCCGGTAGATCCATTATATAATATTATATATATATAAAAAAAATACTTACAAATATAATAATTATACTAATGTATTTAAGCAAAATAAAATAATAAAAAAAAAAAAATTAAAAAAAAACTGAAAATATGATTTTACGATGTAAGTACAAATTACAACATCCACTACACTCACCGATTCTGCTGCAGAAAGGAATAAACACAACTACCTAGATAAGTATAATACACAACAAGATAAAGGAAACCCTACACCGACTTAAGTTAGCAACACAATTAAATTTAAGATAAATTCAGCTAAAATAATTCTAAACACGGAAACAATCTGTTAAAAAAAAAATATAATAAAACGATCAAAGATTGCAACACATCAAAATAATCAAAAGCCAAAAGGCCTGCATCCAGGACCAATTCCGGAGGTGACCGTCACCAGTCGAATCAATGTCAAACTATAAGTATTTATTTGTCAATGTCTAGTGACAACTAGTGGCGTATCTTTACTTTATCTATTTACAAAATGCAACCTTAACTAAATATTCAAAACAAAAGAAAGACCATGATTATTATAGACTGCCTCCAATTACAACAAAAAAAAATATAACTACAAAAACAGAATTGCGGTCACATTGCAGAAAAGAGAAGTGGGTGATGAACTGAATGCGCCTACGACTACGATTAGGTCAATGGTTGAGGACGAAGTAAGATTACTTAGCGCGTCTTGATCTTGGTTCAGCCTTTTCTGGTTTTGATACTGCTTCCGATGATGAGGCCTTCGTTTTATTTTGATGCTGCACTGACGCCGGGCGTTTACCTGGGTGGGAATGGGATGACCCTGCCGCCAACGACGTCACCGCCTCCGGCGCCGGGAATTCTACTAACAGTGGCTTCAGCTCCGACTGGGACTCAATCCTACGGCGAATGTTGTTTGGCAGCAGTATGACGATTTTGCCCTCAGACGTCCAACAACGCCGAATGCCGAAGTGTTTACGTGCGGCCATAAAAACATCATGCCTCACCATTGTTAGAAACTCGGACACTGTGTAGTTGGTACCTTTTAGTGCAGTTTTAGCATTCCAAATCTGCGTCCGCAGTTTGTAGTCGGCAAATCTTACCATAATAGGCCTAGGCTTACTTGAATTAGAGCCGAGGCGATGACACGAATAAAAATGTTCTGGCAAGACATCAGTCAACTTAAATTGTTCGGCTAACATTTTGATAGTGGTATCAATCACAGCAACTTCATTTGCTTCTGGTATCCCGTGAAACAGAAGAATCTTACGACGGGATGCAGTTTCCTGGCGGTCAAGGCCTTGACTGAGCAGTTCAAATTGTGACCGCATTGTAGCCAAAGTTTTCCAGATAAGTGCTCTGAAGTCATAAAACTCACGAGTAAGAGTCTCCACATTGCTTCGGGGCAGCTTGTCTTGGGTAGAGGGGGAGTTGGAGAGCTTCTTTAAATCTTCCTCTACTTGGAGCATCCGAGTTTCAAATGTTCCAGCCAATTCATCCATGTTGGCAGTGAGTTTAGTGTATAGATCCATGGTGACAGCTAGTAGTGTTCTTCAGGTAAGTGGAGAGGAAATATTATTATTCCAGTGAGTGTAGGTGGACCAAGTGCTCAGTAATTAATTGCTATTAGCATCAAAAATGTACTTTATATCAATTATTGTACATATTGTATGAATATTAATGGAAATACATTCTAGAGGCTTTCGTGCTAGTAGTACAACGACCGGCGAACGGTCTTCAGTGAATAGAAAACGATTTTCATACTTTTTGCTTCGTTACTTTAGGAAAAGTGTTTCTGGGAAATTAAACTTGGTGCTTTCTACGAACAAAACTTCCTAGCTACAAAAAAAAGAAACCTAACTGATCTAAAGATGCCATTTTTTTTTCTATTTTTTTCTGGCTCATAATCTGCTCTTAGGCATTGAATTAGCATTGCTTTTCAACTTGGCAATACGGCCAGTGTCTTGTGCTTTCGTCTGGAACAGTTGAGTTACCTATAGATCGTTTGTAACAATCCTTAGGTAACCCGACTGCTTCCCTTGTTTAATTGTTTTTTTGTGGTTAAATACAAAAAATAACCATAGTCATAATACTTGCGGCGTTTATCGCTTCTCGCTCCGCTACATCTCCCGCTGCCACTCCGCCCGCACCTACAGACATTTGTTTGCGATTGTCGATCGGAAATGAAATACGGTAAACTGGACCTCTGCGACAGTCACAGTATAAACAGAATAAATAATATACCAACAGTACACTAACCTACATAAATCGACACAGCAGCAATGCATGGCAGGTTTTATTACCAACATAACTAGTGAGTAGTTTGCCCCGAACTGAGAACTCGTGATGTCTGGTTGGTGTTAATAATTCAATTCAATTCAATTCAATTCAATTCAATTCAATTCAGTTCAGTTCAGTTCAGTTCAGTTCAGTTCAGTTCAGTTCAGTTCAATTCAATTCAATTCAATTCAATTCAATTCAATTCAATTCAATTAATTTCAATTCAATTCAATTCAATAATTTTATTTCAGCTTAATGATTAAGATTAACACGAATATCAAAAATTACAGCCATATTTATAAAAAGTACAGTAGCAACAAATTATTGGCGCATGCCTCATGATGGCACCGTCCCCGTCCATCCTCTCCGCTATAAGCTTCAGGTAGCTGTTGGCGCTGCCCCGCACCTGGCGCATCATGGACGATGTTTTTTTGCAGATGATCGCGTAGAAGTCCATACCCGATGCGCTACAGAAACGCGGTAATAATGCATGATGATCAGGGATAGGTACCTATCCCTGATCATCACGCCTACTCGCAAAGTCCTTAGTGGAGGTCAACCGTGGACTTTGCGAGTAGGTTGGAGAGTAGTTGTTGAGGAAACTCATCCACCATCAAATCATGATAAATATCATGTTGATAAAGAAAGAAAGAGACATATTTCATTGTAGAGTAAACTCATTCACTATCAGATCATGGTAAATATCATATTGATAGAAAGTAACAAAGAAATATTTTAACCGCCTCTGTGGTCTAGTGGTTCAACCCACCGATTTCAGATCCAGAGGTCCCGGGTTCAATCCCCATGGGGAGTACAATATATTGTGGTTGGTTTGGTTGGTGGTAGGACTTTGTTGAAGTCCGCCTGGCTAGCTACCACCATCTTACCTAATTCTGTCGCCATAATAACAATTCTAAAAAAATGTTGTGTTCCGGCATTCAGAGGTAAGATAGCCAGATCCTCAGTTTGTTGAGGATTCCGGGTGAAGTGCGCCTCCACCTTCGGCCTTATCTTAACTTGTTACCAGGTGAGATGAAGGCCAAGTGCTTCCCCGTCGTACAATAAAAAAAAAATAGATAAATAGCAAGAAGATATTTCAATCACTACCAAATAAGATTAAACTTATTGACTAGGCAATATAAAATACCTCGTGAGAAAAAAAAAATACTCTGGCCATACGCTTTACGGTCAAATGTCTCTAAAAATCAGTGGAACAGATAATTTTTTAAACTATAGTCTTAGTCTAAAAATAAACTTCTTTGTATAAAAATATTTTTTATTACAAAAAAAAAATACAAAATTCATCTTAAATGCATAGTATCTTTGGTGGTGAATCTGTTCCTAGCTCAGTATGTATCAGTCACAGCGTGTCGCCACAGAGTATCATAGTAATACTTCATGATACACTAACTAAAATAACAAAACGACGAATCTAGCAAAAAAAAAAACCTCATAAAATATCGTAGTCATTATGATAGGTTTTTTTTCAATGTAGCTACTTTCTTACTTGTAATGTAAAATTAGTTTGAACTTGTTATTGTTTACAGAGACAATAAATCGAATTAATTTGTTGTTATATATTACCATGCAGATTTTTGACCATTTTACAGCACAAATCGCTAGTTTTTGAATAAAAACAATTTAGAGATCAACAAACGTTGTTCAGACATTGTTTGCCAAATCCAACCGCAAAAAAACTGTCATCGCGGCGAGACATTTTCTTTATATCAGTAGCATTCTGTATAATAACGTCACCAAATAATTAAGCATTATCCCACTAACCCGATTTAAATGTAAAATGACATGTACCAACTGGCTTGTACGACTTTCGTATGAAGACACAGAATACATATTAAGAACTCCAGTTTGACCCAGTACGTATCTACGCCTTTTTTCCTTCCTCTCACTTCCAGACACAAATTCACATTCTTACACATCAACCCCTCATACACCTTTACTCCACGTCATTTACACAACCTTCTGGTACTCTTACAAAGCCGGTGCTATCGGATTTCCAAGGGTATACGTATTGCTAAGGGTCTTGAACCGCCGCTATTCATCGCCTTTCTTCAAGCTATCAAACAGCTGAGTGAAACACATTTAACGGCTTCTATTCGGTATGACGTGGGTAGAAGAAATAATGTAACAGCAATTACAGAAATACGAGAATCCTGCAGAAACACAATCATACAATGTTTCAGGAATGTGTCCATAGCCGAGACCATAAGACTAACTGATGTAAAACGTCTTAATTTTACGGGTTTAATCTCTAATTTAGCATATTTGTCTTTTTTATTCTATTCGGGCCAGCCATCATGTTTAGCGTAGGTAAGAATGAGGTCTACTGATGCAGCAAACTTCCCCATAAGATGCATATAGCTCTTTTCTCGAAGACATTAGGGTCATAAAACAGCGTTTATTTGAAAACCACCTGATGCTTTAGTAGCAGTCCTACGACACGAAAAATAAGTGATAGATGGTTTTCGCAGGACATACCTATTTTTAACATATTTCAGCCGCAAGCGCTAGGGGGAAAAGGGGAGAAGTTTTCTGTAGGATTTCCATTTTTTTTTTTTTCGGAAAATGTATACCTACGTTTACTGATCAGACTACGTATTCTTATACGCCTTTGCAAGACAAATCCGTAGACACCAGGTTTGATCTCTTCAGATTAAGGGATCGCGAGTAATCGCTAAAACTTATACCCCTATTTGCTAATAAGTCTAAAAGGAAAAGTGAAAGAGGAAAGCATCGGTTATTGCATGATTATAAGGTCTCGCGAGGTCTACTGTTCTTACAGAACCACTAGTTTATTTTATGGTCATCGGATAGGTACACATTACCTCAAGCCAATTACTAACGTCGGTGCGCGGGTCAGGTTACGACTTTAATTAAACTTGATATAAAAACTGGCAAGACGAATGAGAGATGGAAGAACCACTTACTCACGTTAGTACCTGACCTAGGAATAAAGAGTACGAAATACGCAATGTTTTAAAATGTAAAATGGGTCGGCTTTTGACCACGATACTTACACAGATACATCGATGACACTGGCACTCCACCGAAGGAAGAGCAAACCACTTGGCGCCGGACTTTGGCAGGAGAGTGGTCGTAAGCTAGGCGGACCTTTACAGGCGTAACTGTTGACTGAAGGTCACTTACTCACGTTAGTACCTTACCTAGGAATAAAGTGTACGAAATACGTAATATACGTATACGTGTTTTAAAATGTAAAATGGGTCGGCTCTTGACCACGATACTTACACAGATACATCGATGACACTGATACTCCACCGAAGGAAGAGCAAACCACTTGGCGCCGGACTTCGGCAGGAGAGTGGTCGTAAGCCAGGCGGACCTTTACAAGCGTAACTGTTGACTGAAGGTCAATAATACCGTTGCCCGGGGAGACACTAGGGTATCTATACAACTAAAAGATTTTTTTAGTTGTATAGATACCCAAAATATGTTGCTATTATGGTGATATATAACAGGCCTCGCCGCTCAGTTAGTAGCAGTCCTGCCTTATGTGCTTTAGGTTGTGGGTTCGATTCCCATCCAGGACAAACATTTATGTGATAAGTATTAATGTTTGTTCTATGTTTGGGTTTAGTATCGTATCATGTGTATGTATTTAATAAAAAAAGCTTAAAATTTAGCTGTTAGTTTTCCAATAGAGAAATAAATAAATATTAGTATTTTATCCGTAATCAAGTCCCCATATTAAAAGCTCTGTTTAGTTTGGAGCTAGATGGCGCTGTGTAAAAAAAAACATATGTCCCATATTTATTATTTATATACTAGCTGCGCCCAGTGGTGTTACCCGCGGTTAATTAGTTACCATGGGACGATGGGAAAAACTAGTTGTGTTTTTTGTAAGTCACTTAAAAATTGGTTTCAAAATCCAGAAAAATATTGCAGAACTGCTATTGTTCGGATGGTTCCGGTTCGAAACTAAAAGGAGAAAGCAAGGCCCCTGAGAACGAACTGGTGGAAAAGCTCTATTTCTCTTTATGTGAGAGAGACATAGTGAGCTGACACAGTCGACCCAATAATTACGTTTTAAAACTAAAAAAAAACACACATTTTTTAAAATATTGATGATATACAAGCGTTTGACCACCAATTCACTTGAAAAACAGGTAAAGATGTGGCCTAATATGGATCACGCTTGTCTAAAACTTGATTTGAAGACTCCAAGATTGTATTAGTGCGGAAAACAGACCAGAGCAAGGTCCATTCCTTACCTGTATGAATAATAAAGTTATAGACAATTCGATGTGTTCGGCATAGTGGAACATCTACAAGGTACGGGTAAGCCTACTGTACGTCTGCTAGTGATGGAAAGGGGAAGGAGCGATCAGGTCGAAGGTATCGAGTGCAGACAACCTGGCAACCCGCAGTCTGAGATCTAGGCTCTGCAGATCGGCCCCAACGAGCGAATAATCACCCATGAGCCTTTATATAACTTATGAGCACGACGTTCAATCAAGACCAGGGCTTCGAGCTGGTACTTGGCCGAGCCATCCCAGAGATGTCAGCAGTACTCCATATAAGAACGCACCTGAGCTTTGTACAAGCTTAAAAACTGTCCCGGTGTGAAGTACTGTTGAACTTTAACCAGGATACCCTGCTTCATAGCAGCAAATTTGACCTTGGGAGCCAAAGTTCAGATTGGATGAAAGTTCAACACCTAAAAGGCTCATGCTATTGTTGAACTGCAACGAAGTGCCGCATAGTGATGGGTTGAATTGGAATATTATGAATGCAAAAGTTTGTCAAGTACATTGCTCTTGTGCGATGGCAAACGTAGCTCATAGTATGTTTGTTACTCCTTCACGCTCAAACGGCTGAATTCATTTTGATGAGATTTGCTATGAAAATAGCTCATACCTCAGATTAACACACAAACCTACTAAGTACTTGTTATCCCGAAAAATAGGTATTTAGGAAGGAAAGAATTGAGGTTATTACACCCTAAAAATACCCAAATCATTTCAAGTGTACCTAATGCATGGAAGAGTCCCCTCGATTTCTCTAGGATCCCATCATCTGATCCTGACCTGATGATGATGAACCTGGGAAATATACCCTTTGAAACAAAAAAAGAATTTACCAAATCAGTTCTGGCGTCGAGTAATCGGGGAACATACATAAAAAAACGAAAAAAACCGACGAAATGAGAACCTCCTCCTTTTTTGAAGTCGGTTTTAAATACATCGCATCGCATGTGCGTTTTTGTTGGTGATAGCCACACCCACAATGCAATGTTACGATAAAGTTGAAAACTTTTAACTTTCATAGCAAAAGGACTAGCTAGACCTACTTTCATAGCATTTAGTTTCACTGTGGAAGCAAACAAGCTTTAAATTGAAATACGAGTAAATCGTCATTGTTGGTACAGGGTGTCCCGATTACTTTCCGCTTCGCTTGCGTTGCGTTGGGCGCATTGCTGCGTGGAAACTTTGGTGATAGGTGCAGACAGTTTGTACTAATGCCTAAATGCTATTTTTCTTTTTAATAAATTAGATAGACTTTTGATGTTTGACCACGTAACCTGATTGAAAGTGATGATGTGAAAGACGGTGGAGAGAGCTACAATAAACAGCGCATTAGTTCACGACTGGTTTTGAACCCTCGACCTCCGGATCGAAAGGCCCATATCTACTTGACCACACAGCCCATAAACACACACAACTATTGTTTTATAATCGATAAGTAAACCATACATACATTACCGCTGATGCTGCTGCCGCGACCGCCGAAAAGAAGGCAGAAAAACTGGTTGAAGAAGAGTATGAATGAATGAATGAAAATGAATGAATGAAAAATACTTTATTGCACACCTTAAAAATAAAAACTGGATAACTTAAAACTAAATGTATATACAATGGGCGGTCTTATCGCTAAGAAGCGATTTCTTCCAGACAACCTTTGGATGGAGAGCTAAAGAGGTGGTTGGTGGTGCACATATTAATTAATTAGGGTCTAGCTAAATTAACTGTACGTTTTTTAAGAGATAGACGGCTCTAACGACATGGCGTCGTTAGAGCCGCCGTTCTTCGGTCTGTTCGACTAGAAGTCACCGCCTGCCCGTATCCTGAATACCGAGGTCCATTTTCGAAACTGAGATTTCGTAACCAGCTACGAACATGGAAAATATTTTCCTAACATATAATCGGCTATGAAAGGAATAGTAAAATTCAATTTTCGTAACTAAATTTCGAAGCCAGCTACAAAACCTTATTTAACTTTTTTTACATAATTCTCGAATTTCGAAGAAGGCGAAGAAATAAAAATGAATCTATTAATTTTGTGCTAACGTAACTTATTCATTAATTTCAGCACATAACTAACTAACTACTTAGCCCTAAAGTAAGTAAACATATGCGTCAAAATCTAAATATATATAACTCAAAGGTAACTCAAAACTGACTGACTGACATAGTGATCTATCAACGCACAGCCCAAACCACTGGACGGATCGGGCTGAAATTTGGCATGCAGGTAGATGTTATGACGTAGGCATCCGCTAAGAAAGAATAGGTTTTGTCGGTTAGACTTTTTTTAAAATGGCTAAAGAAAATCTGAACGTTAATGGAGAAGTTGAAGAATGTACTGTCGTTTTTAAGTTTTGTAGGCCCTAATTTTTTACACACGCTAAACAAAAGTAAAGCCGCAAAAACTTTACCTAATTAATAATAATACTTCTTAACGCGAGCGAAGCCGCGAGCAAAAGCTAGTAAACTATATAAGTGCACAATCTATTATCATGAAAAATTTCACGTGTCTAGTTCCAGGAAAACAAAAGCTCATATTTCGAATTTATCTGCATTCTCTATTCAAAGCCCGCTCAAAACCGCCAATCGCTGGTAGTTTGCAACGCACCGACAGTGTATGAAAGCTAAACAGTAACTCAACTGTTGCATAATAAGATGCTACGAGAAAAATACGGTCGCGTCGAACGTCGTGTGGCTTTAAAATGATTTTAAATAAGTAAATAATATACAAACATATAACAGGTCAGTAATTACACACAGCGCCATCTAGTCCCAAACTAAGCAAAGCTTGTAATATGGGAACTAGATTATGGATATTATACCTATATATTTTTTTATACAGAACAAACATTAACATACATCACATAAATGTTTGTCCTGGGTGAGAATCGAACCCACCACCTGCAGCACAGAAGGCAGAGCTACTACCAGCTGAGCTGCGAGACTTGTATTTACCTTGCTTATCATCGTTCGGAAAAATGAATTTGTGACTTGATATTGTACAGGCGTTTTTTTTTTATTGTACGACGGGGAAGTGCTTGGCCTTCATCTCACCTGGTAACAAGTTGAGATAAAGCCGAAGGTTGAGGCGCACTTCACCCGGAATCCTCAACAAACTGAGGAACTAGCTATCTTACCTCTGAATGCCGGAACACAATAATTTTAGAATTGTTGTTATGGCGACAGAATAAGGTAAGATGGTGGTAGCTAGCCAGGCGAACTTCAACAAAGTCCTACCACCATCGAACCCGGAACCTTGGATCTGAAATTTGTGGCTTGAACCACTAGACCACAGAGGCGGTTAAAATTAATAAAAGCCTCATCTATCACCCGCTCATTACTTACAATTTTGCAAAGCTAAGATCCTTCTGAGTAGAATCATCAAACACCTTGACATCGATCACATACCCGCGTGGCTGGGTGCCGACTTTCGCAATTATGGCATAATCCTCAATTTTTTGAGAAGGCCTTAAAATAATGGATTTTTGATGTAATATCCCACACCTAGTGGGTTCGGCATAACACCAAATCATCATCACTCTCTTTTATCAAACGTCATTATCAACGCCATGACCCTTCTTGCCTGTAAACCATCCTGCACTTTTTTGTAATCTTAATGTAATACTATAAATATCTAATCAATGAAATCTGTAACTTTTTTATTGTTGTAATTTTTTTTGTTATTATTATCAAATATTATAAATATATACAATTAATTTCCCAGAAAAGAAGCTTTGTGTCACATTCAAAGTTATATATATAACAACTCCTGTAATATAATATTAATCGACATACTAGATATTTTACCCAACGCCATCTAGCCCCAAACTAAGCAAAGCAGAACAGAGATTATATATACTTTAGGAACTTATTTACCTGTACTTATTTATTATTTTTTCTGAATACACATATCACACATATGGCTTATAATAGCCAAAAAACTGTCTCGTCTAATACTACAACAAAATAGGTGATAGTTGCGTTACTGTCAGTGTTACTGTGTCACCTGCCAACTGGGGCGTACCGTTATCTCGACCATCGATCATTTAGCATCCCCCTGTGAACGCCGATGCGCGGAAAATCAGCGCCTAATTGTTTTTATAGATTAATTCATATTTCATTAACTTGGTTGTCCTGGGAATCGAGTATGTTCTTTCAACGGAACTTAAAGAAGACTTGTGGCCCTCGCCTTCTGCTTTAGCTTATACCCATAATGTAATAATTTACATAACCGTTCATAAAATTGACAAGCCTCCTCTCATCCAGAACAAACATTAGTGTATGAATTTGATGTTTGTTCTGAATGGGTGTTGTATTGCATGGTAAGTATGTATCTATTTACAAAAAAAATAAAAAATGGATGTATTATATCCGTTATCTAGTTCCCATATTACAAGTTTTGCTTAGATTGGGACTAGATGGCGCTGTGTAAAATTAATGTCCTGTAATTTTTATGTATTTATTAAATTTCCTGAAAATCTTTAATAGAAATAGTTACCCAACTTCAGGAATCCACTCATTTAAGGGTAACTCCTCAGACTGTTGAGGATTCTGGGTGAAGTGCGCTTCCACCCCCGGCCATATTATAATAACATTATAACATAATAACATTGAAAACAGGTAAGATGAAGGCCAAACGCTTGGCCTTCATCTTACCTGGTCCCCGTCGCACAATAAAAACAATACTAATTATTATCATTCAGTATTTTAAATTCGTAGTTTTGTTCTGAATGTATTTTGAGTGATAGGTTCATTATCATAATTTAGCTTTTTAACTAAATCAATCAATAATCATGTGCGTATTTTTTATTGGATAGAAAAGCGCTTGACCACCAGCTCACTTGGAAAACACAACACTAAAGTAAACTATTCACTTTTGATTTGAAGACTCCCAAAATGTTACTAGTGCACGGAGAAAAAAAACTGTGTGATACATGGTAATACCAAGAATAAAGGTATCTATTGGTCAAGTCATTGCGTGTTTCATATATCGGGAAAACCATTTATAGTGTTTTTGTTATTAGTAAAAATTTGTTGCGGGCAAAGCAGAAGGCAACGAGTTCCTCACTTAATGATATGATTTATCGGTACTGTAAATAAGAAATAGGTTATGTTTTTGCTTTTTTACAAGACACTCCTGATCACGTGACTTCGCCTACTTTTCGTTGCTTAAGTGATAAGACCGACATGCCTGTAGTTTTACCGGGATCCGACCCTTCCGGGTCTGGTGGAGAGCTCATTATTTATTTGCTTGCTAGCCGACCAAAGACGGGTTAGTCAACAATATCCCATGGTCCTTCAACCACCCCTACTTATCTATTCACACTGCGGCTCAAGACCGTTCGATTAGGCTGACACCTACCGACCAACTTTACGGAAAAACACACATCTTTAATCACATTTTTTTTAAATGATGGGTTGTCATTTGACCTCTAGGCTTCTATAGCTAAGGATGAGGTCTACGATGGAGCTAGTTTTCCCAAAGCACTGGCTCTCCTGCGCACCTACTGAACACGGCAATCGTACGCTGAACTTCATAAGAAAGGTAAAGGCTTCATAAGTAGCCAGGTTGACCTCTACAGTTCATACCAGGTCGTACCAGGACCAGTGTTGTGAACAAGAAAAATTCAGCAAGTTCATTGCCTGAGGGTCTTCTTTGTCTATCTCATTTCCCATCATTATTGTGCAGGATTACGGGAAATGTATCTCCTCCTCTGAGATAACCCTCGGCACATGGACTCAATTAAATCCTTGTATGTGTTAGTAACATAAATATATATATTTTATTTTACGGCGGGAAAGCGCTTGGCCTTAATCTCACAAGGTAAAACGTACCTTACCACGTACCTTACGTACCACGTACGTTACCAGGTGTTACCAGGTAACACCTGGTAACAAGTTGAGATAACGCCGAAGGTGGAGGCGCACTTCACCCGGAATCCTTAACAAACTGAGGAACTGGCTATCTTACCTCTAAATGCCGGAACAAAACTTTTTTTTAATAAATGTTATTATGGCGACAGAATTAGGTTAGATGGTGGTAGCTAGCCAGGCGGACTCAAACAAAATCCTACCACCAACCAAACTAATATGGATTCTGATATCCGAAGTAAACAATTTTAATTTCATTTTTATTTCAAAGCAACCCAAGCCTTTAGTAGATGATTTGGTGTACCATTTGTTTTAAAATAAAAATAATAATAAATTGTAAGTACTTGCAGTTCAGCGCTTGGAACTGCAAGTACTTACAATTACGACACGTCGGCAGAGGACTCGTCTGATTAGCAGCAAGACTATAATACCTAAATACCTCGTGTCGAGGTAAAACAGGTGCCGATTTGTTTATTTCAAACGACTTTAACGGGTTTATTTCTAAATATTTATTGAAATTGTAAGTCATAAACTTTGCAGTATATTTATCAAATTATTCAAACGTACAAAACTTATTATTAATCTAAGTTCTTAGCCCAATCATGAGGTCTCGGATCAAAACACAAGCATAGATATATCCTCGCCCAAAACATCAAACAAAAAATATCAAAGGAGATCGGACAAACTCGCGCTGAGTTTCCTCCAATAGTTCTTTTGTAAGTTATTTGGAGATCATAAATTTTTGGCGCGTGCTCTGAATTCGTGATCCAGTTCTTTTGTGGTTATCTATGCCTGTAAAAAATATGTGGGAAAAAACAATAAACACACAGGTATCATAAATCCTTCCTAATCACACTAATATTATAGATGCGAAAGTTTGTTTGCATGTTTAGATGTTTGTTTCTAATTTATGCCAAAACTACAAAAACTGATTACGCTGAAACTTGCACACATGTTCCTTGACTGGAAATGAGATGTAGACTTCCTTTTATCCTATAAATCAGTTCCTATGGGATGGAAATGCGATGTCAAACATTATAAAAATGAAGCCGAAGGTGGAAGCGCACTTCACCCGGAATCCCCAATAAATTGAGGATCTTGCTTACCTCTAAATGCCGGAACACAACAATTTAGGAATTGTTGTTATGGCGACAGAAATAGCTAAAATGGTGGTAGCTAGCCGGGCGGACTTGAACAATGTCAATGTCAAAATTTCTTTAAGATTTTTTAGGATCATTTTGAAACGTCAAATTTACCGCCTGTTCGGAATCGCGACCAGCACACAAGGAGAAAGGCAAGAACCTCGGGCTGGTTAATTTTTTTGATGATCCATGAAACATTTAGATACTCAATTTGTTATTATATTCTAAGTAGATACATCAAAAACCTAAATACTTAATCTTAAAGCATTTGTTATTACCTATCTACCTAATGGGCAATTTGTCAACATTGAGAAATCACCATTTTGCTGTCAACTGGTATAGCAACATCGGGCCACGCGTTCTTATCGTCGATATAATCACTAGTTTTGTAGTAGGCACTTTTAATTAAATTATTCTTTATATACAATTTGAATTTACGAGCAGAGAGTTTGGTGGCGCTTTGAGGAAGCTTATTATAGAATCTCACACAGTTTCCTAAGAATTAATTATTTACTTTTCCCAAGCGAAACTTAGGTATCTCAAGTTTATTTTTATTTCTAGTATTAACACTGTGTACATAACTTCTTTTACTAAACTCATCAATGCTTCTTTGAGCGTTTTCATAAATGTATTGGGAGCTAGATTCCAACATTGAGCTGATTTAGACACAACGCAACGGCTCCCAGGCAACAACATCCACCTGCTATCACCAATCCGCCAGCCGTGCGTGCCGTCTGTAATGATGATGACTTACACCTGATGTAGCCCGCATAGCGTTAATCTTGACAGATACGAAGTTTGTCCCTCAGCTATTGAAACTACCCGAGTCGGCGAATTAATCTTGAATAGATATAACTTTGTAGTTACAAGAATTTTACCAAAGGATTTCGTTTCTGAAACTTAATTCTCTTGGGAAAGTTTTACAACGAAGTCCTCCGGTTATCTAGTTTAAATTGTATAATAAACGCTTCGGGCACCTTAGTAAGCGTAACTTGTAAGTATAACCACAAGTCTAGATTATAATTGATAATGTATTTGATGTTTGGTCACGTGTTGTGATCCAAACTGCTGGACCAGTAGCATTGCTATTCAGCGGTATATTCAAGAAATCCCCTGCTATAATTCCCCAGCGAAGGGGATTTCTGGACTGAAATCCCCTGCCGGCGTTTGAGTGGAAAGTAAAGTAGTTTCCTGGTCAAAAGCTCCAAATTCACACTTTCCCTGATCCATTTATTTACGTTGCTATATTTTTGCAGCCGTTCCGAGAGCCGGAAGAGGATTTCTGGACAGTTAATAAAAATATCCCCTTCGCAGGGGATCATTGCAGGGGATTTCTGGAATAATAGTTCCTGTTTGAAGGGTAAGGTTGAAAGGTTAAAGGGTAAGGGCCGTTGAAATTACGTGTACGCGAGGCTTAACACCTTTATGCCTCAAGTTGACCAGCGCAATGCAGTGCCGCGTAGTTCATGTTCCTTCTAGATGTGACTCACGCAGTAAGGCTTGTTATATATCACCCTTTACTGATATGAAAAGATTGAGATCTGGTTTATTAAAAATGCCCACTCCAACCACAACTTCCAAAATGGCAGCCGCTTTCTTTTGTTTGTTTGTTTCAATATTTTCACTGTAATCACCAATCTGTCTGCCAAGCGTGGTAATTATTGCAAACCCCTCCAGCTTTGGAGGAAATCAGCATAAGTTATTAGTGTATTAATATATTGATGATCATATTCTGGTGATCGCAGTAAAGGTAATGATACACAGAAGAAAGCTACACTACAGCACTTCTGGTGAGATCCCTTAGTCGGCTTTTACGACATCCATGGACTGAGTTGGAGGGGTAGTTTCTTAAGCCACGACTGCCACGGCAAATAAATAATACTTTTTGGTGTAACTACCCCTAATACGTTCTGTTCAAGTTATCAACCCCAGTTCATAAATAAGCCTAAAATATTGCCTTAATAAAAAATATACGCTAATGAAAATCACCTCATATCTACGACTTACCCACCCTCTGTTATAAAACGTCTACTCTCTCACTCGCTACCAATCGTACACACGAGTGAAAGGGACGAAAGTAGTTAAAACCTTAAAAAAGTTCATAAAAATTTATGTCAGCTGAAAATTTCAGTTTTATCCGCCAATAAACCCAAACGCGATAAGTTATCAAGGTATTATATTAAATTACATTTCATACTCATTTTAGTGTGTTAGTCAAGGTTTAAGTCCGTGCTTAAAGTCTATTCATGTTAATACCTAGTACCTACCTATCGGCTGGTATATAGAGGTAGGGCGTTAAACTTTTACGAGGTTACCAACCTTCATTATAAGTATTATTTATTAGCAGCTTTTCTCAATACCATCACCTCAACTTTTGAGGATTCTTCTGGTCAGTCGAGGATGCTCGAGAGTAGGCGTACTACCCGTAACCGGACTACTGCCGAAAACTAAAAAAACTGCTATTGGACCATGATTTTGAAAATAAAAGGACTGAAATAAGTACCTCTCTTGGTTTGCAAGTAGCTAGCATTTGATACGTGGCAGCGCATAAGTGGAAGACCAACTGCTGAGTTGGTGGAATTCTAGCCAGTGATACATGCCATTCGGATTTTGGCCTTAGAGACAAGTTAAAGACAAGAAACCTTCACAGCTAGTAGGTACCATGTTTTGATAAGGCCGATGGTGGAAGCGCAATTCACCCGGAATCCTCAGCAGACTCAGGAACTGGCTATAACTTTATCTTTGACTGACTGAATTTGACAGAATTAGGTAAGATGGTGGTAGCTAGCCAGGCGGACATAAACAAAGTCCTACCACCAAAAAAACTAAGCTCAATATTGTACTCTCCATGGGGATCGAACCCAAGACCTCTGGATCTGATACCGGTGAGCAAACCACTACACCACTGAGGCATTTAAATACATGCCTTCAAAAAGTAACGGTCTATTATTAGCTGAAATTAAAGTTTGTGCTATATAATTTATATCTAACATTTTTATTTCAACCTAAAACAGCTATAAGTTATAATTATGTGAAACGTTCCGCTTTGAAAGTCTATTAATTACTCTAATTAGACAACTCGAAACATCTTCAATATAGATATTTCATAATTAAGTTTATTCTAGTTAAAAATATGTTGGAAAGAGCGGCACTGAACAGATGTTTCTAAACATTAATATTTCTTTAAATTAAATATTTAAGTTATAATTTATTATATTGTTAAGTTATAAGTTACTTATTTAAGTTAATTTTCATCTTCCTGTCCATATACATATCATAAAAATTGTGATCGAACGTGGGACCTCTGGATCTGACACCTGTAGACCACAGAGGTGGTTAATTCCATTGCATGTCGAACTCGCGCTTAATACATATATATTTTTTTATGTGATGTTTGAAAAACTTTAAATAGAATCCCAAAATATCCAGTAGTCTG
This sequence comes from Venusia cambrica, assembly GCA_951394065.1. Classification (NCBI taxonomy): domain Eukaryota; kingdom Metazoa; phylum Arthropoda; class Insecta; order Lepidoptera; family Geometridae; genus Venusia; species Venusia cambrica. The sequence continues at coordinate 4,262,919 of OX596057.1, forward strand.
ATGGAAAAGCAAATGTATATGCGTGTATCGATTTAGAGTACATTCGAGGACAAAAGTGCTTCTTACTAACAGCTTAAAATTCCCCTTGAGCCCTTGATGGGTATGTAACGGTGTATGTAAAATGGTGTTTAATGATAATTTCAAATATTTATTCGCAAACAATGAAATTGTGTCGGAAATAAGGAGCACACCCGATAAAGCCACCTTTTTTGTACGGTAAGTGCTTGGCCTTATACTCACCTTGTTTCAAGTAATGATAAGGCCGAAGGTGGAAATGAACTTTACCCGGAATCCGCAATAGTATGAGGAACTGGCTATCTTACCTCGTGAATGCCGGAACACAGAAATTTATAATTATCGCTATGGCAACAGGCTTAGGGAAGATGGTGGTAGCTAGTCAAGCGGACTTAAACAAAGCCTTACCTTTTGAATTCTTTCTAACTTTTTGTCACCACATCCTCTTTCTCACCATATTCTCGCAAAGCTACACAAACAACCTTATGATTTTAAATACTTTGTTATTAATATTTTGCACATCTCCTACCATAAAACGTATCTAACTGAACAATTAATACCCGCCAAAACTTACTGCCAAAGATAAGCCCCGTGGGTGGCTATTGATCAAAAGTAGTCACTTTTCCGCGCGACTGTTCCTAACTACGAAACAACTGAAGTAAAACAAACCTTCTCTATTTGTTATCTTTCGTTCTTCCTGATTTGGCGTTTGTTAAGTAAACAGGATAAACGATACGGTGGCTTTTTCAGGAAAAGGAGATGGCTTGTGGTAACAAGATTATCAGTAGGAAGGCAATGAACATTATTTTTTGTTGTACAATAAAAAAACATTGACAATTTACGATCGAATATATAATCGGACGGAAAGCGTTTGTAAAATATTCTGTAGTACTAACTTTGTGAGAGAAAATTAACGTTTCATTTACTATTGAAAGTTATTATTATCCTTCTTCTCGCCAAAACAGAAGCTGAAACTATATGCACATAATATGTAGCAACATTTATATGCTGTTCCAAAATATGCTGCTTTTCATTCCATATACTTTTGTTGGTTTTATTGTCCGACAGGTAAACACTTTGCCTTTATCTCACCGTGACAGTTATGATAAAGCCGAAGTTGGAGTCACACTTCACCCGGAATCCTTAACAGACTGACTATCTTACCTCTAAATGCCGTAACAATTTAGAATTGTTATTATATCAGTTTTGGTTCTCTTATTATCTTACCTAATTCTGTCGCCATAACAACAACTTATCCAATAGATTTGAAATAAATTTGAATGCATTTCTATATGACTGTAGTCTATGGATTACAAATTTATAGCTAATGCTATCTCTAAAATAATCCCTGTCATATAAATGGTAGATACCGTTGTTTAGTAAAACATACTCGTATATTACGATAAAGCAAAATTCCCTTAAAGTCGACTTAACAGTTTGAGCAGTTTATTTTTTCGTTTACTCGTATTTCGTAGCGTTTCAAGTTTTGTCTCGCTGGCTGCGATAAAAATAAACTTCTTACGTCGGAAGTTCGAAGCATCAAATCTCAAGACTTCCTATTTTATCGCTATGTTATTTATTACAACTCAGTTGGTTATCTGCCTTCTGCGCTACAAACAGAAAAAATATTCAGTAATGCGACGGGGCTCGTATACTTAGCAGCGATGCGAGTTTCTGATGATGCCTCGTGTAGAGGCAGTACACCTATTTATACGTGCTATGATATTTTTTCAAAGAAACATGCAGATTTGTAATATGAAATATTGAACTGTTGTATTGAATATGTTTCAACATTTACGTGTACCTACAACAAAATTCCAGGAGTGGTCTTATTAAGTGTTATTTTAAGCTACGCTTCCATCGCCCACTCGACATTTCCATTTCTATTTAAGATATTCAATTATAACGTATTTATCAACGAATTCTTAGTAGGTAACTGGTTAATAATTAAATTCGATTTCAGATAAATACTACTACAGGACATTAATTTTACACAGCGCCATCTAGCCCCAAACTAAGCATAGCTTGTAATATGGGTACTAGATTACGGATAAAATACTTAAATACTTTTTGTAAATACATACGTACTATATGATACAACACCCAAACACAGAACGAACATCTATATTCATCACACAAATGTTTGTCCTGGGTGGGAATCGAACCCACAGCCTACAGCGCCGAAGGCAGAGTTACTACCAACTGAGCTATGAGGCTTGTTGTGTTGTGAGATGAAAAATCACTTTTTAATAGATGGACATTTTAAGCTAAACAAAATAACTTTAACGGGTTTTGAAAATAATAAATACAAATTAAGCGGCAGTGAGCTTGCAACTTGTGTGATACCAAACCGTGGGCATGTGCCGAACGTAACGGCCTCCGTAGTCTAGTGCTTTGCCCACTGGTTTCAGAACCAGAAGTCCCGGCGGCTAAAGTCCCAGGTGAGTACAATATTGTGCTTGGTTTGGTGCGTGATAGGACTTTGCTAAAGTCCGCCTGGCTACCACCATCTAACCTAAGTCTGTTGGCACAACAACATTCTTAATTGTTGTGTTCCGGCATTTAGAGGTAAGATAGCCAGTTACTCAGCCCGTTGAGGATTCTGGTGAAGTGCGCTTCCTCCTTCAGCCCTACTTGACACCGGGAGTGATGCTTCCCCGTCATACAATAAAAAAAATAACAACACCGGATGTTCCTCAAACACGATTTATTTGTTCTTCCAACGCGTCGTTTAGCCATTACTTTACCGATCATGATAAGTTGAAGCAGTTGGCATCGCTAAATATTTTGTATTTGAGACCTTTCTTATGAACTTATGAACATTAAAAATAAAAGGTACAATTATACTAACTATGTTCAAAAGAAGCTATGGGATTACCTTAGTACGATTACAAACGGCTTATAGGTATCTCAACTGTTCCAGACCAGTACCAGGTGGAAGCGTTTGCCACGCTGAATAGCTATGCTGATTCGCTGGCCGAAATAAGAACCAGCCCTTCTTACCTTCTTGGTAAGCTCCCGCTTTTAAACGCCTCTGTGTTGTAGTGGTTTGCCCACCGGTGTCAGATCTAGAGGTCCAGGTTTCGATCCCCAGTGGAGTACAATATTGTGCTAGGTTATGTCGATGGAAGGACATCTTACTTAAGCCTGTCGCCATAACAACAATTCTAAATTGTTGTGTTCCGGTATTTGGAGAATGAAAGCCAGTTCCTCAGACCGTTGAAGATTCCGTTTCGTTTCCACCTTCGGCCTTATCAAAACCTGTACACCCGGTGAGATGAAGGGCAAGTGCTTCCCCGTCGTACAATAAAAAAAAAGCTCGCTCAGTCGGAGACCTCATCCTTGCATGTAAGCACTTGATCAATGTACATTTTGAAGACCAGGTTTAAGTGATATCGAAATGACATTTCAACCTTTCTTAACCGCCTCTGTGGTCTAGTGCTTCAAACCACCGATTTCAGATCCAAAGGTCCCGGGTTCGATCCCCATGGGGAGTACAATATATTGTGCTTGGTTTGGTTAGCGGTAGGACTTTGTTTAGGTCCGCCTGGCTAGCAACCACCATCTTACCTAATTCTGTCGCCATAACAACAATTCTAAAATTGTTGTGTTCCGGCATTTAGAGGTAAGATAGCCAGTTCCTGTTTGTTGAGGATTCCGGATGAAGTGCGCCTCCAACTTCGGCCATATCTCATCATGTAACCAGGTGAGATGAAGGCCAAGCGCTTCCCCGTCGTACTATAAAAAAAGTAAAGACTTTCAAATAGGAGTATTGATTCTGCATTTATAATAAATAGGGTACTCAAAATGAATTCCCGATAGTCCATACGAATCCGCTAAATACTTTATAATGCTTTCCCCATAGACTTCACCTATGTAAATTACCTGGTAAAAGGCACGTCCAAGCTTACGTGCGGCACAAGCCCACGGTTTGCAAGTTGATTGATTCAATACGTGATAGGTTGCTAGTCCAATGTCGCTTTGCGGAAAGCTAACCAGAGACATGTCATTCGGATTGACTCGATTGCACTTCAGGTATATTGATTGCCAGTTAATCATTACCCTATTCAACGATTGTATGTAGACGTTTCCATCAATTCGCCCGCCAAGCGTGGTGATAATGAATATCACCCATAATAAGGAGGCTCTACAGTAGTGGACTTGAACAGGCTGGAAAAAGACATTTATGGGAACGTTCTGTACAAAAAAATAATTTTATAATTAGAAACACTAGCTCGCCATGTATATGGAAATTTACAAAGAATACCCGGTCTTTTGAAATCTCGACCCCTTTCTCACAAAGCATAATGTTTATGTTTTTATGAAACACGAACCCTGGGCGTAGCGCGGGGCGTTTCCTGCTGGTACCAGTATATGTCCTATCAATGGGACAACATAACCGGTTTCTTAACTATCCAACAATGCATAAAAACTTGAAATATTTTTAAGGTTATAAATCAGAAGGAAAAATGAGAATTCATCTGATACTTTTTGTTAAACTAATTTTTAGTGTTGCATTTTCGACTTATTTAAAAAAAACTAAATAAACATGATAACTCAAAAATTGTTCACTTATGCCTAAAAAATATAGGTGTTAAAATTATCGCAAATAGTCACCCCTATCACCTCCTGACGGGAATACGTCAAAATACCAATAACCCTGTTCAACCCACCGTTTTGAGATTCAGAGATCCGGGTTCGATCCCCAACGGGAGTACAATATATTGTGCTTGGTTTGGTTGGTGGTAGGACTTTGTTGAAGTTTGCCTGGCTGCCTAACACCATCTTACCTAATTCTGTCACCATAATAACAATTCTTAAATTGTTGTGTTCCGGTATTCAGAGGTAAGATAGCCAGTTCCTCAGTTTGTTGAGGATTCCGTTTGAAGTGCGCCACCACCTTCGGCCTTATCTTATCTTGTTACCAGGTGAGATGAAGGCCAAGCGCTTCCCCGTCGTACAATAAAAAAAAAACAATGCATTAAAACATATTTCAAGCGCGATAAGTGTTGTGAAACCGTTATGGTGTGTTTTATATAGAGAACGGGACGCGCAACGAGTTACAAGTCTCTTACTGTCCTTGACTGGGAAACTAATTATAAACTATGGTGTTTGTAGGATGAAATTTATCATCTTGCTCTTATATAGGCCTGTGAATTAGCATTTGCTATTGCTACTCAGCGTGGCAATGCAGCTAGTGTCTTGAACAGGCTTTCGTATGGTACTGGTATAAATCGATTGAGTTACCTAAAGACTGTTTGTAATGGTGCTTTGGTAACACGCCTGCTAAAGAGGAAGTTTTATTGTACCTACATAATGTTTGTTTAAAAAATATGAGTGACTGCATATAACACAGCAGTGATGTCCTTTTTACTTTATTCCACGTTGTCCCATTAATGGGACAAAATACTGTGACCAACAGAAAACACTCTTAGCGCGAAGCTTCGCGAACCTTTTGTGCGCTTGTACCTCTATTTTATGACTTGCTTGAGCTTGTAGTGGTTAACGTGTTTCATTTTTAACTATACCTCTTGGGTGGCTCTGCTTGCTTGGTACCAGGATCTATAGAAATTTTGGTCTAAGGAGAATAAATTCATGCGAAACTGTTTTTAACCAACATTCAAAAGAAGACGGTTATTTATTAGATCTTTAATTTATCTCAAAATTTCACATCTGTTGGTATGTAGGCATTAGAGAGTGTGGCTTTGAAACCAGATCCTGCAGGTTTATGATGACAGCCTTGAGATTAAGCGCTGCACAGCCGTAGCAGTGCTACTTGGCTTTGCCTATGTTATTTTCACCAATAAACCTGAGATATTATAACAATACAAAGTAGTAACGTACGATAAAAAATAATGAATACACAATATATGCAATTTAAGGGGATGATGAAGACAATAAAGAAATAGATGATAGATGATGCTGTGTGGCTACATTTTATTTAAGGGTATTACATTGTAAAGCGTATTGATACAGGTAGATCATTCCATAGCCGACTAGCTTCTACAGTTAATGAACTGTCTCACCAATTGGAATAATGTACTGGGATATTTAATTGGCGGGTATCGAAAATGTTCCTTTAGGTTATAAGAGTACAAAGGATATATTAAATTAGAGAAAGAATGTGAGTATGCAAAAGACAGATGGGTAACCATTTGATTTAATGGCGATACTCCGAAACATGATCATATTTACGCGATCCGAAAATGAATCGGATGGAAACATTTTCCAGTATCAGCTTTACTAAGCTGCTCTTGAGTGAGATCCAGAAAGCTGGCGTCTGCATAATCAAGTATTGGGAGCAAGAGGGATTGTGCGTGCGTAATTTTGGTACAGGTTGGAAGGAAATTACAGGCAGCAGACAAAAATAAGCAGGTTTGTTATTATTGTCTCATCAAGAATGGGGATAGTATTTTTTTACTTATACAGTCACTACTCAGTCACTAATAGTGACAGCATTCGAGGAAATAGAAGCAATACTCTTTTTTGAAAGTCTATATAAGTAGAAAAATGGAGATTCAAAAAATTCGTATTCAGATCCTTGGAGACACTATTAACACATCTGATTAATGGATGTATCGGCGTTGTGTATTCCTACATACTCTATTAGGCTAAGTTCAGATGACCGCGCGTAGCCGTGCGTCGCCGCGCGGTTGGAGCATTCACATGACGGTATATGTACGCGCGCCAGTGTGGCTTCAACATTCTTCAACTTCATAACTTCAACAAATTTTCATTTTGCATCGATCTATGTGTCTTTCCGTCTCAAGCCGCGCGGATCAACTGAACAGGTCGATACAGGTTTGCAAAACTTGTGCCGCGCGCGGCCGCGTGGAAGCGCGCGGTTCAAGATCTTGCGCGCGGGTCGGAGCGCGCCGCGCGTTGGCGTGCGGTACCGCGCGGTAATGTAGACAATAATTACCGTTTATATTGATCTTGTACCGCGCGGTTCGTAGTTCCGCGCGGTCATCTGAACTTAGCCTTACAGTGATTTCTCCGATTACGGAACTTACGTCTATTTGCATTTGATGGACTGCGTCTATACCTAACCTCAGCAGCAATTTTTTGTGCATTTCAGTGCGTATTTGATCAGCAAGCCAGGGTGCACAAAGATGCTTCATCTTTAGTAGTCTGATTAGAGCGTGCACATCCAAAAATCTTAGTGAGATTGCCGTTGAAACACCCTACCTCTACTTTGGCATCCATGGAAGCATTTATATTCTGCGGTCATCTTTATTATCATCTTTACGCAAAGAAGCTATATCCATACCACCAAAATTGCACTGAAAACATGTTTTAGGGTTAGCCTTATGAGTCCTAATGAATTTCCATCTAGAAAAACATTTGTGTGATGCATATAGATGTTTGTTAAGCGATAAGACCGCCCATTGCTTACAGATTTATTGAGTAATCCAGTTTTTTTTACGGTGTGCTATAAAGTATTTTCATTCATTCATTCATGAATTAATAAATTAATTTATTCATGTTTTCTGTGTTTGGGTGTTGGTCGGATGTGTAAAATTTACAAAAAAGTGAAAGTATTTTTTTTTTCCAATTTTAAACTTACGTACATATTTGGTACTACAACTAACGGGTACGTAACGTTAACGTTTTATCGTTCCGCAACTTAGTACGTATAAATTCTGTGCCTTAATGAAAGACAGTTTAAAACGAAGCGACCGATTTCGAGTGGCCTCAAGTTTGGAACTTGTATGTGGTTCAATTATAGGTTATCTGGCTGAAGCCAATAAGAGGGATTTACCAAGTTGGAGGTAGACTTCATTAATATTCCATGATTGATTGGGATATTTTCTGCTTTGGGAAATGGGAAACAAAGTTTATCTTATTGTTTCCAAGAATCATTATCATCACCATCATCCTTGTCATCATCATCATCATCATCATTTAATTCAAAGATATTTAACAAGGTTAATTTTGAACCTGCTTTTGAGAATAATATAAAAGTTCATTGTCATATCAGAAACTCTGTTTGAGTGTTTTTTTGTATGATCATTATGTATTAAATTGTCAATAAAAAGTATATATGAGTATTCTACCCGTACTCTAGTTCCCATGTTGCTCGGTTGGCTTAGTTTGGGGCTTGGTGGCGCTGAGTAAAATGAATGTCTTATCTGTGTCAAATATCGTGTTACTAAAAATCCACATGCAACAAAAAACGGTTATAAGCCGCCACCATCCAAATAAGCAGAATGTAGAGAGTACGGTACGAACCAACGGAAAAAGTGCTGAACGTATTAATTAAATGGGATTTTATTAATGTGTCCAACTCGGTCCGTGCTGGAGGACGAAGGTTCTTACGAACAATATAAATAAGAAGACCGCGATCTCCAACCCTTCTTCCAAGAGTGGAACATAAAGCAAAACCCTCATGTTGAATGGAGACTTATATCCAATAGTGAACAATTTGGGTTGTATATGAATTTGTTGTTTTTTTTTATTGTACGACGGAGAAGGCCTTCATCTCACCTTACAAGTTAAGATAAGGCCGAAGGTGGAGGCGCACTACACCCGGAATTCTCAACAAACTGAGGAACTAGCTATCTTACCTGTTAATGCCGGAACATAAAAATTTTAGAATTGTTGTTATGGCGACAGAATTCGGTAAGATGGTGGTAGCTAGCTAGCTAGGCGGAGTTAAATAAAGTCCTACCACCAACCAAACCAAGCACAATACTGTATTCCCCTGGGGATCGAACCCGGGTCCCCTGGATCTGAAGTCGGTGGGAGAACCACTAGACCACGGAGGCTGTTAAAAACAGGCCTTTAAGAAAGCCCAGTAGACCTACCGCTCTCCGTACAGAAGTAGTCCCTGTATTTTTCTATGCAAAAGGTACCAACAGGGGAAGAAAAATAAACAAAGATTTCATCAAACCGTAAAAACAAAGCAAGATAGGATAAAAACATTCCACCTCCATTCCATTAGAAGTTGACGACGTGAGAACCGCCAACCTCTATACCCAATTACTGAATGCAGATTATGGCAGATCTTGCAGTGCTTACTACAACTATACTACCTACTACAACTATACTAGTTATAACTGTAAGGCCGCGGCTACACTGGAAGCGCTTAACGCCTTAAGCGTGTGGCATGGCTAGCGCCCAGGTGAGATAATAAATCAATTCAATTACAATTTTAAATAAAATCTGTTTATTTGTGAATATTTCCACGGTTATTTTATAAATGCCAAAATCAATTCAGCAAGTCGAGAACATATATAATTTTAGAAATAAACTTCTTGACTGTGTGACTGCAAAGGCGTATATACAGAGGTAAGCGAATATTTAACTGATGACCATAATTAAATTAGGTATGCTAACATTCAAGTTATTATTATAATATTATTTAATTTATGTGTAAATTATTAATGTTTTAACTTGCTCCTGATGTATTTTAATTTTTTGCATGCCTTATTGGTAGAGTTAGTTGGACCCATTTTTTATTTGTTGTTGTTATAGCGGGAATAGAATTTAACTGTCTACCTATAACGGTTCATGACATACAGCCCGCTAAAAGACAGGACAGACAGACGGACATACAGCATCATAGGGCTAGTAAGAGTCCCGTAGGCTCCGTTTAGCTAAGAAACCCTAAAAAGACACAAAGTTTGCTCGTACAAATACGTTTACTATCAAGGGTGCCAAGATTGCAGTGTGGCATGACATTTTGGTACGTTTTCTTTTACGCAACGCTAATCGCTAGGCGCTTATCAATGCATTCGGTCGTGTGGCCGCGGCTTTACAACAACAGTAAGCTAAGGGTTGCCAACGGTCGACGCTCTTACTTTTAGGGTTCCTTGCGGGTTTTCGAGAGCGGCCATCACAGATTCCACTCTGTTTCATGTAGGAACATTTTACCACACCCAGTAACAGCTCGGAAAATTCACTCCAGGACTAAAACCTCCCAAAAGGTGCAATAGGAGGATATAACGACCACGCTTGGCTGGCGGATTGGTAGTCGCAGTATTTGTTACATCGGTACTCCTTTTGGAGACGTAAATAGCTCAACCCCACCTGCTACGAATAAAATAAACTTAACGGTACCTTTTCATTTGTACTCAAGATAATATTTGCTGCTAGTGAAAACATTTTGGTCGCCTTCTACGATTTTTATGGACTGTGTCAAAGAGGTTTTATTCTCAGGAACCTTCCTGCTTTCTGTATACTGAACCCTCAACCCAAAAACTCTGACTTCATGTAAAAAGTTTTGTTAGTTTTTATTTTCTAGTTAGAGAGGGTCAATTATTTGCTTCGCTGGGCTCTATTAAAACTAATTAAATTCATCTGTGTACAGTAGACCAAAATTGTTGCCGATGCAACGTTATAATTAGTATCACGATTTTTGTGGTACTAATTACTTCGTTGTTGATAACAGCAAAAAAGTTAAAAACATTTTTTTCATGATTGTCCGAAATGCTTGGAATTGGGGCTTTTAGACACTTTAGGATCAGAAAGTTGAATTCCTAAAATGTTGAGTTTGCAAAACAGACTTGTGAGAAAAAGCATACAGTAAATCCCTAAAAATAGGACTCTTCCAATTCAGTCCGTTAATGATGGAGACAAAAAGACAACAAATATCAAAGGGATTTCTTCCCTGATTTGACGAATGCGTAATAGGATATGTCGACGCAGTTATTTGTGTATCGAGTTGCATTCTAGAGATCCACCAGTAGTAGACATTATTCGTAAAACATTTGAGTCAGGCGTGCCATTTCGAAATGAACAAACTACGTTTGTAAGGGAGAAATGGGCCTTCTCAAGACCATTGAACCTCTATGCAGTAATAACAATAAAGGTATCATGTTCTTCAGTCATTCCACACTCACATGTCGCGACACCGTTAGCCACCGGAACCGGAAGTTTGCAGTTGAGGGTAACTGCCGAGTGTCAGGGATACACAGACAGATATAAACATATGTCTGGTCAACTGACCTGGGGTTCCGTAGCATTTTGTTTGTTATCATATTATTTTATACTTTTTTTTTCAACTAGCTTCCTATCATAGGAACTTGATTCAAGCTTTTCTTTGTAGAGATCCATTTCAATTTTAAAGCAGAAAAATATTTACTGATAAATCATTTCCGATGTCGATTTGATATAGTCGAATCTAATTTGAAACTTATTATTTTTCTGTTTTCTTATAGCTTAGCTTCCTCATTCTGTTTATCTATCCTAGGTTTCCATTATGTTATTTATCATTATTCAGGGTGAATTTCTGAGACGGGACAGTAAGGTCCTTAATGAACGTTTGTAACTCCTTAACGCATATACTTCTAAACGGATGACGCTGTCATTTCGCGAAAATTGTCATTTTACACAAAAACTTTCACAAGAAAATTCTTGCTGACTGCATTTATTCCAAAAACTGAAAATGCAGTTCAAAATATCTTAAAAAATTGTGGATAGTCACAACAATAACGGTTAAGGTACCTGCCCACACTGTCTCAAAAATTCACCCTGTATACAGGTTGAGTTTTTTTCCAGGGCCACTGAGGCCAAGTCTGAAACCGTGAGAGTTATCGAAAAGTCATGTGAAAAGTCATTAAGAGTTACGTGCACAATTAAAAAAAAAAATGAGTTCTGCATGAAAGAAAATAAATTTTTCTTTCATGTTTCGTTTTCCAGGAAAAGTGAGTTTTTGAAAAAAAAAAAAAACATATGTGTTCTTTGTTTGGTAATTCAAAATTAAAAATGCATAAAACTAAATTTATAAATTTTCCATTTTGAAAGAGTTGAAACAACTTTGGGCATCAAACAAGTCATCATAATTTTTTTTTTTATTACCAAACAAATAATTCAAATATAATAAAAAATACAATGTCATAATCCCAAAACGAAAGTAGTTTTTCGTAGTAGTAGCGATCCTGAACATTAAGTATCTAGCCGATATTAGCCTGTTGTATATACTTATTACTTTTTCTACAACTTAATAATACCTACTGCTAGACTAAGACCAGCTTTGAAGGGTCTTTTCATAGCCGCCAAGCTTGGTAGGTGACATGGTGATCGCAGTACGGGCGTTAGATAATACACAGAAAAAAGCTGCTGCCGTTCTTATGCTCAGATCGATTTGTCGGCTTGCCATAGGTAGGTATTAACCTCTAACCATATTATCAAGTTTCTGTCTTTGTCTGACGCACAACACTCGGAAGTGAACTGAACCCTAAAATCTTTATTCTTTCCCAAGAGCAGGGGATACGTTTATCTATTTATATTTTCTATAGAATCATTGTCACGTTTTTTGATATTCTCTTCTCGTATATACTCGTAATAGGTATGCATGCGTTACTCGATATATTTCAATTTGAACCACATTTGTTTCAATTTCAACTAGTATCTACACTTGGCCGCGATGTTATGTCATATAGACCCCACCCTTAATTCCCGTGGATATTGTAAGAGGCGAATAAGGACCAATTATTTAACCAAAAAATAAATAAATAGTAATGACTATTACTGGACATTTTGTACACAGCCCCAAACTAAGCATAGCTTGTAATATGGGAACTAGATTACGGATGGCATACTTAAATACTTTATAAATACATACGTACCTACTAAATGATAGAACACCCAAACACATAACATGTATGGATGATACTTTTTTTTAGAATTATACTAATGATAAAATATACAAATAGAACAAACATGGTTTTTATATAGGTACCCACATACGATGGGTCAGCTTTTGACCTCCCCAGGAATGAGATATATGATGGAACCAACCTATCTAGAAAATGCCTATACCTAAACCACATTCATCATAGATATGTTTGTTAAATAAACATTATTCATCTGTTAAGTGGCAAATGAACTACCTACCTTTTATGTTCAACAAATCATTAGGTAGTTATGTAGGCAGGCCATATCTGCAAAAGGACCGACAACCGGTGGGGTCAATGAGTTCTTCGCTGAGACCAGGTCTAGGCAAGCGTAGCGTAGGATGACCTCTGGCTAGATGGAGGGAATACCTCCGTACAGAGGAGGCAAAGAGTGGATGTGAAAGTCTGAAGGTCGGGCTCAGCGGCGTACCATGGGATCGAGAGAGTCCAAGATCCAGCTGTGGATCTCAATATTTTCCAGAACAGGACATTAATTTTACACAGCACCATCTTACCCCAAATTAAGCTTAGCTTGTAGTGCGGGAACTAGATTACGGGTAGAATACTTAAATATTTTTTGTAAATATATTATGTACTATAAGATACAACTCCCCAACACAGAACAAACATCTATATTCATCACACAAATGTTTGTCCTGGGTGGGAATCGAACCCACAGCCTACAGCGCAGAAGGCAGAGCTACTACTAACTGAGCTATGAGGCTTGTATTTTATTCCTCGAATAATGTTTACATTCTTTTATTCTTTATTTATTCAATAAAAAGTACAATTAAACTAAGCATGTACAAACGGCCTATAGGTAACTCAACTGTTCCAGACCAGTATCAGACGGGAGCGTGCCCAAGACACTGGCTGCATTGCTACGCTGAATAGCTATGCTAATTCGCTGGCCTAAATAAGAGCCAGCGCTTGGGTCACGTGTCGCCTCAATCAGAAGCCCCGCAATATTTTTGAAAACCCGGAGGGCACCGGCTCCCCACGGAATATATTAATAAATGTCAAGAGAAATTAAAAATATCTCCTAAGTTCATATTGATAAAAAAACCTTGTATCAATCTATATACATTTCCAATATCAGATGTAATTGAGCCTGTAAATAGCAGTTGTGAGTGCACGCGCACAAACGGCTTTCCTTGAAATATTTGTTTGTTTGAATGCTACCAGTAATGTTTTCGCTGTGCGCGGTCGCTCAATTTTTGCAGATAAGTACCTATTTCTTTATTATAATTTGATTAATGTGTTGTATACTGGCTTGCAAGTACATATGTATGGTATTTACTGACAATAAGAACTTAGTGTTTAGTCAAACCTTAAAAAATCTTTAAACACTGATAATCAATTTTTTAAAAATTAATAAAACCAAACTTCAAACTTGAAAAAAAAACATTGAGTTTTGGTTTAAGCTTTTTTCAAATAAGCCTGTCGAAGACCTTCACCGCTAATAGTACTAGGTTATTTATATTTTTTTTTATTACAAGAAGCTCTTTCAAAGCTGCTTTCAAAAGACGCAACAGGAGTAAAATTATGCAAAATATCTCTACCCGGTTGCGACTCGGCAACTTAAATAGCAGCAGTTAAAGTTTTAGTATAGAAACTAGTAGTTTTGTTCAAATAGCTTCAGGAAGCAGTTCCTTATCAAAGAGTTTGCGAGACAGTCGGGCGCCATGCTGTCTTGTCTACAAAATATTACAAAAGACTTTCTTGCTACCACCCAAATTACCTTAAACGAATATATCTATCTATACTTATAATTAAACTATAATTGGTCAAAATCTGTTTATTAATTAATTTATTTGAAGGAAAACCAACAGCACATTAATATTAGATTGACACAATAATATACACATAAGGCCAATTTAACAACTGGTTTGATTTCTTCCAGATTCCAGATGTACTCCACGAAGGCCAACAGCTCGCTGATGCCGGCGCAGGCCTCCCTGGGTTTCCCGGTGTCCCAATGTTTTGCAGGGCTGCTTGTAATATCTACCCAGTGTATATAAATGCTCTAACGTGAGCAGTGTCCTTTGACATACCGATGTTTTTTTTTTTATTATATGACAGGGAAGCACTTGGCCTTTATCTCACCTGGTAACAAGTTGAGATAAGGCCGAAGGTGGAGACGCACTTCACCCGGAATCCTCAACAAACTGAGGAACTGGCTATCTTACCTCTGAATGCCGTAACACAACAATTTTTTTTAAGAATTGTTATTATGGCGACAGAATTAGGTAAGACTTAAACAAAATCCTACCACCAACCAAACCAAGCACAATATTGCGCTCCCCTAGGGATCGAACCCAGGACCTCTGGCTCTGAAATCGGTGGGTTGAGCCACTAGACCACAGAGGCGGTTAAAACGTGTTTTGACGGACTTTGTCCGATATAGAATGGGTGATCGATAGAGGGTAGGCAACGGCTTGCGTGCCTAAACGGTGCCACCGAAACTGATGTTGACCAGCATCATCGCTTGCTCTGCCAAAACCATTTCCACTACCGACATTCATAGACATAGAATTCCTAAATTTGAAACCTCATTCATAATGAGGTATCAAATTTAAACTTAAAAATCTTAACTCAAAAGCTTCTTGACATAGGCACCCAAGCCTCTCCTTGGCAGCACATGGCGTTGACAGGATGGATGGGATGGGGTAAGGAAACCTCTTTCTTAACCCAGGAACCTTGGAACCCTTGGGACTTTGGTGAGCTCTTGAATTGTGAATTCTTCTTGAATTGGCCGAAATGTTCACGACCGCGCCGCGGGGAAGTGTTGCGACCCACGCTCATGTGGAGTTGTTGGATAGTGGCGGCTCATGATTAATGGCGAGCCTACCTAAAAATGCTTCGTTCAGCAGTGGGCTGGGCTGAAGTGATAGAGATGAACTTAGAACCTTAGCGCAAGTATAACTACACGGGCTCAGCTAGTAACAAATAAATACAAGATGGAGTTATAAGTTCCTACGGTGCTCAAATAAAGCATAGAAAATGAACACTGCCACAGTATTCAAGCTGCGTGAAAAGACGTCTTATTATTTTTGATTAACAAAATCAAAATGAAAAAATCGTTTCACAGTAAGATGTTTTAGGATAATTTTGAATCGTAAAATCTATCGCCTTTTCGAAATCGCGACTGACGGAACAAAAGAAGGAAGGCCATGTTTGTTATTTTAATAAAATAACATTTATAAGTACATTATGAATCTAAGTACTTAAACTATCTTAAAAATATTTATTACTACCTAGCTAGTTAGTGGGCAGTTTGTTAGCATAGAGAAACCACCAATTGCTTTCTCTTTAACGATCTATATATATCTATGTATATCTCGTATACGCGTGGCCCGATTAAAGGCACATATATAGTATGCTCTTTTTACTAGATAATTATATAAGTACATTTTGAATTAACGAATAGAAATTAAAACACTCAAATAATTACAAAATTATCTCTCTTCTACATAATAAAAATGCTTGCATGCAATACATCTGATACTAATAATTTATCCAGATATCCAGCAAATATATATGTTTATAATATAATACTTGCACCTATTTCAAAAAACCAATACGCGGATGAAGTCGCGCGTAAAAGCTAGTATCTCATATAAATATTCCATAAGACATATGAAAGTAACTAAAGTAAGCTAACCTCGCCGTAGCTTCGTCGGTAAGATTGTATGCACTGCGTATGCAGCCGAGTTTAGCCTGCTAGCTAATTAATCAATTTGAAAAAGTAGTAGTTGCAATAAAGTTCAATAAATTTCCACATGTTAAGATATGATCATTGTTGATTTGAATACTTATTTGGTAAGATGAATCTTCTGCATTTTAATTTGTGTTTTTTTTTTCAAAATAACTGTAAGCCAATCTAGAGCTATAGCTATATTATGCTGCTATAGCTCTAGCTATGAAAGCATTTACACAATATAATTATCTTTAGGCCTATCCACTTGTATAATATTGTAAAAATGAAGTATCGTCTGCAAACAATACAATATCACTCATATGTACACAGGAAGGCAGATCATTTATACCTTGGGTCCGTGGGGAGCCGGTGCCCTCCGGGTTTTCAAAAATCTTGCGGGGCTTTTGATTGAGGCCATACGTGACCCAAGGGCTGGCTCTTATTTAGGCCAGCGAATTAGCATAGCTATTCAGCGTGGCAATGCAGCCAGTGTCTTAGGCACGCTTCCGTCTGGTACTGGTCTGGAACAGATGAGGTACCTATAGGCCGTTTGTAACGGTCCTTAGGTAATCTGATTGATTCCTTTATACATAGTTAGTTAATTTGTTCTGTTTATTTAATAAAGGATTGTACAAAAACATGTACATAGACTAGAAACAAAAAAAGGCCCCAAAACAATTTTATTAACCTTGTGGTTTAACTATTTTATTTAACAGCTCATCAATATATACTTCTCGAAGAGTCTCATACAAAATTGGAGAGTCTTGCCAAAGTCCCAACGTTTGGCAGGCGGTACGGTGATCCCAGTAAAGGTGTTAGATGAAACACAAAAGTAATCAGCTGCCCCTTTTCGGGTAAGAGATAGTCGGCTTTTACGACAACCGCGAGCTGATTTGGAGGGTCGACCACCACGGCAATGTCTTATTGGAATTTTAATATTTCGTGTCCAAGTGCGTATACATTATGCGATCGCAAAAAGCCTGGCGGTATGTTAGATAGACGCATAATTTATGATCATGCGAGTAAAGTTTAGCACAGTAAAACTTTTTCCATCAAAACACATTACTCTTCCATTTATGTTGCTTCAGAAATTACAAACTTGTTTACCTTTAAGCTAACGAGTGTAAAACTTCAATTTTTGTACACAATAACCCGGCTGAAGAGGAAAGGGTGTCTTCCCACACCTTGGAGTGTTGCCAGTGGAGTCGAATTTAAAGTAACGCAAAATTGGGAAAAGAGTATCGTTTTAAACTTGAGTCAATGGATTTTTTTTACTGCCCCGTTACTGGGAGCTTATGGGAAGGCCACCGGGTCCCATAGGAACGGGTTTTTTCTTTGTGTAAGCTATGAATAAAACGAGCCGCCACTGCAGTTACACTTAATCGCATGCAAGTATTTGTGATGTCCATACTTTACATAGAGAAAAATATTA
Organism: Venusia cambrica; assembly: GCA_951394065.1. Classification (NCBI taxonomy): domain Eukaryota; kingdom Metazoa; phylum Arthropoda; class Insecta; order Lepidoptera; family Geometridae; genus Venusia; species Venusia cambrica. The sequence goes on from OX596057.1 coordinate 4,280,686, forward strand.
TTTAGATAGTAAGTTTTAAGTATTTATGTATATAATTTACTCCATGTTATTCGCGTAATTTCAAAGTTTTAAATAATACATTTGAGTTAGTGAATGGATCACAAAAAACAAAACACGCAGTAGACTTGAAGTTACAAAATAACACTTAATAATATTATGAATAAATGATTATTGATTGATTTATTGAATATTTCATATATTAATAGCTCACTTATAAAGGTTGATAATTCTGGCATTTAGAAACATTATTGGCTTTATTAATATGTTCTGAGACTTGTTACAGGGAGATTGAAAAATTTCACGTATTTACTTACTACTTTGTAAAGTTAGTTAGTTATTAAATAAAAGTTATTTATTCCCGTAAGAAAAAAGCATATCAGTAACTCATTACCTTCTTATCCAAACAAACGTTTCGCCGTCGTAGACAAAAAAAATGTATCAGTGTGTGTTTTAGTTAATCCTATTCTAGCTAATTTGAAAGGGCCTAACCATTCAAATTAACCAGAACTTGATTGAAATCCGTGTGTGTGTATGTTCCTTATGAACTCCAAAACGGCTGGACCTAAACTGACAGATAGCTGATTTTATTAGGAGTAAATAAGTCTACAATCTAAAAAATAATGAGGGTTCCGCGCTAAACCCATGAAATCCAAAGAAAACGATGAATGACGGCAACGAAGTCGCGGGTGTTCTATTACCTTTAGATAAAAGAGTTACATAAAATGTTACAAAAGTAAGATTCATGCATGTGGCAAACCCGCTTTCAAAAGTAGAAGGGTGGACTGAAACCGGCTGCGTAATACTACGGTACTGAAGGTAAAGCAGTTTGTTTTATTTCGTTTTCAGTGCGCACTCGACCGCCGTGGGGGGAGGTCGCTTCGCACGGGAATCCGGGAATTGCGATCGCGGCAACTTTTACAAAGTGATTCATGTTGTGTGGTTAATGTGTGTATGATTTGTTTAATTCGGAGTACTTTCCAGCAGATACAGTTTGATTTCGTAAGTGTTAAAACTTTCTTGAGTGATGTTTTCTTTGTTTTTTTAATATTAAGTACTAGAAATTTCACATAACGATATCTACCCCCGAAACTAAGCGAAGCTTGTTTAGTGGGAACTGGCTTACAGAGGAGAATGTTAATGAATATACATACTTTCCTTTTGTAAATACATAGGTACTTTTATTACTCTAAATATAGAATTAACATCTATTGATCACAAAAATATTTGTCCATGGTGGGAATCTAACCCATAACCTTCAGCGCAGAAGGATTTACTACTTACCAACTGATTTATCAGGCCAGTTGGTAGTAGTTTTCTTAAGATATCGACAACTATGAATGGAGATATTAGTTAGTACCTTATAATTAATTAAGTAATTGTGATGGTATTAGGTCATAGATAGATAGATAGATTAACTCATTATTCTACACTAAAAAACAATAATAAACAAACATGCAAGAAAAACACTTAAACTAGGTACAATGGAGGCCTTATGACCAAAAGCGATATCTTCCAGGCAACCTTTGGATGGAAAGGATAGCTAAGAGCAGAAAAAGCGGTGTATTATAGTACTAAAATAAAAATTAATTTTATAGGTACCTACTTATTAATAACAACAAAATATAATAATAATAGTTCTTAAAACTGTTTTTTTCAGCGTTTTCGTGAAGACAGTGATCAATACAGACAGACTCCTAGTTCCTTAATATCATTGGAGTGACAATTATCATAGATGTAATTTATATTATCTATAGGCGGTAGGAATTCGTAGTGTAATGGACCCAAACAGAGCTATTCGGAAAATACCAAAACTCTATTTTTTTGGGCTCAGATTGTGAATTGAACAGTCAATAGTTTCGCTACAAAATCTTCTTATATAAATATTTTTGGTGTGAAATTGTGGGAATACCACTAGGAAAACCATTTCAGGTACTTTTATCCGGGCACCACACGGGCAAAGTCTAGCGATGAAGTTGATGAAGTTAGTAATTTACAACTTTAGAATACGAGTATAGAGTATGTACCTATTATTGAAGGTAGACAGAGTATAAGTATACAATGCAAAGTGTATTGTTTCGAGGCTTTCCAAGATGTATCTATTTATTTGACTATTCCCAAAAAGTGCTCAGGTAATTTACGACTTTTCTTTCCGAACGGTACGATTTCGAATCGATATATTCGTTCCCTATAAAAGTTTGGCAAGACAATGAAATTGTAGCTGAAAGTTAGGGTGCCGAACCCTAAAATACGTGCGTACTTATCAAATTGAAATATCTTTCCAGCAAAACCGCGTCTAAAACCGCTCATTATCCCGACTAATTCACAAAATCGCTTTACAAAGATCTTCTGAAATCTAATTATTATGAAGGCAAAATTTCATACTTAACTGGGTTAAATATAATCTCCTAGCAGAGTTGGCACGTCCATTAAGGTTACAAAATTCGCAAGAAAATGTCTGGAAAAATTAAAAACGGTCTCCCTTTCCGGCCGATCATAAATATAAGCCTTCGAGACCACTTAAACCAGCCTTATTAGAAACAAAAAAAATATATACGGATGCGAATTCGCTACATCCTACCATCCTTTTTTTTATTGTGCGACGCGGAGTTGCTTGGCCTTCATCTCACCTGATTTCCAAGCTATGATAAGGTTGAAGAAGAAAGCGCACTTCATCCGGAATCCTCAACAGACTGAGAAACTGGCTTTATAACCTCTAAATGCCGGAACACGACAATTTAAGAATTTTATGACGACAGAATTAGGTACGATGGTGGTAGCTAGTCAAACGGGCCTTTACAAGATCCTACCACCATCCAAACAAGTAGATACAATATTGAACTACCCCTGGGGATCGACCCGGGAATCACTAGACGACAGAGGCGGTTAAGAACTCATTCTTGTTCAGGCCTTGTGGTAATTTTTTTGCGTAAATCGCAGTATACTTTCAGGTCCTGAACATTTGATATTAAATACAAAAACAAATATTACAGCTACATTTACATTTACATTTACACAGCGCTATCTAGCCCCAAACTAAGCATAGCTTGTAATATGGGCACAAGATTACGGATAGAATACTTAAATACTTTTTTTTTTGTAAATACATACTTATCATACAATACAACACCCAAACACAGATCAAACATCTAAATTCATCACACAAATGTTTGTCCTGGGTGGGAATCGAACCCACAACTTACAGCGCAGAAGGTACTATATTACTATAAACATATTGGCCTCCCATCTCAGTAGGTAGTAGCTGTTCCTTCCGCGCTGTAGGTTGTGGGTTCGATTTATTTATGCTAGTTTTGTCCATTAGTGCACAGCTGGGGTTCAAAGCTACATCTAGATCCACACATTCTATTTCACATACCAGAGATCATTGAATTAAGGTAAAGATCCCTAAAAAATCGTGTCCGCCATCTGCTGGCATTTTAATATAAAAATACAGTATTTCATTGTGGAGAAGCGGACGTGGACGGAAAGCATTTACTTTGGTGTATGCGGAAAGGATATTGCTGTACTGGCTATAGTGCCCGAACTATTACCGTAGAATCCGGACTTGAAAAAGACGTTGGACGTCATGTGACGGAAATTTAGACGAATTGAAACAGTTTTTTATTCATTGACGGCATCCTTCTTTAACCTTACCAATACTTAACTACCAGTCGTAGGACAGTTTACTTCATAGACTCTAGGTATATGATTGATATAAGTATTTATTTTTCTTCATTTTTTTTTCTCTTCTGTCCTAGCTAGCGATTTTGTGGGTAAAAAGTTGTGACTGAGATTAAGAATGCACAAATCTTATTTTTTTACTCTTAGGTTAGTTTTCTTTATAAGACGCTAAACGCGAATTTACTATTATTAAATGTATGTACTGTAATGAAAATATTTTTGAATTTTGATGTAATTTTCCATTTATCAATTAATTTGCTTTAGCCAACAATGAGATTTCCGAGTTTTAATCGATCAGTTGTAGTGTTTTATCTCAACCGCTAACAAATAGTTGGAAGCCTCGGCTTATGTCGTTATCCGGGATAAACAACGTTTTTTGTGGGTAATACGCAGCCACCTGATTACGAGGGACAAGATATTGAATAGATATCTGGTTTTCTTTTTCAGGAAAAGCTGGTATTAGCTGATTATAGTTTCACAATATTAGGGTTGGGTTATTTTGATATGCCAAGCCTGAGTGGAAAAGGGTATTGTAAAGCTTATTTTCGAAATAGCACTTTTATGTGTATCTTGAATATTTATTTAGTATACCCGAGTAAGAAGGTAGGCAATTTTTTTGTAAATACATTTTCTGAAAAATTTAAATTAATAGGAGCATCCTACTGCTACTTCAAGCGAACTCGAATACCCACAGAGCACAAAAACTTCTGCTGTTTTAACATGTTGCGTGCTGAAAAACACACACGGTGTGTTATATGTACCCAAAAGAGAAAGTGTAACGATAAGGTTGTGCTAGTAAACATATATTTTTCTATATGCTGTTGCTATATATTGTATGTAGTTTATACAAATTTAAATTTTTTATAGAAATACTTTTAATTACAATTGGTATAAAGCTATGAATAAATCAAGTCTGAAAATGACGGAATGCGGAGGGAAGAAAGTCACGTAACAAATGTCAGTTATGTATGTAGACGGACTTAGGAAAAGGGGTAGATTGAGGAAGAGTTGGATGGATTGTATGAGTGAGGATATGCATGTGAGAGGAGGGGATGCTGAGTTGACGGGTGACAGGAGAGAGTGGAAAAGGAGAACGTGCTGTGCCAACCCCGCCAAAGTGTGGGCAGGAAGAAGAATAAAAAAAAAATACTATAAAAAAAAACAAAAGTCAGAAGAATACCAGTCTCTCCATGTTGTTCGAAAACAAATTTTACAATAGAGAATTAATAGTAGAGCTTGAAATTGATCTGTTCCGGCATTTAGAGGTATGATAGCCAGTTTCTCATTTTGTTTAGGAATCCGGTGAAGTGCGCCTCCACCTACGGCCTTATCTCAATTTGTAACCAGGTGAAATGAAAGCCAAGCGCTTCCCTGTCGTACGATAAAAAAAAGAGGTACAAATAATAGGTAGGCTTTGGTAACATATGTTGTGTATCTGCAATTCATTATATCTTTTATAACTGCTATACAATACAATAGTAATATAGTAGGGAGTACAATATTGTGCTTGGTTTGGTTGGTGGTAGGACTTTGTTTAACTCCGCTAGCTACCACCATCTGACCTTAGTCTGTCGCCATATCAACAATTCTTAAATTGTTTGGTTTCCGATAATAAGAGGTAAGATAGCAAGTTCTTCATGAGGATTCCGGATGAAGTGCGTTTCCAGCTTCGGCCTTATCTTGACTTGAAAAATCAGGTGATATGAAGGCCAAGCACAGCCCCATAGTACAATATAGAAAATGTGCAAAGTTTCCATTTAATCAGATAAGTAGCGTAAAAAATAAACATTCACGTATAAAAATTATATGAAGCCAATTCTTTGACTGGTTGTTGCCTATTTTCGTGCGGAACCCATTCGCAGTACGTTAAACGAAGAGTTATCTGCATTACAGTCCTCACACCGATGTATGTTAATACGCATATCACCGTCCGACAGAGCGGCCATTTGCATTGTATTGGGGTTGGGGCGTACCGCCAGTGACAACGTTGGAACGAATGAATGAATGAACATTTTCGGTACACCACGACTCTTTGTTCTAATTTTCGATGGGTCAGCTCTTGACCTTTAGCATGGACAAGGATAAAGTCTACGATAGAGCGAGCCTTCCTAGAAATAACCTACTAAGAACTATCTATTTGAATATGTTTGAGAACGTTATTGTAATAACGGACAGCAGATAACAAATTTTAGGTAGAGTTTAGTCCTACTAAATTGAATATCAAAATATAATGATATGACTAAACCATAACATGACTAATACAAACTGTAATTATGGCTAAACAAGAAAATGAATGAACAACCCATAATTAGCTGTACGTAGTATGACAGCGGATTAACGTCAAAATCATACGTCATAACCACGATTATGACGTCAGCCCGCCGTCACCTTTCATCGTACGTCAATACTAATCATTGTCCTGCCTTTATTCAATGATAAGTGGGGTCGGTATACCATATTTTCTTTTACCACTCCTAGCCATAACTAAGTATTTATAACAGTACTATGGAACTTCTGAGATTACTTTATTCTATAAATTTTGTAAGGAACGAATTTGTATCGCGAAGACGGAAACTCAAAACTACCATGTGACATTATAAAACTAAATTTATTTTTTGCATTACATCTCAAAATATGGAAAAATATTCAGAAAGTAGTCTCTGTGACTTTTTATCTTAGTAATATTCCTGTGTTAAACTAGAAAAGTTGTGAGGTTATGGGATAATTAAACAATAAATTCATGATAAAATGTTTTTTTTATATTTATTCAAACAATACGTGCAATTGGTACTGTCTTTTATACTAGGAAAGCAGTCGGGTTACTTAAGGACTGTTACAACGGGTCTATAAGTAACTCAACTGTTCCAGACCAGTAGGTACCAGACGGAAGAGTGCCACATGGCCTGCATTAAAAAAGAATGACGTCTGATCAAAAATGTAATAAAGGTTTACTGAGAAAATGTTGAAAAAGCACGAGAAATGCAGCCATATTTTACTAAAAGGGGCAAAAAAAAAAGTTTTTAACTATCACGGAAAGAACTCTCATATTTCATTTATCAACTTTGACAAGTTTACGAAAGTTCTGTTACAAAATTAACTGCAAACGCGATACGGGAAGTTTGCTAGCTGTATAAATGTTCCTATGTAATGTGCACATAAACTTACCTAATTCAATAGAGAAGTTAGCAGTTGGGTGCTATGTGGCCAAATGGGTGGAGCCCGCCTTCCAATCCGGGAAGATATGAGTTCAAATCCAGTCGTGCTCCAATGGACTTTTCGGTTTTTTGAAGTTTATTTGCACATGTTCTGAGAAGAACTTGAAGGTTACATCGAGAGGAAACCGCCATGTTCCTAGGGCCTAAAATTACGTGTTTCTCTGGCTAGTATTCTGCTACGCAGCGATAGGCTTGCAAACCGCGAGCTGAACGTTAGTTTGGCCGTGCCTCTGACTACCTCCTAGTAGACTAGCATGGATCTTATGAGGAATAAGATTTTATTAAACATAGAATACTATACTAAATACCATCTGTTTACTTACATACTTGAATCTAACGTATTTGATAGGACAAAAAAATATATTGGCACTCTTCAGAGTCAGCGTGTGGATAAAGTTTGTATGACATGTCACAAGACAGCCCTGCTCGACAAAAGTATATTTTGCATGGGAACAAGGTCATACAATAAATTAAAACTCATTGAAGAATAAAGTAGCTCAATTATTGTTAAACAAAGGCTATCATAACATTTAGGAATATCTTACAGACGAATTGAAAATTGAATTTACTGGAGATAAGTATCAATTTTATTTTTATTTGTATTTCTGTTATTTATGCATGCAATTAACATTGCAAGTACCTACTTAATTGTTATGGTCAATTCTTGAGTAATTAATTAATATTTGTATGCCTGTTTGAAGGCGGAACATGGCCGAGCAAACTAGCAAAATGTCAGAATTTTCTGTACTACCTGTGTTCCGGACAAATAAAGTATTTGTACCAACCAAGTTGATCACATAATATGTGTACACCGTGGCGATCAAACCCAGACCTCTGTAACTGATTCCCACTAGACCACAGAGGCGGCTAAAACAATTTTGTTCTCTGAGAGCGAAAGAGGAAAATGGAATATATACTTATACGATACAGGCAATATTTTTGTGTAATCTGGTAACTTTTTAATGTAACAATTTCTTTACACAAGTAATAAAAAGTTCCTTAAAACTACAATTTACCAAAACTATTTATGTAGGTTTGCGTATGGTAAAAAACTTTTTGCTATGTAACTATTGCTCAGTTATTAATCTACATAAAATGAACTGTTTGCTTACTTAAATTAATAAAATATAAAATTAAGTTAAGATAAGTAGTATCCAAGTACAAGAATACAAACATTTGACAAAACTCACAGCTAAAGTGGTAATAGTTCTGCGTTCTGAGTTTTAGGTTGTGGGTTTGATTCCCACCCAGGATAACATGTGTGTGATGTAATCGATGTGTCTGTGCCTGGGTGTTGTATCGTATAGGTACTAAGAAGGAATTACAAAAAAAAAAAACTGTAGCTAAGTATTCTATTCTATCCGTAATCTAGTTCTTCTCTCAAGCTTTGCTTAGTTTGAGGCCAGATGGCGCTGTGTGAAATTAATGTCCTGTAATGTTAAGGTTTAAATACTTACTTACTTTCCTGATCCAGCCAGCTCTATGTAAAATTTGTTTCTTATTTTTCAGGTAATATGTGGAAGTGAATAAAATGTGAACACAAAATGGCGGTACACAAGTGAAAACAAGATGGCGGCTTTTGGCGGTAAAATCGCGTGGCGGACGTTTATCCTGGCTGTCATCCTGGACCTGGCGATAAGTCACTTCGGATTCACGCAGCAGTATGAGGATTCAGGTAAGTTGTATACTAAGCTTGAGTCGTAGTAGCTAGCTGTCTAACTAACTAGGTAAGTAAGTTTATTAAAAAATATTCTTCGACATCTATCTATCCAATCGAGTGTTTGACATACATAACATTATAGGTAAATTACTTTCTTTACTATGTATAACATAGATACTTGTAGTTCGACCCGAACTGAGATCTGAGGCTCACTCTCGTTAACTGTTACTCTATGCAAATCCAGAATGGGAGCAAAACACCAAAGAATCGACCGTACGTCATACGTAGTAGATGGGCAGAATATATTATGTGAATGAGTGACCCCTTACTAACATGAAAAGGTTGATGTCATTTTTTTTAAATACTCTTAAATCCGTCGCCTTATTAGTCTTTATAGTAGTCTGCTTTAAAAATCTAACCCTCCAGCATGAGCTGGAAGGATAGAATTTTAAACGAAATCCGTGGTAATTTTGATTTAACCTTATAGTTATGGAGGAAGTTCTTTCCACATTATGACAATAATGTGATGTGGGATGTGCGCAGTCAAAGCCTTTGCATGACATCTCAAAGGTAATTTTAGTTTCTTATATATGTACCTTTGGCTTGGCAACCTTTGATTGAAAAACAAAAAATGAATTGATTTGTTTTTATTTAAATAAGGTGCCAAATACCTTCAAGTTTCTTACAAGACCTGGTGATCAACTTTTGAAACACTTTATCTTTAAAACCACCTCTATTAAAGGCAAAAATAAACGAATTAAGCAATTTACTGTACAAGTCCTATTAGAAAGTAAATTGTATGACATAATAATATGACATTTCATAAGGCTTATCTTATTTATTTTTGTATAACCACCTGAAACTGAAACCATCTCGATTTACACCGGGGTGGTGTCAGTCCATAAATAAAAAAACTAAAAGTGAATTGTGAAGTCAACCCCTATAACATTTTATCCTGAGTAGGTAAGATGTAGGTACCAAGCAAATTACCTTTATTTGAAATGTGGAGTCGATCGTTTTTCAAATGACACCCCACAAGCCCACAAGGCATAAATATTCTTCTCCCACACCCCTATTGCTCAAAAACTACCCTTGTGTCAAAAAAAAACATAATACTGATTGATGAGTAGGTATAAGGGCAAATATCTGCATACAAAAAATAATCAGATCAACCATTCAGGTATCAGCGAAATATTGTAAGTATTTATTTTTACCGTTGGGGTATAAAGAAATACCTACAATATTAATCTCAAAAACTTTCCAAATTATTTTTTATCATTAACATATCGTATCTTCATGTTCAGTTTAATTTTCATTAAATTCGAATACATACAGTGCCGGATTTCCTAACTCAAATCTGAGATCGTTTTCGCTTCGTTCACTCGATCAATTAACCAACTGCAACAGTTGTCATGGATGGTTCATTATGAAGAAAGGCTTTAATTTGAGGTGTTGTTTATCAGAATTTCAATAACTTTCACCTGACGATACGTATAAAACATGCAACTTTCAGGTAGGTATTTATTAATAATCGACGGAACCCAAGCTACAAACATTAACTCGAGCTGCCACGAAGGAAAGTATAAAGCTTTTGAACGCTTGTTGATTCTAAAAGGGGTAATTCTCATGAGGGCTATTGTAAAACGGATATGCAACAAATCACGGGGTAAATCAGGGCCCAGGGGGTGGAGGAGGGGGAATATTGTGGAGACGTATTTCTTTCGTTGACCTGACCTGTCTTTATGATGGATATTATCTGCAATACCTAGATATTATGTGCTTGAGTCATTTTTTAAATATAACAAATTGTAATACAATGTCAAATATTTTAAGATGGCGTCCTTTTGAGATATCACACGGAATTCTAATGCCTTCAACATGTAAATGAAAGCGGAATTACTTTTAATGCTGATATGGGAAAGCTTACTTCACCAAAGAACCAATATTTTCCTCGCCCAGGCAAGTATCAAGGTCAAGAGCTAAACTTAAATAAAAATCCACAGTGGCCTAGAATAAATAATAGTGCAGTGGTTAACCTCAGAGTAGATACCTACCAAAACTGTTTAATCATTTGAACGATATAAAATAATGGGTAGATTATTTCGCGGTCAGTTATATCGGATATAACTATCCGTTAATAAATCATTGTTTGTTAGCTGATCAAACTCAATTATAGTGTTACATCGCGGTTAATATGATAAAACTTTTGCATTTCAAATGAATATGTAGCGGATTTTCCGCTGGTTGTTAGCAGACGACAATGACCAGCTGATGAATGACGTTTGTTCAGTTAGTCAAGTTGTGCTAATAGTAGTGGATGAAATGTGGATTGATATAAAGCTTTTATGTCACTCCCGTTACCGTGACCTATGATGCCTATTTGAAAGTTTTATAAAAATGACATTTGTCTGTCTGTTTGATCACGCTTACAAAGCGATTACGTGTCAGAGCTCACAATACTAGACACGCAGTTGCAACGTTATATTTTTGAAGTTGTATGTAATTAAAAAAACTGTGAGCCGCTGCCTTTTCAAAAATCTTTCGGGAATTTTGAGCCAGAGTATTGCAAACGCCTTCTTATGGTAATAGTCTTGGTCAGTTTAGATACTGCAGACCATTCGTAACGATCCTTAGATAATTCGACAGCTGCCCTTGTATATAGTTAACTTTTTTTGTACATAGTGATTTTTATAGTATGGTTGGTTATGGTTAAAAGCTTACTTGAACATAGCTAAGACCTGAGCTGTGATTTTTTTATTATTTTACGACGGGGCCTACATCACACCTAGTTTATCAAGCTATGATAAGGTCAAAGGTGGAAGCGCACTTTACTCGGAATCCTCAACAAACTGAGGAACTAGCTATCTTACCTCTGTTTGCCGGAACACAAAAATTAAAGAATTGTTGTTATGGCGACAGATTTTGGTAAGATGGTGGTAGCTAGCCAGGTGGACTTTAACAAAGTTCTACCACCAAGCACAATATTGTACACCCATTGGGGATCGAACCTGGGACTTCTGGATCTAACACCGGTAGACCAACCACTAGACCACAAAGGCGGATTAAACACAGAGTACTATAGTGATCCGACTGTTTCCCTTAAAAATAGTAAGTATGTTGGTACATATCGGTTATATATGTACAAATAAACTGGTTATTTTGTTATCATGGTTAAAAGCTTACTCAAATATAGTTAAAACCTGACCTAGATTATGACCTAGATATGACTGTGACTCATATATCTGTGCGCCCTCTATTACGTACACTAGTCTAAATAGCGATGCCCGCTAAAAGTTTGCTGTAAAATAAATTGTCCGCTCACCATGTATACACATTAGATTTAGCTAACTACTAGTTGGACTTCAATCGCTAGCTAAATTATGTTGTACGAAGCACGTATAGAGTTATGAAGAGCAATGTAATTATATTAGAACATGAATCAAAACTAACTTTTGGGCACTAATAAACGATGTTTCATCAATTATTAAGTTACACTTTAGTTGTGAGAACATCATAGGTCGTTTGATCAATTTGATGGCGACATAAACATGTTTATCACACATGCCTAATTATCACAAAACGGGTCTCAATCAATATTATATCAAATTATATTGAATAGGTATCAAATTAAGCTCCGTTTCGCATTAATGTTGCCTTGGTGATTATGCTCCTAGAATTTCAAATTGAACCTGATAGCCTAATTATAGTAGTATTAGTAGCTTTGCCTTCTTCGCTGTAGGTTGTGGGTTCGATTCCCACCCGAGACAAACATTTGTGTAATAAATAATAGATATTTTAATGAACGAATGAATATAATATATAGAATATAGTTTATAATATTCTAAAATAAAACTGGATAATTTAAAAAGGTATATATATAGGCTATATGTCATGGGCGATCTTACCGCTTAGAAGTGATTGTTCTGTGTTTGGGGGTTGTATTATATATTAACAACAAAAAAGTATGTACGTATTCTATCTGTAATGAATTTCCAAATTATCGGCAAGTTTTGGGCAAGACGGCGCTGTGTGAACAAAATGTTATTACTATTTCGTAGATATCCAAAAAGCGGAAGAGATTTTCCACCGATCACAGGATCTGGAAGCTCAAAGTGAATAAAATCTCCCTCGTCGCGTATTGAACGCGTAGAATACCGAGGGAGTCAGACAGACCTGCAATAAAATACTTACCTGAATCATGCAAACGGGCAGTAACCTAAGTACCAACATAAGTGCACCTAAGTAACACACGTTCTGCGCAGTACCTACTTTCTTTTCAACTCGCTTTCGGACAGGAATGGCCGGAAGGGTGCACTAAAGATCTAAGTAGGTACACAGTTTATAAAGGCTAAGAACTACCAGAATGGTATTTGAAATTGTTTTTAAAAATAAAAACAATTTCAAATACCATTCTGGTAGTTTTACGGCGTGCACGTGCTTGGCCTTCATCTCATCCGATTTATGATAAGGCCGAATATTGAAGCGCATTTCACCCGGAATCCACAGAAAAATGAGGAACTGGCTACTTCTAAATGCCGGAACATAGCAATTTAAGAATTGTCACCATAGCGATAGAATAAGGTAAGACGATGGCCAGGTGGACTTATGCCACCAACTAAACCTACCACAATATTGACAGGCTTACAGATCACTTTAAAAATAGATATCAACCGTTTCATATTAGTAAGGGTTGACATATTCGATTATTGTATCATGCACACCCACTATGACGTGCGGTTGGTGCTTTGCTCTCATTCTGGATTTGCACAAAATGCGTTAGGACATTCTGTGCAAAGCTAGAATGTTAGCAAAGCAAAAAGAGTCCAAAGGAGAGATTGAGAAAGTAAGGTAGAGTAAGGTGTAATGAAAACACAATTATATCATAGTGTTTTTATGACTTTCTATTTGTGAGATAATCTCCGTGGTTTTAAGAGAACACGGCCTTTAAAATGCATAACAATTAATCTACATTGCGAAAAGTCATACTATTTACTACATTTCAATTGATACCCATATATAGTAACACATTATGTATGCAAGTTTTTTTTTGTATTTTCCTTCATATTAAAATTATTTACTAATTTATTTATTATGCACAATACACATTTCCAACAAAAATATACATATATCTAGAATAAGGAATTTTGACTGGTTTGAAACATAAATCTTTGAGCGCACAGCAAAACAATATAACTTGCAGTGTTGAGCGAACATATTCGCATAATTTACTAATTAAGTTAAAAAAAAAAAAAACAAATTACATAATTATATAAGAAAAAAGCGATCTAGGAAAGTCTAATACCTAATATACCATTTGGATAAAAATATAAAATTTGCTAAAAATTAAATTGGCTATTTATTGATCAGGATAGGATGGTCTGGATAGAAGCCTTTACCCAGCAGTGGGACACCTAAGGCTAATAATAATAATAATAATAATTGATTTACCTTAGTGGGCCTCAGGGTTCTAGACGCTATTTAGAATCTGATCCCCCGTGAAAATATCAAAATAAAATAATCAAAAGAAAATATCCTTGATTGTATTAATAAATTTATGTAGTTTTGAGATAAAGATATCTAGCTCCAAATTAGCTTTTGATAATTCATTGTACTGTCGACATATTATAGTTAAAAGAAATATTGTTTTTATAAACGAGTTAGCTAAAAACATTGGTTTTGGTTAGATCTACAGGCACTAAACTTAACATTAACAGAGATTTGGGACAATGGATTAGGCGAGTCAATTATAGAATGAACTATTTCATATTATATATTTTATATAAACAAAATCAAAATACATACGTCGTGTTTCAAATAATGATTGAATCTTAAATTTATTTAACCTATCCTTAAAAGTCAGGTTAGAACGACCTGGCTGATATCGATAAACTAATATTCTAAGGCATTTCCTCTGAACTTGCTCGATTGCATTGACATGTACTATGTAGTATGGGGTCCATATTGGACTACCATACTCAAGAACACATCTTATCAAGGTATTCAATAAGTATAAAAGACCATTAGGATTTTTAAATTCTTTTGTCGATCTAAGGACAAAGCCAAGGAGTTGATTAGCTGTAGACGTAATATGTTGATAGTGTGCCCTAAATGAAAGTTTATCGTCAAACAAGATACCCAAATCCTTAGCAACGTGAGACCGATTAAGCACGTGATTGTCAATTGTGTAGGTGTTTACGATTTTGTGCCGTTTGTTTGTGAATGATATAATGAAACATTTATCTATATTTAGAGACATTTGATTGCATTTACACCATTCTGATATAATATTCAAATCTTTTTGTAAAGTTAAGCGATCGGCTTCATCAGAAATGACATTAAATATTTTTAAATAGTCAGCGTACAGAAGACAGTCGCAAGACAAGCGTTGAATCAAGTCATTGATAAAAATAACAAAAAAGGTATCCTAAGTGATCCTTGTGGGACACCAAAGTTAACCACCACCGGAGACGAAACAAAACCTTTCAATGCCACCAACTGCCTCCTGTTGTCAAGATACAAGCATATCCAGCGGTACATGTTACCATGGACCCCATACGACAAGAGCTTTCGACAATGTAGTCGATGACTAACTTTATCAAAAGCCTTGGAAAAATCCGTATAAATGGAGTCAACCTGTCCACCATGGGCAAAAGCAAGACAAAGGTTATTTTTGTACTCCAATAGGTTGGTTACCGTAGACCTGTTTTTAACAAAACCATGTTGTTTTTCTGAAATAATTGGCTTAATGTGGTTATAAAGATGGGTGTACAAATAATGAAACAAAACATAATAATAAGGACTGAAATAATTTAGAAATATAGGTTAAAATAGTAATAGTCCGATAATTTTCAGTGGGATTTGTCTCCGCTTTTATATATAGGGATGATGAGTGCAGTTTTTCATTTTTTTCTGGTGTTTGGGAAAACACCAGAACTAAGTGAAACGTATTAAAAATTATACAAAGAGGAATAGAGAGTTCCTCTCCACAACGCTTAGTAAAGGTTGGTGGGAGTTGGTCTGGCCCCGGGACTTTGCTTATATCTAATAGTTTAATTTTAACAAGAACAGCATTTGCATTTGAACGAGGGAAGAGTTCACTTACTGTCATTCCCGAAAGTCATTGTTTGAGGAATCTCAAACAACCTGACCCTTTCTGTTATTGACAAACCTCCAGAACGATTTTACATCTTTTTGTAAAGATTCCTCTGTAGACGAGATATATTTATTCTAGCACTCATTAGCTAGGACCTAACATCTACCGCGAAGCAAGGAAAAGGTATCATCATAATCACGAGGATTATCATATTTTTTTAAAAGTTTATGAAATTTGTTTTTTTCTTTAATACTATTAATAAGAGGTTTGCTAAACCAAACAGGGAAGGAAGCTGATTTTAATGAGGTCAAAGGAGTGTGTCTTCGAATTATTTTAAAAAGGGTGTCATAGAATAAATTTGTGCACTGGTCGATATTTGACACAGAAACTATATACAATGAAATTTTGTATTTTATCATATATAATTTCATTATATGACCACCCATGACACTCCCATAACTAAAGGAGCCATCAGTCACCTCACATCCATCAAGCCTTCTTCAAAGCGTAACATTTAAATAGACATAATACAAGTTTTACATATAGTCTCAGAGCAAAATACACTGCTTCTGAATCAGCCGGGTAAAATAGAGGAGAAAACAGGCGATTGGGACCGCTGCCAAAAGGGACCGCGGTCCCAATCGCCTGATTCATTAATTTAATAACATATTCTCAGGCATTTGGGACCACAACGTAATTGTACGGTCGCCAAAAGAATCAAAAGCTAATACGTGATTATTATTATGGCATTATCAGTTAGAATAGGTTCTATGTAGTAAGTTAGTCTACTGCGTCCTGTCGTGTCGTATTTGCGCTGTGTCAGACCGCGCAGGCAATCTAGTCGGGTTCATGACGCAGTGAATTTTAAATTGAATTTCGTCCGAGTTAGCTCTTCCTCCAAATATCACGTGAGGTTATAAGCTATTTGCCTATTTCGGTATTAAGAGGGATGGGATTGGTTAGAGATGTGCGGGTAGAAACATTTTCAATGTATTGATGTATTCCAACTCGATACCGGCGCCGAACAACATTTACTCCCATTACGGTATTCCCACAGGACGACAGGAATAACGCAGCCGTTGTTGGCTTTAATTTAATCTTCGTATTTGTATCTTTATCATTGAATTATTCAGTTAACAATGCAGTAAACACCCTGATATAACAAATCGAGTCTTATGAATAAGTTACGTTGTAATAAGATACTTAATAGACAAGGCACCTTCTGGCTAGGCGCACTCCATCGTAGACTTCATCCTTATCTGTGCTAGTTTCGAAACCTAAAACTGACCCACTCTAAAAACAAAAAAAACTCAGAGGCCAAAACTCTTTTATGCTAACTGTAATCCTCAGTTTTTCTAAGCGCTTGTAGACCTAGATGTCGGAATAAATCATTTAATTGAAATCTGCAAACTTCACCCTGGACAGTCTTCGAGCCTTCGATAGCCATAAAATCCTCTCATTCCAAAGGTTGTCTGGAATAAATAGCTTCTAGCGATAAGACCGCCGGTTGTATTTTGATTTTTTTTTTAAGTCATCCAGTTTTTTTACTTTTATTCAATAAATTAAACTAACTAAGTACAAAGAAATCAGTCAGATTACCTAAGGACCGTTACAAACGGCCTATAGGTAACTCAACTGTTCCAGACCAGTACCAGACGGAAGCGTGCCCAAGACACTGGCTGCATTGCCACGCTGAATAGCTATGCTAATTCGCTGGCCTAAATAAGAGCCAGCCCTTGGGTCACGTGTCGCCTCAATCAAAAGCCCCGCAATATATCCAGTTTTTTATATTTCAAGTGATTGCACTTTTTAGATTGCAAATTTACAAATGACATAATGACACAAAAATTCACAACCCGCGACGGGACTCAAACCCGCATCTTTTCTAAAAGCCGGTGACGCTCTCGACTGAGCCACGAGAGTCTTGACGCAGACGCAGACGCAATTTCCGAATGTTTGTGTTATATTGACACTCAGCTTGAGCGCTGATAATCCAGTTTTATTTTCAAGGTTTGCAACAAAGTATTTTCATTCATTCATTGAATTAAAACATTTAAAAAACACACATAAAATAAGCCGACAGTGCGACACTGGTAATAATATGGCCCTAAGCCAAGCTTTTCTTGACTCTATGGAGCGCAGGGACAAGATGCTCGTTGGAGAAGAGCAGAGTTCTACTGAGTCTAATTGTACGCTTCGAGATATGATTTAATTACATTTTACATTGATAGACTCGATGATAGATATTCTCTGTAGCACATTTTGTAGTACGGTACAACAAAATTATGAATTTTAAGAAAAATTACAGCTAGGTAGATACACAAAACATAATAAACTTTAATAGATACATGCTCGGTACATATCAGCTAAAGGCCTTCTGGCTTCTAAGCCTTCAGCTGACATGTATTTAGCTGTTCCACCTATAGGTTTCTAATAAGATGAAAAACAATACCATTTGTACCTACTGAATGAAGCGCACCATAACGAGTGGGCTATGTGGAAGTACTTTGGTGCGCCTCATCTGGGTGCGCTACGAGGAATGCGAATGTCACGTTTTTAGATAAAGATAAAGATAGTCCCGTAAAATATGGTAGGTATTAGTTAAGATGGTAAATTAATTAGTTAAAATACATTTAATTAATATAGTTCAGCATATCTCACCCGTATATGGTATGTGAATAAGTTATTTTTGTTTCAGAAGCATTTACAAACTAATAATACTAAGAAGGTAAGTAATTACATTTTGCAGAACAATAATCATGCTATGTTAAACAGTAATTTGTAACGATTTATATTAAATTAAGTTTAAGCGATAATTGTAGTAAAAGCAAAGTAAATGTCATTTGTAAAAATAAAATGATAAATGTGAAATAACGATTTATTGATTAGATTGATAGGTTAAAAATTTTTCAACAGAATAAAAGGATTGCTCAGTTAATAAATAAAAATAATTCTTTTACATTATTTTGAATACACGATGTATTTTGAAGCTACACTTTACCAAAGACGATCCAACGCGTACCTAATGCTGAAATCACTTGAACGAGGCTCGACACAGCAAAGTAAGGTCGTATCGCTTATATCGACCGGTTTTATGGGTCATCTAACACGAGACCCTAAACCACAATCATAGGCATCAACTTTACTGCCTCACGACATTCGGGGAAGGACACAGTCTTACACATCGCCGTTTACGTTTTACGTTTACGTTTTTAAAATGCCTTGGTAGCACTAGGGACATAAATATAGTTCCTGGAAAAGGTATTTCAGTCACGCGCAGCGCGAACTAACTATTTTTTTTTTTTGTTTTTTGGAAAACTTACAGCTAGGAGCTAGTACAAACCATAATATAATCATACATGCAAAACACATGAATATGTGCATTTTATATTTAACTGAAGGCACATTACAAATTTCCACTATTAAAATACAGTGTAGATAAAGTATGAGAGAACAGTAATTTAGACGACAGTATAAGTAAAAATATAAAAATTAACAAAAAAATGTGCCATTTAATTTAGGTATCTATGTTATCTTGAATTTAGAAAATAAAACAGTCACAAATAGCAAATAAATCAATCTTAAACCTCTCATTTATATTTATATTATATATATATTATATTTATATGAATAAAATTCATAATAATAGGATAGTAAAAGATATCGCTGTGCACTGGGCTGGTCATTGATCCCCCTAAACTAATAGCCGCTGGAGATCAGAGGATCGCGTATTGGACACCCCACTCGATAGACCGACGACTCTGTAGCGGTTAAGGAGTTATGGTACTGCCAAAGTAGTATTTTTAAGAAGCCTATATTCAGCAGTAGACTTGATGATATTGAAGCTCATTATTAGACCTCATTCTTGTAAGATTTCAGGTTATTTTTCGATCTAGACCTCTATATATATATATTGTTACGAGCTGGGGTTCGTAAGAATTAAAAGCAACCGGTTATTACTCAAAATAAGACACGTTTATTCAGCACCAAACTAATTACTCTCAAACACAGTACAACACTACTTAATTATACTACCGAATCACTAAACACTGTTATCGCACTCAAATATCACTTGATGTTAACTCGCTGTATAGTAATCGAATACTGACTTGCTTCCGAATCGCGCGTCAATTTATATGCAACTTTATCGAAAGTTCTAGTAAGCGCGGGAATGGTTGCGCCGCTAACTGTTGCGTAATCTGGCACGGCGGTCATAAATCATCCTTTTGTGTTATTGATAAACAAGTTATTGTCTTATTTTCTCGGAAGTATGCGAAGGCTCGCGAATATTCTAGACGTTTCTGACTGGCGTAGCAATATATATAGGCACCTAATAAGGTTTTGCCTTAGTCTGTCGCCATCAATTCTTATTGTTGTGTCATGACATTTAGAGGTGAGGTAGCCAGTTACTCATTCTGTTTTTTTTTTTAATAATATTTTTATTGTACGACGGTCGGGTGCTTTTCCTTCATCTCACCAGATATTCAAGTTATGATAACGCTGAAAGTGTAAGTGCACTTTACACGGAATCCTCAACAAACTGAGGAAAACTGGCTTACCTTTAAACGCAGGAACACAATAATTTAATGATTGTTGTTATTATGCTGACAGAATTAGGTAAGATGGTGGTAGCTAGCCAGGTGGACTTAAACAGAAACCTACCACCATCCAAACCAAGCACAATATTGTGCTAACCTTGGGGATCGAACCCGGGACCTCTGGATCTGACACCGGTGGGCAAACCACTACACCACAGAGGCGGGTAAAATTCTGTTGAGGTATCCGCGTGAAGTGCGTTTCCACCTTTGACACCGGGTGAGATGAAGATTAAGCGCTTCCCCGTCTTATAGTAAAAAAGACAGACAGTATCGACGTTTCATCATGTTGATGACGAACGCAAAAGCACTTCGCCTTTCACAGCTTTGTATCAAACGGTTTTATTTGCACACTTTCAGAACCAGACCCTAAAACTTTACAACGCCCGTGCAAGCTTCTTGATATTCGGGCGAGAGCTCCTGCAACCTTTGTAAAGGTGCATTGTCGAAGGGTTGGAAGGGCTCTTTTGATGGCTTTAAGATCTCAAGTTTGCCGTTTTGATGTTCGGTGTTATACCTTTTAAGGTGATGTCTAGACCTGAAGTCTAAAGTGTCAATTTATTCAGCTGAATCCGTGGAAGTTAGTAACGTACAAAAATGCATAGCTACTTATTTAACAAAACATAACATTCAGTCCATGTGCTCAGTAATTTTTTCTCCTCTTCTGTCCTCACAGAGGAGATCATCAGACCTGACCTGATGACGATGGGATCCCCTGGGAAGTATACCGACCGACACTAAAAATACCCAAATCATTTCAAGTGTGCATATAAGATTTGAAGAGTTACCTTGATTTCTCCAGGATTATATCATCAGATCCTGACCTGATGTCAATGGGACCATCTGTGAAGTATAATCTTTCAAACAAAAATAAATCCAAGTCGTTCCAGTAATCTGGGATTACTCGAAGCCGCTTAAAAAAAATCCTCCATATTGAGAACCTCCTCCTTTTATTGAAAGTTGGTTAAAAAAGGAAACACATTAAAACTAATTCCTAATCCAACACAAGTTTCCACTTTTAAGGAACTTACTGACACTTTTTGTTGTCTCAATAACATGCTATTTTATAATACCTATAAACATTAAAACCATTACTAAAAAACTAAGTGTCCGCAATGAATGATTGCAAATCAGCACTGTATAAAATAACTTAAGAAATAATATACTGCGATTTGGTAAATGGACCAACTGGAAATTTGTTCTTCGCTGTCCGTTCAGGAATAGAAAGTTGAATTTCTATAATGATGGGTTTGCAAAAAGTTGAATTCGCAGCATGTTGAATTCTAAAATGAAGAATATGCAGAAAGTTAATTCCGAAAATGTCGAGATTGCAAAAAGTTGAATTCGTAGCATATTGCATCCTAAAATGTTGAATTTACCGAATGTTGATTCCTAAAATGTCGACTTTGCAAAAAGTTTAATTCGCAGCTTGTTTAATCCTAAAATGTTGATATATTGAGTGTTGTTGTATCTGTGTCACTCCTACACCATAATCCTTTTCTTCTCAAATATTGCAAGCAAAATAAACACGACTTGAATTGATAAAAATAGAATCCATGTATACGTATTCAACCCTTCAACGGATGCCGGTAAATATTTAATCTTATCATAAATATTCGCCGTGGCCGGCATTTTTAATCTGCGAAAATGAAATTATTTTCTTTTATTCAAATTTAACGTTTGCGCGCTGAACTCGTAAACAAATGACCATATTTCTTCGAGACACACGGAGACTGAGTTTACTAAGCAAGTATACGTATTAAACTATAAATTAATAGTTTTTGCTGGTGGCTTTGGCTTCACCCACGTGATACTTTTCCTGATAAAAACTAGCCTACGTCGTTCCCCAAATCATAGATGCACTATGCTATATCCATTCAAAATTTCATCAGATCCGTTGAGCCGTTTAATCGTGAAACGCAACCAGCAAAAACACAATCATACAAACGTTCCTTTATAATTTAGTATTTGGGTTTTCTTTGTTTGATTGAGGCGACACTTGACCCCACTGGCTGGCACTAATTTAGGCCAGCAAATTAGCATAGCTTTTCAGCGTGACAATGCAGCCAGTGTTTTGAGCATGCTTCTGTCTGGTACCTTAGTTTAATTGTACATATATTTTTAATTGCTTGTGGATATTTAATATTTGTATGGAGGTATGGATTAATTCAACTTACCTGCTGCATGTATCTTCTACGAGCGCTATTGGTATGTTTTTTTTCTATCAAAATAGTGTCAACCTATTTAAAAAGCATGCAGCTTGTCTCCGAATTAGGCCTTCGCTCCGCAGGTTCGCTCTCCAGTACAAAAGTATCAATTTTTTTTAATAGTTACGCGCCATACACCCATAGTTACGCCTGCACAATTTAATTTGAATCGGACGTGCTATTTCAAAATGAACGAGGAACTACGTTTGTATTGATGAGTGAAAATCAGCGATGCTCCGGGGCCTCGCAGGAAAAAACCTCTAGTCTAGTTATTATATTTCCGTTTAAAATGTCACCTCAACCACAATAATCAAATTGGATAAACGCCACCAATATCGGTATCACTAATTAGTTAGGCCATTGAATTTACGAAACCTAGTTCTGACGTAACCTAAACTTTACCATTGAATTTCTTAATTAACTTATCACATAAAATCCACTGTTTATTAACCAGACGGTGCCTCCAGTTACGAGCTAATACGCGAACTGGCGACTAGCGCTAGTGCTTGCGTCTAGTTTGTAGTTCCAAGCATCTGTGTGTATCGCAAGGCAAAACAATTCTCAGGCGTCAGTTGTAAATTTACTGATTTTACCCGCATCTTGTATTTCTATCCAAATCTACCATGTTTTGTTACTGCAAGATAGCTGCAAATAGATAAGTTATTATATATTTGGAAGTTTCAGGTTTAAAATTAAGAAGTTTCTGATAGACAATCAGAAAGCTTGTGAAGACCTTAGAAGCGAGGTATCTCTCCTTTAAAGATTATACCTCTACCATCTCCTAGTTTAATTGTCAAGTACTTTTGCTATCATGCGTTACCTATTAAGTTTTGTTGTATTTCCATGTCTTTTCTTTATTTGTAAAGGTTAAAAGTTTTTATTTTTTTATTTTGGTTATCTTTACTTTGCTTCTTTTTAATCATTTTGTGTAGGTCTATCTATCTAGTTAATAAGTTAATTGTTAGTAATATAATGTGTTATTAGTTTGTATTATTTTAATGTAAGTGTGTTCTCGTTCGCGATGCACTCAACTGTTTCGACGGAAGACCAGCGTTGTGTTATAATTAATATTAAGTATAACAGCATATTGCTGAGTCGAATGCCAATTTGATGCATTTCTATTCCTCAAATAAATGAATTTTCTTTCTTCTTTCTTTCTTTCTTTAGATAGAAGGGACCTTACAAGAGCCGCAGGGTTAGGATTGATCTACCTAGTGGTATATCCCAACATGATAGCTGGCTTTTGCTAGCGGTCATGGCTGAATGATCACAATACTGGTGTCAGGACTCATGTCCTGGAAATATACGACACAATAGCAAGTCCGGAACCAAACGCTTAACCGTTTCCGTCGGTGCACGGAGGATCCAGCTCCTTCTGGGAGAGCTCGCTCTTTGTAGACCTCATTCTTGCTCTACCCTTAGGCCAAGAGCTCACCCATCATGTATATAAATAAAAAATACAGATAGTATAAACGAACTTAGAGATCTGGTAATACATCTCTATCGTTCTGAAAGCGTTATCTTCAATTCAACGGCTTTCAATAATGGTGGTGTACGAACAACATACCTCATAATATAATTATCCTTTTATTTGTTGCACCTCCTGACCGCTGGTCACTTCAACAAACTGCACATGCGCGAAAAAGATGGCCGCTTGCATTACCACATACCACATACCACAAAAACATCGATTTCTCTTGTTTTTTATAGAAAACCTTTAAAAACCTGTAGATATTTCGAATGCAATTGAATTTTTCTATTTAGTTTAGTACCTATTTAAAAGTCTTATCTAATATGCATTAGATAAGATTTTTAACCCAAATATACTATGGTCGTTAATTCAAAATCTGTATTTTTTTACCAGTGCTTGAGAAAATGAGAAATAAATGTAAACATTTACAAATTTAAGCTTTTTTGAAGTACTTACTTGTAGTTTTTTACTACTCATATATTTCATTTCTATCAAAAATCATAAAAAACTTACAAATAAATCAGTACAAAAAAGGAAAAACCTCCGCCACAGACCGTTCAACAGTTTAATTGTTCTTTAGAGGAAGATACTCTGGAACCTTACGGTGCACGAACGTAGTTTCCAAGGTGGAATGAAATCTCAGACAATGGAGAGCGAGATGTCAATCTAGCACAGATCTAGCTGAAACTCGGCAACCATAGCGGCTGCAGATAATCGTAGATCTCATTCTTGCCTGTGCAATTTTCGAGGTCAAGGGCCGACCCATATTTAAAAAGATAATTAAAAAAGTATAACATATTTCATTGATAAAAATTGGGCCAATTAGTCTCTTTCGAAGACAAGCAGCAAAAGAAAGTCGAACCGAAAATGCCTATGGGAGACATCATGAAGAGAAGTTTACCACTTTCCCTCAAGCGAAAGCTAATGGGCGTATGCATCCTCCCCGTTCTAACATAAGGTGCGCAGACCTGGTCTTTGACCAACGCTCTCAAGTCCAAGCTTAAAGTTTGTCAACGTGCAATGGAACGCAGCATCTTGTGTATCAAACGTACAGATAGAATACGTAACACTGAGCTGCGTTCCAAAACGCAAATCCTAGATGTAGTGCTGAAAGCTGCCATGCTTAAATGGAACTGTGCTGGTCATGTCTGTCTCATGTCAACTCAACGATGGGCGTGGGTGGCCACCGAGTGGCGCCCAGACCCGGCCAGGAGGCGTTGCGGCAGACCTTAACGCAGATGGCGTAATGAGCTAGATGTATTTCTCGAAGACTGGAGGAATAATGCCCAAGATTGGAAAGTCTGGGAGGGAGTGGGGGGAGGCCTTTGCCCAGCTGTGGGATACTGACGGCTTAATATAATAATAATAAAAAATGTATAATCTTAGATCGTAGCTGGTTTCGTACGAAGACAAAAACGTCTTTGATCGCACCGATTGTACATGGCCGATGCAAAATGGCACTTTCTTTTTATTGTACAACGAGTAAGCGCTTGGCCTTCATGTCACCTGGTTACATGTTGAGATATGGCGCACTTCATCCGGAATCCTCAACAAATTGAGAAAATTGGCTATTTAACCTCTAAATGCCGGAACACATTTTTTTTTTAAGAATTCTTATTATGGCGATAGAATTAGGTAAGATGGTGGTAGCTATCCAGGCGGACTTAACAAATTCCTACCACCAACCAAACCAAGCACAATTTTGCTGCCACGGTCAAGTCTGTCAAGAACCACTAGACCACAGAGGAGGTTCACACATCAAAGACTATTGAGTGGCGCGCTTGCACTATGATTTTTAACCGATGTTTTAATAAACTATTTGTCCACCTAGTTCCCGGTCAAAGCGTGTTCATTTGTTCATTACCAATGTAGCTATAAAAACATGCTAAAATGCCTGTAAAACACTTTTATTTACACTCCATTGTGCAAACGTAATTTTCGTAAAAAAATGTTTTAGCTATAAAACGAACACGCCTAGCCTACAAAGCTGCACCTCGTGCTTGTTCCGTCTCCTTGTTATATATAAAATTGTTTCAGCTTATGGGCAAGTGGTTTTGGGCCTGCTTTCCGATCCGGAGATTATGTTTCTAATCCAGTGGTGCACCAATGGACTTACCGGATTTTCATAAGCTTATGTGCGCATTTAACACAAGCGCAAGCTCTGACGGTGAAGGTAACACCGTGAGGAAACCGAATACTAGGTACTTGCAAACCGTGAGCATGTGCCGAAAGTAAGTTAGGACGTGATTCTGGCTACCCCTTGGTGTTTCTCATAAGATCCACGCTCTGAGTGGTAACCAGAGATGAATCCTCGGAGAGAAGAAAGTCGTGAGTCTGTTTTTTTAAAGCTTTAATCAATATTTCTATTTCAAGCTCTGTTCTACCTACTCAATAATATCGACATGTTTCGTATCCTAAAAAGACAAATCGACCAAAGCTTGGTTTTAATCAAAGGAACGTATGATATGACCGTCCAATTTTAATGTATTTTCCTTTGCCGGTTCAGTATTCATTCCGTTTATGCCCTAGGGTGCCAGCGTCCTATAATCTTTGAATATACCGGGTCGAATGTACCCACTTTTTATACCCGATATTGGTATTCAAAGATGGACTGAAATATGTTAGAGATGTAATAAATATCGGTTTGGGACTACTCTCAAATACTTAGATAATATACATCAGTAGTAACCATTTTATACACATAGGATTTTTTCATCATCATCAACCTATCACAGTCCTCTGCTGGACGTAAGCCTCTCCCAAGGTGGTGTACCACTGTATGGAGGTTACCCTTCAGCTTTGACTTTGACTTTGACCTATTTTTTTTATATGTAAGCAAGAAGACTATTTGCAAATAAAGTAGGTAGGTAGCTATAGACACTTTAAGACTATTTCTTTCTATCTATAAACATTGTATAAATTATATCTATGGTAAACATTTTTTCCTTTAATTTACCGAATTAATATCTTAGAAAAAAAAAACAGACTCACGACTTTTTTCTCCCTTCAACCGTCGCCGCTTTGCCAAATATTAGGTCCTTACATATGAAATTGGCGTTTTGTATGGGAGGAACATAAAGGCATTTTTTTCATATTAAAATATATTTTATTAATCAAAGTATGTACCATTGCTATCTATACACTTTTGCCATCTTATAGGTAGTTCATTGATCCCTTTACTAAAAAAACCATTCGGACGGGAATCAATGAAATCTTTGAAAGCGGTTTGGACTGCCTCATCGGAATTGAATTTTTTCCTTGCAAGAAGTTATCCAAATTTCGAAAAAAATGGTAATCTGTTGGAGCAAGGTCCGGAGAGTACGGTGGATGTCTTAGACATTCCAATTGAAGCTCCTCTAATTTGGTAGTCGTCTGTGGTCTAGCGTTGTCTTGAAGCAGCAGTGGCGTAGAGCGATTGAAAAGTCTCGGTTGTTTAACAGCGAGCTTATCCATCATGGTTTGCAGTTGCTGGCAATAGACATCAGCCGTAATCGTTTGACCAGATTTAAGAAAGCTATAGTGTACGACACCGGCACTAGTCCACCAAACGCTTACAAGTAACTTTTTTTGAGTCAATTTTCGCTTGGGGCAAGATTTTGCTGGTTCACCAGGGTTCAGCCATTGCGATGAGCGTTTACGATTATCGTACAGGATCCACTTTATATCACATGTAATGATCCGATTTAAAATTCCTTCATTATTGTACCGGTTGAGTAATGTAACGCAGCAGTCGACGCGCGTTTGTCGGTTTGCTTCACTCAATTCATGAGGTACCCACCTTTCAAGCTTTTTCACCTTCCCAATTTGTTTCATGTGGATTAAAATGGATTTGTCACTAACACCGCAGCCTGCAGCTAACTGTGATTTGGTTTGCGATGGATCTGCTTCCACAATAGCCTTCAATTCATCATTATCGACCTTGGTCTCCGGCCGTCCACGGGGCTTGTTCTGCAGGTCGAAATTTCCAGAACGAAAGCGTTGAAACCAAAAACGCACCGTGTTTTCTTTTGCGACACCACCACCATACACATCATTAATCCTTCGAGCCGTTTCTGCAGCACTGGTGCCACGGTGGAACTCGTACTCGTAAATAATGCGATATTTTAAGTTTTCCATTTAGTGAAATGAGTGACGCAGAAAAAAAAAGCAAAAGAGAAAAAAACAAATGAATTACGGTTTTCGAAACACAAATGCATGAGTAAAAAGCTGTTTAAATTTGAATTTGGAATTCCTAACCAAAGAGGAGATATTTAAGATCAAAGTGGCCAGTACGACAAAACGCCAATTTCATATGTAAGGACCTAATACTAGCCAATGACACATGCCATTCAGATTTTTGATCCCATGGATATGCCGGTTTGCCATGGAAAACCAACAACTCATTGGTGCATGACTGGATTTGAACACACATCTACGAACAAATATATATACGTAAACAAATACAGTGGTCTCGACAGAGCTAGACATGTCTGTGCCTTTCTGGGTTGAGACCTAGGAGAGACGGTGCCTTCCGTGTTTTCAAAATTCTTGGGCTTTTGATTGACGTGACGTGCGACCTTACTGGCTGGCTCTTATTTAGGCCAGCGAATCAGCATGGCAATGGCGCAAGCGTCTTGCGCATGCTGCCGTTAAGTACGTGTCTGCATTTCAGATTCCTATAGGCCGTGCTTAACCGTTAATTTCCAATGTTATCGTTATTATTCCACTTTAGGTTGATGTTGTGAATTAGAGGCTATTTTGGCGGTTTTTTAGGGTTTCGTGCCCAAAAGATGTCAACGGGATCCTATTACTAAGCATCTGCTGTCCGTCTGTCCTACCGATGGATATATACAGTGGATATATACCGATGGATATATACAGTATGTATATGGGTGGTGTAACAAACCCAGTAGGTCTTTTACGGTATAAAATATACCACTTAGTGGTATAAAAATGGGGCCCCGCGTCGGTCTTATCTCATGTCATGTTGTCATAGCACTGAGTTTAGCCGCCGTAGCAGTGCTACGACGTAGCACAATAACACAGGAAAGTCGCGCTATGATCATCATAATTCTAGCAAAAACATATTTATTTGAATTGCACGAAAACTAGACCAAGCGAAGAAAATACTACTATCCAAATAAAGGTGTCGTCTTTTTCTATATTTGGCGTTTTAATTGTGAAGCCAACCGCCATAAAATGGTTAACATGAAATATATAATATGTGTATGTACAATTGAACTAATTATACAAAGGAAGCAGTCGTATTACTAAGGACCGTTACAAACGGTCTATAGGTAACTCAACTCGGTTCCAGACCAGTACGAGACGGCATCGTGCCCAAGATTCTGGCTCACTTTTTAATTACGTTAATATGCCAAGTACACTTGCTTTTTTTGACTTTGACGAACATGCAAGTCAAACGGTTCATTTCGGGATTTATTTTAGCTTTTTAAAATAACGCGTATACAGTTTTCCTGCAATCAAATTCAGTTAATATTTGTTTCATTTTTATACTCAATCTTCAATAAGTAGGTAGGCTCTAATTACGTTAATTTGACCTATGTAAGCGTAGTAGAGTTCTCTTTAAAAAGGGCTCTTCCGGGGAGTACTACTATCATGTATATTTCGGCCACCAAGCAGCATTGCTTTTTCGATTTGATGGGTTGCTGATGAAATTACGGGCACACGGGGTTTAACAACTTCATGCCTCAAGTTAACAGGCAAGTGCAGTAGGACATGTTATCCGCGGATATGTCTTACGCAGTATGCAAGAGTTCCACTTAATATCAGATTAGTAGCTTACTTGTTCCGTCTCCATGTGGTATAAAGCGCTTTAACGTACCAAAACAAGATATCAACTTACATATCAGACAATTAGATAATTCAAGCCTGCAAAGTCATAACCAAACTAAGAACAGACAAAAAATCACCTGCATGATATGACGCTGGTAGCTCCCAAAAAAAAAACAGTGCTGTCTTTCGTCGGTGTGCTGGAGAGCTATTGGTTAAGCTTGCTTCATCGTAGACCTCGCTTAGACAAAAAAGGAAACAAGAAAGGTCAACCAAAGCTTACCCACTAAGACTAAGTGCTAATATTTCTATTTTTTTCTAAACGAAGAAATATTTTACTAGGTATGCGCTCTGGAAATATTTTGAAATAAGACAACAAAACATTATATGACATTTTCACTCATTATATTCCTTCAAAAAAAAATTAAATAAGATTTTACTGGAATCGCAAAAATTGTTAGAAACAGGCAGCCGTTTCTTGAGTCAGTCTTTGGTGGGATGTTTCTAATAGCACTGTGCTACGTGGAATTTGAAAAACTTATATTTATGCAATTAATACATTTTATAAGATAGTAAGTCTCAAGTCTTTTATATTATATAATAATTAAGTTAGACCGTGCAGTACCTACATTTATTTATTTTTAAGCTTACCAACTCGATCAAGGTACCACGGAAGACCAGCGCTTTGGAATACCCTTCCATAGCATTATGCTGAGTGGTATCCTTTTTTGTCAATTATTTTATGATTTTTTTTTGTGTTTTTCTTCTATTGTTTTAGCTATGTATTTTGGCAAAATAAATATTTTCTTTCTTTCTTTATTTTTGAAATCTTCTGAAATTGGTTTAAATGTTCTTTTTTTTAACGTTTTTTAAATAATTATATTACCTACTTATGTGATTCACTATTTCTTTTATATCTAACGATGTTTAAGCTTTTAATTTTTGTATATTTCGTATGTTTTTTTTTATATTGTATGCCCTAACACTAAATAAATAAATTTTGATTCTGATTCTAATCCTCATACCTCTGCCATTTTTTAAAATTTTCAAAAGCTGAATCGACAAAAAAAACCCTGTACCTTATAATCGAAACTGCTCACAACATTTTACGAGAATCGGTTAAGGAGTGCTGCCTGTACGGGAGAACAGACATCCGGACGCCGTACAGACGACAGACAATTTTTTTTATTGTACAATGGGGAAGCGCTTGGCCTTCATCTCTCCTGGTTGCAAGTTGAGATAAGGCCGAAGGTGGACGCGCACTTCACCCGGAATCCTCAACAAACTGAGGAACTGGCTATCTTACCTCTAAATGCCGGAAAACAACCTTTTTTTTAAGAATTGTTATATGGCGACAAAAAAACATACGGAAGCATTTTTGTCCAAACTAAAACAGTGACTCAATGTTAGCTCGGTCAAGAAAAAAAAAAGATACCTAAGTGATTTTGAACGGGAAGTTGAGGTTACGGGATAACTTATGATTTGAGCCACAAAACGATGATTCTGTCATGCCCCTCATCCAATCGTCGAGGGACCTCATCAAACCGACGTGGACGCTAGTTCACGTCAAAATGTCAATTACTTCGACGTCCTATCTCGGCTCGACATTGCAGTTTAATCGACTACTGGTACGATTCGTGACAGCGAGTTATGATTGATTAGACTTTGGGTTATTGTGTACTCACAGACATAATTGTGCAAATAATAGAATAATAATCATAAATTAATAGACTCACGACTTTTTCCCTGCGCTGTAGGTTATATTCGATTCCCTCCCAGACCAAACGTTTGTTCGATGAAAATAGATTTTTGTTTTGTGTAAGAAAAAGTATACAAGTATTATAACCTAGCCCCCATATTTCAAGCTTTTCTTAGTTTGGGACTAGAAGTCGCTA
Source organism: Venusia cambrica (assembly GCA_951394065.1). Taxonomy (NCBI): domain Eukaryota; kingdom Metazoa; phylum Arthropoda; class Insecta; order Lepidoptera; family Geometridae; genus Venusia; species Venusia cambrica. The sequence goes on from OX596057.1 coordinate 4,312,272, forward strand.
TGTGAAATTAATGTCCTGTAATATTTATTGGTTTTAGTTGCCAAAAATCATACAACACTTGCCATGCAAACTCCAGTCAAATGTTTAATGTATGAAATACCCAGATTCATACATAGCGTTCGAAACAATGGAACCGCCAAGAGGCCGGCTGTAATGTATGCAAGGCTACCCAAACAGCTAAGCGAGATAATATTCAAGTGTCCATAGGACAAAGCGGAATTAGCATAACATCCTCGAGGTGACTGTGATCTAGCTGTTTTGTTAAGCTTCTTAGTTCCCTCGCATTAATTGCTTTTCTAATCTGGGGCTTACACCTGCCCCTTGCCCTTTGGGATAAAAAACTGCTATAAATTTGGGGAAGCGATGTCGCAATTTTGAACATTTTATGTGTTAACGCAAAAGAAATAAAAAGTTCCTAAATAGTTAACGGAGAGTTACACCTCAAATGTTGTAGCTCTGCTTTCTGCAAAGGTCAGAAACATTTTTTTTAATTGTTGTGTTCGTTTAAGTTGGTTAGTTGGTTGAGGATTCCGGGTGAAGTGCGCATCCACCTTCGGCTTTATCATAACTTGAAAAATCAGGTGAGAAAAGGTTAAGCACCTTCCGACGTATAGGTAGACCGGAATCTCATGGCAAATGGAGAAATAAATAATTGCTGCGTGCAATACTGGGGAAATTGGAATAAACAATCTTGATACTGTTGAATTTTTATTAATGTCTAGTATCAATGAACAGAAGTATATAAGGTATGTGTATGAAGAATATTGTTATCGAATCTTCATCGGGTTCTTCATAGAAAAATATGTCATGAAAAATAAATCAATCGTACATTACTTTATGTACTAATTTATTATATATCATTTAAATCATACTAAAACTTAACACCTCATTCAGAACTAGAAAACGATTCCAAGAACTCCACTTGCATTACTTGTTCTTCATCAGATGATGAAGATAAAGAGGTATTTATTATAAATCGCTCTTCCAGCCTTTCAATTATTCTATCAAGCAATATATTATACATAATTATATATTATACATAATATATTGCTTGATGAAATCGTTTTCAGTTTTCTTTACACGTTCACAACATTTTCGCCATTCTTCTGCACCAATTTGTGAGAAAGCTTATTCTGTTAATAATTTAATGTGACTTGCAGACCTATTTACATTTACTAGCAACTTTTTGCTTCATTATACCCCAAATCATTTCTATGGGATTCAAGGTGGAATGATAAGGTAATGTTAATGATAAAGAGCCTTAAAACTTCGTGAACGTGCGATTTTAATACTTCATCTATCTCATATAAGGGCGCAGACATGTTTTGTTTCACTACTTCAAGTAATTGACATTTACGCTAAAGATCATCATAATGTTAATCATATGCACGAAGCCATTCTTTTATATCAGCGATACGATTGGCTTGTGTAGGCGGTTTGTTCATCCGTACGGAATGATAACTAGCATTATCCGTAACAATTAGTGAAGGTCTTGTCAGATTTGGAATTAGCTTCTGTGTCACCCATTTTGTTAAATTGTCCTTGTTCATGTCGTGGTGGTAGTCAGCAGATACACTTGTTGACCTGTACACCAGACAACAATTTGGTACAAAGCCATTTTCTCCACCAGCGTTTACAATGATCCGACTCGCTCCAAGTGAAATACTTTTAGATGGACCAGCAATATCTTTGCTTTGCCAGCACTTGTTTATAGAACATGAACTGTGAATGTAAGTCTCATCTAAATAAATCACATCTAATTTATTATGATCTTCAGCTTCGCGGTTTTCCTTCATACGCTTCAACAACTTGTATCTTTGTAGTTTAATGTCATCTCTCTCCATCAAAATGGTCCTTTTTGATTGGCATTTAACATATTCAAAACCAATCTCCTTAAGTATAAGTCTGTAAAAATAATAACCTTTATCATGTTACTCAAAAGATAGCTTAGTCATTCATCATTATCATCATCAGTCTATATACGTCCCACTGCAGGGCACAGGCCTACTCTTACGAGTGAGAGTAAGAGGGATTGCTATTTTATATTTTTTTTATATCAAAGATTCTCTCCCTCCGGTGAAATCAATATCTTATCGAAGAATTTGTAACAGTTTCATTACAGTTGGAATTTTCTTCTGAACTGTATAGAATTCTTTTACTTTATTCCTAATCAACTTTAAATCGAAGCTGTCCAAGTTGATTTTCTTCTTTTCCCCTCTCCGCTTTTTACCAGGCGTGGAAAATACACCATCATTTGATGTGCCCTCACCTACAATTCGTCGTGTGGTAGTACTGGAAACCCCTATAAAGAAGCTACAATTAAGTAAGAAAAATATAAAATAATCGAAAAGTATCAAAACAACTCGGTCCAACTTACCGGTCAACTCTACGACGCGCTTTAAAATCAAAGATTGAGTTTTATTTACGCCTTCTTCTTCGCTTATTTTACGATAAAAATTGAAAAGATCTCGCTTGAGATCGAAGTGCCTTTTTCGACATTTTCACAAAAACAACAAAATAACAAGAAGAAATCACAAAATCTCAGCAGCGCACAGATCTCGTAATTTGATTTGACAGGTGACAATTGTCATTGCCATATGCAATACACATTTTTTTTTATGAGATGAGATTCCGGTATACCTATACTATAAAAATAAACATATATATTTTTTCTGGGTGTTACATTATTTCATAATTCTACGTCTGCCAAGCCATTGGCAGTGATATATAGCGGAGATACGTGGATATATAGATATGTATGTACCTAAATAAATGTAAACACTAGTGGCTCTTTAATGTAGACCTCGCGACAAAGTATGTGTATATAACTATTATAGGCATAGTAGGAGTTCCCAGCGTACTTACCTAAAATACTCGTCATTCTCATGATTTGACTGGTTGGTTAAAAAAATTAACCAACCGGTCAAATCATGTAACTGACTGGTTGGTTAAATGTTTTAGCCAACCAGTCAAATCATAAAAAATAAACTGACTGAGGCTAGTAGGCAACCAGCGTTTTTGCCTTATGTGAAAGGGTTGACGGATAAAATTGGAAACATCCTAAAGAGATTTTCAATTAAGTCGGTGTACACCCCACTCACTAAGGTTTTTTTTTTTTTTTTTTTTTTTAATTATAGGACATTCATTTTACACAGCGCCATCTAGCCCCAAACTAAGCATAGCTTGTAATATGGAAACTAGATTACGGATAGAATACTTAAATACTTTTTGTAAATACATACGTACTATATGATACAACACCCAAACACAGAACAAACATCTATATTCATCACACACATGTTTGCTCTGGGTGGGAATCAAACCCACAGCCTACAGCGCAGAAGGCAGAGCTACTACCAACTGAGCTATGAGGCTTGTTAAAAGGTTAGGTTGCTAAGCAGCTACGGACACCGAAGGATGTTATGCCCTTGCAAGTACCTAGTGTGTATAAAATCGATTGTAGCTGTGGTCGTTCTTTTATAGGACAAACGAAGCGTACTATAGCTGAACGCGTGAATTAAGACATAGCCGCTGTGAAAAATCGCCAAGTCAACAAGTCAGCTATCGCGGAGCACTTAGTGGACTCAGGTCCTAATCACTGGATAGAGCTGCATAACCCGAAAGTGATTTCCAATGAACGGCATTACTATAAGAGGATGGTTCGGGAAGCGATTGAGATTAAAAAATATCCTAATTTAATCGCGAAGACGGTTTCAGACTCTCTGCCTCTTGGAATCCAGTGGTAGCAAGGTGCACTAGGTGTGATCCTAAAAAAAATTGTGTTGATACTGTCAGTGTTGTTTGTCGTGCTAGTGTGAATGTGGCCTATTCTAATAATCAAGACCAAGCTGAGGGTAGTTGTTAAAAAAGCCTTCACTTCTCGACGGTGGTGGCTCCAAAGTTCCAGTCTGCCCGCGACCACGGCTGGTGCAACCCTGCCGAAACGTCGGGATAAATATAGGTAAAATACGCGATAAATACCCGTTTCTCTAATTATAATTATGTATACTCATACAATACAAAATCTAAACACAGGATCAACATTTCACCAAGCAAATTCGAAATCGAAACCACAACCTATGGTACAGTTAAAATAGAAGACAAAACGAATTTTAGCTCTCAACTTCTTTCTATAAACTCGTTGCCCGCACGTCAATAACATTTATTACAATGAATGCGGGCTTTAATCTATAAAAGGGCTGATTGAGGATTGGCTATCTGTCTATTAGACTAAGTAGCCACTCAGTATCAGAAACGGGGTATGATAAGAAAATTTTATTTTCGTCAATCTAAAACCAATCAATTATGTCTTATATTCCTTTTTTTTTTTTCTCTCTTTTTTAATTTAAGACTAGCTTCCGTTCGCTGCTACACCCGCGTGATAACTGATTTAATAATTACGTTTTAAAAACTAAAAAGAAAACCATTCAATTAAGAATATGATACAATTTCGTTTACCTGGATGACGGATCTTTGCCAATTATTTTGATGACAGATGGACGAACCGGCAGACAGACAGACAGAAAGACGTGTGACCCCAAATCATTTCAAGTGTGCCTATAATATCTGAAGAGTTCCCTCGATTTCTCCAAGATCCCATCATCAGATCCTGACCTGATGACATGGGTCCTTTTTTCCTTACATTTGAAGTAATACACCCTAAAAATACTCAAATTGCTTCAAACGTACCTATAATATTTAAAGAGTTCCCTCGATTTCTTCAGGATCTCATCATCAGATCCTGACCTGATGAAAGGGTTCCGTTTTTTCTTTACTTTTGAGGTAATACACCCTAAAATACCCAAATCACTTCAAGTATGCCTTTAATATTTGAAGAGTTCCCTCGATTTCTGCAAGTTTCCATCATCAGATCTTAGCACGATGGGACCATCTGAAACCCTTTCAAACAAAAAAATAATTTTACGAATCGGTCTAGGCGTCTTCGAGTAATCGGGGTATGTTCCCCGATTACTCGAAGACGCCTTTAAAAAAAAGACGACCTTTAAAAAAAAGATTCCAACGAATTGAGAACCTCCTCCTTGTTTGAAAGTCTATTAAAAAATGTCCGGAATATTTTAAGCTTGGTCCTGAACAATATCTTTGAAAAAAAAAACAGATCAATCCGTTAAGTAAACACCGCTCAGTTGGACCTTCTGTAGGATGTGGGTTCGATGCCCACCTAGGACAAACATTTGTGTGATGAAAATTGATGTTTGTTCTGTGTTTGGGTGTGGTATTGTATGCTGAGTATTTATTTATTAATTTATTTTATTGTATTCGGAGAAAAAAACAGTTTCTGTGTGAAACTTTATAAATAAACTTACACAATAACTTATAACCATTTAAGTGTCCTCGCATATAAAAAAATAAGAAAGACATATGCAGAGGGTAGTGTAGATACAGTTCCATCTTGTTGCTAGGTACCAAGAAATAAATAAATAACTACTAACAATTAATAATATGATAATATCATAAGTCTACATTATATATAAAGTATATATTTACAAAATAAAGTTAATAAGTAGGTATGATATACGTAATCTAGTTCCCATATCCAAAATACACGCAAGCTTTGCTTAATTATGAACTGGATGGCGCTGTCTGAAATGAATATCCTGTAATATTTATACATATATATATATATATTTTGTATTCGGTGCATATTCAATTGATATATGCTCTAAAACGATATTACAATCTAGCCTATGTAGGCTAATGAGTAATTTTTTGCTAACTTTGTTTTATAAAACAAATTATTTTACAGAATGCGTGTCCAATGTCACGTTTCTTACAGTTTATATTTAAGGGGAGATACTACGTTATTGTGTTCTTTCACTTACACGGACCCTACTATATACTATTTAACATAACATTAACCCAAAAGATTTAGTTCTTTTCAGTCTTCTCACTGTTTTTGTGTTGTCGAGCAGCTGGATTGCCCCAACGTTCACATGCTTATGAAGTCTTTGTTCATGAGCTTCTGCATGTTTTTTTATAACTTTATCAACGAACTCTATGTTAAGGTCCTTGTGGAGGTCGTCGTTCGTGATTCGAGGTGCATTCACGATATCCCTGAGTACCTTGTTTTGGAAGCGTTGGATTATTTTGATGTTACTTTTTTTGGTACAGCTGAATACCATAAGTCCATACTGGCTTCAGGACTGCTTTATACCACTGAACTTTGTTGTATGTTGGCAATTTTGACTACCTTCCTTGGAGCCATATCCTTTTGTGTCTTATAGGTAACTAAATCTTCCTTTTTCTTCTTGACGTGAGCTTTCCAGCGTAGCTTTGCGTCAAGAGTCATGTCTAAGTACTTCGCCATGTTTTCATACGGTATAGGCTTATTGTTGATTTGATTGTATGTATATTTAAGTAGTTTTATGTAAAGGAGCAATAACGAGCAAAAGCCATTTGACATCACAAGTGAATGGTATGTGAAACATCGCATCTCATCTAATCTTTTCATCACATATATAGAATGAAAAGTAGACGGATTAGAGTAACATATGCGCAAAGTTTCAGCTCACCTCACCGTTCAGTAGATTTTTTTTTTTTATTGTACGTCGGGGAAACGCTTGGCCTCCATCCCACCTGGTAACAATTTGAGATAAGGCCGAAGGTGGAGGCGCATTTCACCCGGAGTCCTCAACAAACTGAGGAACTGACTATCTTACCTTGAATGCCGGAACACAACATTTTTTTAAGAATTGTTATTATTTCGACGGAATTAGGTAAGATGGTGGTAGGTAGCCAGGCAGACTTAAACAAAATCCTAACACCAACCAAACCAAGCAAAATATATTGTACTCTCCCTGGGGATCGAACCCGAGATCTCTGAATCTGAAATCGGTGGGTTGAACCACTAGACCACAGAGGCGGTTCCAACCAAACCAAGCACAATATATTTATATAAAATCAATATATGTTTGAGCATGAAGTAGGTACCTACTAAACCTACTAACATCAGGATATCCCTACCCTCCTCTAAATCCTCCCGGATTTGTAGTTCTTACACCCTTCATTTCCACCCGTCTGGCTCAGCCCGAAGATCTCGTAAAAGCCGACTAAGGGATTTCACCAGCAGAAGAGTAGCAGTAAACTGCTGTGTATTATCTAGGTAGCACCTTTTCTGCGATCATCAATCCGCCTGCCAACGTCGGTTATTGTAAAACCCTACAATTTTGAAGGAAGATAGGCCCAACAGTGGACCTTGACTGTTGAAGTCTATAAATAGTCGAACTGTCTAGTTTTGGGTGGCAACAACAACCAGATGGTAGCAATTTGTTATGATAGGTACCTAGGTAAGAGAAATAAATGTTTTATAAATGTTTTTTGTCTAATACTCTCTCTGTACGTTTACCTTGTTCATGTAAAGATTTCAGATCTGTTATCATTTTGCTGTAATTTCACAGGCACCCACCAAATCGTGAGTTGTTTATCCGAAGCTAATCCACCCTGTTCGGGTATCAAAGCGATATGAGCCGTTTGAAGTGTTTATATGTGTTAGAATCTGAGTGCGCGGATCCTTTTCGAGTAATCTTTGATTTTTTTCGGATCTGTGATGGAAAAGGTTCTGCAAAGAAAAATGTGGAAATTATTTGTTACTTCATTTTCTCGGAAAAACATCGAAACTGTCTACATCACTGACTGGTTTTTTGATAACAGGAAATTTAACAAACCACCTAGCCACAACCTAAGCGTAGCTTGGAATATAGGTATTAGTTACTGATATAATTTTTCAAAACTTTTTAATATTAATGAAATTGTGTAGGTTCCAATTAAATATAGATGCACTTTGAACCGAAATTTTCTCAAAAATGCATGCCAAATGCGTATCTTTATCCGGAACACTAAATGTTCATAGAAGGCTCTAGCCAAGCTTTCGCAGCCAAACCACTATCCGCATATAATATTGCTAAGTTACTCGAACCAGTCGGTTGCTTAAAAGCCTTTGAGCTCTTTCGGTATGAAACGTAAACATGTTGCCAGAGCCTTTGCTATCGATAGTTCGGTTTTCTGGTTTTATAGACGTTGCAATTATGGTAATCGATTCCATACTCCTGGTAGAACCAGGAGTGTATCAATATAGTTAGATGGAACTCTTCGAAGAAAATACCGTGGCAATAGTTGCTTAATAACTAGTAGATCACCCTAAACTGATATCTCGTGAGACGTCTGGTTGGTTTTAGATTATTGAACCACGAAGGTTATTCCTCAAACAGAAATGTATACACTACATTACACTAATATAAAAGTGTTCTTCCATTACATATTACTTACCTTATATAAGCACACTTTTTCTCAATCTCTCTTTATTCACCTGCCCCCTCAGCACGGGGCGGAGATAAAATTTTTGTCCTCTGTTTTTATCCACCTTCGAGAGAATTTTGTCTCCCGATGGTGGATAAAAACAGAGGACAACATTTGTATGCCCTCCCCGTGCTGAGGGGGCTGAGTGTACGAAGTTCTCTCTCAGTGCTAACTCTCATTCTATGCATAGCCAGGATGAGAGCAACTAAAGTACCGATCGCTTTAGTTGTTTTTTAGAACTTCGTACACTCAGACCCCTCAGTACGTCATAGTAGACGTGGGCAGAATACGATAACTCACCATTAACTTACATGTTAAAGTTGATGTCTTATTTTTGAAAAGTGCTCTCAAAACCTTTGCAATAATAGTCGGATTTAAAAATCTACCCTTTCAGGTCACGGATTTCGTAAAAGTCAACCAAGGGGATTCACCAAAAAGTTAGCAGATTTCTTGTGTGTGTAAACAAAATGTTTACAGTGAACACCAACTACAGTCCATCAAATCTAAGAAGTACATTTTGACGTTTCGCATTTCTTATTACGCTAAAACTTTGTTCAAACGTAGACACAAAATATAACAAACAGTAATTCTTGTAATGTCGAAAAATTATTTACTCAGAAAAATAATTATATTTATTAAACATTCCTGTACATTAATTTATACTTGAATCTCGTAAAACTAGTTTAAAACATAAACAATCAGTAAAATTATGAATGAGGTTCACGTTTATACAATGTTATGTCATTATATTGTTTACAGTAGTGCTGCGACAGTTTATAATTCTTGAGTTTCCAAATAATCGGAAAAAATATTGAAATAATTTAATTAATCGAACCGACTTTTTGCCGGAAATTCAGTGAGATAGTTTTGTGTTGTGCGCGAGTAAACAAAATTTAGTTCAGTAGTTCTTCGAATTACTTGTCATGAATAAATATAGGTACCTAAATAAATAAAAAATATAATTATATTCTAGTTCACCCCGAACTGAGATCTAATGATGTCTGGTTTGTAACTGAGATTAATTCTCAAATAGAACGTAATTAACAAACGATAAAAGTGTGCTTTCAGTATACCTTTCTCACTTTACTTAAGCACTTTTTCTCGAACTCTCTTTATTCATCTGAGTGTTCGAGGTTCTCTTGTTGCTAACGTAAATATTATATCCTTTCTAACATAAAACAAAGGTTGATGTCGTTTTGAAAAGGGAAAAATTGTATTTATTTTTATTGAATATCTCAAAAACTACCCCACTTTTCAAAAATCTTCTTACGTTATCTCTATTCAGTTTAAATTTCATGAAAATCGGATAATCCGTTCCAGAGTTATGCCGTCACAAACATTGCCACACACCTACATACATAGTTTTTTTTTATTTTACGACGGAATCCTCAACAAACTGAAGAACTGGCTATCTGGCCTCTGAATGCCGGAACACAACAATTTTAGAATTGTTATTATGGCGACAGAATTAGGCAAGATGGTGGTAGCTAGCCAGGCGGACTTAAACAAAGTCCTACCACCAACCAAACCAAACACAATATATTGTATTCCCCATGGGGATCGAACCCGGGACCTCTGGATCTGAAATCGGTGGTTGGAACCACTAGCCCACAGAGGCGGTTAAAGTGTCGGATTTCCCAATTATTTTTATCATGGCATGGCATTTGTCAAAGATGGCAAAGAAGATGAAGTAAGTGAAGGCACAAGTAGGTACAATATAACCTCCAATTTAGTTAATTTATTAATATTATCAAATTATTTAGTAGTTTATTAGGTATCGATTTTTCTCATTAATATCGGATATTTTCGATGGCTATTATTTGGTTCACATCCCTAGACTAATTGATGTGACAGCTGTCAAAGTGTACTTCTTAGATTTGATGGACTATAGTGTGCCAAGCGTGTTGTTAATGGTTAAATTTATTACATTACCTTACAGTTTTGGAGAAAGTAATTTTCACTTTGTGGTGGACAATAATGTGCCGTTGATGTGGGGGTGCGCAGTCGAACCCCATGCATGACATCCCACAAGTAATTCTCGGATTTTATCGACACCCTAGGTTTGGCAACCCTATTGAATGAAAAACCAACAGTTTTAATTTAAATGAGAATTCAAATACCCTCGCGTCACTATCTTGCAGACCTGATGATCATCCTTTGCAACTTTCTATTTTGAAAACCACCCCTGTTAAGATCAGAAATAAACTTATTTTGAATCGGTTGTCTTAACCATTTGACATGATCATTCACAAGACTTTAATGTTATTTACCTTACTTTTGCAACCCTTATTGTCAATAGAATGGTTTCAGCAAATGAGTAAATTGTGAAGTCAACCCCCTTTAACATTACTTATATTATCTGTGGTCTGAATGGTTTGCACCGAATTCAGATCCAGATGTTCCGAGTTCGATCCCCAGGGGAGCACTATTGTGCTTGGTTTGGTTGGTGGTAGGATTTTGTTTAAGTCCGCCTAGATAGCTACCACCATCTTACCTAATCCTGTCGCCATAATAACAATTCTCAAATAGTTCTGTTGCGGCATTTAGAGGTAAGATAACCAGTTTCTCAGTTTGTTGAGGATTTCAGGTGAAATCCTTATCATAACTTGAAAATTAGATGGGATGAAGGCCAAGCACATCGTCGTACAATTATAAATATAAAAAAACCCTTTTAACGCGTCCCTATGTTACAAAAAGCACTCTTATATCTATTTTCCGCACCAATACAATCTTGGAGTCTTCAAGCTCAGAATGAATAGAATTAATTTTAAAGAAGCGTATGCTGCATCTTTAATACTTGTTTTTCAAGTGAGCAAACGTAAAACAGATAATTTCCATTAGCATTTAGAATCAAACTTAAATTACGCCTGAGCGGTCGCTCGTGGTTAGATTCCTTTATGATTTCTCTGGGCATAACTCATGAAGATAAACATCTCATAAATCGTACACAGGATGCTACAGCCGTTATGAGCTTGCTCACGATGTGATCATGCCCGGAGAAATAACGTCTAGAGCCACTTTCGTGCGTATTACGGTCGTTTATGACCAACCTACGTTTTTATAATGCTTAGGCCGCTAGCGGACGCCGTTTCTATCACTCGGTATTGTCAACCCCTCAGCAACACTATGCTCTACGCACTGAATGAATAAATCCATTTTAAAAAAGTAGCACTCACGATTTATCTCTGATCGCTACTCAGAGTATGGATCTTATGGGGATCACCTGCTAGGGGGTATTCAAAGGCACGTTAAGCTTACGTTCTTCACATGCCCACGGTTTGCAGGGAGTATTCAATACGTGACAATTCGGAAGTTCTTTCATTCTTTCAACGTCAGAGCAAATGACAAATGCGCTCATAAACTTCCGAAAAAACAAAATGTACTGGATTTGAAGGTTGGAAGGCGGGCTCAACCAGTTGAGTTACAGTTCATTTTCAAACTACTTCTCCAGAGAAACGTTAAGACTTGCGTTGCTTGCCCACGATTTGCAAAAAGCTGGTATTCAATACGAGACTTGCAAGCCGAAAATCTTTCTTTCTTTCACAGTCCGAGCATGTGCATGTGTCAAATGCACACAAACTTGATTATTTTTAATTGTACGACGCTTATTATTTTTTTATTGTACAACGGGGTAGCCTTAATCTCACCTGGTTAACGAGTTAAGATAAGGCCGAAGGTAAGGCGAACACTACCCGGAATCTTCAACAAACTGAGTAACTGCCTATCTTACCAAGCCTCATAGCTCAGTTGTTAGTAGCTCTGCCTTCTGCGCTGTAGGCTGTGGGTTCGATTCCCACCTAGGACAAACATTTGTGTAATGAATATAGATGTTTGTTCTGTGTTTGGGTGTTGTATCAGATAGTACGTATGTATTTACCAAAAGTATTTAAGTATTCTATCCGTAATCTAGTTCCCATATTACAAGCTATGCTTAGTTTGGGGCTAGATGGCGCTGTGTAAAATTAATGTCCTGTATTTATTATTATTATTATTAATATTACCCTTCTCCGTTGTGCATTTTTTTTGATTAAGATCTTTATGTGACTTTTAGGTGAATTTTATCGTAAATTTCGTGATCCTTCAAGTATGATCAAGTGAGAGTCCAGTACGAATTACTATTACCTATTCCATACGAGTACCGCACGTAATGTTGGTATATAGTCTGTAAATCAGCCGTGTTTGTATTCGTTTTTACGAGTGCCTGTGAGACTTTGTAGACCCCGATAAAAGTTGCACCGCCAATACTCGTAATAGGTAACTGTTTGAGTATTATACGTCTTGTTTGCAAGTTTCTATTCGAAGACCGGTGTTTGTATAAGGTGGTTTCTTTAACCGCATCTGGGGTCTAGTGGTTCAACCCACCTATTTCAGATCCAGAGGTCTCGGGTTTGATCCCCAGTGGGAGTACAATATATTGTGCTTGGTGTGGTTGGTGGTAGGATTTTGTTTAAGTCCGCCTGGATAGCTACCACCATGCTACCTAATTCTGTCGCCATAACTAAATTCTTATAAAAAATGTTGTGGCATTTAGAGGTAAGTTAGCCAGTTCCTCAAGTTCTTGAGGATTTCAGTTATAGTGTGCCTCCACCTCAGCCTTATCTCAACCTGTAACCAGGTGAGATGAAGGCCAAGAGCTTCCCAGTCGTAAAATAAAAAAAAACGAATTGGCGCGAGAAGGAGCGCGCTCTTGATCCGTTTTTGGTCGGTTTTTTGGCATGCCTCAAGGTGTGGACGGTTGTGCGTAGATCGCGCGATCAACCATATAAATCCCGTATAGACGCGTCTTAACATCCCTTTACAAGGAGTATAACATGTAGTATATGGTACCTACCCAAACAATTTCCTTTACTCTAATATGGGTGTAAGAGACGATGCTTGACATCAGATTTCTCGTGATATGGCCAACAAACCAATAAGAAGTACCAAATATTTAAGGAAAATAAAGGTAGCCACAGCAATTCGAAGCCGCTGCTGTATATGTGTGACTCCATCACCAGCAAGAGTTCGGCTGTATCACGGATCGCCTATGGATCGCTTGAAGCGTAGTTTAGGATCGCAGTTTCAATAAACTTGGATCTGCCTTGTAAGATCCACGCATCATGATCTTGGATCGCGGAGCGCGCGATCGCTGGAGCTCGTCGGATTATTTGGTGTGGACTTAGCGAATTATATAGGTATAGATTTTATTTGGTAACTGGTGCATCCTAGAATACATTGAATACATAGTTACTGATCTGTGGGTGCATCTGTTATCTGTTTGTCATTGACAACAAGAACGACTTTTATCCTTTCCGTTTTACGGAAACGTAGCCCGATTGACGCAAGTTTGACGATAGTTTGACTAAATAAAAACATGTACGTCAAACGAAACGCATGAACCTGTCTTTCTAACGCACTAACTACGTTTAGCTAAATAGCATCGAAAACCACCTCGTGAAAGACAGTTTTAAATATATTTAGTGTCAACGGGTTTAGACAGCTAAACGTGTTTAACTAATCAGAATGAGTACCGATTTAAACACAATCGTTATACAAGCCGCTCTTAGGGTCAAAGGATAATATGATAAGCTTTTTTTAATAGTTGAAATTTACAGTTATAAGATGGAGGTCTTTCTTTAATCATATCCTAAGCCTATGTGTTTCCCTCGTCTCGTGCCGCTTAATTATAGTAAATAATAACACAAATTTTAATGGATTTGTTTAGTCATTTAATATTAAATAACAAAATTGATCAATCAATAAATATTACAGGACGTAAATTGCGCCATCTTACTAGATTACGGATAGAATACTTAAATACTTTTTTTATGTAAATACATACGTACTATATGATACAACACCCAAACACACAACAAACATTCATCACATAAATGTTTGTCCTATATTGTTTGTCCTGTATTTTTTTTTTTTTTTTATTTAAGTTAAGCTCACCTTTGCCATACTTTTATATATAATTGTATGCTTATCTATAAGGTATGAATCAAGTAAATAACGCAATAAGTCGTGGCCCTACACAACGTCCGTATCGTAATAATTATTTACCGCAGGTGTGGCGAATTCAAAGAAGGGAATATAAAACCAATCTAAACTCCTTACACAAGTCGAGGTATCGCAATCTTATTACGTCACATCCACACTCACACGTGGCTCCTTCCAAGCTCCAATTGATAAATGCCAAAACTCCCGCCTTGGCGAAAGATAACGAATTCGGAAATACCTCTGTGTCAATCAAACGTGTTTCTGTTTATGATGATTGAGCGGCAGGCATTATATGGAAATGTATTGAGGAATATTTCTGAGAGCGATAAAACGCCACCTGAACTTCTGGAGCCAAAGCTTTTTGAATGTCATACCTGAACATTTATTTCCATGACTAAGTCAATGGAGGACGCATTCGGACTAAGGATCGCCACAAACGGTTTTATTGGACGACGGAGTAATACTATATCCACGACAAGCAGATGCTTCAATATTGCACCAGTTGATATTAATGAGAGTAGCTATGAAGCGCACATGCACATATGTATAGCTATAAAGCGCACATGCGTATATGCATATATGCGCATATATGTTTTTATATTCTGTTTTTTTTTCGAGTTCCTTTATTGTATGTAAGATGCCGTGAAAATCACTTCTGCACGCTTTCGAGTCACTTATAATAGGTATTATTATGTCATAGAGGGTTCCACGACGCTGCAGTACCTACTCCAAAGAGAAGAGAATTGCAAGTCGCTATTTTCGTCATACGTTTCCTAAAATCCTTACAGTTAAGCAAAACATTTTTTGAAATTGTTTGAAATTTTTTGTTAAGTTTAAATTTTTTACTAGGTTACTACTACTAGGTACATTTATTCAATAAATTAAACTAACTAAGTACAAAGGAATCAGTCAGATTACCTAAGGACCGTTACAAACGGCCTATAGGTAACTCAACTGTTCCAGACCAGTACCAGACGGAAGCGTGCCCAAGACACTGGCTGCATTGCCACGCTGAATAGTTTAAATTAATTTAATAAAAAAATAAGTTTAAATGAATTTATGTTCACTTTGTTGGTGATAATAAAATAAATAAATTAACTTCATTAACATTATGGAAACTTTATTATCTGTCAGTTTTCCTAAGATTCTAAAATAATATTAGATTAATTCACAGTCAGATCTGTGTAGCTCCGTAATGAATACGCACGGAATAATATCTAAAGACATTTCGGTTTCCGGCCAACCAAATCGCGCTGGTATTTCGCAATCCGCATTTCCATACACAGTAGATATAATTCCAAGTCGCGTATCGAAAACAATCTTAGAAAGTGGTTGTGTATCCTCAATAAACGTTCAAACTAAAACCATATGAATACCGTGGATCGGAATTCCAATAAGATAAATAAAGCAGCGCCATTCCTCTTACGGACTTTGGAAAATGGCCTCCGTCTGTGAATACGGGATCCGCTAATATCTAATGATATAACAGCGCTTGCCAAAGCAGATTGGGCTAAGATGTTGAAATAGTTCGAATGCAAGCGATATCTAGAAATAAATACGTATTCTTTTAAAGATCCACGCTGAGTAGTGATCAGAGGTGAATGAAAGAAGTAGCGAGTTCGTAACTTTTTTTTACATATTTTTTTTTATTTCCTTACATTACAATAAATATTAAAAAATACACTTAAACGGCTATTAAAAATGGTTTGCTACTTAAAGTGGTTTCGGTCAGCTTCAAAGTTAATTTTGTTAACAAATAAAGTGAATTAAAAAGTAAGGTGTTTCTGGGTGCAAAATAAAACCAACCTACCGACTTTATGACGTACTCCAACATATGATTGAATTAGAAAGTGTCATTTTTTTTTTATTTTTTTTTCATTATAAAATTATAGAAAAAAAATGTATCACTTGCCTTTAAACCCATTATTTGCCCAACGGGTCGTTTACCACCCGAAAAAAGAAACTTGTAATTATATTTTTTTTGTACCAGAAATATACCGAACCCATGAATTAATAGTATAACAGGCAAGTGCGATAATTCGATGTGATAATATTTTTTGAAAACATATCGTTTTTATATCTTAATTTCGGTATGAACCAAGTTCGAATTGAGCCAGAGGAAGAAAGTGCCGATGATGTTTCCGGAGATCCATCTAACCCCATTTTAGCGAACAGCGTAGAAGTTGGGCTAGTCGACTACCACGCAAGTGGGTGAAGCGAAATCTACCAACGTCGCATCAAGAATAGTTGAAACCACCTCCAAGGTCAATTCTTAGTCTTTCGGAAGAAAGTGGGCCTCTCGAATTCTTTGAACTGTTCTTCAGTGAAGATGTTATCAAGCACATTGTAAGCCATAGTGTCACGAATGCCGTTAGAAAGCATAATTTAAGCTTTACGCTGTCAGCAGATGAAATTTACTATTTCATAGGAATACTCGTAGTCAGCGGATATGCACTACTTCCAAGGAGATGCATGTTTTTTTTTTATACTCGTACTACTAGGAGACGGGACAAGCAAGTAGCGCACCTGGTGTTAAGTGTATTCTTGCCTATGACAAAGCCTTACTGCATAGGTCACATCCACAAAGAACATAGCCTACACGGCACTGCATTGCGCCCGTCGACTTGAGCCATGAAAGGTGTGAAGCCTCACGCACCCGTAATTTCACCGGCAACCATACCCTTCAAACCGGTAAAGGTCAAATTTGTGTCGGGAAGAAAATGAAAATGTTTACCTGTGTGCCTAGACTGATGAGTTAGACCTGATATGCCTATGGGGTTGTTAACGACTCACTGAAAATAATACACTTCAAGTAAATCATCCCCGAAAAATCTCTTTTTCGGTTTTAAAACATGTAATTACTAATAACAAATTCAAAAATTAAATAAACAAATTAATATTCGAGGACATTTATTTTACACAGCGCCATCTAGCCCCACACTAAGCATAGCTTGTAATATGGGAACTAGATTACGGATAGAATACTTAAATACTTATTCTAAATACATACTTACTATAATGATACAACACCCAAACACAGAACAAACATCAATAAGGCAGAGCTACTACCAACTGAGCAACTGAACAAAATATAATGTAACTAGCTTTTGCTCGCGGCTTCGCTCGCGTTAAGAAGTATTGTTATTAATTAGGTATAGTTTTTGCGGCTTTACGTTTGCTTAGCGTGTGTAAAAAATTAGGGCCTACAAAATTTAAAAACGATCGGTTTTAAAATTGACAAAGTTTCATACAACTTTTCATCCCCTATTTTATCCCCTTGGGGGTAGAATTAATCAAAATCCTTTCTTAGCGGATGCCTACGTCATAACATCTACCTGCATCCAAATTTCAGCCCGATCCGTCCTGTGGTTTTGTCTGTGCGTTGATAGGTCACTATGTCAGTCACCTTTGAGTTATATATATTTAGATAAACGGAAAATTTGGGATTTAAACCGGCGAACTTCAATCGTAAGACGTGAGTAAGTAAAGTAGTCCTAAGAAATAAAAGGTAAAACGGCTCTCCCATGCAAATAATATTGCCAAGGCTTACGAAAAACAGGGAAAATATATTTGCATATATTGTGAGTGACTGTGACAAACTAGCAAATCATAAAAGGGCGAAATTGTTTGTACAATTTTGCCCCTTCTTTGTTTCCTGCTTAGATATTGATTCTATGAAATATTGTTCTGTACTGCAGGTATTTCTGTTTTATATTTTACTCGTACTTCTTAAACTTGCGTGAGTTTAGAACTGTCCTCTCATTAAAAGGTTATAGATTAAACGTAGTAGTTTTTCGTTGATTTTGTAACGGCACGTCCGTTTAAAATTATGTTTTTGGAGGTATAATCGGAAAGGGATAAACTTTTTCGGCTTTTTCAAAAAAATATTACAAATCTCTGTGGCTTAGTGGTTTGTCCATCGATATCAGACCCAGTGGTCCCAGGTACAATTCGTGTTTGGATTGGTTGATGGTAGGACTTTTCTTATGTTGGCCTGGTTAGTTACCACAAGCTCTGTCGCCATAACAACAATTCTAGATTGTTGTGTTCCGGCATTTGGAGGTAAGATAGCCGGTTCCTCAGTTCGTTAAGGATATCGGGTAATGTGCGCTACCTTCGGCCTTATCACAACTTGAGACCAAAAGAGTTGCGGTGAAGGTGTGTATAGGTTTGAAGAGCGAAACGCAGCGGTATTCCAGTGCCTCCTCAAACCTTTTTTAAGAAGTAATCTTAATATTTCCAAAGAATACGTGGCAAGGAAGATATGCCATGGATATTAATTGCCGAGAGTTTACACCGCACTAAATCAGGTGTATGTAACCAAATATACGGCGAAAGATAACCATGTAAATGTTATTTACGGCCTCAAATTTACCGTTCGCTTTTTTCCGCACTTATAAACATGGTGCCGGGGAAAGGAGGGAGCGATTTGTTGTGTCGGAAAGTAACTTTTTAAATCTTTACTCTGATAATGATTTCTTCTATACGTGTGTTAGTCAATGAACTCCTCAAGCGAATGGACCGTTTTTGATGAATTTGTTGACAAATTCGTCAAGAGTCAACCCTTGATGGCTTTAATTCACCAGAAGAAGACCAGATGACCGGATCATCTGGTCTAATTATAGTGATAATGTAATGATTATTGAAGTCCCGGTATATATTTTTGTGACTTATATAATGATTGATTGTGTGAGTGATGATATGCATATGAAAGGAGTGGATGCTGGTCAAAGTCAAAGATTTCATTTATTAATTCTATGGATCTAAGTTGTCCGAAATTACCGCCTGTTCGGAATCGCAACAGCACACAATTAGAAAGGCAAGAAACTCAGGCTAGTTAACTTTTTGATGATCCATTCAACATTTTGGTGGGTATACAGAGTTTATAATAATTTAAATAACATTACAAGTAGGTACATCATAAACCTAAATACTTAATACTATCTTAAAACATACATTGCCTAATTACCTAATCGGCAGTTTGTTAACATTGATGAATCACCATTTAGCTGTCCACTGGTATAGCAGCATTGGGCCACGCGTTCTTATCGTCGGTATAGTAGTGTATGTAGCCACTTATTTTGACGTACAGGCAGGTGGATGATAGGGGAGAGTGGAATAGGAGAACTCCTGCCTGAAATACAGCCTAAGCTAGTTCAGGACCCTACGGATTCAAAATGTTATATTGTAACACTTTTTTTGTGTCAAATAACCGCCTCCGTGGTCTGGTGGTTCACCCACTGACTCAGATCCAGAGGCCCGGGTTCGATCCCCAGGGGGAGTAATTATAATGTGCTTGGTTTGGTTGGTGGTAGGACTTTATTTAAGTCCGCCTGGCTAGCTATTATCGCCATCTTACTTTATTCTGTCGCTATAACAACAATTCTAAAATTGTTGTGTTCTAAGTGTGGTAAAATAGCCAGTTCCCCATTTTGTTGAGGATTCCGGGTGAAGTGCGCCTCCACTTTCGGCCTTATCTTAACTTGTTAACTAGCGAGATGAAGGCCAAGCGCTTCCCCGTCATACAATAAAAAAAAGAAATGATTAATTATAACTTGCTGTACCGACCTTGCCTAATTGTGGGAAAAAAAAAAAGAATAAATTCGTGCTTCCTAAATCCCTACTACCTCTCTTCCACCATCGGACTAGCATTCTTACCTACTGCAGGTTACAACCTATACCTTGTAAGTACATGTTCTTCTGTAGCTGCAATTCTTTATCATTAGTGCTAATAAATACTGGAACTCGATGCTCTTGTCTGTTTTTCCTCACCATTACGTTCTTTGAGTCGTAATGGTAGGTTGCTTATAGTCAGGTGTCCTCCATTGTGTCATTATTTATATAGAAACTAAGTCAGGCTATTGCTTTTCGGACCGATGGCTCGGTCCATCGTGCCTACCTAACCTTTGCCTCGGTAAACCAGCTCAGGAGTAGAAACTTTCTTCTCGTTTTTTCTGTGCAAACTATACTTATTTTCATATAAATATTTTATAACATTTGTGCAATAAAATGTATAATTAAACTATGTACAAAGGAATCAGTCAGATTATCTTAGGATCGTTATATACGGTTACCTATAGTAACTCAACTTTTCCAGACCAGTACCATACGGAAGCATGCCCAAGACACTGGCTGCATTGCCACGCTGAAAAGCTATGCTAATTCGCTGGCCTAGATAAGAGCCAGCCCTTGGGTCACGTCAATATTTTAATAATCCAAAGAACGAGAAATTAAACGGTTCAATCTATTTAGGCTTGTCT
The DNA here is from genome assembly GCA_951394065.1 of Venusia cambrica. NCBI lineage: Eukaryota > Metazoa > Arthropoda > Insecta > Lepidoptera > Geometridae > Venusia > Venusia cambrica. The sequence goes on from OX596057.1 coordinate 4,332,824, forward strand.
GTTTTAAAAAAGTAGTCTGAAATAGGTATTGACTCTACATAATGTTCGGATTTTGCGTTTACGTAATCCCTTAGTTATAAATTCAAGTCTAAAAGGGTGCTGACAAGTTGTTCTTTTGTCGTATAAATCTAATCTATTATTACTCATTATTTAATAAGTCTTCATAGCTTAGGAAGGTAAACGCCCACTGGAGCTCCAAAAACCATTTAAGCTTTGTTTAATTACTGAATCGGCTATTCTCAAAGCAAAATACAGAAATGGTACGAGATGGTTTTTAGAGCGCCCAGTTTAATTTTTTTGGTCTGTGGTTGATTACTCGTCTGTGCAGTTCAGAAAAGTACTCAATAGAAAATTATATAGAACATTATTACAATACTCTGTTTACTTGAAATTAAATGAACAAATTGCAAGTGAGTGTTGTGAATTTTGTATGAGGATTTTAGGCTGAAAAGCAAACAGTTTGCTCACAACTTTGACAACACTGTGAACATACTAAGTTTACTTCACAACAGACTTGTTGTAAATAAGTAAGGTGGGATGTTTAATTTAATTGACTCGAAAAAAAATAAAAAGAGAAAAAGAGAGCGGTTCGTGTTGATGACTGAATTGTGAATATTCTCGAAAACCAAACAAATTTAAAACTTTTGCTGTGATAAACAAAGTAATTTGATGTATTAGGTACTTATCTTATAAATTCAGAGTTTTCATTCAATAGATATCGTAGGTAGGTTTAAATACGACACAACAATCGCGTCATCAGTTTATATAATATTTTTAAAACATTTTCATTATTGATTTCCTTATTTCATTCAATTGTTGATGTCAACACACATGACACGAAATGATACCAATTGTAAAGATTTTTAGCCATTTCCATGTCACCCCCATTTTCATAAAGTGTTGATTCCGCTCCCCCCCACCACTTAGCACCTTTGAAATAAATAATTGCAGTGCGCAACCCCCACTTGTTTTATCTTTATGGCACGATACGTGTACGTTCGGCTCAGATTTTAATGTGACGACGTGATGGGGCCTTTTGACCTGGATTTCTTGATATATTACACTGTTATTGATTACAGATATTTGTTATTGGTTGATTTTCAGCGTGGCAATGCAGCCGGTGTCATGGGCACGCATCCGTCTGGTACTGAGCCCTGACTACGACCTCAAGAAGCATTTTTGTTTTAATTTTACTTTACTTTTGTATCGTTCTTCACAAGTAAAGTAATATTAAAACAATTATGGTCTAAGTCTAAGCGGGGAGGGAGGGGTAACCGTGACCTCTTAGACCATTCTGGTTAGGATCAGTTGAGTTACCTATATATCGGTGACTCAACTCAAAAATGGTCGTTAGCCCGCCTACTTCCCCAGTAGATAGTTTACTTTTTTTTTTATTGTACGACGGGTAAGCTCTTGGCTTTCATCTCACCTGGCAACAAGTTAAGATAAGGCCGAAGGTGGAGGCGCACTTCACCCGGAATCCTCAACAAATTGAGGAACTGGCTATCTTACCTCTAAATGCCGGAACAACAATATTAGAATTGTTATTATGGCGACAGAATTAGGGAAGATGGTGGTAGCTAGCCAGGCGGACTTAAACAAATTCCTACCACCAACCAAACAAAGCACAATATATTGTACTCCCCACGGGGATCGAACCCGGGACCTCTGGATCTGAAATCGGTGGGTTGAACCACTAGACCACAGAGGCGGTTACTTGTACATTTTTGTCTGTATCTCTTGATAAACAAACTGCTGAAACGTAGTTATGTTGTATTTAAGACCATTTTTTCCTCCGATGATTTGGTTCCGCAATTTTGAGGTTTTTGACGTTAATCCACCATTTCCGTTCCATAATAGAGATTTCACACGCACAACTAATTATCATCCACATTGGTTGATATTCCATTTAACCATAAATAATTTATAATGCGCACTGCAAATATTGGGAATCCGTTACTAGTTACGTTTGACCACAACATCTTCAAAAATAGAGTTAATAGGCATTTTCTTGTAAGGCTCGCTCGAATACACCTCACCCAAGCTCTTAGGTCAAGAGCTGATTCTGAATACAAAAGTTTTTTCATGTTTCTTTGTCATACGTTTCTCTTTCATTTGAACTTTAATTATTGAGATCAAATTAGCTTAATTATATACCTATATATACAGATGCCTTTTTTTGTATTCCTACATCAAATTGTTGAATATATTTTATGCGTAAGTAGGTACCTAATGTCACTTAACCTAGAAAGTCAAGGTATCCCCAAACAGGTAATTGCCCGCCTGTGACATGCCAAATGCCCATTTGTGAAGCGGCTGGTTTTTGCACAGCTTAGCTATCCGAGGATTTGCTAGGTTGGGCAGTGGGTTCCATCCTTTGCCAGGGTCAGCTAAGTACCTTGTGAAATGACAAAGCAAAGGTATTTACGGACAGGAACCCACAGAGCTTTGTGATATTTGTGTTGCAATATGAAAGACTTTCTGGGATAACTATCTTGTAATCTAATCAATTATAGCGGCTCAACCTTCCTCCTTGTCATGAAAATTATTATATCTATACACAGAAATAAAATTAAAGTATCTGTTTGTAATTTTAAAATAACTGCTTTTCACTATGATATGCTAATATATAATAATAATAATATGACCGGACATTCATTTCAAACAGCACCATCTAGCCCCAAACTAAGCGTAGCTTGTAATATGGGAACTAGATTAAGGATTAAATACATACGTACTATATGATACACACAGAACAAACATATATATTAATCACACAAATGTTTGTCCTGGGTGGGAATCGAACCCACAACCTACAGCGCAGAAGGCAGAGTTACTACCAACTGAGCTATGAGGCTTTTCAAATAGCTTTATTGTAAAGTTTATAAAGCTTTCTAACTTCCTGAACCACCCTAATAATATCCCTGAACTGTTGTAAAGGTCAGTCTATAGAAAAAATATCGGAAATGTCACTAGAACAACGGACAATCATATAAAATTCAGGTCACAATCAGGTTTATAATTACCCTTGTATTCGGGGAAACGGTTATCGAACCTTTATTAATGTTTGCGCATCCACAAGACTGACATTTCGAAAACAGTCTATCCACCAATTACATTCATATAATATTAATACTATCTATATGCATACCTGCGATACTTGATACTTTGGATTTGTTAGCTGCAGGATATTAAATTTAAATATTATAATTTGGTCGGTATTTTTGACGCTATTACTGAAAATGTGCAGTCTGTGATATCTTAACGTTTTAGCAATACAGGTACTAGAAAATAAATATTGTTTTGTCAGTTGTAATGTAAGTAGTCAACAAATGGAAGAACTGCTTAGAGACGAATCTCGAAATGGACGGACTGCTTAGTAACGAACCTCAAAATGGACGAATACAATTATGGACGAACTGAATAGTAAACGAACGGCAAAATGCGAGATGGACGAAATGCTTATTGGACCGACAGCTAACAAATACTACTTTGTAGCGAGGACAGTTTTCCGCAACTAGGCATCCTTTGGGCCCTTTTTGCGTGACGGGTGGGTTCCGTCTAGTCCAGCCACCCCTTGTCCGATGTAATACCAATGATACCTATATAAATAGATGTGTACCTCGGGATTCCCGTATTAATATATAGTATACAGTATAATTAGGAACCTTAGGTTATTTTTAGGAAATTTAGAATTTATTGATTTTGTTATTTTGTACGATTTATGTTTTTTTGTGTACCTACAGGGTGACATGTTCAGCTTTGAACAAAGCCATCAATAAACCTTAAAAAAATGGACTTATAGTAAGTAGGTATAAGTTTACATATTACAGGACATTAATTTCACAAAGCGTCATCTAGCCCCAAACGAAGCAAAGCATATGAGAACAAATTACGAACAGAATACTCATCAAACGAAACGATACCCAAACATAGAGCAAACTGTATTTTCGTTACACATATTTGTCCTGCGTGGGAATCGAACCCAAAACTGACAGTACAGAAGGCAGAGCTGAGCCCGTGAGATAATTGCGATTTGATATTATTCTATTTATTATGATCTACACTGCTGTGATAAGAAGCATCTAGATCTTAACGAAGTGCCTAATGTCTAGACATAGGCATCTAGTCTAGGCGCTAGTGCCTGAGTTCAGGTTTGTAATAAGCTGAAGTTTCTCATAATGTGACAAACTGCCACGTAATAGTATTTGGTATTTATCAGTAATGAGTTCATTATTATAGTTGGTCATCAGGGTCGGCCTCGGCCATGACTTGACGATATTTTCTGGATACCTTACTCATAGCCTTGGCAGCTTATTTGTAAAAGGGGTTTTGTTGGTTGTACTACCTTAAGAAGCATCAGCGAAAACAATCAAACCTAACTAGTTTTTTTTCCAATACATACTTACCATACAGTACATCACCCAAACAGAGAATTTTACAGTTATTACAACAAACTTGTGTTTAATGTTTGATTACAATAAAAATACAAAGTTATGTATTGCATATCAAACAAATAGTGAAAGGGTATAATCCACATGAAAATAATATAAATGAAGTCCCAGGCGTTCGCTAACTTATACTATTACGTAAAAATCTTTCAATACCTTTCTTAGTTAAATATTTGAAACACATCAAGGATCCTAAATACTAATAGATTACAACCCGACAACCCGTCCTTGTAGGTGTTCCATAGTGCCGAACACATACAAGGTAGAGGCGAACAGATTTGCCTCTACCTTTATCAATAATACAGGTATGGAATGGAGCTAGTTGCCCTCGTCTGTTTTTCCGTTCCAATACAATCTTTGAGCCTTCAAATCCAGAACGAATGTGTTCCTTTCAGGCAAGCGTGCTTCATTTTAGGCCACATATTTACATAATTTTCAAGTGAGCTGGTGGTCAAACGCATTGGCTGTCAAAAATAAATAAATAATGACTAAGAACAGGCTTACTTATTCATAGATCTCACCATTGACTGTGGAAGGTTCGAGATCAAAAGTTGATGCATTCTAAAATAAAAAACAAAACATACAATAAAGTTTGAGGCTCGATAGATGGCGCTGTATATAATTTAAAAGTCCAGAAAGTATTTATTATTTCGGGCGAAGTTATAAATGTTTATTAATAAGAGGTTTTGGTTACTTGCGTAGTCATGCTGTTTATTTGAAGAAATAGCCAAGAAAAGTCTATTACCTTCTGTATAGGTAGTTAGTATGGGTAGTATATTAGGTGTTTTATGGGTTTTTTGATGTTATAGATAGTCTATACATGTTAAATATTATGCTTTACTTTTAAGCGAATACAAGAGACGTTTGTAAAAGTCTAAAGTTATTACACCGTCTTAAATTTAGGCCTGGAACAACCCAGAAATTTGCTAAACCAGAAAAAAATACTTATCAGAAAAAAGTGCGTTTCAAGCCATAAAACTATTTGATACTAGCTTATTCGCATGTATTGGCCCGCGTGCACCTCTGACTGCCAATCAGGACATAGGCCAATATCAATTCAAAATTTCACTTCATCTTCAGAGGATCGTGAAAAGTAAATAAATAAACGAACAAATACTTTCTAGTATATAGTACCTTTGCCTGCAGTTCATCCAGCCTCTTAGTTGAGATTAGGTAACAAACAAAGTAACAAACAAACAGAGCTCCCGTGTGATACCTTCCCGGATTTAAATTATTATTGAAATACCTAAGTTATATATAATATTGTGATTGAAACTAACAAATTATCATTATAATTAATTATGTAATTTATTCAATGAAATTTACAATTAAACTAACTATGTACAAAGGAATCAGTCGGATTACCTAATGACCGTTACAAACGGCCTATAGGTAAGTCAACTGTTCCAGACCAGTACCAGACGAAAGCTTGACCAAGACTGGGTATAATGTATTATTATTATTATATGAAGAAGCGTATGTCCATGGCACGCGAAATGCCAAATTTTATTAGGATAAATAAAATAAATAATAAATAAATAAATATTACAGGACATTAATTTCACACAGCGCCATCTAGTCCCAAACTAAGCATAGCTTGTAATATGGGAACTAGATTACGGATAGAATACATGAATACTTTTTTTTTTAAATACATACATGTCATACAATACAACACCCAAACACAGAACAAACATCTACATTCATCACATAAATGTTTGTCCTGGGTGGGAATCGAACCCACAACCTACAGCGCAGAAGGCAGAGCTACTACCAACTGAGCTGTGAGGCTTGTTAGGATCCAGTCAACCTTTGCCTCATTCCCGTCTTAGCGGCCTATAGCACCTCAGATAAGCAAATCAACGCAACTTTACTCTAGTTTCGAACTAAGATGTAGTAATAATAAAGGTGGCATTGCTGTGCGCTCAACCACGGCGCTTATGACCACCAGACGACAGAAATATGCGCGTATTTCTAAGTTTTGTTTTTTAATCAAACGAAACAGTTAAGTATGCCGATGTTTGACGTCCCATTTTCATCAACCATTTCATTCAACCGGAACTGATTGATGGGATGAAAAGTAACCTATCAGCCATATCTTAAGTCGCTTTTCAGACATTTCCTCGACTCGAATCCACCAAAATGCATTTTGGTTCGCTTGGTCGTAATTATTTTAAACTCGAACGTTCCTCGAAAAATTTACTCTTTCGAGGAGACGAGATCATCTGTCAACTCAAAGTTAGCTACGAACTTTCTTCTGTGTTTATTTTGTTGACAATGATTTTGAAAATTTTATTAGCTATATTACATATACAACGATGGCATGTATCCATCGTGAAGATATATGATATGCTATTTGTATAGATCCCTATGAAAGCCTTAGGAAAGATGGTTACGCACTTATTGCAGCCGCTTCTGATTGAAAACAAAAATGGTAAAAACCGAGGCTTGCCGCTTTTATTCAAGTGCTGATCACTCTTAAGATTTTAATCACCTGGTAATTTTTAGGTGAGTTTTCTGTTTTATGAAGTAGGTACGTATTTGAAATTAATTCTAAGCAAGGCAGGTATGCTTAATTTTCAGATAGATTGCAGCGACCAATACCAAATTTCCCAGTCCGTAGTATCGAACACGTTTGCAATTATTTTAAAGAGATTGGTTTTCAGATCCGTTCAATTTATAAAATTTTCAACGACTCGAATATAATCAAAGTCGAACTTTGACTATACCTCATTCGAGTTGAGGAGAAAATACCAAAATGGTGGACAACATAGATACTATTTCGAACATAATTTGGAGGCAAGTCCGAGCCTTTTGAATATCGTGGCATTCACTTGTTTTCAAGTTATGACAAAGCCGAAGGTGGAAGCGCTCGGACTTTACTCGGAATCCTCAACATTCGGAGGAGCTGGCTATCTTGCCTCTAAAATGCCGAAGCACAATAATTGTCATAGGACGATATGTCTTCATCCCGATCTAGAGCAATACATCTAAATTCTCAAATCTCACCTCAAACCGTTCAGTAGTTTTGAATTCCTGGGATATAAAGCAGCATAAGTGTGAATCCAGGGTATTAACTATCCATGTACCAAATTACATCCAAATTATTTAAGCGGTTTTGGCGAGCACCAAACATACACAAACACATACACAGCTTTCGCCTTTTAATATTATTGTAGCACAAGGTACATTAGATAACAGCTTACAATAGCCTAACTTCGGAAGAATAAGTAACTCTTGAAACTACCCTGGGTTTAATGATGGATCGCGTTCGAAAACTTCAGGTTTATGTAACAATAGTGGGTGTTTACCGGGAAACAAAACCTTGTAAGTTACAGGTACATACTTTAGGGGTGCTTTACACGGATTCAGCTTGGCACCCCGTTATGGGACTACCCTAGGTGCCTTAAATGAGAGGAATAGTGCTATGCATACTCGTATGTGGCTGAGTGAAACGAAATCTGTGACTTTATTGTTTTCGTTGTAAACAAGTTATTTTTTATATGAGTAGGCTTGCGATGTTTCTAGAGCTGCTCAAAAAAAGTTCCTAGTTCCTAGTTCCTGTATTACAAATAGTTTGGGGCGAGGTGGCGTTGTGTGTAATATAGTCTAGTAATACAATATTATATTTTACTGTTTTAATGAAGTTCTCGTCTCTCTTACTTTATTCAATACAGGTTCTTGACACACCTCCGTCCAGCTGAATTTTTCTTCCCTGTGCCTTACCACACAAAGATTACAGATATGATACATTATTTCACGTAGTTAACGCCAATTATGGCTTTGTAAAAACAGACAGACAACTAAGTATGAATAATATACCGCCTTAACTGATTTATATTTTGTGAATTAACAATCATTTAGTATTGATGAAACTTTTGGCAACATTGTGTTGAATTGCAAACTTGGTTAATGTAAGCTGAACTATGTCGGTCGTTGGTTTGATTACAGCCTTCACTTTTGTCGCATAGACATGAGCCTCTATGGCAAGTAAACTTTTACGTCAACCGTAGCGAAAACGGGAACAACCATCGGCGAACAGTTTATTCTGGTCTGGATGGAGGTAACTAGATTCAGTTGAATGAGAATTGAAGTACATCATCATCCACCATGCTCTGAACCTGAATAGTACCTATTATTTATTATGTGTTTTACGAGGCTACTCAAAGTGAATGAAATGAGAGGGATAGCACCACTACACAAAATTGCACGTAGCTGAGTGAAAGGACCGTGAAGGAGTGAAGTCAACTTTCGACCTTATCATAACTTGACACCTGAGATGAAGGCCAAGTGCTTCCCCGTCTTACAAAAATATGTACCTAACTAAAAACAGGAATCACGTAACTTTATGGTTATTTTGGAAATGTGCGCAAGACACAACATTTTCAGATTTTTTACTAACAAATCGTTGAAACCGGGTTCGATCCCCATGGGGAGCCAACCAAACCAAGCACAATATATTGTGCTTGGTTTGGTTGGTGGCAGGATTTTGTTTAAGTCCACCTGGCTAGCTACCACTATCTCACCTAAATTCTGTCGCCATAATAACAATTCTTAAAAAAAAAATTGTGTTCCGGCATTCAGAGGTAAGATAGCCAGTTCCTTCAGTTAATTGAGGATTCCGGGTGAAGTGCGCCTCCACCTTCGGCCTTATCTCAACTTATTACCAGGTGAGATGAAGGCCAAGCGCTTCCTCGTCGTACAATAAAAAAAAAAAATAGGAAAAGCTAAAACACGACGGCAAAATTTAATACTTTATTGTTCACGAAAACACAGTCATCAAAATGAGCATATTCATGTATTTATATTTATTTAGAATCGGTGTATAGCTTTTTTTTATAGCTTATATATAAATCCATATGGTCGATAAAACATCGATAAAACATGAATAACAAAATCCTTTCTTTAAGATTCATTCCCCATCATAAAATATTAGCCTATGCCAGTGCCACAACTAATACAAAGCAAACGGCTTATTTCAGAAATCCCCTGCAATGATCCCTGCGGAGATCCAGCTCTCAATGGTGAATAAAGGGGATTTCTGGACAAAAGTTCCTCAAATCCCCTTATCCATTTGCTTACATTAGGTATATTTTGTATTCAGTTTTTTTTTTATACATGGATACACCATCATTATCCCAGTCTAAACGACCAATTGCAATACAAGCTGGTCTATGAAAAACACACTGTGAGTGTTTTACAGCCTCCAATGAGCTAAAGGTCGATTAATTATTATCAATATATTATATAATACTAACATTATGTTTTTAAGTATTTTTGATATGAGTACTAACAAATGGATCCTTGTAATCTGAATAAATAAATAAATTATCGCGATTATTGTACATAATTAATAACCAAAACGGGTCTTCATCGCGTATCTTTTTATATTCCCGACAGTTTCGACCGTGTTACATCGGCCGTGGTCACGGGTAGACTCAACTAGTGTTGATATATGTCTACCCGTGATGGATCACGTACATAGATAGACTAAACTAGTGTTGATAGGGGTCGTCTTTAAAAAAAAGAGGTGGTTCACTATTCGTCGGGATCCTTTTTTTATGTATGTTCCCCGATTACTCGAAGACGCCTTCGAGTAATCGAAGGCGTTTTCGAGTAATCGAATAAAACTTTTTTTTTTCTAGACCGATTTGGAAAATTGGTCTAGAAAAAAAAAAGTGGGAAGTATCCCAGGTGATCCCATCGTCATCAGGTCAGGATCTAATGATGGGATCCTGGAAAAATCGAGGGAACTCTTAAATTTCAAATATAGGCACACTTGAAGCAATTTGGGTGTATTCCCTCAAAAGTAAGCAAAAATGGACCTCATATAGGACTACGCGTCTGTCTGTCTGTCCGTCCATCTTTTATCAAAATAATTGGAAAAAATACGTCATCCAGGTAAACGAAATTGTATCATCTTCTTCATTGAAGTCGGTTTTCTTTTGAGCTTTTAAACGCAATTATTTGTATTACAAGGTAAAACTATTTCACTGTAGTCAATGACAGCTGCTCGACCAAATATGTTGTGTTTTATTTGCTTTGATTGCACTATAGAGACGACAGCTGGGCCAATTTTTTTTGCTGTGATTTCGAAAGGGTGCAAAAGTAAAATAATGATTATAAAATGCTGGTATGTAGGTATTTAGAGGCGCATTTTGTTAGATAGACAAAAATTTTTCTTATATAATTATGTTAGTACGCCATCGTTTTTGTAATGTTTTCTGCCAATTTGGTTAGCAGTTATAAAATGCCTTGGCATTATGCTCACCATTTGTGCAATATTTATATATAAGTTTTGTACATAAAGTATTAAATAACAAATAACGCATAGAGAACAACCAACTGCGGACACGCACACCGAAGGCTTTGTGCGTTACCAACATTTCAAGACAAAATCACGTTTCCAATTTATTTATTTGTTTATCTATTACGGTTCATGAGGTACAGGCCGCTGGCAGGTGGATGGCCAGACGGATGGATAGCAGTTTAGCAATAGTGTCCCGTTGGTCCCCTTTGGTTACCTTAATACTTAATAATAATCAGCGGTAGTATTTTAAATTCCTTTTAATAAAAACTACTAAGCTCAATAATCACGATTAACGTTTCAACTAGTTTTTGACTTGGGCAAAGATAATCTGAAGATTGCCTGAAATATTCATCAAAATCGGTCCAGCCGTTTCGGAGTGAAACATACATATACACATCGACTTTTATATGTTAGAAGATGGCAGTATGTTAGTAGGTGCTGGTGGCCACGGCATCAGCATTCGCAGCTGCCAACTGCCTGTATCTACTGGAAGAGATATGATCTAAAGTGCGCTACAGACGGTTCGTGCTTGGCAATTCCTAGATTACTGCATTAATTGAGTGTTCGCTGCCAAATAGGGCCATCGAGGCAGTTTATTTATCTGTATGTACCAAAAGGCAAGTGTGCACTTTTTACAAGTACCTATTAAATGGGATTTTAAGGGTTTCATATCTAAATGGTGTTAAAGGGGATCTATTACTAAACTTCCAATGATCGTCCGTCCATCTGTCTATCTGTCACTGGGCTGTATCTCATGATCCGTTATTATAGAGACAGTTTTTAGACAGATTTTCAGAATCTGTATTTCGGCGAAATGCAATAAAACAGCATGTTGTGATAGGTGTATTGTTTTCAATAAATAAATAAATAAAACCGTCGCGGTGTCGCACTTGGCCGGTTTATCCAAACCTCTACTATGAGGTTTGGATTTGTATACTAACACGCCGGATGTTAAGCAATGACCTACGATAGAGCACGCTTGCCTAGAAGGAATATGCCTGTTCACTCTTGACTTGAAGACCTCCATGTTACATGTCTACCCCCTGCGTGAACCTCCATTCACGCGAGCCCTCCGTGTCAACAACCTCGGTAAATCTGTTGATATGGATATATTTTACACTTGTTTTGCTAAATTGACGGATGCTGCTACACAGTTGTTATGTACTCGTTCAAATGTTTCTTATTTCTTGTGTTTTTATTTTATTTCGAGTTATTATTCCGATTTTTGGTTATTAATGTAAAGGCAATGTAAATGTATTAAATAAATAAATGTGACAATCGGTAACAATCAATTTCCATACCAAGATTCACTTTTTACGAACGACTAAGTCCTTAATCAGAAATTCGATGGATGGAGGAGGCTCAAATTCGCTATTTATGGCGGCCTATGTTCAGCAGTAGACTTTTCTGGACCAAAATAAATTATGATTATGATGAAAAAAAAATATCATAAAAAAAGTCGAGTCAAAAGCCCGCCTTGAAACACCTCCGACCACCATGAACGCCTGTTATAAAATTCTAATCACATCCAGCAGATCCAATCTAGAGTAAAGCCAGCTCATTGGGCCGGTAATATATAGCCACCGTTCGAAATGCACCTGCTTTACTACCGTATTTTCCCGGGCTTTGCTCGAAGAATGGGTGTGTACAAAGCTTTACGTAACACGTAATCCCACTACTGGGACACTGGGACCGGCTCGACTTGGCTTATCGGAGATACAACTTGAGAGCTAACTTACCGTAGTAAGAAAAAGTTGGGTAGCTATTTTCTTTTGTATTGTGTATAAAGGTGTGCTGAAGATTCAAGATTCAATCGATGTGTTGCGAATACTATAGTCTCAGTCTGCATCCAGGCGCGCAAATCTTATAAAACATTCTGACAATTGAAAGAAAATCAACCAGATTACCTAAGGACCGTTACAAACGGTCTATAGGTAACTCAACTGTTCCAGACCAGTACCAGACGGAAGTGTGCCCAAGACACTGGCTGCATTGCCACGCTGTTCCAGATGAGGATCTCGAATCAGCCGTTGAAAGTCCATACTAAATTTTGAAATATCGAGGGAGACCTAGTCACCCTAATTTGTTTTCAAGTATTGTTTTTTTTTTAATAAGGATGTACCTAATTCCCGACTTAACCCTTTTGCCTTTTTCTTCGCGGTTTCCAATTAAATAAATTCAAAAGTAAAAAAATAAAACATGTATTTTACGGGATAGCAATTCGGGATAACAAGCTCAAACCTATTTCTGTCCCAAAAAAGGCAGGTAAATAAGGAAACAAATTATTGTGAAAGTGAAACCTTTTTATTTTCGCTTGTTGAATTCACCCAGTTTTACTTGCTGATTCGTTGATTTTTCAGCTTTTTGCTGGTCTAAATAAGAGCTAGCCATCGATCGGATCATGCGTAGCATTGCCAAACGCAACCCCCTAAGTATATTTTTTAATACCCTTTAACCTCAACCTTAAAAGCCTCAAATTTAACTAACTAAGCTAAACGTGTAGACACACTAAAAGGCATTCTGAATTTGTGGTCACACTTCTATCACTAAATAGCTCTGAAACATTACCCTGCGTCTATGCATATCATTGTACTATTCTGGTCGATGTTAATACTGTAAATTGTACCACCAATTTGGGTTTCTTTTTAATATACCTGGATACTCATTTCTTAATTGTTGTTGTATGTACTATATTATGGTATAATAATTTATATAAGTAGGTCTAATCATATATATTATTGTTTTTTAGTAAAATTGATAAGTTTAATATTATTCCCTAATTTGTGCGCTACCTGTAACACTTTTAATGTCTGTTTTCCCCCACTAAGATTGCCTGGAAGATATTACTTTTAGCGATAAAACTGCCTATTGTACTCATACACCATGTAACTAACTTTATGTTGTATTTTGTGTACATTAAAGCGGTCCCGGGAAAAATGCTTTGTTTATCAGTGGGCTTATATGATCCGAAATGATAGTGATGAACTTAGAACCTTGTCGCAATACTAGTGTACAATAGTGTAACTGCGCGGGGTTAGATAGTATTCATATATTATAATCGTTTAGGTATAATTAACCATTTTACGTACAAACATTTGCGTGATGTATTGTATGTTCATTATTTGCTCTGTATTCATCACACACAATATTTGTGGTCCCATTTTACAAGCTATACTTAAATAGCAATTTCTTATATAATTTAATTTTAACCGCCTTTGTAGTAGTAGAATAAAAAAAATAAAAAGAAGTGGTTCAAAACCACCGATTTCATATCCAGAAGTCCAGGGTCCGATTTCCAGGGGGCGTACAATATTGACCTTGATTTTTACATCTTACCTAATTCTGTCGCCGTGACAACAATTCTAAAATTGTTGTGCTCCGGCATTTAGAGGTAAGAAAGCCAACTCCTCAGTTTGATCCGGGTGAAGTGCGTCTCCACTTTCGACTTTTAACCAGGTAAAATTAATGAGCGCTTTCCCACCGTACAAGAAAAAACAATCTGTGTAATTGACCTTAAAAAAGGAAATCCTTAAAGACCTTAAATTTTATTGACTGACTGAGCGAACGAGATCGAGTAAATCCGGCACTGTTTGTATGTATATGGCAATGCTTCTGACGAAATGTCCGCAATAGTACGTCTTGGTACGTATGACTGTGACCATTTTGTTAGAGTTTACCGACCGGGAAGAAGAATATTTATAATTTACAAGTTCACAGTGTCGATAGTAGTACGTATAGTGTAAAGTTTATTGTGAAATATTTTATGGATGAGTTGTGTGTAAAGAACTTTGACTGTACATTTTCTTACTGTAAGATTGCACGTTTCTATTTTAAAAGGTAAGAAAAGAAAGATAATGCCCTAGCCACACAGATAATCACGCGGCAAGGGATCATCCTTAAAAACGTCTACTTTTCCTGATTAAGGGCAAAATAAACCTATAAGAAAACGGAAATGTTGTTTTTACATGAATACGGATCAAACAAGCAGCTCACCTGATGTAAAGTAGAACTCTTGCTTATAACAAAGCCTTACTGTGTGGGTCATATCCATTCAAATGCATTCAGCCTGCCAACTTGTGGCATAAATGTTTTAAGCCCTGTGTGCCCGTAATTTTACCGGCAACCCTTCAAACCGAAACACAGCAATGCTGCTTTGCTGTCGAAATATGTGTGGTGGTGGTGATTAGAGTGAATATCACCATTGCACCCCATCGTTTTGTTAGGTCCAACATTAATCTAAATCTACATGAGTTGGTTGTTTTAGTCATAGTGTGCATTTATTAATATTATTTTTAGACTTAATAAATGACATAATAAATGAATGAATGAATGTATAAATCAACAAATTAGTGAACGGGTGATTTTTTCCTGTAATAATAAATTTTAATGACGTTCCTTCCTTTATTTTGTTCAGTATGTTTTTAATTATGAATTGGTACCTGCTTATGAACTGTAAAAATACCTTTGATTTGATGAAGTTGAACACCCAAAAGAAATTAAAAGGAAAGCCCGTGTTTTAATTCACTGTAAACAGTACCCATAAGACGTTTTTGGTTTGCGTCTTAACTGCACTTGTTGGGTATCGCTAAATGAGATCAGCCGTATTTAGAGTTACGGCGATCCTGATAACGAAATATACCTACATTTTACTTGATGCTCCGCCAAAGTGCCCAGCGTTGAACGTGTGCTTCAACAGAACCTTCACAGAGGGTTCTGTCATAACCTCCACGGTTTGTAGGCGGTTTGTAGATTTCATTTTTAAAATACTACCTATATCTATGCAGAAAATGTTGCCGACAATTTTCTGGTTTTTAAACTTCCTAGTTAGAAGGCATTGACGATACAGCTACCTATTATTGATTAGGGGTGCACTATATATGGGGTGTATAGGATTCTGGGAAATTCCCACTGGATGATGGGAACGATGTCCCGTGCGTTGGCATAAGTAGTCCTATCCTACTAACAATTATTATTGTCAATGCGAAAGTAGGTTTGGATGTATGAAGTAATCAACCAGACTTGAACTATCCTCTCCAACATACGGTTGTTTGGAAGAGATCACTTTGTAGCGATAAAACTACCTATTGTACTGTTATCTTTATGTTTCAAATTGTCCTTAATGTTTTGGTGTCAATTTTTTTTTTTTATTGACAGAATTTTTATTTCATTTGTCACTCTTGCCCGCCAAAACGACTGAACGGCTATCCGTTCAAAATTTCAAATTTTTTTGCACAGATATAAACTAAGAGTAATTTTATGCTCCTTTATATTAGGTGGGATGCGGGCGGAGCCACGAATAAAAGCTAGTATCTAATAAATTTCGCTTACACCCAAAGTCACTCACCTATTCCATTAGGCTATCTTCATCTACAAGGTACGATTTTTAATTAAGCATTAATTAAGTTCCGCTAAAAGGGTTCGCTTGGAAGAGCTGTTTACCTTAAGCCATTGCTACATTTTTATATACACCTTAAACCTTATTATTATTTGGTACCTACGTAGCCTATGTTATTTCCCATGTAAAATACACCATTTCCGTGATAAATTTTATTGACATTCGCTCAGTCGAGATAAGTTTGAATAACAACAACGAAACGCACAAACAAATCAATCATAAAATCGAACGTTTTTTACAGTTCCTAAGAAGGTACCATAGAATTTATAATGGAACACACACTGAATAATATAAAGGAAGGAACGTCATTACAAAAATATTTATTACAGAAAAAAATCATATATCAAGTGTTGATTTTTACATTCATTAATTTATTTATTTTATAATTTGTCCATTCAATAATTAATATAATAAATGCACACGAATGACTAAAATAACTACGAATTAGATTAATGTACCTAAAAACAATGGGGTGCAATGGTGATATTCACTCGAATTACCACGCTTGGCAAGCGGGTTTGTGATGGAAGCTACTACGTGGAAGCGCTTGGCCTTCATCTCACCTGATTTTTTCAAGTTATGATAAGGCCGAAGGTGGAAGCGCAGTTCACCCAGAGTCCTCAATAATCTGAGGAACTGGCTATCTTACGTCTAAATGCCAGAATACAACAATTTTAGAATTGTTGTTTTGGCGACAGAATTAGAACGGTGGGTAGCTATCGAGGCGGACTGAAACAAAGTCCTACCACCAACCAAACCAAGCACAATACTGTACTCCCCCGGGACTTCTGGATCTGACACCAGCAGGCGAACCACTAGACCACGGAGGCGATTAAATTACAACTATCTACCTATTACGGTTCATAAAGTACAGACGAACATATGCGGAGACTTCGTATAGGGATCCCAATGGCACAATTTGGCTACAAAGCGTATAAACCACTAACCAAATTTAATCTTGATTCCATTTGAAAAAGCCTCATAGCTCAGTTGGAGTAGCTCTGTCTTCTGCGCTGTAGGCTGTGGGTTCGATTCCCACCCGGGACAAAAAATTGTGTGATGATTATAGATGTTTGTTCTGTGTTTGGGTGTTGTATCATATAAGTAGTACGTATGTATTCACAAAAAGTATTTAAGTATTCCATCCGTAATCTAGTTCCCATAATACAAGCTATGCTTAGTTTGGGGCTAGATGGCGCCGTGTAAAATTAATGTCCTGTATGTCCTATTTAGTATTTATTTCTAGTGCATGACACGCCGAACCTACATTTTTACGTAGGTACCTTATGTGCTCTACTTTGAGCGTAGATCAAAGTTCATACCGTGAGATAAGTCACACATTTTTAAATCATAAAACATGCTGCATATAAAGGTAAAAACCTTTTTATGCTGCTCGTAAAGATTTTAACTTGACTTACCGCGATTTTGCACAGTCTGCCAGTCATTCATTCTTTTATGGGTTAGAGGTGATATGATCTCAAAATTACCCTCAGAATCGTTCAGTTTCTCTTGCATGATATTGGTTGGCTATTAATTTGTATAACACGCTAGGAACTTTGGACCCTTTTTAAGCTCTGCGCGCACGGAGGATTATGAATTTTGGCATGGTGTTTTTTTTGTATACTACTAGGAGACGGGACAAGCCAGTAGCGCACCTGGTGTTAAGTGTACTCTTGCCTATGACAAAGCTTTACTGCATAGGTCACATCCACAAAGAACATAGCCTACACGGCACTGCATTGCGCCCGTAGACTAGAGGCATAAAGGTGTTAAGCCTCACGTACCCGTAATTTCACCGGCAACCATACCCTTCAAACCGAAACACAGCAATACTGCTTGGCGGCTGAAATAAGTATGGTGGTTGTAATTCTCCGGACGAGCCCTTTCACTAGGGTCTTCTACTACTCTTAAAATTAATGTATAGAGAGGCGAAGAGCATCGAACCCACAGCCTACCGCGTAGAAGGCATAGTTGCATACAATAAACATGTTGTTGTGCTTGGCAATTCGGCACCAACTTCAAATTATATGAACTTACCCTAAGAGTTATTTGTAAGTTTTTAGTGGTGAAGTCGGTTCCATTTTTTTCCAAAAAGAGTTTATTATAATCTAAGTAAAAAAAAATTTTTACATCAAAGCGCATCCTCTTCGTACAATAAAAAAAAAGTAAGTCATATATACCATAAGATCTTACCTACATTATGCAAGACGATAAGACCGCCCTTTGTACTGTTTTATACTATTTTGGTGTTTAATAAAGGATTTTCATTTCATATCTGTTTGCGTTTTGTTTTGTTACCTCTTCACGGCTAAACGGCTAAACAGATTTAATGAAAATTGGCGTTGATATAGTGTATGTCACGGGAAAGGACATAGATACCTGTTTTCTATCCAGGTACCATGCGTGGCAGAAGCTATTCAAATTATAAATTGTAGATAACGGAACTCTGGGATCTAATTTTCTACGAGCTAACCGAACTACCTTTGTATGACCGAGACGAGCTTAAAGTATTGCAACGTCAAATCAGGTTAAGAATATTTAATCGGAAGTCTGCGAAAACATCGATAAGAGAAATCTATAGTGGTGTACTGCGCAGGCATGCAGCCTACGGGCTAAACTTAATATTACCAACTGAAATTGCATTAGACATGTCCTCCGCATTACGTATTCAAAGATGTTGTGTACCGTGCTAGTGATGAGGCTCTGTCGATGGCTTGAGTGCGTTATCGACAAAAGTCTCACGTTTTAATTATTTCAATTTCAATTTCTTGCGTATTATTTTAAGTGAAGTCCACCTGTCTGTAGTGTTAATCTCAAAACGGTTTAAACTGATAATAAATGTGATATAAATAATGTTTACATCATCAATCAGTAGGTTCCAACATGATTTAATAGATAAGTTTGAGAAAAGCTTATCTAAAATTATTCGTCATCAAATTTGAGAGAACTAATTAGAGTAGTCTCGTATAAAGCCGGACCAAATGCAAATGCAAGTGCAAATGGCACTAAAAAATGTAAAGGACTCGCAAAAATGGTGTACCTCTCTTCCTCTCAGACTTGTTATTGAGATTGTTACAGAGATGTTATTCCGAACTATGAAAAAATATATTATATACCAAAATTGGAATAATAACTTCCATTTGTTATTTCAGAATACGTCATACCAAAGATTTCAAGAGCTAAAAAAAAAGTCGCATTCAAGTGTTTCACTCTTCTCCCTTCTGGAGTTGGGTAAAAATACAGAAGCCCTTTGATGTCAAATACCTTTACTTGGTAAGGAAATAGGTATGGGTTATTCCGAAAAGTTTTGAGTACAAAAAGTATAAAAATAAAGTCGTAGATATTATATATATATTGTATATTATGTAGATATATAATCAACATCTAAGGAACTCAGTGTGTCCCAACCCTACTAAGTAGGTTGTACTCTCTCCGTATATCTGTTAATGTGAAAACGAGTACAATAGAAGCACTTGCCAAACTACAAGAGCTTAAGCACTTTGTTAAGTGAAATTACAGTCCTTAGAAAATATTGGAGAGAATCTACTCCGAGTTTTCCCATTAGATCCTTTAGGAAATCGTTTTATTCTCCCTTGTAGACAAAAAAACTATCGAATAAGGACGTTTTTTTTTTATTTTACGACGGGTAAGCACTTGGCCATCTCACCTGGTAACACAAGTTGAGATAAGGCCGAAGGTGGAGGCGCACTTCACCCGGAATCCTCAACAAACTGAGGAACTGGCCTCTTTACCTCTAAATGCCGTAACACAACAATTTTAGAATTGTTATTATGGCGACAGAATTAGGTAAGATGGTGGTAGCTAGTCAGGCGGACTTAACTAAAGTCCTTCCACCAACCAAACCAAGCACAATATAAAGTACTTCCCATGGGGATCGAACCCGGGACCTCTGGATCTGAAATCGGTGGGTTGAACCACTAGACCACAGAGGCGTAGATACGGGAAGATATTAAGTGTCACGACATTATTATATACTAATGTCGTGACATCGTTGATATCAACAACCTCCAAAGCTGGAGGTTCTCACTATAATCACCACGGTATGGCGGCACATTGGTGAAAGCAATAAAACACAGAAACTGCTGCCCGTCTTCCGGTGAGATTATTAGACGATATCTGCGTGCTCGATCGAGGGTCGATTCCCGCCACGGCAACCGTCACAACCGTCAGGACACTAACGTTCCATCAAAGTTCAAAAATATCATCTATTGACATAAATATTCTCCAAAACTAGTATATTTTTCCAATATCGACGCTTGGCAGGCGGGGAGATCGCGGTATTACGGTCCGCTCACATTAGTGTAAGCTACGAACGTAGTTCCTTTATTTTTTATATACCCAATTTTAATTCTGTGGCTGTTTTAATACATATATACTTGAAACAGAAAACGATTCTGGTACCCTTTCAGGTCCGAAACCGCCTCATACGCCTTAGACGAGAACCGTGAGAAAAAGGGGTTGGTGCTGCGTTTATTATTAGCAGCTAAACACGGCAACGTATCAACTCGCCATGATGTAATATCGTGTGTTAGTACGATATCGTATTATGCATTAAATTGAATAACGTTTTATGATTCGATATCGTATCGTTAAAATACCATTATTTTATCTTCCATGAAAGTGAAATTCGCTTTAACAAAAACCACAATATTTTCCCTCAATCTCCTCTCCAACGATATTCATGTTTTTTTATTTTTCAACGAAGCATAATTAAAATTCATCGCAGGAAAGTAAACACCTATTGAAATGAAAACGCACATAGGTACTCTGAGCTTAAACCAATTAAAAGTAGTTAAAAATAATAGAAAACTCCCGACGGTGGAAAACAGGCTATTTTCACATAATTTTAGGTGCATGTTTAGATAGGAACTTACGCTTTTTATTAACAAATACCCAGAATTTGTCCACACAGCGCCAACTAAGTAATGCTACTAATATGGGAACTAGATACCGGATAGAATACTTACCTACTCGTATATTTTTTTTTGTAAATATAATACTTATATACAAGTATTCACATGATATTATAATCAATAGTTTCCGCAGCGTTCGCGTAGTAAGAAATTTTCGGTAATTTTCATTCACCTTGGGTCACATCTAGTCACTCTAACTAGAAATTTTGCATCTTCATCGCTTTGGAAGTAATTTTTTAGATGTGCTGATAAACTAAAAGCTTAGAATCTATGTTATTTTGACATATAGTTTGGTTTATTTAAAGTATGGGAATGTCATGACTAATATTGTTTTATTACAAAGGGAAAACACACAGAAATATATTGTCAATCTTTTTAAGAATAATCTTTTTAAGGGTTTTGTAAAGCCTTATTGAGGTTATAGTTTTTTAAATTTTCAACTACTTGCTGTCGCTTTTCGAATTCATTGCCTAATAACCCAATAACCCGCTATTACTATATAAAAAAAAATGACTCGTATCCTCACAAACCTTGCAACGAACTATTTAACCCTTAAAAATGCCGAGAAAAATACCAAAGAAAAATAAATTACGTAACCTCCTTGCACTTAAAGAGGTATATTAGGGTACATTTACACTGGTCTTTATCGAGCAAGTCATTTGGGAGGGCCGTTACGTTTTACGAGAAACCGAATAGGTCGTCACTCAAGACCGTATTCTGTAGCCATACCTGAGTGGATGGTATGCGGGATGACTGCTTCAAACTTGCAGGTGAGTGACGTATAGTCACAAACTACAAACTCCAATATTCATTTTACAAATGTTTTGGAACTTTTACTTCTTGTTTTTAACATCTGCAAACAAAAACGACTAAAAAAATATGTGGTTCACACACCCAATATTCAAATATTATATTATAAAATAGAGATATTTATAAATGAGAACTTAGCAAACCATTATTGGCACAAATTCGTGTATTCAGAAAAAGTTTGTAACTAAATCGCTCGAACAAAATGATTAATTTAATAATATAATGATAATAATAATCTCTTCCTCTTATTTATTCCCAGTGAGATTGGTGAAATTAATTTGATAACATACTTCATCAAAAAGTCGTCAAAAATTGTTTCACGTTGAGACCTTATTTTAGTTAAGTTTTTTCGTACCTACAACACCGTACTTACATCTAAAAAAAATGGTATCTACGTTGCTAATACTTCTCTGTGCATCCAACGGTTGCCTGAAAGAGATCGTAAGCGTGAGAGTGGCCATTTGTTATACTAGTGTCGCGTTTACTATTAAGTTTCTTAGATCTGTATTCTTAACATCTTATAAAAGTAGTGAAAAATTAAAAAAATCTTTCTTTCTATCTATCGGTATAGATGGCTTTGGCATATGTTTATACATCTGTGTATAATTGAATAGTTTCCTTTTGTGATTTACCACAAAATCTGAACATGCCGTCCCTCTTCAAGATCGCATGGTGTGGCCACATTACATCGTCACTCAAGACGGGTATTCAAAAGCTTATTTTGGTCCCGACATACGATTCGAATGGTATTCAAGGCTCGGAAATAGTGGCCTGTGGATGTAATCCGACTTATCGCAAGGAAATATTTCCTCTTTAACATAAACGAACGAGTGCTATTCAGAATAACTGAAAAGTGGGTTCCTATTAATAATAAAAGTACCCTTATTAATATATACCCAATAAACCACAAAATTCTACGCACCGAACATCCTGTACGTGTGTATGTGTATCATATGAAACCTATAAAATGAAAATATACAAGGTATAAAATGGTATAAAAATATAAAGGTATAAAATGAAACCTATTTCTGATGCTAAGTTTCGGTTTGAAGTTAGGCCGGTGAAATTAGAGCCAACTTTACGTTTGCCTCAAGGTAACTGGCGCAAAGCTTTCTTTGGTTTAAGTGTTGCTGAGCCGACCCATCTTAAGTAAACAAAAAGGCCTTATTAGGTAGCTTGCCTGGGCAAGAAGTCTATGTCACTTTGTAAGGACACTGTGCAATTTTGAAGTGTTTCAGTTTAAGAAGTCCAGAGTAATTGGCAACAATAACAAAATGATTGGGCAAACGTATGAATAAAAATATTCTAAGTACTGTTTTTTTTTAATATAAGTTCAAATTAGTAGTCAGCAACTCTACAACAAAATATGATCCTAACTCAAATCAAAATCAAAAGACAATAAAAGTCAAATTGTGTAAGTAAATTTAAAACTAAGTAAGCACTTAATAACTAAGTGAATAATACGTCAGATTAAGTCTTCTTCTTCTTGTTGGTTGGCAATAACATCCAGAATGGTGCGCTCTAAATAATTCCAATTTTACAAAACCCGAACGGATCAACTGCACACATTTACGAATGGAAGACGACAGTAACTTGCCTGCTCGCATAAAACTTGAATGTTGGTGACAGCCTGTTTGATATTGTTCCCGGGTGTCGCTATGGCACATTGTGATATGAGTTGTAAGTTACGAAGTATTCCCAAAAATAGCACAAATTTTCATAGCATTAATCTAACCTAGAAAGAACCTAACCTTTTCCCACTAAGAGCACCTATAGAGAAGAGGCTCAATAGTACGATTCTTGTTAATTGATCACCAAAAAATTAAGTCGCCTGGGGTTCTTGCTATTCTCCTCGTGTGATAGCCGCAATTCGAAAATGATTCTAAAAAAAAACTTAATGAATAAAGGTATTTTGACTTTGACTTTGATTATGGAAAGTCCTTCCAATTTTAGACTGGCGCTAACCAGCATAACATTTAAACGCCTAAATTATTTACGCCACAATCTACCTCAGGATAATTGCTAATAATATTTTGGTAGGCGCTTAGTGGCTTATGGACAACTCGCTTCGGAACATGCATCATTAAGTTTTATGTCGAAACTATAATTCATTTAATAATTAGATATATTCAAGACGCATTATTCTTAGAATATGAGTAAGTATTAGCAGCTTAGGAACTCGATACAATTAAAATATAATATTGATAGAGCGTTCATTGATATCTTAGATTGAAAATACTTTATTGCACACCTTGAAAATAAAACAGGAAAAATACAATGGGCGGTCTCATCGTTTAGAAGCGATTTCTTCCAGACAATTTTGGGCGGAAAGGACGTACGATTCTTGAGCAAGGCACCAACTTTATAATGGTTTTGAAATTATATATATGTTACCTATTATTAATAGATTCTGTTCCTCTGTCCTACATCATCAGCCGCTTACTTTACTCGAATGCAAGTTGTATGGGCGAGCAATGTAAACGCGATCTTGCAACGATTCGTTTCCTAATAGCAAAGTGCCACCTAGCGGCAGATAGCACTAACATACGGGTACTTAGCGCTGAGAGCATCTGCATACAAACGGGACTCAGCTTAGCTACATTTAACTGTTCTGTTTCTTTTGAACTTTTGTGATTGTCCATTGGCACGTTTTAGGTATAGCGAACGAACTAATAAAAGTGTCGGTCACTCTAAATATAATATGGGGTTCCTTCCATGGGGTGGGTATCATAAAAGGCGTTGATTTCACCCAGGAGATGGGTAGCGACATCAACTGTTTCTTCAGTTAACATCAATTATTGCGATCACCAACTCGCCCGCGTTGGAATGACTGAATGTTCTCCGGGTTAAGTACGGATTAATGAATTAATTAGGTAATTAAGTAATAGGACAGGTTTTGGTAACTCGTAGCTTCTCAAATCGTGTAGGTATTTGAAATTAAAAAAAAAAGGAAATTCACTACTACATACATACAGATAAAAACCGCCTTTAATATGGTCTAGGGGTTCGCCTGCCGCTATCAGATCCACAGGTCCCCGTTTCGATCCTCAGGGAAGTACAATATTGTGCTTGGTTTGTTATGGGGACTTGTTCAAGTCCGTCTAAGCTACCACCATCTTACCTATGAGTAAAACACGTTATCTGTCGCCATAATAACAATTCAAAATTGTTGTGTTCCGGCATTCAGAGGTAAGATAGCCGGTTCCTCAGTCTTTTGAGAATTCCGGGTGAAGTCCGCCTCCACCTTCGGCCTTAACTCAACTTGTAACCAGATGAGAAGAAGGCCAAGCACTTCGCCGTCGTAAAAAAAAACGCAAGCGGGTTGATGGTCGCAGTAATTGGTGTTACTTTATAAGATGCCACTGCCCATCTCCTGGTGAAATTTTATCGGGTACAAAAACTTATTATTTTGGATCGTTCAGGTTATAGCGTATAATCCGCAGCCTCTATATTCCGGGCCACCTTGTAAGGCTTACGGCCTCTGTCACGTGAATTTTAAATATTTTCAGAGCTGCAACACGCCGATAAAATGCAACAACAACAATTTTGTGAAGCTACAATATTTCAGAAAGGCTCTATACCAGAATTCTAATTTTGTATGTCTATAGCAAGCTTTGCCGTGGCGACTACAGCAAAAAATATGAGCAACTCCATGGTCTCCATGTCGTAGGGTTACTGGGCCATTGGAGTTGGACTACCGACATGATGATATCACTGGTGATAGAACCCAAATGTAATGGCGGACTGATAGGTGGCGAAATGTCAATGTCAAAATCAGTGCTGAATGTCTCATTGTCGTGTGTCAAATTCTAAGAAATTTGACTTGACTGTCACTGTGGGCTACGTTTGCCCCCCGGTGTCAGATCCAGAGGTCCCAGGTTCAATCCCAAGGAGAGTGCAATATTGTGCTTGCTGTGGTTGGTGGTAGGACATTGGTCCAACAGGCCTACCACTATTTTACCTATGTCTGTTGCCATAGCAAAATTCTAAATGGTTGCGTTATTGTTTTCCAGCATTAAGAGGTAAGGTCAGTTCCTCAGTCTGTTGAGGATTCCGGGTGAAGTGCACTTTCACCTAAGAGGTGAAACCTTATCATAACTTGAAACCAGGTGTAATGAAAGCCAAGCGCATCCCTGTCATACGTTAAAAAAGTGACATTATTAATATAAGTATTAGCTTAGTCTTAGCTGATTGCGCTACCAACCTTGGGCAAATAACGACTTGCCCGTGCTTAGATGGAGTCAGCTACTAAACCTATAAAACTAGCTATACAGGAATAGTTCTCGCCTAACAACGCTAATAAAAGGTAAGTACTGTAAAATTTCTGCAAGAACAATAACCGATTGCGGCAATTGGGCTAGATAGCAGGTTCGTGCTCCACTGACTTTAAATCCTAGACACGACCATAGATAAATAAGCAGAGAGATTGCGGGACCTCCTTCGTAAAATGTAACCGCTTCTAAAATTACAAAACGTTCAACTTTAAAACCAATTAGGATTTTTTTTGTTGATTAATATCCAATGCAACTTGATCTAAATTATAAAGCTTTCTGCTCCGCAAGGAAAATATTTTACGTGTTTCCTATTCTACAAAGTCTATAGTAATTTTTTGCTTCACTTCACTTGCTATTTTTTAAACCATGATTTAGCTCTTGAGCTGGGCCAGAGTAAGGATGAGGTCTCCATTGGAGCGAGCTTTACCAGAAAACACTGATTCTCCCATACATATACGGAACACAGGAAGCTGTTAGTCACTGGACTCCAGCAGGACGACTGGTAGGGTCCTACCACCAGTGAAAATCAATGTTCTGTCACATTTATTTTGAGCCTCATAGCTCAGTTGGTAGTAACTCTGCCTTCTGCACTGTAGGTTGTAGGTTTTTTTTAATGGTTTTAGTAAAGCGTTTAACCACCAGCTTATGTAAGTAAAGATGTGGCCTAAAAAGCACGCTTGCCTAAAAGGAATCTATTTACTCTGGACTTGAAGACTCCAAGTTTGGTTCGAAAAATAGTTCGATTCCCACCCAGGACAAACATAATAATATGTGTGATGAATATAGATGTTTTTTCATGGTTTGGGCGTTGTATCATATAGTACGTATGTATTTACAAACAAAAAGTGTTTAAGTGTTCTATCCATAATTCAGTTCCCATATTAGAAGCTATGCTTAGGTTAAGGCTAGATGGCGCTGTGTGAAATAAACGTCCTGTAATATTTATTTATTCAGAATATGTCGGCTCTTGACCTTGAAACTTACACAGACAAGAATAAGATCTACGATGGAGCGAGCCCACCCAGAGTGCCTTTTCACTCTCTTCTTAAATACATTAGAGTCGTAACACAGTGGAAATACAGACCCTGGGAGCCTATTCCAAGTTCTTGCAGTACCTATAATAAAATATTCTTGAAAGAGCTTCTTTCTTATACGTGATATATCAAACAAGGGGATGATGATTATTAAATTCTATGGAACTGTAATAACAGTGTAATAACAGCACGCACAATACAATGTAATAACATTGTATTGTGCGTGCTGTATGTATTGTAACTATAGCCAATATACAAATAATGGCATACAGACCTACCTATTTGCTAGATAGCTTCAAGCTAGCAGGTTCGTGTACCATTGCCTTTAAATCCTAGACAACTAGGCATTCAACTGTCGCACAGGAAATTGAAATCTGCCATTCTATTTACTGTACAATGCAATTGGCTCGCCGGCTTTTATGACCGTGTGTCACGGGTAACAAATTGTTCTAACCCGCATTTATTGGCAGAATATCTTGTTTTCCATTACCTTTATTTTCGACCGTACTTGTACACGATAAAGTCCGTTTTAGCATGCAAACGGTTTGAGATTAAATCTGTATTTACCTTCAATTCAACCTGTCCGGGAAGAAATGGGAATGGTTGTCGTTTTGTTATTTGTATTTCCAGTTTTAACTCGACATTTTGCTTTTGATCAATGATTTGAAATAAGGAGGAGCAATTTGATACAATTTGGTTATTAAGAGACAGTGGACTTTGTTCGCATTTATAAAAAAATACAAACTTAATAAATATACAGCCCAATTAAATCCAATGTTGGACGAGGCTCATCCAACACACACAACAACTCTGCTGATCGCAGCAAAAAATGTTTAATAATAACAAAAAAACTGTAAAGACCGAAATTTTACGTTTAGATTTTCTAATTCTGACAAATAAAAATCGAATTGCAAAAAATCTGTTAATACTTGATATAATATGTAGTTGTTGCGTTGAAACTAAGCATCAATTCTTTGAGCGATATACAATGGGCGGCCTTATAGATAAAAGCGATTTCTTCCAGGCAACATTGGAAGAAAAATGAGAAAGTAAATAAATTTATGGTGGGGCACAAATAAGAGAAAAGCATGTTTTTTTTATTGTACGACGGGGAAGCGCTTGGCCATAAACTCACCTTTTTTTTACTTTACGACGGTTTTGTACTTGGCCTTCATCTCACCTGATTTTCAAGATATGATAAGGCTGTGTGGTGGAAGAGCACTTCACGCGGAATCGTAAACAAACTGAGGAATTGGCTATCATACCTCTAAAATGCCAAAACACAACAATATAAGTATTGTTGTTATGGCGACAGACTGTGGTATGATGGTTCTAGATAAACTAACCAAGCACAATATTGAACTCCCCGTGGGGATCGAGCGAGGACCTCTGGAACTGACACCGGTAGGCAAACCACTAGGCCAAAATAACATTAAATACATTTAAAACATTATGGGAACTAAAAAAACAACAAATACAGGCGAATGTGTCGGCGTATTTCCTACATCCATCAGCGGGTAGAGATGAACTTACATTTAGCATGTATCTATTGGATCACAATTCGAATTTCCTCTCAAAGATGGAATCTAATGAAAATAACCACATACCTATCCGCTAGACAGCACTTGAGTGTGTTCAACAAATATTTTTTTCATATCATAAGGCTTAGTTACATTTAAAAAGTCATAACTAAGTTTGTAAGGTCCTTCCATTTTTTTTTTGCACCCAGAAACACGTATGTTGTTACTATATTTTTCATATTTCACGCGCAGGTATCTTCCTCACTCAAGGGACGTTTAAGACCCCTACAGGGATACGCAGGGGGCGGATTTTGGTTATTAATTTATATTGCTTCAAACCATCATAATTTCGAAAAAGTCTACATGAAATTTTAATGATTATTTTTATTCAATGAATCTTTATGAGCAAAGTTTTCTCTCACAGGAAACCTAAAATGCTGTTAATATTAAAATAATTGGAAGGGTCGTGTGAGGACTCTATTTAAGTCCACCTGGCTAGCTACCACCATCTTACCTAATTCTGTCGCCATAATAACAATTATAAAAATTGTTGTGTTCCGGCATTTAGAAGTAAAATCGCCAGTTCCTCAGGTAGTCGAGGATTCCGGGTGAAGTGCGTCTCCACCTTCGGCCTTATCTCAACTTGTAATCAGGTGAGATGAAGGAAAAGTGCTCCCGTCGTACAATAAAAAAACAACAACATTCTGGAAAAAGACAATTTAGAAAAAAAAACATTTTAGGATTTAATTCACTATGAGAATTCAACTTTCAGTTCTAAAGGATCTGTTTGTAGTGGCAATCCACAATGCATTTGGAAGCTATAACTTGCCTCTCACCTGAGAGGAACAACCTCAAAATAAAGGTTTATTCAAACTGCAGGTGCTATGCAATTTTAAATTAGTGTCTAAACGTAGACTGCTTTTTTTTAATATATCCATCCTTGCTTTGGCCGTCTTGTGTGACTAAGGCTTTAGCAATATTTTCCTTACCTCAGAATAAACATAGGAAATGTTCAACAGAATTTCCCGGAAAATCGTCGTGGAGTTACAAAGTGGTTTTATCTTGTTTTCTTTATTTGTGGTCTAAGAGCCGAGCGGGGCAAACGAGCTGTGATCAGGTGCAGTGCAAAGATGATAATTGCCATCATTTACTGCCGTCAAATTAAAATACGTTGCTTAAATTATTGTCAATTAATGTTGTTTTTGTAGTGCAGGCTACAATCAATGTAAATAATCCTCATCAGAGGTCTTCTCCGAAGAGTGTACAGGGGATCTGTCTTAATTACCACGCTGAAGAAGTAGGATTGGTGATCGTTATATTATGAATGCAACGTTTTTAATAAGTTAAACTCATAAATATTGTAATCATACAGTAGGTAGGACCTACTTCTTTCATTATGATCATAAGAAGAATAATAATAATAACAAATATTACAGGTAATTTTTTTCACACAGCGCCATCTAGCCCCAAACTAAGCATAGCTTGTAATATGGGAACTAGATTACGGATATAATACCTGAATTCTTTGTAAATACATACGTACGACATGATACAACACCCAAACACAGAACAAACATCTATATTATCGAACTCACAACCTACAGCGTAGAAGGCATAGTTACTGCCAACTGAGCTATGAGGCTTGTTGACTGCTAAAACGTGTGTTAGTTAAACTTAACCGAAGAGTTCCCACCCTTTGTATAACCAACTTACTTGTTAGCCTTAAATGTACAATAGTTTTCTACTGTGCCAAAAGTATTTCGGGTAAAAAAGGGTAGGGTGATTAGATTCATCATTATCGTTATTAAAATGAAGTGAAAATACTTTATTGCATGGTCATATCTCTTAGACGCTATTTCCTCCAGATGAATTATCTTTAATTTAAATTAAAAACTTACATAGTTATATATATTTATTCAAATCTTATTTCTGCTTATTTTATTTAACTAATAACTTTGTAACGCAATCCTAATGACATGTTTCGACCGGCTCCAAGCACACCGTCTATTATCTTTGAATTCATCAGCTGACGCCGAGGTAAAAAGTGAATGTTTCAATTGATTTCCGCACGGGTATTTTCCATTGTTTTTTTCCTAACTTTGTGGAAAATTCTTTGCGAGCGAAGACAATAGAGTACCTATTATGTTGTTATTTCCCTAGTTACAAAATAAGTTTAGATCTTTTATTATGTGTATTGAATGTCATAAGAATTTATAATTACCATACTCGTCAACAACGTTAGGTGCATTGTTGATCACAGTAAATATGATGCTACAAAAATTTCCCAATTAGTTATTTTATATTATATATACTAATATTTTTTTTTTCATTATATTGAAATATACATTTATTCAATAAAAAGTACAATTAGACTAACTATGTACAAAGGAATCAGTCAGATTACCTAAGGACCGTTACAAACGGCCTATAGGTAACTCTACTGTTCCAGACCAGTACCAGACGGAAGCGTGCCCAAGACACTGGCTGCATTGCCACGCTGAATAGCTATGCTAATATATAGTATACTAATATATACTATTTTTATATAAACTATATATATTATTTTATATACTATTTTTCTTCTGTTTTTTTTTGATGTGATCCCAGAGTTATTTCTAACAACATAGACATAGTACATAAGTAATCTCAAGCTAGTTCTGGCTAGCTACTACCATTTTACCTAAGTCTGTCGCCATAAATACAATTCTAACATTGTTGTGTTCCGTTATATAGGTAAGATAGCCAGTTCCTCAGACCGTTGAGGATTTCAGTTGAAGTGCGCTTCCACCTTCGGCCTTATCATCACTTGAAACCAGACAAAATGAAGACTAAATTCCCTTGTCTAAATTTCCCTGTCGAAAAATTTTTTTTTTATCGTTTCTGATCACGATTAATAACTGTATTTTTTTCTTTCCAGTGGACTTCGTCCCGGTATCAACTATGGACGTGGAAGCAGTGGTGGGTCGCCGAGCCAGCCTGCCGTGCGACATTGAACCTGACTCCCATGAGGATAGGGTCTACATGGTGCTTTGGTTCCGTCATGCTGGAGGGAAACCCTTGTACAGGTAACTTGGTGATATCCCACTCAAAAAACGGCTACGGAGTCAAACACATTTGCCTCCACCTTTATTATGAATACTGGTAATGTATGGAACTCCTTACCTTCATCTGTTTTCCCATACAAATAAGTAGGCACAGTCTTCAAGTCCAGAGTGAATAGGTTCCTTTTAGACTTTAGACAAGCGTGCTCCATCTAAGGCTACACCTTTACTTGCTTTTCTAGTAAGTTGGTGTTCGAACAGTTGGCTATTATCAATAAAAAGTATACGTTGCCTGCGTCTGTTTCTTGAAAATTGTAGTATGGGCTCTTCATGGTGATAGTGAGAAGGTGTATTCAAACCGGCGTGTGACATCGTAGGCTACATTCGCTTCCCATCAGGTGAGATTGTCGTTAAACGTAGGTCTACTTAAATAAAAAAAACTATTGCATACGTTTGGAAAGACAATTATGAACCTACTTGATGAAAGTGAATAAATGTACCTATTTAGTTTCAAAAGGAGATGTCTCCTGAGGACATTGCAGGCTTGAATCACCATGATGATTCCGTGCTTCGTAGGGCACTTTAAGCTGCCTGTTTCGGGTACTACGGGTAGTGGGCAATAAAAAACCATGTCAGACGCCTATGGCGGCAGCTTGGAAAGTCACACTTGGCCTTCATCTCACCTGGTGTCAATGATAAGGCCGAATGTAAAGGCGCAATTCACCCGGAATCTTCAACAGACTAAGGAACTGTCAAAATGCCATTTTTTTGGCCACAGACATAGGTAAGATGGTGTTGGCTAGCCAGGCGAAATTGAAATAGCTCAACCACCAACCAAACCAATCACAAATTTGTGCTTCCTGGGGATCGAACCTGAGACACATGAGTCTGATACCACATATAAATAAAAAATAAAATAAATATTACAGGACATTATTTTTACACAGCGCCATCTTGCCCCAAACTAAGCATAGCTTGTAATATGGGAACTATATTACGGATAGATTACTTAAATACTTTTTGTAAATACATACGTACTATACGATACAACACCCAAACACAGAACAAACATCTACATTCATCACACAAATGTTTGTCCTGTGTGGGAATCGAACCCACAGCCTACAGCGCAGGAGGCAGAGCTACTACCGACTGAGCTACGAGGCTTGTGAATAAATATGAAGAAAGGAACGGTAAAAATAGCTGGGCACTGTTTGTAGGGTGTATTATTTGCTCTTAATCAGACATTTGAAGCGGAAAAGATTCACGCAATGACTCCATTACAAGATATCCCACACAATAATTATAATTCACATGTCACCCTGAGCTGGAATGGCGGAACCCCACTCGAAAGCCCGTTACGTGGAAAAGGGCAAAACGTCTTAACTCTATTTAAATAAATTCTTTAAACAACACTAAAGTTAATCGTCTGGTTCACGTTACTAGAAATTGGAGCAAATATGGCGTCGTAGAGTAACTGGAGTAAGCTATCGAGTGGAGGAGGCGTCTCAGTCATAATACAAAATCTTTTCGGTAAGATTACAAATTACTTTCACAGAACTGATTTCGTTTCATACTTATATGCCTATACACGTAAATCGCACGGAAAAGCTTTTGTAAGAAAACTTTTTTTTTTAAACTTTATTTAATTATTTATTTAACAAAATCCACAGTTCTTAAAAACAACAGGGTAAAACTTACAACAAAAGTAATAGCCAATTAGGGATTTACAATTTACAGATTTATATTTGTAAATGTATGAAAGTTAAATCACGACAGTCACTAAACAAGAACATACATCAATATAAAAATCAACAATCTAAGATATAAACAAATAACAATAAGCAGAAAAAATTATGAACAAAAATGTAACAAAGAAGAAACTTTTCGACTTTTTAGTCGCTATATAGTATAAAACCAAGTCGCTTTCCGCTGTCTGTCTGTCCCTATGTATGCTTAGATCTTTAAAACTACGCAATGGATGATGCGGTTTTTAATAGATTTGAGGTTTCTAATGTGATAATACTGTGTAATATAGTATTGCACACCTTAAAAAGGTCTACAAAAAAGTCCGCGATGGTATATGTCTTATCTCTTAGGGATAACCCACATTTACCATTTTTTACCCTTCACTTTTTACGAGATATAATGGCTTATTTATGAATCGATTTTAAGCAATACAGCATTAATCCTTATTTCATTAAGAACCTTAAATACATTTTGCATTTATAATAAATGAATTACCTTTACAGCATGTAATTTTAATTAATGTTTTCGAAGATATTACAGATTTAAATGCGGGGACTAAAATAATAATTTGTATGGCAAAACAACGTTTGCCGGATCAACTAGTTTATAAATAAAAAACTTCAGTAAAACACGAACCTTAAACTGACTGCATACAAATTAAATAAATCTAAACACTCCTACTCCTCCCGGTCTCTAATTTACGCAGAAATCGAGTGTTCGTACTCGTTCATATGTTGTTCATTCCACCCTTGCGGAATATTATTCTGAGTGAAAAATAAGTAGAATACGGCGAGACCCGCAGGACAAAGTAATACGGCGAGACCCGCAGGACAAAGTATGCAGACCCGTTGTAAGCTGTGACGTCACTTCATAACTTGAGTGTTGGGTTGTCCTGAATGAATTAATAATTGAATGAATAGTAGATTGTTACACAAGGGACTAAAAATACCCATTAAATACGAGGTTGTTATTCTGAGCTTAGCAAGGGAGCATTAAGAAACTGAGTATTAATGGGTGTTTTTGGCCCGAGTTTAACACTTTACTTTTCATTCCGGTTGCGAGAAAGTAAAACTGTACAAAAAATACAAAATGAATTATACAGTTTCAGTTCATTTCACTAAAAATGTAATGTACAGTTAAAACAATTTTGAATGTTGAAAGATATGTTTTTCTCCGGCTATTTAATTTCTGTTCACTGTGATTGAGTTGAGACACATTTATTCCAACTCAGCCCATGGATGTCGTCAAAGCCGACTAAGGAATCTCACCAGAAGAAAGGCAGCTTTCTTCTGTGTATTATAGTAGTCCCAGTTTTGAGTGTCCTTTATTAGAAGGATCTGAAAACGGAATCAGTTGCGTTGACTTATGTATCCCATCCCGGGATGTAGATTTTCGTGGGTCATTAATGTTTAGGAGTAATCGCCTCTGTGGTCTAGTGGTCCGCTCACCGGTGTAACTTCCATAGGTCCCGGGCTCGATCCCCATGGGGAGTACAATATTGTGCTTGGTTTGGTTGGTGGTAAGACTTTGTTTATGTCCGCCTACCACGATCATACCTAATTTTGTCGCCATAACAACAATTTCTAAATTGTTGCGTTCCACCGGAACACAACAATTAGCGATTTAGATGTAAAGCTTTCAGCCACTTGATTGGATTTCCATCCACCTTGCAGTTTTAATGTCGTTACATACACCACAACCTTCTAAATAATGGCGGATGTTTCACAGAAACAATGGCCCGTATACAGTTCCGGATATGGCAAATTTAGATAAGTGGCAATCTCTTTAGGCATGTTGATACAAAAAAAAAATTTTTTGCTTTGTTCTTTTTACGTTTTGATAAATCGGATTGTTGCCTTCACTAGGACGTAAATTTTTGACTATATTTAGGAAGTTCTATTCCTCTGAAAAAATAACGCTAATACCAAAAATAATAGTGACATTTAAGGACGCATCAACAATTATCAATGGTTTTTAGGTACCATTTAATAAACCAGGAAACACAACTGCAGAGATGTCATGGTAAAAATTTAAAGCTTATAAAATTAATATATTATAATATATAATCATAAAATTTAAAGCTTGGTAGATGAATATATTCATCTATATTATTTCGACTATATTATTTACTATTACTATATTATTTCGAAAATATGCAACATTTCATTCCGAACTTTGAGCCCTAATTTGAACCCCTTGGGATGAAAATTTTCAAAATTACTTTCTTAGTGAGCGTTTGCACACCAAGACAAACATACCCTCCAAATTTCATGTCTCTAGGACCAGTGGTTTAGGCTGTGCGTTGATAATATATATCAGTCAGTCATACAAGCTACTGCAAAATTTTAACACCTAATTTATTAGTTTTAAGTTTTCTTTTCTTAATAACCCATATGGATTTTTACTATCAATATGTAATAATAAATTTTATTGTTTTTTTTTTATTATCCTTATGTACCCTACTTAACCTTCCAGTATCAAGATTAGTTTGTTTATGCATTAAATCGGGAGTCAAGCAGTTTCGATGTGTGCGTGGGCTCTTTACTGGTAGTGTGGCTTAGATACCTAAATTCGAGCGTGTCAAAAATTTAATTCTGTCCTTAAAAAAATAACAAATTATTAAACATTGTATCTTATTATATTAATTATATACCTTTGTTGCCAAGTATTTTTTCTTGGAGCGCAATTTATGAATGTTTCGATATCTTTGGTCGTCAAGACATTTTAATATTTTTGTGGATTTGTATCCGGTGGTCTATTTCTTCAACTTCTTTAGCAAAGCCGTCAAACTTACATACGTCTTTATGTTTGAGTTCATGTCTGGTTTGTATGGTCGTTCGTAGCTTCGAACATGTGTTCCAAAGAGACGATGTTATAGCGTCAGACTTAGGGCCCTACCATCAACCCAAGCACAAATGTGTGAGAGTCTATTTCGTGCGTCTCTCCTCCGTAGTAGACCAGCATTTAAGGCCCTTTCAGTAGACTTTTCCTCTTTTTCAAATGGAAAATTATAGTACATCCGAACAAGTCACGAGTCTGAGAGTCGAGAGCTGAAAACATAATAGTAGAAAAAAATCTCTTTAAAAATATTTATTGAAAATGGTATCACTATGTTTCACAATTTACAAGCGAAATATTTTGATACCTACTATGAATATTGACTTACGATTTATTTTAAATGATAGGTTACATGTTCATCTGCATTAAAAGTAAGCTAGTTTTTGATACGAATTCAAATTTAATTTTAATCATGAATTATTTGAAAAACTAGAAGCGCACCGCGCGCCCGCCTTTCAATCAGTACCTCTGTGACCACTGTCGACGTCGGACGTGTGCTTGTCGTCGTCGCAGCGGTCAGACAACACCTAGACTCAGAATAAATGTTAGGAATCAAGAAAAAGCATTTGTAGTATTCAATACGCGACAGGTTGCAAGCCCATCGCCGCTTAGCATAATGATAGTATTAAAATCAATAAAAATACTAAACTTAAGTTCAACCCCTTTGAGCATGCAATTGCCAAGCCGCCAAGCTTGATTATGCTGTAAAAACACCCCAGACTGGTCGGTAATGAAGTGGTATTGTTGTTTAGAACAAAGGGGGTGGAATTGGACGCGATCAAGTGTTTTGCAGTTTCCTAGAACCCCTAAGCAGTTATTACATGCTTTTCATCAGTTTCATTTTGTAGTACCTTGTAGTATAACCTCATTTGCCTGATTGAATCGAAGTCATCAAAATAATAAAATACGTTTGTTTATTAAGATTTTTAGGATCATTTTGACACGTCAAATCTACCGCCTGTTCTGAATCGCGACCAGCACACAATGATAATGGCAGGACCTCTAGTTCGTTTTTCGAAGATCCATTCAACAGTTAGGTACAGAGTTGTAAATAAACTAAATAACATTTAATATTACAATAACAATAATTAATATTACAAGACATTAATTTTGACACAGCGCCATCTAGCCCCAAACTAAGCATAGCTTGTAATATGGGAACTAGATTACGGATTGAATACTTAAATACCTTTTTAAATACATACGTACTATATGATACAACACCCAAACACAGAACAAACATCTATATTCATCACACAAATGTTTGTCGTGAGTGGGAATCGAACCCACAGCCTACAGCGCAGAAGGCAGAGCTAATACCAACTGCGCTATGAGGCTTGTTAAATGTACATCATAAAAATATATACTTCAAACATGTATTACCGCCTCTGTCCATCGACTCCCCTAGACTAATATTCTTGAATACAAAACGGCAAATGTTTGTTCAATCTTCGTCAGATGTTGGTATCCTATACCAACATTAATAAATCCACCTACACTGATAATATAACTAGCTGATTTTTGATTGGGTTTGTGGCAGGACTTTTAAATATTACAGGACATTATTTTTCTTTTTAGGATGCCGAGTGAAGTGCGCTTCTTCGGCCTTATCATAACTTGACATCAGGTGAGATGATGGCCAAGCGCTTACTGATCATTCAATAAACCATGCTGATAGTGGCTTCATCCGCGTGGCATCTAGATACAGTAATACTAATACTACGCCCATACGATATTTTTGGACCAGAACAATATCTATACAAAATTTCAGCTCCATCTGTTCAGTAGTTATGGAGGAACAAAAATACAAAAAATACTTACGCATTTTTGAAATAAATATATGTACATTTTTATCAATAATAAAAGTTATTTATTGCGTGACACAAACAGTAGAGGTAATAAGATAACAGATCCATAAGTGTAAATTAAAATCGTATGAGGATAAACACGTTTCTGAAGCAGTTTTGCGTAAACATTTAAAACATTAAGCTAAACTTATAGTGACACCAGTGTGTATTTATAATTATTATTTATAATATTAGTGGGATAGTGTAGGTGGAAGTTTAGTAGGTACTATATCTACATTACAGGACTATCCGGGTGTCATTTGGGCCCATATTAGCATACCGATCTGCTAACTAAAGCGGATATCTTGACGCGACCCTTCGTAAATATAACTAGGATAGCTGCTGCAAATGGCTTTGTCTGCTGATCAAATATGTGTATCTGTTTTATAGCTGTTCCTGGTTTTTACAAGAAGTAAAACAGAACAAAAACTGGTCAAAAAGAGATAAAAAAAAACTATTATCCTACCGTAATTGGAACACATTAAAACCATTAGTAAATGCCAAACTTTTTCGTTTCGGAAAATGCCAAAGTAGGTTTATTTCGGGAGAATCCGTTATATCGAAAATATATGTATTAACGAGGAGCTTCAACATAAATCTAAAATAATATTTAGATTATTGATTCTCCTTAGAACTAACAATACTCATCCAAATTTATCTTTCGTGAATAGGCTTAGCGTACCTACTTGAAAGTGTTTATATTGTTGGAAAGATAAAACCATCCGATAACATTTTGGCAATTAAGAGCTAACGTGATAAGTGGCTTATGTACCTATTGACCTAAGTTTACCATTTTCTGAAGCTAATTTGTATAACTTAATTTGAAATTATTCATTTTTAAGGGGAAGTTTTTGTTTGGTACTTGACTACAAAAACAAAAAAATATTCAGAAGCAACATAAAAAAACCGCCTTTTAAAATTGTTTACCATAACGAAAACATTTCATGCAATTACTGCAGTCGCACGTTTATGTCGACATTTATAATGTCATGTAATGTCACAAGAACGGAGCTCTTCAGTACAAAGCAAAAAAAGTGCTGCCATGGCTGAAAGCGGTCTGGAAGACATTCATCATCATCACAATATGCAAAAAGTGATTCAAACAGATTTTGACGCGTGTGTGTTCGCAGGCAACGTGTTAAATGGCTGAGAATTCTTAGTGTGAAATAGGACATTGCCATGACGTGTTCCTGCCCAAAAACTACAGTTTGAATTTGTACCTACTTTAAGCTTTTTGAAGTAGGTACTTACTATTTTTACAAGTTTTAAGGCGAATGTGAGTACCAAGAAAAACCCTTAAAGGTTTACAGGGAACAATATTGTAATAAATAATGTATTGCTTCAATATTATTAAAGAAATAAAAAAATACAAATATTAATTTTATACGTTGCGCGGAATACATGGTGTTAACTCGCTTTAATAACTATATAGATGTAAGTACCTACCATATTAATTATACGATAAATTGTGCGTACCAAATCACCTTTTTTTCCGTGTTCCAAATCAAAAACGCTTGAACATGAATCCGCCATGTTTGAAAGCGAGCCAATAGAAAACTGCATTTTGGAATTGGAACGTCACCGCGGGCGCGTCAACTAGTTAGTGCTGCTAACGAGCGCGCAAACCCGATTATCGATAACATCGCGTTATGGTCCATAGATTGACGCCACAGAATGTGTAATATGTACATTCATTCATTATGTATATGGACATTTCGGCCCACATATTCCCTTGTTGACAACAAAGCTTCGCAACCAGCTGTGAAAGAGTAGTATATTTGTATTTTTATTCATTGATTTATATAAAAGCTATACAAAAAATTACGTGCTAGCGTCCTCAGTCGCTACACGTGACACTCTTCATTAAATATCTAGAAAACAAAACATTAGGTACCTATACTACTAACTTACTAATAACAAATAAATATGCGAAACAAATACTAGGCAAACTCCCAGATCCCGATATCCTATAAGTTTAAAGAAACAAGATTTCCTAGTGCACCCCTACATAACATAAGGAAGCTAGGCACGCTTAGGCTCTTGGACCTTGGGCTGGCGTGAATGAATGAATGAATGAATTAATTAATTAATAAATTAATGAGATAATGAATTAATGAATTAATGAATTAATCAATTAACTTTTTATTGTACAACGAAATATGACTATAGAACAATACAATCATTTAGTGACAATAATGTCCAAGTACAATGAGCAGCCTTATCGCTAAAAGCGATATTATTTAGATATAATTTCTTCCAGGAAACCTTGTAACAAAACTAACATTCACCCATGTTAGTTTTGTCAGTCATGATTGTACAGAGGGTATAACAACGACGAACACATCATTACTCAATCGAGTTGCGTTGAGATTATCTGACTTAGATCATAGATTATAAAACTTCACGTAGAATTATTTTAAGGATAACTGAACGCTGTTGGATCTTTTAAAATTCACCTATCCACCTTTGATCCACCTGGTGGTATACCCCGGGCAACGGAATCTGACCTTTTTGTAAGCGGTATACGGCTGAATGATCCCAACTCTAGTATAACCTGGTCTGCCTGGCAAGCAACTCTCCTGGATGAGTATGGTTGAAGACAAGGCGGTAAGGTTGAAAAACTTTAGCCTACCCATTTCCATTTTAGGGATAAAAAAATATAAAAATGTCCCAAATTGTTTGCCATGTTCTGTCGGTGCAAGAGCCAGCGCCTTCTGGGAAAACTCCGCAACCGTACAGCTTATCCTTGTTCTGGCCTAGAGCTAGAAAAACTTAGAGGTCTTGACCTATTGAAATAGTCCATCTCAAATCAATTATTATTTTTAAATTGTTGTTTTCCCGCATTTAGTGGTAAAATAGCCAATTCCTCAGTTTGTTGAGGATTCTGGGTGAAGTGCACTTCCATCTTCGGCCTTATCATAACTTGAAAAACAGGAACACCCACTGGGCTAAACTTAAGATATAATATTAATATTAAAGGACATTCATTTTACACAACGCCATCTAGCCCCAAACTAAGCATAGCTTGTAATATGGGAACTAGATTACGGATAGAATACTTAATACTATTTTTTTTGTAAATACATACTTATCATACAATACAACACCCAAACACAGAACAAACATCCACAAAGGTTTGTCCTGGGTGGGAATCGAACCCACAACCTACAGTGCAGAAGGCAGAGTTACTACCAACTGAGCTATGAGGCTTGTTACTGAGCTATAAAGGCTTATTTAATCTTAAGATGAGACCATCTTAAGTTTGAAATTAGAAAATGTAATTAAAATAGGTCCAACTGTTATGGGGTCCATATGGACATATTCATAATATGTATTATTACCACATTAAACATCCAAAAACCAAATCATTCTCTATGAGCACAGTATTTTTGTTGTCACAGACAAAAATATATATTAAAACTTAGGGCTTAAAATGGCACTTTAAACCCGCTACGCTATTTTTAAATATGACACATTTTACAAGCAAGAGTAGTGTAAATTCATCTCCATAAACTAGGTCAGCTAGTTTATTATGATGAATTTTCACTTCTAGCTTCGCGCTAGTTACACTTGCGTAATGGTCAATAAATAAATCTGTTGATCCGATCGCTACCAAACTTCACAAGGTCATTAAAGTAGGTTACTATTTTAAATTCTCTTTGGTTGTATAGCAGTTCTTTCAGTTCCATTTTCAAAAAATTAAATACATTCTCCAATGATAACAATTACTTATTTGCCATACGCTAGGCTTAAAAAGATAAAAAAGTATAATCTTAGCGACTGAACAAATAAACGAAAT
Source organism: Venusia cambrica (assembly GCA_951394065.1). Taxonomy (NCBI): domain Eukaryota; kingdom Metazoa; phylum Arthropoda; class Insecta; order Lepidoptera; family Geometridae; genus Venusia; species Venusia cambrica. The sequence continues at coordinate 4,374,826 of OX596057.1, forward strand.
GAAGTTTGTCAATTTAGCAGTAAGTTTATGAATTAATTACTGAAAATTATTTTTTGTACAACAAAAACATATAGAACAATTGTCAATTTAAAACTAAAGTAAACAGTACAATAGGCGGTCTTATCGCTTAAAAGCGATCTCTTCTAGACAACCTTGGGATGGAAAGGATAGTACAAATACGGTTGATGGTAGGGTGTACCTACATAATAAAAGAGAATAAGTAAATATTGATATTTACCATACACAACATATCAAAATAAATACGTTATAATAATTTGACTACGTTAGAATATGTACCTACCTACTTACTAGTAGTTCGCCCCGAACTGAGATCTCTTGATGGTCTTAGGTATATAACGTTGTTCGAGGCTCTCTCTTGTTTGTAACTCTTGTTATATACAAAGCCAGAATGAGAGCAATGCACCGGCCGTATGTCATAGTAGGTGAGCAGAATACAATAGGTACGTAGTGAATACGTCACCCCTTATTAACAAGAACATGAAAGACATCAACCTATGATGTTTTTGTGAAAAATGCTCTCAAAACCGTTGTCTTAGACGTCGTGGTTGAAAGATCTGCCCCTCTACCCCACGGATGTCGTTAAGTCAACCAAGGGGCATCATCAAAAAGGCAGCAACATTTTTCTGTGTGTAAACAAAACTTTAACTGTGAGCACCAATTTTTATCGATACCCTAGGTTTGGCAACCCTATTGAGTGAACAACGGAAAATAATTAGACCAGTTTTATTGATATTCCGAATACCTATTATCTTGACCGGACCTGATCTTAAAAACCACCCCTAATAAAGGGTAAATTAACCAATTTTTCAAAACCCCCATTTCATATGATATTTCACGTTTTCAGAAATTTTCAAGGCTTTGATCTTATTTACCTCTTTCTACCCCTTTTGCAACCCTTAATGTCAATACCAGCATTTAAAAAAAAGGTAATTGTGACGAAAACCCCCTCTAACAGTATATCCTACAAGACATATCAAGCGTTTTACACTCTAAACGCACCCCTTTGTTACAAAAACCACCCCTAGTAAAAAGTAAAATATGTATTTTTTTAATATGCACCCGATACTCTTTCAAATGACACCCCATTAGCCAAAAATCTTCATGTCACACTTAACACCCCTATTTCTCAAAAACTACCCTAGTGTCTAAAAAAGTCTAATACCGTTTGATGAGTATTAATATATTCTCTGCATAATTAAAATTTTGAATAGATTGGATCAACCATTCAAAAGATATGGACGAAAAATTGATTTTCTTTCAACCCAATATCTCAAAAATTACCCCACTTATCAAAAATCCCCCACGACAATCAATTTCCATTTATGTTATCTCTTTACAGTTTAAATTTCACTAAAATCGGATAAACCGTTCTTGTTATGCCGTCACAAACATTGCCACATACATACATACAGTGCCGGATTTCCCAACTTAACTGAGTGATCTCGTTCGCTTCGCTCACTCGATCAACTAACATAATATTCATAAGTATATAAATACATAACATAGTACCTAATGATTGATACTATTACATAAATAATTATGAATAAACTAATAAATACCTATAAAACTATTTCTGTAAAGGAGATAAATACGGTTACACAAATAATGAATAATTATGAAAAATCAAACAAATAAAACAATTTCACTCGACTCTTGAAAGAAGCTATAGATGGAGCTTGCCTTACGGTGACCGGCAGAGCATTCCACAGTCTTGCAGCCTGGACTATAAAAGATTGATCATAGAAACTAGTTCTATGAGCGGGAATGCTCAACTGGAGATTTTCAGACAAACGGAGAGCACGTAAATGAGAAACGCTGATGAATGTAAAGCGCTCCTTTAAGTAGAAGGGTGTAAGAGGGTTATGAAGAATGTTGTAAAGAAGGGACAGGATATGAGTATTCCGGCGAAGACGAATTGGAAGCCACTTGAGTTTTAAGCGAAATTCCGAGACATGATCATATTTACGAAGACCAAAAATGAATCGTATACAGAAGTTTTGGAGACGCGCAAGTTTGTTAAGCTGTTCTTCAGTGAGATCGAGATAGCTGGCATCGGCATAGTCAAGAATTGGAAGAAGATATTGTGCAAGCGTAATTTTTGTCGCAATAGTCTGGAGTCTCCTGAGAGATCCAGCAGTAGCAAACATCTTGCGACCAACCAAATCCATCTGCCGACACCAAGACATACCGCTATCGATAAATATACCCAGGTTCTTGACATTTTTGCTGACGGGTATAGTGACACCATTAAATGCTACGGGTGGAAGTGTTGCCCAGTCAATTTTCGCTATGGTACGAGAACTACCTACAACCATAAATTGGGTTTTAGTGGGATTGACCTTTAAACCGTACGCTTTGCTCCAGTCTCAAATACGGACTGTCTGTATTCGTACGGTCTATTGCATCGGTTAAATTCTCAAGTGAAGATTTAGTTTAAATTTGGAGATCGTCTGCATAGAGATGGTAGGAATTATGGTACCTACATATTCTCGAAAGGGTTTCGTCAGTCCATCATTACGTAGTCCGTATGAGTCATTACAGAGCATTACCTACCTCATATGCTATGCAGACCGGGCACCGCTCAAAAGGGTGGACACCGCAATTAGTAATATATTCATTGCTATTGGCCCTTATTATGATATATAGATCATATGAGCGTGAATTATTGATGATGACGTATGAACGAAACACCATTATTTTTTTTAAGGTCTAGTAATACCGCTCTTCTATTTTTGAAGTGAATATTTTTATGGGAGAGTTTGAAAATTCTGATCTGCAATCATTTTGTTGGACAAAAAGTAGTGAGGCCCTGTGTCGGGTAGAGTGGGAAATAATTAAATGTTTCCCTGCAATGCAAAAGTTTCACTTCTATCATGTGTCTTAAACAAACAACATGTTTTTTTTTTTATTTGTAGGTATATTACCAGTGATGATTATTTGACACATGTCAAATAATGAATTAATTCATCACTTGTAATATAACCTTGTAATATTATAAAAGCTTACAACTTGTCTGTGTGAAAACGGTGTTCAGCCTACAATTAACTAAATAAACCGGCTAAATTCGAGTCAGGCAGGCACACCAAGGGTTCCGATCTGTTACTAAACATAATTACTATCACAAGTTTGAACTTCAGGCATTACTGCTTTTACGATAGAGTTTAAATAAATCGTAATTAAAATCACGTTTCTCATATGTTCTCTCCCCCAACATTCTTAATATAATTCAGCTTTTAATATTTGTTTTTTCATCGCAATATTAATACACATTCTGTGATAATTTTAACTGTCTACCTATTACGGTTCATGGGATACAGCCCGCTGGCAAACAGACGAACGGACAGACAGCGGAAGCGAAGTCCCGTTTAACCCTTTGGTAAAATAACCCTAAAACGCGATCAAAATCATACAAAGCCTTGAACTCACCGCAACAAGCACAGATTTAAAGTACCTTACGTACCTTCAAACCTCGTGTAGTGGATTTGAAGCGATTTCCGGGCAAATGGAGGCTCGATTTGCAAGTCATATTGATTCACTCATTCAGGCTAATTAACGATTCAAAATGAGTCTTAGAGAGTTTACTTAAACAAATTATGATTTAGATTTGACTTTGACCTGGATCGATTGTGAATCGTGATTAATCGTATCACTATTGTTGGGAGAGTGATAATCACATAATATAAGTATATCATATGACCACGGCTATCATCACTATGAATGACACCTTTTAAATTTATTGAAATATATTGAATAATTTGTTTCAGATGACAAATTTTCTTGTTTCAAACTTTTTAGAGCGTGATTTTTCAGCAGCCGGGTTTTCTTTTTGAGCTGATTTTTTTATTACATCTAGAAATTCAATATTATATTAACAAGCCTCATAGCTCAGTTGGTAGTAGCTCTGCCTCCTGCGCTGTAGGCTGTGGATTCGATTCCCACCCAGGACAAACATTTGTGTGATGAAAATGTTTGTTCTGTGTTTGGTTGTTGTATCATATAGTACGTATGTATTTACAAAAGTATTTAAGTATCTAGTTCCCATATTACAAGCTATGCTTAGTTTGGGGTTGTGTAAAATTAATGTCCTGTAATATTTATTTAAACAGGAACATCATATTGTTTTATACCTATATCATTACATTGTATCGAACTAGGAAGTGTGACAGATGTAACACAGGGACTCCCCTAGCACAGTGGTCAGAGCTTTTAATTGTTATTTTGAAATAAATAAATTTATTTAAAAAATAATATCTAATACCTAACCATGAGCAACACTCATTCGTAAGCTGCACTTATCATTCACGTTATCGATACGGCTTACGTCACGTTAACCGGTGAACCGTTACCATAACCAGTTGTCGCGGGAAAATGCTTTTACAAAGGTATGTGAGATGAAAAATAGTGCAACTTGATATTGCGAGGCCCTAATGAAGTGTCTGAATAGGCGTTAATATCTGTCGATAATGTGAAACCAATCGAAAACATGAAAACAAAATAATTTAAAGTACCTCAAGCTTAAAAAATATAATAAGATTTAGTACAAAGATGGTACTTATTTTAGTATGAGGGCTTAGCCTGTAAAAAAGTTATAAGTTATAATTAACTCAATTGATTGAATACCAGCTACTTGCAAACCGTGGGCATGTGCTGAACTTAAGTTTGGACGTGCCTCTGATTACCCTCTAGTAGGTGAACCTCATAAGATATACGCTCTGAGTATGTGATCAGAAGTGAATCCTCGAAGGGGAACAAGTCGTTAATCGGTTACTTACTTTTTAACCACAATTCATTCAAACCACATGACCACTGACAAGTCAAAATCCATGAAGCTGAATACATACATAAACATACATACTTGCGAAATACATAACCCTCCTTCTGAGGCAGCTGGGTAAATATCAAAGTCATTAAAATATTACATAAATGCTATCCTTATAGTGAGGTGCTGAAAAAGTGCTAAGAGCAAGTTGATAAGCGACGTTGTATCAATACTCAGAAACAAACAGTGTCGAAAACTTGAATTTAAACGCACTTTGGGAGACGAAACCTGTCCGCATACAAATTGGGATGTTCCTGCTGGCACCCGTTTCTTTATCCTATTACATTTGCAACGCACAGAAATTTAGAGGATATGTTCCTTACCGTATCCATGGGAATATAATTTATGGGATTTGGCTATTCTCATGGGATCACAAGAACGGGTTTAGGGGTACTTACGCCCATTTTCTTCTGAGCGCAACCGACGGCCAGCGCCGCGCAACCTTCACAAATAAAATGTTTGCGAAAACAAGTATTAGAGTAATTTCAAAACATGATATCACATTGTTTACAGTAATTTATAGAAAATAAACTTAATTAATAATCTAATCATTAAACCGACACCTTGATACATAAAAAAAAATCTAAAATATGAAGAGCTAAGCGTAAAACAGTCCGCTAACTACCTACCGATACATAATGAATATAGGATGCGCCGGCGCAGAGACGGCTGAGATTGATCGGTCTCTTTTAATACAGCAATTTACACCTGTTATGCTTTTAACAACTTCCTTACACTTAGCTTTATTATTTATAGCCTTTTTGAAGCACGGAGGTGATTTGTATGGAGATCACTTTTAAATTAAATTTAACTATGTAAAATCGTCGCGTAGCTGACTGAATAACCGTTAACAGATGCCCAAACCAGAGATTCTAGAGAATTCTTGAGGTAGCTTTATTTTGCGATGGGTGATATATTTGAGAAATTCCTACGGTGTCATGATAACCCAGTCCTGGGCGTTTTACTGGTTACTTAGTTTTAATGAAATAAGTCGTCGTGGTGTCGTTTGGTTTTACAACGAAAAAAGCAACCGCCTCTGTGATGTACTGATTGAACCCACCGATTTCAGATCCAGAGGTCCCGGGTTCGATCCAGCTGTAAAGTACCGGCGTGTGATTCAGCTTTTACAGTTCAATGAGAGCCACGCCATACTTGCGTCGTACAATGCGTTGCGCTGTCACTTTTCTACAATAGTTAGTTGTTGGGCTAGGTGGGGCGTGTAGCTAGCGATCCGGAGATTGGTAGATTAGTTTTATTTTTTTGTGCTAGCAATCAACTTTCCGTGTGATTGAGAATCAACTTTTTGTATGTTTGAGAATCAACTTTCTGTGTGTTTGAGAATCAATTTTCTGTGTATTTGATCAACTATCCGTGTGATTGAGATTTTTTTCACGCACACACATACACGTTTTTTTTGTGGTACTAGTAATCTACTTTCCGTGTGTTTGAGAATCAACTTTCCGTGTGTTTTAGAAACAACTTTCTGTGTGATTGAGAATCAACTTTCCGTGGTACACAGGAAAACACAGGAGTGTTTTCTTAAAAATATCAAAGCAACGCATGTGGCACTCTCTCTCCTTTGGTAGATTCAAAGCTTAGCTGTAGCTATTTCAGTGTAAATCGTGGCTCGATTTGCAAGTGGTAGGCACCAGCGTGTGGCGCAGCCTTTACAATTCAATTACTGGATGTGCGGGCCTTGAGCCTTGAGATCGGCAAATGTAACTGAGCCACGGAAATCGCTCGTGTTCGACGTTCGACTAAATGTTAACTAGAGGTAGAGTGAATATCTCTATATCTCTGATTCGTTATGAGTAATTTAAGAATGTTGCCCTATGTTTACCTGTAAAATGTAAGTGACGGTCAGTATTCCATTTGTTTTTCAAAAGGCTCAGAGATAAGCTAGGGGGGTAAACCTATATTGTTTTAAATTTTTCAAATCCCAACACTACTGTGGTTGAATGGTTAAGTAACCTAGGTATGGTGGGTCCGTAGAGGTATTTTCTACTATTCCCTTCATTATCTTGCAAACCATGCATGCTTAAAATAAAAAAAGGATCCTTTTATGTCCTTTCATTTAATATGCTATATGATTTTATTGGGCAAAGCTTTTTTTTATTAACTTCACCAAATTCAGTGTATATACCAAATTTCAACTTTTTCCGTACAGTAGATTGGGAGAAAATGGGGTGTGACAGACAGACCGTTAACCACCTCAGTAGTTTAGGGGCGTGGATGAACCCACCGATATCAGATCCAGTAAGATTGTGCCTGGTGTGGTTGGTGGTAGGACTTTCTTTAAGTCCACCTGCCACCATCTTCCCTAAATGTTTGGGTGTAGTATCATATAGTACGTATGTATTTACAAAAAGTATTTAAGTATTATATCCGTAGTCTAGTACCCATATTACAAGCTATGCTTAGTTTGGGGCTAGATGGCGCTGTGTGAAATTAATGTCCTGTAATATTTATTTATGTAATATTTATTTATTTATGTGTCGCCACGGCAACAATAATTCTAAATTGTTGTGTTCTGGCATTTACAGGTAAGACAGCCAGTTCCTAAAATTGTTGAGGATTCCGGGTGAAGTACGTCTTCAGTTTCGGCCTTATCTTATCTTATAACCAGGTGAGATGAAGGACAAGCGCTTCCCTGTCGCACAAAAAAAGGACAAACTTTATGTCATCGAGGGTGCGGAACCCTAACAAGCAGCTAGAAAAACTTACGCTATCGTAAGTCAACAAAATAAAAATTACAATATAAAATAAACCAGCTATATGCTTATTTATTTATTTATCTATATGCACACCGAGGGACCAAAATTTAAAATATATTCTGTCTTCCCATTACGGTTATTATTATAAGTACAACTTGGAGACGGAAAAAACAAACAGTTCAAAGTGTTAAGTGCATCTCTTGCCTATAACAAAGCCTACGCGGCACTACATTGCACCCGTCAATTTGAGGCTTACAGGTGTTAAACCTCGCGTTCCCGTAATTTCACCGGCAACCATACCCTTAAAACCGGAATACGGCAATGTTGATTGGCGGCCGAAATAGGTATGGTGGTAGTACTTCCCCGGACGAGCCCTTTCACAAAGGGCTCAACTACTCTTGACCTATGCATATAGTTTTATTATAATCTAAATATAGTTTTATTATTTTTGATTGGGTAAATAAATCTCTTTTTCTTTCTTCTTTCTTTCTTTCTATGAATAGGTTCATAAGTTACAGGTCGCTAACAGACAGCAAAAGTTGCTAGCAGCTAGTGATTCCATTACCCTGGGTAGACCACTAGAAGGTGGATCACACCTACCCCCTTTTCGTTGAAAATATGTTCGTGCCAAGAGAAATAAAATGATTCCTAGAAACTATTCAGAACTACAATCATAACAGGAGTACTAAAACCTAAGTAATGCTGGGATTTTATTAGAAATGTCATGAATAACCTAGCTAAGGTCATCGATTTGAGCTAGTAACTTTTACTAGTAAACTTCTTAAAAAGATCTCCAAAATTGGAGGGATTTGACAATCACCATGCTTGGTAGAAAACCTGGTAATAAACTTGGAATAACTAAATTCTAGCTTCTGCCAATGTGTATGGAATACCGATAAACGATAAACCTTTAAGACTCATTTAATCAAAACTGTATCATTATCATCATCAACATTCATCCTACACTAAGTGAGTCGGCACAACATGTCTCCTTCCTCCAACGTCCTCTATTTAACGTCATCTTACCACGCTCTTTTTTTTTGCACGACGGCAAAGCGCTTGGCCTTCATCTCATATGGATCAAGTTATGATAAGGCCGAAGGAGGAAGCGCACGTCATACGGAATCCTCAACATACTGAGGAACTGGCAATACAACAATTTAGAAATGTTGTAATGGCAGACTTAGGTTATGTGGTGGTAGCCAGCCAGATGGACTAAAAAAAAAACAAAACACTAACCAAACCAAGCACAGTATTGTACTCCCTTGGGTATTAAATCCGGGACCTCTGCCTCTGAGACCGGTGGGCGGACTACTACACCACAGAGGTGGTTAATTCTGAGTTTCTTGTCCATATTATCCCTTACCCCATTCATCCGTATCTTCTCCGGCTTACCTCTATCATTATATCTTCTACACAACATATTAAACACTTTTTTGTAACAATAAAAAAACTAGCCTCTATCTTTACCGCTACAATGAAATCAATGTTAAGCGTGGCAAATATGTAAAGACAGCTATGGCAAAACCCTTCAGCAGTAGATAGATAGATAGATAGATAGATAACTCTTTATTGTTCACCATTTACAAATAACATAACAAAATACAGATATTGGAAACTTAATCTAGTCACTGGTAAAACAATGGGCGGCCTAATCGCTGAAAGCGATCTCTTCCAGGCAACCGCTGGATGGACAGATAAGATAACGACTTTCAAGGATGGCGGACTATACGAATAACGAATATAAAATAAAATATACATACATAAAATTACATCAATAATAATCATGATAATAATAATAATAATGATGGATAAAAATGATAATTTAAGAATTAACTGATAGATAATACTGATAAACTTTCAATTTAAAAGTGTGTTGCGATGTCGTCTTTTTAATATTATCAGGTAATGCGTTCCACAGCCTAATAGCTTCAGCTGTAAACGAACCACTATAAAAATAAGTTCTTTGCGTCGGGGTTTTTAACAACAGGGATAAATGGGCAGTAAGGAATGGTCTGCCCAGCAGTTGACATCTGTAAGCTGTTTTCTTTAAGTTTGATCATGATATGACACAAAACGTTAACATTGCAATGCGTGCAGAAGAAATAGATGAAATGTTATGTTCCTTTATACAATTTCTCAAATTTATTTCTCACAAATCAAAGACGTTTTTACCGTGGAATATCGTAAAAATGCGTCGCTATTTCCAAATCAAAGCATATTTATGTTGATACGTTGATAGAACCTTCGCCGACAGTGCTGCCACCTACACAAGGAGGTAACGAGGCGTGATGGCACGTCAACTCTTTGCTTCGATGATATTTCAATAACCTCCTGCAACTTTCACGCCAATACCACCCCTGTTCGCGAGATGTAGGTTTTATTTTGGCGTACTGAAGGCTCCCCATCCCATACGCCTCGTCAACTATTTTTTTTGACGAGTTTTTTAGCGTTCGGTTTTGGAGTATGTTTTCAATCTAGCTGGGTGTAGCCCAAACTAAATAAAGCTTGTAATATAGGAACCAGAAAACATTTAGTACATAATACTTATGCTAAGAGTACAGTTACTTCTGAAAGGGCTCGACCAACATTTTTTTTATTTACTTATTGATGATAGCCAAGCCTTTGACCACCAGGTTACTTGAACAACAAATAAAGATGTGGCCTAAGATAGAGCACACTTGTCTAAAAGGGACCTTTTCACTCTACTTTAAGACTGCAAGATTGTACCAACTCATGCGCAAAAAACAGACAAGGGCAAAGAGTTACATTCCATACCAGTATAAATGATAAAGGTAGAGGCGAAACGATGGTGAGGCACCAAGAAACATTGACAACATACAGGTTGTAGCCTGCCGTACGTCTTCTAGTCTGGTGTTGGAAAGTACTTCCACCATTATGACTATATGGGTCGTCAAGCAGCATTGCTGTGTTTCGGTTTGAAGGCTATAATACCCTTCAACCTGAACACAGCGATGCTGCTTTTGCAAAGTGCCGGTGAAATTACAGGCACATTGGGCTTAACACCTTTATGCCTCACGTTGATGGGCGCAACTTAGTGCATAGATCATGTTCTTTGTGATATGACCTACGCAGTAAGGCTTTGTTATAAGCAAGAGTTCAACTCAATATTGGGTGGGCTGCTGGCTTGGTCCGTCTTGATGTATAAAAAAGGCTTTTTTTTCAATTTATACTAACACGTTAACACATAACAAACACCTATTGAAAATAGGTACACACACAAATATTTGTCCTGGATGGGAATCGAACCCACAACTTATAGCACACATGGCAGAGCTAATACCATCTGAGCTATGAGGCTTGTTATCCTATGTATCATGTTTTGTCCTACGTCAACATATAAATATATATAAATATTACTGAATAGACATTCATTTCACACAGCGCTATCCAGCCCCAAACTAAGCTTGTAAAATGGGAACTATTAGGTTAGGGTATAATAATTTAGTAGATACATATATTTATAATAGTCAGCCTCAGTTTTTTGAGATTGCACCTCCTCGTCGTACAATTTTTTTGTAAATAAATAACATACGATACCTTGATGTCAAGCGCTAACCCATCATACATTAAAAAAAGTAAGTCGTTGGCAAATAATTCCAACTATTATAACCAAATACAACTGTTTACGGGAAATTCCCGTTAGATGTCGGAAGGGCTGTTCGGATTCACTCATGGGACATGGACGCGATTATTTGCTCAATGCTTGTTGGAGGTAACTTCATGATATAGCACCGGAGCTGTACGGTTATAACTTATTAAGGATACGGTGATAAGTCACAATTTAGTATGCGCGAGCTATGTCTAGTGGGAGTATATGAGTGCTAAGTGATTACGAGTGTATATGCACTGCTATTTTTAACCAACTTAAAAAAAAGGAGGAGGTTCTCAGTTCGTCGGTTTTTTATGTATGTTCCCCGATTACTCGAAGACACCTGGATCGATTTGGAACATAACATTTTTGTTTGAAAGGGTATGTGAAGTAAACCCTTTCAAACAAACACTTTTTCACTTCGCAGGTGGTCCCATTGTCATCAGGTTAGAGTTTGATGATGGAATCCTGGAGAAACGAAGGAACTCTTCAAATATTATATGCACACTTGAAGTGATTTGGGTATTTTTAGGGTCGGTATACATCCCTGGTGATCCCATAATCATCAGGTAAGGATCTGATGATGGGATCCTGGAAAAGTCCAGGGAACTCTTCAACGTATATATAAGAATTAGTGAATACCTACAGACCAACTTGTTATCAACCTTTCTTTCAGTCAAGGCTCAAGCATAGGCTGCGTCATCATTTACCATAGAGATATTGCAAATAAATACGCGACATTATTTTTTTACACAGCGCTAACTAACCCCAAACGAATATGGGAACTAAATAACGGATAAAATATTTATCTTTTAAACACACTGTTATGATACAATATAACACACTGTGGTCCCAAGTACCTCTGGTTCTCTGGATCTGACGTCCATGGGTGGCCACACAAGCCCACAAAGGCGGTTGTTATCCGCCTTTGATTAGGCAAACTGTACGCATGTTCCCATCGTAGTAGAATAAAAATGCACACAAAGCTTAAATAACCTTTGCAGATTTTTCTCAGTATTGCACCGGTACTCGGCTTACAGCGTCTACCACCCATGAGCTGTAGCTTACCGGCTTGCAACAAAGCCAGTAAGCTGCAGCTCATCCTTGCTCAAAGCCAAGTTACAGTCCAGTTTGAGATGCCCTTTGTTTTCTTTGAACGGCTCAATCATGCAATGCTTTAGAGCAGTTCTTTAGAGAATGGTTGTATCATGTTTTTTAAGTTTCCGTACCCAAAAGGTGCCAACAAGATTAATTACTATGCCTACACTGTCTATCCGGCTTTTTTTTATATTGTAAGGAGGTGCTTCGCCTTCATCTCACCTGATTTTCAAGTTATTGATAAGGCCGAAGGTGGAGGCGCAGTTCAATTCTCAACCAACTGAGGAACTCTTACCTCAAAATTCCGGAACACAACAATTTTTAAGAATTGATTTTATGGTGATTGACTTAGGTAAGATGGTGGTAGCTAGCCAGGCACACTTAAACAAAATCCTATCACCAACAAAACTAATCACAATATTGTGCTCCCCTGGGGATCGAACCCGGAACCTCAGGATCTGACACCGGTGGTAGAACCACTGGACCACAGAGGCGGTTAAAAGGTACGGGCTGTCTTCCAGCGGGCTATATCTCATGAACCGTAATAGGTAGACATTTTCACAGTGTGTATTTCTATTGCCACTACAACAAAAAAAATAAAGGAATTTATACAAGTATGTAATTTTTTGTCCTGAAATGTGGGTCGGAACCCTCAGTGTGCGTATTCAATTTGCCCGGGTTATTTGCTGATGATAAAATAATATTATTTAGATAAAATATTAACCGCCTCTGTGGTCTAGTGGTTCAACCCACCGATTTTAGATCTAGAGGTCCCGGGTTCGATCCCCATGGGGAGTACAATATATTGTGCTTGGTTTGGTTGGTGGTAGGATTTTGTTTAAGTCCGCCTGGCTAGCTACCACCTTCGGCTTTATCTTGTTACCAGGTGAGATGAAGGCCAAGTGCTTACCTGTCGTACAATAAAAAAAAAGTATAAATCAATTTTGAACATTAAAAATAATATAATGTAGAATTACAACTAACTATGGACAAAGGAAGCAGTCGGATTTCCTTAGGACCGTTACAAACCGTCTATAGGTAACTCAACTGTACCAGACCATTACCAGACGGAAGCATGCCCAAGACACTGGCTGCATTGCCACACCGAATAAATATTGCAGGACATTAATCTAAATAAAATAATAAATACATGTTGTTGAATTTTCACACAGCGCTATCTAGCACCCATTTTGTAAAGCTCGAAAAATTACTAGTTTACTGATTCAAAATGCATGCATATTATACAATACAACACTCAAACATCCCATCCCATCCCATTTCATCACTCAAATGTTTCTCCCGGTGAAGGAACCCACAGCCTGCAGAGAAAGCAGAGCTACAAACTGAACTGTGATGATTGTTATTGCATTGTATATTTGTATGTCTGTGTCTGTGTAACGGCACAATATTATACACAGTTGGAGCAACGACCTTACTTGTACGCAACGTTGCACAATAGAGCAAATATTTGCACTCTTAGATTAATCCTGAGGTGGTAATTTGTGCTATAAATTATCAATTAGAAGCTCTGGAGCACGCCTCGTTAGGTATTGGGGTGTGGTCCCAATTTTAGCGCGAGCGATCATAATAGCACTGTTTGCTCGCTCTATTCCACTCTGATCTCCTCATTGAGCAGATAATCTAGAGAGAATCTAGGAGACTAAATCTAAGGGATCAGATTAGACTCTTTTCAGGGAGTAACACCAAAAGATGGCACTAACCTGCGATAACCAACTTACAGCTAATCGATTGGCATTATGTAAAATGCTTCAGGTGTGGTCGATATCTCGAAAATGTATTTTCAGTGTAGTTATGATGATGTACCTAATTACTTTAAAAAGTTTGATGAGTAAATGCACGGCAAGACAAAAATAAAGTTTACTGTATCTAATTGTATAAAATCACCGTGTAACTTTCTGACTTTTATAATAATAACAAATAAATAATCGAACAATCAATGTACAGCCCAAATCAGAGGCTTAAAAATGTTCAGGGTAGCTTCCTTTATTAGGGTGCACTAAAAAGTATTCTTATATAATAAAAATATGTGTGAAACCGTCGTCTAGCAATAGTGCAAAGGATTTAAGGAATTATCTAAGGTACGTCAGTAACGAAATCGCGGGCATTCTAGTAGTTTTAAATTTAATGGTATATGTTAGTAAAATCTTACATATCATAATGATACGTTATCATTTTAATTCAGTATTTTGATATAATGCCCGCAGAATGTAGTTTTCAAACAATAAGGCACACTGTAGATAGAATTTAAGGATGCTGCTAAAATACGAAGCAAAGTGAGTAGCGTACCGGATTTTAACAAATAATTCATGTTTTTGCCCCTCTTAGAGATTTAACCCCTTGGTTTGGTTAAGATTATGGGTTGAGGAGTAGCTGGTGTGTTAAACCTTTGATTACCATACTGTTTTTGATAGAAAACTGCTCATTATGCTTTAAAGCAATGAGCATAATTTCGAAATCCACCAAAATTGGTCATTTGTTTTAATCTACACGCTTGGCAGGCAGATTGGTGAGTCGGGAGTGTTAAAGGGGTTTCTTCTCATCCGTTCCGCGACCGCCACTGCAATATTATACAGAATAAATAATTATATCACTGTAATATAATACTCCTACTAAGGTTACAAATTACATTCACATCAGCAAATAGGGAGCTTTAATTACTTCGCCATGTTCAATAATTCCATAGTACATTGCTCCGTCGCCAACGGTGCTACGGCGTAGCTCTGTAAATGTCTACGCTACTACGGCGTAGCTCCGTAGACGTCTACATAGGCAGCTATGGTTGGGATTAATGAAGCGTAGACAAATAAAGCGTACGTTTTGGGTAAAGGTAGTGTTACATTGGAACTAACTACTTACTTAGAACTTTTTTAATGATCAGTTATTTGAAATTATATCAAGCATATTGTAGAAAAAATAGCTTATGAACTAGAAAAAGATAAAACACAAAAAGTTGAAAGTTAAAAAACTAAAACCGGACTGCAAAAAAAAATTGACTACGCGTGCAAATTTTTCCCGTGGCGACATATAGTTTGAAATTGAAATAAGGATACATAATTATAATTGTGATTATATGCTATAAAATACTTAGTTTAATAAAATTTTACGTAACTCCTAACATGACTTTTTGATAAGTCTCACGGTTTCTGACTTGGCCTTAGTGGCCCTGAAAAAAAAATTAGCCTGTATATTTAGAATTGGTATATTAATAGAAGATTATTATTTTTTGTGTCAACCCCGTGTTGTGGCAGCACTTTAATATATTTATTTTTTTATATATTTTTCTCATGTGCATAAATAATTTCAAAGATAAATTACTATTTTTAATCGAAACTATAAAAACACAATTAGTATTATTATAACGACAATTTTACTGCGTGGTAATACGTGATGGGACATTTTATAAAGTTTTGAACCTTGAATTAAGACAAAAAAAATAATTGAAAATCCGTAAGATTTTGGATTAAGAAATCGGCTAATTGGAGAATCGATATTGTTCTCAACTTGCAAAAGACAAAAAAAAACATTAACTAACTTCTAACCGACACTGACATGACATATACATAATCGTACCTATATGTACAAAGGTTTTCGATATTTAAAAACGTTTTTATTTGTCACCTCCCTTGAAAATAATGTAAAGATAGGCCTAAGAGCACGCTTGTCTGGAAGGAACCTAATCACTATATAGACTTGATGACTCCCAAGATTGCACTGTTGCGGGAAAACCGGCGAGGGCAAGGAGTTTCATACCTCACCAGTACTAAATGAAAATGGTACAGACGAATTGATGTGTTCGACACAATGGAACATGTACAAGGCCGGGTAATCATACAAATCATATAATATTATGTATAATTTGTATTTCAAACCTTTTTTAGGGTCCTCACGATACAGGCTCGCGTAGTGTAAGACCGCTGGGAATGTTAAACAAACAATGCACTTAGAATAAAGTAAAAGGTTAGAAAATAACCTCAGTCCCTACTTTTAAATTATTATTTTTTCATCTGCCGTACGTTTTCTCGTCTGGTTGTAGAAATTAGCCAACACACGCACCTTTACAATGTGAACATACGACAGCTAAAATATATTTATTCAGATATTGAAATTCAGCATAATGATATTTCGACTTACCCAAATTAGTAAGTTTATTGAACTGTGCCATATGATACTAATGAAATAAATGAATACGAATTTGAATATGACATTCTGACTTACTTTTGACTACCTGTTTGTTTAGTTTCTTGAGAAATTTGCTACACGTGTGAATCGACATTAGCTTTCTAGTTCTGAACTGTTGTTACTGTAATGTAAAAAGCTGATGGTTTTCCTAGTAATACTATTATTTTTGCACTCTTAAAACTTGAATATGGAATATAACCGCCTCTGTGATCTGGTTCACTCACCGGTGTCAGATACAGAGGTCCCAGGTTCGATCCCCAGGGGAAATACAACATTTGTGCTTGGTTTGGTTGGTGGTGGTAGAACTGCCTGCCATTACAAAAATTCTAAAATTGTTGTGTTCCGACATTTAGAGGTTAAATTACAATCGTCTGAAATATTTATGACGGAACACGTAGATGAAATTTCATTGCAAAATATTGAATAACCTGTAAATTAAACGGCTTTTTCCGTAGCAGTATCTCTCTAAAAATTAAGATTTCGAGTAAACTTTGTTTTTTTTTTTTGTATCGAGTTGCGTTTAATCAATCGTATTTCAATTCCCATAACATACTTACTAGAATACAATACTTATGGTTGTCATCAAAAAAATAATTAATTCGATGTTTTTTTGCCTTAAATTGATGGCAAAACGTGTGTTTTGGGTCTCGCCTTAAATCAAATCCTACGTTAATGCATGTACTGCTAAAAATATCCAGGCTGCATTCCGGTGAAACTAACACAGCTAGCATGCATGTTGGTGGTCGCAATCGTTTGCAAACCGAAATGTACGTTCCACCAACAATTTGAATATCTAATACGAGCTGAATTATTTAACTACAGCATCGTGCTACGATTTCACGGAACATTCAACTAAATTAATCCTGCTACACCACTCAAAACAGCCTTTATATCAACGTGTTTGAGTTTATGATGCTTTAGCAGATTTTGAGCTAGGTATACAGTAGTTTATCTGATATAGACCATGAATCAACATGGCTAGATCTATTTTACGTTGTGTTGAGTGTGTTGCAATAGAAATCCAATACTAGCATGTAACGCGTTTGGTTCTGTTGTGCTGACTGTACCTTCAAAGGGAATTCGATGAATATGGTAGCAGTATGCGCTTTGACCTGTGATGGTGATTTTGATTTTTACGCCTTTGATTTGGTGTGATTTTTCAGCTTCAAATAAAATCTAAATCTAGATTTTCCATTTGGATTGGAAAAAATTACACTTATTTTTAAAATTGAGATCAAGCTTATCGCTACCCAGTGTACCCTGATATTATAATAATGATATTATTTTTACTATAATATTCCTAATTTTGGTCGGTTAAAAAGAAACTGATGTCTAAATCATTTATAAAACATAATTTAATAATGCATTATCTCAAGAGTTCCTTTAGGAGTAGATTAAGTGTTGGTTAGTGGAACATGTTTAAATAAAGTCAAGTTTCTTTGAAACTACCAATATCATAATGTTGAATTAATTACACGTGTAACAGTACTTAACTTTCTGAATTGTGCAATGGTGTATCAATAAAATATTGTATTCTGTTTTCTTAAAAAACTAATTAACACAATGAATGAATGCATAAAAAATAAATTAAATAACTGTTGACAAAATATATTTCAAGCTTTAAATAGAGTGGTCTTTTCGCTAAAAACGATATAAAATTTAGCTTGCTATCAGACAACTTAATTAACTTAATAAAAATTTATGATTTTCAAGTAAGAAGGCTGAAGTGCCAGTCCGGGTGAAGTGCACTTCACCCGGAAACGTCAACAAACACCAAATGCCGGAACACAGCAACTAAAGAATTGTCATTATGGTGACAGAATTAGCTAATATGTGTTAAGCCAGGCGGAGTTAACCAAAGTCACACCAACCAAACCAAGAACAATATTTTACTCCCTCTGTGGATCGAACCCGGGACCTCTGGACTTGGCACTTGTGAGCGAATCACTAGACATCAGAGTCAGTTAAACTAAATAGTATCATTATACTTGTGGTTCCAAAGCGGACCTCGCGATGTACTCGTATCACACCGAGCCACAAGAAAGCGAATGAAGCAAGATAAGTGTTCAAGAATTGTAGCAAGTATAGAAGCATAGTCTTAAGGAAAACATGCGTGTATTTTATCATTCGTTCTCAAAACAGAATAGAACAGAAACCAATTAAGTTGTCTATGTTAAATTATATTTTAAATGCAATCTAAAAAAATATAATTGAAGCGACCCAAGGGCTGGCTCTTATTTAGGCCAGCAAATTAGTCTGGAACAGTTGATTTATCTATAGACCGTTTGTCTTGAACATTAGACCAACCATCCAACTATATACTCTCGAAAAACATTACCTTCCTTCTGATAGATACCAGAAAAAATATATGTAATCGGCAATCTGTAC
The DNA here is from genome assembly GCA_951394065.1 of Venusia cambrica. NCBI lineage: Eukaryota > Metazoa > Arthropoda > Insecta > Lepidoptera > Geometridae > Venusia > Venusia cambrica. The sequence goes on from OX596057.1 coordinate 4,393,679, forward strand.
AATTCATGTATTATATACAATACCTAGGCAACATAAACTGGACCTGACGTCCAGACAGTTTATGAAATATTATGAATATCATTATCTATACATACTTTACCTAGGTAATGTATATAATACCTGCTGGTCCGCCGGCAATGTGCAGAGTAAATAGATTTTGGTCTGTATTTATCAATGTTATTTGAGAACGTACTTACAAAATGATGGATGAAGTAAGAAAACACGTGATATTTGCTCAAAATCAACTAACCAGATTATCGAATATCTAATTGGCACTCGACAGCGGCTGCCGCGGCACGAAATTTAATTCCAGACTCATACAATCCGGAATATTTTCTTGATACGTTAATTTCTAAGCTACACAATTTCATACCCCTCACTAATAACATTAGTGGAAACCAACATCCATGCGAGTCGATCTCACGATTTCATTGAAGCGAGTAAGAGAAGCTGTTCGGTTCGTTAAGCGATGTCCGCCGGCCGTGATGATACCGCAGACTGTAAGCCAGCCTTTGTGTTATAACATGATGCTAGTTATACCAAATGTTCAGGACATACTGCGATTTACTCTCGAATTAAATTTTTGTTGAAGTAAAACTTCTTTAACACATAAACAGCCCATTGCTCTATGCTGGATTGAGCCTAATTATAGAGCCTCTGTGCTCTAGTGGTTCAACCCACCGATTTCAGATCCAGAGGTCCCGTGTTCGATCCCCATGGGAGTACAATATTGTGCGTGGTTTGGTTGGTGGTAGGACTTTGATTCAGTCTGCCTGGCTAGCTACCACCATCTTACATTATTCTGTCGCCCTAACAACAATTCTAAAATTGCTGTTATCCGGCATTTATAGAGGTAAGATAAGAAAGGTGGTGGGGCACTGTGTGTTGAGTGAGAGATAATTACATGTTTCTCTGTGATACAAAAATTTCGTCTTTACGACACACCCCTTTTTCTTTAATTGTTAACGGTGGGCTAAGTATGATTGGTAAATTGTTATTGACCTCTACTTACTATATCTATTTACTATAGAGCTAGCTGTCCTAGAAGGCACTGGCTCTTGAGTAGAATACAGCAAGCCTGACTTCGGCAGGAATTCAAACGTATGGAAAGTTACAAGCGCGCCTTGAAAATGATCTATTGTGCCATTAGTAGGTACATTCGTAGGTCATTAGTAGGTCTGTTTTTCCGCACTAGTGCAATCTTGGGAGTCATCAAGTCTAGAGTGAATAGGGTCTTTGTAGAGTGTGCTCCATCTTAGGCCACATATTTACTTGATTTTCAGGTGAGCTGGTAGTCAAACACTTGACTATAATTTCTTTAGGTATTGGAATCAAACTCGATCAATTTAAGGCCACATCTTTACTTTTTTCCGAGTGAGCTAGTGGTCAAATCTTGGGTATCATTTCTTAAGGTTCAAAAGATTAAATAAATAAATAAATATTACAGGAAATTTATTTCACACAGCGCCATCTGGTCCCAAACTAAGCAAAGCTTGTAATATAATGTCGTAAAACATTTGCTTAACTATTGTTGAAAATATCTATATATAATATTTGAAGTTTTTATTAAAGCAAATAAAGCTTCTGTTTTGTGACGGTGGCAGATATTTTTCTTTAACAAATAAGCTATCGAACCCAGGGTATATCCGGGTCTTGCACCTAATCCGGGTTTCACAGGCGTAAGCCAGGCAGAACGACGCAACTAACCGAAACTCAGCTACCCGAAATAAGATTTTTACGAGATGCTTAGTTTGGTTATCTTGTTTTGGATTATGTGAAAACTAAAATCTGCACGCGATTTCGCTTGCGTTAGTTACAAGTAGCGGTGTAGGTATACAAAAAACTTCCGGGCTTTGAATAAGGCGACGCGTGACCCAAGGGCCTGGTTCTTATTCATACCAGCGTATAAGCATTGCTGAATAGCAATGCTAATTGCATTTATGCAATTAGCATTGCTGTTTGTTACCCCTTAACGCCTAAACGGCTGAACAGATTTGCTTAAAATTTTGTATGAAGATAGTATACCCTGGCACTTTACAAATAGTTTACTTTTTATCCTGGCGTTAAGGGGTAACAAACATACACACAAACTTACGCTTATATAATATTAGTGTGATGCGAAAGTTTGTAAGTTTGTTCCTCCTTCATGCCCAAGCTACTTAACGGATTGAACTGATTTTTTGCACAAATATTGTTCTGAATGACATATTATATATTAGGTCCTTACATATGAAATTGGGGTTTTGTATGGGAGGAACATAAAGGCAATTTTTTCATATTAAAATATATTTTATTAATCAAAGTATGTACCATTGCTATCTATACACTTTTGCCATCTTATAGGTAGTTCATTGATCCCTTTACTAAAAAAACCATTCGGACGGGAATCAATGAAATCTTTGAAAGCGGTTTGGACTGCCGCATCGGAATTGAATTTTTTTCCTTGCAAGAAGTTATCAAAATTTCGAAAAAAATGGTAATCTGTTGGAGCAAGGTCCGGAGAGTACGGTGGATGTCTTAGACATTCCAATTGAAGGTCCTCTAATTTGGTAGTCGTCTGTTGGGCCGTGTGTGGTCTAGCGTTGTCTTGAAGCAGCAGTGGCGTAGAGCGATTGAAAAGTATCGGTTGTTTAACAGCGAGCTTTTCCATCATGGTTTGCAGTTGCTGACAATAGACATCAGCCGTAATCGTCTGACCAGATTTAAGAAAGCTATAGTGTACGACACCGGCACTAGTCCACCAAACGCTTACAAGTAACTTTTTTTGAGTCAATTTTCGCTTGGGGCAAGATTTTGCTGGTTCACCAGGGTTCAGCCATTGCGAAGAGCGTTTACGATTATCGTACAGGATCCACTTTTCATCACATGTAATGATCCGATTTAAAATTCCTTCATTATTGTGCCGGTTGAGTAATGTAACGCAGCAGTCGACGCGCGTTTGTCGGTTTGCTTCACTTAATTCATGAGGTACCCACCTTTAAAGCTTTTTCACCTTCCCAATTTGCTTCAAGTGGATTAAAACGGTTTTTGTCACTAACACCGCAGCCCGCAGCTAACTGTGATGTGGTTTGCGATGGATCTGCTTCCACAATAGCCTTCAATTCATCATTATCGACCTTGGTCTCCGGCCGTCCACGGGGCTTGTTCTGCAGGTCGAAATTTCCAGAACGAAAGCGTTGAAACCAAAAACGCACCGTGTTTTCTTTTGCGACACCACCACCATACACATAATTAATCCTTCGAGCCGTTTCTGCAGCACTGGTGCCACGGTGGAACTCGTACTCGTAAATAATGCGATATTTTAAGTTTTCCATTTTGTGAAATGAGTGACGCAGAAAAAAAAAGCAAAGAGAAAAAAACAAATGAATTAAGGTTTTCGAAACACAAATGCATGAGTAAATAGCTGTTTAAATTTGAATTTGGAATTCCTAACCAAAGAGGAGATATTTAAGATCAAAGTGGCCAGTACGACAAAACGCCAATTTCATATGTAAGGACCTAATACTATTTATGTCCATGTACCACGCGGGCGAAACTGTGTGCAGGAGCTAAAGGTTATGTAATTCCTGGCGCAAACGAATGCCAAAAAACCAAACAATACGCAATTATAATATTACATGTATGAGTAAGACCTTATTAAATCATATAGCCTTGAAACACCGTAAACCACGCCAACGAAAATAATATTGCCAACTTCAACCTGACAACGATGATTCTGGGAAATGATCAAGGGATTGCGGGAAGAAAGTTCGTCGTGGATTTAAACCGCAAGTAATGACAGTAAATTCAATTATCATAATCTTATAAGTTCCTAGGCTTTAATAACGGTTTCGTACTGTGGACCGCGACCAACCAGGTTTAAAGGAATGAAGGTTTTAAAGTATCGTCGTGCCCAACGTGTAACCGCCTTCGTGGTCTAGTGGTTCGCCCACCGGTGTCAGATCCAGAGGACCCGGGTTTGATCCCCAGGGAGAGTACCATATTGTATGTTCCATGGTGGAAGGATTATGTTTAATGCCGCCTGGTGGTAGCTAGTGCCACCATCTTACCTAATTCTGTCGCCATTACAATAACTCTTATATTGTTGTGTTCCGGCATTAAGAGGTAAGATAGCCAGTTCCTAGGTCATTTCCTAGAGTTGCCAGTTTGTTGCGGATTTCGGGTGAGATGAAGGCCTTACGGGTCACCTGTTACGGGTAGATATGTATAGGTATTATGATCCTCCGCCGTCACTGCAAATTTAACAAATGAATTTGACAAAATATATGTCGTTTTGCTTCAAAAAACGAGCGAGCGATTACAGTAGTCGCATATGATGTGTTACATTTAACATTGACCTTGGTATTAACCAACATTAACATTATACATACATTAGTATTAACACTAAGATACATCAAAAAACAGCTTCGGTCCAACATATTCAAGGTGGAATGCAAAAATTTCCTCAGCCTCAAGATTTTAATAAATAATAAAAACAAAATTCAAACAAGCCATATAACGGCAAAACATACAAAAAAATTTTTGCCTTTCTACATTTAAAAAGAATAATAAAAAAAACGGTGGTGGAATAAAAATATTTAAAGTACCATCCAGAATGCGGGGAAGCTTATTATTAGAGTCCCGTGGAACCCTTAAAAGTAACATTTATTATGACGTGATCTATTGAATATTAAAACCAAATGTGGAAAGCTAACTCTGCTACAGACCTCATGCCTCGACCATGTGAGAGGTCGCTTTGCTCGTGAATCTAGCTGTGATTATCCGAAGAAGGGATGATCGCTATATCATGTTTATACCCCATTTGTATGACAAATTGAAGGATATTCATATAAATCCTAATTTATATGTCCTACTGGATTTGTATTACAAATTTCGAGAAGTTTTGTTTAGATACCGCACAAAATTCACTACATTTTCACACATAATCAAAACGAACTTAATGAGGATTAACTAGATTTAGTTCATACAAAAATATTACTCGACATTTGACACAACGCCTATCTAGCCCCAAACTACGCAAAGCTTTTTATATGAGAATTCGGTTACGAAGAATATATTCTTTTTAGCAAATAAAATCAGTTGATACAATATAAAAGACAGAACAAACATCTACCTCTATAATATGACACAAATTGTGAATCAAACCCAAAAACTACTGCGCAAAAGGCAGAGCTAACCAACTGAGCAGTGAGGCACTTAAATCATGGCACACAGTTGCTTCGCTTATCGAAAAGTGCTTTGGCAAACAATAAACCTCCGAATATAAATTTGGCATCAAACCACTTATCCAACACTTCAATAAACTTGTATGTTTATTATCACACATCCCTATTCAAATATTTAACACTGAAAAACTTTTTAATGAATTTCATTAATTGGGTACATTCAGTGCAATGGAAACTAGGACAAACAGCAGACTTGCAAAATGCCTGTTCGGTCCGCAAATGTTTGCGCAAACTCTGTGTTTGCGCACGGACTTACCTACATGCTACGTAACCAAATGGATTGGCAAGATTTTTTATTATAATCGGCCCGCAAGAATTAACTGGCCTTTCAAATTATAGTATTTTAATAGTTGAACAGTTGAGTGACCTTCCAAAGTCAAAATCACATATAAAATTCTATAAACATTGAGATAAGATAGCCAGTTCCTCAGACTATTCAGAATTCCGGGTGAAAAGCACTTCCACCTTTCGGATTATCATAAATTGAACAGGTGAGATGAAGGCCAAGCGTTTCCACGTCGTACAATAAAAAAAAACTATGTATATTAAGTTACCAAGTAAGTTCTAGAGTAGGTTCCTATATACCATTCGTAACGGTTCTTATGTAACCCGACTGTTCCATTTGTAAATAGTTTGTTTACGTTGTTTTTATGGTTCTGTACCTCCGATGACCAATTAGAACCCTTATTAGATCACGTGTCTCTCTGTCCCACCCCATTTTCTCCGAAACAACCTGACGGAAAATGATGTAGCAAATCAAATAAACTATGATGATTTATGATAGAATCAAATCTATATTTTCAATTGTTTTACAAATTTAACATGCTTAGTTTAGAAAATTACCGAAGATTTTGAAAAAAAATTGAATACTTGCCGCCACTTACAGTACAGGAAAATCTATGGGAACTTTGTAGGTCTTAAAATTTTGTGAAATTGACTAAAAAATCGTCAAGAGCGAATACATACTATGTAATGTTGTCTAATTTTGGTCCATTTCTGTAATTACACTTGGTTTAGTGCGTATAGTAGGTACCAGACTGGCGTACCTACCTAGGCAGGAGGTAAGTTTAAAATGTCCTGTAATATAAAAAAAAAACCCGCGGCCTGCCGTCGTCATTTTGCTTACCTACCATTGTTTACTATTTTATTTAACCCGGCCAAGGATTCTCTAGTGGATGAACATATTTCAAACATTTCTGTGGTGAATATAGATGTTTGTTCTGTGTTTGGGTGTTGTATCATATAGTAAGTATGTATTTAAAAAAAAGTATTTAAGTATTCTATCCGTAATCTAGATCCCATATTACATTTATACAAGCTATGCTTAGTTTGGGGCTAGATGGCGCTGTGTAAAAATTAATGTCCCATAATTATTATTTTTTTTGATGACTCCTACCTACACGTAGTACGGAATTCACTTAACGCGATTCGCACTTGACCGCTTTTTTTTTATTTTACGACGGGGATGTGCTTCGCCTTCATCTCACCTGATTTTCAAATTATGATAAGGCCGAAGGTGGAAGCGCACTTCATTCGAAATCCTCAACAAACTGAGTTACACAAAAATTTAAGAATTGTTGTTATGGCGACAGACTTAGGTAAGATGGTCGTAGCAAGCCAGACTTGAACAAAATCTTACCACCAACCAAACCAAGCACAATATTGCTCACCCTGGGGATCAAACCCGGGGCCTCTGGATCTGAAAACGGTGGATTTAACCACAGAGGCGGTTAAATTTTATATTATTCATTGACATTTTGATCTTTGGTATTTACATTGTTTTTTTTAAGGTTGTTTCTTTTATTAAGTAAATATATACATTTATTCACAAACAATTAAAAATGATATGTACAATTAAATTAACCATATACAAAGAAAGTAGTGGTATTACCCAAGGACCGTTACAAATGGTCTATAGGTAGCTCAACTATTCTAGACTAGTCCCAAACGACGGCGTACCCAAGACAGTAGCTGCAAAATATCAATGTAATGTACAATTTTAATGTGGCTATTTATTATTGAAGCGGTCACCTAAATTTCATATTTAGTTTTCGACAGCTCCAAAATGTATACTGTCAAAAAAAGTGATTACAATTTTTTGATACATTAAAAAAGCATGGTATTCATAATAAACCTTACAACCTACTGTCGTGCTCCGCCTTAGTTCGAGTTATTATCCTGTCAAATAACTTTTAAGAAAGTTGTTCTTTCTGACCGAATATTTTTTTAAATACCATTTACTTGCCTTTTAATCGAAATTAGTATAATGGAGCCTGCAATTGATACAAAAGCAAAGGCTAAATGTAAATCGTGTACATAGGTACTATGAATTTGAACCCTCGTTTAGTTCAAGACGAGAACTAACGCCAGGCCGCGTGCGGTTGGGTTAGCAATTTGTTTTCCACGAACACCAGTTTATTTCCTAGTTTTTACGTTCATTTTTCTCGAGAGAGGGACTTGACCAGTACTTTATTACAGGCTGTATAGTTGAACTATGCCGCATCAAGGCAACCTACTTATTTTTTACTTGAAATAGGTAGGTCAAGGTTATGAGAATGATTGAGTGGGGATGAGGTCTTCGATGGTGCAAGTTTTCCCGAAAGTTGCTACCCTTTTTACCCTTACCCAGACCTGTTTTTCGGAACCTCTGGGTTTAATAACGGTGGGTGAACTATTATGGGACATGCGCTTAAATATATGTTATTTATCTAATGTATCTCTCTATCTAGCTATCTTCATCTATTTCCTCATTTTGTCTCCAGTTTCGACGTCCGCGGCCGCAGCTTTAGCACCGCCCTCCATTGGTCGGATCCGGCGGCGTTTGGGCGGCGTGCGCACTTCACCACTATGTCCCGCCCTTCGTCACTTACAGTGGACTCCGTGCAGCTGGATGATGAGGGCATCTATCGGTGCAGGTAACCATCCTGACTGGAATCGATTTATTTATAATTGTACTGATTCATAATGCAAAACAAATATGGTAAGCTATGACCGCGAGGCTTATCCAATGTTAGTAAATGGATAAGGGGATTGTGGAACGTATGTCCAGAAATCCCCTTTGCTTCCCCTTCGTAGGGGATCCTCGTTGGGGACTTCTGGAATAAGCCTCATCAACAAGTGTTGGGCATTACTTGGGCGAGGCTGATGATGGAGCAAGCTCTCCCAGCAGTAGTCTATTAAAGGCACTGCTTGGTGCTAGACATCGGCAGTCAAACCCGGAGGACAATTACAGTCTAAAATTACCTATATCAAGTTACCTTCAATCATTTTATAAGTGTCTTTATGGTGATGCGTGATAATTTAAAAACTCTATAAATATATTTTTACAGAGTTGATTTCAAGAACTCTCCAACAAGGAATTTTCAAATACGACTCAATGTAGTTGGTAAGTTTATCCATATAATTATTTTAATTTTCGTTTCTTTTAATAAAATCAGTTTTTTTTATTGTACGACGGGGAAGCGCCTGGCCTTTATCTCACCTGGTAACAAGTTGAGATAAGGCCGAAGGTGGAGGCGCACTTCACCCGGAATCCTCAACAAACTGAGGAACTCTTATCTAATCTCTGAATGCCGGAACACAACATTTTTTTTAAGAATTGTTATTATGGCGGCAGAATTAGGTAAGATAGTGGTAGCTAGCCAGGCGGACTTAAAACAAAATCCTACCACCAACCAATACAATATTGCTCCCCCTGGGGATTGAACCCGGGACCTCTGGATCTGAAATCGGTGGGTTGAACCACTAGACCACAGAGGCGGTTAAATGACCTATAAATAAACTTATTTAGTTGATGAAAAACTCACTGCTCAAACTTTGAACTTACACAGATGTGTGGCCAAGTGGGTGGCCCGCCTTCTGATGCGGAGGTTGTGGGTTCAAAGCCACTCGGGCAACAATAGACTTTTCAGTTTTTTGTAAGTTTATGTGCGCATTTGACACAAGCACATGCTCTAACGGCGTAGGTCACATCGTGAGGAAAATGGCATGTAACTAGGATTAAAAATCCGAATGGCAGGTGCATAGTATTGGCTTGTATTCCACTATGTCAAGAAACACTAGCTTTGGCATGTGCCAAACGTAAGTTTGGACGTGCCTCTGACTACATCCTAGTACGTGATCATAAGATCCACGCTCGGAGCAGTGATCAGAGGTGAACTCTCGAAGGGTAACATGTCGTGGTTATGTTGCTTTTACAAGCATTTGTGTGATGAATACAGATTTACAAGCTTTGCCTTGTTTGGGGGCAGATGGATTGTGTAATGTTCAGTTAATTTTTTTTTTATCAAACTGACTAGATATAACGTAAACCTAAACAGATGTCTTCTTTTCTTTCCTCTTCTATATCCTAGAGGTATATTTTTTAGAGATGTTTTTGTCACAGCATACTTAGTTTCATAGAAATCACATTGAATCTTAAGAAATTACTGCGGGATAATTGGTTCTAAACCACAGACCGAACCACTCAGCGGATTCTTAAAAAAATAAAAATATTTCAAATAAAGCCAATTACTGCGCCCTAACAAACGACGTTGTTTTTGTAAGTTCAAAAAAATATTTCAACTGAGTTTTCAAGTTCTAGCCTATAACAGAAATGTCTTCAATTAGTGGTGGTGAAGTTTTACACTCGACCTTTTTGTTATTAGTATTGGAGAAACCGGAAAATAAACACAGCTAGTTGGAAAGTTATTGAGGACAAAAGTTTGGAATTTGTATGATGCTTTGTGAGTTATAAATAGAATTTAAACTTTTCGCCCTCCTGATATCCAGATATAAGCTAGCCTATGATGTTACATAGCAAATATTAATATAAATCCATGTCAAATTTCATCCAGATTCGTCCAGCCGTTTCCTCTTGGAAATATAACAAATGAACAAACAAACAGATAAATAAACAAATAGAATTTAAAAAGTGATTCTGTTTGTTTAGAATATTTTACGATACGTCTTATACACATACGAATTTGACTTCAGAGTATTGTCAATTAGTTATTGGTGGTACTCACTCTATTCTTTACTATTTTCAAGTATGTTCACACTATTCTATTGATTTCACTATTGATCAGCACGTATCCATGGCTTGTTGGTAATTAGGGATCCCTGTAAAAAAATAAACAAGCAACCTAACTACATATGGGAGCTGAGGATTTGAAATTGTTATATCTTCAAAATCACATAAAAGTTCTACCGATATAAAACATAAGACACTGCTGACAAATATATGTCAAAGATTTTCCAAAATCCAAAATTGATTATATCTACTCTTAAAAAAAACAACTCATTCATCACATAATGTTACAACATCGTATTGTCACACATTTTGTAAAATGTTATTAGATCCTCGTCTGATGCCATGATAAAGTAATTGAACCCGTGTTTTCCATCACCAGTGCCTCCTCACCAACTGCTGCTGTACGACGAAGCAGGACGTGACGTCGCCGGCGTCGTCGGCCCTCTGGAAGAAGGCGGGAACTTCACTCTACTCTGCGAGCTAAGAGGAGGTACGGTATGATCACTCAGGGCCTTATTATTACGCGTACTAAAACATTTGTATTATAAAAAAGACCCTGTGGCCCAAACCAAACGCTGGACAGCCCAGGCTTACTTGATGTACCTTACAACTTTTTTGCTATTAATAAAAAATAAATAAACTGAAATCAGAAATATATTTAGTAAAAAAACCGCTAAATTAGTTGGAAAAATTCAAAATCACTTGCAGCACAGCGCTCGGATCGGCAACACGTCGGCCGAGCGCTCATCAGCTTAGCAGCAAGACTATATTATCTGAGGATGCCTCGTGTAGAGGCGATACACGTGTCGATTTGGAATGATTCAAACTAATATAGTGGATTTGTTACGAAACATCTTTCTGTTTTCAGATTACTTATTTTGAACTATGGATTTCCACAGAAACACCTGAATCAATGAGCTATCTTGCTATTAATAGGCAAGCGTTTGGATACTCACTTAAAAAACAGGTAACGATGTGGCCTTAGATGAAACACGCTCTACAAGGGCCTAAAATTTTGAATTTTGCCGTCGACAAAACCCGAAAAAGATTCATCAAGAATTGGTGAACCTAGCAGGTGGAGTGAACTCCTATACAACAGTAATATTAGAAGACAAAGTGACAAACTTTTGAATAATCGAGTTTTTATCCAAACATGTGTCCGAAATGTATAAATAATTTATCTATCGATATCTAGAATTAAAACGACCTATTTCCCTTTCATTATAATATATCATAGTTATCATGTCTGTGACTTTTTAGCAAGTGAAGTCGGGACATGTATTAGTATTAAGTAACATGTCGACAGACATATTTTTCACGGAACATAATCATTGAGTTCGCCGCGGGCTAATGGAGCTCGCGTTCTGTCTTGGGAGACGGTGATTCCTTGCCAAGATGGCCAGAGGGTACTTTTATGGCTTACTAGTAGGTATCAGGGACATTATTATGCTCTTAGATGATATCTACCGGCTTTTAGGACGCTCGCCATAATAAACCTTAAACGATCCTTAGAGTATCACTTTTGCTTCAGGTCAGTTTGTTTAATAGGACAATAAGTAAAGATAGAAAATACATATAAAAAAGGCAACCCGCATAGAAAACATTTGAATTATTATTTTTCACAGCTTTATTTTTGTACCTACGCTTTTTACGTATCGTTTTACGATCCAGTCACTTAGGAAACCGATTTAGAAAATCAACACTATCAATTTCTAAAATATAATGTAGATTATAAATAAGTACTATTCATTTAGCTATTATTTAGATGCCTGTGGTAGAAAATACCACTTTTTTAATTCATTTTATGCTCTGAAGCTACAATTTACAATATATCTTACCGCTCCTTCAGAATAAACCCTTTTATGATCATCGTCTCCATAAACCTTTCCCGTAAATACATTGGTTATAGGTTCAGCTGGAGCAGCACCCTTTTAAAAACCCAGTCAGTTGTACGACGGGTAAGCAATTGGCCTTCATCTCATCTGGTTACAAGTTGAGATAAGGAACTGGCTATCTTACCTCTAAATGCGGGAACACAACAATTTTAGAATTTTTATTATGGCGACAAAATTAGGTAAGCAGGTAGCTACCACCATCTAGCCAGGCGGACTTAAATAAAGTCCTACCACCAACCAAACCATGCACAATATATTGTACTCCCCATGGGGTCGAAACCGGGACCTCTGGATCTGAAATCGGTGGGTTGAACCACTAGACCACAGAGGTTAAACTACTACGGTAGACTACCCAGAAGATGCTTATTAACTCTCTTCTTGAAGACGTTAGAGTGTCGTAATACAGCGGAAATACAGACGGCTGTTTCTTATTTGAAGTTTTCGTAGCGAGTTGCAATTTTATTCATCAAAACGTTACACTTTCCGAAGTCTGAAGAAAGCTGTACTTTAAGTAACTTTTACAAATGCCTCTGTAGTCTAGTGTTTCACCCACTGGTGCCGTATCCGGAGGTCCCGGGTTCGATCCTCAGGGGAGACTAGGAGTAGGACTTTGTTTAAGTCGCCTGGCTAGCTATTGTTGTGTTCCGGTATTTAGAGGTAGCCGCAGTTTCTCAGACTGTTGATTATTCCGGGTGAGATGCAATTCCACCTTCAGCCTTACTATAACCAGATGAGATGAAGGCAAAGCGCCTCTCCGCCGCATAATAAAAAAAAAGTATTTCGAAGCGCCATGTCAAAATCACACAATCATTTATTTTACTCTCTCTTTTTCCTTTGCTTTCGAAATCGCTATTGGCGATAAGGCCGCCCACTGTACTAATTCACTGTGTCACTAAAGTGTTCATTCAGTCGACAGCATGACCAAATTCATTATTCAACAAAAATACCTCACGTTCCCTCTACCAACAAAAGCCTTTGAAAAGAAATAAAAAATGTTGTTTCTGATATTTGTCACACAAACAATCGTACATAGAACGTAGGTAATGGCGGATGAAATCATCTATTCTTCGCTTAAACCTCCTTAAAGACTAATACATTTTGTGTATAGATAAATACCTTGTAGTCCTTTCAAACCTTTGCCTCTCGCAGGTGCTGTAAAAGGTGGCTGATAAATTTATAGACAGACCGTCTAAGATTTTTATAGACCAGAAAATAGGGATCATTTAATTTGTTTGTACATTTATCTTCTACGCTACGGTCTCCCATAAACCTGTCAAGCCCGGAGATTTTGGAGAGTAAACACCCTTAGAAAAGTTACTCAATAGGTTGGCTTGAAGAAGCGTTAAAGCTGGCATTATGGTCAACGTTGTCTGTTTGTCACTCCATAGCATCATACCACACAACACCCAACTAATAAAGAAGGTGAACCTATATATGTAATCGTCGTGTAGCTGCCTGACTGACTGTCTAACAATCAACGAATTACCCAAGGTCCTAGTAACTTGAAATTTTCTGGGTAGCTTCCTTTTGTTGTGTAATATTTTCGGCCTTATCATAACTTGAACCAGGTGAGATGAAGGCCAAGCGCATCCCCGATAGATGATAAAAAAATAAAAAGTAAAAAATAAAGTGCACGGAAAAAGGATTATAGGAAATTCCCACGGTATGGCGGGAAAGGGTTTCACTAGTATGTGTTATATATAATGTAAAAATGTATTTAGCATTAGGGAACAAGTAGGTACCTAAGTGTAAATAACGAACCTAAACCGTAGAAACCTAAAAACTCATATTGAACACTCCTTGAGATTCAGTAAATACGAGAATTCCCAAAAATTTTCTTCGGTATTTACAATAAACCTATTATGGAAATTCGAGTGACAGCACAGTCCAATAACTACTACATATTACTATATATTGGCCACCGAGGGTCTCTCAGACCGGGTCCCGCAGACCGTTAAATCGGACAGGGTCACCCTGACACCATGCAGGGGTTACTAACATGCCTACAGCGCTTAGGCGTTTGTAACTTGAATTTATAAGGCAATACATTTTTTATCTATTGGGAAAAGTTACACTTACCTTCTTTTCCCACATCCAATATCAATGAGTGTTTGTTTGTATGTAATATATTGATTGATATTTATTTTTGTGTTTTCACCTCCAAGCCAAAATTACACTATTCATTTGAAAAAAGGGATGCCGTGATATTTTACAGTCTATGAGGTCATACTCATCTATAGATGAATGTACTAAATTTAAAAATCTATCTAATGTACCTCAATGCCCGACTTAAATTCTATACATGCGTTAAGTGTGTGTGAATTGTCTGAATGCGTCACACGTCACTTGAGAAACTATAACTCATCGTCATCATACCCTATTACATTCAGATGAAGTGGTTATTATGTTACCTCCAAGAGACGCTAGTTATAAAATGCAAAAAAGCCGTCGCCTGCGAGAAATTTTGTAGCAAATGCACCAATTTCACGTAAGAACTTAATTGCTCCGAAGTTTCATCAGGCGCGCGGAACTAAATGAATCACTTCCATACCCACCTACTTCGTCTCATTATTTTTATTCTTTCTTTCAACTTAGAAAAGCTTGAGAGACGAAGTAGCTTGAAGCTTAATCTACTCGTTATCTCGCCAGACTTGAATTTATTCTGTAAGTTCTTTGGAGAAATTAGCAAAATATGCTTAAACGGTAAACAACGAGGTAGCTACCTACTTATTTATCCACCAAAATATGTTTTAATCTAAGTCCTGGAATCAGCGTTGTAATATTTTGATGTCGGCAAAGCCCTAGGGAAACCTGAGGCTATTTAAACTAAGTCAGTAGGTTTAAACATTTGGGAGGTTTTTTTCTATCTAGATTATTATCTTAGGTAATCTTAGGTATAATCTGAGACACGTAATACCTTAGACTGTTTGAAAACTTTTGAGAAAAAAAGATTTGAGAAGACGGTTTCATTATTCTGTGAGTACCTAATCAATTACAATTAAACAAAAATAAAAGTCGAACGGATTTCAGACTGGTGGTCAATTGTTTGGCTTTTTATATCATATTTTTTCATCAGTACCAATCACCAATATAAAAAAAACTTCCCTCTAGGTAGGTACATTGTCACTATAATAGGAAGTATGATTAAGATTTATTATGATTATTATTTTATATTGTTATTTATATATTTTTATTTATTATTATTATGATTAAGCACCTTATGATTTAATAATATAAAATTTGTGGGCAAATCAAATAAATATATGTAAACCCTCCAATCGTTAAAAGTTGGGCAAACATACCACTGAATCGGGCTGCACAAAACTTTGCCATTAAAAATTCACTAGCAATTATTCATAGACTCGTCAGCCAACTTTGCCTGACGATGTCAATTTGTAGATAAAATGTTATTGAATTGGGCGCTGAATTGGTGTTATTTATTTAGCGATGCTAACAATGGATCAGTGGAATATTATATAAATAATTTTATAGATATCAACGAAGGAAAACATTTGTCTATGTATGTATTGTAAAAAAATAAATTATTGAGTAGGTACCTACCTAACTAATAGTGTAACAACCCAGCCTATCCTATCTACCTACCTAAAGAGTTACTTTTGCTTTGTATAAATTTGAATTACTAAGGATATTTTTGTTTCTAAGAATAATTTTCAAAGTTTCAAAGGTTTCCTTTCTATCCCCGAGTAGAAATCCTGTTCCTAAGGTACCTAACAAATACCTAATCTTAGTAACATACAAAAAACCTAAAAGGTCATGTATAAATCCAGAGTAATTTGTCCTAAAATAACTTGCTTAAAGATCCGGGATCACGATCTGGTAATACCTATGTACAGTATGTACTTACCTTATACGAGTAAGTGTAACTACCTACTCGAGATTCAATGGTAATGGTAATACTTCTCGAACATACTAGACTGAACTAGACTATACTGTCTGACCGTCTCCAAGGAGTCTGTCCTAAAGATTCCCACGATGTACTTCGTTTCGTTTCTCACTTCGGGATTAGACATGGAACCTAGAAATCTTCACGAACACAACTCCTTTGCTTCCCAGACACCAATACACGTATTCCAAGAGGAATATTGGTAAAATTGTAGTGAAAGTATAAATTTCCTCAAAACATGACTTTCTACCAAGAAATCCAAAAACTATTTCTTTTTAATTTTATTCTTTCTGACGTCTCTTCTCTATTCGAACTCCGTTTCACACTGACTTTGTTATTTATCAAGAATAAGGATTTACTATTCCTTGACCAACCTTTGCTCAGTTCGATCGCGTAAATATCTACTTGCTATTATATCCATAGTTATTATAATACATTACTTTACTTGGTAGCATTGCCTTCTGCGCTGTAGGTTGTGGTTTCGATTCCCACCCGGGACAAACATTTGTGTGATGAATAAAAGTATTTGGGTGTTATTTTGTATCATATACGTAATTTTTTTTTGTACGTCAGGGAAGCGCTTGGCCTTCATCTCACCTGGTTACAAGTTGAGATAAGGCCGAAGGTAGAGGCGCACCTCACCCGGAATCCTCAACAAACCGAGGAACTGGCTATCTTTATTTCTTCGTTGTTATGGCAACAGAATTAATTAAGATTGCCAGGCGGACCCAAACAAATTCCTACCACCAACCAAACCATGCACAATACATTGTACTACTCCCCGTGGGAATCGAACCCGGGACCTCTAGAATCGATGGGTTGAACCACTAGACCACAGTGGCGGTTAAAAGAAAGTTAAATAAAATAATCATGTATTCACACTCTACGTTACAGAGTTATCTTTAAATAAGTTTTGCTTAGTTTGGGACCCGATGAGGTTGTGTAAAATGTTAAGTTATATTTATATATTTTATTTTAACATAACGTTATGCCATTTAATTACATAAATCCCTCAACAAAAAACACCGTCTACGCCCAACTGAGTTAAACCTTCGCCGCAATACACAAATGGCTTCTCAATATTGTCAACGAGGTTTCAAAAATATCACAAAATACTTTTCCTACCAGTTGAACCTAC
This sequence comes from Venusia cambrica, assembly GCA_951394065.1. Lineage (NCBI taxonomy): Eukaryota > Metazoa > Arthropoda > Insecta > Lepidoptera > Geometridae > Venusia > Venusia cambrica. The sequence continues at coordinate 4,410,852 of OX596057.1, forward strand.
GATATGTCCAAGATATGTTCCGTCCCGTGACGGGTCCCTTGGGAAATCGCACTGTCCCTGGCTTCGCGGAATATTGCTTCGGATGACTTATTCGATATGGATTGGTGAAATATTAGCTGTTCGTGAAGGTGTGCCTTGCTGAGGCAGGTTAACCGTATTAAAGGTATACGAAGGCTATGTGAGATTTAGGAGTCTGAAGTGATATAGGTTTAGGACGGTTTAGGTATTTTTAAGGGGCTAGCTCTTGACCCTAAAAAATCCTGGGCATGTATGAGTTCGACGAAGATTTTAGTAGGTACTCATTAAAATATTAAATTGTTTGTAGGTGACTGACAGTTAGTGCTAGCAATTTTTATACGTATCACACACTGCTATGTGTGATTAGATACGATTGCGGTGAAGGGTTTTGACTATCACTTGATAAGATATGCCAATTATTGAATACACGTAAGTTTGGACGTAACTCAGGCTACCTAGCAAGTAATGTAATGTAGGTACAATTTACCACCTTATACACACGTACAAATGTTGATTTGGGAATTCTCACGTAATTTTAAGGGACATAAATAAAATACCAGGTCGTCGACTAATAAAGCGACGTGAAAACAACCTTCAGCAGAAAATAAAACTTCAGTTCATCAAGCATACACAGCGCGGGCCCGCACAAAAATGAATTATGTATCAGAATGCAAAATTAAGGTGTTTCCGGAACAACGTTAAATCACCTGAACGCCCGAGTTGAGGTAACTTTGCCCGCGTTAACATTGTCCGGATAGTTTGTTGAGGTTAAGACAATGATCGAACTAAAAACTGAGTTGTAAAAGTTACAGACTTTTCCCATTTGAGGATTCGCCTCTAATCACTACACAGTATTTTTGAGGATCACCGTACTATGGAATAGTCAGAGGCACGTCCAAACTTAAGTTCGGCACATGCCCTAGGTCATAATCCCCACCAAACCAATAAGGATTAAAAATGTTAGTGGGGAAAACACCAACATATTTTTGCAAATTGTCAATCCCTACTGGTAGGGATAATTTAGTGGGGTAAGGACAATATTCCTTTACATGTAGCTAGGAGTCAATACTTGATAGGTTGCAAGCCCAACGCCGCTTAGCGGAATACTAGGTAGTGATACATGTCATTCAGGTTGTTGTTCCTAGGGACATGCCGGTTGCCTTACGACTTTCAAAGAGTTTTATTTATTTATTCAGTTGGATTTTTTAGGATTAGGACAGGCGATTCAAGTTTCTATGAATCGCCTGTTCGTAGTCGCAACTAGCACAAAAGATGAAATGCTACAAAATAACCGATAGTACTTTATTTAGTCAACCATCAAAAACTCCTGCAGAAATGTTATTTCATTGTTATTTCCTTGATTGTTTTCGTTGCCGTATCGTATTTACGTAGTTTTCAATGTTTTTATTTCGATGCTGCGCGATCCACAAAATTGGCCACAGTGAATATAGGTGTAATTAAAAAGAGTAGTAGAGTTGTGAAAGGGCTTGTCCGGGGAAGTAATACCACTATTCCTATTTCAGCCGCCAAGCAGCATTGCTGATTTCCGGTTTGAAGGGTATGGTTGCCGGTGAAATTACAGGCACGTGAGGCTTAACACCTTTTTACTTCAAGTTGACGGGCGCAATGCAGTGCTGTGTAGGCTATGTTCTTTGTGGATGTGACCTGTGCCTTAAGGCATTGTTATAAGCAATAGATGCACTTATCATCAGGTGCGCTAATTGCTTGTTCCGTCTCCTTGTTGTATATAAAAAAATGAGACATAGATAAGTTGCAATTGAAGTGAAAAGAACCCTTTGTATCCCTTTTTAGTACCTATATTGCGAGCACGGTAGAGACTAATATATGTCATAGTTAAAGTATATATTCTTATGGAGAAAATGTACAAAATTATGTTAATATTTTATTTTTTTACCCAGCTGCCTCAGAAGGAGGGTTATTACGGTCGAATTTCAACAACCGGGTGGAGAAATTAGGGTCGACCCCGGAAATACACACGCTGGAACCTGAATCCAAATTTTGTAGAATGCATTTTAGGATTTAAAAAACGACCGTATGATGATAATTAGCAGTACGACTAAAATTTCTTTAAAATGGTGAAGGCTGATGTTTCATCGTTTTTTTTATTTGAGTTTAGTTACCTCTTGACCTTGTGACTTGCCTGGGCATTACCTGGCGAATATGATGTCTACGGTGGAGTGAGCTTCCCTAGAAGCTGCCTGCGTGCCGATGGAACACAGAGCTTGGCACCGTACTTGGAGAGGAGCGTGGCTGTAAGCAACGTGGAGCAAATCTTGCATGAAGCGACCGCGACCTCAGCCTAACTTGACCATGAACAATGGAAATAAAAAAAAGACTTAAACAACACTCATATATAGATATGGAGCACAAACATTTTTGGGACCAAGGAAGGGCTATAGGACATCAAAAATGATGTTCCCAAGTCCGAACAAGAAAATATTAAATATTGATAAACTGAAACGCGGTGACACTGCGACCTGAACAAAAATACCACCTGTTCAAAACTGGAGTCACGGACAGCGCTCTGTGCCGGGGCTGCTTACAGGAGAAGGAAACAATAGACCACGTGATCGTTCACTGCTCGGCTACAGAATCGGCAAGGGAGAAGACGGCCCTTAGGGAAATTCTTGGCCACGGCTTGGAGCAAACATCATCGCCCACAACACCAGTGTCATTTTCACTGTCGCTGTCGCGAACTTAGGTGTTCAATAAGTGACATCTACAACCTGGGGTAGGGTTAGTTAAAACCATGGAGACAATGCACAATACACCCCACAGCGGGGCGTTAGTAGGCCTTTGTCATCACTCAGAATAAGAAGGTGGACCTTTACAGGGACGCTACCGCCGACGGCGAAGCCGATCTCCATTGATGGCTTTAAATTAGCTTCATGAGAACTAGAAACGATTTTTACCGTCAAATGTACTGAACGGTTTGGTTTCATAACATGTGTACACTTTTGAGATGGGAAACGCCATTTCGGATATTCGTTTCTAGTTCTCATGGAGCTAATTTAAAGCCATCAATGGAGATCGGTTTCGCCGTCGGCGGTAGCGTCCCTGGTCCTACCACCAGCGATAGGATCACTCAGCCATAACCGTTGATAAATTATGGAAGAGAACTTCGTTGCCTGGGTAGAGAAATATGAAGTAAATCACACCCACTCCAAATATACACTCAACAGAAATACAATATCGTTGGTTAGGTTAATGGTCAGTTGGATTTACAATAATTTAGTCATGAAGATCCTGTGAACCCTCATAGAAGTACATCTTTGGCAGGTCGTCCGCAGCCAACACTCACCTGGCTGATCAACGACAAGCTGATTGAAGACCACACGATCCTCAAGAGTGATGGGAAGATCATCATCAGTAGGATCAGCATCGGAGGCGCTGAACGGAGCTGGCTGAACACGAGCATTCGCTGCCAGGCCACCAACACAGACCTGCTGAGTCCCCATGAGAGAACTGCTAGGTTGGAGATGCATTGTAAGTCGAAATCATGAAGAATCTTTATAAACGCCAACCTTCTTACTTATTCTCTGTCTCTATTATCATGACATTAAGAAAAAAGAAACGACAGAGAGTCTTGGGCGAGATCCCGAGACTCCCTTAAACATGCTCAATAGAGACCTAGCTCCTAGAAGGCTACTGCTGCCTTCTATTCTATGACGTAGTTACCATATACGACCTATCATGTAACTGATCTGTTTAATATTTGATGTCAAAACAAACTTATGTAATTTAGTGCGCCCGACGTCAGTGGCTATCACGAACAAGCCAGGGCAGATGTCGGCAGACGTGGAGGTGACCATCGTCTGTGTCTCCCACGGCAGCCGCCCACCTGCCCAGATCACCTGGTACCGTGAAAACAGGAAGTTCACCAGGGGCAAGGTAAGAGAACCATAAAAATCATCAAGTTGGTACTACATTAATGAGTATTAATATGATAATAAATATATTTACAAAGACGATACACCCACTGTCGCCTTAAGATATACATTTCTGTATTTTATCTATTTTAAACATGTTTTTTGTCGCTTTTTCGTTTCATTGAGTTTCAAATAACACCGCGCACCGGTGCTAAGACAAATAAATAAGCTACAAGCTTATTTATTTTTCTATGCAAATTGTTCTCCATTTCGAAGCCTCGAACATACCACTATACATAATAGCCCGTTTGGTATACCACAGCACACCGAGTTCACAAACGAGACCACAACAGTCTCCCGTCTCCATATGCTGCCGCAGCCAGAAGACGACGGCGCCATCATCAGGTGTCGCGCAGACAATCCTGTGCTGAGAGTGGCTCTGGAAGACTCCTTCAGGATGAGCGTCGTTTGTAAGTTATTGGTTGGTTAGCTGCTGGACATTTTATGAGGATCACTGAGTTTATCTTTCGTTTTCTTAGGGATCTTCCTACTTTCTGCGTTTAACTAACGATTACAAATCACCATTATCGTGCTCACCATATATAATTATGGGAACATCCGAGACTTCGCAGCGATCCGTGGCGATCGCAGCGCCAACTACCGGCTCCAAGTGTGAATCTTAACAATCAAGTCAAGGGACCCACTCAAATACACATGAATATCCATTTAGGAGTTTAGTGATAAACCACGTTCAGAACAAGCCTCATAGCTCAGTTGGTAGTATCACTGCCTTCTACGCTGTAGGCTGTTGGTTCGATTCCCACCCAATACGAACATCTGTATGATGAATAAAGATGTTTGTTCTGTGTTTGTGTCATCATAAAGTACGTACCTATGTATTTACAAAAACTATTTAATTATTCTATCCGTAATCTAGTTCCCATATTACAAGCTATGCTTAGTTTGGGGCTAAATAATGAACGGATTAAAATATGTTGTCAAACCATCTTAATTTGTGAGGATTACTTATATTTACAAATGTTCTAATACAATTTTAATTAAGATTGTTATATAGTATGTAATAATATTATAATTATAATGTTTATGTTAATTAAATAGTTGAAATACAAAAAAAAACTAAAAAAAAAACTTATATGTTGACGCCATAGTCTTGGCCCAGTAATAGAACTGTATACATTAATACTGCGTTACCTACCCAGCTGTGTGGGTAGGTGGTGATGCAGTATTGATACCACGTGTCATGGTGCCATGTGTGGTATTCTTAATATCGAAACGGCTAAGCTCTTAACCTCAAAGCTCTGGGAGGGGTGAGGTCCAAGATATAGCGAGCTTTCCCAAAAGCTGGCTCTTAACTCGTTGGGTGCTGAGAGCTAGCTGGCCTATGAAAAATAGACTGTGAGTGTTTTACAGCACTCAACGAGTTACAGGAACTGGCACTCCCGCGCACCGACGTAGCTTGCGCCGAACATCAGCTAGAGAATGGTTGCAAGCCAGTTGAACTTTCACAGTAGTGATTATCTCGATTTGCTATTCCATGGCTATCTTCAGTATTCACTATTGCCTCAGTTGTAGTAGATTTTTAGCCTGTTTTGATGAAAAAATAAATTTAATAGTACTAATATAATAAATTATTCTTCTTCAACAGACAAACCGGTATTAACAATGGCGCTGGGTAGCACTCTCAACGCCAATGACATCAAGGAAGGAGACGACGTGTACTTTGAGTGCAATATAAAGGCAAACCCGCGGGAGAACCGGATATCCTGGTACCATAACGTGAGTGAATCAATGGACGCACTGGATATTTTGATCTCTTCGAAAGAATAGTCAAATGCGTTAGATAAACAGAATTTAGTAAAAGTTTTTTTTAGAATGGCTCTTGGCCGCGAAACTTGGACAGGCAAGAACAAAGTCCACGATTAATAAAGCTTACCCAGAAGATGCTTATTAACTCTCGTTTTGAAGACGCAGCGGAAATAAAGACACTGAAAGCTGATCCAAGAATTCCCAGTGCGTAGGTATAATAAAATATGTTTGAAAGCGCAGATGCATTGATGCATGATGCAACATAGAATATTGCAGAATTGCAGACATACGATGCACGGCTGTGTAATAGTTAAGGTTATGAAGCTTTCATAAAAATCCCCGATTCTACATATCCAATCGGTGCCACCAATCGGGAGTAGATGATCCTCATAAGATTGCGCTGTAAGATCACGCTCTAAGTAGTAATCAGGGCGTAATCTGACCAGTAATCCTCAAAGGGGAAAAATCATGAGTCTATCACTATTCCATAGCTTTTTTTTCATGGATTGCAAATGTTTAGATCCCCCTGGACTCTATTGAACATTTTCAGCTTACATTCTTATAGGTACCAGGGAATCAAAGTGACAACGGACTTAAATTCTAATATTGTTCCAGGACCAGCAAGTGAGCCAAAACATGTCTTCTGGCGTGTTCATCAGCACCAAATCTCTGGTCCTCCAGCGGGTGACGAGACAGGACGGTGGACTGTACACATGCAGGGCTGCCAACGACATGGGCGAGTCTATCAGCCTGGCGACGTATCTTCGAGTTCAGTGTGAGTTTTTGTGATTCTTACCAGGCCCTAGGACGGGCCTAGTAATATACTATTGATCGTTTATAGCCATACAACCGAAAGGTTGGCAGGAGCATTTTCAGACATGAGTCTTCAATGACCACTGCTGGTCTGAGTCTCCTTCACAATGGCGGATTTGACGTAATCACCACGCTTGGCAGGCAGATTGGTACTTACAGTAAAGGTGTTAGATAATACACAGAAGTGAGTTGCTCCTTCTTCTAGAAAGATCGTTTAGTCTGTTTTTATGATATTTACGTGAGCTGTATGTGTCGATCCTTATCTCCTTCTGGAAAGATCCTTTAGTCTGTTTCTATAATAGCCACGTGAGCTGGATGGGTCGATTCTGAAATTTAGTACTTGTATGGAATGAAACTCCTTGCCCTCGTCTATTTGAAAGAAAGAATGAAAGAAAATTCATTCATTTGAGGCATAGAAATGTATCAAATTAGCGTTCGACTCAGCAATATGCTGTGTTATAATATAAATTATAACACAACGCTGGTCTTCCGTCGAAATAAGTTGAATGCATCGCGAACGAGAACACACTTACTTACATTAAAATAATAAAAACAAGTAACACAACACTAACTACTAACAATTAACTAATTGACTAGATAGATACAAAGGTACCTACACAACATGATTAAAAAGAAGCAAAATAAAGATAATCAAAATTAAATAAAAAAAAAAAACTTGTAACCTTTACATAATAAAGAAAATACATGGAGACACAACAAAACTTAATAAGTAAACATAATGGTAACACATGCTATCAAAAGTACTTTGTGATTAACCTTAGTGACATTTAAAAATAGGAGATGGTAGGTAGGTATTTCACTATCACATAGATTGTGTGAGCGACGAATTGCATGTGATAGGAGTAGATGCTGAGTTGACAGGTGATAGGGGAGAGTTCTCATCTTCCTCTCTCCCCTGCTGTGCTGTGTAGACGATAAGAAGAAGCATGTTTGAAAGAATTGACGTCTGGTCCTCACTAGATGCCCCAATCTGCTCGTGGACCCAGCCCCTTCTCCTCGGCGCTCGTCTGGACGAGCCGCTGCGTGTTCGATGCACAGTGTCAGCGGACCCTGCAGACGTCACCTTCAGCTGGCAGTTCAACAACAGCGGGGAAAGTTTCCAAGTCTCGCCTGCTAGATATGGTGAGGGATTTCCACGTTCTTCTTTAAGAATCCAAAAAAGAAGCGAAAAGCTAAGAGCTTTCCGCTTCTTTTTTGGATACTTAGTTTACCACACCGAATTGTGACCTGCATTTCGAGTTTCAAAGATGCGTATTGATTTTTATGCCATGTTTTCATGATTTCGACGTTCTTCTCTTAGCTTTTCGCTTCTTTTATGGATTCTTATTTTACCACACCGAATTGTGACCTGCATTTCGAGTTTCAAAGATGCGTATTGATTTCTATGCCATGTTTTTATTTTTGCGTTTTTTAGTCTCTTTCACTTCATCTTCCTTGCATAAACTTGTTTTAGCCATTTTTTTTTTATAATTGAGCTTACCCAGAAAGTATTATCTTTCAGCTTGAAGACATTATCTGAAGGGTTATCTGAAGTAATCAGTTTTGGGTCCAGGCTGAAAACAGCGCCCACTGTGTACAGTGGGCATTATACAAAGCCGTTGCTTCTTAACTGAATCTTATTTTTATGTCTATTATACCATATTCATCATGAAATTGGTTCTCAAGCATCGAAAGGTGGCACGACGAGTGAACTGCGCTACCGAGCGGCCACCGAGCGAGATTACGGAGCTCTGCTCTGCCGCGCGACCAACTCGGTAGGCCAGCAGCAACGACCGTGCGTCTTCCAAATTGTTCCAGCAGGTATGTCCCTCATGATTGTAGTTCTTTTAGAGTAGTCTAGTAAATAATTATGTCCCGTGAGTACCTACTTAATAGGTGCGGGCCTTAATCGCACGCCTTGCAATAATCCCGACAGCATCGACAGTTACAATTATATCAACAGGGCCCTTATTCACTATGACCAATTGTGTCTTAACGCGCCCGCGTTTATATTTGAGTGAAATCATCGTAGTAGGTGTTGGTGGTAGGTGTGACTTTGTTTTTATTAATGATAGCCAAGCGCTTGACAACCATCTCACTTTAGTAAACAAGTAAATATGGCCTAAGATGCTCTATCTTAGGCCATATTTACTTGTTTTCTACTACGCTTGTCTAAAAGGAACCTGTTCACTTTGGAATTGAAGACTCCAAGATTTTATTGGTGCGGAAAAATAGACGAAGGCAAGGACTGAATAATATAATAACAATAATGTAATATATCACAGGACAAATAAATAAAATAGATAAATGATCCCAATTCGGTGGTAGGGTATACCAAGGCCCACCTGGCTAGCAACCAACCACACGTGCCGAAGAACAGCGCCAAGCAGCTTGCTGTGATCCGTTTGTGTGCGTGATAGTCAGTCCCTCTGAGAAAGCTCACTATTTATTTTTACTTCGCAAACATGATTATTTTCCACTAGCCCTCACCCTTGCCCAGGCAAGGTCAAGAGCTGAGTCATCTGCTTAAAGAACATCAAAGTTGATATATTTGTCTATTGGCAACATTGCAATTCTATGACGTACCGCCATGTTTTCTTCACATGGCACCACATTTTACTAGTGATTTTATATGTTTTTTACATTGGTTAAAATAAACCATAAAATACAACTCTAGTTTTTCTTGAACAAAGGTTGAAAATTAAGGCAAATAATTAACTTTTAACACACGGTCAGCAAAAAAACAGATAAAAAGTTATTTTGCAAGCAACATGATTCAAAATTGTGGCAGAGCATCAGGTTGCTAGGTTTTTTTTACCCAAATCACCTTGCTATTTTAACTTACGCTGTTTGATGACAAGATACATTTTGGAGATGACCAAAACCTTTTATTAGCTCACAAAAAGAGTAAAAACCACATTAAATAGGAGAATGAGCACATTAAGGAGTGCTCACAAGTTCACAAGCCTCTTTCTATGCTGTGGGTGTAGGTACATGAATGTTGTATGTACTACTATGTCGGTAATAGTTTATAAATACATTAATAGTGATATTCCATTCCATATTCCATCGCACCTGGATTACTTCCAAACCAATCGGCGCCTCGCAAATAACTGCCGTATATCAGCGCATGCGAAATTCAATTAATACCGTATTTAAATTTACGATGACCGCGTTTTACCATCACGGGGCGACCGAATTTCGATATTGCTTCATTGTTTTTGAAAAGTTTCCGGTACATCCAGGAACTGGGAAAACCCACACAAAAGCTATTTATAACCGTGTCTATTTATTATTACTACTATTTATATATTAATATTATAATTTCAGACACGAAATCGTATCCGCCATCACGCAGGACACTTGCTACCCTAGTTTAGGATATTAGCTGTAACATTAAATTTTACCTAACATACCTTCAGCATGCCATAGAAATAATTTATATTCCTAAGACTTATTGTAAACAATGTGAAAATAATTTTATTTACATTTTAAAATCAATTTCCAATTCATTTTCATATATTTTACGTGAAACGCATATATCGTTCCGATCATCTCAATGACATTTCTGTAAATCCTTCCAAGCACACTATTGGTTTGAGCTGTGCGTTGCTTGTCAGTCAGTCAGTCAGTCAGTCAGTCAGTCAGTCAGTCACAACAATTATATATTTAGATTAGATAGGTAGGTATTTGCTTTGTACATTATCATCATCAAAAGACAAATATTTTTTATTTTCTACGCGGATCTGTGTAGCGATTCGCAAACGCACGGAAAGCTTTCGGATTGGAAATTTTTATCGCTTTTTCCGACTTAGAATCCGATAGATATCAGCGCTATTCTTAAATAATTACTGAAAATATTCTGTGAATGTTTCAAGTACTTATGTAATCATATTTTGGGTTTTCAAGATAGCGCTCTCGGAATATCCATCGGAATTTTTTGAATCCGATCAAATAAGGCTTTCCAAATGTTTGAGAATAGCTATACTGGTCTGTATTTTTATTGGTAGGGTAAAAATACCCTAAACAGGGTAACAGTGTCTAGCAGTTAATTTCAAAACGTACAAAACATTAAACGTACTTAAAATGGTAAAGCTAAATTAGAAACGTTAACATGAGCAATCTACGGGCTATCTAAAATAAATTAAAAAAAATCCTTTTAAAATGGCGTAGAAAAAAGTCCAACTACTTTCACGAACATTCGCCGTCGTAAAATGTAGAATTTAATCGAGTTTATAGCCTCGGGTGCAAAAACCTGGAGATTCCTCAAAAACACTAAAAAAACGAGGGTTAAACCGGGCTGTGTAAAAGTATCCGATGGGAGAGGAAATATCGAGGCCAGTTTCTGTTTTATTGGGTGCTTCCTCGTGGTCCCTGTATATTGACCCATCAACGGGGCTACGAGGATTATCGATTAATCGTGGTCCCATCACTTATTATTGATTTAAATAAAATATTCCATTGTTTCATTTATCCCTGGCATTTCTCATTCTGGTCACTTCATAACACTCACATAACTGTCTGTTTGTTTTTTATATTGTTCATTTTTTATATAATGTCATATTAATACAGGAACTAAATGTAGATATATACTTCTTTTTAGGGTTACGTACCTCAAAAGGAAAAAATAAACCCTTCTAGTATCACTTTGCTATTCGTCTGTCTGTCTGCCTATCAATACCCTGGGTGACAAATTTCATGATTCTAGGTCAAGGTCAATTCTAGGGAATGACCTAGAATCATGTAAAGGATAAATTATAACCGTAAATATGTCGTTTAATTACAAAAAAAGCGAATTCACCATAGCAAACTTATTATTTGCTGTTGGTGCAATAACCGTGTGTAGGGATCGAACGGCAAAACTAAGTCTCTTCTTTATTCAAAAAGTCTAAGAAGGCGAACTATTTTACTTATTATACTTAGATACATTACCTAGAAGTTAATACGGAACCCTCGGTGCGCGAGTCGAGCTCTTACTTGGCCGATTTTTTTTGATGACATAATCCTTTTAGTATTGCTTTAATCGGGTAAATATATGAATATACCTTTGTATTTAATAACCGTATATTGGATATTAATATTGGCTGAAAACCCGTATTTTACCATTAGTAAAGGAATGCCGGTTTTACGACATTTATGCTTGGATTTTAGAGTCGACGGCATTAGACAGTATTCGTTATTAGGACCAAATTAAATCATTATTCCTTTTCGCCCCACTAATGGGACAAATTACTACGAGAAAACATTATTTATTGCTGAGTCGGTGAGTAACCGTAGTTGAATTATCTGGTCCTAGTATTTTTTCCCTTTGGTGGACAAAATAATAGGACCACGAGAAAACACCATTAATTGCTGAGTCGGTGAGTAACTGTAGTTGAATTATCTGGTTAACGTGGAAAATTATGAAATTGTACCATAATAGTATAATCGGGTGGTTATCAGTAACCTCGATAATATATTACTGGGTTAATGGTATGGAAGGAAATGCGTTCAAAAGCGTGGAAAACTTTTGGAACGCGGTAGGTAAGTATTTACCCAAAGTGTATCAGCTAGATCTTGGTAGCGATTAAGTACAAATAATAGGTCACCAATATTCCTTCAAGAACGTACACTAAAATTTAATTCAATAACTGTTTTCTATTCATAACCAATATGATTGTTTGTAATTGGCATGCCAAAAGTTTGACAATCAGCTCATTAAAAAAAAACCTCAACAAGTTAATCAACACCGAGCCTATCAGCACGACGTTGAATCGAGTCCAGGCCTTTGAGCCTTCACTGAGTTCACACCATCTTAGAGATGGCAGCAGTACTCCGTACGAGTTCCTGATATTTTTACAAACTTAAAAGCTAGCCAGGTGTGAAGTACGCTAAACTTCAGCGCGCAGAGTAGTCCAAACCAAGAACCACGAAAAGTCATCGGTAGAATAATAATTTCAGTTGTTTTTAAATACTTATAGAGATGCTGCTGCCCTTCTACTGTGTAATCACTCTGTCGCCTCATTCGAAATGTAGGGGGGAAAAGGAATAAAATATATTTAATATCAATTAGTTATCTTTTGAAAAAACGTCATTGGAAGTTAGTTGTCTCTATCTACCCTCCTGGAAAACCAGCGTACTCTATGTATGTTTTGTAATAGGCGCTTTTTATTATTTTATGAACTATTGCTTTGTTCCGAGAAAATACCGGTCTTCCCGTAGAGTTAATTATTATTTTCAATTTAAATGAGGGTTTCTGTCTCGTTTTGTAGAGCAGATACAGATGAGCAAGAAGATGCTATTCAATCCGATTTCTATATTTCACTAGTTTCGTATCAACCTAGCATATTTGTATCGTTTAAACTTTCAATAATGCATTGATTATGTATGTGGTATTATACAGTGACTGAGTACTGCATTTGTAAATAATGTTGCATGGCGCCGCCACCGGGAAGGTGAGAAAAACAAGATTAAGAAGTACTTAACAAGTTTGAATGGCGAAAACAGTCTAGGGAATATTTGCTGATTACAATATACAAATGATTTGTTAACTGTCGGTCCAATAAGCAGCTCGACCATCTCGTAGCAAAAGTGCTACAAATAAAATGTAAACTGTTTGTATCTTCGATTGTTCGTTTGGACGATAGTTAGTCAGTGATTAAAACTTTACTGCAGAGACAGGGGACAATCGACGCCGTCTAAAAATACAAACTTCAGTTGTTTCAACTTTAGCTGACGCCACCAATGTTCAAACTTTGGATGCCGTATTCAGTAACGCGTCGCTACACTACTTATCGGCTAATGTCTAGGATAGCATTTTCTTTGTAATGGTATTGATACGCCGTTACTTTGATCATAAACACAGGAATGAAACTCGCTGCCTCTAAGCAGCGAGTAGAATGTTAATGTTACGGTCCAGGGGTCCAGAGCGTAGGCTCTGTCTAAGGTCACATCTTTACTAGCCTCTTGTTTCACTCAAGTAACTTTTACAAATCGATAATACTATATACGAAATAGTTCAAAATGTATATAAACAATACGAATAAAATGAGTTTTACGAAATAGTTCTCTATTTTATGTGAACAACTTTCGCCACAACATTTTCATGTCCAAAATCAATCTCAGAATGAAAAATCCCAGCTTGGTACCAAACTTTCCAAATAAGGGGGCATCTCGATAGCACCCCGCTCTCAATTAGTCGATTTAGTGCTGACTCCCGAAAACCGCCCCAAAAAGGCGTTCTAAAATCGTGCACATAAAAACCGAACCTACTCGATTCGAATGGAGAAAGTTGTAACATAAGTTTCCTCGTTACCCGTACTGCCCCGATCGTGATTTCGAAGCGAACTTTACCCGTATTTTAAATGCGAATATTCTCGGTTCGGCAAACACCGATAGATCGAATGTTCAAATTAACTTGGCATATCATTAATTCACGTTTATCTTGTTGATCGAGTTTGATTGGCTTAAGTTTGGCTGTTATCGCAGAATTCATAAGCGAAGGCACTGGCCCAAAACAGTTCCTGTCCCTCATAAGACATGTTATACATACCTACTAGAATATATATCTGGACAAAAATACAGTCTGCGCTGGGGAAACGGTGAATCGTTTGGAGCTGAACTAAGACAGGAGTACTTTCACTAGCTAGGTGCACCTTTACAGGTCCTCCAGTAGTAACACGGAATATTCAGCCTTTACACCGGTAGCAAAATCCAACGATTCCGATGTCCGAAAAGATTATGTGATGTTCCGCTACAATACTATCATCAGAAATGTATAGTATAACGTATTGCAGCTACTTTTTGGATGGCTCAGCCAAATATCAACTTGCCGCGCTTGACTCGGTGGAGCGCAAGGCTCATAAATCTGAGCCATCGTCGCGAAAATGCGTGTTTCTTAGTTTTTTATAGAATACTTCGGCGAGTGTGCCCAGGAGCTTCATGACCTTATACGACCCAAACATTTTTTAAATCAGATATAATAGTACCTTCTAAGCAGGCTCGTTCCGTCGTAGACGTCTTAAGTCTCCAAGGTTCTACTGGTGCGGAAAAATAGACAAGAGCAAGGAATGGAACTCCTATTAATCTTGTAGGTAGAGGCGAAATGATGAATTCGGCTCAATGGAACATTTACAGGTACTGGTAGTAGTCTTCCGAACGTCTGCAAGTCTGGTGATGGAAAGTAAATGGAGAGATGAGGTCAAAGATATCGTACGCACACTCGCTAAAGTGGCATTTATAACACTGATAGCCTGGCAACCAACCGTCTATGTTCTAGGCTCAGCAAGCTGGCCTCAAAAAGCGAATCATCACCTATGAGCCTAAAAGCACGATGCTCAATCAAGCTCAGGGCTTCGAGCTGAGCCATCCCAGAGATGGCAGCAGTACTCCAAACAAGATTGAACCAAAGCTTTGAAAAAATGCGCAGCTTCATATCAGCAAATTTAGCCATTGACTCGATATGAGTGCCAAAATTCATGTTCAACGAATATTTAACGTCAAAAGAGTCAAACTATCATTGAACTGGAACGAAGTGCCGCTAAAAAGGATGAAAGTCCACTGTAAAACTTAACACATACTGCTAATGAGACCCTTGTGACAAACCGTATCAAAAACCTTCGATATGTCTGGATCTGCCATAGCCTCCCCGTGTCTGTGGGTGGTTTCACTACAGAGGTGCGTGGCATACGTTAGAAGATCCCCTGTAGATCGCTTCTGGCGAAGGCCTTACTGACGATCACTGAGGAGATCATTACCTAGGTACGCCAGGAGTTTATTCAGTTAGCCCGGTTTGCTCGTCTACCTTTTTTGGGATAGATTGAACATTAGCGTGCTTCCAAGATGATGGTACCTTACCAGTATCGAAAAACCGCTGAAATAGACGAGTAAGAAACGGGGACAGCTCCAGAGCACATCTTTTTAACATCACCGCCGGGTTCCCGTCCTTTAGCTACACTTCTGGCATGGATTTTCAGCAACAGAGAAGTGAAATAGGAATATTCCTGCTTCGCTTCCCTGTTGCTGTAGGCAGTAGTAGATGTAAAAACTTCACGAAGAGTGAAGCAAACAAGTTGGTTTTCTTATAAAGATATATGACAGTGTAGGCCAGTAATTCATTAAGTTTCAACTAGGGTGGCAGTGAAAGATGACAGAAGTTAGACTCAACCGAAGGGTCAAGAGGCCAAAAATTCGAGGTTAGCTGGGTCAGCTACATTGATTAAAAAATATCTCGTTCATACAAATACTCACATTCCATAAACTATGTCAGGTACGCTAGACTTGTTTGTTTTTGGCAAAAGCATAAGGTAAAGCGTCAGCCAAGTTAAAAACTAAAACCTAGGCTCCGTCGACCTGAATCGGTCGAGTTGGTGCTTAACTAGTTTTTGTCGGCTCCCAATTTTCAGTTCGACGGGAATCAATGGTGCGTGAACTAGGTGTCATTCAGGGATCACGTAGTTTCAACTGCTAGTTGCTAGTTGGCTAGTTTTTCTTATTCTGTGTGTGGGTGACAAAGGTTGGAGATGTCCTTGAGACGAGAGTGACGCCCTGCTGTGTAATGTAACTTATGTTGTTATTTCCGTCTTCTTGCTGATTAACAAATTAAATGTATCCTACCTTTACTCTGTAGTTATTTCTACTGTCTAATGTCACAGTCTGTGAATATATAACTCTACCTGTTCTATATGTTTAACGTTTAAAATAGGTTATTGTGATGTGCGAATAATCATATTTTATTATGAATATAAAACATTCTTATATAATTATTTTAGTAAATTAGAAGGTAATTTTACTTCCCGATTTTTAAAAAATGTTTAGTTTAACGCTAAACATTTTTTTAAAAATCGTTATAATATCGTAGTAATAGCAGCGTTCTAATAAAAAGTCTTGTATCATTATTTTTGAAATTGCAGCAATTGAATAATGCATTACGTAGCTACTTAACAACGAGTTGTCGATATAGACTTAATTTTGCTGCAACATGACAATTGGAAAATTGGAATTGTAGAAAATATCCAAAGTGAAGCTTGCGTGTTTACGGGACCGGAGAATTTCGATTCGATTTTCAGACGTTATTTTAGTTTCACAATTTTGGCTGCGAAATGTTAGGATGGGGCAGACTGTTTTATGTTAGAAAATTTTGGTCAACAACATTGTCTGGCAACATTACATTTTGTAAATTTTTAAGTAACCTTTATTTTTAAAACTTGTCTGGTCCATTAAACTAACCGCCTCTGTGGTCTAGTGGTTAGTCTTCCAGTGTCAGATCCAGGGTTCGATCCCCAAGAGGAGTACAATATTGTGCTTGGTTTGGTTGGTGTTAGGACTTTGTTTAAGTCCGCCTACCACCATATCTAATTATGTCGCCATAACAACAATTCTAAAATTATTGTGTTCCGGCATTTAGAGGAACGATAGCCAGTTCCTCAGTTTGTTGAGGATACCGAATGAAGTGCGCCTCCACCTTTGGCCTTACTTAACTTGCAGGTGAGTTGAAGGCCAAGTGCTTCCCCGTCGTAGAATAAACAAAATTACACCATAGTGGTCCCACTCTAAGACACTTCAACTAAATCCGTATGGATTTTGTAACTGACAATGGGCTTATCATTATGAAGCGGTATCCTTCAAAGTTCAAACGAATACCCACATTGTGATCTTTAATCCTGCTAAGTGCAGAGATTATGACAAACCCCTATTCTGAGAGCTTCACATCAAATAGTTAACGCAAGCTGCAAGCAAGTTACGAGTCTGCTGACGTGAGTGGTAGGTGTGTGACACCGTGAAGTGAATATGGAAATTACTAGGACTTTCTTTGTTAACAGCTCGACCATCACCGCCCAGGAACTGCTCCACAAACCGCATCATAAAGAATAGCGAGCCGATGCTCTCCGTGCGGTGCGCGGTGGGTTATGACGGAGGACTTGCACAGCACTTCACCCTGGATGCTATAGGAGAGAACAGCAGGGTCCTGGCTAACGCCACAGCTGGACCTGGTAAGTGGAACATCCTTTATCATTTTATAATAGGAGTTGCTGTTTAAGCCTGCTGTTATTTATGATGTGTTGCAAGGTATGACTTAAGTAGCATTCAAGACGATGACGTGGTTTTCTGGCATTTAAAGGTAAGAAAGCTAGTTCCTCAGTCTGTTGAGGATTCTGGGGTAAGTGTGCTTACACCTTAGTCTTTTAATATGCCTTATAATAACTGTGATAAAGGGTATGCTAATAAGCTTCCGTCATAAAATAAATATTATAATTCCAAATTTGAAAAATCAGATGAGCCAATAGTTTGATATTCGCACAAATGCTGGTGTGAATGAGTCTACCTCCTAGAGGTCTACCCCGGACAGCGGAACCGTTGACCTTCAACCACCGGTTGAATCACCAGTTGCGGCTGAATGGATCAGGTGAAACCGGTAATGGTTCACCTGATCTGCGGCCTCTCGCGACTCCTGCCATAGTCATGTATGTCAATCAATAAATGATTACATTACTTTACTCTTATCTATACTTTACTCTCTTACTGTATTGCTCAGATCTACTGGTATGGCTAAACGTCAGCTGGTCAGCAGTAGAAACCATGACAGAAGAGGAAGAGCTAGCAATAATTGCTCGGAACAGTAAGGGAGCTTCAGATATTGTGCTGCTCCGGGATGTAGCCTTCAGAGAATCTGCCAAACGAGCTGGTAAGATGTTTTTTTCTTGTACTGAAAATAAGACTGGAAAATATCTGAGAGGCTTTTGTTTTAGGAACCCACCTTATTATTGACCGTTGGTACATTCAATTGCCCAAATTTTGTCTGTCCGTTCGTCTTAAAATACTGTAGCTTTTGATCCGTTTTCGTTGCTGTTTAGAAGATAGAGAAGCCCGTTAAAATTGTATAGAATAATTCATATTATACCCTATTACCCCTGCATTTAATCACATATACAAAATATAATAAACTACAGAGCAGTGTCATGCAAACAACTCGTTCTTGGTTGGTTAATTATAATACTTCTTGTAAAGCATTTTTTTTTTCTATAGACCCTAAGACCAAATTACAAAGGATTTCGCACAATCCGCTCAAATGTGTCTTACCAAAAACTCCACCAAAACGCAACGGAGCAGCAGTTTTCACTCGGTTACTCCTTGTCTGTCAAGGTTGTAACGAACAGTAACATACATTTTATGCCCTCACTAACCGACTTTCAAAAAAAGGAGGAGGTTCTCAATTCGTCCGATTTTTTTTTATGTGTATTCCACGATTACTCGAAGACGCCTTGACCGATTTGAAAAAATATTTTTTTGTTTGAAAGGGTATATACCCTTCACAGGTGGTCCCATTGACATATCAGGTCAGGATCTGATGATTTGATCCTGGAGAAATGGGTGAACTACCTCAAAAGTAAGAAAATAACGGACCCCATATATAATCATGCGTTTGTCTGTCTGTCCGTCCATTTGACATCAAAATAATTGGAAAAAATACGTCATCCAGGTAAACTAAATTGTATCATATTCTTCATTGAAGTCGGCTTTCTTTTTAAAACGTAATTGTTTTAAATTTAGAGTTGCTATTCTTTGAAAAGCAGTAATTATATAATGTTGCTATTACTAGCACCTAGCACTAGTCATGCGATGATAAAATATGTTAATATTTTTACAATGTAATGCGTGCGGTATTCTTTGTTATTTCGATCTCAGTATAGGCCAGATAATCAATATGAAACTCAAATTTCATGTTTTTTCAGAGAGCACGGCGCGCGATGAGAGTCAGTTCCCAGCAGCAGCGGCGTTGGCAGCGCTGGCCGCCATTTTGACAGCGGCTGGGGCCATCATAGCCGTAGTACTGAGAAGGTAGGATTTATCGACTTATTTTTAACCGACTTAAAAAAAAGGAGGATTATGATTATAGCCTCGTCTATGGGACCACCCATAGCAATTTTCTTAAAATCGATCCAGTAGTTTGGCTTTGAAATAAAAAAACATGATAATGGGAACGAAAATTCGTTCCCAATATCCTGACATAGTGCATTAGGGGTGCACCATAGTACGAACCGATTTATTCCATTTGTTTGGGTCATCTGTATTTATTTTAGTTCCCATCATTGCGTAGATATTTCCCAGAATCCTGTATCATCGCACCCTCACACGACTCTCAAATAAGGTGCCGTAAACATCGTAGTGTCGTAGGTTTTGAAACGAAAAAAGCTAAAAATAAGTTATTAAAAAAAATGGAACCACTTCACTATAAACTTAAAAATTGCCTTATTATTTTTTAAGCACTAGTACAATCTAGGAGTCTTTAAGTCCAGAGTGAATAGGTTCCTTTTATTCAAGGGTACTTCATCTTAGTCCACATCTTTACTTGTTATTTCGAGAGCTGGTCAACGCTGGACTGTAATATATCACTATCCCGCGGCTTTGCCCGTGCATTAGGTACGTACATAAATAAAAGTAGCCTAAATTGATCCCAATGGCGTACATCCATGACAAAAGATGGCGCTACAGTTGATTATCTATGCTGTTTTTCACATCTGTGCTGCCTTATAATGCAGGCGCAACGAAACCAACTCCTCAAGCAAGCGTCCATCTCAAAGCGTGGTGCAGGTAGACGCCCAGGGCCGGAGGTTCCTCATCGCGTACCCTGCGGAGAAGTCGGATACCAAACCTGACATCCTCAACCCAAAACCTGGTAAGTCAAGCTATCATGCGCACTGCCAAAATATAGAATCAGCTTCGAGACGCTTTTCCGCTGTATTACTACTTACGATCTTAATATCTATTTAACCGCCTCTGTGGTCTAGTGGTTCAACCCACCGATTTCAGATTCAGAGGTCCCGGGTTCGATCCCCATGGGATACAATATATTGTGCTTGGTTTGGTTGGTGGTAGGATTTTGTTTAAGTCCGCCTGGCTAGCTATCACCATCTTACCTAATTATGTCGCCATAATAACAAATCTTAAAAAAAATGGTTGTATTCCGGCATTTAGAGGTAAGATAGACAGTTCCTCAGTTAATTGAGGATTCCGGGTGAAGTGCGCCTCCATCTTCGGCCTTATCTCAACTTGTTACCAGGTGAGATGAAGGCCAAGCGCTTCCTCGTCGTACAATAAAAAAAAATATCTTAATAATCAAATGAATTATTTTACAAATTACAAATTTTGCCCTGTTTTATCAGATATATATATATATATGTATATATAAATTTATTTACTGACATTATCATTATTTGTATTTTCCTTTCTTTTACCTACTTTGTTTATGTATTATTTAGTCTTAGTCTTTGCCAATGTAATGTAACTTTTCTTTTAATTTAATCCCTTTGTTGTGTGAATGTTAGTTAATTAAAAGTTTGTCATGTGATTATGATTAATATTATTTATTTCTCTTAAATGTAGTACCTCTGTAAAATTACGTGCCTAGTGATAACGAACGTAGTTTTAATAAGGTCAAATAAATGAAATCTGATTGTTTTGGCCAAGTGTAATCACTTGAAATACAAAAATTTATGACAAATTAATGAAATCTGAAAATATCTTCAAGAAGAGCTTTAGTTGGCGCGTACTAGGCAAATAGGCTCCTTCTTGGTAGCCTCGCTGCATCGTAGACTTCATTCCTTGTCTTTACAAGAGTCAAGGCATCGTATAATAAAACCGGCTAAGTGCGGCCACGCACCCCGAATGTTCCGACCCAAATTAAAAGACAATAAAAATACATTTCTTGCATATATCCATAATTTTTGACGTGAAAACTTTTTAGGTGCGTTGGGGGGGGGGGAATTTTTGAGGTGGGAAAAAAAATGAACTCGCGACACCTTACCGACACCACTTTGTCTGTGTTTAAACACATTGTCTTTACGATCTAAAGAGGTAAGGGTAAGGACCATTCAAAGACTGCCTCAGTCCCGGAGTGCCACTGTTTTTTATTTTATATAATTTAAAAGGGAACCTCTAAAGACGTAATTAACAGGCAACTTGACCGCCTCCATCCACTGATTCTTTTGACGGACAATTGGCTTATGCAACGGGTGTTAGATCTTGATTGCATTCATTCGTGGGAACTTTTAATTACCTTTTGGGTTTTTTTTTTGTCCTTTAGGCTTTTCCTGATATATATCGATTTTGTGAGATATATGGGCTAGCTTTCAGCCCCACTGCTTCATCAAGATAAACAATATAACATCCAAACACATAACAAACATCTACATTCATAACACATTTTTTTTGTCCCGGATGGGAATCGATCTTAAACTTACAGCTCAGAGGGCAGAGCTACTGAGCTGTGAGAGCAGTTTAGCATGACGTAAGATTCGAAGGGTTAATTACTTTTACAGAGAGTGGCCCGCCCCGAGTTGTATTGGAATCCAGTGACAATAAAAGCTATACAATACGAGAGGCGACGGAGGACCACAAGTCAGCTTACAACCCTCCGCGAATGGACGATGAGATGGTAAGGCCTTTTTGAAATACCAGCTGACATCAATGTGCTCATCTTATCTGATTCTGTCGCCATAACAACAATTCTAAACTTGTTGTGTTCCGGTTATAGAGGTAAGATGGCCAGTTCCTCAGTTTGTTGAGGATTTCGGGTGAAGTGCGCCTCCACCTTCGGTCTTATCTTAACTTTTTACCAGGTGAGGAGGCCAAGCGCTTCCCCGTCGTACAAGAAAAAAAAAGTGCTCGGCTTATGCGGACGAAAAACGGATTTTGGGGAATCCCTCAAAAGTCATTTATCCAGTAAATTGATTTAGAATCATTTTAGAAACGTACTCTAATGCGACACATCTACGTAATTATCACTTTACACGCCGATCATTCGGTGGCTTAACTATCGTGTGCAGTTTTAGGTCATGCGGTCTTTGGAGCAAGACCTACGCTGCACTGAATTGCGCCCATCAACTTAAGAAGTCCCAGTAGTCTCACTTTCCCATACGTAACGTAGTTCCATTTTCATTTCGAAATGGTCTGAAAAAGTTTGATTCAAAAGTTTTTTTGCAAATAATAATCGGATAGGGATAGGTAATACGTGTTTAGGGTGCGTTACTTTTTCTAAAAAACTAATGCTAATATTCAAAATATAAGTAGTTCCATTTTAATTTGTGACGATGAAGTGAAGTACCAACCTGTCAAACATGCTAAATTAACTTGAATTCGAAACGTAGGTACTACGCGACACATCTGCGTATTCATCACGTGCCAAGCATTCGGCGGCTTAACGGGCTAAAGTACCTCAGATTAGCAACTCAACGCAACTTTATTCTAGTTTCGATCTTTCGAAGATTTAGTAATAATAAAGGTGTACGTTTTGTTTTTTTGCGGTAAAACAAACATGAATTTTTAAAATCGAAAACACAAACCGTCTGCTGTATACTGTGTTTATTTACTGTACAAAGTTTTAAGCCCTAATTGGGCGTATTTATTTTATGGCGAACATTTTTGGTACAAATTAGCGTCAACTTTGGATTTTTTTTCTATCGAGAATATTTTATGTAATCGTGTTTTCGAAACACAAGCGTTCTAGCATCTATCCTGAACTATAACATATATTAATTTCAAAGTAAATGCTACAGCACTGTGGAAGATATGATATTATAGACTCTTAACTATCGTGTGCAGTAACAAGACCTACGCTGCACTGAATTGCGCCCATCAACTTAAGAAGTCCCAGTAGTATTACTTTGACATACGTAACGTAGTTCAATTTTCATTTCGAATTGGCCAGTCTGATTCAAAATATTTTTTGCAAGTACAATCGGATATATCCCAATCCGATTCTAATTGCAAAAATATTTTATATAATACAAACCAAAATATAAATGAATTGTAAATGGAAATGAGTTTTTCCACAACACAACGCGCACTACAGACACTGATTACCTCTTTCCGAATAATTATATTATATATTAATTCAACTTATTTATTTATTCAATAAAAAGTACAATTAAACTAACTATGTACAAAGGAATCAGTCAGATTACCTAAGAACCGTTACAAACGGCCTATAGGTAACTCAACTGTTCCAGACCAGTACCAGACGGAAGCGTGCCCAAGACACTGGCTGCATTGCCACGCTGAATAGCTATACTAATTCGCTGGCCTAAATATGAGCCAGCCCTTGGGTCACGTGTCGCCTCAATCAAAATTGATAATATAATCTTTCCGATTATATCTGCAAAATTTCATGTTCACTTCTAAATGAAAAAGGAACTAGGTACATTTGTACTGGAGAGCGAATATCAGCGGTACTCCAGGGCCCTCTTTGGCATAAGGGTAAAACCGCGTGTGCCCATAATTTCACCGGCAACCATCCCCTTAAAACCGAAACACAGCAATGCCCGGCCGAAATACGTATGGTGATAGTGCTTCCCCATTTCACAACGAACTCTACTACTCTTAAAAGTTGTTTATACCGTTCATATAACTTTAGCAGCACCACTCGATTGTCATGGACCATTTTTGTTCAGTAAATTATTTTCTTTTTTCTTGCATGTAGACCGCCTATTCGGTCGGCCAGATCGTTAATTTTCTACTTTATTTTCGTAGGATTTCATGTGTTTTTTTTTGCTTCCGCGCTTCCCTTATTATTTTTCTACAGTAAAATTAGTCTTAGTTACTCTTAAACAGATCAGCTGTCTGCTGGTGAAAGTCACTTCAAAATAGGTTCACCCTTTTTAAAGCCAACAGACTTTATGTACCTACGTATATTATAATTTATAACAGATAGGTAGATTTTCACTCATCGAATTTATTGTTGAATCTTTATATCTGAATCATTGCCCTGATCAGTGTTCTGTATTGATTTTTATTAGGTATCATATTGAAGTTTTAATTATCCAATTATACATTTGTTTTTCTAGTTTGCCTACGTTTTCCATTGTATATGTTTACGTAATCATACAGAGGAAACTTCACTGGTTTTTTGTTATTTTAATTAATATTCTAATTGGATCAAGGTACTGTTTGTCTAAAATAAAATACTAGGCAACGGCACGGCGATTGTCTCTGTTTCGTTTAAAAACCGTGGAAAAGCCATCGCAAAAAATAAGACAAATGGACGCAACAGCAGACTATATAATGATTGTAGGTAGCTGTTTTGCGTAGGTACCTACTAAAAGGCTACCTACGCCTTCATAATTCTAAACTCAATTACGTAATTGTCATACTTCTAAATTCACTTGCGCAATCTAGCTAAATCAATAAAATACAGACAAACCTAGCCCGCACAAGAAAGGCTTAAAACTTTACCAAAGAGCATTGCATTGTATTCTAAGACTACAAAATTTAATTTTACAACCATTAATGCTCCACAGGAGTTAATGCCAAAGTGGGCTAAGATTGGCCGCGCGCCAATATAATACGGGCGGAATATTCAGCAACTTTTGGTAAGATTAGGAATTTAGGAAGATTATGCCTACTTACGCGTTGTAAAATTGTTAAAACAATTGATTTTCGAAAATAAAAAAAAACATGAACATTTGCACCCTAAGTATAAAATCTAGCATGTTAGTTTGACGTCGCGTTATACCTGTAAGCGACATCAAACTTGTATACCTACTTACAAAAATTGTTACAAGTTACCTACGTAATTTTATTAAGTCTATTATTTATACAAGTTGTTTTCACGTCGCATGCAGGTCTCCTCAACTCACCAACAATTTTTTTGTTAATTACTTAATATATACAAAGAAAAAAGTGTCGCGCACTTGTACTTTAATTTGTCCATAGCTTGATATAAGGATGGTTTTCATATTATGTAGAAAAGCTATGATTAGTAATGGGTGGTTACTTGTACCTTACAGTTTACGCTATAAGTGTCTTATATATGGGTATAAGTCGATGTGTGTATATGTTACATAAAAAGACCTCATAGCTCAGTTGGTAGTAACTCTGGCTGTGGGTTCGATTCCCACCCAGGACAAGACAAACAACTACCAACTGAGCTATGAGGCTTGTTTATAGATGTTTGTTCTGTGTTTAGGTGTTGTATGAGTACGTATGTATTTACAAAAAGTAGAAAGGTATTCTATCCGTTATCTAGTTCCCATATAGCTATGCTTCGTTTGGGTAATATTTATTTATGTTCCCCAAGGATTCCACGGCTTTACAAATTTGCGGGATTTTACCGGCAGATAGCTGATGTTATTAACAGTATCTTGGCCTAATTTCATTTTAGAAAAATAATTAGGGTGCCGCGCCAAAATAACAAAATAATGAAACCTTATGAAGTCCACAGAAAACAAAAATTAACGGCACCAATGTCCCGGGTCCCCAAGTCCACTAGTAGTTACAACATCCCAGGCATTACTGCGTTGAATACTTATCCTGAGTAGGTCCGTTTTTTTTCTTAATTGCTTGATACAATAATCTCTTTTAACAAAAGTTTTTTTTTCCAGATGCCCCAAAGATAACAGAAGGAGCCAAAACAGTGACTGGTGTAAATAATCATAGGAATAATAAAAACTCTAAATTCCAACGAATGCCAACAACTAGATAATAAATTACAGTGAAAATCTTCCATATCCTTTTTGAAAAATGATTTTGTAACCCAAGAATACTTTATGTATTTAGCTCAATGGGTGCCGTAAAACAGTCACGGTTTATTTTTCATAGAGCAGCACCCAACGAGTTAAATACAAACTAAAACGTTATAGATTGTTATGTTGTTTAGTGATAAGAAAAAATATAAGTGTAAAATAAATGTAGTACTCAAATAGGTAAATGGTCAAAAAATACAGATCGTTTCGTTAGAATATAATAATTATGTACTCTGTCAGTGTAAATATCGAGATGAGACGTTTTTTTCATAATTAAATAAATATATAAGCATAGATATTGAATTTATCTACTATAAGTTAGTACTATTATTGTTGAATCATTAAAATAAAGCTTATTGTTTATAAATTTATAGTTTTATTGAAATAACTAAACCTCATTAAAATCCAGTTGCGTTGCTATCAATTCATTTCTGGATATTACACTTTTGAATTTATTTTATATTCCTTTTCCCTGGCAAGTAGACTCCACCTACTAAGTAAAACTAATCGCATTAGACAGAACCGTCCTTAGGTAAACTTAGAAGAGCGAAAAAATTTGTTGGAATGCAAAACTTGTTAACGGTATAAATAAGGCTTTAATAAATAAAGCTTTGATAAGGAATCAAAGCTAAAGCTTTGATTCAGCGTGAATATAGTTACGGTACCTACTAGCCGTAGCGTGAGCGAACCGTGCAACCCCTACAAGTTCCCAGCTACCCCTGGAAGACCCACTGAATATTTACATGGAACATCGGTCGAGAACCCGATTCATCGAGATTTGGCATAATTGATTCGTATCGTGCGACTGGGATGAATAAATCAGAACTTTGGAGCGAGTGTGCGAATCTAGCGCATTAAATAGTTAGGTGTGAAATGTGACATATTTTTTTATTGGCAAGCGTTTTACCACCAGCTTACTTGAAATAAGTAAATATGTAGCCTAAGATGAACACGCTTGTCTAAAAGGTATCTATCCACTCTGGACGCTGCCTACGTTTACTAATCCGGAAAGGGGAAGGATAGATAATAAGTCAAAGATATGATAATAAGTGGAATAGAACTCAGACAGCCTGACAACCCGCCGTCTGTAATCTAGGCTCTGCAGGTAGGCTTCAACAAGCGAATCATCACCAATGAGCCTATCAGCACGACGCTCAATCAAGTCCAGGGCGTAGAACTGGTACTTGCTGAGCTATACCAGAGAAGGCAGGTAATCTTTCTTCATCATCAGATTGTTTTTGTTGTACGACGGGTAAGGGTTTGGCCCCTCATCAAACCTGGTTTTAAGTATGATAAGGCCTAAAAGCTGGTTGTGAAAGCGCAATTCACCCGGAATCCTCAACAGTCTGAGCAACTGGCTATCTTACCTGTAAATGCTGGAACATAAACATTTTGAATTATTATGGTGATAGACTTAGGTGGTAGACTATGGTGGTAGATTAGGCAGACTTAAACAAAGTCCTACCACCAACTAAACCAAGCACAAATTTGTACCCCACAGGGATCAATACCGGGACCAGGATCTGATACCGATGGGCAAACCACTAGAACACATACACAGAGGAGATTAATTCAATGTTTGTGAAATCAGAATTGTAAAGTTTAATTAATATTTTTAGAGGTGTACGCTCAGGAAGTACCTGAGGACACTGGCTGCATTGCCACGCTGAAAAGCGAAAAGGTATGCTTAAAGGTACCATGTTCATGAGAGCCAGCCCTCAGGTCATGCGTCGCCTCAATCAAAAGCCATGCAAGATTTTTCAAAATCAGAAAGGCACCGACTCCCCACGGACCTCAAATATGTAAGCTCTATGTCTGTTGGTAATATGCAACCATCAACCAAACTTTAACTATTCCCTCCATCCTAAGGTTATCCGGAATAAATCAATATAAATAAATATTACAGGACATTATTTTTTACACAAGGCTATCTTTTCCCAAACTAAGCATAGCTTGTAATATGGGAACTAGATTACGGATAAAATACTTTTTGTGAATACATACGTACTATATGATACAACACCCAAACATAGAACAAACATCTATATTCATCACACAAATGAGGCGTGTTGAATAGATCGATAAGACCGCCCATTATAGGTACTTTGCTAGCTTTCGTTTTTTATTATAATTATTAATAGTCATAGTGTCCCGCTGCTGTGCATAGGCCTCCCCCCACACTTTCCAAATTGTCCAGTTCCTCGAGAACTGGGAAGTACCTTCAGTTCTTGAGGAACTGATCAAGCTCATCCGGCAAGTACGTCTACTACAAAGCGTATTTGCTGGGTCGGGACGCAACACGGTAACCACCCTTGCCCAATGTTGAGTCTACATGCGAATGCGACAGACGGGGTTTTTGTAGCTACATTTCTGATTTGAATATGTCTGTACGCTCAACACTGAGAATGCTGCGCTCTTTAGGTTTTTAATTATCAATAATTCTGTATCAATCTTGTCTTTTATTATGATATTTTCATTCAAGCATTCATTCACCATCATCACTACACACATCTTAGTTCAAACCCATTGCCAAAGTGGAACACCTAGTTCCACTTCTAAGCTTGAATGTACGTAAATCCATTTTCCGGCCTTAAAATAAAAATATGATTTAATTTACGTATTTTTTAATAAAACTCTTAATGAAACCGGGTCACGAGCTCTCGCGGATACAGCCTGAAAGACGTTGTACAGTCAGCCACCAAATACTAATAGAAGTATTATTAGGTAACCTTTTTTGGAATCACCTTAAGAACGAAATATACGGCTGATTAAAATCGATGGATAAACTCTATATGCTCACTTAAATCAAAACAAAATAAACCAACAGATAACAACACTTAAACTAGGTACAAAGGGCAAAGGCAAAAGGCAGGTTTCGTGGTGGCAAAGTGGGAGGAGTATTCGCTAGTCGGCGCATACTTCTCCCCTAACAGAACCGCTGCGGAGCTGGAGGTCTTTGTCGACCTCCTAGCCGCAGCGGTGAGAAGGCAGGCCCCACGACAGGTCCTCCTTATGGGGGACTTGAACGCCAAGGCCCGGGAATGGGGCAACCCCTCCACTGACTCTCGAGGGGAGATTGTCAGGGAGTGGGCAGTTGCCACGGGGCTAACCCTACTAAACAGAGGGTCAGCCCACACGTGCGTGCGGTGGAACGGGGGGTCCGTGGTGGATCTTACGTTCGCCACCCCATCCACCGCGGCACGTGCCCGGGCCTGGAGGGTGTTGTCGGAGGTTGAGACTCTCTCGGATCACAAGTATGTGCGGTTCGAGATCTCCACCTCCGACAACCAGGGAGGGGAAAGCGTGGTGCGAGCGAATTTCCCGCGCTGGACGATCAGCCGCCTCGACACCGAACTAGCTGCCGAGGCGGCTATCGTCCAGTCGTGGCTTGCCGCTCCCACGCACCCGGAAGTCGACACCGCAGCGGGTCGCTTCCGGGAGGCGGTGACGGCGGTGTGCGACGCCGCCATGCCGCGGTCGCGTCGCCGCCCAGGCCGTCGCGAGGTGTACTGGTGGAGCTCGGAGATAGCGGATCTCCGAGCGGCCTGCACAGAGGCGAGGCGCCCGTACACCCGCAGTAGGAGGCGGCGCAACGGCCGGACCGACGATCAGCTGTCAGATGAGGAACTGACAGCTGAGCGCCGGCTGTATAGCGCGTATCGGGAGGCGAGACGCGCGCTACAGCTGGCCGTCGGAAGGGCGAAGGCCCAGGCCTGGGCCGAGGTCCTGGAGGGCCTCGACAGGGACCCATGGGGCCGTCCGTACAGGGCTGCCCGGAAAAAGTTCCGGGGTCAGACGGCCCCGGTAGCGGAGACCCTGCAGCCGGAGCTCCTCGGCCGGGTGATGGGGGGGCTCTTTCCCCTCAACGACCCCCTCCACGCCCCGCCGACGATGGCACCGCCGTCCCTCTACGGGGAGGTGGTCGACCCCGCCTCGATCCCAGCCGTGTCGGAGGCGGAGATGGAGGTGGCCGTCGACCGGCTAAAGGGCAAGAGGACGGCGCCGGGTCCAGACGGGATCCCGGCGCGCATCCTCAGGATTGCCCTGAAGGAGTTGGGGGAACAGCTTCGGGAGCTGTTCGACGCGTGCCTTGCGTCTGGACGGTTCCCGAAGCTGTGGAAGGACGGGCGGTTGTGCCTGTTGCGGAAGGAGGGTCGAGACGTTGACTCGCCCTCTGCATACAGGCCAATCGTGCTGCTGGATGACACGGGAAAGATGCTGGAAAGGGTGCTAGCTTCCCGTGTCATACAGCACCTGGAGGGAACTGGGCCTGACCTCTCGCAGGCCCAGTATGGGTTCAGAGCGGGGCGGTCTACGATAGACGCCCTGCTCTGGTTAAAAGAGTGGACCCAGGAGGCGGTCCGGGAGGGAGGAAAGGCGTTGGCCGTCTCTCTTGACATAGCCAACGCCTTCAACAGCCTGCCGCACTCGACGATACAGGAGGCGCTCCGCTATCACGGGGTGCCTCTGTATCTGCGGAGGCTGTTGGCGGACTACCTCCAGGACCGCGAGGTCCTGGTGGAAGGGCGCGACGGGCTGAGGCACCGTCGCGTCGTCCGCGGTGTTCCACAGGGGTCGGTACTGGGACCGCTCTTGTGGAACATTGGCTACGACTGGGTGCTGCGTGGCACGCTTCCCGCCAATATGCGGGTGGCGTGCTATGCGGACGATACCCTGGTCGTGGCCAAGGGGAGGGACCTTGGGGAGGCGGTGCGGCTGGCTGCGTTGGGGACAACCCTCGTGGTCGACCGCATCCGCTCCCTGGGACTGGAGGTCGCCCTCTCCAAGACCGAGGCCCTGTTGTTTCATGGGCCTCGGGGGGGACCCCCTCCAGGAACGCGTGTAGTTCTGGACGGGGTCTCGATCCGGGTTGGGACCCAGATGAAATATCTGGGTCTCATCCTGGACGGAAGGTGGACTTTTGGGGCGCACTTCACCCAACTGGCCCCAAAAGTCCTAGGAGCCGCCGCCGCATTAGGGAGGCTGCTGCCCAACGTGGGTGGCCCGAGCGCCAACTGCCGCCGGCTATACTCTGGAGTAATCCGGAGTATGGCCCTGTACGGGGCACCGGTCTGGGTGGACGCCCTCGGTCGCGCGAACATGACCCTGCTGCGACGTCCGCAGCGGGTCATAGCGACGAGGGCGATACGCGGATACCGGACGGTGTCCTGGACGGCCGCATGCGTCCTGGCCGGTGATCCCCCTTGGGGGCTACAAGCGGAGATCCTCGCCGAAGTGTACCACTTCGTGGCGGCGAGGAGATCCCGCGGGGAGCCCCTAGTGTGGGAGGAGGTCGGACGCATACGGCGGCAGGCGCGGGTCGCCCTGTTGGCGCGGTGGACGGAGGACCTGGCTCCGCCGGTCCCTGGTCAGTGGACGGTGGAGGCCATCCGCCCGGTCCTCCGGGAGTGGTTGCGGCGGCGGTTCGGGTCGCTGACCTTCCGCCTGGTGCAGGTACTTTCCGGGCATGGCTGCTTCGGAAAGTATCTGCACCAGATTGCGAGACGGGAGGCGACCCCGGCCTGCCACGAATGTGGGGCGCCAGAGGATACGGCGCTCCACACGCTGGAGGTGTGTGCCGCGTGGGGTCCCATGCGACACACACTTTCAGCGATACTAGGCCGAGACCTCTCGCTGCCGAGCGTGGTAAGCGCCATGCTCTGCGGTGAGAGTGAGTGGCAGGCGATGGTCTCCTTTTGCGAAGCGGTGATGACGCAAAAGGAGGCTGCGGAGCGGATCAGGGAGGACGACGCCCACTCTGACCCGCTCCGGCGTAGACGTGCAAGGGGACGAAGGAGGCGGTATGGCCGCCTTCTCGATCCCCCGTAGTGGGGCCGCTGGTAGGGGGTCGGGGGACTCCTTGCCGGCCTGCACGGCCCCACACGTCTGGGGGGTGGCCTTTGGGATAAGGTTGCCCCTCCAAAGGCGCTGAGTGGCCCGAGATATCTACTCGGGCCTACCGCCAGGGCGAGATGGTGAATGCTAACGCGACCCCATCTCGCCCTATCTCGGCGGCGGTCTGCTCCCCGTGGTGGTTTTAGCCGGTAAGAGTCCGGCATAACCCATTGCCTCCCCCGAGGCATGGGTATCCATGAGGATTTCCCCACGAAAAAAAAAAAAAAAAAAAAAAAAAAAGGTACAAAGGGCGGCCTTATAACTATAGGCGTTTTCTACTAGACAACCTTTGGATAGGAAGATTAGATAAGAGCATACAAGTGTACTAAAGAACTACCACTAGATTTACACTAGTAGTTCGCCCCGAACTGAGGTCTCGTGGCATCTGCTTTGTGTCAGGTGATATTTAATCACCGAGATTATTTCTCTAAAATAATGCTATTAACCTAAAATCATCTTTCTTTCTTCTAAAAGCTTAACGAATAAAAAAAGGAACCACTCGTCCGATTTAAAAAAATCTTTCACCAATATGGTAAAAAAAAACTCTTTCCTTATTGGTGAAAGAATTTTAGAAATCGGAAATACACTTTCGTTGTACACTCCCAGGATGGACATTGGCTGAAAATATGTTTATGTGATTTTTAAATCTAAGTATTTGAGGGGAGTTATAAAATTTTGTACATGGATTTTTACTGATACTCTTACAGACCCTGAACATAATTTTTAGGTTTATATAATATATATATATATTTTTTTAGGACATTACAGTACATTTATTTTGAGACAGCGCCATCTAGTCCCAAACCATAATTATTACATAATTATGATATTAGTTAGCATCGGAACTCAGGATTTATGCTGCTGCAATACAATGGTATTTTTTGTCGACTTTACAATATCCGTGGGAACTGAAAAATTAAAATATTTAATGACAAGTAAGTTTTAAGGGTAGGTGTCTTAATGGTGTATCTACCATGGGCAACGAAAACGTGGCTTTTGCTAGTGGTTTCGGCCGAATGATCACAACACTGGATGTTAGGAACCTGGCTATTGACGTAGCGACCACTCACCTGCCGAAGTCCGGTGCAAAACGGTTTGTTGCGTTCCGATGATGCGTGGAAGAGCCTTTACCTTCTGGGGCAGCTCGCTCCACTGTAGACCTCCTTGCTTTGGTCTAAAGCTAAAAAAGCCTAAAGGTCAACAACTAACTCAGCATTTAAAAAAGTGAGATCTACTGCCGACTGTACTTTATTCATTTCGTAAATTAAGGATGTTTTAGAATTCGATTATTTTAATGATTTAGTATAACATGGCGGAATTACATTATTAACTTGCAAGAAATATAGCTCTGGTAGGTGCATGAATATGCATACACCAGGGCATTTAACTGCCTCTGTGGTGTAGTCGTTCGCTCACCGGTGTAAGATACAGAGGTCCCGGGTTCGATCCCCAGGGGAGTATAATATTGTGCTTGGCTTGGTTGGTGGTATTGTTTAAATCCACCTGACCAACTACCACCATCTTACATAATTCTGTCGCTTTAGTCCTACCACCAGTCAAAACTTTACGACATAAAATATGACAGTCCATATTTTATGAGAAAAAAATATTTATTATGTTTTATGTCTAAATATATCGAATCGCCGTGTACTGACTGACTGATTGACTGTCAATAGTTTAGTGCAAAGAGATTTAGTGCGAGAAAGGATTTTAAGAAATTCCTGCGGGATGATGGGAACGAATTCCAGGGCCTTACGCTAGTTTATAATATCACCGTTTCACCAATAATTATACGCAGAAACACATAAATCACAATAAAATCTCACAATGGCCAGCCTCATCTCACATTAACTCTTATCCCACATCGGGGTAACTGGGACTCATGGGGTAGCTGGGGTCCCCCAGGAAGGGGCAATCACAATGTCGCCGGTAGCTATTATTAGTCTACGTAAATCGATGGGCCTATTACAATTTATGGTATCAGATAGTGTGGCCGCTTAGAAAAGTTTTATGTTTGCCCCTGAGGGTAATGTCGGGATATTTTTTTCGAAATTAATGGGAATGGCTTTGATTTCCGGGATTTCGGGGAGATATTTTACGGTTTAACTTTTTAGGGTTTTGTACCTAAAGAGTTCCGGCGGGACCTTATTTCTAAGCCTCCGCTGTGTATCTGTCTATCATGCCTATATAGGGCTGTTGAGTCATTTAATTCGTATTAGGTAGTTGTTTCAGAGAAAATATTGATGTAGTTACATAACAAATTATAAAAAATGTTAGGGAATCTCCCATACCAGAAACCTACTTTTTTATGATAAAAAAAACAACTAAAATCAAATCAAAATAAGTCTGCAAGATCGCTTTTAGCGATACAATCGCCCATAGTGCATTATTTACAAAAATAAAATAAACGTACAAATTATAAAAAATATATACATTTGAACTTTTAGATCAATAATAAACTTATATGTTTACAATCCAAAACAACGCAAGAATAGCTATAATGTATGAGGTGGAAAACATTTTCCACTAACAAGGTTACTTGTAAACAATTTTTTATGTTTGGTCAGCAGCAATCGAAAAACTATATGTTTTTATATTTTTCTCCATTCAACTCGACACTGCACTTTGTCATTGACTTATCAGTTTCAGAGTCAGTGGCTATCATATTACGAAAACTGCTGTCAGGTAAGAATTTAACAATCTACTGCAGAATATTGCAAAAAAATTGCAAAAGATACAAAAAAAATAATGTGGAAAGAAAACTGAGTCTGTGGTCTTGGTAGGAAATTATTTCCTCATGTGCGTTCCGTCTTATGCGTTAAATTAATAAATAATTAACAACAAAAACGGGTCTTCATCGCGTACCTTTTTATATTCCCGACAGTTTCGACCGTAATACAATGGCCGTGGTCACGGGTAGACAAAGTAAAACACACAACAAACACAAAGAAAAAGGTACACAGTGAAGACCCGTTTTTGTTATTAATTATGTATAATAATCGCGATAATTTTAAAAACGATTAATAAATGTTATGCACAAATAAATATGCCGAATCAAAGTTTGCTTATTTTTTAAGGCTAAAATGTGGTTTATTACCAACGGACCCCATGACTCTGACCCCATGTGGGGTCCGATAAAACTCCAAAATAATTTCAAGCCTATAGTGACTACATTTAACCGGTTCAAAGAATCGATAGTACAATAAATCGTTCGATTCGATTAGACCGTCACTCGTTCGGAACCGGCTGCGAATCGAGTCGCCGTGTGGTAATCGTAATCAATGGTGAGACGTGATAAACTGAGGAATGTGGGGGCTACCACTTCTCCTCGAACCTAACAAAATTAAAAAAAGTCAAGGTTCATATTGAATCATCAAAAATTTGTTCGTATATTATTCCTGTATAACTCTACAATATTAAAGAAAGCTCCGACGAAAAGTGGAAGTGGGCGTTTGATGTGATTATAATGAGACTAGTGTCACTTGTAAAATGGTCTTACGACGTCTTACTTTAGTTTACATTGTGAAAATCGTTTATGGTCCCAGAACTATAAATCCGAATGGTATTTGTGTCAAGGCACTACGCCTCGTAATTGCAATTGGCACATAGAATGCTAGCTACTTGCTAGCTGGGGTTATGTTTTCAAACGTGTGTTTATACACACGTTTGAATGTCTTTTTCATTAACATGCTCAGCAGCATAATTAACTGAATGATGAATTTTAGCGTGAACCTTACACGTTTATTTTGGTTTGTCTTAATTGTGTGAGTAGCAAATAGCACTATAAAATGGGCAAATTCATGGTAGCGGTTCTGAATATTATATTTTAATACTTTTAAGGATGTTTTACCGTAAAACCCTGAAGTTACATATTATTTAGTAGTCGTCATCTCCCCTAGCCAAAAACATGGGCATTGCAGGGTAAGAAGGCTACCTTCTAACCCTGCAACCAAATGCTTTCTTGATTAAATCTTCACCAAGTAAGGTCCCACAAGTTTTTTTTTAAACGTTCAACTAGTTATTTTTGTTTTCCCGTCTATTGAGGAATGGTGGTAAGGTCCAAAAGTGGGTATGCGTTATGAAGCGTAAACCAAGAAACGTGCCCTCCACTTGATTGTTTTCTCGATCGCGACATTCACTGTCTGCACTCTACCTGTGTTTTGTTGCTACGGGGTGAGCTAACCCCATCTATTTTTCCGCTTCGGCTGTACCGAAGCTTCGTAACTAGTTCAATCAAAGACATTTTTGTCTATATACGAAACTAATTGCGAGCGTTTGCGTGGCTTTTTTGTAACCAATTGTAATCGCAGACTATTTGTGCGAAACCAATATGTTTATGCGACATGCACATTTTGAAGATAACTTCTCCCAATAATAACATATATGTATAATTTCGCATCATTAATGCCTTAGGTTTCTTGATTCTTTTTTTTTTACGACGAGGAAGCGCTTGGCCTTCATCTCACCTAATAAGTTGAGATAAGGCCGAAGATGGAGACGCACTTCACCCGGAATCCTCAACAAACTGAGGAACTGGCTATCTTACCTCTGAATGCCGGAACACAATTTTTTTTTTTATTTTTTTAATCATAATTATTTTAGTATAAAAGCTTGGCATTACTGTCTTAAGCCTACATACAATGCACAGCCACAGCCGTAGCTAATTAGGCTTTCAATTCAATTATCAAAATTTCAATTACCTGGTGGCCGAAATTGGAAGCACAATTCATCCAGAATCCTCAACAGTCCCAAGAACTGGCTTACCTCTACATGCCGGAATAAAACAATTTAGAATTTTTGTTCTGGCGTCAGACCTGTAAGATGGTGGTAGCTAACCAGGCGGACTTGAATAAAGTCTTACCACCAACCGAACCGATTATAAAATAGCACACTAGTACTCACCTGGGGATCCGGGACCTCTGGATACCGTTGGGCGAACCACTAGACGGAAAATGATAGAACACAGAGACAAAAAAACAGCCATGTTTTTTTTTTTTTAGGACATTCATTTTCCTCTAGTTCCAAACTAAGCTAAGCTATGTGTTCCATATAATACATATGTATACAAAATCTTGTGGAGCTTTTGATTCAGGTGACACGTGATCCAAGGCCAGCTCTTATTTAGGCCAGCGAATTAGCATAGCTATTCAGCGTGGCAATGCCAGTGTCTTGGGCACGCTTCCGTCTGGTACTGGTCTGGAACAGTTGAGTTACCTATAGGCAGTTTGTAACGGTCCTTAGGTAATCTGACTGATTCCTTTGTACTAAGTTAGTTTAAATTAAATTTAAACTAACTCGCAACATATTGTATACATATGTATATGGGAATCATGTATATGGGGATTCGATTACAGAAATAATACTTAGGTTCATACCTTATCATCTAAGCTTACCATCTAGTTATGTTTCTATATACCTATGTTTGATAATATGATTTCCACTGAACGGTAAAATAGCAGAAACAATAATTCGGAAACACTCAGACAAATCTAATTACGGCCGAGGATAATGCAACACGAACGGGAAAATTATATTTATATGATACGACCTAAGAGGATTGCTCGAAACTTTCTCCGAGACTGTGGATCATCATCATCTGCCCGTTTTCCCGCACTAGGTGGGGGCAAAACATGCCTTCTTCCTCCACTCTCCTCTATCGAACGCCACCCCATCACTCACTCCTTTTGAGTGAATCATTCCTCACATTATCCATACATATCTTCTCAGGCATTGGATAATGTAAATAAATAAATAAAATAAATATTACAGGGCATTAATTTTACACAGCGCCATTTAGCCCCAAACTAAGCGTAGCTTGTGCACCGAAATGTTCTATTAAGAGTTGTCGGAGCCCGTCGATATGCATCTAGGCCGGCCACCGGGGTGGTTTTAGTTTAGGGATTTCCCCCCGTAAAAAAAAGGAGTTAATTAGAATCATGAACCAATTACTTTTTTAATTCAAATAGGAGACGGAATAAGCAAGTAGCCCACTTGATGTTGTGCATCTCTTGCCTACAACAATGCCCTACTGCGTAGATCACATCCACAAAGAACATAGCCTACTCAGCACTGCATTGCGCGCGTTCACTTGAGCCATAAATATGTTAAGCCTCACGTGCCTGTAACTTCACCGGTGACCATACACAAGCAGGAACACAGCAATGCTGTTTGGCAGCAGAAATAGGTATGGTGGTAGTACTTCCCCGGACGAGCCCTTTCACGCGGCTCTACTAATGTTATTAAATATAATCAAATCGATCAAAATCTTATTATTTTCTCTTCACAAAATGGTATAGCAGGTACTGTATCAGTAGAATAAACTGTATTTAACTTATAACTATTATTAACGGGATATTTACCATGATTTGTTGATGGCTGAGCTATCCTATATTTTGACGCAGTTGCTCACGTATAGATTATCACGATCATGTATTTAACTAGATTAACCTATTTTGCATGAGACTGATGTGAAACAAACTGTTACAGGTCACCACTACCCCCTCCGCTGAATAAGATTGACAACACAATATAACATATACGAAAGCTTTAGAAATAAGCATGTATCGATTTAACTTTAACCGCCTCTGTGGTCTAGTGGTTCAACCCACCGATTTCAGATCCAGAGGTCCCGAGTTCGATCCCCATAGGGAATACAATATATTGTGCTTGGTTTGGTTGGTAGTAGGACTTTGGGTCCACCTGGCTAGCTACCACCATCTTATCTAATTCTGTCGCCATAACAACAATTCTAAAAATTGTTGTGTTCCGGCATTTAGAGGTAAGATAGCCAGTTCCTCAGTTTGTTGAGGATTCCGGGTGAAGTGCGCTTCCACCTTCGGACTTATCTCAACTTTTAACCAGGTGAGATGAAGGCCAAGCGCTTCCCCGTCGTACAATAAAAGAAAAAAAAAGGCTAGTTGAAACGTCATCCCGATGTAATAACCAAAAATTCTTTATAAGTAGGCACACCCGGAGATCCCACCCTCCAAATTTTTTGTCGCTAATAGAACTCATGGCATAGGTTTTTTCTCGTTCTTACTCCTCGATGAGCAGTATCCAAAACAAAACGAGCTGCCAGGCACATCCATTCCATTTCGGAATTGTCCAAAAAGGAAATCACAACACATTATCCTTACCTTTATCGTTTCCGAATCCCTGATTATCCCTTAAACAATAAAACCCTGAAATCTATTAAACCGAAGGGCCTAATCGAACGGTTATTGTCCGTGAGTACTTATAATCCCAGCTCGCATTTAGCCATCACAAAATTGCTAATGAGAGAGTCTCTATGGTATAATTCCTTAAAATACCGCTATTAAAGTAGCTATCTTCTTCTTGGTTGTGGGTTCGATTCCGGGGATGGTCATTAGCCAGGTGAACATTTTTTTTTGTCATAAAACGCCTCCATCGCTTTTTTTATACAACTAGGAGACGGAACAAGCAAGTAGCCATGTTAAGTTCATCTCTTGCATATAACAATGATTTACTAGTAACGTACGTAGGTCACATCCATAAAACAGTATCACACAGCACTGCATTGCGCCCGTCACTTCAGGCATAAATATGTCTCTAATTTCACCGGCGACCATACCCTTCAAACTGGAACACACAAAAGTGCTACCTGGCGTCCGAATTAGGTATGGTGCTAGTACTTCCCCGGACGAGCCCTTTCACAATGGGCTCTACTACTCTTCTACTCTGTGGTCTAGTGTTCGCCTACTGGTGTCAGATCCGGAAGTCCCGGTTTCGATCCCCAGAGGGAGTTTAATATTGTGCTTGGTTTGATTGGTAATATAGGACTTTGTTTGTTGAGGATTCCGTGTGAAACGCGCTTCCACCACGCCTTACCATAACTTGTAAATCAGGTGAAATGAAGACCAAACACGTCCCCGTCGTACAATAAAAAAAAACACTTAAAGGGTTACTTGAAATGAGGATCAAATAATAAGAAACTATCTAGCTTAATGATGATGAGCATAATCGAAGAATGGAAGCGCCATTTAAGCGCTCCATTGCCACGCGAAGGCTCTGCGTCGGACAAAGCAGCTTCATTGTGCGGTCTAAACGAGATCTTATTATAGATCCGCGTAATCGATCTCAGATAATACCTGCCGCTGGGCGATATATCTACGAAAGACAGGAATCCACCATCAATGAAAAATACTACTTTCAAGTAAAGTTTGTAAGATATTATAAAATAAGTATATATTGAACCGCCTCTGTGATCTAGTGGTTCAACCCACCGATTTCAGATTCAGGGGTCCCGGGTTCGATCCCCATGGGTAGTACAATATATTTTGCTGGGTTTGGTTGGTGGTAGGACTTTATTGAAGTCCGCCTAAAGCTACCACCATCTTACTTAATTCTGTCGCCATATTTCACAATTCTAAAAATGTTTGTGTTCCGGCATTTAGAGGTAAGAAATCCAGTTCCTCAGTTTGTTGAGGATTCCGGGTCAAGTGCGCCTCCACCTTCGGCCTTATCTCAACTTGTAACCAGGTGAGATACTGCTATGGCGGCTAAACTCACTGCTTTTTACCGCCTCTGTGGTCTATTGGCTCAACTCACCGATTTCAGATCCAGAGGTCACGGGCTCGATACCCAGGGTGGTTGGTTTAGTTGGTGGTAGGACTTTGTTTAAGTCCGCCTGGCTAGCTACCACCATCTTAACTAGCTCTGTCGCCATATCAACGATTCTAAACACAACATTTTTAAGATAGCCAGTTCCTCAGTTTGTTGAGTATTCCGGGTGAAGTGCGCCTTCACCTTCGGCCTAAACTTGTTACCAGGTGAGATGAAGGCCAAGCGCTTCCCCGTCGTATAATAAAATAAAAAAGTGCTTAGCGGATGACATGAC
The DNA here is from genome assembly GCA_951394065.1 of Venusia cambrica. NCBI lineage: Eukaryota > Metazoa > Arthropoda > Insecta > Lepidoptera > Geometridae > Venusia > Venusia cambrica. The sequence continues at coordinate 4,451,648 of OX596057.1, forward strand.
CTAGTATAGCATGGTAGGACCTACAAAGGCCACCTGGCTTGCGAACACCCTGCTACTGTAGTTCGACGCGAAACGGTTTGCTGTGTTCCGTTGATGCGCGAGAGAGCCAGTAACGTGTGGTAAGCTCCATCGTAGACCTTATCCTAGTCTGTGCATGTGGCTGCGCCAGTTTTGACTAAAGATCTTACCTATTCCAAAAAACAATTACAAAAAAAATTAGTTCATATAAAGATGGTTTTGATTTGTGCATGGAAATGAAGCTGTAATAAACCTAAGACCTTTTTCATTTATGCGTCCAGCTAATTAAAGAGGTTGTATTAAGCTTCAAAATGTATTTTTTCAGCGAACCAAGTGAAAAAAAAAACAATATGTCTTTGGGTGCAAAAAAATACTTTGCGTTTTTGTCGATTTTTGCCTTCGTCGAGTATACTTCCTAATGCTTGCCTTTTGTGCCACTCCGGCTGTTATGCGCAGAAAACTGTCTTTATGCACTTCTACATTGAAATACGGTGCCTTGATAGAACATTGAATAGAACCTATTCTCAGGTAATCGAAAGTAAAGTCTCTTATGGTAATCATCAACATCACAGCCAAAAAGTCCACTACAGGACATGAACAGCCTATTCCTTATCCCTTCAATTCCCATTTACACTCTTTTATTAAAAGATCCTCTGGATATCCTGTGGACCTTTTTCTGCCGTAATCACCACGTTTTGCATATTGGTTGGTGGCAGTAGCTCCTGACCTTAAGACTTACCTCTCTCCAAAATCTGACTATTAAAGTCACTGGCACCAACGGAACCAACACCGACGGAACCAACACCAACGGAACACAGTAAATGAGCTCCGAACTTCGGCAGGAGGCTAGCAAGCCAGGCAAACCTGTACAGTCATTTCCACCAGCGATTGGAGAATCCAGCCGTAACCGCTGATTATAGGTAGACCACAAAAGACCACTTGGAGGTCCCACTTATCCAACAGCCGGTATGTGAAAAGCCCTTATCTTTCTATAACCCTCAATTATTATTTAAAGAGTTCCAACGAAGCACTTAGCCTTCATATGATGAGAGAAAATGCAAACTTTATATGATGAGGAAAAATTAATAACGTCGTATTGGACTCACAATTAAATAAATAAATAAATACTTCTTACAAGACATGTTATACGACGCCATCTTGACTATTAAGCAAATCTTGTAATATACCTAGACCTGGACGTAGATAGCGGATACTATAAAGACAGTATTCCTCATTTTCGTATTTACATAATACTTATTCATATCTACTTACTTATGTTGCAGTATAACAAAAAACATAATAGACGTATATATGTATTCAGGTGGAATATTAAAGTTAGAAAATTTTGCTTTATTTATGCAAATTTTATATGATGAGGGAAATTGAATAAGTGAGATTTGTTCCCTATGATTGACCTTTTCGATTGGTTTGATGAAAATTGTTCCCTATGATTGACCCTTTCGATTGGTTTAGTAAAAATACAGGTGTTTCCTACATAATGGCGTGTCCAGTTCCCGGCTCTGGTAAGAGACTATCAAAGATCTTTGACGTTAGTTTTTATCTGAAATTAATATAATGTTTCCTTCGAGTAAAATTAGCTATCTCCATTTTTTGCTAATGTTCAGGGTTCGTTCCTGGGGGCATTGTTTTGGTCCACCTTGTATATGATGAGTATAATTTTGTCTCTTTCAGAAATCTTCTATATAGGTACATATGTGTTTGTTTTATTGTAATATAGAGAAGCGCTTGGCCTTAATCTCACTTGGTTTCATGTTATGATAAATAAAGCGCACATCACCCAAAATCCACAACTGGCGGAGGTATTAGTTATACCAGCAACCAAACCAATCATAATATTGTACCGTCATGGGCATCAAACACGGGACCTCAGGGTGGGGGAACCACTAGACCACAGAAGCGGATAATTGATTGAGCTGATTTATTGAATCAACACAGCCCAAACCAGAGGACCAAGAGACTTGACATTTTCAGATTCGCGTCCTTTTGCAGTGTTTTTTTTCATTTAAAAAGGATTTTAAATATTCTCGCAGGATTATCGGAACAAACTGTCTGTATAAATGCATGTTTAACAAGATTCAAACTAAGGTAACTTCTAAACATGATGGCTACATCGGCACATAATTATTTTGGCCACCACACCACTTACCTAAACTCAGGCTAACTCATATTTAAGTAGGCCACTTAACCGACCCACGTGCTTACTTTCTTACCCACTTAAACTTGTAACTTTCTCAATTTCCTCACAGAATAAGTTAATAGTATTCCTACCAAAATATCTCTTAATCATTATTAAAATTATAAATGATGAAAAAGAAACAAATGTATAAATAAAATCATATATATAGAATAAAGAAGGGTTAGCAACACAGAAAAATATTAACGCAGGTTTTCAATTTGATTGGAATGTGTTGTACATTTAAAAAAAAACAAGGTCCTTCCACTTGTGATCATTCAGCCGCAAACCCTATAATCCCCCCAATAGGTAGCCAGTGATTCCATTCTCGGGGTAGACCACTAGGATAGACACACTGACCCCAAACGTAACGATTTGTTTGATTAATAAGTGACAGCCTGGACCTAAAAATTTGTGGCAGCAAATACCTACAATACTAGCCACAACTAATTCAAACAACCTACAAATTCTTAAAGTGAACCTCAAACAAGTTATCATTTGTCATTTATTTCTTTAAATTAAAATATAGATATATTTCGCCTAAGCCTTGAAATGATTTACATAGGTATTTTGTCGATTTGCACCATGTCTACAGATTCCCATAATTACAGATTTTCGTTTATTCAGGACAGTTTATGAGTACGATGAGTAAGAAACCTTCGCAATTATGTGATACAGGCGCTACTCTAAAAAATAAAATATTCAAAATACTCATTATTTCTCACGGATTCGCCCGCGTTGTACCCGGATACTTACATTAATAATTTGAAACAAAAACTAGGTATTTTAACTTATCTACTTGCATATTAGGTGCAAAATACAGTTTGGTACATTAATTTAGGTATGTATTTAGGATACTTTCCCTACGTGCTAGTTTAAAAACTGTGTTACGACAGGGAAAGAGGACTATAAAATGAGAACTATATGTTATTCGTGGTACAGTATCTGTACGAAGTTTCAGATCTGTTCAGTCGTTTTGGCGTGAAGGGGTATCAAATAACCGGTCAGTTAGTATAGCGATGTTCATCCCATTCCAATCCCAGGGCAGCTGATTCATGGGATTAAAGTTCTATAGTCCTATTCATGATTTGGAGCAACATATGTTTAAGACCGGCCATTTTACTTGAGTAGCTTGAGATTTTTAATTATCACTGTCGTATATTATTATAAGGAATGTTCATTAATTCCTTCATTCATTTAAATTTCAATATTGCCTGGCTAGCTGCCACCATCTTACTTAATTCCGACACAGTTCCGACATTCAGAGGTAAGATAGCCATTTCCTCAGTTTGTTGAGCATTCCGGGTGCAGTGCGCTGCCACCTTCGGCCTTGTCATAACTTGAAAAATCAGGTGAGATGAAGGCCAAGCACGTCCTAATCGTTAAATATTTTTTTTAATCAAAATATATGCAAAGTTCAATCTGTTCAGCAGCTTTGCCGTGAATAAACATCCATTTAAAATTCTAAAGTAACGTTTGCTTTCATAATATTAGTGTGACTAACAACGTTGTATGTGTGTATGTTTATGAACCTCTGAGGCAACGACGACATACGCTACTTTCTGCAGGTACGTACCTTATCACAGAGTAATTAGACTGACCGTAGTTCCTGTGACATAAATTAAAAATTCAGGTCACTACTCAGAGCGTGGACCTCATGAAGATCACCTACAGATTAAACTAGTAGTTTGCCCCGAACGGTGAGTTCGTGATGTCTGGTAGGTGATCAAAACACGGTGTGGTTTCTCTCTTTGCATTCATCTGAGTGTTCGAGGCTTTCTCTCACAATTAACTATCATTCAATGAAAAAACAGAATGAGAGCAAAGCACCACAGCACCGACCGTAGGCAGGCAGAATACAATCAATTAATAAGTCACCCCTTCAGGTAACATAAAAGGTTGATGTCTATTTTTTTAATGTGTTCTCAAAACCGTTGCCTTAGAAGTAGTGGATAAAAAATCTACCCCTGGAGCCCACAGATTTCATAAAAATCAATCAAGGGGCTTCTCCATAATGGCAGCAGCTTCCTTCTGTGTATAAATAAAACTTTAACTGGGAACACTAATCTGTCTGCTAAGCGTAGTGAGGCTCACAGGCCTTACAGTTTCTGAAAAAAATATTTCTGCACCATGGTGGTGGTGGGCTGTTGTGTCTGTATGTGGAATGGGCGCAGTCAAACCCCTGAAATGATATCCCAAATGTTTCTTGGATCTTATCGACACCCTTGGCTTAACTACCTTATTGAGGGGAAAGTAATAGATAAGTAGACTACATTTTATTATTTTATTAAGCCAAATACCCTCACGTCACTATCTTGCAAGCCCATAATGATCATTCCACAAGATTTTTAAAACTAAATAAAGGACAAAAAAATTCGAATTTTGTAATCTGCTCTCTAAACCCTGTTATACACGGTGGCCCATAAGTCCTTTGAAATTTAAATTTCGAATAAAATTCAAACGATGCGCAGGAATGGCGCGCGGGGTACGGGGGAAGCACCAACGGTCTTTCGGAATTCAGTCGCCATGGAGCGTTTCACTGGTGCGGACCGTGCTTTTTGTGTGCGCGAGTTTTATCGCAACAATAATTCTGCTACCGTTGCGCGGCGTAAATTTCGAGAACATCACAATTTACGCAACTTTAACGACACTCCAAGTATTCAAACGATTAAGAACTGGGTTACTAAGTTCGAGGAGACTGGTTCTACGTTGGATAAAAAACGGTCAGGTCGACCAAGGACATCACGCACGGAAGAAAACATCGACGTAGTGAAACAGTCAATTCGTGAAAATCCTACCCAGTCTATTCGTAAGCGTTCCAGTGCATTAAACTTATCCAGAACTTCATTACAGCGGATTTTAAAGAAAGATTTACTTCTTCACCCTTACAAGATTCAATTAGTACAGGAATTAAAAGATACTGACCCTATGCACAGACTAAATTTTGCAAATGAAATGTTCGGCCACTTTACATCGTTTAATAACGTGTTATTCTCTGATGAGGCTCACTTCCACATCAACGGCCATGTCAACAAGCAGAATTGTCGCTACTGGAGTTGCGAAAATCCAAATCGCAAACATGAAAGGCCCTTACATAGCCCTAAAGTGACAGTTTGGGCGGCTATGTCAGCGCATGGCATCATAGGCCCTTACTTTTTTGAGGACAGCAGAGGTCGCGCGGTTACTGTTAATTCGCAGCGCTATGTGGCAATGATCGAGAACTTTTTTGCACCAGAGTTGCAGAATTTTCCAGGCTTCAATACGCGGACCTGGTTTCAACAGGATGGAGCAACTGCCCATACCTCTAACACCGCTATGCCCGTCGTTCGTCAACTTTTCCCTAGTAAAGTTATCTCTCGAAGAGGAGATATTGCCTGGCCACCACGTAGTCCGGATCTGACCCCAATGGACTTTTTCTTATGGGGTTATCTTAAGAGTAAAGTTTATGAAACCAACCCGCGGTCAATCGTTGTCTTGAAAGAAAATATTCGACGAGAAATGGTAAGCATTACAGAAGTTACTTGCCGCGCAGTGATGGACAATTTTAGACGTCGCTTACAGGAGTGCCGCGATCGTAACGGATTACATTTAGACGATGTAATTTTCAAAAAATAATTCCCATTTTATTAAGATTACTTCCAAATAAAAACCTTTTTCATATTGTAATTAGTTTTTTTTTAATGATTTTTTTACATTTCAAGGGACTTATGGGCCACCTTGTATGACACAATACTTCAATCTTATTTACTACTTTACAATCTTATTACCCTTTTCCAACCCTAAATTTCAAAACAGGCTAACAGGTTAATTTAATAATTAATTAATTGATATATTATACATAAATTTATTCAATAAAAAGTACAATTAAACTAACTACGTACAAAGGAATCAGTCAGATTACCTAAGGACTGTTACAAACGGCCTATAGGTAACTCAACTGTTCCAGACCAGTACTAGACGGTAGCGTGCCCAAGACACTGGCTGCATTGCCACGCTGAATAGCTATGCTAATTCGCAGGCCTAAATAAGAGCCAGCCCTTGGGTCACGTGTCGCCTCAATCATACGCCCCGCAAGATTTTTGAAAACCCGGAGGGCACCGGCTCCCCACGGACCCAAGGTCTCCACCCCAAAAGGCTCAAATAGGTAAGCTCTGTCGAGACCACTATATTTGCGCCTTTTGTGATCCTCAGCCGAATGTGCCGCCGCACCAGCCCTAACTGATGTCCCAGGCAGATGAGATGGCGCTAGGGTGTCGACGCAGGTAGCGTCCCACACCAAAGGCCTACCCATTTCCCAAGGGACAAGAGTCATACCGTCGGGCCGCTTACCATCATCACGTAACAGACCATTCGATTCAAGAACGGCTGGAACATTGACACTGGTAAAAGCTCGACGGATAATGTCATTAAGACTTGCGTGGCGCGAAAGTTCGTGAAAACCAAATTGATCTATTTATATATTAAATAATTTGTTTTAAAAACAGTGAATAGTGGAGTCAACCACCTTAATAATTATCGCTTCTTAATTATCCTACAAGATATACCAAACGTTTACCCTCTTATCTCTCTAATGTGAGTGGTGCGATTGATACCCCAACGGTTCAGCTTGAAAAGTTCGTAGTGCGGTTTGCCGAACCCCTTCTCTCATACATAGCCACTAACAAGAAAACCTAATTTAAATTATAGATATCACATGAAAATCCATTATCAAACCAACAAAAGTGGAAAATTAAATTGGAAAATATAATTGGGTGTAGGAATTAGGAGTGTGAGTGCAGAATATACAATAGTAGCCTGTAATTTCCACTCTATCTAGACTTGGAACCAGTATTGCAAGATACAAAACTTATATATTTTATAAATTATCGTACATATTAGATTTGTACGATAATTTTAACCCATTAGCCAAAATTGGTGATGGTGGCAACACCCTTCAATTACGGAAACAATGTGAGCAAAAGAAGTTGTGAAACGCGTTCATTCAATCAGCTAGCGGCATAAGCTGGTGGAAATAAGGACTGGCAGGTGATTCCTAGCAGAGTAAGGCTACCCACTAAATAACTTTTACGCCTTTAAAGTAGCTAACCTTACGGCAACCACGTGGTACCCGGAAAAGTAGCCTTCATTATTTCCCAAAATACTATATCTTAGACTAACTCTTGACCTCGACGTTTTCCTGGGTATTACCTGGTATGAGATCTACGACTGGCTTCCATACATCGACGGACCTCAACGAACTGCTTGGCGACGGACTTTGGCTGGACGCATTCCTGGTCCTACCACCAGCGGTTTTATTCCTATAAGATTGTTCGGGGTCATTTTGAAATGTCAAATAATAATAAATTTACCGCCTGTTCGGAATCGCGAGCATCAAACAAGGTGGACTGCAAGAACCTCGGACTAGTCAGTTTTTTGATTATCCTTTCGCATATGGATTATTATGTAATGTAAGTTGGTATACAAATGTTATACATAAACTTTTACATATTATAGGACATTAATTTTACACAACGCCATCAAACATCAAACTAAGCATAGCTTGTAATATGGGAACTAGATCACGGATAGAATACTTCAATACTTTTGTTTTTGTAAATACATACTTATTATACAATACAACACCCAAACACAGAACAAACATCTATATTCATCACACAAATGTTTGTCCTGGGTGGAAATCGTACCCACAGCCTACAGCGCAGAAGGCAGAGTTATGAGGCTTGTTCATATACTGTCAAAATGGAGCTGGCCAAACCCATTTTTATAAGCTGTCAATACATTATTATTTATTGGGCACCAAAATAAAATAAATGATGGACTTATTCATATTACAGCAAACAATGCACATACCAATTAGTATACATTATTGCAATTTAGATAATACCATAGTATTGTATACAGGTTACTTGCGCCATTTTACCCTGAAATCCATGAAAACCACTTGTTTCCATCTGCGAGGTTAAAGTGAAACACGTCTCGGTGGCGAATAACTCAATTATAACGGAGCTGTGAGATGTATGAATATAATGTTGTGGAGTGAAACCCTACATACAGCTGTGTAGAACTGATGGATCCATCATTCACTTGAATCACGTTTTACTTACTCCATGAAGCCTGTTTTTTCTATATAACTATGTGACGGAACAAGCAAGTAGTCCAACTGATGATAGGTGCGCATCTCTTGCCTATAACAATGCCTTATTGCGTAGGTCGTATCCACAAAGAACATATCCTAACACATACCCTACACGGCACTGCATTGCGCCCGTCAACTTGAGGAAGCCTCGCGTGCAAGGGATTTCACCGGCAACCATACCCTTCAAGCCGGAACACAGCAATGCTGATTGGCGGCTGGAATAGGTATGGTGGTAGTACTTCCTCGGACGAGCCCTTTCACAAGGTGATCTATTCTTAAGGCTGAAGATGTAATAGGTCTTACTGAGGATTGAGCTGTTGGAATTCTGCCACAGTGAATTTAAATTGTTTGTGTTGCGTTACCCAACTACTTCAATTTAGTAGAGCTATGGCCGAAAGGAGTTTTGTACCGATTAAAAAAAAAATACTAGTCAAATGCTACAGTATCACTGAATAACATAAGCTTTAATCTCCCTTTTTTATTTTTGTATTTCAAGTAATCAAATTTTATTAAATAAAATGTATAATTAAACTAACTATGTACAAAGGAATCAGTCAGATTACCTAAGGACCGTTACAAACGGCCTATAGGTAACACAACTGTTCCAGGCCAGTACCAGACGGAAGCGTGCCCAAGATCATGAATTTAAAATTTGGTTTAAAGAGTTAATTATTTACGTGATCGGTTTGAATGACACTTTTCATAATTATTAGGTACTGATACTGGCGCTAGATTTTAATAAAACTTTGGTCAACTATTACTGATAGCAGTGGCTATGAGAGGAGAAAAAAAGTTTACATGATCCTCGTGTTAACTTTTCTTCTCTCCTCCCCCCTTCTGATAGGGTAAAATGGGGTAAAAAGGTAAAAGGTTTGTATGCTACTTTATTACTGGAAAGGATTTGAAACGCGTCATTTTTTTATGGTAAACAATCAAATTTAACCCATTATTCATTTCTTGAAAATCTACACAGTTGGAGTATAGTTACTACAGGGTTGCAATCATCGTTTTAAAGGCTCTAAAATAAATCAGCCTTTGGAGGAAACCAACTTATTATGAGTTGTTTCAAAATGTTTTCGTTTATGCCTAACCTAAATATGTCAGTTTATGTAACCTAAACGAATCAAAGCTTGATACACGAAAACTTTTTTTTTTAACTCTTTATTCAGTAAAAAGTACAATTAAACTAACTATGTACAAAGGAATCAGTCAGATTACCTAAGGACCGTTACAAACGGCCTATAGGTAACTCAACTGTTCCAAACCAGTACCAGACAGAAGCGTGCCCAAGACACTGGCTGCATTGCCACGCTGAATAGCTATGCTAATTCGCTGGCCTAAATAAGAGCCAGCCCTTGGGTCACGTGTCGCCTCAATCAAAAGCCCCGCAATATTTTTGAAAACCCGGAGGGCACCGGCTCCCCACGGACCCAAGGTCTCCACCCCAAATAAGTAAGGCTCAAATAGGTAAGCTCTGTCGAGACCACTATATTTGCGCCTTTTGTGATCCTCGGCCGAATCAGCCGCCGCACCAGCTCTAACTGATGTCCCAGGCAGATGAGATGGCGCTAGGGTGTCGACGCAGGTCCCACACCAAAGGCCTACCCATTTCCCAAAGGACAAGAGTCATACCGTCGGGCCGCTTACCATCATCACGTAACAGACCATTCGGTTCAAGAACGGCTGGCACATTGACACATATGAAAACTAATTACCAGAGAATATACATACCACCTTTAAAAAAAAATTAAACAAGCAAACAATTTATGATGAATGTACATCATACAAATGTTTACCCGGGTGGGAATCATACCTACGACCCCCAGCGCTGAAGGCAAAGCTACTACCAACTGAGCCGTGATGCCAGTTAAATTAAATCTTTGAAATCTTAACTCGAAAATCAGCGAAACAAAAGTCCGTAGCCGTCGGAGCATGTAGTCACAATAAAATGCATAGTACTTAGCGCAAATTCAGCTTAATGCCTCCGTTATGTCGCTGTGTAGGCGTTTACGGTTACCAGCGCCGCTGTGATGGAAACATACGGGCTGGTAATTCTGGTATAACCGACAGTATGTAAGCGAATTGCTGATGTTACAAAGAAACTATTATACGATAAATAATATAACATAACATAAATAACATAATGTCATAAAAGTAAACTGTAGCTTCGAAGCACATCGTTTATGATTACTTTATTTTTATTTGAATTATGTAAGCTTGACCTCAAAACTTGCACAGGCCAGGATGAGGTCTACGATTGTGCGAGTACTGGCTCTCACGCGCACCAATGTACTACTTGTCTCTAGGCGTCGGCAGGAGAAATCATGAAAGATGAGAACGAAGAAGCTTAATTTTATGAAAACAATCTCACGCATGTCTATCGTCTCTGTTTCACGCAAGAATCTATATCAGTCATGAAGGCGGGATGAATGGGCCTGTATTAACCTGCTACGGCTATGGCCTTGCCTTCATCACCATATAGGCTGGGCATTTAGCCAGCTCATAAAATTGTTATCGCGCTGCTTTATAAAAGTAATACTTGTTAGCAGCTCAGACAATATATGAAGACTGACAAAAACTATAAAGGTAAGTTTATTTGCAAGCACACACATTTAAGATCCAAGAAAGATACTCAAAAAATTACAGTAGTCCATACAAAGAAACAATAGGGATAAAATGCGTTAAGGTTTGCAGAAGCGTAGACGTCTGGAAAAACGTCGACGTCTACGAAAAGCAAATGTCGAACATAACAAAGCAAGCCAGTATAACGATCACCTGTTCCCAGCACATTCCAACATCTTTGCATATTTGCGGATTCAGGGTGAAGTGCGTTTCCACCATAAAACTTGACACCAGCTGAGATAAGATCCAAGAGTTGCCTATCGTATTGTAAAATTAAAAGCGAAGTGCAGTCACGCAAACCGATGGTTTCCACCCATATTTAAAGACAAAAACAACGTTTCTGACACATATTTTTTATATCAGTTTCTACCTATTACGGTTCATGAGAATATGCCAGCTGACAGACGGTCAAAATGAGGGGGGATGACTTCGGTGGCTTTGTAATAGGCTCCCGTTAGCATCCTTTGAGACCAACTCTAAAAATGAGGCAAAACGCCGCGTAAGCTACCGAACCAACACCGTATGTTTTCACATAATAACCGGTTTAGAAGATTTCGTTGCACGACACTAAAACTAGGTGTCTGCACAGGCATCCCAATTGTTTTCCAGCTTTTAGGTGGGGTCGGATATCTAACCTAAATTAATATCAGCCAATTTAGCATCCTATACAAGAGCACTTAGCACAAGGTAATTCTAGTTCATGGATGCACGCACAGAGGAGTTGGTGACCACTAAGACAAATAAGTACCTACATCTGCCAAATAAATGTTCACTGTCCTTTCATCTTCACAGCTGGACAGAGCCTCCTCCAAAATTGAAAGGCTTCGCCATAATAAACACGCGTGTAGGCAGATAAATAATCACAGAATAACACACAGCTTAACAACAACCTTAGTAGGCTTTTACGACATCCACGGGCATGGCATTGTCATTTATAAAATAATCAACCTCTCCAACTCTGCACAAGAATGTCGTAAAAGCCGACTCTCTCTCCAGAAGAATGGCAGCTTCCTTCTGTGTATTTATCAACACGTTGACTGCGATCACCAGTCCGCCAGCCAAGCTGGGTGATTATGGCAAACCCCTCCAGCTACCTCTAAGGCAGCTCTGTCCAGCAGTGGATTCTAATGGGCTGTTGATGTGTTGTGAAGGCCAAGTGCTTCCTCGTCGTATAATAAAAAATAAAAAAAAGTGATGAAACGAGTATGCAATTGGTTTTCCGAATATTCGACATCACCTCACCACGAACTACGATAGTTGTAACGATTCCGCGAAGTCGCAAAGCCGTCAACTTAAAGCCGTTATCACGAAGCGAGCGTCTAGTTTAAAAAGTTGTTATCACCCACACATAACTCAATCCGGGATCAAAGTTATGATTAGGCTATCAGGGGTTGATCAAAAAACTTTTCTCGTTAGAGCTCCACGCTCATTTGACAACTTCAAGCCTTCGTGTGTTTACTTATATCCCCGATTTGCTCTTTAATCGCCTGCAGAGTGTGAAGGTTTGAGCCGTGCCAAGCGAACATTGCGGATTTTTATAATGAGATCCTTAGATAAAAAAACCAAAGGATTTTGCACCGTTCAAAAGTGAATTTGGACCTAAAACTCCACCAAAACGCACCGGAGCAATAGTTTTCGTTCAGTTATCCCGTTGTCTGTTAAGGTCGTACCGAACAGTAGCTAACTTTGTATTTTAGCCCTACCTTCTTAAGTTCAGGGTGTCTGGTAATTAATGCAAAACAGTTGCAGCTAGAAACATTCATGGTTATTCCCAGAGAAAATCAATTTTCGATATTCTTTGTTATTTAATCTATGATTATATTAGAACCCATGTTTCGAAATACGACCGTAAAATGTTATTAAAAAAACCTGACCCCTGTCGCGGCAGACCAAAGCGCAACAAAACAAAATACTGAATGAATACTTTTCTACTTATGTGCATGTTCTCTCTCAAAGGTTAAGAGTTTTCTACTAGCAAGTAGAAAACTCTTTACGAGTAGGTACTTACTTCTTTCTTGATTTTCATTGTTACTCACAGATAGTTCTTAAGATTGCCAATTTACTAACATCAATATGGATCTTGGTCTGAAATATATTTTTTTGCTTATTACCTCGCCTCTTATGCCTTGTTTTTTTTATAATTTATGAGTTTTTCCAAGATCATTTTCAATGGAGACGGCGGGTAACGCGCAGTTTGTTGTTCACAACTCTCAGACATCTTTAGTTCAAATAAATATATTATACCTACCACATCTCTGGTTTCCATATTCCATTCAGGCCCTCCATAATCCAGTGCGAATTGACGGCAATGAAATTTTATTCCGCATATTCGATATGACTGATTCGAGTGATTCAAACGCGGCGGGAATCGAGAATGTCTCGTTTTGTGTCGCGGGCTGAATATTGGGAGTGTAGTTGATACAAATACCGACACAAAAAGACGATAATGTTATGCGATCGGCAATTTTCTTAGTTAATCTAACTAGATAAATAAATAGATATTACAGGACATTAATTTCACACTGTGTGTATTTTTTCTGTCATCTCTTGACTGTTGTGGTCATTCAATATTTTCGGATTAGTGGCGATTTAGCAGCCTCTATTCTTTTCTCACTGCTGCTTGTATAATGCACTTTAAGAGCAACCTTTAAGTGGTCGTTCTGGTAATAGATTATTTATTTTGGTACTTACTAAAATTCTTGCCTTCGAAATTATTATACAGACTGATTTTTTCCCGACTGCTTCAAAAAAGTTAGTATTATATGGCGCCTTTTTATATTTATTTATTATTCTGGCGACAGACTTACGAAAGATGGTGGTGTCTAGCCAGGCGGACTTAAACCTCTGGGTCTGATACCAGTGGTTGAACCATGAGACCACAGAGGCGGTTGATAAATAATAAATATCACAGGACATTCATTACACATATAGCCCCAAACTAAGCAAAGCTTGTGATATGTGAACTAGATTACGGATAGAATACTTATTTACTTTTTTTTTTAGTAGTAAACTTTTAAGGTGGACTGAATAGTCCACCTTAAAAAAACCTAATATTCGATAAAATTCAGGATACCTATCAGTTTTAATAAATATGGGTGAGCAAGTTTAACGAAATATCTACAATCACGATATCTCGTTACGATTCATTTATTTGATTTTAGTTTATCTTTGAATCGCGTGTAGAATACAGTCTTGGAGGTAGAGCCCGCAGGTCCCAAATCATCGTAATAAGGTTATATTTGTACCTACTGATAGTCAAAACTTAAGCTTTTATACCTACTTACATTTCTTTTTTTTAAGCAATAAGACAACCCACTGTGTTTGTTTTTTTAAGTAATCCAGTTTTATTTTTGAGGTGTGCAATAAAGTATTTTCATTCATTTATTTTAAATTTTTCATTTAATACCCTATTTGTTTTTTATTGTACTACGGGGAGTTGCTTGGTCTTCATCTCACCTGATTGACAAGTCATGATAATGGCGCTCTACACCCAGAATCCTCAACTGTTTGAGGAACTGGCTATCTTACCTCTAAATACCCGAATACAACAATTTAAGAATTGTTGTTATGGCGACAGAATTAGGTAAGATGGGGGTACCTAGTCAGGCGGACTTAAAGAAACTCCTACCACCACCCAAAATATTGTATTGTAATAAAACCCACTACCCATACAAATCTTTATAGTATAAAGTAAAGTATAAGGCCCATATAGTTTCATTTTTATATAATGATGGGTGAGCTACCTCTGGCATGTCTAGCTCTAGATGAGAGCAACGATGAGGTCTACGATAGTGCGAGCTATTCCAGAAAGCACTAGCTCTCCAGCATGACGGAACACAGCAAACCGTTTGGTGCCGGACTTCAGCAGGAAGGTGGTCGCCAGCCAGGTAGACCTTAACAGGTCCTACACTTAATAAGATTTTTTTAATGATGTTACTACAACCGGCTCTCAAACCAACTGGTATACCTACATACAAGTATACGTAAACACACTCTGATTCAGCTAAGTTGTGTGCTGTAATCGCGATATAATTCTCGTTGCTCTATCCGATATCTTGTTTACTATTCAGACGCGGTGTGTTTCCATTATAGCGTATTAGAGTCCCAGGGTATGACTGCCTTCAACCAGTGTGCTTGGCTCCATAGAATCTATCAGAAAATAGATCAGTTCAATGTATTTAGTTATTCTTATTCTTCTGTATGACAGAAAGCCTGGCATTAAGAAAAATGAATTTGCTCCAGTGAATAAATTGTAATTAGTATTAGATAATTTTAAGCTATTGTAATGGATCAAGAAAAAAAAACTAGCCCGAGGTTCTTGCCTTTCTCCTTGTGTGCTGGTCGCGATTCCGAACAGGCGGTAGATTTGACGTTTCAAAGTGATCCTAAAAAATCTTACTGAATAAATATATTTGACTTTGACTTTGACAGGGTACCTGCTTGGCTTAGCACCTAACGAACCGGAGTCTTTACTCTTTATTTAATACATTTTACGCGTCGCCAAAGCTTGTAATATGGGAACCAGATTACGGTGGATAGGAGTACTTAATTACTATTTTAAGCCGACTTTGAAAAAAAGAAGGAGGTTTCAATTCGTCGGAATCTTTTTTTTATGTATGTTTCCCGATTACTCGAAGACGCCTGGACCGATTTGGAAAATTATTTTTTTACTTGAAAGGGTATACTTTACTGGTGGTCCAATTGACACCAGGTCAGGATCTGATGATGGGATCCTGGAGAAATCGAGGGAACTCTTCAAATATTATATGCACACTTGAAGTGATAGGGTCGGTATACTTCCCAGGTGATCCCATCATCAGATCCTGACCTGATGACGGGATCCTGGAAAAATTGAGGGAACTCTTCAAATGTTATAGGCACAATTGAAGCGATTTGGGTGTATATTACCTGAAAAGTAAGGAAAAAACGGACCCCATAAATGATCACTCGTTTGCCTGTCTGTCCGTCCATCTGTCATCAAAATAATTGGAAAAAATACGTCATCCAGGTAAACGGAATTGTTTTATATGCTTCATTGAAGTCGGTTTTCTTTTTAGTTTTTAAAACGCAATTATAAATGATGCGGCTTAGCTTAGCTCTAGGCCAAAGCAAGGATGAGGTCTTCGATGAAGCGGGATTTCCCAGAAGGCACTGGCTCTCTCGTCTCAGTTTCGAGATTGGCCAAAAATGCTTTTGTCCGCTGTCTGTCGGCTGTCGGCTGTTGGTTTGTTCTCGCCTTCAGCTTGCATTTTGCAACCGATTTTGATGAAAATTGGCGCATATGTTCCTTGATCTATATCGTATGTAGTCGATCTAGATTTTTGATTGTGGTGAAAATAGGGGGGAAGTTTGCTGTAGCGTTATCTATCAACGGATTTCAATACAATTTGAAATACACACTAAAGATTTTAATCTTCACAAGATGTTATGAAAAAAAAGGGAGAGTGGAGGGGGAAAGGGGGAGAAGTATACTGTAAGGATTTCAATGTTGTTTTTTTTTTCGGAAAATTTATACCTACCTTCACTAATCAGACTACGCAGTCCTCTCTGCCTTTGCAAGACAAATCCGTAGACACCAGGCTTGAAAACGCTAAAACTCATATCCCTATTTGCTCAAAAGTCTAAAAGGAAAAGTGAAAGAGGAAAGCATCGGTTATTGCATGGGTATAAAGGCTCGCGGGGTCTACTGTTCTTACAGAACCACTAGTTATATGTATATATTCGTCTTGTAGGAAATATTGTTCACAGATTTCACGAAGTCCAATAAAGGGGACCATGCTGTCAGACAACGGGTTCAGGCTGGATTTATGACAACATTCCCGTGTCGTCTGTGACAGTGGAGCTACGCGAGGACAGGCAGAACGTGACAATGTCTTCCCGCACGCCGCGCCACCGACGCCACACCAAATTAAACATGTTGCTGACTACGGCAAATACCTAAACCAAGCCTTAGTATCCACATAGTTCACTGACTATTAATCCTCAGATTGTTGAGAATTCCGGGTGATGTACGCATCGGCATTAGGCCATAGCATAACTTGAAAGCAGGTGAGATGAAGGCCAAGCGCTTCCCCGTCGTATAATAATAAAAGTCTCAATATAGTACCCAAACTATTCACCAGGGGCGTACAATTCTTAAAAAAGGCTCTTCTTATACTAACGATATGTCAGCTAGACTTCGAGGCTTGTCTGGTCTTCGACATTCTGGCATTTGACTAAGCAAATGGAGTTTCTACGTCCTAGGCATTATTACTTTGTAACCGCATTTGAACTTAGACAGTGACATAATATTTCAATCGTAGGTCGACTCTATCTCGTGGTATTTGGTGTTAATTGTGATTCAATTAATTTACAAACAATAATTTACAATGTTTACAAATTATAATATTTGACTGATCGTTCCCTGATTTGGAAGGACAAATTCGCCCGCGCTGTGTTACCCGCCCTTTGTGGTCTAGTGGTTCGCCAACGGTGTCAGATCCAGGTCCCAGGTTCAATCCCCAGGGGGAGTAAGTACAATATTGTGCTTGGTCTGGTTGGTGGAAGGACTTTGGTTAAGTCCGCTGGCTAGCCACCACCATCTTACCTAATTCTGTCGCCATAGCAACAATTCTTAAAAATGGTTGTGTTCCGGCATTTAGAGGTAAGATAGCCAGTTCCTCAGTTTGTTGAGGATTCCGAGTGAAGTGCGCTTCCTCCTTCAGCCTTATTATAACATGAAAATCAGGTGAAGAGGTGAGAGATGAAGGCCAAGCAGCTCCCAGTCGTACAAAAAAACCTGCTCTCAATTTCTAACCTCCCCTTAATCGAAGATCCATACAGTAATTGGTGGTAATATAATATCATGTATTATTGACCATGGTGGCTGGTTACCCAGGTTTCTGATCTATTCATTCTACTACTCTACTCCATTTAAAATTGCCTTTGCTCAGAATATAAAAAAAATATTACATACAATAAAATTAACGCGGCTAGGTACTCTAGTTAACCCCCCTTTTCCCTCAGAGAGTTTTCTAACCACTAATCTGTAATTGTAAAGAGACGTTGCAATGTGAACATAACATGTTTAATAATAATATTATCTAAGTATCAGTGTAACAATCGTCACACATTTTATTTCCTAGTAATAAAACCATTGTCTTAACAATATAGATCCATATAACATTTCCACTTCTTTGGCTTGAACAATAATGAGGAACTCATCAAACCCCCTATCCATCACTAGATAATATGCTACACGATTTTTAACCCTAGCTGCTCTTGTCTATGGCCAGTTTTGCTTGTCCATCTGAGAAATGTATTCCTTACCGAAACCACACATAAAATTGTCGCAGGAACTAGGAAGCTTAAGGCATTGGTTAGCAAGATACCTTTTTACGTCGGAATAAAGACCCTGGTTTGATCAAGCCTCACAGCTCAGTTGGAAGTAGCTCTACCTTCCTTGTTGTAGGTTGTGGGCTTGATTTTCATCCGGGAGAAACATGAATAGTGTGATGTATAGAAATATTATATCTGTAATCTTTGTAAAAAAAAATAGTTTCTTTCTCTATTTAGTTTAATGCTAGATTGAGCTGTGTGTAATTAATAACTATCGAATTGTTCATTCAGATAACAAAGATCCATGATAATTATAATTGATCGAGTAAGCGAAGCGACAGAGATCTCCAAGTTGAGTTGGGAAATCTAGCACTGTATGTATATAATCTTTTGAATGGTTGATCCGATCAATCCAAAATTTTGAATATGCAGATAATATATATGCTCATCAAACGATATCAAGATTTTTTGACTGTTTTTGAGAATTAGGGATGTTAAATGAGATAAGAAACATTTATGGCTTGTGGGGTTTCATTTGAAAGAGTATCGGCTCCACATTAAAATATTTTTACTTATAATAATAATAATGAGCTAGTTTTTGTTACAAAGGGGCGGTTTAAGAAGTCTTGAACATTCGTGAAAACATGAACTTTCATAATGAAATGGAGGGTTAGACTGCCGATTTCAAAATAAGTTTATCCCTTTATTAGAAGTAGTTTGAAAGATGAAGAGGGAAATAATGAGCATCGGGTCTTAGATAAGAGCGGGTATTTGGAATTTCATTAAATCTAGTCTATATAATTTTTGGTGTTAACTCAATAGGATTGCCAAATCAAGGAAGTCGATAAAATTCAAGAACTACTTTTGAGATGTCATGCAAGGGGTTTGACTGCGCATGAAGCCTTTTTAGAATATGAAAAGAACTTTCTCCAAAACTGTAAGGTTTGGCCATAATCACCACGCTTGGTAGACATATTGGCGCTCACAGTTAAAGTTTTGTATACACACTGATAAAAACTGCTGCCTTACATACATACAGTGCCGGATTTCCGAACATCGCTCGGAGATGTCGTTCGCTACGCTCACTTGATAAATTTTGAAGTACCGCCCGCAATATGAATATTTATGTATATATTTCGGGGCGGGCAAATAACCACAGATATAAATAAACTATATTTTTTCATGGTTTCGATTAGGGATACACCCTGCTAACAATCCTTTGCCATAGAATCTGCGACTCTATTCGGGTTTGCAAGCATACGATAGTGACTAGTTTCGTTTGCAAAAGACCAGATCAGCATGTATACCGCAAGCCAACCTTGCAACGTGTCTAGCATACAAACTAACGGACAGACGGACAAAGACGCAGGCGCAGATGATGTAGTAGTGTCTCCTGGAGGGCAAGTACCTTGTGAATGATTACTCAATATATAAAATCGGAGTAACTTTTTGTCTGACTGAAACTGAAATATAAGAATTACATTTTCTGGGTATTTGTAATGTTTTGGACGTTGGTTGGTGATAATGTTCGCCCATCTGGCAAGCTACCACCATCTTAGCTTAGTCGTATTAACAATTATTCTAAATTGTTGTGATCGGTAAAAGCCAACTAAGGGATCTCACCAGAAGCAAGGCAGTGGCTTCCTTATGTATTATCTACACTTAAACTGCGATAACTAATCCTGCCAAACTGCCAAGCGTGGGGATTATGGCAAAACCTTCCGGCTTTGGAGGAGGCATTGTCCGGCAGTTGACACTAATGGACTGTTGATGAGAATGATGATGATGATGTTCGGTAAGATATCCAGTTAATCAGACTGTTGAGCATTTCGTGTGAAGTGCGCTTCCGCCTTCGATCTTATCAAACAAAACCAAATAAACAAAAAAAAAATGGCCACACGATTTCGACATTCCCATGGAACAACAGGAACAAGGTCTGGGGTGACTCCTAATTCTTCTGATTCCACATACGGGTAATTTATATATATGCGAAAGATTGTTTGGATATTTGTACCTCTAAGGTACCTACCTACCTTAGAGGTACGTACGATGGTATGTACGAACATTTACATTTACAACGCTAAGAAATAGGCCTTTTTTGGCTATCTTACCTCTAAATGTCGGAACACAATAATTGTATAATTGTTGTTATGGCGACAGAATTAGGCAAGATGGTGGTAGCTAGCCAGGACTTATACAAAGCCCTACCACCAACCAAACCAAGCACAATATTGTACTCCCCATGGGGATCAATACCGGAACCAGGTGAGATGAATCTCACCTGGTAACAAGTTGAGATAAGGCCGAAGGTGGAGGCGTACTTCCCCCGGAATCGTCAACAAATTGAGGAACTGGCTATCTTAACTCTAAATGCTGGAAGACAACAATTTTAGAATCGTTAATATGGCGACAGTATTAGGTAAGATGGTGGTAGCTAGCCAGGCGGACTTAAACAAAGTCCTACCACTTAAACCAAGCACAATATTGTACTCCCCCACGGGATCGATACCGGGACCTCTGGATCTGAAATCGGTGGGTTGAATCACTCGACCACTGAGGCGGTTAAAAGTTATAAACACGATATAGCATATGGATATAATTATTCAGAAATACCTTTGCCCAGCTATAGGAACATTTAAGGTGTGAAAGTAAATGAAAAGTGTACCTTCCTGGTAAAAATAAACAAACAACATGGAACCTAATTGCCAGTGCTCAGTAGTACCACAAGTACACAATGGACTCACACAAACACACCTAGTTGCGTGCGCGCACTGAACTGTTAACTATTATACAATACAAATTAGTGTTACACGGATTATGATAACCTAGAATCACCTATATTTATACATTCTGTTTGGCTGGCTGTCCGTTTAGTTTTTTTTATACGACGGGCAAGCGCTTGGCCTTCATCTCACCTGGTTACAAGTTTTATGTTACGATAAATAACTTTTTGGAACTACTATTGTACACTATTGTACTAACACTATTTTGCTGTGTCACCAAACCCTCGCTCAAGTCATTCATTCTCCTGCCCTTATCCCACGCTAGGTGGGGTCGGCACAACATGTTCTCTTCTTCCACTCGCTCCTATCAACCGTCAACTCTGCATCTACACCTTTCATACCCATGTCCTCTTTCACACAATCCATCCATCTCTTTTTCGGCCTTCCCTGGCTCACATGTCCATCCACGCTCAAATTCATAACCCTTTTGGTCAAATGACTATTATCCCTCCTCATTACATGCCCATACCATGCCAACCTAGCAAACCCTCGCTCAAGTATCAACTTATATCAATCTCTCCTACATCACCATTCTAACCACACTTTTATTGATTGAGTAAGCGAAGCGAACGAGATCTAGTTAAGTTGTTCTAGTTAATTATTTTCTAGTTCATTTAGTTAAGTTGGAATTCCGGCACTGTATGTTTGTTTGCGGTATGGTATGTGACGGCATAACTCTCTAACGGGCTTTCCGATTTTAGTGAAATTTTATACATTCATTGATAACATTTGTTTTTGTCGCGGGGAATTTTTGAATAGCTAAGTTATTTTTGAGATATATGGCTGGAAACAACTACTAAAGATATCTTGATCCGATCAATTTGAAATTTAGAATTTTAAATTATACCATTTCATAATAATTTTTTTTAACTAGCGTAGTTTTTTTAAATAGTGGTGTTAAATGTTACACGAAGATCTATGTCTTGTAGAGTGTCATTTAAAAGAGTATCGACTGCACATTTCAGACAAGCTATTTTAGGTACCTACTTTTAAAGACGGGTGTTTTTTTTTTATATCGGGGCGCCTTAAGATGGTAGAACGCTTGAAAGTCTTGTAGGATATAATGTTATAAGGGTTGACAATTTGTTTATTTGTCTGTATTGGCATTAAGTGTTGCAAAGGGGGTGAATAAGATTAAAGTTTTGGGAAATGTCATTTGACAGAACAGATTTTAAAATAAGTTTATTTGTCGTGAATGGAGGTAAGTAGGTGGTTTTCAAGATAAAAGATGTTCATCAGGTCTTGCAAGATGAAACGTGAGGGTATTAAGCTTCTTTATTATTATTTTTCACTCAATAGGTTAGCCAAGCCATGGGTGTCGGATGAGATCCTACTTTTGTGAACTATTTCGTATTTTATGGGAATATCTTGCAAGCCCTATGCACACTTTTTCTCACTACAATAAAAGTATTATTAATAATATTACTAATAGCTTTACCCAAACCAGAAATTGCGTGATCTCAGTTCGGGGCAAACTACTATAAGGGGTTTTCTTGACCAGACTATTAGAGTCTGATCAACTTTGTTCTCAGTGGAATATTTCAACACTTATTCACCTAAATCCCTGTAAGTTAATTTATTTAAGAGAACCCTCTGATTTAGCTTGTACACAGTTTCACACACCCACACACTCATACGCTGTTATACGCCAGGTGGGACCTGGGTTCAAAATCAGAATCAGAATCAGAAATCGATTATTGCGATACACAGGTAAAGTTAACAGTTCTTAAAATAATGATAAAATGTCCACCCATTCTGGGCGTACAATAATAATAATAATATAGCATAATTTTAATGAAGAAAAATTTTTTTTTTTCTAATTTATTGATCAGTGTCTTGATTTCAATCAACATCCTCACTTCTTTGTTTCTAAGTCGGTTAAAAACCACGGTCTAAACAAACGCACCACAATAAGGACGTGATGCGCCTTCAATACTAATACCATCCTTCGTTCCGTATTCGTAGTCTACGTTTTCCTGGTCGGTCTCATACTAAAGGTATTCGCACTAGTGTGGCTAGAGTTACAGGGCCTGCGCACGCACGCGGGAGCCGAGCCCGTATTGGCTGAAACTAGGACGAAGCTATTCGCGTTCCGTTTTTGAATTGTGGAAAGTGACAGCGGTTTTTTTGGATTTCGGCGAAAACCGGTCAGTGTTTATTTTCTAAATATAAAAATTTACAGACTGACTGAAACAATGATACTTTTTCAAAATAGAATAGAATAGTATGTATTTGCGTAAAGTATGGTATATAAAGGGCTCTTTAGACAGCCGATACCGCTTTTGACTTATCCCATGGGATTCAGGGTTACTTTTTTATGTAGTTCAGTTGTTTTTATGTTTTTATTTTACATTAAATACATGTTTTATTCAGACATTCTGTAATAAAAACATGGGGTACTAACGGGAACGATAAGATCCCTTTGATTTGTTTAGATAAGTTCTTATTGATTGCACCTTCTCACTTTGATTCAGATTTAAATTATCAAATCGATTTCTGTATTTAACATTGAATAGGTATCATTACAAAATCGTTGTTATTTGTAAAATTTCCTGCCCGTATAACTTTTACTCACAACACATATATTTATGAATTGAAAGTCTCATAAACCTAGTTAAAATAAAATATGGTATGAATAGGTACTAACGCAGAATAAATAATAGTACTTTATTTATCAACAAAAATAACTTCAAGCTATTGCTTCTATTGCTTTCGAACTTGATGTCAAACCTGATATACTCAATAGAGTATTCAAGTTCGAAGTTCAAAAATAATAAAAACAAAATGTTGTGAGCGTCTTATCCAGATTCCATTCGAATCGAGTCTGCGATGCGAGTGAATTCAAGATTTAAAATTGGAACTACATTTTATTGTTTCACCGTTAATCTTGTACCGTTATTTTTCATTGGATTTTGAACCTTCACAAATGTTTTAAAAACTGCGGTAATAAGTAATTTTTCTTTCACAGTTTACTTCTTTTTCAATAAACTGGTCAAACATTTGGCTACCAATGAAAAATAATTGAGGTCGTTTCTCCATTTCACGTGAAAATATCGTGAAATTTCATTCGGTAAAATATTTTTATGTGCCACAGGTAACATGATAGGAAAAAACCGAGTGAGATCATTGAAAAACAAAGGCTTTGAAGCACAATTTAAAATTTTCACAATAACAATGTTATCATTGCATGTTGTTATCATTAATTCTTTATACAATACAGCGCTATTTTTGTAAGGCGTCCCCGAAATACAGCACTCCCATACAAACGTAGTGTCCCGTTTATTTCGAAAATGCATGTAATATACTAATATTTTTTTCGGGAAGAGTGTTCGTATATGAAACGTATTTTGCGTATTTTTTTCTCATAATGTTTAAAAAAAAACCTTCCTTTTAGGCCTTATTAGTGGCTATTTGTGTACGACATTGTGTACGTACAATGTTCATGACTTCTTCACTTTTACAGCCTGAAAATTTGTCTTTTTCGAGACACGTGCTTCCCTAAAGAGTAGGAGTACCTAGGAGTCATAACGGAATATGCCATGTTCACAACCCATGGTAAACAGATTGGCAACTGCAGTGTTGGATCAGGTGGATGATCTTGAAGACATTAGGGTCGTAACACAGCGGAAAAACAGACGCTGGGAGCTTGTTCTTTTTGAATTTTAAATTTAATCAAACCGAAAGAAAAAAAGAAACCTACCTTCTTACATACTACGTTAGGAACCTACCAGGCATTTTTTTCAAATAAATGTGAGAATTTACATAAAAAGTTAAATAAGGAAGACGTTACGTGAATTCAATTTATATAAATCGTCACTTCTCTGATAAGGTTTGCATTCGAAATGTGTCTGAATTGCATTACAAGTGCCTTGACGTTCAAACCTTGACCTCAAAGGGTATTGACCGGTCGTATAGGTTTATAAAGTGTAGAATTGAAAAATAAATGTAATTTTTACAAAATTTGCACAAATTTGACAATAAGTTTATAAAGTTATAGCACATGGAAACTAACAAAGAGGTCTGAGATATCAAGACTGTGTTCCGGTCGTAGAAAGTAAGAAGTAAATCTTTAATCAGCTTTACAATATCACCGGAATAAGGCCAGCTTATTTTTGTGTATTATATAACTAGCATCTCGATCACCGACCCTTCTGCCAAGCGTGGCGATTGTGGAAAACCCCTCCAAATTTGGAGGATGTTCTGTCCAGCTGTGTACAATAATGGTTTCAAGTGAAGGAGAAAAAAAAAATGCATACATTTTGTAAATAAAATGTGTTATTATGTTATATCAAAGAAAGGAATAAAAAACCAGCAACAGGCACACCGAGGGTGATGACCCACATTTAAAAAAATACTTTTCGTAACCTTAAATTTATTTAGTTTTCATTTTTTTACAAACTCTGTGAACAATTAAACTGTCTGTGTATTACGGTTCATGAGACTAACAGACAGACGGACGAAAGGAGAAGACTTAATAATAAGGGTCCCGTTGGCACTCTTTAGTTAAGGAACCCTTAAAATGGCGAGAGACGTCAAATTAGTTTATTCATGAATTTAATGAAACTGAAACTCGTAGAATGTTAGAAAACCTTCAATAAAATTGCAAAGGGATATTTGATCACTGCGATCACCATCCCGCTGCTAAGCGTGGTAATTATAGCAAATTTCCCATTGAACGATTTGGGTGTCCCCTATATAGGTACTTTCTTATATTCTTTCTTATATTATCTTATATTTAGATAATAAACTTCAATGGGGCCCACACATAGATAAACTGGCGAAGAGACTTAGTTCTGCAGCATATGCTGTAAAGAAGATCGTCTTCTCACAGACGTTGCTACAGCAAGACTAGTTTACTTCAGTTACTTTCACAGTATTATGTCATATGGCATAATACTGTGGGGAAGTGCTGCAGATATAGACACCATATTCGTTTTGCAGAAGAGGGCTGTTCGCGCTGTTTACAAAATGGGTCCCAGAGATTCATTAAGAGACAAGTTAAAAGAAATAAATATATTGACTATGCCCTGCCAATATATTTATGAAAATATTATGTACGCGCGTAAAAACATAAGCTTATTTGACAAAAACTGTGATAAACATAATTATAATACTAGAAATAAGAATAAACTCGCTGTTCCCACAACTAGGCTCCATAAGGTTAATAAATCGTTCATAGGGCAAACTGTACGCTTTTATAATAAATTGCCAAGTGATGTGCTAATCTTGTCAAATAATAAATTCAAAAATTTTGTAAAACAAAAGCTATCCAGGAAAGCTTATTATAAAATTTCAGATTACCTAGAAGATAAGAAAGCCTGGCATTAAAAAAAATGAATTTGCTCCAGTGAATAAATTGCAATTAGTATTAGATAATTTTAAGCTATTGTAATGGATCATGAAAAAAAAAACTAGCCCGAGGTTCTTGCCTTTCTCCTTGTGTGCTGGTCGCAATTCCGAACAGGCGGTAGATTTGACGTTTCAAAGTGATCCTAAAAAATCTTACTAAATAAATATATTTGACTTTGACTTTGATATATGAAATGATTGTGGGATAATTCCGAGGAATAACGGAAAATAGCTCTCGGGACAGAACCTATTCATGATATTTTATATTAAAAGAGTATGGATGGGTACAGTACGAGTATATGCCAAGGAGAACAACCCAGGCATAGTATGTGGGTATGTACCAGGCGGGCGGAGTCGCGGTTAAAAGCTAGTTAGTAGAAATACATTTATTTTTTAAGTATAAATATAAAATTTGCTATATTAATTTACTCTACTTCTTTTGTGCATATTAAATCAAGATGGAGTTAAATAAATAAATAAAAGAAAATAGCAAATGTAACGATTTGGATAAACGAAAGAAAGTTAATGCTATAGATGAATAAACTGAATTGAATTGGATTAATGATCTGAGATTTACAGAAAATAATCAAACCGGCTGCCGCGCCGCCGCCGACTCGGAATTTCATTTAGGTGTAAAATTATCATAAATTGTACCTAACGGAGAAATGTTTATGAAATCCATAAGAAAAAATACTGCTACAAAACGGAGCCGCGATAAGATGCCAGTGTACCTACCACAAGATCCTTATGCAAATTAATGTAAATATAGTAAAGTAACATTACTTTACTATACGTTTACATATTATAGTTTACACTGACTTTGTATTACCAAATTTATTACCTTTTATTCAATAATAATTTACAGCGCCTCTAGTGAATAGATGCTCGAGGCTGTATAAGTTTTCAGGATAACAGAAGTTAACTTTACGTCAAGTTAGATAGTTTACTACACTGCATTATACATAGCCATTTTAGTAACTATTCTATTCGCTAGAGGCACTGTATACGTTTTCAGGATCACAGTAGTTTACTTTACGCCAAGCAGGTAAGTTTACTACACTGCCTTTTTCTGCCAAATTTAGTAAGTATACCTACTATTCGCTAGAGGCACTGTATACTTTTTCAGGATCACAGTAGTTTACTTTATGTCAAGTAGGATAGTTAACTACACTGCCTTTTACTGCCAAATTTAGTAACTATACTATTTGCTAGAGGCACTGTTTAAGTTATCAGAATTACAGCAGTTAGAAATAGGTACGTAAATTAAGATAGTATCCCTTACTGACTTTATACTGCCAAATTTAGTATACTTTTATATTCGCTTAGAGGTGCTGTATAAGTTTTTATACGTATTTTCTAGTACCCTCGCTAGCGAATGTAGGTAGTTGACGTAAGCCTGTGGTAGCCACGCCACACAGATCAAAAAAGAAAAAAGCCCGCATTTATGTTTTGCATGTAATTCGTAATAGTGCGGTGTGCATGTCCAACTCACACTTGGCTAGTTTATTTTGCTTCCAAAAATTAACGTGTTTACCTGAGTCTATGGTTTCCGTAATATATGCATACGTTTTAAAATTCTCAGCGCTCCTGTTTGGTGATTTTTATTAATATGCGCCTTTCGTGGTTTTGTGAATAAAACAAAATATTTTTGCTCATCTCCATAATTCACAAGCTACCGGAATCCATCCTGACTAAATAAATTAAAGTACAGTCTATTTTGAGCGCAACATTTTTACCGAATAAAATTCGAAGCATGACGTAATGTTGCGCGTGCGTTATGTCGTGCGTTGCGCTGCTTTTTCTTAATTAAAACTAGAAAACCGCTGTGACAAATTAACAATGCATCACAATAATAACGAACCATATTTCGAGCCAAGAAATGCTTGAGACTTTTGCATTTTTGGTTGGTGATAGCACTTGGTTCGCCTGGCTTACTACCACAGTTGCGTTTCGGCATTTAGAGGAAAGATAGCCAGTTTCTCAGTCCCATAGGGATTCCGCGTGTAGTGCGTTTCCTCCATAAGTCAAAGTCTTATTCAAATATTTTTATTCATAAAGATTTATAAGGATCATTTTGAAACGCCAAATCTTCTGCCTGTTCGGAATTGCCTTCGGCCTTACCATAGTTTGAAGCCTTTTTTACTTGATCAAGATCATGATGATGACGTGATAGATGAAATGAATAAACAAAGCGTTGCTTATAAGTCCCTTATGTTTGAAGAAAATATAGAATTATTACCTACTTGTCAGGTAATCCGGCGTAATTAACCTTATATTATCTGAAAAATTAAGCCGGCTATTACGGTTCAACAGATGGACAGCGAAATCTTAATATTAGGGTTCTGTTGGCCCCTTTGGGTACGGAACACTACAAATGAAATACTTTTGTGGCAACCGCCTTTATGTCATCATCATCAAAATCCTGTTACCGACTTCACATAAACAATTAGCCCCTCCACGTATATACTTTAACATAATATCCACGCCAGACAGAGAAGAAGATTTGGAGATCATAGAGTAGATAAGGTACTAGGTTATCGAAAACCTTGACGTAGGTTGTATGCCCTAATAACCTTTATTCTGATACCGATATATGTGATTAAAATTATTAAATCTCGTCATCATTGAGACACAGGTACGTATCCAAGCTAAACTAGTTCTAAGCACGGCTTCGCTTGCCTGACAAACATTTTGCTTAGATAAGTGATATTTGCGCACAAAAAAACAACCACATTTTACAGATAGGCGAAATAAAGTAGAATACTCGTATCTCAGTCATTATTCATTCAGCCAGCAACATTGTTATTTTTTTAAAAAACACTCAAGGATCCCAGTAGGACGGCTAATTAGTTTATTGTTTCAAAATCGAAATTCCGATTCAAAAGATTTTTTGCAGATATTGAATAGGAATAATTTAGCTTTGCAACGCTTACACGATTAAGGTTAAGCATTGATAGTTTGTCAGTCATACATGACTTCAATGTTTGGTAGCGCTTCGTCTTAAAAAAAAGGCAAATTTATGTTGTTTATGTCGATGTCTAAACGAAGACGAAGGGCTGTATATGTCAAAAATATTTTACTTATGTAAGTATATATAATACAAGTAAATGATACTGCGGTTAAAGTTAAAGGTCTCGCCATCTCGACATGGCATTTGCATTTATTTATTATCGGCACCGCGGTTCGTGGCATCAATGTAATTGAATCTAATTAAATTCCCATACAATTGAATCTGGGTGGCGCCTGATATGTCAAAAGGTCATTGACACGCTTATCAACGGTGTCCTAGGAGTTCTTGTTAGTATCACTGACACCCGTTCTAACGAGGACCCGAATAGAATACCAAGTATGTAACAGGTACCTAATACTATGGAGGATAAAGTATAACCCAAATTTTATCTATTCTTACTCGACTTGCTAAGATAATATTAATGTCGAAGCAAATTATTATATATTTATTTGTTATCTGCGGTAATTAGTGGACCTTGTTGTCAACGTCTATCTTTTGAGTTAGGCACCACTGCCCCCCTGAACTACTGCTCTCGATATTGTATTACAATTTCGGTGCAATTTTGATTTTTCGTTTCGTTTCGTTTTTTTATAAAACGCAAGTTAAATTCTTGCTTTTTTATCCAATTTTCAAGACCTTCAACTTGCTATGAGCCACTGTTTACTATGAGCCAGCTCCTTACCTCAAAGCTTGCCTGGGCAAGAATTGGGTCTACGATGGAGCGAGCATTCCCAGAATTGCCTAATTACTTTTTTAAATGCACTTTTGGTGGTTTTTACAACATTTCTACAAAGCTGAAAATATGATTTAGGTACTAATATAACAGTAAATTATAATTGTACCCCATTATTGCCTAGGCAAGCCTCGAGGTCTAGTTGACCCTATATGTATATAAAAAACAACCCTCGTCAGTGATCATGAGCCGTCATCTATCCATCAACACGACCACCGGTCACAATGCAGCTAATTGTGGTGTTTGTGACATTGTGTTATAACCAGTTCAAAGGTTAAAATTAAAATGCATAAAATTCATACTTTTTGGATTTTATGGGTTATATTTTTTTTCCACGGAACCCGAATTATTTTTCTGAAATAAAAGTAGCCTAAGTTACTCCTTATAACATCAGTTAGCTGCCAGTGAAAGTCCCATTAAAATCGGTCCAGCCGTTTTCTGAGATTAGCGGAACAAACAGACAGACAGACACAAATTTTAACAAAAAATATTTTCTTATAAGTACCATACTTTTATATGCATTTAGTAAAAAGCTGTTATTCTGACACAAAAAGACACTTCAATTTTATTTATTTGTAGAATAGATAATTGTCATATAAATCATATGAATATCAATGAATGCAATTTTATTGTATTGCAAAACAATTAAACACTTTATTCAATACACGTGCAGATTGTCATAATTATAAGCCTAGGTTCTTAGTTAGCTTATTATTATCACCTAGGTAATAAGTAATAAAACAACGACAACAAAGACTTAATTATTAACTTATATTATACAGGTGGATTTTTTTAATGCCATCTGCCCCCTCAGCACGTGGAGGGGATACATTTTTTGTCCTCTGGTTTTATCCATCTCTGAGAGCATTTTGTCTCCCGATGGTGGAGAGGGACGCCCCGTGCTGAGGGGGCTGAAGGGAAAGTACTATAAATACTGGAGATTGAAAATTACTCTCAAAAGAAACATTCCTTTATTTGTAAAAAGAAAGAAAACTGAGTTCAACTATTTTCTTTATTTCGCTTGCTACACCCGGGAATCGAACCAAAAAATATATATTTAGTAAATTTTGTTCTTTTTTCCATTTAATTTACCACGTTTGTTAGAGAAATTTGATGCTAGTGATTAACCCTCATATCGAGGTCATAAAAGTACAGGATGCTATTTTACAAATTTTAGTCAGTTTGATTCCCGGGTGCGCCAAGCGAAATTTAGAAATTCTGTGAATGTAGTTTTCTTTCTTTATAAAAATAAAGGAATGTTTCCTTTGAGATAAATCTTCTATCTCCAGTATTTCAAGTGCTTTCCCTGACGGTGGCGTTAAAAAACTCAACTCTGTATACGGCATATTTTATTTTTTATAAACAATGGGTTTGCTCGATATCTAGGCCAGAGCAAGGGTCTAAGGGTTTATACGATGGACCAGTTTTCCCATAAGGTACTAGCTCTCCCACGCATCGGAAGAACTCGAACCATTTGGCACCAAACTTCGGCAGGAGAGTGCTCTCCAGGTAGACCGTGTGACACAGGCCCTACTACCAGTGCGGTGATCATAACAGCCAATTTCGAAGCCCGGGGTAGACTACTAAGAGATAAATATTACAGGACATCAATTATACACAGCGCCATCTAGCCCCAAACAAAGCATAGCTTGTAATATGGGAACTAAGATTACGGATAGAATACTTAAATACTGTTTGTAAATACATACATACTATATGATACAATACCCAAACACAGAACAAACATCTACATTCATGACAGAAATGTTTGTCCTGGGTGGGAATCGAACCCACAGCCTACAGCGCAGAAGGCAGAGTTACTACCAACTGAGCTATGAGGCTTGTCAAAGATAAAGATAGATCACAACTAAAGCCAGGCGGACCACTACAGGTTATAAATGGAAACAAACCTTACCCTTGTCTCTTGTCTCATCTGGTCTCTGTCCCCGTTCGCAGGTCATCGACCAATCAGCGCTGTCTATTGTATGCTAAATAATAGCCTCAATGCATACCAACGCACTAATCCCACAGCTACCTTCAAGATAGCTAGATCATACCAAACTAAGTGAATGATTTTTTTAATAATAAATATTACAGGACATTAATTTTACACAGCGCCATCTAGCCCCAAACTAAGCATTTTTAACTCACAAAAAGGTAAATAAAGATCCGTTATGTCGCATTTGGGTTGCGGGAGAGAGTTTTCTAAATGTCCAACATGCAGCGTTTGTAGTTACACCAAGCCAGGGTCTAAAAAATACAAGAAAATTCTAAAATATATTACAGGGATTATACACATAGGCGTAGTGCACTGCGTTTCTATTTTGTTTTTTGCAAAAAAACGACAGCGCAAACACAGTAAATCACATATGCCATGAAGTGAATATAAGAAGTTCTAACCTCGCTTAACTGTGTATAATTGATGACACATTTACACACACATATATATATATATATATTATATTTGTTCGCATGGTTGATGCCCGTCGTATCGTTGACTTGCACCGTATGTCACTTTTTCTTGGTAACGTTTCTTGTACAGTCCGCCCACGGTCAGTAATAAGAGTGAGGGCGCTTCTGACTTCGTCTATCTAAAAGAAGTAGCATTTCTCATTTCTCATTATTCATAAGTACAGCTTAATCACTAGGTACTGACATAAAAAGAAGTGAGATCGAGATAAAGGTTTCTACGATGCGCAAACTAAACATTGAAAAACGACGGTCAAAATATTGAAGATGCATGAAAAGCCTGAAAAAAGAAAGCACATGTGACTGCGATCAAGGCCACAGCGCTGATTTTCTGCTTAAGTGGCGTGGTAGATGGGAAATGAAATCTGTAGCATCTATTCTTCATGTCTACATGAAGACATTATCTTGTTTTTGCGTTCTCTCGCGCGGCTCATGTTAGTGCTACTGATGGAGTCCTGGATATTATTTATTACTACACCTTGGTTCAATTTTCAGCCACTTTTATTGTGATCGTAATCACGATATAGTGTATCCCTGTAATAAGATTATGTTTGCGAATATACGGAGTGCATCAGCTATTTCCGCGTTTCACTTGGTGGCCACTGTGTGTCACTTTTCCTTGTTATTGTTTCGTCTGGATGTGTCATTTTGGATGATTCTCCTCAGAAATGGTTGATTGTTTTTTTCGCGGTAGGGGTAAGGAAATTTCGGTGCCGGATCGCAGACGCAGGAATCGAACCCGCACCCTCGTTTCTCACCAAGCTACGGATGCCATCAAAGATTGGAAATTTTTGACCGTGACATGTTTGTAGATTAGATAAATTATTGTGAGATCACCGTTATTTACTGATATTCGTAAAATGCACTCGCCTCGAGTGCCACTTACTTGGTATGCATTTATAAATACTTGCGTCAAGATTTAACGATATCACCCTCTTGTCGGTAGCTTTGACTTTAAAGTGTCTATGGCCACTTATTCATAATTCATATTATTATTGCCATAAATGGGTAGGTAATATGCAGGTCTTAAACTACTTAACTTTTTAACTTGTTTGTTTATTTAATATTCATCATCATCATCATCAGTGATCACAACAGGGCCTGATGATATAGTCTACTACTGCAGGACTTGGGCGTCCTCCAAAGAGTGAACTGGGGATTGCGTAGTAGGAAACATTCATATGAAATACTGAATTGAATATAAGTAGATCCATAGACAGCGTAGGCGTATATTTTTTGTTCAATTCAATTACGATTCAGACATTAACATAAAAGTTTCACCGAATCGTTCTAATCTAGTACACAAAATACCTCTAGATCCTAGGTATACATAAAGTTAGGTCATCTAAAAGTTTTCTAACATTATGATAAAAAATATCCAGTAATTATGTAATCCTGTGCAAACTTTCTAGACCTTAATACCTTAAGAGTAGTAGAAGCCCCTTGTGAAAGGGCTCGTCCGGAGAATTACTATCACCATGCCTGTTTCGGCCGCCAAGCCGCAAGCAACACTTTTATGCCTCAAGTTGACGGGCGTAATGCAGTGCCGTGTAGGCTATGTTCTTTGTGAATGTGACCTACGCAGTAAGGCATAGTTATAGACAAGAGGAGCACTTAACACCAGGCGGGCTACTTGCTTGTCCCGTCTCCTAAATATAATTAATATAAAAAAAACCTTTTTATTGGTTTTAGCCAAGCGTTTGACCACCAACTCACTTGACAAACAAGTAAAGATGTAGCCTAAGATGGAGCATATCTTAAAGAAACCATTTTCCTCTGGACTTTAATAGTCCAAATTCATCACAAACACCACATTTCAAAAGTATCGATACATTTTCTATCAGCAGCTTTCAAAGTCTACGTCTCAGCACCATACAAGAAGATTAAGACTCACGTATTTAATAACTAGAATCATAAGTAGGTAATCGCTGTAAGTATCTACCAAGCAAATAACAATTGCATACTTACCTATTCATTGATTCATAATTATCTTATCATGGGAATATTTTCAATCAGTCTGTCACACAATGTTGTACTAACAATAACTTTGATTGGCCATGCGGGCGAATATGTGAATTATTTAGATTTTTCTGATATTTTTGAATTTGTTTGTTGTTTGTGGGTGTGTCGCTGTTTGTTAGGTAAGATGTGTTTATGGGATCGGATCGAATGGGTAAAACTCTGGTAATGTCAACAGTTATCAAGGATTCAATTAGGTATACTGAAGGCTGGAACATCCTAAATTATAATTAAGTACTTATATGGTTTTGACAGATTTATGTTCGTTAAAAATATTAAATATTATATAATTTGATTTAAGTTTTATTAAAATGTATTTTTAATTTTCATGAACATAATTAAATTATGCTCAGATATATTTTCAACTTCCATATTGGTCCATATTTATCCCTATCGAAAAAAACATCCTAGTCGTAAAGATTCAATCAGTAAGGGAGTCAATTTTTAAAAACTTTACATTAATTTTAAAACGTGGAAAATAGCAAGTTTTTGTAACTTCAATTTGCTTTGAAGCTACTACTGGCCAAAAATTTACCTTAAACAACAAACTGTTAAAAGCGCTAGGATCTATCAAACATCATTTAAAAAGCACATTGTAAAACGTTAAATCAGCTGCCTCCAGCGTCTGACTTTTCAGTAGACCGAAATCTCTCTTTTTTTTTTATTGTACGACGGGGAAGCACTTGGCCTTCATCTCACCTGGTAACAAGTTGAGATAAGGTCGAAGGT
This sequence comes from Venusia cambrica, assembly GCA_951394065.1. NCBI lineage: Eukaryota > Metazoa > Arthropoda > Insecta > Lepidoptera > Geometridae > Venusia > Venusia cambrica. The sequence goes on from OX596057.1 coordinate 4,487,027, forward strand.
AGAGGCGCACTTCACCCGGAATCCTCAACAAACTAAGGAACTGGCTATCATACCTCTATATGCCGGAACACAACAGTTTTTTTAATAATTGCTATTACGGCGACAGAATTAGGTAAGATGGTGGTAGTGACTTAAACAAAATCCTATCACCAACCAAACCAAACACAATATCGCTCCCCAGGGGATCGAACCCAGGACCTCGGTGAAATCGGTGGGTTGAACCACTAGACCACAGAAGCGGTTGAATCACTATCAAAACATGGGTTAATAGGCATCTCTAGGAAGGCTAATTCCATCGCAGACTTTGCCCGGGTAAGAACGAGGCTTAAAATCGACCGCAGGAGCTTCACTTGAAAATAAATTAAATCGTGACCTGCAGAAAGTTTTCGGATCGGAAACATCACTTTTTGTCGGGTTCGACTAAGAATCTGATAGATTTCATCGCTATTCATATTCATATTTATAAAAAAACTTCTGTGGAAGTTTAGAAAACCAATGTCAAAATTTCGGAGTTATGAATAACGTGTCTAATGGAGATTCCTCCATCGGAAGTTTCCGAATTCGATTCGATAACGCTTCCCGAATGTGTGAGAATAGCTATACTGCGGTATGTTTATAGTGGAACAAGGTACTATTGTCAGAAAAATGACGATGTTTCTTTAAAGCAGACTTAAAATAAAATACTTCGATTCAGAAGCATTAGGTCAGTAGCATTTTCGAAACCTGTTTAAGAGGATCATGTTTTTGAAGTTGTATTTGTCTGGTTATACTTGGTTCTAAACAAATTTTACTGGTTGGTCTTTTAGAGTTAGCGAGCGGTCATTCGTTTATTGTAACTGATAACTGATAATAAATGCGCAAGCGCTGTCAAGTCGACTCACCGGTAGGTATAGCGTCGAGTCACCGACCACGCCTCCGTCAAACAATAGATAGAAACAATTATACCCACAACATCACCTTGACCGACCCACTAACCGGGATCCAACCAAACTGTGCTAACGACCAATACCTACCCATCTCAAAATCATTCCAGTGTACATGCGGGCTACTCTTAGCGGTTGCCCTACAATGCCAAACGTATATAAAGATACGGCACATGCTTATCTCCAGTCTCGATTCGACACTCATGTGAGATCCGTGTGTAAACTTTCGCATTTCTTTCTAGAACCAGTTACGATGCTGTTGATCGCGGCCTGCATCCTCGCGGCGGCGAGCGCTGCCCCACCGGGCAAGCCCAACCTCGGCTGGGGAGAGCGCACCTTCGCCATCGTCGAAGTCAGCCAAGCCGCCACCGCCTACAACCAACTCGTCACCAAGAAAGACGCCGCAGACGTATCCGTTACCTGGAACACTTGGACCGGAGACCCGGCGGACAAAGCCCGCGTACTCCTGAACGGTGAGGAGTTCTGGTCTGGATCGGGTAGTGCGACCTCCGCCGCTTTCAAAATCAAGAAAGGCGGCAGATACCAGATGGTAGTCGAGCTTTGCAACAAAGACGGATGCTCCTCGAGTGAAAAAACAGAGATCGTAGTTGCTGATACCGACGGTAGTCATCTTCCACCGCTAGTGTGGTCTATCGGTGAAAAGAACAAGCCCTTCAAGCAGACCTCTGGAAAAGTCGTTGGCGGTTACTTCGTGGAATGGGGCGTTTACCCGAGAAAGTTCCCGGTAGACCGCATTCCAGTCCCTAACCTTACCCATCTGCTGTACGGCTTCATCCCGATTTGTGGAGGCGACGGCATCAACGACAGTTTGAAAGAGATTGAAGGAAGTTTCCAGGCGCTTCAACGTTCGTGCAGCGGTCGCGAGGACTTCAAAGTATCCATCCACGACCCGTGGGCTGCATTACAGAAGCCTCAGCAGGGACTATCATCCTGGAACGAGCCTTACAAAGGTAACTTTGGCCAGCTCATGATGCTGAAACAAGCAAAGCCTGACCTGAAGATCTTACCTTCGATCGGTGGCTGGACCTTAGCGGATCCGTTCTTCTTCTTTACCGATAAGATCAAGAGAGACCGTTTCGTTGCATCTGTGAAAGATTTTCTGCAGACCTGGAAGTTCTTCGATGGTGTCGACATCGATTGGGAGTTCCCAGGAGGCAAAGGCGCTAACCCTGACCTCGGAGGTCCTGATGACGGTCACGTCTACGTCGAGCTGATGAGAGAGATCCGCGACATGCTCAACGAGCTCTCAGCTGAGACCGGTAAGAAGTACGAGCTGACCTCTGCCATCAGTGCCGGTTGGGACAAGATCCAAGTGGTCGACTACAGCGCTGCCCAGAAATACATGGACCACATCTTCCTGATGAGCTACGATTTCAAAGGAGCCTGGTCCAACGACACCCTCGGTCACCAGACGCCGCTGTACGCTCCTGCTTGGAGGCCTAAGGAAACTTACACAACTGATTTCGGAGTGAAGTATCTGCTCGCTCAAGGTGTGAGCCCTAAGAAGATCGTCGTTGGTGTCGCTATGTACGGCCGTGGCTGGACAGGAGTGAGCAACTACGAAGGAGACAACCCATTCACAGGTAATGCTTCAGGTCCAGTCAAAGGGACGTGGCAAGACGGTGTAGTGGACTACAGGGAGATTGCGAATGAGATCGCTCAGGGCAAGTGGGAGTATCATTACGATGCGGTCGCGGAGGCGCCCTACGTGTTTAGGAAGGCCACAGGCGATCTGATCACGTACGACGACGCACGCTCCACGATCGCCAAAGGGAAGTACGTTAGAAATAATAAGCTGGGCGGGCTGTTCGCCTGGGAAATAGACGCGGACAACGGCGACATATTGAACGCGATGAACCTTGGGTTAGGGAACAGTGCGTGATTCGGACAATTTTGTGATTTACGTAAGGTCTCAATAGGTTATGTGTGCGACTGATTGTATTGATAAGTATTAAAATTTTTAAATCTTTTTGTTATGTTTGTTTTACCATCACGCTCATGAGAACTGGTTCAAATAATGGAACCTAACATAATTTTCTTCCAGAAAAGCTGAAACTATCGTCTTCTAGGCATACAAACAAACTAACATTTAGTTTTATTAAAGGTGACATTTGTGACACGGCGCTTATTCGGTAAAATATTGGGTAAATTATTGAAGGGCGATAATTTACAGATCATTTTGTCTTTGTATTTTTTTTTTGTGTAGAAAATTGTAGGAAATCGTGCTTTCGCCACATCGGTCTACCATCAATCCTGATCGTGGAAGATATGATCTGAGGCCATTTCAGGGTATCAGGGACTCTGAATATCAACCGTTTATTTCGAATTTTTAGAGTGTGAATGGGTTTTAAATGGCCCACTAGTGACAAGAAAAGTCCCTTAAATATGTGGAGCGCCTACTCAAATCGCACAGCAAGTAATAAAAGACAAAACATAATGTTTAGCAGGAGCGTAAAATAAATCAATGGAGAGTGTTACGGATGAAAACGAAATCTAAACAAGATAGGAAAAGTAGGTGACAAGGTCTAGGTGGCCCGCGCTGAATATATTACATAAATTATCTGTTTTGAATTAAATATAAGTCGCCTAGCAAGTGAAAGTGGATACGAAAGACGATATTTTGTGTGTAGAAATAAGTTAAATGCTTGTTAATTGCTAGACCTAATTGCATCTAAATTGTACCATACCTACTCAATATTTTTTTTATTGTACGTGATGTGCTTGTCCTTCATCTCACCTAATTTTTCATGTTATGATAAGGCCGAAAGGTGAAGCGTACTTCACCCGGAATCCTCAACAAACTGAGGAACTGACTATAAACTGACCTCTAAATGCCGAAACACATTTTTGAATGTTGTTCTGGCGACAGAATTAGGTAAGATGGTTGTGGCTAGCTACCACCATCGCAGGCGGACTTAAACAAAGTCCTACCACCAACCAAACCAAGTACAATATTGTAGTCCCCCTGGGGATCGAACCCGGGACTTCTGGATCAGACACCGGTAGGCGAGCCAGTAGACCACAGAAGTGGTTAAAAATATTGTTAAACAATTCAATTTGGTTTTTGTCTATATTATTTTAGTCATTTATTGATTTATTGTATGATGATGCAATTATTTTATTAAAATGCTCCAAGTCGTCAGGTTTCTGCTCGTACTACAAATCTATACACAGTTGACGGATATGCTTTAGAAACGGAATACAATATTTTATGACAAAATAAATATCCTTCCTCGCCCAGGCAAGTAACGAGGTTGAGAGCTAACCTTAAATAAAAGAAAACCGGTCAAGTGCGAGTTGGACACGCACACCAAAGGCTCGATCCAACCCACATTACCAGGCGTAAAAAGGTTCACTAATCATACATAATCCATTTTACTAATCCGCTATACCTCTATAACACATAACTAATAAATTCAACCAGCTACTAGGGGCTTCTAGGGGGCCTGTCTGTTCGTCTGTTCTACATTCAAAGAACAGCCCTTTGAATGTAGAACAGAACCGCTAAACCTCTATAAAATATACTGATAATTTCTGCTAACTTACTTAGCTTAAAAACTTTTTGTGTTTTAGAACAAAAAATTTGTAAGCAATGTAATAAAAACTACAGCTAACAATTTCAACCATCTTGTTATTTTGCTTTTTCAACATAACAAGAATGTAGTAAAATTGTTTTAAAGGTTTCAGGCTTTTGTCGAAAAGATGTTTCTATCCTGTGAGCGATATTTCATTATTATTGTTTACATCAATTCTTTGACAATAATGACAAATTTGACTGCATATTCTAAGCAACAACAGTAAATATACTTATGTCCAACACCATTTAAATAAATAATCATTGCTTATCACAATGATTATGTATTTAAATGGTGTTCATTAGGCACTGTTTTTAGATATTATTTTCAAAGAAGATTGTTATTTGTTCAAGAATAACAAAATACTGAGTAATTTCGTCAAAGAAGCATAGATTTTGGTCGCAAGTCATTAATTTCTTTGTATTTCACGATAGCAGTCATGTTATTGAATAGTTCGGTTTTATTGTCCTCGAACACAATTGAAACAGGTTTCTGTGTCAAATGCTAATGGCCGAAAGTGAGTCCAAATAAGATAATACCTAAATACCTACTTAACGAGCTGTTCACATTTGATATCAACTATATAAGTTAAGGACATATTTCTTTTATTATTGTACAACGCGGAAGCGCTTGGGCCTTCACCTCACATTTCAAGATATAATAAGGCTTAAGGTGGAAGCGCACTTCACCCGGAATCCTCAACATGCTTGGGAACTGGCTACTCAACAATTTAAAATTGATGTTATGGCGACAGTTTTAGGTATGATGGTTGTAGCTACAGCCCGGCGGACTTAATTAAAATCCTAATACCTACCAAACCAAGCAGAAATCTGTAACATCAGGGACGCTACCGCCGACGGCGAAGCCGATCTCCATTGGCTTAAAATTAGCTTCATGAGAACTAGAAACGATTTTTATCGTCAAATGTACTGAACGGATAGGTTTCATAACATGTGTACACTTTTGAGCTGGGAAACACCATTTTGGATATGACACATACCCGGTAGTAAAAATCGTTTCTAGTTCTCATGAAGCTAATTTTAAGCCAATGGAGATCGGCTTCGCCGTCGGCGGTAGCGTCCCAGAGCGGGCTTAGTTAGTAACTTGTATGAGACTCGTTAAAAAAATGGAAACAGATTTTAGAACTCCTTGTGATGGTCTCATTTCAACTAACTAACTAAGGCATGACCGTCACTTTGACAAGAAGACAAGACTAGAAATAATATATTAATATATAATATCATCATGTAGCTGACTGAATAACAATCAACTCACAACCCATGCCAGAGGTCCAAGAGACTTGAAATATTTATGCTAGCTTCCTTTTACCTACCCCTACACTACACACAAGTACTACCCCTACAAACACACTTAATTCACACAAGGTGTGAATTAAGTGTGTTTTTTTTTTAATTTTAAGAGCGGGCGCCGCCCTGACCATAAACCTCTTTGGGAATACTCAGTTGTGTTGGGATGAGGGGACAAGAAGAGAAGAGGATATAAGGATATGGGGAAGGGGGGTGAGAATGCTAATGTCACGGGAGGGGAGAATAGTGAGCTTCTAGTGTCTCAACTAGCATCAAGAACAGTCAGGGGTTGCGTACCCGTAATGATTCCAACCTATCTATAGATCCTCCCTCTGGATTAACTGCACACTCAAACACAGAACAACTATATTCGTCACAAAAATGTTTGTCGTGGGTGGAAATCGAACCCACAACCTACAGAGCAGAAGGTAGAGCTAAGCTGTGATATTGATTTGATTGGTTTGTTGGCCGAAAGATGCAAATCAGTGACAAACATACACAGCCTACCTAATTATAATGTAGGTATGCAATGCAAAGCACCGTTACTCCGATCTTGTTTGACGTCGCACCGGTATCGACGATGTGGGGCCACGGAATTGGGAAGCAGTTTCGGGGAGAGAAATTTCGTAGTTTCTATAGAATTTAAACCTAATTCGTAATGCAAATATTTTTGATTTTTGTAAAGAATAAACATCTTATAATTATTTAATAGATATCTTATCACATGGAATACATATATAATAATACATATATAGCATACATAGAAAGGCTGAAAATTAAGCACAACAATTAAACAACAAGGCACATATACTAAGAATGAATAATGAGGATTCACTAATTCGTTGTAAAAAGAATAAGGTGATGTTTATTTTAGAAAAAAGTGCTTATAACAGATCGAGTGAGCGAAACGAACGAAATCTCTGCGTTGATTTAGGAAATCCGGCACTGTGTGTGTATGTATGTGGCAATGTTTGGGATAAAAATATAATATAATACTATAAAAAGATAATATAAATAGAAATTGATAGTCGCGGGGGTTTTTTGGTAACCGACCTCTGTGGTCTTGTGGTTCAACCCACCGATTTCAGATCCCGTGTTCGATCCCCAGGGGGAGCAATATTGTGCATGGTTTGGTTGGTGGCAGGATTTTGTTTAAGTCCGCCTGGCTAGCTAACACCATCTTAACTATTTCTGTCGCCATAATGACATTTCTTTAAAAAAAATGTGTTCCGGCATATACTGGTAAGATAGCCAGTTCCTCAGTTTATTGAGGATTCCGGATGAAGTGTGCCTCCTTCGGAATTATCATAACTTGACACCAGGTGAGATGAAGGCACTTCAACGTCAAATAATAAAAAAAAAATAACACACCATAAGGACCACATACGTATAAGTGTAATGTCACACTTATACGTATGTGGTCCTTGTGGTCGCTGAACAAAATTGGAGTTCAGCGGGGCATGTAACTAGACTGGATAGAAGTCGCTGGGCGAGAAAACTTATTGAATGGAGACCTTGGGCGAACTGCAGACCCTGAGGACGTTCACCAAATAGATGGATGATAGATTGGCTCACGTTTTTTTTTCTTTGGAAGATTCACCTCTGATCACTACGTCAAAGGATCACCAACTAAACCCCATAGTTGGTACCCAGCCAGGCATTTATTTTTACGCTAGTCAGTAACACGCTTATTTCATAGCCCTAAAGTGCGATTGTTTGTTATGAATATAAGCGGCCTGTATCTGATGACACAGATATGTATGGAATAAATAAACGCCTGCATTCTGTATATTATTTAAAAGATACGAAATTTGATTATCCATTTATGTTGCTGAAATATTGAGATTTTTAAAACAGTGTACCTCAAGATCACAGTAGATTAGCAAGGTAGCTTACTTTACTGACTTTGTAGTACCAAATAATTACACAAGATGGTAACATGTACCGATAGAGGTCCCGCGGGTAACTGTGATCTGGTGAAAGCTTTTTTTTGTACGAAGAGGAAGCGCTTGGCCTTTATCTCACCTGATTTTCAAATTATGATAAGGCCGAAGGTGGAAGTGCACTTCACCTGGAATCCTCAACAATCTTAGGAACTGGCTATCTTACCCCTAAATGCCTAAAGGTGCTCCAAGCTAAAGGTGCTCGTCCTCTAAGTCGAAGGAGGAACCGCGCTTGCAACGTGTTTGTATGGTGCTGAATGCCGGCCGACGAAACAGCAGGTGCGTTCCTTTTCTATCCGTTTTTTTTTACCCCATACCGCTGTGTCTTGGTTAGTTCAATCGACGAAAATCCAGCGTTAGTAGGTGCCAAATATAGGACGACAATATAAATAGACCATACAAATCAATTTGAATAATAATATAATAATGAAAAAAGTTCGGTGGCAACTGATCAAAATCACGGAAAGGCACAAATTGGAAAATCGAGATACACTGGTTACAAGATAAAGTAAACCTGTTTCACGGATGTACTCGTAGAATCCGGCTGCCACTATTTTTGGGAGCCTTCTCTTGTGATAAAAAGAGTGCCATGTTAATTAAACAGATTTATAAACGTATATATATATTGATGCCTAGGTCACTCATGGTTTACCACCTCTTATCGAAAAAATAATAAGAAGAATATTTTTTCTATATTTTCGTATGTTTATTATTATTAATTCACAACAATCGAAGCTGCTTGAAACATCAACTACCGCGGAGAAGTCAAAGGAGAAATTAGTTTATCTTGATAAGGTTCTTGTTAAGGTCAGAAATAAAACCATTTACAAATAAGTAGTACATTTGTATAATCTGTTAATATTTTTTACGTTTAAAATTGTTAAGACAGATCTTGAGATTCCAGTTTGGAGCGAAAATCAACTTGTTTTTGGGTTATTAAAGAAATAAGTGATTATTAAACACAGAATAACTATTTATAGAAAACAAGTTGGTCGTATTAATTTATGGACGTTTTAGTGATTGTAGATCCAGCACAAGAAGTTATAAGGCTTAACATAAAAAAATGCCATTACAATTACATGTGGTATACAGTTTGCATAACAGCCGGCAAAACTATTTCAATTAAATACTACATTTAGATAAGACATTTGAAAACGTTGTCTATTTTTTAGGGCAGTTCTCCAATAACACACATTTGCCTGACTTTGTATCCCTGATGGTGGGCGGGTCGCAGTAACAGGAGGAGTAGTCACAAATTATGTACTTCTCTTGAACTGGGCTCTGTTCATCACATGTCGGCTCTGGAATCTTGTAGCTGCAGCCGGTAGTGTATGCGTGTGTCCCTTCTGGACACTCCTTAACACCTGAGAGAAAACAATTGATTGAGTGGGAATATTAATTAGTTTTTAAAAACACTAAGAATTACGGAAAATGTATGGTATTTTGTCTCTCCCGCCCAGGAGAGCCAAGGCCCTATCAGAATCACTGGATTATTTAAGAGAGCCACCGCGGGAGCCAAGTCCCCGTAGCCGTAATTTTACCCGACCGCCTTTTTTCGTCAGTTTTTTTTAGGAGATGGATCAAGCAAGTAACCCACCTGATGTTAAACACATCTCTTGCCTATAACAATGCCTTACTGCATAGGTCAAATCCACAAAGAACATAGCCTACACGGCACTGCATTGCCGCACTCGAGACATAAAGGTGTTAAGCCTCGCATGCATGTAATTTCACCGGTAACCATACCCTTCAAACCCAAGGAACACAGCAATGCTGCTTGGCGGCTGAAATATGTATGGTGGTAGTACTTCCCCGGACGAGCCCTTTGACAAGGGACTCATCTACTACTCTTAGATGATTGTATGAAGTATTATGTCATTATAACGCTCTGCAGCCTATAGCCTATAGCCATGATGGATTTTAACTTGTGTGGTGGCGTTTGGTTCCTTTGAATTATGCTGAAGAATCATAGGCTATGATCATTTTGATATGAGGGTTGCTAAGAAAGGGTTTAAAGGTACAATTAAATGTTTTATGACAACTATATGGTTATCAAATTATGGTTAATAACATGCCAATGTAAGTGAGAATATACGTGTGAGAGGAGTGTAGGTATATTCTGAGTTCAGAAGACAGAAGACAGTGAGAGGTAGGTATGCGGAGATTGAGAGTGCCGATTTCACTGAAACGCATGTTTTTTTATGCTTGGTTTGGTTGGAAGGACTTTGTCTCAGTCCACCTGGCAAGCTAACACCACCTTCCCTAATTCTGTCGCCATAACGAGAATTAAATTGTTGTGTTCCGGCATTTAGAAGTAAGATAGCCAGTTCCTCAGTTGGTTGAGAATTTCGAATGAAGGGCGCTTCCACCTACGGCATTATCATCACTTAAAAAATCTGGTGAGATGGCCAAGCACATTCCGTAGTAGGTACAATGAAAAAAAAATTTGGTACATGTTTTAACTTACATTTTCCCAAAGCGTATATGCATCCCCTGGAATTGGAAGGCGCCGGTACTGCAGCGGACAATGCCACGAAACCAAGCAGGCAAATCAAAAACAACTTCATTATCATTATTAGAATTAGATTTTTATTACTTGTCCTCACAAGATACACAACCGAGCAACGGTCAAGAACTGACCTAACGAGATATATCATTTATAATAATAACTCGTATTTTATAACAACGTCGTGAACCTGACTGACTGACTGTCTGTCTGATAAACAACGTACGTAACTTTAACCTATTCAATATATCTCTTGTATACAAATAAATCTAGAGCCAGAGACTTGAAATTCTCAGGGTATCTTCCCTTTGTAGTGTGGGGGCACACTAGAAATGATTTTAGGAAAATTCCACGGGAAGATAGGAAATGAAGTTCTAAGTGTTTCGGTAGTCATTAACATAATGATAAGAACGATGTACTAAATTAGTTTATCGTTTTAATTGAGCATTAAATGCTCAAATATGCTTGTTTAAATTTTGTACATTGTACAAATGATCATCATCAGTGACCCCACGTGGGTTCCGTTGGTAATAAACCTTGAATAGGGAAAGCTTTACCTATAGTTCTATGAGTCGGGATCAGGTGGTATGGTACTTTAATTATATTAAAATAAAAGAGACTTCATTAATTAATAAAATGTAGAATTAAACTAACTATAAGAATCAGTCGGATTACCTAAGGACCTTCTTCCTCTTCTTTATATCGAATCAAACGATCCAAGTCTCAAATCTTAAGGACCGTTACAAACGGCCTATAGATAACTCAACTATTCCAGACCGGTACCATACGGAAGCGTATCCAAGACACTGGCTGCATTGCCACGCTGAATAGCTATGCCGATTCGCCATACCTTGGGATCAAGTGTCGACTCAATCATAAGCCCCGCAAGATTTTTGAAAACCCGGAAAGCACCGGCTTCCCGCGGACGCGGAATAGGTAAGCTCTGTCGAGACCTTTATATTTACGTCTTTTGTGATCCTCGAATACGCCGCCGCACCGTCCGTGTGTATGAAGTTGATCTAAGGCCGCACCGCACCAGCACTGGTGAGAGGCGCAGCATCTGGGACCCAACCCAAGACAAGTGGCAATACGGATATTTACAGGATCCATAAGTATACCGGTATTGTAAGATGGATGTGCTTATAGCCAAAGACCTGATTTTGAAACAGCTTAGCTGTTTCTGCGGAGGTTGAGCACGTATGTAAAAGATAGTTTAGTGTCAACTTGTCCAGAGGCCCGTCGCACTGCCGTTGTGCCGAAAGCTGTTTTGGGGATCGATATTAGAACAAGCACTATGCCAAGCATTTCGAGCCTCGTCGAGATAAGGATAATTAAATATCGAGTAACTATTCTTTACTCAATTAAATGTACAATTAAACTAACTATGAACAAAGGAATCAGTCAGATTACCTAAGAACCGCTAAAAAGGGTTCCAGACATGTACTAGACGGAAGCGTGCCCAAGACACTGGCTGCATTGCCACGCTGAATAGCTATGCTAATTCGCTGGCCTAAATAAGATAATTAAATAATAAGGATCTATAACTTGAGGTTAGACACAGATGTACCTGCTGGTGACATATTTGCTCTCAAATGGGTAGCTAAGACATTACACAACATAGATCTAGTGCTTGCTGGAAGTGGCACGATAGCACCGTTCATATTTAAGAATTGCGTGCTTATTGATTGGTATAGTATGATATTCAAGGCGTACCTTTCATCACTAGATCAGATATTACGATTAGACATTTTGTGCCAATCCGGCCTAGAGTAGGAAAACTGGCAAAAACGATGGTGTTTTTGTAGATTTACTGCTCGTATAATTATAAAAATAAAAATATAAATAAATTATTATATTACTGGACGTTAATTTTACACAGCGCCATCTAGCCCCAAACTAAGCATAGCTTGTGATACGGGAACTAGATTACGGATAGAAGGTGAAAATTATTTATTCAATAAAAAGTACAATTAAACTTACTATGTACAAAGGAATCAGAAAAAGATTCTTGACGGATAGAATACTTAAATACTTTTGTAAATACATACATACTATAAGATACAACACCCAAACACTGAACAAACATCTATATTCTATATAGTATAAAAATTACATGTGTAATTATCATAATAATTACATGTGTAATTATTATGTGATCTAGAGTTTATTTCTAGTACAATAATAACATGGCAATTAAACAAAGTAAGTTTTTTTTTATTCAATTAGGAGACGGGACAAGCCACCTGATGTTATAGTGCATTTCTTGCACTATAGCAATGCCTTACTGCGTAGGTCACATCAACAAAGAATTGCCTACATGGCACTGCATTGCGCCCGTCAACTTAAGGCATACAGTTGTTAAGCCTCGCGTGTCCGTAATTTCTTAGTTTAATATAACTTCCAACACAATTATATCATATGAAAAACTGTTTAATTGATGATCAGTCTAATTTTTGGGGCAGTTCTCCAATAACACACATTTGTCGGACTTCTCATCTCTGACGGTAGGGGCGTCGCAGTAGCAGGCGGAGTAATCACAAATGGCGTGCTTCTCCTGAACTGGGTTCGGTTCGTCACAGGTCGCCTCGGGCGTTTTGGGTCTACAGCCGGAGGTGTAAGCATGGGTTCCGACCGGACACTCCCTAGAGCCTGTTGGCAGAGAACGATATAAAATAATTTAATATTACATTATTTTCACACAACGCCATCTAGTCCCAAACTAAGCATAGCTTGTAATGTGGGAACTAGATTACGGATAGAATTCTTACATACAGTTTTTTTTTTTCATACATATCATATACAATTCAACACCTAACCACAGAACAACCATCTATATTCATCACCCAAATGTTTGTCCTGGGTGGGAATCGAACCCACAACCTACAGCGCAGAAGGCAGAGTTACTACCAACTGAGCTATGAGGCTTGTTATAATAATAATAATATATCTTTATTGCAGACACAAGATCTATACCTTTTACATAAAAAAAACAATACAATTAAATTAAAAAAATATTCTTGACGTACCTACCTACACACTTTTCAGAGCCCATCGTTTAAAGATGTCTGTCTGGATTAGTCTCAGACAGACATGTTATAATGCTGTTTTCATAGGAAGTTATGGGATAAAGCAATAGAAACACGGTATTTATTAAGGATTTTATAAATAATTAATCGTTTAATTCTCCTTTTGGTAAGATGGTGGTAGCGAACCAGACGGGCTGAAACAAAGTCCTACCACCAACCAACACAATCACTTGTACTTCCCCTGAGAATCGAACGTGGGACCTCCGGATCTGTCACCGGTAGACGAACCAATAAACAATAACTAAAACAATAAAGAACAATAAATAACCTCAGAGGCGGTTAAAAACCTAACCCAAAACCATCAAATTGAGACATGAAGATGATAAGCCTCGTATAAACGCCTCTCATGTCGAGCAACCAAACACGACGATCAGGTAAAACTTGTAATCAGCTACCTGCGTCTATATTTTTGATGTCTTATAATCGAATGTGTAGTTCATGCGTCTGTATTTCTGATGTATTATAATTCGAATGTCTTTAGTAAGCGAGTTCCTTAGTACCTTATAGTAAGCTCTAATAAGCTCGCTCCATCATAGACCCCATCTCTGTTATTCAAGTTTCAAGGTCAAGAGCTGACACTTTCGAATTGAAAAATGTTTTATCACTTCGGAAAAAAAATTGTATGTACTCACAATGTCTCATAATATAAATACACCAAGAGCTGATACATTCAAACTGAAAAATATTGTATCACTTCCCCGGCGGTCTTACGACATTTCTTCAACGAGGGACTTATTTAGTACCTAATAGGTAAGTTCGTTTTATCATGGACCTCATCTCTGCTTCGCAAGTTACAAGGTCAAGAGCTGACACTTTCGAATTGAAAAATGTTTTATTACTTTCCCAGTGGTCTAACAACTCTGATGTCTTCGACATGAGAGTTATTTTAAAGTTAAGTTTGCTGCATCATAGACCTCGACCTCTTGAAAAATGTTTTATTACATCGAAAATAATGAGCATGTACTTACAATGTCCCATAATATAAATACACCCCCTGGAATGTGGAGCTGGTATGGCAGCAGACAGAGCCACGAGTCCAAGCAGACATATCACTAGCAATTGCATTTTATTGTACAGGCACTATTTAACTTCATAAGTAGCAAAACGTACTCGTTGATAGGTCATCAAGGTATGACTGGCCAAGTGAGATATAGGTCGTATATATACGTACTTCGGCTTTACTGTAGGTACTTACCTGATGATGATACAGAGGTATAATTATAAGTGTTTTGATCTATGGCCGCGTTTCTCAAACTTTCTGCATGTTTGCAAAAAAACCACCATCATCTTAACTAAATCTGTCGCCACAATAAAAATTCTAAAAATTGTTGTGTTTCGGCATTAAGAGGTAAGCCAGTTCCTCAGTTTGTTGAGGATTCCGGGTGAAGTGCGCCTCCACCTTCGGCCTTATCTCAACTTGTAACCAGGTGAGATGAAGGCCAAGTGCTTACCTGTAGTACAATAAAAAAAAACGAGCCCGAAGGTTCAAACAATTATAAAAGTTATTTATTTATATCAATTGTTTTTGACCTTCAGAAGATTTACTATGAGTGATTTCCGGCTCTACTAAAGCTTTATAATCTGTTGAACAACCATCAACTAGAATCATGAATGCATAGGGTTCAAAAACCCTAAGTAAAAGTGCTATAGCATAAAATGATGTTTATGGACTTGAATGAGGAATAAATTTGCTTTTAAAGCGATCTCTTCTACTGTCTTCTCACTTTAGTCACTGGAGCAAGAATAAATTAACTAAATAAAATAACAATCAAATGTAACCATATAATAAAGCATATGAACGAGGTATGAAATTAGTATAATGATCATTTAAGTTTCATTGTATGGGTCTGTCTCTTAGTTCCCTCTCTTGTTTTGTCAAAGTAAGTTGCACCTTTATCATATTTGAATAAAGTCCTGAATATCCTGAATAAAGTATTTTCCTAGTGCGGGTACCATTGCTTATCCCTCTTGGTAATAAATATTTTTTTGTATTTTTGCAGTGTATTTGAAATAGATAAACTCAGCATAGGTCAAAGAAACACCAACAAATCAATTTGTGGCCAGGTGGGTATATTCCCCGCCTTCCGATCGGTTGTGATTTCAAATCCAGTCGCGCACCAATGGTCTTTACGATTTTTCCGAAGTGTATGTGCGCATTTAACACATGCACGTGCTCTAAAGGTGAAGGTCAAATCGTGATGGAACCGGCATGTTTCTGGAACCAAATCTGCGAACGGCATGTGTAACTGGCTAGTATTCCACCAAGCGGTGATGGGCTGCCACTTGTCACGTTTTGAATATTAGCTACTTAGCTACTTGCAAACCGTGCGCATGTGCTGAATTTAAGTCCCCTTATCCTTATTAAAATCACGCTCTGAGTAGTTATCAGAGCTGAATACTCGAAGGAGAAAAAGTCGTGAGTCTGTTACTTTTACAGTTTTAACAAAGAGACTTACGAATTTAAAGTTAGACTGTAGAGAAAGAAGACTGAAAAGAATCCAGCTAACAGATTGAGGAATACTGTCGACAAGGTAAAGTCAACTTAAACCAGTTTCTCAGTATGGATGTCAAAAAGCCATCGATTTTGGTGATGCTAAAGTTCTTTATACCTCTATAATATAAGTTTATGCTGAGCAGCTACTGATTTATTTATTGATTAAGAAAAAAACTCAAATAAAACTCTAAAAGGTTTAAAGTCCTTGGGTCCGGTGACCTCCGGGATTTCGAGAAAAAATCTTAAATAATTTAATTGTTAATTGTTGTGACACGTGACCCAAGGTCTGGCTTTTATTTAGGCCAATTAACATAGCTATTCAGTGTGGCAATGCAGCCAGTATCTTGGGCAAACTTCCATCTGGTAATTATTGGTCTGGAACAATTGGGCTACCTATAGACCGTTTGTAACGGTCCTTAAGTAATCCGACTGCTTGCATTGAATTTTGAGTTTTGTGAATAAATATGCTTGTAAGATTAGATAATGACATTGAAATGTCTTTAAAATTCGTAAAAATAATAACTTTCAAATGTCACTTGTGACTGTTGTGACACAAGTGACTTTTAAAAGTCGATTGCAGGGACGTAAAATGTTTGGGTCAGTAGTCTATCCTTAAACTTGGTTACTGTTACGTGAAACTTCTTCCTGGTTTATGTACTTACCTCCTATCTATATAACAGTCTATATAAAGTGTGTTTATATAAATTGCTCAATTAGATAGGACCGCATATTCTTGCAAATGCACTTATTCCTGTAAAATAAATGTGAAAAATGTAATGGCTGGTTCCTACAAGCTATCTAATGGTGCTCTCTCCCTCTCTCCATTTCCCATTCTTTCTTGCACAATCTCTTTCAAAACAAGAAAACGCTCAGGACTTTGTTCCCATCATAGTGTGGCGATCAAAGCGCCACCTACCGGATCCAGTTGATCAGCTAAACCATCAATGGATACTCATTCAAACACACACTATAAAGATCAACAAAATCGGTCCAGCCGAAGAATTTAGTGACATACACACGCACACAAGAAAAAATGATTGAATGAATGAACGAACGAACGAATGAATGAGTGAATGAATGAATAAATGAATGAATGAATGAATGAATAAATGAAAATTATTTATTGTACACCAAAAACATAAAGAACAATTTATAATTTTAAAACTTTAGTTAACAGTGCAATGATTTTATAGTTAAGATATTTTTACTAAACGTTTCGATTTAGAATTCATAATTAATTCATCAATATCGTCAATTATTTTCATGTTTGTGTAAATTGACATTGAATAAAACACAATGTAATTTTACAAGTAGGTAGGTACCATCCTTATAACCTGTCATTGTTTACTTTGTAACCTGTTGTCATTGATTTTCAAGCTCAGAAACAGGTTTCACATCATTGACTCATATTCTGCGGTCATTATTTACATTTGATCTTGTGGTAAATAAATATTGAAGTGAAACTTATTTAGCACCCTGGTGATTTGAAACTCGATGGAACGAAAAAGCGACACTGAAACGAGACAAACATAATACATCTATAGGATTTTGCCAGCGAGAGCATGAGATAAACTACAGATCTGAATGTACGCATATTAGTAGGTGCATTTCAAAGACTTGGGGTAAAAGTTTCGCTTCTACTGCGTGTCAACTGCACACATGTTTTTTTGTTTTTGCATCTTTTTAACAGTCTGAAGCCACTGATATTCAATAAAACAATGAGGTAGGGCTGGGGGTATTTGCTATAAACTTTGAGCTTGATACGACCGAAAACCCTGCTAGGTAAACTCTGTTCTATCTATAAATCAACCTAGCAAAGAGAACGTACCTAGAAAACAGTGTAGAGTAGACAGCTCCTTGGTCTCTTGGTAAACCGTTTGGCTCTTGATCAGGAGCTCTTGGGTTCTAATCCCGGGTGGGGCACATTTTTGTGATGTTTTATCACAGCATTGGTCCGTTAAGGAACATAATAACATGCTGCAAAGCGTCGGTCCCGGGCACTGCGTATAGTACCCAGTGGTCGGTAAAGAGTCATGTTAGATGCCTAAGGGGGCTCGTAAAGTCTGACACCAGGACTGTTGCACAGTCCACACGGCAGAAAAAGGCTTCTAGAAGAAGAGTTATGCTCGGTTTTGCGATATACACATACTGTTTTTGTTGTAGTATTCTTAGTATTCCTAATATTTGTGTTTGTGTGTCAGGGGGTGTGTATATATATAAATCTGGCCATGGCCTACTTACTGTTTGATTCTTTGATGATTACTGAGATGTCAATCAGAGACACGTCCATGAATAATATATCAACTCAAATTGCGGAAATAATTTATTCATTAATTTCAAGCATTATAAGAGCATTAAAGTGTAACATTTAAGTTCGTCAGATCCTCATCCTTAAAAAGATTTAAATTATATGCTAAAGGTGTTATAAATATCATAAGCTAACCAAAATGTATTGCACTATCATCATGTAGAACTCAATTCCAACCACACCTCACTAATCTACTTTCTTAGGGCACTCCTTGACCTGAATACATTTGTTGGTCTTGGTGTCCCTGACGGTAGGAGAGTCGCAGTAGCAGCCAGAGTAGTCGCAGATGGCACCTTCCTTTGTAACCGGGTTCGGTTCGTCACAGGTCGGTTCTGGCGTCAACGGGCCGCAGCCAGTAGAGTACGAATGGGTTCCGACGGGACATTCGTGCATACCTTCAACATAATAATTAGCGTATAAATAAACACACCAACAAAGCACTGTATGTAAGCTATTTAAGATCTTTTTGGTTAACAATAATTTCATTTATTCAATAATTAATTCGATCTTTCATGTATTCCGACTTTCTATCAGAGGGTAATTTGACCAACATAAGGAACCGATTCCATCACTAAAAACATAAAAATCACTAATTAACTAATTCATTTAAACAACATCATCGATTGAGAAATGACGGAGATCTGAAGTAACAAACATTAAACTAAAAACATACAACCGAATTGAGAACCTCCTCCTTTTTTTGAAGTCGGTTAAAAATAGATTAAAGCGACGCTCCGATCTGGAGCACAAAAATCTTAATTCAATGCGATTAATTCAATAAGTATGTACTAACATCTTTTTTATATTACGATGGAGATGCACTTGGCATTCATCTCACCTGGTGTCAAGTTATGATGAGGTTGAAAGTGGAAGCGCACTTCACCTGAAATCCTCAACAGACTGAGAAACTGGCTAACTTACCTCTAAATGCCGGAACACAACAATTTAGGCAACAGACTTATGTAAGATGGTTGTAGCTAGCCAGGCAGACTTAAACAGAGTTATACCACCAACCAAACCACGCACAATATTGTACTCCTCTGGGGATCGAACCCGGGACCTCTGGATCTGACACTGATGTGAACAACTAGACCGGCGGTTAAATTTCCGCTGATCCAATATATGAAAGACCTGGGCTGGCTGGGGAAACTCTAGCTGATACCAAGGAAAGTAATGCACAATACACCCTCTAGCTAGACTTCAGTGCAGGTCTTATCCACCCCAACTCAACATGAGAATAAGAATATTGTGCTTGTAGGTTGGTAGGTAGATTGCTACGTATATGGTGGCACTTTACTTACATCTTCCCCAAGGATCCCACACGCAACCTCTCTCCCGAATATTCCCCGCCGCCGACAAAGTGGCAACACCGAGCAAACATAAAACTACAAACTTCATTGCTATTCTATTTTCAAATATTTTACAAGCCAGCAATACTTACTTTATTGGTCAACAGACTATTGATTGAGGAGAAAAACATCAGCTTGGCCTTTTATATCTTGTGCAGTTTGCAATTAGCGGTGATGACTTTTGTTTTGTTTTGATAAGGTTATCAGTGGGGTTTTTGGTACATGCTGACCCTATAGATAATCCTTTATATATTACAAAAAAATAGTTAAAGTCTGGAACATCTGTGTATCACTCACAACAAAACCAGCCTCACACCTTGTTGGTTCATTAAGTATAGCGCCTTCTGCGTTATAGAGAACATGAAGGTTTTTTGCTGTAGTTGATGTAGGTATTTCAAGTATGCACTATGGGAAAACCCGGATATGTTCCTGTCAATTTACAGAAATCCTTTTTAAAAACACCATGCAGTCTTATATTTAAAATAAAAAAGCTGTATGATATATATGTCAGTACGTCACTTACGCCAGCATTTTTATAAAAACTGGGATCTCTATAAAGACTGGGAGTTTTATGGCCTCTTGGGGACAGCGACCTTTTCTCTTGCAGTTGAAAATATTGTTATTGATTTTGTTTTGAAGAGCAAAAACATTTCGTTGCCAATTTTTTGTAACATGTTAGAACAGATAAAAAACGAGCTGATCTCATTCGATTCTATTTCCCACCAGGAACACTTTTAAATAAGTAACTATCATCATCATAATATCAGCAATGTACGTCCACTCCCCAATCGACGCCACAACTAGCCATCTTGCAACCATCGACTCCACTCGACCGCTGCAATGCAGTCATTCCATCATCTTCCCACACTCCGTTTCGCGTTCAATCGTGGTCGCTATGCTCTCGCATATCTCGCTATGCTAGCGACCACGATTCCTTCACTACCCATCAGCTCTGCGAGCTATGTGGCCTGCCCACTGCCACTTCGCTTATTATGAGGGCTATGTCAGTTTGATTATTCTACGGATGGCCAATTTCCGGAATTTATCACGTAGTCGCACGAGCTATGCTTGGGACACCCAAGCATAGCTCGTGCGACTATCTATGGTATGATTATAGCGAAAGTAACTATGGTATGTTTTGAAACTGTTATATCAAGTAAATTAACTAATCATTGTTGATGGTCTGGGATGGCAACCCGTTCAAAGTTATCTCTGCTTATCTGCAAAGGCACAGGTCACAAATGTTTATTGAACACTGACACAGATATCACAATATTAGCACATTGTTCACAATAAACGAGCCACACAGCTCAGTTAGTGATAGCTCCCTCCTGTTCCCTTCTGTTCTATAGGTTGTAGGTTCGATTCCCAACCAGTACAACCATTTGATAAATATTATAGACTAGCTGACCCCACGCCACAGTTACACCTGCGCCAAGGTTCTAAGTTCATCACGATTATTTCAGCCCATGTAAGCCCACTGCTAAACAGCATTGACTGGAAAGGCTCGCCTCATTTAAGACCTCACTTTTGCCTGGGCAAGCATCGAGATCTAGGACTTACTACTTTAGGTCACGTATCTAAAAAAAACGATCGTAAACCGCCTCTACCATAAACTCCACGTGACGTCACAAAACAGTCGCCGGCCGTGGAGGTCTCAATTTGTCTGATAAGTGTGTTGTTTATGGCTAGTTTTATTACCCAGTTCAAGAGCTCTAATTTGAAATATAAAAAACAGTGGCACTCCGGGAGTGCCTACAGATGTGAAAACTTGAAGTTTGTCGATCTTTGCCGAAAAGAACAGCTGAGATTGTTGGTACTTCAATCTCAATTGTCGCGTTGGTCACGATATTTATTAATGAGGGTTATTTTTGTAACATAACTGATACAATGTCTTCTTAAAACTGACGTTGATAGATACTGTCACGGCTGTGAACCGTCTGTCTATACGTAGAGGCAGTCTTCGAACGGTTCTTACCCGTACCTCTTAGGATCGTAAAGATAACGTGACAATGGCAATGTTTTTAAAGACAAATGTGTCAATAGTGGTGTCGGTAAGGTGTATAGTGTCGCATGTTCCCCATCGTACAATACATAAAAAACAACTTGGAAAGATCTTCCAAAGACCCTTCGCGCGTAGACTCTTTGTACACAGAGCAGAGGTTTGTGTCTATTAAAGGATTTTAATATGACATGACATACATTTTTTATAAATTATGGGTTAGTGCTTGACCTTTAGGCTTGTCTAACTCTAGGTCAGAACAAGGGTGAGGTCTGCGATGGAGCTAGCTTTACCAGAAGGCTCTCCCGCGCATGACGGAACACAGCAAACCATTTGGCGCTGGACTTCGGCAGAGTACATTGGTTGCTAGCCGACAAATACAAATGAATTTCTAATCCGCTATTCATGATGTGTATACTTACGGCTTCTTCGCTTAGCAATAACAACGTAAGGTTAAAGGTAAGCTATTTAATCTGTTTAAAATGATAGCCAGAGCAATTATGAGTTAGATAGGTAATAGAACTTGAATAATAAACTTTGTTATTGTGATACTCATTAACTAAATAAACCGGCCAAGTGCGAGTACAACACGATCACCGCAGAGTCCCGACGTTCCGAATCACATTTCAAGGCTAACAAAATCGTGTTTATTGTAATTTTTTTTGGAGCATTCGTGTGGGTACCACTCACGCTTGGCCGCTTTTTAGTATTTATTACCATATATATATCTGTCTTAATTTTACTTTGTAGGTTTTTTATAAATAACATATTTTCTGAACATATTACATGCTTATCTACCAGTATTTTACTGCTTGCCCATCATAAAACAAAATCTCGTATGTGTAGTATATTAAACAGACTTATTAAATTTCACACAGCGCCATCTAACCCCAAGCTAAGCAAAGCTTGTAATATGATAACTAGATAAATATTGTTACGTCAGTCAGAAACGTCTAGAATATTCGCGAGCCTTCGCATAGTTCCGAGAAAATAAGACAATAACAACTTGTTTATCAATAACACAAAAGGATGATTTATGACCGACGTGCAAGATTACGCAACAGTTAGCAGTGCAACCATTCCCGCGCTTACTAGACCTTTCGATAGAGTTGGATATAAATTGACGCGCGATTCGGAAGCAAGTCAGTATTCGATTACTATACTAGCGAGTTAACATCAAGTGATATTTGAGTGCGATAACAGTGTTTAGTGATTCGGTAGTATAACTAAGTAGTGCTGTACTGTGTTTGAGAGTAATTAGTTTGGTGCTGAATAAACGTGTCTTATTTTGAGTAATAACCGGTTGATTTTAATTCTTACGAACCCCACCTCATAACAATATAATGACGTTTTAAAAACTAAAACGAAAACTGACTTCAATGAAGAATATGATACAATTTCGTTCACCTGGATGGCGTATTTTTTTCAATTATTTTGATGACAGATGGAAGGACAGACAGACAGACGCGTGATCCTATGGGTTCCGTTTTTTCCTCACTTTTGAGATAATACACCCAAATCGCGTCAAGTGTGCCTATAATATTGTAAGAGTTCCCTCGATTTTTCCAGGATCCCATCATCAGATCCTGACCGGATGTCAATGGGACCATCTGCGAAGTATGTACCTATCCATTCAAACAAAACTATAATTTTCCAAATCGGTCAAGGCGTCTTCGAGTAATCACATACATACAAAAACATACATAAAAAAAACCGACTAATTGAGAACCTCCTTTTTTTGAAAGTCGGTTACAAATACAAAAATACTTATTTTTTAAACAAACAACACAACACCCAACGACGAAACAAACATTTATGTTCTTCACACAAATGTTTGTCGAACACAACTTTTGATGCCAGTAGTTATGTCCTGCAGCAGACTATTCTGGGCTGTGATGACGATGATGAAGAACAAGAAAACAATCTTCACAAACCACAATACAGGAACAAAAACTCTTTTTCCCATTTGATAGGCGCATTTAATAAACTGCTGCCATCAAAACGTAATAAGCCGAATGTGTCACCTTTATTATTCAACTCAGTGACAGGATCAACTCATATTTTAATATAAAAAGCGTTTGTTACCGCGGGTGACGGCGCTGAGGTGAGACCGATGTGAGCTTTTCCCCCAGAAGCCTTGGCACTGCGGCAACAGCTAAATACGCTAAACACGTACTAGAAAATTAAAGAACAGGCATCCGTTTCACCTGATCGTTTGCAGATACCGTCGTCTGTGGACGCTGGCAATACCGATGCATCGCTCGCGTGTTGTCGACGCTTGGACGCTGGTAACACAGATGCATCGCTAGCGCGTTGCTAACGTTTGGACGATGGCGACACAGATGTATCGCTCGCGCGTTTTAATGTAATTTACCACGCTTGTAAGACAGATTTGATCCTTATGATTGACCCTAACGATCGATGTCATAAAAGTACAGGGTGTTATTTTTAGTCGGTTCGATTCCCGGGTGTGGCAAGCGAAATTTAGAAAATTATTGTATGCAGATTCCTTTCTTTTTACAAATAATGGAATGTTTCCTTTGAGTAAAATTGTCTATCTCCAGTATTTAAACTACTGTCCCTTCAGGTAGCGTTATAAAAATCCACTCTGGATATGGCCCAGTGAGTGGTCCGCGACATATCGAGGGTGCTGATGAAATTGACAATTTATTTCTTTTATTGTATGTAGTCTACCTACAAAACGTATGTCGTTAGAATCCCTAGTACATAGACTATATTAAATAACTACCGCTTCTGATTTACCCTATGTATATAAAAAAAATTGTCAAAGTACCGTTACACATTTTTTTTCAGTTTTTTAGGACAAAAAAAGTATCGAAAAAACTACCATGTACAAGGGAAGTAGTCGGGTACCAGGTTTACAATGGACCGTTACAAACGGTATCATCTGGCCCAGACCAGTACCAGACGGAAGCGTAAAGGAGGTAAAAAAACGATATGTGTTAAGTATACCTAAGCCACTATATTTTTATGTAGGAATAGTCCAAAGCAGGAAACGTTGAACTACTATACCACAGAGGCGGTTTAGTTAGGATTAACTAAACCTCTAATCCTCTCTAGTGATCGGTCTAGTTTCCGAATATCAGATCCGGAGGTTCGGAACCCAACGAGGGTACAATATTGTGCTTAGTTGGTGGTAGGACTTTGTTTAAGTCCGCCTGGCAGCTGCAATTCTTAAAATATTGTTCCGTTGTTGTTCCGACATTTAGAGGTAAGATAGCCAGTTCCTCAGTTTGTTGAGGATTCCGGTTGAAGTGCGCTTCCATCTTCGGCCTTATAACTTGAAAATCAGGAAGATGGAGGCCTTGTACAACCCCGTGTACAATGATGTGAAAAAAAAAATATAACCTAGGACCTCCGTATCAAGACACCCTGCCACTTAGATCACTAGACACGTTAGTATCAGTCACACCGAAAAGAGTTACACTGTTTATGATGAACCAGTAACCCTGTTCGGTGTAACCTCGTCCCTTCATGGGAAGCTTTATTCCATTATTGCGGTTCTCGTCAGTTTTGTAGCGTCACATTTTTCTTGCTTATTTTAGTGACGATTACCTGAATAAATAAAACACAATTACTTTTAATGTCCATATTCATGGTTTATATTCAAATCGACTGCGCTTACGTAATCGTAGTTTTCATTTGAAAACTTACACCGTTTATATGGATCGCGTATAAACACTCATTATCATCATCATAGCCTGAAAAGAAGCTAAAAGATAATACATTAAGAGTTGATCATCCAAGAGATAGGATCCATTAAGGAGATTTCCCATGGTCGGTGATCGCATAATTTGTGTACTTTGATGTTGGTACCTACCTATCTTCTGGTATAGGTTATTCCATTAGTAACCCCAGCGCTATGTAGCCCCAAACAAAGCATAGCTTGTATTATGGGAACTAGATTATGGATAGAATACTTAAATACATTATTTTTATATACAAACGTTAATACTATAATTATGTTAGAACATTCAAACACAGAACAAACATCTATATTATTATTTTTTTTTTATCGTACGACGGGAAAGCGCTTCATCTCACCTGGCTACAAGTTGAGTTAAGACCGAAGGTGAAGGCGCATTTCACCCGGAATCCTCAACAATCAGAAGAACTACATTCATTTCATACTTCATTTCATTTATTTCCACCATAGGTACACAAAAAATACACTTGGTTCTGTTTGATCTAAAAAATGATGAACACAAGCAGGAAATAATAAACAGAACAAAACTTTCACATATCATAACATGACACGGGTTCACGAGTTTTGCTATGTTGGTGTAACTACAAATCATACAATTTATTGAGCAATACACTGCACTACCTTACACAAACATTGAAGCCACAATAAAGAATTACAATTTCTACAGATTGAAGAAGAAACAGATTGAAAAAGAATTGAGAGCCAATGCTAAGCACTGGAGATTATTTGGGGTTAACCCAGAGCTCTTAACAGGTGGAGCATTGCAGCAGGATATTGTTGACAGGTGATGGACGGGAGAAATTAAATGCAAATGTATAAATATATTTTAATCATTTACTTATGTAAATATGTCCTATTAGGTAATATAGTGACGGTAACAGCTTCTTTAGGTAGACGGTTCCAGTTTCATTTTACTCTATTGCAGAGAAAACGGTATGCAGCGTTCATGTTCTTCTTGTTATTTGAATTAACTTGATTTAAAATTATTGCAGGGAAATGCTGTGCAACGCGTCGCGACTCCAGAGACCTTATTTGGAGTCAGAAGTAGATATCACCCGCCGACGTCGACATCGTTGTCGTTTCTGAAAAGATAATTATGTAGGCGTAATAAATAACATCACCATCATAGAAGTGTATTTACTTCCGCAATCTTTATTAAATATAGCATAGAAAATACCTATTAAATGTATGTGAGTAATGAAGTATGTTTTACTCACTAACCTTTTGCGCCATAATACCCATAGGTTGATCGAGCCTATCTGTCAGGAGAATCAGCACAAGCTGCCCAAAGCTAGCTTGAGAAATTGTGGCCCTTGCTCCTGTGGATCTAGGAAGTGACCACACATGAGTTGGCGCTTGGTGACGCAAGCGCCAACTCATGTGTGGTCACTTCCTAGATTCGTGGCACTCTAGGAAATCAAAGAGAGCTTCAATATGCACTAATGTGTAAGTGCTCTACAGCACACAGCTCTACTAAGTAGAGCTGTGGTTCTTCAGATATATCCTGAATTCTCGAGAGAAAAGAGTTGAAATAATAAACAAAGAAAATATTTGTTTGTTATGCATAGGTATTGACTTGTAAGTTAACATGACGTTGACAACTTTAACATTTTAAAGTCTATTGTATATGTAATATGAGGTCCATCTCGCGCGTAATATTGTGATTTAGATGCGTTGGCTACACCGGCCAAACCTTTGTCATTGTAAGTCATAGTCAGAAATATACCATGTCATTGAAAATTTTGCAGAATACCAAAATAACAACAATCTTAATGATCAACCAATAGCATGGTGTCACTATGATTATTTCATAGAAAATAGCAGAATTGCCCACCGTGGTCTAGTGAGATGAAGGCGCATCCCCATCGTAGAATATGAATATGTCAGCTGATGTTCGTTTACCAACTGTAAATGTGTTCTGAAACTGCATAATGCACTAAATGATGGATGACGTAACTAATGTTCGGTCCCGATGGGTTCATTAGTTCAGTTCGAACGTGACGCGGCGGACAATGAGTGAAATGAGCGATTGAACGTGTAACGAAATGAACATTTCATCAAAATTAACCGGTCAAATTAACGCACACTGATGATTCCGACACAAATTTGAAGTTTCAAGAATTAATATTTTTTATACAAAATACACACTTATTAGGTGTACCTCCGTGTACCTCGATCCCTAGTACAATATTGTACCTTGTTTGGTTGGTGGTAGAACTTTGTTTCAGTTCGATTGGCTAGCTACCACCATCTAACCTAATTCTCTCGCAATAACAACAATTGTTGTGTTTTGACATGTTGGAGGTGATTAGCCAGTTCCTCAGTTTGTTGAGGATTCCGGGTGAAGTTCGCATCCACCTTCGGCCAATCATAACTTTAAAATGAGGTGAGATTTAGGCCAAGCACCGGCCCGTTGTACAATAAAAAAACTCACTGTTAATATTTTAACTGTCTACCTATTACGAGATACAGCCCGCTGACAGACTTTGAGCACGGATGGAAGTCGACGCAAAAAGGCAGTAATCCTCACAAAGACAGATCCTGTTGTCTCCCCATAGCCTCTAAACAATCGACGGATATGCCTCCCAGATAAGATTGTACCCAGCTTGTGCTTTTGAGACAGAGAGACACAGTACAATCGCTTGATAGTACCTACACTACAGTACTAGTCTTAGAGAGGTAAGGGCTTAGTAGGATATCCAACTCACTATTTTAGCAGCCCATCTGGCACCTCCTCCTTACAGAATATCGCAGCGAAACAGCGCTATGTTTTATTTATTTTATTGTATCCTTGTATTGAATTTATTTACTATGTTACTTTTATTTACCTATTATTTTGTATCAAGAAACACATTTATTTGGCAAAGTAATACTGTACCTAATTGATCGAGTGAGCGAAGCGAACGAGATCTCTGAGTTAAGTTGGGAAATCCGACACTGTATGTACCACAGAACACATGAGATTCATTGTTCTGTGGTATGTACGTATGTGTGTATGTATGTATGTGGCAATGATTGTGTAAAGACATAACTCTCGAACGGATTATCCGATTTTCATGTAATTTAAACTGAATAGAGATAACGTAAATAGATATTAATAACAGAGTTTTTTTTGTCACTAGGGAAATTTGAAAAAAAATGTGTTTCTTTCTTTCATTCTTTCAATCCGGTGAAGCGTTTGGCCTTCATACCACCTGGTTTCAAGTTCAACGCCGGAGGTGGAAGCGCACTTCTTGTTATCTCCAGTCTGTCTGCTACTGAGAAAAGTATCATTATTAGGGTTCCGTGTCCATTGGGTACCAACGGGACCCTTTTACTAAGCCTCCGCTGCCTGTACGACCGTCTATCCGTCTTTCTGTAAGCGGGCAGTATTTTGTGAACCGTAATAGGTAGACAGTTTAATTTCACAGTGTGTGATAAGTGATAATAGCTTTTTCGTAAAAAAATGCTGACGTTTGTGAATGAACTGTATATGACTTTATTGTGCCGCAGACTAGATGCTTATCTTTCTCAGATAATGGAGTAATAGGGGCGGACAAAAAGTAGGTACCTACCCACTTTGACTCAAGTTAAAATAAACGTTGAAATTACTCAGGCATTATTTTTGATATTTTTTGTGTGGATTGCTTTGGAATTGAGATACTTATAATACTATCCCTATAAATTCCAAATGTTATTTAATACCTAATGACTACCTTAATAATACCTACTATTTTAGGCATAGCTTACCGCCTTTGTGGTCTAGTGGTTCGCCTACCGGGGTCAGATCCCGGGTTCAATCCCCAGGGGAAGTGCGATATTGTGCTTGGTTTGGTTGGTGGTTGGACTTTTGTTAAGTCCGCCTGGCTAGCTACCACCATCTTACCTAATTCTGTTGCCATAACAACAATTCAAAAAACTGTTGTGTTCCGGCATACAATAGACTTTAAAAAGTTAAAGTTGTCAACGTCATGTTAACTTACAAGACAAAACCTATGCAAAACAAACAAATATTTTCTTTGTTTATTATTTCAACTCTTTTCTCTTGAGAATTCAGGATATATCTGAAGAACCACAGCTCTACTAAGGCTTACACATTAATGCATATTGAAGCTCTCTTTGATTTCCTAGAATGCCACGACTCTAGGAAGTGACCACACATGAGTTGGCGCTTGGTCACGTCCACAGGAGCAAGGGCCAACTTAGCAAACTCGTGAACAGAGAATGTTTCATTACTTGCCTGCCTTTGTATCACCGAGATCCCATCGCGGCGGCGTTCCCTTGGGATATACTGATTGATCCTTGACTAGATCTCATTATTCAGAGATAACAATATTCGCCTTTAAAATTCTGCCTTGTTTCATACATAGTTTTTTTGTATAACATCGCGATACCCTGCAACAAAATACGTAAAAAGCAACCTTTGCACTCTGATACCATTATGACTAATTGATAGACGAAATTGCGATTGGAAGAGTTGTCGAAAAATAGCAGAATACCAAATTTTGTCCACTATCGCTAGCGATTGCTATGTCATTGATTAGCAGATTACGAAAATATGACTCTCTTTTTTCAATGATCGTCAAACTCAATTCAATGACAGTCATAGAAAATAGATTGGGTTAGTAGAATACCATAAGGCATCAATGATAGCCATTCTGCGATTAAATCATTGTCATTGTGCCGATACAGCCCATAAAAAGTGTCTGACATTTAACAGCTCACCCATATTTAGAAACTTTACAAAGGTCCAAATGATGGAAGATATAGCTTCTAAGCGCCAAATGTATTCATTTTAAGTCATTCAGTTTTATCTATAAGTTGTACTATAAAGAATTTTCATTCATAAATTCAATAAAGATCTTACTTTAGCCTTCCAGGGGTTGGACGGACTACTAAGTGTTAATGAGGAATAGAATCCCGTGGATAAAGTTCTTCTTCTCTTTCAACGGCACATTAATTTCTTGGAGAGATCTTTTTCCCACTACCCTCTGGTTACAGAACACTAAAAAATAAAAGCTCTTTATAAAGAACGACCTAAATACAAGTAGGTACAAGTCTCACTAAAAAGTAATTAGCCTAACTTGTACCGGCACTAAGTAGATACTAGAATGTCTAGACGCGTCGTTAAACCTAGATTTACAGAGACAAAGCTTTTCCCTGAGGTGTGATAATACTAATACCACTACTCCTGTTTTAAAGGGCTCTAAACCGTGCGAAGATAATTCTGCTATCTATATTCCTTAACGGTAAAATGGACAGTGAATTTTTTTTTACATCACAAGATCTTCTTACTTAGATATTATTCTTACTATAAATATTATTATATATATAGGTATATATCATATTAATAGTATATTATAGTTATAAGATATTTATTGAGTATACGTAATTGGTATCAGATCGCTTTCAGCGATAAGGCCGCCTATTGTTTTACCAGTGTCGCTTAGATTCAGTTTTCTTTTATCAGTTTTTTTTTATATTTTTATGTAAGTGGTGAACAATGAAGACTTTTCTATATATCTATCTAAGTTCATTAATTTTACACAGCGCCGCCTAGCTCAATACTAAGCAAAGCCATATGGGAACTATAGATAACGGAAAAAAGACACTATTTTTGCATATTATATGCTTACCTAGACAATAAAACATCCAAACACACATTAAACATTTTTTTCATCACACACCAAACGTTTTTCCTGGGTAGGAATCGAACCCACAACCTGTAAGGGAGAGCTGTAAGGCTTGTTACATTATCCACCATACGTAATATATTTTCTTGAAGATGACTGGCCATTAAAAAGTGCTTCATTAATATAAAATCACTACTTTTTCCCCTTCAAAGATTCACCTCTGATCACTGCTCGGAGTAGTCAGAGGCACGTCCAAACTTACGTTCGGCACATGCCCAAGGTTCGCAAGTAGCTAGTATTCGATACATGACAGGTTGTTAGGCCATCGAGTACGAGTACTTAGCGACAGACACATGCCATTCAGATCTTTGATCCTAGGGATGCGACGTGCCGGTTTCCTCACGATGTGACCTTCACCGTCAGAGCATGTGCATGAGTCAAATGCGCACATAAACTCGACTGGATTTGGACCCTGAAATAAAATAAAATAAAATAAAAAAAAGACATGCAATGGGTTTCATATTGCTAAATATAAATAAATAATAAAAAATATTTCTAATTTACGCTTACAATACCGTAAAGTAATAGTATATTATTATGTCAATTTTCGTATTATATCATTTTGTTTACATACCTACTTATCATATTTTTTTTTTGCAATAAACAAATATCCATTTTCTTCCCAACGAGTCACAATGTTACACCGAGTGTAACATTGTAACGTTAGGAATTTCTGTTGAAAAAAGAGTTGCAAACAGTAGCAGTGTGACTCGATGGGAAGAAAATATACAACTAGTAACAGTGTGACTCGACGAGGTGTGACTGGTTGGGGAACCACCACATTTCAAAGCAAAAAGTCAGGGGTGCACCATTTTATTTATTTTTAGTGTTAGCATTTGTTGATATAGCGGCAATATAAATACACAAAATGTCAACTATCTACCTATAACGGTTCATGAGTTACAGCCCGCTGACAGTCAGACAAACGGACGGTAGTAAATAGAGTCCTGTTGGTACTTTTTGGGTACGGAACCCTAAAAATCATCTTGAGTTTATAACCTCTTATGAAGTCGATAAAATTGGATCTTTTTCTTATCATGAAAAACACAAGCTAAGTACATAACAATCGTTAGATATTATATCACGTAGTTTATTCTAATGGGGCAACCGCGTGAGGTTTATAGTTTACTATAGCTTCTGTTCGCGGCTTCACCCACGTTTTAATTTATAATAGCTTAGTACCATTCCTGATCTTTAGCAATATCCTTGCAAAGCTTCAGCTCAATCAGTTCAGTAGTCTTACCGTGAAGAAGTAAGAAACATGCTTGCGCATTTATAATATTAGGTACCTACTTGTGAAATGCCGTCATTCTGCGGGAATTTTCCAAATTCCTTTCTACTGCTACAAAAGTTCAGGGAAAAGTTGAGGGCACGCGGCAGCTGGCCGTTCAGATGAAAATTGCACTTTTTTTCATACAACTAGGAGACGGAACATGCAAGTAAGGCCTCTTGCCTATAACAATGCCTTACTGCGTAGGTCACATCCACAAAGAATATAGCCTACACAACATTGCATTGCGCCCGTTAACTTGACATAAAAGTGTTAAGCCTCACGAGCCTGTAATTTCTCCGACGACCATACCCTTCAAAACCGGATCACAGCAATGTTGCTTGGCGGCTGAAATAGGTATAGTGGTACTTTCCCGGACGAGCTTTTTCACAAGGGTCTCTACTCTTACTTGTCTTGATGGTCCCCTAAACCAGTGCACTAAGTAGAAATCAGAAAAGAATGGCAGCCGATGTAAAGTGCCAATAAAAGCCTGATTGATAACCACTTTCCCAAGAGCTATGCCGACTAAACAAAACTACTAACGTAAAGTACCCTGAAAGTCTCTAGACCTCTGGCATTGGCTGTGCGTTGATAGTCAGGCAGTCATCCTCGACGATATTTATATAGTGGGAAGGATATATTCATGGCAGTTCACGCTTTATTCGCAGAGTAATCAATAACATTCTGAGCCTGCAATAAACCCATTCTGGTAGGATATTCTCACAAGGGTTTATGTAAAGCGTCCTAACTAAATCCGGGACTTGTTACAAAAGATCGGTGGGAATTTCCCAAGACGTGAGATGAAGGCCAAGTGCTTCCCCGTCAATAAAAACACTCCAAAAATGTTCATCGGACAGATTGAAAAGGGGTACCAAAACAGTGGTGTACCAATACAATATACAAAATGGTATATTAACTAATTAAAACGTAAGCCAGTGAATTAGCAATGTTATTCAGTGTGGTAATGCGGCCAGTATCCTAAGACTTTTTTTTTTGTAATATGAATCGAGATACAATGTTGAATCAGTTGAGTTTTCACAATAATTTAAAAACAATAATAGACACTTTGCTGTATACCAAATAAACAACAGAAACCTATATACGTACCATGTGCGTAACTACTTATAGTGATGATCTTCCTCTTCTTTAAAAATCAATGTCCATCTACAACCTTTGGATGACATATTTTACTTCTATAAAAGTTAAATCAACCCGTATATAGTAAGTACAGGCGAGTAGAATATATTACTGCGGCGTGCCATATTCTGATAGATATACGAGTACAGTCCTCCTTATATACCGTTTAAGGTGAGAAAAATTGTGCAGGACTCGACGCCGCTCATGCAAAATAGATGCGAGCGCAGCGAACCGTAAATTTAGGACACGGGACTTACGAGTAATGCCACGATAGAAACTTGCGACCGTAATAAATGTATTGGTGACATTTTGACGTATAAGTCACGTGGTTATTCTACAGTCAAATGTCTTAGACTGTCGGAAGTCGATAAAACACACAGCTCACAGGTAGTACATACTTCATGATCATTTTATGATGATCATTGTTACAGCCCGAGGTCCATCAGCATCAACATGCTATGGATAGGGCCTCCTCCAAAAACTGGAGAGTTTGGTATGTGATCATGATGAAACCCTTGCTGTTGAATTGGTGATCCCAGTAATGTTGTTAGATAACATACACTGAAGCAAGCTTCTGGCCATTTTCTGGTGAGATCACTTAGTCGGCTTTTACGACTTCGGGGTTTATTTGGCCACGACGATGCAATGGATTGGATGGGGGATCTGCTATTACCATCATGCTCCGTTTGACAGGCTTGGTGATATTAGTATCGGGGTTAGATCTAAATGATCGAATAGCAATTCGGCAATCATTTAATAATTATTATAAGTACTATAGATGAACCACAAACACATCATTTCAACAAGCCTCATAGCTCAGTTTGTAGTAACTCTGCCTTCTGCGCTGTAGGTTGTGGGTTCGATTCCCACCCAGGACAAACATTTGTGTGATGAATATAGATGTTTGTTCTGTGTTTGGGTGTTATATTGTATGATAAGGATGTATTTACAAAAAAAAAGTAGTAATTAAGTATTCTATCCGTAATCTAGTTCCCATATTACATGCTATGCTTAGTTTGGGGCTAGATGGCGTTGTGTAAAATGAATGTCCGGTAATATTAAAAAGAATGTCCGGTAAGGTCCGGTAATATCTTTTCGCGGCATGCTTCGCTCGCTTTTTTATGGATATAAGCCATTGTTTTTTACTCATACTTGTTAAATTTATTAACAATCCACCTGGCATTTGGCCAGCTCCTCAGTCTGTTCTGGATTCCGGGTGGAGTGAGCTTCCATTTTCTTCGGCCTTGTGTTTCCACGTAGTAGAATAAAAAATATGTTAGAGTTTTCGCAAATGTGATTTGTGATTATTAATGCGAGGAGTTTTTATATCATAAGCAAAAATGGAATCCGTACGCCCGCAGCGATAAGTTAGCGTTTATCTGGAAGTTAGCCTTTGAACCAACTTTAATTTTATCAGTTTGAGTTTGGAATCCGGTATCCGATTCAAGTGTACTCGATAGATAAACCGCTTGAACTGGTGTTGCCAGCGAGACGAGACGTACTGTCACTTTTTATGTTACTTAGACAAATTAAGAAATACATTTATTATTTACTTATCTTCCTACACTCGATGGGGTCGGCACAAGGTGGTGTGAGAGTTTTGGCTAAAATTTTGAGACCGGCCTCCTGCCTGACGTCGGGAATCCTACTCGGTTATGTTAGGATATGGATAAGGGGAGATGATAATACTAATGGCCCTGCAGAATTGTGGGTGGTAATTTATCAAGACATAACAAGAAAAGTGGCCAGATCTAGCGAAACCCCGTCAAAGTTGGCACCACTATAGCATTAGTTTGATAAAAAGTTTTCAATGGGGTCGTTTGACGACTGAGCCATAATTGATATGGCATTTGAAGTCGGTAAAGGGGTTGGCCGAAAGTTTAAGTAGACTCCTAGAACTACCAAGCCGCGATAGAATCAAGATGGAATTTGTGAAGAAAATATTCTTGAAACTACCCTCTTTTACCCGACTGCCTCAGAAGGATGGTAATGTAAAGCTCTACAGCCTAGACGGCTTAATTGATTTTTACATGTTCCTCTGAATTGTTGGGATAGACTATATAGTTTTAATATGGGGATGCAAATAAAAAAAAAATGGAAGGAGGAGGATGTAAAATGATGAAAGCTTTAATACCGCAGTTGGATGTTAGTTATTCAACTGTCAACTTGATCTAGCTAGTTAAGTAGTAGTTAAGTAATTGTATGACAGACATTTAATACAGGTATTTTATACCTACCTATATAACGAATTTCACATAGGACTTTGATCTAAATGGTTTGAACAAAGAAAACGTGGAATTTAAGCGTTGTATCTACCTATCTATCACGAATTTTACATAGAATAGGGCTTTGATCAAACAGGCTTCAAAAAAGCAAAACTCATGAAAACAATTAAGTGTATTAGACGTATTAATAGCTTGATGCTTATAATACTTCTAATTAACTTATAATATACAGTATTTTTTTTATATCGAGTCAGCAACAAATCTCCTAGAAAGTTATTTTGAAACCTGGTATGGTTTGATTTAATTGCCGAGTACGTCAGAAGGTATTACTCGTATTACCTTCTGACTGGTTTGTTTATTTGCATCCAGAAGCACTTCGCTTTCAATTCACATTTTCGCTAAAAAATACATTTATGAGCTGGCCAAAAACTCGAATATCGCATAAACGCGAATAACATATATATACAAAAATCTGAGTAATTTTGAAAAGGGGTTTTTATTTCATTTTGTCTGGAACCGAACCCAAGATTTGATATTTCAGAGGCATGCATGTCACCACTAAGCTATACAGGTCACTGAAGCTTGTAAAGGCGTCTATCTACAGCCAACCGCGGCCTTCAACAAGGATAAGGGCAAGAAGGCCGCCTCTGTGCTCGAGTGGTTCAACCGACCGATTTCAGATCCTAAGATCCTGGGTTCGATCCCCAGGATGAGCAATATTGTGCTTGGTTTGATTGGTGGTAGGGTTTTGTTTAAGTCCGCCTGGCTAGCTGCCACCATCTTACATAATTCTGTCACCATAATAACAATTCTTAAAAAAATGTTGTGTTCCGGCATTTACAGGTAAGATAGCCAGTTCCTCAGTTAGTTGAGGATTCATGGTGAAGTGCGCCTCCACCTTCGGCCTTATCTCAACTTGTTACCAGATGAGATGTGAAGGCCAAGCGCTTCTCCGTCGTACAGTATAAAAAATAGAGAGATAGTGTACAGTTCTACAACTACAAGATTCTCACAGCTCAGTTGTTGCTCTGCATTCTGCGCTGTAGGTTGTGGGATCGATACCCACACGGGACAAAAATATTTGTGTGATCTATTGACATATCCTGTTTTATGTTTATTCTGTACGGGTGTTATGTTGAATCATATGTATGATTATTTTAATAAAGTATACCAGTACTTAAGTACTTGTTCATACTTTCCGTAATCTTGCTCCCATACGAACATTGCTAAGTTTGGGGGTAAGATGGCGTTGTGTCAAATGTTAAAAAAAAATGTACTACTATCAGGTCTATACAACTACATACTCGGTAGTTTACGGTTTAAATACATTTATTCTCATAAAGACAAATAAACTCACTTACATGAGTATTGATATCGAAGCTATTTTTAAGTTAAGTCGTTCTTAAAGTAAGTAGGTATGAGTAGAAGCAACGCCCTAACGAAGTAAGAAATTTCTCATTAATATGTTTCTGAAGCTAGAATTTGCTGTTGGCGTTACGAACTCTAGAAGGCGTGAGCTCAGCTTTGTGTCAATGAATTTGATAGTTAATTTTGTCGTTGTGTAATGAGAACTACGAATTATGGATATGGAAATTACTAACATATGACTCTTGTCCCTTGGGAAATGGGTAGGCCTTTGGTGTGGGACGCTACCGGCGTCGACACCCTAGCGCCATCTCACCTGCCTGGGACATCAGTGGGCTGGTGCGGCAGATGATTCGGCCGAGGATCACAAAAGGCGCAAATATAGTGTCGACAGAGCTTACCTATTTGAGCCTTTTGGGGTGGAGACCTTGGGTCCGTGGGGACCGCGGTGCCCTCCAGGTTTTCAAAAATATTTCGGGTCTTTTGATTGAGGCGACACGTGACACGTGTCTGTAACAGTTAAGTTACCTATAGGCCGTTTGTAACGGTCCTTAGGTAACCCGACTGCTTCCCTTGCACATAGTAAGTTTATTTACATATTAACCGCCATTTTACAATTTATGTCTGGAACAGTTGAGTTTCCTATAGACCGAAAGAAAGCTTCCGTCTGGTACTGACCAGACGGAAGCTTGCCCATGACACCACGCTGAATAGCATGCATACGCTGGCCTAAATAAGAACCAGACTTAAGGTCACGTGTCGCCTCAGTGTTATAAACTGATAGTAGGAAATGAAACGTACAATTGTGGTTCGATCACTTCATCATTAATCTTCTTGTACTTCTTAATGCTTCAAGTCCTTGAAACAAAAAGGCTGACAGGACCATAAGTCTTTTGTATGGGTAAGCTTTTTACCTAGAGGCTTGTCTGGGCGAGGACGATGTCTACTCTAGAGCGAGCTTGCCTAGAACGGAACAGTGAACTGCTTGGCATCAGACTTCGGTCGCAAGGCAGATGCACCGTGCCGGTAAAACCGGTAAAAAGCTATTGGATTCTACTATAACCGTATTTTCGTTACCCGGGGTAGACCAGTAGGAGGTTCCACCAACCCAAACAATTTTCAACCGCCTCTGTGGTCTAGTGGTTCAACCCATCGATTTCAGATCCAGAGGTCCCGGGTTCGATCCCCAGGGGAAGTACAATATTGTGCTTGATTTGGTTGGTGGTAGGACTTTGTCTTACCTAATTCTGTCGCCATAGCAACAATTTAAAATATGGTTGTGTTCCGGCATTTAGAGGTAAGATAGCCAGTTGTCAGTGACAGAAGTTGAGGATTCCGGGTGAAGTGCGCGTCTACCTTCGGGCTTATCTCAACTTGTAACCAGGTGAGATGAAGGCCAAGCGCTTCCCCGACGAACAATAAAAAAAAACATATCGAAAGATACCATATCCATCTTCATCAGGGTATTTCATGAATTCGAAGTACCTCCTCGCACTGTACTTGTAATTAGAGACTTGCACTTTGTAGTCACTCTCTCTAATTTAATTTATTGTCGGTACTATAAATGTAAAAATGTTTTTTGAGTGGAATAATAAAAAAAACTGCGCTGTTAGTCGCGCTGTCGTTTTTAGAGTTCCGTACCCTAACGGTGCCGACGGGACCCTAAGCTGTCTGTCCGTCAGTCTGTCTGTCCTACCTTTAGCTTATTATATCTAGAATGTAGCCCACATTAGAGTTGACTTAGCTTTTGACGAGGTTAGCTTAGGTAAGTTACAATGGAACGAGCCTGTGGCAATAATATTAATTATTAAAGCAGTGTTTTTTTATCCGGTATCACGAAAAACATCCATAAAAACGGACTAAGCCGTGTTTTTGAACTTTTTTCGTATCAGAGTTGTACGTTAACAGAAAATTTCAGATTGAGCTTCAATAATTGATGCTCAAGTTTGATGTTATGAAAGGGCTTATGCTACGGACATTAAGTTAGTATGTACCTTTTACGTTAATCGCATTGTCCTACAACTTCATGCGTTGAGTCTAAAAGTTTTTCTAACAATGTTGTGTTTACTGTAAAACTATGGGTCTTAATTTAGTGCCTCATATAGTTGCTTTTAATTAATACTACTAAATAGAAAATAAACTATCTAGTACCAAGACAATATCAATTACTAGTCTTGATAAATGATTTTGATCTCTCTTTAGATACCTTACCAACAATCAATCTTAAAGTTAACGGCTAGCTAAGTTAAACTCGGTTAGTGCGAATTGATGGTACCTCGGTTAAAAGCAGACAACTACATTGCTCTACTGCAGACTGTTTGGTGATTAATCAAATTGTTGTAAGGTGCACAATTTGCGAGTAACTTGGCGGTAATTTATGAGGTGTAAGGGTTGAGGCTAAGCGGAAGTCGCAAAATGAACAGAGCGTA
Source organism: Venusia cambrica (assembly GCA_951394065.1). NCBI lineage: Eukaryota > Metazoa > Arthropoda > Insecta > Lepidoptera > Geometridae > Venusia > Venusia cambrica. The sequence goes on from OX596057.1 coordinate 4,526,366, forward strand.
AAATGGAGCTTGACTGATCGCATATACTTTCTCATATCACAACAAACTGGTTTTTATCCCCAACGAATAAGAGGGATGTATTATTAACCAACAAACCATTAATTAAATATAGTTTGTAGGAAAGTCATCAAAATGTTAATTACCTAAGAACAAACTATGGATAGGTTGTAGATCAAGAAAAATAAACACAACACTAGTATGTACCACCTGGATAGCAACTGTCTTTCCGTCCTTCCACTTCTTGCTCTGGCTTAGAGCTAGATATGCCAAGAATTTATGAGCTGACCTATCATTAAAAAAAAAAGCAATACTAATTAAGATGTACCTCTACTTTGGCCAAATAGTTTCCTTCCAGTGCAAGACAAGACTTTTGACAAGCCTCATAGCTCGGTTGGTAGTAACTCTGCCTTCGGCGCTGTAGGCTGTGGGTTCGATTCCCACCCAGGACAAACATTTGTGTGATGAACATAGATGTTTTGTTCTGTGTTTGGGTGTTGTATCATATAGTACGTATGTATTTACAAAAAGTATTTAAGTGTTTTATCCGTAATCTAGTTCCCATATTACAAGCTATGCTTAGTTTGGGGCTAGATGGCGCTGTGTAAAATGAATGTCCTGTAATATTTATTTATTTATTTATTTATAAGAGCAAGAGTTGTCAGACGGACTGAAAATACCTGAAATTGGCGCCCATGACATGGTCAGTTTGTAACATCCATAGGTTCAAACTCGAGGTTGATTATCGGCGATGAAGCGCAGTATATTGGGTGAAAAACGCACAGGCAAACATGCGCTTCAGAACCCAAATTACTGTCTAAACTCAAAACGCTGCGAAACTTCAATAGAGCTGGGCTGATCATGTCTGCCGTATTCTCGATGATTGAGGCAAAGATCCAACGGAGCCCAGCAAACGCAAAACGGCAGCAGCAGACCGAGAAAAACCATAGGATCGTGACGCTATTGGAGAATTCAGGGGCAGGCCTTTACCCAGCAGTGGAATACATCGGACCCCTAATAAATAAATGAAGAAGTACCTGTATGATCGCTAGTTTCAGCTGCCAACTACCCGCTTATTTTAGGATTGTTTGCAATTGGCTACTGGAATAGAACCCTTTTCCGCAACAGGCATTAGGTCAACACATCAATATTGCAGAATTCCCATTCAGAGACGCGTTACATAGCACATTTATTTGATTTGACCTCATATACGTCGCGATAACGCCTCGGAATCCTAATTCTAAAATGTAGCACGGTATATAAGTTCCCAGTAGAGATACTACTGACTGTTTACACCGAAAACACAAGAATACTGAAACGGAAATATCTGTTTATTAGGTATATCGTATTATAACTATTCAAAATGTAAAAAGGAAAAGCGATACTAGAATCAACTTTCGGCTTAGATTCAGTTGGGTAAAAATCTTACTGAATACGTACCAATATTATTACATTTTCACGACAACCACCCACTGTTAAGATAAGGTAATAGGTATAAGATAAGGCCGAAGGTGGAGGCACACTTCACCCGGAATCCTCAGCAGACTGAGAAACTGGATTTCCTACCTCTAAATGCAAGAACACAACCATTTAGTTTCTCATGGCGCCAGATTTAGGTAAGATGGTGTTAGCTAGGCAGTCCGCCTAAAGCCACTTCTACCACCAACCAAACCAGAATCAAATGAGTCCTGGGGATCGAACCTGGGACCTACGGGTCTGACCATAGAGATGGTTACAAAGTAACTTAGAAGTTACTGAGGTAGACAGCGATGCTACTGTTGGTAGGTTGTTGGTATTCTACATTGTGCGCGAGAAAAGCCGCAAGCCATGTTAATATTTCGGGCGCCCTACATCGGCGGGCCATAGATCCCTTGGGCCGCGTCGTATCGCATCCCTTCTTCGAGATTGCTCGGGTTGATAAACCTACAGGCTCTTGGGTAACACAACTTGCTGGAGAATTACACAATTATTTGGTAAATTGTCGATTGTCAAGGAAGTAAAAAACTTATCTACGCTGGATCAGGAATGGGCACATCGCTTTGTGAAGTCCAACTTCAAAAAGCTATGCGCCCATTCAGGTTGGTAAAAATAGTATTTTTGAATTTTCGATTAAAACACATTAATTTGATTCGAAAAACGTGTATTTATCGTGTATTTTACCATATTTTACGCCAAAATGTCGGAATACCCAACGTTTCGGCGGGTAAAATACGCGATAAATACCCGTTTTCGAATCAAAATAACAGTTTAGTTAAGTTTTACAACTATAGTATATTCATATTAATGTTATTCACTCATTTGCCACAATATTTTGTAAATATTATAAGTTGTGTGTTTACGTTACTGAATAAATTATTCTAAAAAATGATATATAGCTTGACGAATAACTTTATAATCTGACAAATAAATGTAAAGATCTTCAGTAATTTAGATATGGATAAATTATATTTAGTACATTAATTCAACTTTCTGATCCTAAAGGTACCCATACAGTCGTACTGTTTACCTACATGTTATTGCTGGCGATAAGAAGCTACATGAACAAAAATTAAGTTTATTTTCTTTAATCACATCACATCAACAGTCCATTAGTGTCCACTTCTGGACAGAGCCTCCATGAGCGGATTAGTAATCGCATGAAAGGTACAGATAATACACACAAGGAAACAGCTGCCCTTCTTCTGTTGAGCTCCCTTAGTCGGCTTTTACGACATCCATGAGCTGAGTTGGAGGGGTCGATTCATATTGCTATAATGTTATGAAATATACTATTTTTGGACTGTTTGTCATCGTTACGGTCGGTGAGTCACAAACTCCAGCCGTAGATAAGAGCCGTCGAAGAAATTGAAGTAATATTAGTTGTGTTTACCCACTACAGCGGGTAGTCAGCGCTGAGTAGTCACTACCATGATAGACTCGTAATCTCAGGGGCAGACACTACGATCGCTTCTTTTTTAGGATAAAGGTCAAAGTACATACACACGGTTAAATGTCGTACTCGTTCCCTCGATATCCTGTCGTGTTTTGTTTACATAATTGATGGGTTGGCTCTTGACCTTTAGGCTTGTCCCGCTCTAGACCAGAGCGGTCTACGTTAGTTTGAGCTCCAACTTAGCCCGTTTTGTTCTTTTTTTATTGAGATTTTTTTATTTTTGATTGCCGTGTTTCGTTTGGCACCATACTTTGGAGACAAACTAAAGCGTATTATGGTGTCTATTTTAAATTTAAGTGGTAATTATTTCGGTCAACAACGTTTGTTATAAAATTGCCTTGTTAGCTACGTCAGATAATGGACCGGGTTGTAATTCTACTGAATTTGACTGTATTTACACACTTGTGTAGGTACTTAGTATTTTTCAAAATGGTGAATACACATCTGCTAGATATGCTTTTCGTTTGGTATTCAAGTATGATACAAATATCTATCAGGCTTGAATAGAAGTTATAGCTTCATTTTGAAAACTACTAAGCATATTAATATTAGTGCAGACAACTGTACCTAATACACATTGAGAACAATAAATTATAAAAAAAAACCGAAGCGACATCGTACCGTGTTAGTGTACTCCGGCCTTTAGACTTCCAATGATGTACTTGTAATCTGCAGCACTAGGCCTGAGTATTTCGCTCGATAACTCAGATAATTTGAACCTTTTTTGGTATCGCTGACCTAAAGGGCTCTTGCGGTTTTCTTAATCTGTAAACTAGAATTGTGGGAATGTACGGCTTGGCAAGGAAATCTTCTGCGTTTTCCAGAAGTTGCGGCATTTTCCGTGGAAATTTCTGCCAAAATATATTAACCAGCTTTCATAAACGAAGAAGATCTTAAATTCAAGTCGTAGGGACGTTTAATCTAAACAGTATAGTTCTGTCTGGGAAGTAAGTTGAAAAGTATGATAGAAGCTAACCCAGTTGACTGAAAACATTATCCCGTTGTTAATCGAGTAAGCTGCAAACTTCCTAAGTAATCTGTGGTGCCATTATCATACATACATAATACATATTATGAAATTCAAACAAAACTAATATAATTTTCACAAGTCAATGTTAAGGCGAGTGTACAACTGAAACTGAAAATGGTTTTAGAACCTATGTTAGGCAAAATTTAAATTGAATACGCAAGCCACCAAAGAGCGCATCAAAGGATAGAACATCGACACCTGAATTCAATGAGTTAAGTACTCTTAGTTAAATCCGCAATAGTCGCTGTGACCGAAATCGGTTAGGACTTCATCATCATCATCAAAATACCAATGTTAGAGTGTAGTAGAGCCTTTTTTTACATTTTAATAATAAATTAAATGATGTCGTACGTCGTGAGGTTCCACGTTCTTTTATACCTAACCACTACTTTTAAGAGTAGTAGAAGCCCCTTGTGAAAGGGTTCGTCCGATAAACTACTACCACCATACCTATTTCGGCCGCCATGCTGTGCAGCATTGCTGTGTTTCGGTCTGAAGGGTATGGTTGCCGGTAAAATTACATGTACGTGAGGTTTTATGCCTCAAGTTGACGGGCGCAATGCAGTGTATACTAATGATTCTTTAGCATTAAAAACCCGCTACTTTTAAAGTATGAGACAGGCGAACGCCTGGCCCACCCAGACACCCTATCTCTTCAGCTGAAGGCAGCAAAAATGTAAAAAATAGAAAACATTTTGCGCCGCTCGTTGTATTTTAAATGGCTGTCGAAATTTTAAAATGGTGCTCGCAATGAAACCACTCAACCATTCACGGTCTGTCTCATATATTCAGGAATTCTTTTCTCAATTTATTTGTTTTAAATCCGTTTGTTCAAACCATCGATTTAACAACATCAATTGTATCATAAACGCTTTTAAATAAAATTGTGACTCTATTTGAGAGGATGATGTTATGGTTTTTAGCTAGTTATTTACGAAAGTGGAATTAATATTCGACCCTCAGTCTTCTTATAAAAAATATAATTCCATGTTAAAAATGAAATTGTTCACCCTTGGTCCAGATCAAAGGGACAGCATAGCATACACTACGCGAGCACAATACAGTTTTAACGAACCACTAAACCACGGAGGCGATTACATAAACACCCGCTGCTTTTGAAAAAGTACCTTCTCTTAAACTATGTAAAAACTAACTGTAGTGTTTCCCATACCACAGTTTTCAGAATAGACTATTGATTACAGAATCAATCGTAATTTTTTTGGAACACCATTGTGTCTTATTTTAATTTCCAAGTAAACATGCAAATACATTGTTTACCAAAATGTATTAGTTACTAAGTTGAACAATCACAATGTAGGACTGTGTTGGAATGTGGGTCAGTCGTTGGATTAAAATCTCTCCCTAACTGTCAACTGTCATGCGCCCATTGCCCAGCGGCTAGTGTACCCCAAGTCTTGTGGACGCACCCTTACCAAGTCCCGACTCAATACGGTAATGCACTGTTTATCAAGCGTTAAACTTTTAATTAGATTTCGCGATACATACGCTCCACTGCCGCCCCGCTCGAATTATCAAAGTGTACGGTTGTTTGTTTGTTTGTGTTTTATACTTCGCTTATTGAGTTATAAACACGTGGGATTTCGAGTTTGGTTTAAGGATATTGTTATATGTAACTTTGATTCCTTGAGGCTTCAACTACAGTTCTTCGAAATAAGGTTAAATTTGAAGATAGAAGATTTGGGCGGTAATTATTTATGGTGATTTCGAAACGAACTCGATGGTCGAGAATGGATTGGTTGAAGAAGTTTGTCAGAAACATTTTAAAAACTCGCTTCCGTTTATCTCGATAAGTTTTGTAGTCTATAAAGCACATTAATCGACTTCCACTTGATTGATACTTTAAATAATAGCAACATTAGGTGCTATTGTTTTGCTGTCAGCATAAGTCCTACTTTTTTATGTTTCTGGATTATAGTGCTCAGACAAAAAATTAGCAATGCGAGACTAGGTTTATCTACGCCAAAGTCTGCGTCTTTCCGCTGGAGAAATGCGGTTACTACTGCGCCCAAGTTATCCTATATACTTATATAGGACATAATACTCGTAATACATGTTAAACTTGTTGTTATAACGAGCCATGTTTGCGACATAGGTAATTGCCTACATACCCTGTAAGCAGAAGTCCCGGGATTACGAATTGAGCAAATACCATGTCTTAATCAAACATTGCATACATAAGGAATACCTTCCACCATCTTACCGAAGTAACTACATATCGTTCTACAATAAAATAAAATAAAAAAGTATAGAACATAAGAAAAACACAAACCTATCAACTTTTACAGCAGTTTCATTGCGAATATTTAGAAGAAACATATTAAAAAGTTCTCAAGCAAATTAAAATCCAATCTCCAAAAAGGTGTAGTAATAAACAATAATGGATTGTTAATTAGAAAACGTACGTAGCCTGACGAGGATCGAGAAAAATGGGTATTCAGTGTTGCCATTAATTAATAATTTGGTTCTGTACAACGCTGGTGGAAAATTTAATGAGTTCAGTTCTAACGTATCGAGACTTGGTAGTGTTATTCTGGTGTGGAGATATAGGGTTTTATTTTATTCGACGAAGGGAAAGCGTTCATCTCACGTTTCAATTTATAATAAGGCTGAAAGTGAGGGAAGAAAGGCATTCCGGAATCCTCAACTGTCTAAGGAACTGGCTGTCTTACCTCTAGACGCGGAAACAAAGAACAAGAATAATTCTATTGTTTTTATGGTTATGGCGTCATGGTGGTAGCTTGCGAATACAAATTTGTCACCATCGGATCGAGCCCTATACTACTGGTTTTGATACCGGTACCACAAAAGGCGCAGATAATAGTGGTCTCGACAGAGCTTACCTTTTTGAGCCTTTTGGGCTCGACCTTAGGTCCGTGGTGACCTCCGGATTATCAAAAATCTTTTGGCTTTTGATTGAGGCGACACGTGACCCAAGGCAAGCTTCTTATATAGGCCAGCGAATTAGCAAAGCTATTCACCTATAGCAGCCAGTGTTTTGGGCACGCTTCCGTCTTGATCATTGCCGTTTGTTAATGTACAAAGGAAACTGTCGGAAAATCCATTACAGGTTTAACCAAGATGCACAAATTTAAATTAACCTCACTGGGTTAATTAACCTAACTTTTTATATACAACTAGGAGACGGAACAAGCAAGTAGCCCACCTGCAATGCCTTGCTAGGTTAGATGCCTTAGTAGGTTAATTTAACTTTGTCTTGGTCAAACCTGTAAAGGTTTTTAAAATGTGTGTAACTGTTAATTACAAACGTTGTGCCTATTTATAGAGGTATGGAATTAAAAAAATAAAATACGGACAAAATATTTTTAATTTTTGTGAATAAAGTTTTAAAATATGTAATAAATATTCTGTACCTATATCTGTTTGTCACTGACTGGCAGGACCGATTTTGATGTTTTTTTTTTGGTGTGTTTCAGAGGGTCTGATGATGGTTTACATGCACAACTGGTCCCGGGGGGTACCACTCTTATAGCATTCTTGTTTCGTTATTACTTAACTTTTGTCACTATCTATCTAGTATAGAAAAAATAAGACATAAGTAATCTAACATCAAGACGAGAATGCTATAAGGCATTGTGGTTAGGCCCCTGATGGCGCTTGGATTGCCCCAAGATGACGGGAGCCAAGGGCGTTCCATTTCACATAGTTCACATTAAATTAAATTAGCAAACATTTTTGTGAGGCTCGAATTCGTGACCAAATACGAACAATAACCTTTTTTTTCGCGCATTCCCTAAAGACTCCAGACTACTAGGTTCCCTAGTTTTTACGAGCGAACTTTTCCCAGAATAGTGGCGCCGAACTTCCAAACTTGGGATGGAATACGTTTCGGAACAAATTAAGAACGGAATTAAATAGCAGGTGATATCGGTTTTCCGGTAAAACCTAGATATTTCTGGGAAATTCGGTGCACGCCCGAATCGAGGATTTCACTCTAGTATTTTAAGCCTTCATTAGGGCAGCTATTTGAAATGTATAATTTTAGATTTCATGAGGAAAATCGATTGACCCAACTAAATGCACGTATAATTAGGTATTTATTACTATATTATATTAAGCCGTCAGTGTCCCACTGCTGGACAAAGGCCTCCCCCCACTCCCTCCAATCTTCGAGAAATACGTCAAGCTCATGCCGCAACGCCTCCTGGCCGGATCTGGGCGCCCAAGTAGTATACAAGTAAGTATACATTTCTAAATTTTAAAAATTACCATTATATCCACATCTGGTAGATATGACATTAATTTGGTATTCACGTATTTAGCTTTTGAAGCTATACCTACTTCTTTTGGCGCATTTGGAAAAAAATATGAGAGTGATTATTACGATGCGCGCACACACCGACACCTAAAAGCGACACCATGAAGTTGGTTGCATTTTGAAAAAAATATGTGAGTGATTTTTTTACGATGAAGACACCTGAAAGCCACACCTTAAAGTTGGATAATAATCGTCTCTAAAATTTTCGTGAGAACTGATTACTATATTCAAGGCAGTTCAAAGAGTATAACTGTAATGAGGTAGGTAGTTATTTTAATATGTATGAATCTACAATACGTGTTTTTATCAGTGGAGATAATAAATAAGTACATCAGATATTGTATTTGTATGTGATTTTAAATTATATGTGGTGGTAAATGATAATTTATTGTGAGTATTCGTATAAAAGTGGTTTTTAATACTTTTTAATATGGGTATAAAAAATTGAGTTTAACTGTCGGTATGTAAGTTTTTCACACACACGATTCTTATAATATAATTTCGCTTGAATACATACTTTTTTTTTTATTGTGCGACGGGAACGCACTTGGCCTTCATCTCACCTGGTTACAAGTTGAGATAAGGCCGAAGGTGGACGCGCACTACACCCGGAATCCTCAAGAAACTGAGGAACTGGCTATCTTGCCTCTATAAATGCCGGTACACAACAATTTTAGAATTGTTATTATGGCGACAGAACAAGGTAAGATGGAGGTAGCTAGAAAGGCGGACTTAAACAAAGTCCTACTACCAACCAAACCAAGCACAATATATTGTGCTCCCATGGGGATCGAACCCGAGACCTCTGGATTTGAAATCGGTGGGTTGAACCACTAGACCACAAAGGCGGTTAAAATACAATAATAATGTCAAAATTTACACATGAATATAAAACTAATGACTTCAATTTGAAAATTATTAGGTGAATCCTTATAATAATCCTTGTAATATTACAGACGACTGTCGAGTACGAGTAGGTCGTAGCAAAATTATAGGAGAATGCTCTCTGCGACCGTATAGACATAATAATTAAGTAAATCTTGCAGGAATACACATGTACATTTCCGAACAGGCGGTAGATTTGACGAATCAACCTAAAAAATCATAATGAAAACAAAAAAAACGACTTCGATTTAACATTTTTTGTATACTGAGGTGAAAGTATGTGTAACGTACTTTCGACTCAGAACAAAAATTTATTTGATGAATATAGATGTAGTGATGATTTTCATCAAACGAATGTTTGTCCTGAGGGGGAATCGAACCAACAACCTGCGGCGTAGAAGGCAGAGCTACTACCAAGTGAGCTGTGAGACTTATGCATACTTAGTTTGTTATCCACTAAGAACCTTGCCAACCTTCACGCATACAAACCGTCTTTCATTACCTACTAGCTTTTGTTTTTTAATTAGTTTCTTCGGTTAAATAAGTACTACTGGACCCATAGAGGAAGCAGGGTTAGCCCATATGTTAGCCTATTAGACTATAAATTAGTTTCTTGCTCCATATTGTATGGACGCTGCTGAACTGAAACTATTTCTCAATTTGTTGAGGATTCGGGTTAAGTGTGCTTCCACCTTCGGCCTCGTCATATACTTGAAACCAGGTGAATAACTACTAAGCGCTTCCCCGTCGTAATAAAAAAAAACACATGTATAATATACAAAAAAAAAATTAAAATATAGCGAGATAAGGATCATAGTAACGGAATGTAGAGAAACACAAATGTATATCTAAATATAGCGGGATAAGGATCATAGTAAAAGGTATTTAGAAAAACAGAAATGTATGTGCTTTTTATTGTAAGTCTGATGCGGTTATGGCCGCCTATAGATGCTATCAACACCAGAAGGTGATGGCTCACGCGTTGCCGAGCCTGTACAATTTGAAAACACTCATTAAAAAAAAACTCAGAACTGTAGTAAAAGTGCTAGTAGGGAATAAAGATCGGACTTTCCCAGAAGCCCCTACACTGTAACTTCAGCGCACCGACGCCATACACCAAACTAGCACCAGCAAAGCCATTCTGTAAACATATTTTGAACCTCGAAGCGCTGAATCTGCAGTGAGATTACAGTTCCGTGTTCTGTAAAGCTCGATTATACCTGTTGTGGCGCCGCAGTGATTAGCGTGCATTTTGACTTTACGAGTTAGAATGTCATACGATTGGTATTCTGTAAGGGGATTTCACAATCATCCAAGCAACTTTTTATTTGACAGGTGAATTCGAGTGTCGAGCACTCGAATTCACATGTCTACTAGTATGTAACATCAGTTAGGGCTGGTGCGGCGGCTGATTCGGCCGAGGATCACAAAAGGCGCAAATATAGTGGTCTCGACAGAGCTTACCTATTTGAGCCTTTTGGGGTGGAGACCTTGGGTCCGAGGGGAGCCGGTGCCCTCCGGGTTTACAAAAATATTGCGGGGCTTTTGATTGAGGCGACACATGACCCAAGGGCTGGCTCTTATTTAGCCCAGCGAATTAGCATAGCTATTCAGCGTGGCAATGCAGCCAGTGTCTTGGGCACGCTTCCGTCTGGTACTGGTCTGGAACAGTTGAGTTACCTATAGGCCGTTTGTAACGGTCCTTAGGTAATCTGACTAATTCCTTTGTACATAGTTAGTTTAATTGTACTTTTTATTGAATAAATGTATATTATGTAGTATGTACCTATACTCTAGCCAAATTCGATATGGTATATTTACCAACAAAGCGTTGCTAGGCAACCGCAGACAAGGTCTAGACAGTTTTTTAGGAATAGATAAAGGCTCTTTGGCTATTCGGCCCATTATTTTTTGTTTCTGACAAGTTTTATTCATTTTTACGCAACAAATAGACTTAGCTATTTTAATGACCTATCACAATGTAAATAATACGATTCTTGTCGCTTTATTGTATAAAACCCCATAAGAGGTTTAATCGACTTGTCTTATGACTTATTTGACGACTGTAGTTGTAACGCATAGGTTCAATCCCTATCTCATTTCGCTACTCACTTCACTTTAGAGGTGTGACTATATTTATAATAGGTATGGGTAACCATATTAGCAATGCATATTCGTAATAGGTATTGGAATCCATAGATTCATATTATTTTATAATAGTCAAATATTAGCCTGTTCCAAGATTCGTTTAGTTCAACTCACCGCGCAACATAGCTGTTCGGGCGAGAGGACGTGGAGGGAGCGAGAGTGAGATGAATGCTATTTATATTTATTCTGTAATTTGATTGATATTCGTTTCGTTTAGCACTGAGTGAATCTAAGTAAATAATAGTTTCTGTGATTGATATTCGTAATTTGTGTGATTAAAAGTGTGTACATGGTTCGTACTTAATAGTGCAGCAATGAAACGATCCTTGATCGATTCGACCAATTAAGTCACAGTTAACTGTTAAATTGGAAATAAACAAAATTGTGATAAATAAAACAAAGAGTATAAAAAATGAGATACAAAAAAATTATGAAATCATGTACCTACTTATAAATCAATACATAGGTGATTATCTTTTTAAATACGCCAACGTCTAGGTATTTATTTTCGTTGACAGTCCTAATCCTGATAAAGTATGAAGAAAAATTTAATCACCGTTAAATTTACCCTATTATGGATACCTAAGCAAAGAGAATATCTCTATTAAACCCCGTAGGTAGTGTTGAATACAGAATCAGAATCGGTCGTACACTATTATTTGACTATTATATTATAATAGGTATGATAATATAATCCCAGTAAAGCGTTATATTCAATAATATGAATACGAAAATGTTACCCTAATACACCATCTCTACTTCACTTCACTTGTGCTCCGAAACATATACAGAATATCATTTCAGGGTGAAGCGGGTTTGTGTGCTCGGTCACTTGAGTGAATTCGAGTTCGGGTTCGATTTTTTACTGAATGTGTCAACAGAACAGATCCTACAAAACCCGCTACCGCTAACAAAAGCCAGCTATTCAGTTGCCCTGGTAGATCACACCTACCCAGCCACACGTGTTTATTAACTCCATGATCTGTGACAAAACCTTTACAACCCCAGTCTTGTTACATTTCTTCAACTATCTTGGTCTTCAGAATTCTTCAGACTGTGGCTCAACCCTAATTTGATCAGATGCCCTAATTTCTACAATTTATGTTGTGTGTCACGTGCTGAGGGCACGATGAGAATACAGCCTCTTAGCCTCTCAGGCTCAGGACGTAGTCAGGGTGGGGGGAGTGGGGCACGAATACGTTCAAATAAGACAAGGTTGTCAAAAAATATATCTGATTTTTGCTCTATTGCCTCAGATGGCTAATGTTTTTCGACATTATTTACCTACTAAGAATGTAAATAAGCATGTTTGTTTAATAGTAGTAGAAGCCCCTTGTGAAAGGGCTCGTCCGGAGAATTACTACCACGGTTTGAAGTGTATGGTTTCCGGTGAAGTTCCGGGCACGCGAGGCTTAACACCTTTCTGCCTCAAGTTGACGGGCGCAATGCAGTGCCGTGTAGGCTATGTTCTTTGGTGAAGGTATCCTACGCAGTTAGACATTGTTATAGGCAAGAAATGCACTTAACACCAGGTGGGCTACTTGCTTGTCCCGTCTCCTAGTTGTTTAGAAAAAAAAAAACTATTTCATTGCCACATTTGTATTTGAATGTGTGTGTGATCTGTTTACATTTTATGAGTGACTCAGGGAATATTATTTCATTATGAAGGGTGCGAATCAAAAACAAAGAGGGAAACAGTGTTCAAATTATGTTTACTTTAATATGGGGGTATCAAATGATAAAAATGATATCAAATGTAAGTGGCCGAATCTGCTTTCAACTGTTTTCAATTGTTGGTTGGTGGTAGGATTTTTTGGTTGGTGGTATGATTTTGTGGTTGGTGGAAGGATTTTTATTCATTTATTTACTAGGCAAAAAACAGAATATAATCAAAACATGACAAGTTTAAAGATATTTACAATTTTGATCTAGATAATATTCCAAAACCAATGTGTACACAGCATGATTAAAAACAAGAGCAATATTTGCGTATAATGAGGAAATATTGTAAAATTTAAATAAATACTTACACATCTGAAAGAACACACAAACAATTATAGAATATATTAATCATAATATATTAGAGGTACTTAAAAAATTTCATACAATCTAAATATAACTCTCTTACTCAAACAGTTCCTCAGTTTGTTGAGGATTCCGGGTGAAGTGCGCCTCCACCTTCGGCCTTATCTCAACTTGTAACCAGGTGAGATGAAGGCCAAGCGTTTCCCTATCGTACAAAAATAAACTAGTTATAGTATACATAGACTCACGTCTGTTTCAGAGGTAGGTAGAGACAACAGATTTCCAACTACGCTCCTTGCATACCTCTTTTGCCTCATTCACTTTCATCTGGCTCTTCATCATGCTCATCGGTTTAGGGTACTTCCGACCTTGCCTTTCTCGAGAACTCCTCCAACTTGGTATGAGATCGTTCGCCAAGGTCTTCCCTCCCATTGTACCACTCACACTCGTCATATTACTCGCTTCGTCAACCTGCTTTCAAGCATCCTCTATATGCCCAAACAATCTTAGCATTCCTATCTCAATTTTAGTCACTACATCCTCTTCACACCACATTACTCTCTCGCTACTTTTTTTGAATACTAGGTGACAAACTGGTAGGTCTGCCTGATTGTAAGTGGCAACCGTCGCCTTTGGATGCTTGCAACACCAGGGGCCTAAATTGTTATAGCATTCTCGTATTGATATTACATTACTTTTGTCTCGTTTTTTCTACACTGGATAGATAGTGACAAAAGTAAAGTAATGTTGAAACAAGAATGAATCACTCGCACGTTGCCGACCATTTGAATGGAGCTCTGGCAACCATACTAATCGCAGGAAGTATAGGATATATAGGAAGTATACATCTCTATTTTGAGATTTAGTGCTATTTGGCTGCGATATTCTTTATGAGCAGGAAATTCTACGACGCCCTACCGGTTGACAAACACACTTTAAATTGATTGTCTTGAGGAGTCCTTATAAATGGTACATTAACCAAATGGGTAATGCCTAACAACCACTAATTCTGTCGCCATAATAACGATTCTAAAATTGTTGTTTTTTGTTGAGGTTTCCGGGTGAAGTGCGCCTCCACGTTCGGCCTTATCTCAATTTGTGTAACCAGGTGAGATGAAGGTCAAGTGCTGACCCGTCGTACAATAAAAAAAAAATAGGTCAAGACCTGACACATTATAAAATTCTTGTTTTTTGGGGTAGAAGTGATTTAACTCCTAGTGGTTTACCCCCGAGATCGCTGGCTTTTTCTAGCTGCTGAATGATGGCAACACTGGTGTTAGGACTGTGAAGGTCCACCTGACTAGCGACCACACTGCTGCCAAAGTCCGGCGCCAAATAGTTTGCCGTGATCCGTCGTTGCGCGGGAGAGTCGGTACCTTCTCAGAAGGGTATGCTGGCTCCATCGTGGACAAGAGCAAGGTCTACTCTTTCTTAAAGCTAGACAAGGTAAGAGATAACACAACACTTAATAAAAATGGAGTGACGAAAATTAGAGAAAAGCTTTATTTAATTGTGGCCTGCCAAGCGTGGAGAGATTCAACAGAGCAGAGTAAGGATGTTATTGAAAAATACATTTTGCAATTCCATCCTATGAATGTAGTTTCCGTAATGAGGAAATCCTATTAGTAAATTCTTCCCAAAGGCGAAATCCTGTTTATTTCGGGTATTTTAACAAAACAATTTACTTATCCACGCCGTTATGACTTCTACACACGTTGCCTAACTTCAGGTTCTCGATTGTAATCTGGTCTTTAGGGTCCCGTAGCCAAGAGTGTCAAATTTACCCTATTCGACTATTTCGTCTATTTATAAGTACTATTTAACTGTAATTGGGGCTAAATGGCTGACCTGTGTTCAATTAATTGTAAATTTTTAATTTAATGATATAATCATAATGCCAGCTTAAAGTTTTAGAAAAGGGTTTAACGCACTGGGCTGATTCATGATTTTGCCAAGGTTGGTTCACATTTCTAGGCAAAATATGCTTGCTTTTCGTTCTGAAAACATTCGTGTAGGTCCGACTCACGCTTGGCCGATTTTTGTATTTTTTATCATTCACCATGTGGAACTGTAAGGCAGTAAAATGTTTCTGTTCTTGTATAAATATATACATTTTCATTGGTTTGCGATAGGGGCAATAGAAATTCACACTCTCTGAAATTTTAACTGTTTATCTATTACGATTCATGAGATACAGCCTGCTAACGGATCAGTATACACAGACGACGTAAGCTTCATCTTTTTACTTTGATCTTCTGTCCTGGGTGGCAAACGCCTTAAACATAATGGGATGGATCGCAAATGGACCTCACCCGCATCTCACCCTTATCACACTTTAGTTGAGACATACTTAGATCAACTGCTGTCAAATTAAAATGAAAAAGTTCAGCCAAAGCATCTTTTTTAAACAGCTTGTACCGTACAAGCCAACAGCCCACTCTTGCAACAAAGCTTTACTGCGTAATTCATATACAAGCTCTCCTTGGATATGAATTACGCAGTAAAGCTTAGCATGACCTACGCTGCAATGCATTGCGCAAATCAATTTGAGGTATAAAGGTGTCAAGCGTGTGCCCATAATTTCACCGGTTACCCGTCAAACCGAAATAAAAAATGGCTGCTTAGAAGCCAGAATAGGTACGGTGGTAATACTTACCCCGAACAAGCTCTTTCATAAGGAACTCTACTCGACCAAAACAGATACGTTAATCGTTAAAAAAAAGCTATCCTGGCCCTAGAATACCGCACCAGTTGCTTTGGTACATTCTTCTGACGATCAAAAACTAAAATTTTCGACTAAAACACCCGTAGTAGACGCCTTTGGAGGCTTTTTATTAGGCGCACTAGGTATGCGCTGCTGTTTCGTATTAGTTCAGCTCCCATTGTATCCGTTTGGTTGGCTCTAGTACTCCGGTGGCTATAGTATACCTAGGTAAATGGTAAATGGCTGGTGCGTTTTAAATAGAGATCGTTTCCTAAGAGTACATTATTGCTGTGACAGAAAAAACTTCAACCCACATAAAGTGACAGAAACGTTTTTGTGCCTCTGGCACTTTTTTTTTAATGTACGACGGGGAAGCGCTTGACCTTAATCTCATCTGGTTACAATTGTTATGTTCTTGCATTTAGGGGTAAGATAGCCAGTTCCTCAGGGTGAGATGTAGGCCAAGTGCTAACCCGTCGTACAATAAAAAAAAAATAGATTGACTAATATCATCTAATATTATAATAATATCATAAGTAAAAATAGCAATGGGTTGAATTTGATTGTTCAGTTCAACTCACGCAAATTTTGAATGTAAACTAGATGTTTAGTTGAAGCTGTGCTCCGAGCTGCGCCAACTATTTCTCCATATTTACTATGGCACCACTAACAAATGTAATTTAAAGATCCGCCCAGCCTCGGCTAGTGATATACTTCACGATACTCTACTTGATTTCGACTGAGCAAACCATAGTAATTTGAAAGCCATAGAATTATTTCGTGTAGCCATCAATAGGTAGATAGATGGATATACACATCTTTATTGTTTACCAATAATACACATAAACAAACAAGGAGAATAATAAAACCATTGTAACAGTGCGCGGTCTTATCGCTTGAAGGGCGATCCCTACCAGACATCCTTTTTTGGGTATAGGTACATCATAAATTTATTTTGTATATTTTTTTTCAATAAAATGTACAATACTAACTATGTACAAAGGAATCAGTCAGATTAACTAAGGACCGTTACAAACGGCCTATAGGTAACTCAACTGTTCCAGACCAGTACCAGACGAAAGCGTGCCCAAGACACTGCCTGTAATGCCACGCTGAATAGCTATACTAATTCGCTGGCCTAAATAAGAGCCAGCCCTTTGGTCACGTGTGTATAAAAAAATGAAATTAGTAAGCTCTTGACCTCGTGGCTTACCTGGGCATTATCTGGAGGAGGATGAGATCTATGATGCGGCGAGCTTTCCCAGAAGCTGCCTATGCTTGGCGCTGGACTTCAGCAGGTGGTCGGTTGTAAATTTCTATTTACCCCCTTCTCGTGACCACTCTATAAAATATATTTAGTACGCCAATACCCTAATTGAGATGGATAGGTGACAATAAAAGCGTGGTTACGCTGCCGCGGCGTGTGATTGGCTGGAATTTACCGAAATTTTCCGGAAAATGCCGAAATCTGCCAAATTTTCGCAAGACTGACTCGACGGAACGATGCTTAGCGGTCTAAGAGACACGCTGAAGCGGTGAAATAGCCTAGAAATAACATCATCATCATCTAAAGCGCTTCTAAAGCGCCGCGGATGAGCCTTGGCCCGGTCAAGTAGATTCCACTTTTTTGTCTTCTTCTTTTTTTGGTTTTTGGCTTCTTCTTTCCAGCTTCTTCGCCAATACTCCACTCCATCCAGCCGTCTGAGCTTTGTCCTTCCATGAGACCCCAATAGACCCAAATAGCCTTTGCTCGTTTAATATCTGGATTATTAAACGAGCAAAGGCAAATATGGAAGTGGACCTATTCTTTTTGAAATCGGTATAACGAGGCATTGAACGACAAATGTTTTTTTTTTAATTACCCGGCCGTAGCAGTCGCGGCTTAAGAATCGACCCCCTCCGTCTCAGCCCGCGGATGTCGTAAAAGCCGATTTAAAGGATCTCACCAGAGGAAGCGGTAGCTTCCTGCTGTATGTTACATAACACCTTTACTGTGATGACCAACCCACCTGCCAAGTGTGGTGATTATGGCAAAACACTCCCGTTTTTGGAGGAGGCTCTGTCCAATATCCAATTAACCACTACATAAATGGGCTGTGGACGTGACCTGACTAATGTAACTTGACTACTTGATACACAGTAATCTTCTAATGCATAAAAGGACAAGTCCTGAGTGACTGACTGACTGATTCAACTGGATACAACGCACAGCCTAAGCCGCTGGGCGTACAGGCTTGAAATTTCAAGGGCATGTTTGTTTTGGTGTGTAAACGCCAGCTAAGAAAGAAATTTTGGGTTCAAAGTTCGGAGTAAAATGTTGCATATCCCTGAAACTACAAATGATAGGCACTTAAAAATTAGTAAGTTGATTGCCCATAAGGAATAAGTTATGGCATATTTTTGGTTTTTAATAATTTTCAGAAATAAAGGGTGTGGTGTCCAATATTCAGACCTGAATGAAACGTTTTTATAAATTGTTATTTAAAAAATAGAATAGCAAAGTGTATAATAGCAAAATTGATGTGAGTATAGTGCTTACTTTGTGGTTAGTAAATAAATGAATAATAAAATCTGGCCAAACGTCGGTCGTACCGGCACTAAGACTTCAAAAAGCCTGCATTTTTTGTCTGGGAATGTGGGTCAGATCCCTCAGTGTGCGTGTCTGTACACCACGTAGGAGCTAATCGGTCAAATTTATCCAGATATCCGATATACATATTTATAATATAATACTTGCACCTATTTCAAAAAAACCAATACGCGGACGAAGTCACGAGTAAAAGCTAGTATATTTATAAATAAACAGCTCACCATTAATACATCGATACCTTTTTGCTTGTTTCGTGCTTTAATGCTTTGTTTATTTGTATACAATGTGTTTTTTGTTTTGGGCACGCTTCCGCCTGGTACTGGTCTGGAACAGTTGAGTTACCTATAGGTCGTTTGCAACGGTCCGTAGGTAATCTGACCGATTCCTTCCTTGTACATAGTTAGTTCATGAACTAAGAATTCCAATAGGTACGAAACGAAAAACGAAGCAAGACATAATCCGATGACGGATCGCATTTTTCAATATGAAGATGACAGAAGTTCTTTCGGATCCGATGACGCTAGATTACCGTAGTTAAAGCTCTCTTACCCATACTACGAGTATATAGGAATAGTTTTCCTTATCACTGTCTGTTTAATCTTAGGACTTGCACCGCGGCCTATCAAATTAGCGCACAATAGAAGGCTGTTTGCCGAAAGTTCCTGTCTCAAATAATGTGGATTTTATAATGCTTACACTACGAAAGGCTGGAGTAATTGATGCTCAACGAGTTTTTAGAGAAAAGGAAAGGATTTCGCGAATCCCTAGGCCTCGGGAAGCCCTTTATGGGGTAAGATAGCATTCTTGGAAAATATATCATGAATTCTTATGGGAGACGCGCGATTCCGGGTTTTCATAAAGTGTATGTGCTCATTTTAAAAATATGTTATCACCATCATCATCATTATACGTAGTTTTACCACTTCTTTGGTCTAAACGTTCGCCCATTGGTGTCAGATCCTGAGGTTCGATCCCCAGGGAAGTACAATATTGCGTTTGGTTTGGTTGGCCGTAGGACTTTGTTTGAGACTATCTGGTTAGCTACCACCATCTTACTTTAAGAGTAGTAGAAGCCCCTTGTGAAAAGGCTCGTCCGGATAATTACTATCACTATACCTATTTCAGCCGCCAAGCAGCGTTGCTGTGTTCCGGTTTGAAGGATATGGTTGCCGGTGAAATTACGGCCACGCGAGGCTTAACACCTTTATGCCAATGCAGTGCCGCTATGTTCTTTGTGAATGTGACCTATGCAGTAAGGCATTGTTATAGGCAAGAGATGCACTTAACACCAGAGCCCTTATTCTGTATGAGCAATCGTGTCTTCACGCGCCCGCGTAACGATATCTATATGGAATCATCGTATTGACATATCGTAACGCGGGCGCGTTAAGACACGATTACTTATACAGAATAAGGGGGCAGGTGGGCTACTTGCTTGTCCGTTCTGTTGCTGTGCTGTGAAGTTGTATTAAATAAAAAACCTTAGTCTGTCGCTATAACAACAATTCTAAGTTGTTGTGTTCCGGCATTTAGAGTTAAGATAAAAAAAAACCCTGACACCAGTGGATGAACCACTAGACCACAGAGGCGGTAAAAAAAAAGTAAATCCCCATAATATGGCGGAAACGAAGCACTAGGCTAATAATGGTCAAAACACACATGACCCGCAGAGACGTGAACTTGCGAAGCAGTGCGACGAAACTAACGTAAATTAATACAGCGCACAACTTGGGGGTAGTCAGGCAATTATAATAAATCTACGGAACGTACGTACGGGAGGTAAGTCGTAGAATAACTTGCAGCCTTATTGTGGGTCCCTGGGCACCGCAGAGGTTAGTGTACTGGTGAGTGGAATAGTGCTAGTGTCGATTTAAACTGGATGCAGGATACTCAAGAGATAGTTTTTGTTCAATTTTAACGCCAAAAGACAAAAAAAAATTGCTTGCAACCCCTTCTTTCTTTCTTTTTTTTTCCTATTTTCTTTCTTTCATTATTATCAATTTCTTTATTTAAGTTATTTTGACAGAAAATAATGTGAATTT
This sequence comes from Venusia cambrica, assembly GCA_951394065.1. NCBI lineage: Eukaryota > Metazoa > Arthropoda > Insecta > Lepidoptera > Geometridae > Venusia > Venusia cambrica. The sequence goes on from OX596057.1 coordinate 4,547,016, forward strand.
ATGGCTAGGTACCTACAGACCGCCTCTGTGGTCTAGTGGTTCAACCCACCGATTTCAGATCCAGAGGTCTCGGGTTCGATCCCCATGGGGAGTACAATATATTGTGCTTGGTTTGGTTGGTGGTAGGACTTTGTTGAAGTCCACCTGGCTAGTTACCACCATCTTACCTAATTCTGTCGCCATAATAATAATTCTAAAATTGTTGTGTTTCGGCATTCAGAGGTAAGATAGCCAGTTCCTCAGTTTGTTGAGGATTCCGGGTGAAGTACGCCTCCACCTTCGGCCTTATCTTAATCCTCATCCTTATCCTTATAATAATCATTTTTGAAGTTGACCAATACCTCTTTTTAAATTAACTTTAATTTACCGTTTATATAATAGCGATGATGGCTCAAGTGGTCGGACTTTGCTTTGGCAAAGAGCCTGCACTCCACAGAATTAACTTTATATGTATCCGAGTTTAATTCTAAGCCAGGCGTCATAAACCTTGGTGTACGTACTTACTTCAATTAGTCAAACCGGATCTATCACGTGTACCTAATGCTTTATACGTCTAACTGTGGGATAAGGACAGAAAGAAGAAGAATCTAAATGTTTCATAGAATTCGATGCCACTAAAATCCATTGTAATGATCCATGGATGGATTTTTATACAATTTTATGGCCACTTTATTCTTTAATCCGTGATTTTATGCAAAATATTTTTGTATACTTTCAAGGGTCTGAAAATCCATTATTACATGGGCCGACACATGCAATCATCTTGTATCAACAGTCCCAACTTAAAAATGGCTGCAACAATTTCCATCAGTCAAGTCAGAAATAATTTTTAGATGTAGATTTCATCATACAAAAAGAATTTGCATTGAAGTATATTAGTCTTTTGTATAGTGCTGAATTATTGCTTCGAATTGTATAATAATAATAGAATAAAATAATATTTATTTGGCATCGGCCGGGATATAAAACAACACAATAAATCCAGGATGGATTTAATTACCCGCGGATGCCCGTTTATTTTAATTTATTTTTATAAATAAGTTAATATTCTAAAAATACGTAACGATGTTAAATCAAAGCGACAGTGACAGTGAATTGTCGGATTCCATCAGTGCAAATGCTGCCGCAATTATAAATAATTGGCTTCCAACAAAATCCAAGGAAAATTATTCAAAAACTTATGAAGAATTTTCAACGTGGAGAAGTGCGAAAGGCCTATATGCTCATCTCATATTATTATTGTGTTAATTTTTTCGCAAATGGTACGAAAAGTTGAGTATTTTCCTCGGTGATAAAGCTGTCTTAGTCTTGGGTGCACTTAAATCCCTCGCTACACCCAGGACTCAACTTAATTCCCTCGCTTCGCTCGTGATTTAAGTTTTTAACACCCTCGCTACGTTCGGGAGTAAACCTCGAGTCCTTCGTTACGCTTGCGATTTAAATCTTCACCCGCGACAGAAGACACTGCTTTATCCCCTTGGTTAGTAATCTACTATTTCACACCACCTGCTCGACAGTGCCAAATTACATATCATGCCAACCTTACGTAAAGCAAGTCATTAAAGCCCTTGGCTTTAGCCGGTGTGTAATGTTGGACTGAATCTCATTATAACCCGCTGGGTTTTAATATTGTTACTGTTCATATTTCTTATTGCAATGGCCTTAAAGTCTAATTTTGTAATATTAGATCAACAGACTAATACTAAGGCTCGAAGGCCGGGGCCAGCGCCGCGTCGAACTTATTTGAAAATCGAACCTTTTCTAAAATCGAGCTGGCCACGGCAAGCTGAATGGAACACATTTGAAATTAAACAAAAGCCGCGAGTATTGTAAGACGCTGCAATAATATACGCTATAACTGCAAAGATTTTATAAAAATATATCAAAATAGAAGAAAATCTGTTAAAATGTCGAGTGATGAAAGTGATTTAACTCCAGAGTCCATTAAATTGGATGCCTTAGGCATTATTCATAATCTACTCCCAGAGAAGTCAAAGGAAAAATACCTGACAGCCTACAACGATTTCGACAAATGGAAAACTGCAAAAGGTGCAAAGTCTGTGTCTGAATCAGTGCTTCTGGTCTAATTCCAGCATTTATCATCCACTAAGAAATCAAGCAGCCTGTAGTGCATCTATTCTATGCTCAGGTCGACAATAAGCATTAAACACGACATCCAGATTAATACATATACCAAGTTATTGGCATTTATAAAAAGGAAATCGGATGGTCATCGAGCAAAGAAGTCAAAAGTATAAAACGCTGTTTTTAGTAGCCTTGCCTTTTTATTGTCTCGCAAAATGTGAGAAAAGTAGAGTACACTCCTCGGGGATGAAGCTGTATTTGTTTTGGGAGCGCTTGAACCCCTAGTGAGGGGTTCAAGCGCGCAGTGGCGCTCAATTCTCGTCTTAATTCTTAATTTTATGTCTTAACTCATAACACCCTCGCTGCGCTCGGGAGTTAGATCTGGAGTCCTTCGTTACGTTCAGAATTCAATATCGCGCCCGTGACATAAAACAGTGCTTTATCCCCTCGATGTATAATCTACTATTATACATTTTATGGCCACTTTATTCTTTTATGATTTTATGCAAAGTGGATTTTTCAGAACATTCGAGTGTCTGAAAATTCTCCCAACTTTTCTGACTGAATCTTAACTATGGAATGACAAATGTCAAATGTCTTCTATTTCAGAGTAACAAGGCCTTAAACAAAACACGAATCGCTAACACTTTTACCCCTGACTGTACCACTACGTACAACTTAAATTAACTCCAGGAACATCAGTTGTCGTTAATCTCCCATCTACATGTCGTCTGACTCTTTCTAATGCATCTGTCCTGCTCTGAGATGTACTAACTACAGGAGTTCAAGTGCTTTTCAGTACTTTGGTGCTCCGAAAGGTGTGACGAATGGAAGGACAAGGTCTTGTTGTCTGTCGCCATAACAACAATTTTAAACTGTTTGTTCCGGCATTTCGATTTATCCGCTTTCACTTTCGGCCTTATCATAACTTGACACCTGGTAATTAAGACCAACCGCTTCTTCGTCGTACAATAAAAAAAACAGGCCAAGTGCGAGTTGGACTCGCGCACCGAGAGTTCTATACAAACCTGTAGGTAGGTATCTAAGTAAAAGGTATTGTTATTGCTAAATGAAATCAATAAAATTACATTGTGAAAGCTGGAGGAGCATACATTTAAGACTTATTATCGTTTCAAATTATTAAAAAAATATCATGTGATGTAACTAAAATTTTAAAGTTCGCGACATTTTTCCTTAAAGTGTGCAAAATTTCAAGATTCTAGGTCGACGGTAAGTACCTACATTTTATGTTTTGATTCCCTTGCGAGTAGTTGCGAGTTTCAAAATATGCGGCTTAAATTGCTGTTTCTTTTGTTTGCGTTGACATAGAAGTTTGATTTTGTTACAGCTTAAAGATATTATAAACTTGAGTATTTGATAAAAATTTCATACCATTACGCGTTTTGAGGTACGGAACCCAAAAACTACCTAAATCTAACAATTATTCTTCTTCGTATAAATGTGGACTGTGTAGGCCCTGGTGTCAGGCTTTACGAGCCGCCACAGGCGTCTGATAACTCTCGACTTCTACTTTAATTAACCATTATATTTGATACATGGATTTATGTCAAAGCGAATTGAATCGACCACTTTTGAATCGTATTTTTTTCGGGCTACAAACGCATAAAATCTATTATAAAATCTATCACTACGTAATAAAATCCATAACTTATTAATTCATTTAAAAATGTAAAAAAAAAAAAATTTGTAGTAAAGTTTTTTTAGTTAGGTATTTACCACCGTTACGGTTTGATAGCACAGTTCTAAAATAAAGTTCGAAATATGATATTCGAAACGTATCGAATTTTAGAGGTATAGACACTCATAGTTATCATAGCCGGCAAATTGTCTATGCTGTCACAGTAGTACGACAATTTTTTTAATAATTAAAAGTCACAGCTTTATATATCCCAAACCCGTTACAGCTCGTTATCGCCTTCGCAAGTTGTTTATCCGGTTTATTATCCGGCCTCATCCGGACTTATCCGGTGTTCCGGTGACGGGGGTCGATCACCGGATTGTCCCGGTGATAAGTCACGTATTCAATATTCTGTGTTAACCTTTATCTTCGGTAATTAATTCTCGGCGAAGGGGACTAACTGGATAGTGGGTTGGAAAGTAATTAATAGGGTTGTTGGCTAATAATGGGAAAGCTGTATGTACCTACTTATATTACGTAAGTGAGGACTTCCTTCGATGAAAATAAACCTAAGTAAAAAATAAAAAGTATTCACAGTATTATTCAGTATTCATAACCTTAGGGCACATTTTTTTATTTACAACGTGACTTTAGACTTAATTAACCATTTCAGTCTCGGCTATAGAAGACTCTAAGACAATCTTGGTGCAGGTAAGCAAACGAGGGCAACGAGTTCCATTGCTTACCAGTACCATCCAGAGTACTAACAGGTACTTTGAATAAACAATATTTGAGTGAGCAGTCTATTAAATACTCAATACTATGACCGTAGTTCGTAGGTCTGTTATTTATTACGTGGTATTTTACACTAAACCCGTACCAAACATGTACACTGTACAGCTAATACCTCCATTCCAATGTTGTCTGGAAGATATCGCTCTTAGGCAATATGACCGCCCATTGTACTGTTAGCTAACTGTTGTGATCTCTTGACCTTATTTTGGTGTACAAATACTAATGTAAATTTCAAAATGTAAAATTCATTACCACCTAAATTTCCAATAGCTTTCCTCAACAATACCTACTTCCGATTCCGTGTCCAAGGTAGCAGCAATAAAATATTGCTTTGTACAATGTGACCAAATGCAATATTTTAGAGCAGGCAATACCGACCGGGGCTTTATCGCTTCAAAAATGTATTTCATTCTTAGGGTCCCGTACAAGAAGGGTGCAAACGGGACCCTACTACGAAGACTTCTTTATTCTTTACATATGTATTTTTCTATTCGATGGGTGTTCAATCAACATGGTAAAAAAAATAAAAAAACAAATAATATAAATAAATAATTGAGCATGACACAGGCGAGCTTAATCTTAACAGGAGTTCTCATCAAGCGAACCTTGGAGAAAATGAGCAAATATTATTGAAGTGGCAAATAACTTTATTTTTTTTATTTATTAATTTATCAAAATAACTAATTTAAGATAACTCATAAAGTCACTAAGGTTTATCTTGTGCTATCGTGAGCCACTCTTATAATTAAGCATAAAAAACAATCTTTAAATAATAAGTTACCTACTTACACGAAATTACTGCATATTTTTTTTTTATCTAATTTTAACGTTAATTGGTGACAAATTGTCCCGTAGAGGCAAACTGTTGATCAGTCGAGGGTATTATAAAAGGTGTCGTTCGCTCGCCGTATACATTATTCGCGCGCTGTGTGCATAACAGGTTCTTGGAAACGGTTCGAATGCATACAGGATGTTCGACCAATTTATGTAAAGACACGTTAAAATATTGTTCTTTTAACACTACAAAATTAAATTGAGTATATATAGGCAGTACGTCGCAGTGTTTGAAAAGACCTATTCAATTTTCATAAAAAAAGTTTTTAAAATTTGTCGAATTATTTCGACAGTTTAAAGTATTTTTACTTGAAGCCTATAAATGGTATCTAAGTACGTTTTGTAGGTGCGACCGTAACTGCTGAGACCGTACTGAATGTATGTTTCAGCCAGTGTAAATGTAAATGAGATGTTTTACTTTGAAAAGGATACGATTTTTTAAGATGGTTATGTTTGCCAGAAAATGTCTCAATTTGTCACAGACACCTTCTAAATGATAGCTCCAGTTAAATTTCTCATCAATTACCAAGCCAAGATATGTTTGCCTGTCGACTGTTTGAATAGTTGGACAGATACAACTAGTAATACAACCAGCATACAAACAGCCATGGTCATGGGCAACTAGATTCTGTATTGGTGAGCGTTTTATATGGGAGTGAACTGAGTTGGGCAATAAAGAAAAAAATATTCTAGTAAAAGTGATATATTATAAATATAGAATAAAAAAATATAGTCCGACATCAGACCCGCGGTCAGGGTCCAAAACATGGAAAAAAAACACACATATTTTTATACCGAAAGTTGGATAGAATATCAAGAGCCTGAGACTCGCTCTCAGGCTCTTGAAACACATGTAAAGAACCCGGGTTGAAACATGCAAAATAGTGGGTCGTAAGGACGGAGAACCTTCGGTACACGAGTAAAATTGCGCAATTGGCCGGTTTTATTCTCTTCGCCCGTTTGTCGGATAAATGTGTTTGGCTGGTTTACGACGTTCTTTAATGCTTTTTTTTATTTAATACAATACAATGTGACACAGTGTTGACGCTTTATTGTGAGCACTGCACTGTAAATGCTAACAAGTATTGCCCGTAGCAAAAAGTTGTTAAATCAAGTAAAATGTTTGTAAATAAATAATGCTACAGCTGAGTAAAGTAGTTCCTTTGTGGAACCTCTTTATGAAATAAATAAATAAATATAACGGGACGTTTTACGCAGCTCCATCGGGCCTAAAACTAAGCAAAGCTGGTATTATAGGAACTGGAATAAAAAAATCATTTTTTTTTAATACATAGATACACCTGATACAATTGTACACTCAACCACATACCAAATATCTGGTGTTTAATATCGAAGTAAGTATTTTTAAATCATACCATCTTTTTTTGTTATTATTATTATGTCTAGTTTTATGGTATAGTATATTAAACCATAAAATTGTACATCGGTGAGGCGGGCAGTGGTGTTGCAACACAGTTTTATATAACTTTAGCAGTTATCACTGTTTCTCATGTACCTGTACCATGTACGTATGTATAAAGGTTGAAAAGCGAGGGAGAACTGATCCCCCCTGTCGCACCCCCCACTCCAACCTGTATGGATCAGACAGCGCATTCGACCACTTAAAAAAATTGCTTTAGTTACCGTACCAGTACTGGAATATTCTAATCACATCTGTCGATACACCCCTGTCTTTGTCCCAAAGCACCTTGTAAGATACAAAGTCAAATGCCTTAGAGAGGTCGAAGAAACAGATATATACCGGCGTCTTACGATTGGTGTAGTATTGGACAGTGTGTTTGAGTCCCAGAATTGCACTTTCAGTTGATAGTCCGGGCCGAAACCCGAACTGAGCATCCTGTATTTTTAAATGTGTTTTTAATTGAGTTGAATCTATTTCAAACACACTGTCCAACACCATGGCTATTGTAGTAGCAAGTGAGATCAGACGGTAGTTCCCCCTGTCCGAGATATCCCCTGTCCTGTTCTTCACAATTGGTACCACTTTAGTTTTCATCAGGTTGGGAGGTAGGTACGTGACTCAAACACATGTGAAGAACATGGACAGAAGTCTCGGCAAATGGACCCCCGCATACTTCAGATGCTCAATACTCAGACCATCGTGTCCGAGAGACTTCCCTCTAGCCTCTTAATTACTGCTCTTACCTGCTCAGCAGATATGTCTGATAGAGGCTCGTCGCCCCGACAAGAGGACACAGTATCGATCATTTTTGCCATCTACGCTCACAGGAAGGCCAGGCCTAATAAACTCGCAGGTTGAATAGCCTGCGAGTGGATATCCAAAAATGTTAAAATCTTAAAAAATAGCTATTTATCCATAATAAGCTGATCTTGATTATTACGACACCACTTTAGACGGTTCTTAAATACCTTACGGGTTTCGTACATGTCCTCGTATACTTTGCCTGAAGTGGGTCTATTGGTCGTCACCCAAATTTTGAAATTATTCCTGGCCTCTCTGTGCTATATGAACCGCCTCTAGGGGTTCAACCCACCGATTTCAGATCCAGAGGTCCCGGGTTCGATCCCCACGGGGAGTACAATATATTGTGCTTGGTTTGGTTGGTGGTAGGACATTTATTTAAGTCCGCCTGACTAGCTACTATATCTTACTTAATTCTGTGAAATATCAATTCTAAAATTTTTGTGTTCCGGCATTTAGAGGTAAGGTTGTCAGTTCCTCTGTTTGTTGAGGATTCCCGGAGAAGTGCGCCTCCATCTTAACCACCTGTGCCTAATCTCAACTTGTAACCAGGTGAGATGAAGGCCAAGTGCTTCCCCGTCGTACAATATAAAAAAGCCTCCTCCGACGCTTGGCTCGGGAGTTTTGGGTTTAAGATCATAGTAGGTGTTGATATGGAAAACACTGGTACTTTACAGAATTTGTGAATACTTGCTACACATATGTGTAGATGGCCTTGTACGACACCTGTGCTGAAAGGAGTCTGTGATATTTAATCCATCAGGTAAATAAATAAATAAATAAATAATAATAAAATTACAAGACTTTTTACACAACGCCATCTAGACACAAACAAAGTCAAGCTGTAATATAGGAACAAGGTTATGAACACACATACTTTCGTTGCGAATAAAATACAATATGACACCTAAAAAACATACAGCCGAATTGACAACCTCTTCCTTTTTTAATGTCGGTTAAAAACAGAGCAGAACACATTTAATTATATAATAAGTAACTCATTTCATATATATCATATATTCATCATGCTTGTCCCGGGTGGGAATCGAACCCAAAAACTAGTGCAGAAGGCAGAGCTACTTCCAACTGAGTTGTGAGACCAGTTATGAAGTAAGTATTAAATCGAACCTCAAACTCGAAACAAGACTCAAAGGCCGACATCAAAAATATCATTTTTTTTTTCAAATAAATGTTGCTTTAAAATACGACCGAAAATATTGGAAAAGTTGCAGAGTATCTGCGGTCGCTGATTTATAGGTTATGCTTATTGTTAATTAGGGCGCAGTAAATTACGAGATATTAATGAGGTTGAAGTAGGCCACGTTTCCTTAGGCGGGCGGTTAAATGGTGGTGTTTTACTGTTTTACTCTGATTAAACATTACTTGCATTTAGAGTTGTCATATTTTCAATTCCCACCCAAGACTAACATTTATATGATGAATACAGAGTTTTTTTCTGGGTTTGGGTGTTGTATGTATTTACAAAAGAAAAAAAAAGTATTAATGCATTCTATCCCTAATCTAGTTCCCATTATTACAAGCTATGCTTAGTTTGGGGATGGTGGCGCTGTGTGAAATTCATGTCCTGTGCTGTGATATTTAAAATTTCAATAGGTTAATCCTAGTTATGCAGAAATCCGGGTAAATTTTTCATCGATTCTAATTTAGAAAAATACTCTGACTCAAAGTAGATACAACAAAATGTGTTAGAAGAAGCCTATTTACTTCTCTTAACTCTCTCGCAAACTTGGGTCTCCATGTCGAGATCGGAATAAAAAAAAAGGATTACAAAATTATAAAGTAAATGTAATAATATGCATTCATGTCATAATTTTCTAAATTATGCCATACTATATTCGCTTCTGGTAAATTCTGTTATTACATTTGTATTAAGCCTGACAAATATCACACTTTAATACCAAATTAGACAGATCAGGACTTGATTATAGGCATAGGAGTAGTAAGGATTCGCCGGTTCTGGACCTCGGTCCAGAACCGGCGAATCCTTACTACTAAACTAACGAAAGTTCACAGAATTCTTAAATATGATCAAAGTGCTTGGTTGGAAAAGTACATAAATTTAAATACACAATTAAGGACAAAAGCAACTTCAGATTTTGAGAAAGATTTTTACAAATTGATGAATAATTCTGTTTTTGGTAAAACCATGGAAAACATCGAAAAACGTGTAAATGTAAAACTCCTAACGCATTGGGAAAATATAGGAAAATCTCTAGGTGCTCAAGATTTGATTGCTAAACCAGAATTTCATAGTCTATCAATTTTTAAAGAAAGTTTAGTCGCAGTGCAATTAAAAAAAACAAAACTCTACCATGACAAACCAATATATTTAGGGTTTAGTATATTAGATATTTCAAAAACATTAATGTATGATTTTCATTACAACTACATGTTACAGAAATTCCCAAATAAAACAAAACTATTGTATACGGACACCGATAGTTTTATCTATCAAACTTTTGCGGATCATTTTTATGATGATATCAAAACGGACTTATCCTCCAGATTTGATACATCGGATTATCCAGTAGATAATATATTTGGTTATCCGAGAATCAATAAAAAGAAGTTAGGTTTTTTCAAAGATGAAAATAACGGTAAAATTATGAAAGAATTTGTAGGCCTCCGATCAAAAATGTATGCGTTTGAAGTGGAGAATAAAATTACAGCTAAAGCAAAAGGTGTCAATAAATGTGTTACAAAAAAGATGAAAATAGAAAATTTCAAATCATGCCTGTTTGATAAAAAAAATCAATTTTGTGATATGTATAGATTTAAGTCGATAAAGCATACAATTTTTACGCAAAAAATTAACAAAACATGTTTATCATACAGCGATACTAAGAGATATATTTTACCCAACAGTATTGATACATTAGCATGGGGTCATTTTAGAATAAGAAATAGTATCTAAGATTTAATAAATGTGTATAATTAGTTGCTAAGGTAATTTTAAAGTTGTAGTTCATTGTGTAAATATTTTTTTTATTTTTGTATAATGTCAATGAGTTGAAATAAAATAATGATTGTACCAGAAATATGTGTTATTCATTACAATACCCTTATAGAGTCTAAGACCTGTGGTTTTTAAAAAGGAACTCAAAACAATGGTGTTACAATAGAAGGAGAGTACAAAATGATTGGACCTCAGTATGTGGCGAGTACTGCTTGATGTATATATATATCACAAATTCAAGGGTATATCCTTGCGTGAATTTCTAGGATTATTCAAAAACGATAGTATTTATAATGATATATTGGTATATTATATGTTTAAATGCTTGTTCAATTGAAATAAAGGATAATAAAAATAGTTCGTTGTTATTGCTATGCTGCTTCCCTTCACAACAAGGTGATTAGCATCGTGGCGAGGTTGGTGGTGATTAGTTAATCCCTGATTAGCTAATTAGGGGTACTAGGCGCTTAAAACATAAATTCCTATCTCCGAAACGAGTTGAAATAGCGTAAAATGGATGCGCTACATCGATTCAGCGTGGTCGATATACTTTTTTTTTTTTTTTTTTTACGGGGTGACAATTTTTTGAGACACCCTTGATCGGCGGGGATTCGTCCGGTTCTGGACCTCGGTCCAGAACCGGCGAATCCTTACTACTCATAGGTGTTAAGTGCAACCACACAGCTCAGTTAGTTTCTGACCTTACCTTCTGCGCTGTAGGCAGTAGGTCAATTCCTACGTGTGATTAGCATTACTGTGATGAACATAAATGTTTGTTCTGTGTTTGGGTGTTGTATTGTATGCTAAGTAAACATTAACAAAAAAAACTAATCACAACCGTAATCTCTCTCGTACCCTCTATTCTGTACTACAATCACAAGCATTGCTTTGTTTGGAATCTAGATGACGCTGTGTTACTTAATGTACTGTAATATAAAACAAACCTAAATCGAAACAATCATCCACTTCAAAACCAGACCTAATTCAAAAACGTCGTATTCCCATTTCTCGTAAAGTTATTCCAGTAAACTGACAATAAACAGAATATAAGTTGAAAATATAGACTCCAAGATAGAGCAAATAGCCCAGTCAGTGTATGAGGAATTGGGAATTTATACGGAGCCCCGCCACGAGACCACAGGTTACGGACAAATGCTGGAGAACCGCGTCACTGACATTTCCATCCTGGGTAGGCTCGCTCCTTCTTTGACCGCATCATTGCCTGCACGAGTTTCGAGGTCAAGTTATTCATAACAAATAATAATAATAAATATTACAGGATATTTTTTTTACACAGCGCCATCTAGTCTCAAACTAAGCAAAGTAAGTAATATGCGAACTAGATTACGGATATAATACTTGCATATATTTTTTTGTAAATATATACCTACCTGCATATAATACAATATTATTATATATATAAAGTGAATGAATAAGATAAAAAACGTGTGTGTGTGAAATTATGTACGCACGTTAGGAGCGTTAAAAAATACATAATAAAACTAATACATATAGGTACCGACAGTTAACCTTAAATCTATAGAACTAAAGAAGTTTAATTACGTGCGTAAATCACTAACGTTTTTTTTAATAGATAGATAACTATTTTTTTCTCACAAATTACATAACATAAGTAAGTCAAACAGAAAATTTAATATAAGCGACACTGATAAAACATCGGGCGGCCATCTTGCTGGCAATGCAGCCAATTTCTTGGGCTGATCTGGATCAGTTGAGTTACCTAGCTTATACCGGCACTTAAACCGACTACTTCCCTAGTTAATAAAAAAACTTCCGTAACACTATTTTTTTTTCAAAATGCCGTCAATTAACAATTTAGGACCCAATCCCAAAACGCCGAGGCGCCATTGAGTCTTAAGAGAGCCGAGGACGGTAATCATCAATACACACGTGTATCATACGACGTTTTTCAACACACTTGTGAATAAAATAACAATAAAAACTATTATTCCAACAGTGAAAACGAGTTGTGAAAAATGTTTCGCTATGGCGGGAAAAAATTATCATTTTTCCTATGCGCGCGCATTGCGATCGGCCACAGACTAAAGGGTGAGGTTTTTTTTTATTTTCCGCGCATAGGGTTTGCGCCTATTCTGCCACGTACAAAATGGGGAATTTAACGTTTTCTTTTATTATAGAGAAAACAAAAGTTATATTTGAGTGAAAGTTTTATTTATTAAACACGTACGAGTAAAAATTATCTATTTAAATAAGAAGTTGCTTGAAATGAGCAAGCAATAGGAACATTTATTTTTTTACAATTTATTTGTTCTATTGATCACGATTTTTTTTTTATTAAAAACTTTTTTAAGAACAAGGAAAATCAACCAATAAAATTTAAAAAAAAAGCAATGAAAAAGTCACAGTTATCATAGAGCCACTTTATGAGCAAGTGTGTTGAAAAAATCCTTACCATTCGGTCCCAAAACAACTGATTGACAAACGAATATTTACAGTTCGTTGAATAACCGCCTGTAGCTGTAAACTGTAACCTCACCATCACCTTAGATATCTACAACTTGGCAAATGCCTTTCGAAATCGCGAGTGAAACAGAGGGAGCTTTTAGAAAGAGGAATTATTCACTTATTTTTCATGATTATGTACTACATTTCTACGGCAGGACGTGTGTGATGAGTTATGGAAATTAGCTCCACTTCTAAATTTATCCAATGTTTCTACGGAGAAGTCTGTATTCCACTTCCAGCCAAAGAACTCACGCTTATTCCATATCCACCTCTGTGGACTAGTGGTTCAGCTACCGGTGTCAGATCCTGAGATCCCGGGTTCGATCCTCCAGGGGGAGTACAATACTGTGCTTGCTTTGGTTGGTGGTAGGACTTTGTTTAAGTTCTCCTGGACTACCACCATCTTGCCTAATTCTATCGCCATAATAACAATTCTAAAATTGTTTTGTTCCGGCATTTAGAGGTATGGTACCCAGTTTCTCAGTTTGTTGAGGATTCCGGGTAAAGTGCGCCTCAACCTTCGCTTAATACCAGGTGACATGAAGGACAAACGCAAACAATAAAAAAAAACGGAGGCTTAGTAAAAGTACCTTGAGCCCCAAAACCAAGATACAGGCAAGCACACCTAGCTTAAGTCAAGTTCCATTTTTTACACAACTGCCTCAAAATAATGTTATGTTTTTTAAGAGTATGTGTGTATGACTATTTCATTAGCAAGCTGTGCAGCCTAAACGGTTTAATGGATTTTGACGAGTGTGATGTCGCTTAGTTAATATGAATTATGGAAGAAACTGTTTTTTTTTTCAAAGTACCCCCACTTTATTATTACACTTTATTATTTTATATATACGATTTATACAACAACATAAGTATGTATCAAATTTAATGTAGTAAGTAACATGCCTAAATCAATAAAATTATCTCAATAAAATGAAGGTACCTTTTAAGACCGTGTTTTTGTAAAGCCATGAAATTTAAATTTTGCAGTCTGGTTTTAGGTTTTCAAACTTTCACGGTTCAATAGTTTTTAGGATGCACTTGCTTGTAGTAAGCAGAGTGGGCCCAGCTGGTTATAAACAGCAAGTTTTCCACGAAACAAAAATTTGAAAATGAACTTATCTCAGGACGATTCTTTCAAAGGATTTTCTATGCGGCCGAGCTCTGGAGCTGGATTTTGCCAATAGCTCCTTTCAAAGTACGTTGAAAAATAGACTTTATCGTCTTTGGAATACAGACATATGTAGATGTAGAGGTAAAATTGTGTAGGAGAGTCGTGAATTATTCGGTTCAAAGCGTTTTCAGTGCCCAGAACGGTCGACAGGGGGCGCTGTCGCTAGCTACTTTATGACGCTGTAGAATGTACTTTGAGATCGAATCGACTAAAAACGAATTCAATTTCATACGAGGTGCAATGCATTCGATTCGGGTATTTTGATTTTGTGGTCATTTGAATTCCAAAGTACCTACCTACACACTCAGTGTACCACACAGTAGGTACAGTACTTTGAAAATTACCTTCTTTTAGTGTGGCATGTGTAATAGCATGCCACACTAAAAGGAGGAGAAGAAGAATTAGTGTTCTTTGGATCTGATTTTAATGGATCGTAAGGCTACGGTAGACAGTGAAGGGCCGCCGAGTATTTGGTAGATAGATTACGATGATTAAGATTAATGATTAGGAGACCTTAAAAATAAAATTAATATTTTGACGAGATGTGTGGCCAAGAGCTATCGACTCCGTATCTCTGCCCGCGGATGTCCTGAAAATCGATTAAGTTTCACCAGAAGCTCTTCTGGTCAGCTTTCTTCCGAGTGTTAAGTAAATTCTTAAATTGAGGATTCCGGGTGAAATGCGACTCCACCTTCGGCCTTATCTCAACTTATAACCAGGTGAGATGATGGCCAAGCGCTTCCCCGTCGTACAATAAAAAATAAATTTAATAGCACCTTATGACCAATACGCTTGCCAAAACATATGATTTGGTAAAAAGTTTAGGAGGAGGTTGGCTAAACGAGGACATTCAGGCGAGCCGGCGGCGGCCAGATGCGTTCTGTATTTTTTTTTATGAAATGGCCTTGGATCTACAAATTGGACTGCACAGGCAAGGATTGAGTTCTACGATGGAGCCCTAATACCCAAAAGATGCCTTTAACTATTTTCTGGAAGACATAAGGATCGTGAGACAGGGGAAACAGACGTCGGAAGCTGATTTTAAGTATAAGTGATAATTTTCATTCAACTAAATAGAAGCGGAGAAAGGAGTTTTTACTATACATACATACCGAACCTATTTGCCATGTTAATACCATTCACTCAAAGCACTAACATTTCTAGTCAGCGAAGTTTACCAGCTTGTATAAGTTAGTTTTATTAACCGTTGGTTGTAGGTTAGGTGTTTGCCACATCCATTAAAACTAATGCAATTTTAGCCAGGCAACGGACTAGGTGCTTCAAACCGCCGTTGAATTCCGATCAAACCTAGGTTAGGTTCTGGCAAGTTAGCAAAAACTTTAATCCAATCTGATAACAGAGGGATAATGTTCGTACATTAACCTGAAAAAATTAACAATATTTTTTAAGTGAAATCTTCATTCGGCGCGTTTGGCATTTTTACGATCGGAAATAACATTGTTCTCGCGACACCATAGACCTTACCGACACCACTGTTTTTTGACACACTGATTTTAAACACATCTTTACAATCCTAAGAGGTACGGGTAAGAAACGTTCAGCTTATTTTGATGGGAAAAAAACCATTGAACTCGCTACACCATACACCACTACCGAAATCACTTTTGACTTTTAACACATTGTTACGCTATCTTGACAATCCTAGGAGGTACGGGTAAGGACCGTTCGAAGCATAGGTTCGAAGACTGCCTTTAGACGACAAGCTTCACGCTTACACTGTGATTTTTTTTATATAGAAGATGGATCGGCGGACCTTTACGCTTGCCTGGCTCTAGGCCTGATCACGGATGAGGTCTAGGGTGGAACGAGCTTATCCAGAAGACACTGGCTCACCCATGCACCAACGGAACACGGCAAACCATTTTGCGCCGAAGTTAGGCAGGTCGCTAGCCAGGTGGGTCTTCATAGGTCCACTAGCGTTGTGATCATTTATTACCCTTATCTTCAAGTTAAAGGGTTTTTTACCCTGAATTTTCCAGAAGAAATACCGGGACTAGAACAGGCACACTTTCGAATCTAAATGTAAATGTATGGATTACTTTACTATTAAGAGATGTGTAGCCATGTGGGTCTGTGCCCGCCTTCCGATCCAGAGGTTGTGGGTTCAAATATAGTCGTGACTTTTCTGTTTTTCGGAAGCTTATGTGTACATTTGACACATGCACATGCTGTGATGGTGTAATAATTTTGTCCCTAGGACCAAAAATCCGTATGGCTAATGAAATGAATGGAAAAGTAACAAAATAAGGTTGCTGTGGAAATAATGGATCCTTTGTCGCAGCAACAAAATGGTAACAAAGTTGTAGATCAAAATGATACCATTGTTACTTCAACAATTTTCATATTTTCTGTTAGAAAGACAAAATTGGAGTTGGAAATAAAAATATGTCATTGGTACAAACAACTATGAACGGTTGTGTGGTGAAATAAGTTTTATTGTAACAGTAACAATATATATATTTTTTTATTGTACGACGGGGAAGCACTTTGCCTTCATCTCACCTGGTTACAAATAAATATTAGGACATTAATTTTACACAGCGCCATCTAGCCCCAAACTAAGCATAGCTTGTAATATGAGAACTAGATTACGGATAGAATACTTAAATACTTTTTGTAAATACATATATGATACAACACCCAAACACAGAACAAACATCTATATTCATCACACAAATGTTTGCTCAGGGTGGGAATCGAACCCACAGCCTACAGCGCAGAAGGCAGAGTTACTACCAACTGAGCTATGAGGCTTGTTACAAGTTGAGATAAAGCCGAAAGTAGAGGCGCACTTCACCCGGAATCCTCAACAAACCGAGGAACTGGCTATCTTACCTCTATATGCCGGAACACAACAATTTTTATAAGAATTGTTATTATGGCGACAGGCGGACTTAAACAAAATCCTACCACCAACCAAGCCAAGCACAATATTGCTCCCCTGGGGATCGAATCCGGGATCTCTGGATCCCGGGTCCTCAGGACAAACATTTTGTGTGATTTAGACGTGCCTCTGACTACCCCAAATAGGTGTTTCTCATAAGATACACGGGTACTTAGTGATCAGCGGTCGCCTTGAAGGGGAGAAAGTCGTGAGTCAGCTTGCTATTACATTAAATCACGATCATACCACCTACAGTTCATACTAAGTTTTTATAATGAATAATATTAATTAGACTCTACTAGGTTCCTAATGCTCTGAGAGCATGAACTAAATCAATATACATGTAAGATCTCTAGCTAATTTTTTACGCCATCTCTCAGCCTGATTTGATCCTCGCAGCAAAAAACTAAATTATCTTTGTACCTACACACTTGGGCACAGTCGCAAACGTAATTTTGTAGTTTGAATATAAACGAAGTTAAGATGCAAATACTGATGGAAATGAAATTGAAGCTTACAAAACAACTTTGTTTTACGATGTGATTTCAGATCGTAATTTATCTTATATGTAGAATTACTAGAACTTTTTACTAATTTATACTCCGCGCGACGCCACAAAAAACTATTTTAAGCAGCCGCCATTCATGGCGTGTCATCCTTTTGGAGTTTGACCAATATATTTTTTTAATTTCATTGTCCCCTAATAGTTATTTCTGCAATTTAAATAGTAATAAGTTATTGTGTTCTAAAACTTAAAGACCCTACTAAGTATATAACTTAAATGACGCAGCATCGGCAAAGTGGTTAATCCGATTGCCAAAAAATTATAAATAGTTATTATGTATTTTATTTTGTGTTGGACCTGCCAACACAATTTGAAGTCCACCTAATTTGGTCACACCCATATTGACTATGGGTGTGACCAAATTAGAGGGTTTTTTATCCCGGTATGAGACTTGCCGGAGCCTGGACTACACAAACATCAACAAAAACGAGTACCTACTTAAGAAACTTATACAGAAAAAGCATAAAAGTATGAATGTTATAATGACACAACAATTCACAACCCTTGAGCAAAAGATGCGGGTTCGGGACCCATCACGGGTTGTGATTTTTTGTGTTTGTTTGAACATTTGTTGTGACCGTCATTTGAAATACAAAAATAATATCTTTGGTATGTTTTTTTTTATTTGTGTTGGTAGAGGTAATTTCATGGCATATCCTCAGTCAGCCCTGCATCCATAATGTGAGGGCCAAGACCGATGAGCTCCGAGATGTCTTGCCACGTGGAACAGTCGATGGTCTGTATCAGGTCTGACTCTAGATACGCTGCTTGCACTAGAAATAACATGTTTTCATTAAAGTTAAAGATTGGCCAGTTACTTACGAAGTTTTGTTGCAAACTTTACATTTTCGTACACGGAATTTTACCGTCACTAATATGTTAGATTGAAACTGGAAGAGCGATCACCAACCCACCGGGACAAGCATGATGATTACATCTCTATCGCTCACAATGAAGGGAGCACAGAATATATAATGTAAGAGAACAGTCGTGTACCGATACCGAGGTAGAAACCATGTTTTTTTTTATTGATAACCTATAGCTGAGCGTTTGATCCAGATCACGTGAAAAACAAGTTCAGATGTGGCCTAAGATGGAGAACGCTTGTGTAGAAGGTAGTCAGTAGGTACAACCTCAAGAAGATTATACTCGTGCAGAAAAACAGACGAAGGCAACGAGTTCCATTCCTTACCAGTACTAATGATAAAGATTGAGGCAAATCTATGTGCTCGGCACAATGAATAATTTTCTGTGTAACTAGGTATTTTGTCTAATTTCTATGAAGCTTTACAAAGACCTAGATTCGTTTACCTACTCTAGCCTGGGTGTACCTTGACCCAAATACCTAACTAGGTATACCTGATTAAAATGTGAAATATATAGGTCCTCTACTACCTCTGAGCTGACTAATATTATTAATCATTTTATGTAAGTTTGCCAACTCTTTCTCAATCGCAGCTTTCACGTTTGTAAAAAAGTCTGGATCCTCGAACTCTTCCGTTTCACACTTCCCCTCCATTTGACGCGATTATACGTCTAATTAATTCAATCCCGGCTGAAACTTTTTGATATTTATTTCATTACAAAATGGACTCTGACGGACGATTGTAACCAAATTAAAAAAGTTTACACAACTGCCAACAGAAAGGCGGGAAATAACTTTTTAAAAAACAAAGTAGTGAAGTGGGTCATCGCCCGCAAACTGCTTTCATTGAGAATAAAACAAAAGAGTTCGAAACATAAGAAGGTGATGACAAAAGACGGAAATAAAAATAAAAAAACAATCATCGATCGGTAATTAGCGCAAACAGTCGAACTATGCCAATCATCGCAGCGAGCGAACTAAATCTGTTTTTGGATGAGTTTTGGTATGTGTCGCGTCACTGACTGAATGTCATTGGATTTATAAATACGGTCAGCTCCAGAAATAGGTGGCTACAGGTTTTCCAGGCGTACCGACTAAAATAAAGTAGCCTGGATTCGTTAACAATATTATTGTCTTGCTGAGCGTGCGTGGATTCGATAGTGAGTGAAACCGCTTTTGCTTTGCTTTTTATTTTTTTATTGTGCGATGGAATACGATGATATACAGCAGTTTTCGCTACGCTGGCATAACCATCAGGTAGGTGAGTATTTTTTATGCATACGCCCACCTAAGCCGGACCAGGTACACTTATTTTACTACTTTTCACACCACATTATGTGCTTCAGTCACCGCCGCCTACGGTTTGAACTTCACATTTGATTAGGTTCCTACATTTCAACGCTTTGCGAAGAAACTATCAATTTGATTTTACTGTTTAAATTAGATAAGTACCTCGGTACCTTACCAACTAGATTTTATAACAAACCAATTAAATATTCCCAAAAAACATTTGTTTTTATTTTTGGATACCATTTTTCATATTAAGATTAGATAGATATTTAATCACCATAAAATGTTACGAAGTTTTTTTAAACTTAAATTGAATCAATTCACTATCCCGAATTACTGATTGCAAACCTACGCTAGGTTCAACACAGCTCAGTAATACCTACTAATGACCCAGTGTAGGAATGGATACAAGCGATATTACTTAGGTAGGTCTAGTAGGTAATTATGTACTGCCGTATTGTAACTGTTTGACTGTCCCAAATAAAATAAAACTCTTCACGCTTATGAGGGTGTGTGTTTTTCGTACCTACCAGTACAATCTTAGTCTCCAAGTCCAGATATAGGTTCTTTTTAGAAAAGCGAGCTCAATCTTAGGCCACATCTTGACTTGTTTTATGAAAGTGTGCTGATAGTCAAACGGCTGGAAACATGAATAAAATACAAATAAAGTAGGGATCTGCAGATGATGAAGTAATACCAAGCAATCAAAACCAGGATCACTAGTAAAAAATCAACAAGAACGCAATTACTTATCATACGTTCATATACCATTTTAGATACTTACTAGTTAACTTTAGATTAAAGAATTAGCACACTCACAAACTATAACTGCCTGCGTTCAGAACTCACACTTCACCTACTGATCTATTATAGTCTATAATTAATGACAGCAGCTGTTAATGTCCGGCATTTCACATTGAAAACTCATCAAAATTTAAATAGACATCTGGGTTAATAGGAACGTGCTCCGACTCTGTGGGAAGGCTGTGGCAGTAGAATCCTGGGATTTTGCAATAGGTACACAAAATGGGAAGCCGTTTTAGGCCCTGTAGTACCGTTGTATGGGAGAGCCCATACAAAATAATGTAGTCTGACGTTCATTTATAAATAGAACGTCGGATTCAAATAAAATTTTGCAAGTATAATCAGACGAGAATAATCTGTGTCTGCATTGTGTTATTTTTCTAATAAAGGTATATAATTCAAACTAAAGGCAATAAAAAAATAGAGATTTCCCATACAAACAAGCTTTACCATTTATGTTTCGTGTTTTTTTTTATTATACGACTGGGAGGTACTTGACTTTCCTCAACTGATTTTCAAATCTGGCAGTTAATATGAGCTCCCTATATCTCTGTATGTCGTAAGATGCAACTAAGGACTAATAACACCACAGGACGGCCTGAGTGAATAATAGAACAATCGAAAAAGTATCCTATCAAATGTCTAGTTCCCTTTTCAAATTTGGGGCTAGGTGGCGCTGTCCTGTATAGCTATTCTCAAACATTCGGCCTCATTGGATCGTATTCGGAAACTTCCGATGAAGATCCCGGAAACGCTGTTCCCAAAATCCTAAATCTAAATATTTTGACATTAGTACCTATTCGAAACTTCCACAGAAGATTTTTAGAAATGGTATCGACAATAACCGATGTTTCCGATCGGAAAACATTCAGCGTGTTTTTAAATCGCTTCACTTAGAATCTTCTCCAACCTGCCTGCCAATAGTGATCACAGCAAATTTCCCCTTTTGCTTCAAAAGTCGCTTTGAAAGTGGCCTGTGGATTTTTAAAGCTAAGTAGGTACCTATTGTATGATTATGATTCCGTTGGTAGTTTTTAAAGGGAAATGCTGGAATGTTCTCAGCTGCGTCTTCCTACAAATAATCTTTATTGTATACTCAGAACAGCGTGATCGGAGCCCTAGGGCGCATGCTCAGCTCTGGAGCCCTGACCGACGTCACTCTCAGCGCCAACGGGACTTCGGTGAAGGCACACAAGCTTGTGCTAGCATCATGCAGCCAGTACTTTGCCCAACTTTTCAAGGTAAGCCTTTCAAGAAGCAGTTCACCGGACTAGGGTCACATTCAATTTCAGGTCAATGCCAGACAATGTCTCCAATAGTAGTTTCAGATATACAGCTTATCATCATCCCCACCTACCATGCACTATTTATTAGGACATGCCTTCGAAAATCTTTTTTTATGCGTAATGCAAAAACTTTGTATTAGCTGCCAGCGCCTCGATTTTCGCTGTGTTACGATATGACTCTAATGCCTTCAAGAAGAGAGATTCAAAATTCTAAATTCAAATTCAATTTATTGACCATAAAAATTATATCTATAATTTATTTTATATTGGAATATTTACTTTCGTTACCACCAAAGATTGTGCTTGAAAATACTTCTGTTCGCTTATGATATCGTAGGCTAAATATTTTAATTTCTAGGTGACCTAATAAAACATCTATTAAATTTATGCGCTATTTTTGAGAATACCTCGCTCCTACATACAGGCTACATCAAAACATCATTAATATTTTTGAAATTAAATATTTAGATTTTCTATAGTCTTCCGAAAACAAATCCGAGCAATGTTCGCAAATGCTTAGAGCTAGACATGTCTAGAGATCTAGAACAGACCCATAATTTCTTTTAAAATAAAAAACCTTTAACAAAAAGTCTGCTTGCGAAATACGCACTTGGTTCATTGATACGTTATCAACCATGCTCTTCTGGAGCTTTTCAGTTTGCAGTGTTTGCTTTCTTTAACACCTTACCTCCTAGGTAGACCAAGTAATGACGCTCTCTGTATAGCTTTTGAAACTCTCATTGTTATGAACACTACAACTAATCTTATAACTTATAACGGGATATATACCGTGATTTGTTGGTGAATGAGTTACGAATTAGTTTCGACGCAGTTGCATGCGCGATGATCACGAATGATTCATCATCAAATCATGGTGAGTATCCCGTTAATATTAGTTACAGGAACCTTATTCACTATCACCAATCGCGCCCGCGTATTCCATGCAAATATCGGAGGTCACAGTGAATAAAGGCCAGGTCCTCTCTGTATAGTCAAAGTCAGTCACCTTCACATCAATAAAAGAGTCGCTTAAATAAGTATTTATTACCTAATTTTCCAGGAAGTGGAGGCTGAAAACAACACACTCGTCGTGGTCCTGAGCTGCGATGTGACTGAACTACGACTGCTGCTGACATTCATGTACACCGGAGAGGTGACAGCTTCCAAGAAGGTTCTGCCTTCGCTGCTGAGACTGGCACAGACGCTCAGGGTTTCTGGGCTTACTGATGCTGATACGGTTAGTAAAACGCCTGTAATTTCGTTTCCGTTATCGAGTGGTAATTTCTTAAAATACTTTCTTAGTACACTCCTTCACTATAAAAGGAAGCTATAGGCACCTACTCTGAAAAAAGTCTTTATAACATTTCGCTCTGGTTGTGTTTTGATTGTCAGTCAGTCAGTTACACGACGATTTTATATATTAGGATAATGGACGAGGTATCCTATCTACTCGTGGATGTTGTATTTGTATGAGGCGACTCAGGTATTAACAGCCACACCAGGGTATGGACAGCTTTCATCTGAGAAGGTAGTTTGATGTATGCATCAAAGTAACATCAAAATGACGATGTTATTATGGCAAATCTTCTTATTCAATGGGTTAGTTATTTAATTGATTCATGCGTTATTTCGCGGAGATCCATATTTCAGAATAAAATCTGAAAACAGAAAAAATATTTTGTAACAAATCCGCCAAATCTCTGTGAAAAATCAAATCGACGTGTTTTGCCTCTACACGAGGCATCCTCAGGAAAAAATAGTCTTGCTGTCAAGCTGACGAGCCCTCTGTGGACATGTTACCGCTCCGAAATCTGAGCTGCAAGTAGTATAACATAGGTAAGTTATATTGAAAACAGCTTACTAAATCTCCAAATATGATTTAATATTTACAGAACTCTACACTGACTCCGACAGAAACCGAACAAGACGATCAAGCCAATTCACCGATCAACTTAGACGTAAAGAACGAACCGACGACACCAACCACCGAAAACTCCAACAGCTCAAAGCTCTACGACGAAATCCTATCGCCCAATTTAGAAAAGGACAGCTATGATTACGCAGTGAAGAGCGAAAAGGACCGACTTAGTAAACTGGACCAAATTGTGCAGAATCTTTACAGCACGCATAAAATTGGTAACCCGACTATTACAGCTCCTCCCAACACTGGTAAGACTTTATAATCTTTCTCATGTTCACATCAAGCTACCACTAAGTGTAAATATCCATTACCAACCCATGTTTTCGTTGTTACTCTGATATGGATTTTAATTCGTTAGCTCTGTATCACTATGTTTATGATTATGTCAGTCTTTTACCTCTAGTTGGAGGTATGGGTTCAAATCCTGGTTGTGCACTAATCAATTTTTAATTTTTAAACAAGTAGGTATAAGTACCTACCTATCTAATGCTCTTACGGTGTCAAAAAAGGTGAAGACATCGTAAAGGGCACTTGCTAAATTGCTTATCTACCTCTCCTACCCCTTATTAGGTTATAGATACTCAAAATTATCTAGGTATGCTCTGAGTAAACCTCTATGTAGGTAAACTATGGGCTTTTGTCTAAACTATGTCTTGCTTTTTTTTTAAATGAGCCTTTTAGATTTGAGGTTAATCCTCAAACGTGTAGGTCATAAGAGGATGATCAATTTGTTGCATAAACTCTTGTTTGTTGTATTTTATAGTAAGTATGTATTTACAAAAGTATATAAGTATTATATCCGTAATCTAGTTCCCATATTACAAGCAATGCTTAGTTTGGGACTAGATGGCGCTGTGTAAAATTAATGTCCTATAATATTTATTTATTATTTAATTGAAAGTCTATTTTTCTAGTTGCAATGCAGCAAAAATAGCAAATACTAACTTCTTTGCAGTCATTTTGTGGAAGGAGCTTACTCACCAAGAATGTAGATAAAACCAGGAAAGTTTATAAAGTTAGAGAAAAGCTCTCTGAAAACAAAGTCTTTAGCCTGACTGAACGTGTTGGGAAAGCAAAGATTTTTCTTACCTATGTCTTACTTTACTTATCCACATAACTAGCTATAGCAAAGATGCATCTAACCTGCTTAAATATCTATTTTAGGGTTTATTTATGGTATTTGAAAAATAATAATATGCTCCACCCATAATCTCGTTTAGATGTTTTTTAGGCAGGCGATTTAAAAATTTCACAAACAATGTTTTTTTTATTTAGAATGTATCGGCTCTTAACCTCGAACCTTAGGTACATAGGCAAGAATGAGATCTACTATGGAGCAAACCTACCCAGGTGCCTATTACATCTCTTCTTGAAGACATTATAGGGTCGTAACGCAACGGAAATAGAGACACTGCAAGCTGATTCCAAGTTCTTGCTGTGCACATAAAATATTCTCGAAAGTGCTTAGGTAGTTCTTACATGTGGGATTTCAACAAGATGGGGACCATAATAGGCTGTGCGTCTGATTTTTGTAAAGGACGGCGAAGGTATCTCAACTGCTTTTCAGGTTATGATAAGGCCGAAGGTGAAAGTGAACTCACCCGGAATCTTCAACAAACTGAACTGATTATCTTACCTCGAAATGCCGGAACACAACAATTTAAGAATGTTTGATGGCGACAGGATTAGGTAAGACGGTGGTACTTTTGAAACCTCCATAACGCTCAACCACGGCGCTTATGACAACCAGATGACAGAAATTTGCACGTATTTCAACGTTTTGTTTTTTTATGGCTATTACCGTTAATTTTGAAAATCTAAAACACGTCTGCTGTGTTTATTAACTGTAAAAAGTGTCAATGCCTAATTGGTCGCATTTATTGAATGGCGAACATTTTGGTACAAAAGTCAACTTTGTTTTTTTTTTCCATCGATAATTTTTTATGTAATCGTGTTTTCGAAACATTAGCGTTCTGGCATCAATCCTGAACCATAACATATATTAATTTCAAAGTAAATGCTACAGTATTGTGGAAGATATGATCGCTGAAGCTAAGCCATTCCACGTATCATTGACTCTTCACCCAGGCTTGGTAAGGCAGCTTGTTAACGTACGGGCACGAGCGCAATCAGAGCTGTACCAAGGCTAGCTCATCCACCGTGGGGTACGAATACGAAGTTCTAGTAATCTAGATATGTATCGATATGGAGACGGAAGGGGGAGGGGGTATTATATATGGGGGCTTACATAAGTTGTGAAATCCACATCTCTCTGCCACCACCTTTATTTCCAGAGATATTAGGAATTTGGTGATTAGCGCGTACCTATTATTTGCTGTTACTTGCGCGACTTTTTGTCTTTCGTCCTGATAAATACATATACCCGGCCTTTCAGGATAGCTTTCTTTTGTAGGATAGCGGTGCGTTGTAGAGGATTTTAGCCTGTGGGATTAAAGGTACAAAATTCAGATGGCCGTTTATGTTCATTGGAATACTTATAAGTACACACCTATATACCTCTGTTGTCCTCTTTGGTTATTCGTTGTGTGGCAGAAAACAGTGGTCACAGTTCGACAGTAAAAATGTTGGCTTATCTGTACTACTCCTGCTAAGCTTTAACTAGGTAGGTATATGCTAATATCTCACACTGAATATTCCTTAAATACAAAGACTATTCTTAGCGTCTCCATTTTCCATTACAGAACCACCAATCTACGACAAGAAGTACCGTCCAGCGAATTCCATCTGCTCCATCTGCAACAAGGTACTATCGAACCAGTACAACCTGCGGGTACATATGGAGACGCACGCGGGAAGACGCCACGCGTGTCGCGCGTGCGGTCACGTGTCGCGGTCGCGAGACGCGCTGAGGAAACATGTCGCGTACCGACATGCTGCTAGGAGGGACGTATGAAACTTAGCACCTTTGCTAACTCAATGAAACGAAAAAGCGACACTAAAAAGAGAAACATATGTATAAGATTTAGCCTGCGAGAGAATGAGATAAAATACAGATATGTGGGATCGTACCTAAGCGTGTAAGGAGGTGCGTGTGTGCGTGTGAATATTTTTACTAGCATTTTTAAAAGTTTTACTTCTACTGTGAACTGCCTTCGTCATGGCTCTAGACCTCTAAACATAGGCAAGGATGAGGTCTACGATGGTGCTAGCCAATCCCAGGTGCCCATTAACTCTTCTTAAAGACATTAGGGTCGTACACAGCGGAAGTGTAGACACCGGAAGCTGATTCGGAGTTTTTGCATCTAAGCAACGTCCTTTTCTCGTTGGTAACAACTCGGTTTTAGTCTACGCACTCAGTTGTTGCAAATGTTGATAACTATAATTATTTTTATCAAGACTTCAAAAGACAACTTTACTAATAATTGCATGGCACTTCAAATGTAAGTAGGTATATTTTGTGTAAACACAAGCCAAACTCTCTAAATTGATTTTATTAGCCTAAGTCTCCGCGAAAGAGACTAGCACAAAAAATATGAAGGTACCTCCTCAATATCAAAGTTAGAGCTCAAGGAGCTTAGCCCCACAACTCGCATTCATGTTTACTTTTGATATGACATTACTTTTGTATCGTTTTTTTTTTATGACTAGGAAGCGTACATAAACTACCAAAGAGTAGATACCTATAGAATCACTCCGTTCTAAACTATTCATAATCAAACGTGAATTGGCTGATAGAACTGAACTTGGCTCACCAATGCCACAGTACAAATTAATAATAGTACTTTATATCAATTAGAAAAGGATATGTAAAACTTCATAAAAACAATACAAGTGTAATTAACTAGTTAAGTTCTCAAATAACACCCACCGTTCATCAACTACCTTCTACATAATTAATAACAAAAACGGGTGTTCGTTGCGTACCTTTTTATATTCCCGATATAAAAAGGTACGCGATGAAGACCCATTTTTGTTATTAATTATGTATAATAATCGCGATAGTTAAAAAAACTACCTTCTATTCTGTTAAAATGTACTGTGATACAGGTTACATTACTAGATGCGTTAGTACTTGAATATGTTAATCATAAGTAGATGCCATTCAAAGATTTTTAAATCAATTTATTTAAAGACACGTTTTTTTATTATTTAGTTTAAAACAAAAGACGCTAGATTTAATAAAGTTTATGTAATTGTTGTTATTTGATGTTGTGTTGTTATTTGTTTTTTAAATGTATGTTTTAATTGTAATAGTTGTAAGATGAAATATAAAAGACATTATTATTATAACATTTAAATTACCTAAATATGGTGTGATAACCAAATAATGGATATCACATAACCTTTGACAAATGGGCAATCTGCGTTAAGCTGTAGCAGGTAACTATATTTATTCAATTATATATCGTTAGGTCTATGTTTACTAGTTACACTAAACATAAAAATACACAGTATGCTATATTCATGTTTTTTATTAATTATTACATAATAGACACACACCTGTTTCCCAAAGGGGCAGAGACAACGTCCACTTTGTACACCTTTTTCGGGAGTACTATGGAAAGGTCAAATCGTAAGGACCGCTATGTCCCTAGAACCAACGAATGGCATATTTCACTGGCCGATATTCAACTGAAGGGTTTGCAGCCAGCGTGCCTCTGACTACCCTCTAGCAGTGGTGACCCTCAAACGATCCACGCTCTGAGTAGAGATATATCATCGATGGGAAAAAGTAGTCAATTTTTTTTAACGCCTCATATAAAAAATATAAATGCCGTTTAGCTCGTTGGTCTGCCCATGTTTGTCAACTATGTTTATTTACACGTTAAATTCTTATGTTTTAAGTGTTTCTCATTGTTTTCAATAAATAAAAGACGAAAATACAAGTGTATACAATTTATTTCATATCTTACATACATTTATAGAAACAGCGTAAAACTATATAAGAAATTAGTATAAAAATACTGTTTTCAAAATAATTTCTAAGACTGTTCATTCGTAAAGAAAAATAGGTTAACAAACGTTCATTAATATGTTACAAAATGCAAAGATCTTGAGCTTTGAGCTCGAACATAATTTGTAAGAAACGAGCTTATTTCTAAGTGCATGCATATACTGACAATGACTAATTTCTTTTTCTTACCAAATAACAGTCAATTTTAATTGAAAATACATAAAATACTTTTGCAAAATGATTTCAGACTCAGATCCGTGTTACTAAAAAAATTAAGGTTCCTTATATTTTATAGTCACATTATATTCGCGAAATATTGTTTTTGGTAAATTGTAACTCCAAAACACATCGTGGAAGCGAAAAATATGAAATTCGCTACATCCTAAGGCTACATGTAACTGAAATCAACAATATTTTTGAAATGTATACCTACGATACTACATAGATTGATTTGATTTGGATTCTACGATGTATTTTGAAGTTAAAGTCTAGGAACAACGTTGAAATTTATTAAATCATACTACATTTTCAAAATAATGGTTGGCAATATTACAGTTAGATGAACTCCTAAGCTTCTCAAGCATGGTACTTTGATCACCAGCTCTTCATAGTTTGGCGTTTTACTATACATTATTTTCATACAAAAGTTAAACATATCGATAAATAGCACTCTAGTTAGTACAAAAATATTAAGTCTGAGAGCGATAAACATTTAATTAAACTTAAAACAAGCGAAATAAATATGTTAGTTTCTTTATAAGTATTTAAATTCTATATTTTTTTTATATACTTTACAGGGAGTATTCTTCTTATGTGATTTACGGATACTAACTCACTTAATCCATTAAATATCTACGGATAAAATTAAGAAGGCCCATACATACAAACAAATGCCTCCCATGCAAAAGTAGTTTAGCGTTCATTTTGAAATTGCAGGTCTTATTGTTGAATACTACTTAAAATATACGGAAAAGAGTTTTTGCCACACTAACTCTTTGTCATATATTTTTTTGTGTTAATAGAAAAACGCATCAGACACAGATTATAACCATACGATTATACCTGCAAAATTTCATTTGAATTGGATTTCATTGCCATTTCGAAATGAACGTCAAACTGTGTATGTACTGAGATCTAAAATCTGCTGTACTCCGGAACCTTCTTAGGGACGTTTCTGAGTTCATTAGTCAAATTATAAATATACAATCACAAATTGGTAAATGCATCTATCAATGTACATTATTCAAAGTTTTTTTACAGTATACAAAGAATCTTAGTTAATTCTAATGGAGTTCAAAAATATTACAAAACTCTTTGAAAATAGCATGAAAAAGAATACTGCCCTGTCCTTAGAGGAAAAACACTGGAGTAGTATTTTATCTCAGATAACTTGACAAAGGGAGGTCTTTACTTTAAAGCTTTTGACCTATTGGCCTATTAAATAACGAATTTTGGTTTCAATTAATATGGAGGCTTTTCTCTGACTGTTCAATGAAACCGATAATATGTTCAGCACAAGATTACATTTTAATATACATGATATATAATGTTTACATTCTCTTCTCTTAAGTTTTGTCATTTTGTCAAACATCAAATTTATCAATAGTTTTTTATATGATCATTAATGACGATTTTTTTATATTGTAGTGTATATAGGTATTTAATATGATTTGTGAATAAATTATATATAATAATGTTAAGCAAATTTAGATCATAATTGCCGTTTGTTCTCCACAATAAGCTAAAATAAATATTTATCGGTTTCATAGACACGTCTGCAACAAAGATACGTACAAGCCCGGCGAATTTAAACATTACTTACAAAATTTTACTTCTTGACTTTATACCTGGTCTTGAAAGAAGCGCAAACAAACAAAATGGAATCATTATATTTCTCAACTTGAAAGCAGCGCTTGAAAATGGAATAATTATACTTCATCATTCTTGCCTCTTTCTTGACAAGAAAGAGGCGCTTGAAAACGGAATCATTATATTTCTCAATTTGGAAAAAAAGCGCTTCGAAATGAAATCATTACATTTCATAATTCTAAATCTGTATAAAAAAACCCGTGATAGCATCAAAGATAAGCTCACTCCAGAGTAATTCCCTATGTACCTAGGTACCTAAGCCTTAGGCACGTTCCACACACGCGTGTTAGCGTCCTGCCCAACGGAGACCAGACTTTCGTCGTCCAGCCAGGACAGACCCGTGATCTGGCTCTGGGGGTGAGCGTCTGTGGAGATGTATATATATATGATACATAAATGTTACAGGACACTAATTTTACACAGCGCCATCTAGCCCCCAAACTAAGCATAGCTTGTAATATGGGAACTAGATTACGGATATAATACTTAAAATACTTTTTTTTGTAAATACATACATACTATATGATACAAAGCCCAAACACAGAACAAACATGTATTCATCACACAAATGTTTGTCCTGGGTGGGAATCGAACCCACAGCCCACAGCGCAGAAGGCAGAGTTACTACCAACTGAGCTATGAGGCTTGTTAAATATTACAGGATGTACGGTTTATGCAAACCACACAATATTGTCCTCGCGTGTCAGTGATTTACGCCATGACGTGGTTTTCTTGCCATTGCGGGCAGTTGCCAACTACATATAACTAAATAACGTAAGAGTAGTAAACCTTAATATAAGGCACACTACAGACCCTACACGGGACATTAATTTCATACAGCGCCCTCTAGCCCCAAGCTTTTTTCTAAATACATACTTAACTATGATGTACTTAACACAGATGTTTGTCCTGGGTGGAAATCAAACCCACAGCCCACAGCGCAGAAGGCAGAGTTACTACCAACTGAGCTATGAGGCTTGTTAAATAAACAATATATCAAGCCTTACAGCTTAGCTAGTAGCTCTACCTTCTGCGTAGACTGTTAGTCCGATTGTTTTGACAAATAGATGGCGCTATTGTGAACACCCGGTAGGTATCATTGATATTCAAGTACCAACAATCTTACCTAATTCTGTCGCCATGATAACAATTCTTAAAAAAATGGTTGTGTTCCGGCATTCAGAGGTAAGATAGCCAGTTCCTCAATTGTTGAGGATTCCGGGTGAAATGCGCTTCCACCTTCGGCCTTATCATAGCATGACACCAGGTGAGATAAACGCCAAGCGCTATCATCGCAAGCCTACAGTTCGAGTAGCTGGCCCGTTCTAATGTAGCCTTGACCGCAATTTCTTGACGACATAATTTTTGAAAAGAGGAAGTTTTTCGGAAGTTTATGTGCGCATTCGACACACGCACATGCTCCGCTAAACGGCGATGGGCTTGCAACCTGTCATGAATACCAGCTACTTGCAAACCGTGAGCATGTACCGAACGTTAGTTTGGACGTGCCTGACTGTTCTGACTACCCCCATCCACATAAGATCCACGCTATGAGTAGTGATCAGGGGTAAATCCTCGAAGGGAAAAGTCACGAGGGTTTTAGGGTTTTTTTTTTAATGTTGACGCGGATTGGCCTTCATCTCCCCTGATTTTCAGGTTATGATAAGGCCGAAAGTGGAAGCGCATTTCACTCCAAGCACATTTTACTACAAACTAATTTATTTAAGTGTAGTATTATTGTTATTTTCTGACTTACCTATGCTATGCAATGTAACGAAAAGGCGAATAAACAACTTTGAACTTTGAACTCGGAACCCTCAACAAACTGAGGAACTGGCTATCTTAACTCTAAATGCCGGAACACAACAATTATAATAATTGTTGTTATGGCGACATAACTAGGTAAGATGGTGGTAGCTAGCCAGGCGGACTTTATAGTCCTACCACCAAACCAAAGCAAAATATCGTACTCCCCTGGGGATCGAACCCGGGACCTCTGGATCGGACACGGCGACTCACTAGACCACAGAGGCGGTTAAAGCGGTTAAAATGGCGGTGAGTAATGATCAATGGTGAATCCTCGAAGGGGAAAAGTCACGAGTCAATTTTTTTTTATTAATTATTTAGGGCTCAAACCCTTCAGGATTCAGGGTACTCACTCTTGATGACGGTATGCTTGGCAGGAAGCAACACGTTCCACACGATGACCGTGGTGTCGAGCGAGCCGGACGCGACGCGCAGCGAGTCAGGGCTCCAGCCGACGCAGTTGACGCGCCCCGTGTGGAAGCCCCATTCCTTGTTGTGGGCCAACTGCCAGGACAAAAATATCCCACATTAAAAAGGCTGTTTCCTTTGATAAGTAATGGTTGCTGGTTGAAAAAACTATTACATTTATATTTATGTCGGAGAAGAGGAACGTCGAGCGTTGAAAAACAACGTTCGGGTGTAATCGGCGTGCGGCGCGACGTTGGCGGCGACGGCAGTTCGGGCGAGACCGACCGACAGAGCGGTCGTGTCGCACGCGCACGCCGGGAACACCACGTGACCTCAACTCAGACATTTATACCTACCTAGCTAGTAGCCACAGTGCTAAATCTGTTTGCTACAATATCGTGTGTTCAAGCCAGTGTTTATTTTATCGCTGTGATACCAAAGACTACGGATCTAGCGCCCACAACCATGGACACTCAGACATGATAACCACAAGCACAGATGATCCTGACATTATACGCCTGAGCTACCCGCCTGCCAAGTGCGGTGATTATAGCAAAACCCTCCAATTGTGGAGGAGGCTCTGTCCAGCAGTGGACACTAATGGGCTGTTGATATTGATGATATACACACATAATTATGTAAGCATACAAACATAGAATTAAAAGTATGGCAAAGGTGAGTTAAACCCAAAAGAGTCCTCCAGCAAACCTATGTAGAGTGAAAGACAAGATTATATTTTATATATTATATACAATTATTTCTATAGTTATATACGTATATGTATTTAAACAATAATAAATATTTATTAAGTTTATTGTATCGTCATTATGTATATATATATTTTGTTAATTAGTAAGTATTCGTTGTGTTATATTGTATAATGTACACTTGTAATTACATAACTGTTACAGACAGTTCTTTTGTATTTTGTTTTATAACTTATAATTTACTTTGATATTCAGATATTTGCACATACCCACTTTTTTAAATTTCACTCTATCATAAGGTTTGCTGGAAGAGAACTCTTTGCAGGGTTAAGCTCGCCTTTGCCATGCTCATTAATTTTAAGTATGTTTATAATATAATGCTGTATTTTGTGTGTGCAATAATGAATAAAGAATAAAGATTAAATAGACGGGAAAGTGTCCAACGTTAATACCATACATATTATTTTGATTCGAAAAGACGGGTATTACTCGCGTACTTTACCTATATTTATGTTATAAACGCCTTCACTTTTCGACGGTGTCTCCGCCTTTAGCTCCATTTCGTAGTCAGATTTAGTAGCTGGCTTCCAAATGGGAGAAATAATCCCGACTCAAAACTGGCTACGAAACGGAATAAATTCCTATATTTTTTTTTTATTTTTTTTATTGAACGACCAGGAAGCGCTTGGCCTTCATCTCACCTGGTAACAAGTTAAGATAAGGCCGAAGGTGGAGGCGTACTTCACCCGGAATCCTCAACAAACTGAGGAAATGGCTATCTTACCTCTGAATGCC
Source organism: Venusia cambrica (assembly GCA_951394065.1). Classification (NCBI taxonomy): domain Eukaryota; kingdom Metazoa; phylum Arthropoda; class Insecta; order Lepidoptera; family Geometridae; genus Venusia; species Venusia cambrica. The sequence goes on from OX596057.1 coordinate 4,581,364, forward strand.
GGAACACAACAATTTTAAAATTGTTATTATGGCGACAGAATTAGGTAAGACGGTGGTAGCTAGCTACATTTTCTATAGATGCAGTATATTAGCTAATTTTATTTTATGTTTGTAAATATCTCTGTTTCCTCGCTGTGTGTAACATACCTATCGTATTTTGTTTTGTTTTGTTAGTATACGTAGGTACCTATTGTCCAAATGTTTGTCTACACTTTATCTACACTTGGTGTACGTCAAATCGACCTCTTGTTGTTTGTACCGGTTTCCAAAGGTCTCAACGGAAGATCAGCGCAGATTCCCCGAACCTGCATTAACGCTGAGTAGAGACCTTTTTGCAATTCTATGCGAGCTAACTATTTAATTTACATTTTTATTTTTTGTCTCTATTTGTTCATATTTTCATGTTGATTTTTGTGTAAGAGTTGCAAATAAATGTCTTTTTGATTTGATTTGATTTGATATTTCAGTGGCTACCTTGTAATCGTCGGTGTTGTAGAGTATGACCTTCCTGTTGGCGTCGCTGGCCACTAAGTACTTGGCGTCGGGACTGAACTTGACGTCAGTCACAGGGCCGAGGTGCGTCAGTTCCTGGGTCGCTGCTAGCGTGCGCGCGTCCAGGGTGTAAAGGTGGATCTTGCTGTCAGCACCTGGAATTATTTATTTATTTATTTAACAAAATCCACAGCTCTTGAAAACTAAACAGGGTAAAACTTACAACAAAACTGATAGCCAATTAGGGATTTACATTTTACAGATTTCTATCTTATAAAAGTTAAATCACGACAGTCACTAAACAAGAACATACATCAATATAAAAATCACACTATCTAAGAAATATACAAACAAATAACAAAAAGCAGAAATAATTATGAACACAATAATATTTTGTGTTTTGTTATATTATAACAAAGAAGAAACTTATTAAACACCAAATGAAAAGAAGAATTTTGCTTAAATAATATAAAATATAATATGTAAATATGAAATGTTAAAATATATGTGTACTAGGTAGGATTTGACATCTCCCCCTCATCATCATTGATGATTTGGAGAACCTCCCGCTTGAAGCCCAGTTTACAGGTGTGGAAGATGTCTGCATCACCAAACTGTTTGTTGTAGCTCCTATGCAACCGATTTACTACTGAATTTTGGGCATAACTAGTAGAAGAATGGGAGACCGCAAAAAGTTTAGTTTGCCTTGTACGCTTTATTGGAGCACTAAATTGCAAAATTTTTAACGCTAGCTCAGAACAATCTATGTAGCCATTGCATATACCATGCAGAAATGACATATCAGCTAAACTACGCCTGTTTTTTAGTGTAGTGAGATGATAATAGCGACATGATTCCTGATAGTCGTCAATATAGCCACGAGACATTATTTTCACTAGAGAACACTATAACTATAATTAACGTCATATTTACCATGATTTGTTGTTTTTTGAATTATCGTTAAAGTGTACATAACCATGATAGTTTCATAAGTTATACAACTAGAGAACTCGAAATTCTAATGTATACGTGCTTTATGCGCGTAAAAAAATGTGTGATGGCGTCTGTGTGAGTGTTTGTGTGTGAATGTTTGTGTGTGATAAGGCCGAAGGTGAAGGCGCACTTCACCCGGAATCCTCAACAAACTGAGGAACTGGCTATCTTACCTCTGAATGCCGGAACACAACAATATTAGAATTGTTATTATGGCGACAGAATTAGGTAAGATGGTGGTAGCTAGCCAGGCGGACTTCAACAAAGTCCTACCACCAACCAAACCAAGCACAACATATTGTACTCCCCATGGGGATCGAACCCGGGACCTCTGGATCTGAAATCGGTGGGTTGAACCATTAGACCACAGAGGCGGTTAAAAGTCTTGTAAATAGTAAGTGTAGTTTAGCGCCTTACCCCCGACCGCGACATGCCTCGACTTGGGTTCGATGGCCACGCAGGTGGGCTCGTAGTCCAGCGGGAAGGTAGACTGCTTGCTACCACCGATTATCACTACCAGCTGTAATCAAACGTAACATAAGCATATCAATACCAATATAACATTTTCGAATGTGTTGTGTGGATATATGATATTTTTTACGTCGATATATCCGCCATTTTGAAAAATATCCAAAAACTGAATCGACAAAAAAAATCCAAGCGAAGTGTTTTGCGATTCAACTGTCCACCTAAACTGAGCTGGATCGCTCGTACCACGACGTCCAGCCGATCACGATCACACGATCCAGTTTAGGAACCTACGCTGAACTGCATCGCATTGAGTAGCGTTATTAACGCGCGACTCGGGAGTCAGTATCTACTGATTCCTTCCAGCAGAGGGCGCTCTCAAGCTGCATATAAAGCCGCGTTTTGACGATAAAAGTTGATTCATAAGAGTGTACTATGACAGGGTAGCCTACATCCTAATGTACTAGTGTACATGTCCGAGTGCACTCGGACGCCCGGTTTCCACAATATAAGTGTCATTAGAGTGGCCGTCAGAGTACACTACGTCAGAGTCAACTATTATTGTCAAAACGCGGCTTAAACGAGGTCCCATTCGCAGAAGACGCCCTTCGTTACCTTAGCCATTACTTACTGGTACTGTAAGTAATGGCTAAGTGTAGCACTGTACTGAATTTGTCTATATTTATACCTCGCATTTCAACTCCATAAACATATTTTTTTTTTTATATTTATTTACCAAAATAAACTTAAATAATAAACATAGTTGAAAACATAGCTTTAAAAAACCAAGGAGGTTTGTCCTAAAACTAGCTTATTTACAGAAATAGCTGCCAACAGCAAAATAGAATTTGTTTAATGTTGAACAAAAGGTTCACATAGTGCAGGTGGATATCTACTTGCTACGTTACATCATTATGAAATGTAGGTACAAAGAGAGATTCAATATTATTTCTATTGTTTACATATAATTATCATTGTTATTTATGAAATAAGTTTTTAATTTATATTTAATATTTATTGGTGTATATTATTCAATAAATCCCTAGGTAAGTCATTAAAAATCCGAGGAACCAAGTAACTCGCTGTCCTCTCGCCGTAAACATTGTTGGCGCTACGCATACGGGATGTTCAATTACCTTTTTTAAAGACTCATTAAAAAAGTTCTCTTTTAGTATCACAAGGCGAAATTGAACATGTATTGGTAGAATTTTGCAATGCCTAAAAAGACAACGCCAAACCCCAGTTAACACCAACAGGCAGGCTAACTAGGTAGGTCCGATCTCAAACAAGCGTCTAATTGTCCAGCGTTGGTTTTCAATAAACCCCTCTCAGAAGTGGCGACTGACCTCTTTGACTGTAGCGACGATGGTGGTATCGTCATCCGGGATGTGGTCCATGCCGCGAGGCTGCGAGCCGAGGGCGAGAGCGTTTTCCGTGTAAACCGGCGCGTCTCCTGGATAAACATACCGCACTTCGCTTTAGAGATATATAAAAAACAAATAGGGTGTGTCGTAATAGTAGGTTATGCAACTGTCATCAGGGGTATTAAAACACGAGAGTCTGTTTATCGATAATAGGTTGACGAGTGTTTTAATACCTAAGTTATATGCAGTTTCATACACTACTTTATCTTCACTCACAGGAAAAATTGAAATTAAACAAAGTAGGGTAGGTTACAAGGAAGTAATTTTCAATCTATAAATTCTTGGTACATTTTGTCGTACTTTTTTTTTTTTCTGGCAGGAGACTTTCAGTTAACGCCAATGCCGCGTCTAGAATATCTGGCGGAGTGAAAATCTCGCCGTCACTACTCTCTTCTCCAATCATAATTTAATCACTTACAGGATTTTAGTAAACTTTTTTGGAATCCCGAATACAAAAACACGATCGGCAAAAAAAATTATGGGAAGCGCGGGAAATTAAGTTTAAACTACGCATGCGTGCGCCATTTTTTTCATATTCAGCCTAAAACCATAGACTACTTTAATGGAATAATAAAAAAAAAGGTAGCGGTACTATAATGAGTTTTATTCTTAATTTTATGTATATGCGTTTATAAAGTGCGTCTGCATAGAACTGTCTTTGAATTTGTAATTCGAATTTTTCGATTTGAGTGTATATAAAGACATTTAAAAATTTGCACATTGTAATTATCTCCCACTCTACCCGACACAGTGCCACATTAAACATTTTAATTATCTCGCGACACAGTGCCCCACCACTTTTCGCCACTCAAAAGAGGTTTCGGATCAGAATTTAATTACCTCTCCGATCCACTCTACCCGACACAGTGCCCCACCGCCTGCATCATACAAAAAGGATGCGGATCAGAATTTCAAAACCTCCCATACAATTTACCCGACACAGTGCCACATTAAACATTTTAATTATCTCGCGACACAGTGCCCCACCACTTTTCGCCACTCAAAAGAGTTTTCGGATCAGAATTTAATTACCTCTCCGATCCACTCTACCCGACACAGTGCCCCACCGCCTGCATCATACAAAAAGGATGCGGATCAGAATTTCAAAACCTCCCATACAATTTACCCGACACAGTGTCCCACCACTTTATGTCACACAAAAAGTTAGCAGATCAGAATTTCAAATCCTCCCATAAAAAAATCACATCAAAAACCTTTATTAGTGGCTTAAAAGTGCATCAAATTGGCGTTCGAGTGGCGTAAGCAATATGTAAGTAACAATAAAATTACAACATAACGCTGGTCTTCCGTCGAAACCAGTTGAGTGCATCGCCAGCGAGCACACTCACTTACATTTAAATAAAAAAGAAAATGGCTAAGCCACAAGTAAAAGCTGGTAATGTTGATGATACCTTCAGTCTGCCTGACGGCCTTTCGCAAAGTGTCGTCGATTCCAATGGTGAGCAATGACCCATCCTTGGTGGGTCTCATACCATTCACCTGGTTACCATGACCAGACCCCGTGATGTGCTTGCCTTCACCTGAAAACAATAACAATTTTATTAACTTTTTGGTCTAGTGGTCCCGGGTTTGGTCCCGAGGGGGTGTGCTTGGTTAGGTTGGTGGTAGGATTTTGTTTAAGTTCGCCTGGCTAGCTACCATGTGACCTAATTCTGTTGCCATAGTGACAATTCTTAAATTACAAATGTTACATTGACACAAAAATTCACAACCCACAACCGGACTCGAACCAACTAAGCCACTGGATCTCTGCTATATTGTGTGATCAGCGTTCAAGCTGAGAATAAATATGGCACAAAATTTTGGAATCTGCATCAGGAATCAGGACTAGAGGCTCAGTTGGTTAGAGCGTTTCCGGCTTTAGGAAGAGATGTGTGTTCGAGTCCAGTCACGGGTTGTGAATTTTTGTGTCATTATAACATTTGTAATTTAAGAATTGTTGTTATGGCGACAGAATTAGATAAGATGACAGCTAGCCAGACGGACTTCAACAAAGTCTTACCACCCACCAAAATAAGCTTAATTTAAAAACGTCCCGTCTGAGTGTCTCACCGGTAGTGACATCCCACTGAGTGACACAGCCGTCGTGACTCGCCGTGTAGCAGTTCTCCCCCCGAGCGAGGCAGGTGATGGGCTTGTTGTGTCCCATCAGGATCTGACGAGGCTTATCCGGGTTGTCTACGTCCAGGTAGTTGATGACTCCGGATAGCGAGACGGAGAGGAGGTGCTTGCCTTGCCAAAGACATGACACCTGTAATGAATGAATGAATGAATGTTTTTTTTTTATACAACTAGGAGATGGGACAAGCAAGTAGTCCACCTGGTGTTTAGTGTATCTCTTGCCTATAACAATGCTTGTAATGTACGACGGGGAAGCGCTTGGCCTTCATCTCACCTGGTAACTAGTTGAGATAAGGCCGAAGGTGGAGGCGCACTTCACACGGAATCCTCAACAAGCTGAGGAACTGGCTCAGATCCTCAGTTTGTTACCAGTTACCAGGTGAGATGAAGGCCAAGCGCTTCCCCGTCGTACAATAAAAAAAAAAATTACAACTGATATAACAAGTCTCACAGCTCAGTTGGTAGTAGCTCTGCCTTCTGCACTGTAGGTTATGGGTTCGATTCCCATCCAGGACAAACAATTGTGTGATGAATATAGATGTTTTTTCTGTGTTGTATTGTATGATAAGTATATATTTACAAAAAAAAAGAATCCAATTATTATATCCGTAATCTAGTTCTCATGTCACAAGCTTTGCTCAGTTTGGGACTAGATAGCTCTGTGTGAAATTAATGACCTGTAATGACACAAAAAATCACAACCCGCATCTTTTCCTCAAGATGGAAACTAATCAGCGCTAAGCTGAGTTTGGATATGACAAAAAAAATTGGAATCTGCGTCACCCTCGTCGCTCAAATCCAAATAATTTAAGAGTAGTAGAAGCCCCTAGTGAAAGGGCTCGTCCGGAGAATTACTACCACCATACTTATTTCAGCCGCCAAGCAGCATTGCTGTGTTTCGGTTTCAAGGGTATGGTTGCCGGTGAAATTACGGGTACGTGAGGCTTAACACCTTTATGCCTCAAGTTGACGGGCGCAATGCAGTGCCGTGTAGGCTATGTGCTTTGTGGATGTGACCTACGCAGTAAGGCTTTGTCATAGGCAAGAGTACACTTAACACCAGGTGCGCTACTTGCTTGTCCCGTCTCCTAGTAGTATAAAAAAAAAATTAAAAGAAGATGAAGATGACATAGAATTTCGCGCAATCTTCAAACTGGAACCGACCTGTTGGTTCTCCACAGCACTGCCCATGTTGAAGAGAGTGGTTCTCTCCATGGTAGCGACATCCCAGATAGCACAGGTCTTGTCTCCGGAGCATGACAGCAGCTGTTTCCCGTCTGGTGACCAGGAGATGCCGTAGACACCGCCTTTGTGCGCCGGAGAGCCTATCTGGTAAATAATTGTACTATCAACTAAGGGATCACACTAGAAGGCTTCAGTAGGAACAGAGTTTTTTAAATTTAATTCAAGTTGTTTAAATTTATATTTAAATTAATTTGTTTAAATTTAAATTATGTTGTTTAAATTTAAATTCAGTTGTTTAAATTTAAATTTAACTTTAGAGTAAAATAGCTGCAAAAGGAAAAGGTGTATTATAGTGTTAGTGATTATTTGGTTATAATTATTGTAACATGACTCTGTATTAAATTGATGAAGTAAAAAAATATTTGACATTGTAATGAATTATAATAGGGACATAAAAACTATATATATATATAACCCTGACATTGTAATATATGCTGCAAATTAGGTATTACTATTGATGAATTTACATTGTTTTAGATTACAATTTTATTTTTTAATTATTGCATGCTTGTAACGCTGAAATGGCAACACAATATTATAATTAGTTTAAGACCTACAAAAGGTACCTACCCATATAATAAATAATTTGAATTTGTTTTATCTAGCACCGTTACTGCGATCACTAATCGTCTGCCAAGCGTGGAGTCTGGCAAAACCCTCCTATTTCTTATAACAAGCCTCATAGCTCAGTTGGTAGTAACTCTGCCTTCTGCGCTGTAGGCTGTGTATTCGATTCCCACCCAGGGCAAACATTTATGTGATGAATATAGATGTTTGTTCTGTTTGGATGTTGTATCATATAGTACGTATGTATTTACACAAAGTATTTAAGTATTCTATCCGTAATCTAGTTCCCACATTACAAGCCATGTTTAGTTTGGGGCTACATGGCGCTGTGTAAAATTAATGTCCTGTCATATTTATTTATTTCTGAGTGGGGGTGACCAAGGCTTGCACTGATTTCCCGCTGTGGGGTGTATTGTGCATTGTCCCTCATGGTTTTAACTAACCCTACCCCAGCCAGCCCAGCTCCTTAAATACCGGAGCAGGACTTTGGGTTGTTGGTGACACTTATTTAGCGCCTGGGTTCGCAAAACCCTTTATACCTCCTCCCCTGGAAAAGCTGTGTGATGCTAACCGCCTCTGAGGTCTAGTGGTTCAACCCACTGATTTCAGATCCAGAGGTCCCGGGTTCGATCCCCAGGGAGGCTGTACAGGCTCACTTAACCTACTGAATCCTCCTAACCTGAATCCTTCGATTATTAAACACAACACTAGTAAGTCACGTACAGACATAACGTGCCCTAAAATAGTAATAGTATAGTTACTTATGTATGTTAGTTTTTTAAGGTATATATTAATATACATAAGTAACAATACTATAACTATTTTTAGGCACGTAATGTAATAATATAATTTTATTTCAGGCAACAATAGAACAATGACAGGTCTTTTTTTTTTATTGTACGACGAGGGAGCGCTTGGCCTTCATCTCATCTTCATCCTGATAACAAGTGGAGATAAGGCCGAAGATGGAGGCGCGCTTCACCCGGAATCCTCAATAAACTGAGGAACTGGCTATTTTACCTCTGAATGCCGGAACACAACATTTTTTTTAAGAATTGTTATTACGGTTACATAATTAGGTAAGATGGTGGTAGCTAGCCAGGCGGACTTAAACAAAATCCTACCACCAACCAAACCAAGCACAATATATTGTACTCCCCATGGGAATCGAACCCGGGACCTCTGGATCTGAAATCGGTGGGTTGAACCACTAGACCACAGAGGCGGTTAAAAACTTAGTTAGAGTAGGCCCATAGAATTACTATGGGCCGTTGACTACTATTACTATTAACTCACCTCTCCCTTAAGCTCTGATGTTACACCGTCGAAGAGGAATATCTTCCCGTCGAAGCCGGCGGAGGCAAAAAGGCTGCCGTCGGGGCTGTAGCGAACCGCTTGCGCGAATCTGGTATGCTCCTGAACCAATAATAATAAATAAATCATTATAAATAAATAATAATACATAAATAATAATAAATAAATAATTAATAGAGGAAATGGGGAGGGAAATGAAATTAATGAAGATGGTGGGGGGAAGAAGAGACGAGTCTGGGGTACCTTTTCCTTGAGGGTTTCAGGGCGGGTACCTTAGAGTGATTACCGAGGAAACTCGAGCGAAAAAATAATAATACATAAATAATAAAAAATAAATAATAATACATAAATAATGATAAATAAATAATAATACATACATAAATATCACAGGACATTACTTTTACACAGCGCCATCCCAAAATAAGCAAAGCTTGTAATATGGAAAATAGATTACGGTTAGTTAAAGTGTGTTAACCGAGACCATTTTTACTTGCTTATCAATTGAGATGGTGGGCAAACGCTTGGCTATCAAAAACAGATGGACAGTTCATTCCTTTGTTAATGTTCCATTTAATATGGCTAAGCACAAGTATTTCCTTACGCGCACTGCAGAAATTTCCGCTGTTTAACGATACGACCTAATTGTCTTCAAGGCGGGAGTTAATTTAACCTTCTAGAAAAGCTCGCTCAATTCCCAGGCAAGCCATGGTCAAGGATTAGCCATTTCAAATAAAATAAACCAGCCAAGCATGGACACGCACACCGAGGGTTTATTTTATTTAGCATTGCACACTGAAAATTTCAACTACCTATTATGGTTGATGATATACAGCCCGCGGATAGAAGACGGACGGACAGCGGAAGCTTAATAGGGTCCCGTTAGCACTCTTTGGGTACGGAACCCAACAAAATACTCTTTTTTTTTTATTGTACGACCGGTAAGCACTTGGCCTTCATCTCACCTGGTTAACTGACTATCTTATCTCTAAATTCCGGAACACAACAATTTTAAAAATTGTTATCAAGGCGACAGAGTTAGGTAAGATGGTGGTAGCTAGCCAGGCGGACTTAAACAAAGTCCTACCAAACCAAGCACAATATATTGTACTCCCACTAGGAATCGAATCCGGGACCTCTCGAACTAGCTTATATGTCACTTGCCTGTTTGGTGCACTTGAACTTGAAAGGTGGTCCCTCGAACACAGCCAGCGTGTTGTCCTCGGAAGCAGTGACGATCCGGAAAGGCCGCGCCGGGCGGAAGTCGACCGAGTTGATCGGTTTGGACTGACCGCTGATCTCGCCGACTGACGTTCCCGTTTCCGCCATGAACACGTGACCAAATCTGGAAACGTATAATATTATGTAACTCATTCTTTGTAATTTTCCGCCTCTCAGGATTTGAACCACCTCTGTGGTCTAGTGCTTATTCAAAAAATTGTGGTATTTGGGCATTTAGAGGTAAGCACAATATTGTACTCCCCCTGGGGATTAAACCCGGGACCTCTGGATCTGAAATCGGTGGGTTGAACCACAAGACCACAGAGGCGGTTGAAATAGCCAGTTCCTGAGACTGGTGAGGATTCCGGGTGATGTGCGCTCACCTTCAGCCTTATCATAACTTGAAAACCAGGTGAGATGAGGCCCGCACTGCTTCGTCGTACGACGCAGTCCTACGTTACTGTTACCGTGTCCTACGGATCTTGCCTGACGCGTCACACACATATAAACAAGTACCTTTCCCTGCCTTCCCCGACCACCACCATGCGCTGGCTGTCAGCGCTCCATGCGATGTCCTTGATGGGCCCCCCGATCGGCTGGAACTCATTCTTCAAGATGTGCTCCTTGTTTACCGTGTCCCATATACGAATCTTGCCTGAAGCGTCTGAAATAGCCACAAAACATTAATTTTCATCATCTATCTATATATATATAGCCTCTGGAACTCACTGTCTGTGGATATTCGCACTGCTCCTTCTTTAGGCATCTTCAAATCTAAAGTTTTGCATCTTTTTTTAGAAAAACAAAATATACAAATATGAGCTAATTATTTATGTTATATATTATGTCTAAGTATTATAAGTAGGTATAATTAATCATTTTATTTTAATTATGAATATTGTTTTTGATTGTAGGTAAAAGTATATACTATGTATTAGTAATAAATTACTAAAAAATATCATTTCTCCCGTTAAGTAGCACTACCACCCACTCCATACTACACAAGGGTTATCTGGAAGAAAATGCTTCGTAGCATTAAGTTCGCCCATGTACTTTTATTTACTAGTGCAATAAAGTGTTTTCTATCTATCTATCTATCAATTTATTAATGTATTCAATACTTTCATTTCATCATCGTTCTCCTGCCCTTATCTCATTTTAATATCACTTACTTCAAATTGCATAATCCTACCTAGTGATCGGCACAACCTTTACTCTTCTTCCTATCACTCCTATCAGCCGTCAACCCTGTTTCCAATCCCTTTTTTTTATCATATGAGAGGGAGCTTGGCCTTCATCTCACTTGATTTTCAAGTTATGATAACACCGGAATTCTCAACCAACTGAGGAACTGGCTACCTTACCTCTAAATGCCGCAACTCAACAATCTTTAAGAATTGTTGTTATGGCGACAGACTTAGGTAAGATGGTGGTAACTAGGCAGTCCTACCACCAAACAAACCAAGCACAATATTGTACTCCCCATGTGGATAGAACCCGGGACCTCTGGATCCTACATCGGTGGTCGAACTGAGGCCAAAAATACCCGATATCCTCTTTCACACAATCCATCCATCTCTTCTTCGGCCTTCCTCTACTCGTATGTCTAACCACGCTCATATTCATAACCCTCTTAGCCAAATGGATAATATCCATCTTCATTACAAGGCCATACCATGCTAACATAGCACTCCTCGTCTCATCTTCAACTGGCGCCACTCTCAAACTTCCTCTGCATACTCATTTCTTATCTTATCTAAACTTGTCACCCCAAACCTCCATCTCAACAAATGCATCTCAGTAGCACCAGCAAATGTCTCTTCTCATCCGTATTTTTCATAGAAAATTAACTTACTTTATCAATTAATAGTCTGTATTTATTTCTCTGTAGGTATTTTTATTTGTAAATTTGTTTTGTCAATTTATTTCTATGATTTTATGTGTACCTCTATCTATATCAATAATATTAGTGTACCTAAGTGGGCTTCTGTTGCCTAAATAAATTAAATTATAAGTAATTAATTTAATAGCCCAATAGAATACTTGCTTGCACTAAAACAAATAGTGTACAGTTGTTACACTATTTATGTGTGCAAGTATTCAATTAATCGGCATAATGTGCCGACCAGTTGGTGGTCATAACGCCGATTGCATTTTATAAATGTCAACCAAACCAAGATTACAGCAATAAACTGAAACCAGGTGAGGTGAAGACCAAGCGCTTCCGCGTCGTACAAAAACAAACAAGCGAAAAACTAAGCCACAATAAGAAGTATTCAAGTAAACTAAGAATGGTACCTATATACCTACGCCTAAATATAACAACTTAACTAAAGATATATTTTTGTTGAATTCATACCCGGACCATGGTCATAAACATTAACAAAGATACTATTTTAAACGAAAACACGTGTAGTCTCGTTATTAGCTTGTCACTCATGGTGCAATCTAGACGCATAGGGAAAATATAGGTAATAATGAATAATACGTACAAATTAGCTACCACAAACATTTTCAAAGCCATGATTGATGTGAATGAATGCCCTGTAATAATTATTTATGTATGTACCTACTCGGTAATTAAAAGGTGAATTTTCATTGTGAATTACCACTAACGGTAATATTGATACTACTTTTATCACCTTTGGGGGACGTGCTTCGATTTGAACTATCAGGTTTAACATTAAAGTTAGGTACGTGTTGTATATTGCACGGCCTGATGACACGAAACATAATCATGGTGAAGTACGGCAGTACCTACGTTACCAGGATTTTTTCCACCAAGAAATACTTTGTTTTAAGGATCCCTACCTCAAAAGGAAAAAGAAACCCCTATCACTTTTTTCCGCCGGTCTATCTGTCAAGGTCAAGACCCTTATTCTCACGAACGCGTAGGGGTATCAAGTTCAAATGTACATATCAAATACTTGGACGCGATCAAAATTACGTAAGTATGTATGTACAATTATGTAGCATATTTTGACATTTCACAAGGAAATCAAAACCAATCATGAAATTTTGCATGAAGCAATGTCTTACAGCACATGTAAAGGAATAAATCAGAAAACCGTAAGTAAATGTAGTTTATTAACCATAAAAAGCGAATTACTGTTACATTCTAATTATTCCTCGACCAACTTGTAATTGTATAGTAATCTACTGCTGTATCTCTTTTATGTATTTTATTTTTGTTGGTGTAAATATCCAAATTAATATTTAGTTTAGTACTTAAGTACACCCCTTTGTTGCTATCCTTTACATCCAAGCCCCGCACAGCGAGTACCCATTTTTCGGTAAGGCAGCTCGATGGACGTACATAAAGTATTTTTTTTTTTTGCTTGTCTGTTTATTTTTATTCATTTCGTAAGACGACGGGGCTAGAGTGGAACTTAGCTAGTCAACGTATTTTTTTAATATCTCAATAACCCCTTTTTAAGCCCTTTTTGAGCATATTGCTTGTAGAAAGTGTGAGGTTTGGCATACCTATTTAAAAATATGTGTAGGAGTAGAGCCAAAAAAATTTTTTTTTTGGAATTTCGGCAACTGCTAATTAATTTCTATATACCAAGTACTATCTCGTGAAATAGATAGCATAGAACGAAGCCCCTTTCGCCGTGTTAGTATTGTGTAACAGTTGGTGTCTGTATTCGTTATGATTATGTTTATATCATTGGCGGTTCGCCAGCTCGCCAACGCTCGGTTATTAACGATTCCTAGTTCTTTGACACTATCGCACGTACTGAAAATAGTAATTTTGCTTTGGATTTTGTTGAAAATTGTATAAAACTGTTAGAAGCTGTAGCCACCCTATTTTTTATTAACTGGCCTCGTAGCTCAGTTGGTAGTAATTCTGCCGTCTGAGCTGTAGGTTGTGGGTTCGATTTTTAAAATTAAATTCACAATTTTTTTTTTTATAATAATAGTCATTATCTGAGCTGTGTGGGCAAGTAGGTATGGACCTTCTTCTCGGTTTTTCGGAAGTTACCCATGTAGATGCTCAGACGGTGAAGTCACATGGTGTGGAAAATAGACATTATCCTACACCAATCGTCGACCTTGAAAGGTTGTTGATTCAACTGTGCTCTGATGCGTGAGCCATGGTTCCCGGGTTTTATTGTAATACTATTCATGCGGCAGAGTGAGATGTGGATTAGATTCAGTTTGTACCCCTATGCCGCTAAAAGAACATTTATTTGATGAATCTCAAAAACAAATTGGTGTCCTGTATGCACTCGGGCAGTTACTCAAAACCGCGCCCCAACAATGTACCTACCTATAGCGAAAAGACTGCTATCCCCGGTTTTTGAATGATGTTATAAGCAGCATAACTAAGTAAAATATTTAGACTTAACATTGAAAATTATATAGCAATTACTTAAGTAGGTATAATTTTTGTAAATGTATTATTACTCTTCTTTTTTTGCTATTATTTTTACATATTAGAATTATTTATTACACTTATAGCATTCATATTTTTTTAGATAATTTCATTTTTTGCGACCATTGTACAACTGATGCAGGGCCCCGATTCTACTAAACCAATCGTTACACTATGACAATGACATCGTCGCAGAATTGTCCCTATGGTAGGTGCCTTTTGGTATTCTAGCGGCCATTCATAAAATCATCATAGTGGTTTAGTAGAATCGGGGCCCAGATTACATGTAGCTTTGCTCAAACCTTCGTGGTTTATTTACGCTAAGTATAGTACCAAATAAGTTCTAATACAAATTCGCGTATTAGCTCATAATTGTCAAAAAAAAAGTAGGATAGCTGTTAAATGATGCAAATTGACAAACTTTAATTTAAGAATATTTTTTTTCAACCCATTTCGAAATATCAATGTTTCGAGCGCTGAAATCACATTGGAAACTATATTTTTTTACTATTAACATTTACATTAAGGCGTATTGGTGATCACAGTATAAATATCAGATGATACAAAGTTGCCCATCTTTTGGTAAGATTCTGTAGTCGACATTTACGACATCCGCGGTCAGAGTAAGTGGGTAGATTCTCAGCCGCGTACATGCATAAGAAAAAAAGATTCTGAAAAATTTAGAACCTCCTTTTATTGAAAGTCGGTCAAAAAGAAGAGCATGATGGAGAAAAGATTGTCAGATAGAGCCAGAACTACAACAATAAAGAAACATACCAGAACAAAATATATAACAGTAACCATCAGAAAACTAAAATGGATGGGGCATACCATTAGAGGAAAATAATAGTAAAAACAATAACATACTGGTCCACTAGGAAACAAGAAACGAAGCATGACAGGCCAAACAGAAGACAGGTCTAAGACATAAAAGCTGTAAAGCTGGTAGCACATGGACCAGAGGCTGGTTACAGAGAAAAATGGTCCGTCCTGGTGGAGGTATTATTCAAAAAAGACACAGGCTGTGCTTCAAGGCAATATTCGTTTTGATTTTAGATTAGAAAAGGCTTTTATTATTTTAAATTGTTTCCAGATCTGTGCTCACCCCTGAGACAGTCAGTCACTCAGCAGTCAGAGCTATATTAGAGTACAGGGTGTAATTTCATAACAATAAAAAATTATATCTTTTACACACCCAGTAGTAAACAAACCACAACTTTGTTATCAATATGATTCTTTATCTGATAATAGGTATTATCAATGTATAATGAATCAGCTAGCTACAGGTTTAAGTACACTATTTGCTGCCCACTCTCCCATACAAATTATAAATGGCATGTGCAAAACAAATTTAATTTTACAGGTATAATGAGATAGGGATATTTTGTGCATGTGTGCATTACTTTTGGAGTAAAATTAAGCAAATCAAAATATATGGAAAATAGTTTTCCCATACAAAACACTCGGTTCGAAATATTTATGTTTTTTTATTTTGTGTTTAGAGCAAGTAAAGCACTATAACAATGACACTAATAATTTTATTAATATACTTATGCCATTTTAAATAGACAAATACTTACAGTAAAAATACTGGAAAGTGAAATTCAGCGGTTGCCCATGGTCTTCATAAATAACCATTATCTGATAGCTTCTCTATCATCCAAAAATGTTTGTATTTGAGTATGTATAGTGTATCCTGTACACATTTACACCATCAACCATTTTAAAATACATTCCTTATCATTATAGCAGAGAAGTCCATTGTTAAAAATAGGTAACCCGCTAAAGATTGCCAAGCAACAAAAATCCAGTGAAAACTTGTTCAACATCTTACACACAGCAACATTACTAACTTAATGTTTGCTCATTGCTGATCATGGTTCAATATATCTACGAGCTTGAAATAACTTATTAAAACAAATAAAAGTAATCAAAATCAACAAATAAAGTCAGGCTTTTTATCAATCTTTATGAGTCATTAAACTAAATTAAGAAATTGCAAGATTGTTTTGAGTGAACAATGACTCATTATTGTCCTTAACATTATGTTTCCATTATTCTAGTTGCTAATATAACCACATCTCCAGTTACTAACTAAATAAAAAACAGAAATAAAAATAATAATCAAGTGTCTAGTTTTAATTTGGAGGTTGGGGGAGGAGTTCTACACTTAAGTCCCGCATTTAGAGGTGTTTTGTGCATTGCCTCTAGAGGAGCTAACCTTACCCCAGCCAGCCCCAGAGCTAGGGTAAGTGTGATCTACCTCCTAGTGGCTTACTCCGGACAACTGAATCACTCTATTTTGCTAGTAGTTACAACTGAATGATCACAACACTAGTAGGACCTTGAACTTAGCTTGAACTAACTTGACTAGGAGAGTTCCTGTTCCAAACGGTTTACAATGATCCATCTGTGTGCAAGAGACCAAGTGCCTTCTGAGAAAGCTTTCTCTATCATAAACCTCATCCTTACTCTGGCCTAGAACTTAGAGCTAGACAAGCCAAGAGGTCAAAAGCTCACCCATCATAAAATTAACTACAAAAATTAACTGGAACCATTTGGTTGCGCAGGAAATTATTCTTGCACTTCTGCACTTTTATAAAGTTATTAGTTTGTGCCTCTGCAAACATTCTCAATAAATTGTAATCCAGCAAACAATAAACTGGTAGAAACATTAATGATGTTTCTATCTATGTTCTTATGTATTTTCTAGGAGTCTACAAAATTGTGTTGTAATATTACCTCCAGATGCAATGTAGAATCCACTGGGCGAGTATTTAGCGACGTTAACTTGACAGGAATGCTCTGTGTATACGTCGGCTATGGCAGGATTTTCGATATCCCTGATAATCACGGAGTTTCCATTTGTGTACAGGAAGTTTTTTCCCTTAGGGTCACCGCCTAAAACAAGCGGTGTTCCCCTAGCAGTCCTCGGCAAAGCCGCAAAAGTATACTCTGTAAAGACACAGGGAAGGTCTCTTTCATGTAAACACAAATATCATCGCACCGAAACAACATTATTCCTCTTTGGAAACTATATGAAAATAACTGTAGCATGCTTTAGCGACTAAAAGTTAAATTACAACTTACTATTGGAGTAAGACATATTTTCCGTGTAGTTTTTAAACTAATATTTGTTGGTATCACAAGAACTTTATATCAGTGAGTACTTCTGTTATTTTCAACACAAATTCAGCCTCAGCCGCTCCGCTACACTACACACTCCAACAATCCAAACCCAATCACTCCATTGCCAAGCTTTCGTTCCTAACCGAGCACCGAGCCTTCCTCTAATCAAAAATGACGTATGTATTATTTTTTGTAAGGTTGGCAGAAGTAAAGTAACAGAGCAGAATGAGTCTGCAAACTTTTGTCACACACATGCCCTAATATGGGCATTTAGCAAAAAAATAAAAATCTATGTACCTTCTTTTCTATGGCTTCTTAAAAGGAACTAGAGACCCACCAAAACGATATATTATTCTTATAGTACTGTATCGTATCCTTATTGTTCGAAGTTCGAACACAGAACACGTATATCCTAGCATACTGTTATACCGGATTTGGACACATGGTGGGCATGGGCACAAAATTAGTGTTGTGTTAGAAGTCCTCTTTGGCACAAATCAATGTTCAAAGGGTATTTGATGCAATGCCAATCATAGATTTAGTATACCTACGTAGATTGGCAATGCAAAAAAGTAAGAGAATAGTTTAGGCTTATGTATTAAAATGAGATAGTTAGAAGAGACCATTCACGCCACCATTAAATGTTCAGCTATATATTTGCAATGTTTTAAAACTGCAATAAACGTTTGCACATACTTGTACTTAATATAAAAAAATATATATATCATATTTTGTCCCAATAATAATCTGAATGATCTATGTATGTATCCAATTGAAAATAATAGGTAACAAATGCATGAAATATGTACTCAAGCTCAAAGTCAAATATATTTATTCAGTAAGATTTTTTAGGATCACTTTGAAACTTCAAATCTACCGCCTGTTCGGAATCGCGACCAGCACACAAGGAGAAAGAGAACCCACCGATTTCAGATCCAGAGGTCCCGGGTTCGATCCCCATTGGGAGTACAATATATTGTACATGGTTTGGTTGGTGGTAGGATTTTGTTTAAGTCCGCCTGGCCAGGTACCATAATCTTACTTTTCTGTCGCTATAATAACAATCCTTAAAAAAAAACGTCTCAGTTTTGTGAGGAATCCGGGTGACGAGCGCCTCCACCTTATCTCAACTTATTACCAGGTAAGATGAAGGCCAAGCGCTTCCCAGTCGTACAATTTGAACACTCGACTGATCAACAGTTTATCTCTTGACCTATGTCGCGACGAGTAGGTCGCGAAATAAACTGGTAGATGAGTCAAATGGCTAATACTATGTTCAGATGAATTATAAGACAATACGTGTAAATAAGACGCAACTTGACTTGTTGGCAACATCGAACACATTGAATAATCGCCACACCACAGACTACTGTTTGTACAAGTGTATCTTGTCATGTAGTAGAAATGATTTGGCGCGCTCTGATGGTGAACTTGTATTATAATGTGGAATTGGAATTGTGGAAGTATCAAGTGGCTTGCTTGGTGATGAACGCGCAGTGAGACTGGAGAGTAATATAAAGCTAAGTGATATTGATAAGTAAGAATGCTTAGAGATTCCCAACCTGAAATACCTTCAGTCAACACTTCTAGTAACTTTGCTAGATCCATGTCTACCCCCAACTGTGCTGAACACAGAGTCCTGGTAGAAATCTAACCTATGTTGTGAAAGGGTTCTGTGATGAACGCGAAGCCATTATGCATAGTAAACTCTTGTGACGAGCACGGAGTTCTCCATCGCCATAATGTCTTGAACATAAGTAACTGAACCGACCCATGTCAATGTGTGTCTGTGTGTGTATGTCAGGTCCGCGCAAAGCTGCCGCCCAGGTTCAGAACCAGGCCAGCGTATTGTCCTTTCATAAAAAATAAAAAGTGAATGTGTGTAACACTTCAGCTCATACTAAGTAAGACAACAGAGGCATTCTAGATTACTAGGTAATGATGGTTGGAATCATCTTAATTTTAACTACAGATGGCGAGCTACTCAACAACAATGCGGCGAACCACTAAAAGC
This sequence comes from Venusia cambrica, assembly GCA_951394065.1. Classification (NCBI taxonomy): domain Eukaryota; kingdom Metazoa; phylum Arthropoda; class Insecta; order Lepidoptera; family Geometridae; genus Venusia; species Venusia cambrica. Next base: position 4,600,748 of record OX596057.1, read on the forward strand.
TACAAACACATCATAAGCGAAGCAGTCCTAAGTAAGTTATTGAACGCTCTTACTCGGATCCTCAGGTAAAGAATCCATAACAATCAAACATATACATAAACCAATCGCGCCGCCCCCCGCTTACTTCTGGGACAGCGATGGTCCCCGTCGTTGCGATGAGGGTAAGGGCGGGTCGGCGGCGCGACAACCTACGGGCCAATTTGTCACAAATTAACACTAAAAGTAAATTAAAGCAATATTTTATGTAGTAATTTTGTGGTGAGTAGGTAAAATAATTATTTAAATATGTTTTTTTATGTTGTAATTATAAGAGTGACTCACGATAGCACAAGACAAACCGTAGTGGCTTAATGTGTAATCTTAAATTAGCTGTCTAATCTTTCAGTTATTATGATAAATAAATATAAATAAAAAGAATTTATTACTTATTTGACAAGCTTCTAACTAGCTCAGCACATCACTTGGTAATTTATTATAAAAGCGTACAGTTTTCCCTGAACGATTTATTAGCCCTAGGGAGCCTAGTTGTGAGCACAGAGTTTATTCTTCTAGTTTTTTTTTGGCGGCATCGTGCTTCCGGTCGTCTGCGAATATCTGACTAAATCTCTGTCAGAGCATTTCCTACATTAATCATATCTTAAACTACAGAGGTTGGGTACTTTACTGGCAGAAATCTTAGCTTAAATCTATCATTTAAATTGCTTATTTCAAGCCGTTTGACAATAACAAGGAAGGCTATGACTATAGACTATGTAAGTGGGTTGGCACATTTTATTACATTTATTTTTTAGATAGTTACTACCCAAATTAGTACCCATTAGTTACATATATAATTTCAACAGCCATAATGCTTTATACTATAAATCTTAATAACTGAAGAAACTTTTATCAATTTGAAGCATTGTACATAAAAAAATTAACTAAAAATATTTATACCTAATAGTGCTGATGGCTATCCCCTTTGCTTATTGTTTCATTCTTGTTGTATGTTCTTTGTATTTATTAAGTAATAAATTATTTTGTATTATATTTTGCACTGTATTGTATTGTATTGTTTTCTTTTACTAATAAACATTTCTTTTTTAAGGTCCTGGTTTAAGGCCTGCTCAACTTTGTATCTCTCAAGACCTAAGGCGGGGCATTCAAACAGGACGTGCGGCACTGTTTGATCCTTACCAGGTTCGCAGAAACATGATGGGTTTTACTTACACTTGAAACGGTTCAAGTATTCGGAAAACTGTCACTTGGCGTATGAAACCGGACACTGGTCAGTCCGGTTTCTTCTTACTACTATAGTCTCTTCTTCCATGTGGCAGGAAAGTGGCCTGTGCGTAGTATGCCATTGAATAATATGGCTAAAGCGGCCACAACTCTACGCGGAAGATGCAAGAGAGCAGAGTTGGGGAGGTCGTCGAAACCCGAGGCTTTCCGCTTGGGTAAACGGAGAATGGCTTTCCGTACTTCAGCTGGAGAAATAAAGTTTTCATCTGTGAGTGGCGGTACTGCTCCTGAAAGAAAGTCATTGACCGTGTCCTCAACCAAGGTATGATGGGCATGAATCTTATCGGACGCGCTGCTTGCAACTGGGTGGGGGGAAAATTGCAACTCCAGATGTGCAGCCAGCATGCGTGCTCGATCAGCCGGTGCAAATCTTTTTCGACCTTGGTCATCAAGCAGTGGGTATGTTGGAGATGGGGTATTTGTCAGCTGCCGATTTAGTGCCGCTGTAGCCGCTGTAGCCGCTGATCATAACACGAATCTCCATGAGATTCGTGTTATGATCAGCGGCTTCGTCAATTCTGGATGTTGCACCACGCCAGGAAACGACGGCAACAGAAATCTCGAACGTTAGTTTGTTGAGCTCCGCCTTGACTCTAGGGCAGCGGGATTTTGCCCAGAGCGATGGATTTTCTTTTTTTTCCGCAATTTCTCTTGGATTCCCTTTAGTATCTCGTCGCGTCATGGCGGTTTAGGAGGACTAGGTTTTGTAGCCTTGGCTTTGGCTTCAGTCATTCTATCAATGTTATTGTGTGAGTTGAACAGCAATTTCTTATCATGTCATGTGAATGTCAGCATCATAGAAAAAAAATACTGTCGTCAGCATCGTCCTCCCGTCCTCCAGGGTGGGCGTGACATGTATGGCCTAGGTATTTGAAGTCACCAACTCTTGCTAAAGGTTTTCCATATACCTATTAATAGAAAAGGCATCTCAGTTACCTATCTATGACGTGGTCATAGAAAAAACATTGACGCTCTAAGTCACCTTTCTAGGACCACCCTGAAATACCATCTTTTAAGGGAGGTCCTAGAAAGGTGGCTGTGGTGCCTTATCTATTACTAGGTACATGAAAAACCTTTATCAAGAGTTGGTGAGTTGCACTGACTCTTTTTACATTTATATAGATCAGCCCATGATCATCCACACAATCATCACAAATTTTCAGCAATGTCACTTCATTCATACTACTAAAGATAGGAAATTATCTTCGTTACATTTATCCTAAGTTGACTAGCTGCTTTCTAGTAGAAAAATGCTACTAATATCACTCTATTTAGTCCAAGAAAATAATTAATAATGTGACATACACCAAGTAAAGTCAAAATATTGTATGATTTGTATCCCTGTAATAAATAAACACAGTTGAATCTAGGTACTAGGTAGTAGGTAATATTAATACAAGTGTGTTTTTAAATATTTGAATTTACCCATAATTTGGGGAGATTTCGGGCGACGTTTGGGGAAGGGGGAAATGCATCGAACCATCTGGCAGCACTAATCTGATCGGTACGGTAATATACTCGCTCGCGCTGAGCTGCATGTTTCATGTGTTAATTTAAAAAATCAAGAAATTTTTAAATATCTTCAAAGTATATGTTTTATAACAACAAGAATAGGGATGACTGTTTATTACAGATTAATTTGCTATCGTATTCCAAAGATAAAGGCTCAAATCAAACCTACAATTTGACACTGGTTTCCACGTGTTGTACGTCAAGTCGGTCGACGTGTAAATTTTTCAAATCATTTCAAGTTCCTGACAGTATTCTTTCAAAGGAATGGAATCCTTGAACATATCGAAGTTAAATCTATCGAGTATCAGGAGCCATACGTCTGCTGAGCCTATCACAAAGGTCGAAATGAGTGAACCAATGCAGCCAAAAGTAAGAACACCGAGTGTTAACTACCCCGCTAGCTTCTCAACAGAAAAACACCTGATCTATCTCGTTAAAAGAAATAAACCTGATTTTTTTACTAATAACCTACCTTCTAAGTAGTTAAGGTACTCGACACATATTATGCAAGTGAAGTTTTTGTGTAAAAAAAAATCGTTTTCACCATGTAGATACCAAAACAGTGCAATAAATAAAATATTTCATCAGCTGCTGCTTATTGTTTCAACAATGATATTATTTAAATATTAATCATAGATTCGATTCATATGATTCAAAGTTTTGAAGATATTTCGGCTATTAAAAATAAATACAAGTGGTAAATCATTTGAATAACAAAACATTTTGCAAATAAAAATAACCTCTACAATATTTGTGATTTCAGTCACAGACTAATGTGGATGATGAATACTACTGTGAATACCGAGAGGAAATATGGAAGACCCTTCTGGAACAGGATGCAGAGAAGCCAACAATACACCTACAATCACCACAGGTCTGCTATAAAAATATTGCAAAATAGCTTTTGCCTGTGGCTTTGCTCAAGTGGTACCTACCAACCTACCTTATTATAAAATATCACATGGTCTTCCCTAAGGGAACTAAGTGGTACTTTTATCTGAGCACCACCAGGATGAAGCTGCAGACAAAAGCTTATTTTATTACTGATGAATAATTAAACTCTAAATTGTAAATGGACTATTCATATTGTGCTTGCATATAACACTTGCTCTAAGGTTTTAAGTTCATCACTACCTCAACTGAGATCCAGAGCTTGCCCAACATATATATAAAAACAGGCCTTGCCAGTAATCTTGAGCCACCTCTATCTATCAACTCCATGTGACTGCTGGTCACATGAAAGCCCTTGGTTAGGTTGCGGCGAATTTGTTTGCTATGTGTGGGGTTTATACCTAGTTCAAGAGCTGTGTTTTTCTTTTTGCAACCCTGTACTCCAACAGGGTAGATTTTCAAGAAATTGATGTTGCGGTATATTATCTTTTACTAATAAGACTGTGTTCCAAATCCTTTCAAGTAAAAAGCATACAAATGATTTTGTACTCTTTTCGCCCCTTCACAGGGAGTGGAGATAAAAGTTTACATGATCCTAGCCAACAATATCAGTACTAATTATGCAGTTTCACTCAAATAAATCCAGTAGTTTCAGCATGATGTGCATTACAGACAGACAATCAGGCAATAATAAAGTAAAACTTCAAGGCTCAATGAATTGTCGAAACCACAGAACTCAAAATTAATGTTTAGAAACATTGTAGCTTGTGCAAATCTAATGGTGTCATTGTCAGGTATACTGATAAAGTTGCTTATCAATGGTATTATTATTACAATCATTTCAACTTATTGGCAATGTTATCTATTAAAAATGGTCTAGCCTAGCACCTGCTAGCTTAGCAATGAGATATGTGATAATGATTACATTTTATGCTCTATTCCATATCATACACATAACAAGCCTCATAGCTCAGTTGGTAGTAACTCTGCCTTCTGCGCTGTAGGCTGTGGGTTCGATTCCCACCCAGAACAAACATTTGTGTGATGAATATAGATGTTTGTTCTGTGTTTGGGTGTTGTATCATATAGTATGTATGTATTTATAACAATAATTTAAGTATTCTATCCATAATCTAGTACCCATATTACAAGCTATGCTTAGTTTGGGGCTAGATGGCGCTGTGTTAAAATGAATGTCTTGTAATATTTATTATTATTATTATACAATTGAATATACCTACTGAATAACCAACATAAATGTTATTTAGCACTGCGGTGCTGTATATTGTGAAAATGAGGATTTTTTAAAATTCATCCATTTAGAGGCTGAAATATTTATGTAAAAAAAAATGCAATCACTTCATTTTCCCTGGAAGTATTCACCTCGATCACTACCCAAAGCTCAGGTCCGATCTTGTATGGAGTATTGCTGTCATCCCTGGGATGGCTCAGCCAAGTATCAGCTAGAAGCCCTGGATTCGATTGAGCGTCGTGCTGCTAGGCTCATAGGTGATGATTCGCTTGTTAAGGCTAATTTGCAGAGCCTAGAACATAGACGACGGGTTGCCAGGCTGTCTGTGTTCTATAAATTCCACTTCGGCGAGTGTGCGCACGATACCTTTGACCTAATCCCTCCAACCCTTTTCCACCACTGGACTAGCAGACGTACAGCTGGCTACAGCCCGTACCTTGTAAATGTTCCATTGTGCCGAAAACATCGTTTCGCCTCTACCTTTATCTTTAAAACTGGTAAAGAATGGAATTCCTTGCCTTCGTCTGTTTTTCCGCACAAGTACAATCTTGGAGTCTTCAAGTCCAGAGTAAATAGGTTCCTTTTAGGCAAGCGTGCTCCATCTTAGGCCACATCTTTACTTGTTTTACATGTAAGCTGGTGGTCAAACGCTTGACTATTATCAATAAAAAACTCAGAACCTGGATATTATTAGTATCACCTACTCCTTAGTAGGGGGTAGTAGCCAGTTGATCCTAAGGCCATGCTGGTTTTCTCACAATGTGACCTTCACCAAGAGTGTTATCAGATAACATGACAATAAAGAGAAAAGGTTTGTATTTTTGCTTACAAAAATAAACTCAAAACTGATTTTAAACTGAACTGAGAACTGGACCAATATACAAATTATGTCTTCAATAGAATGCAATCACCAAATAATACTAGGCGACTACATTTTTATCAAGCTATATTAGGGATCATTACGAAAATTATAAAATATGTGTGAGGGTCTAAGATCAATGCTTTGTTCAGCAGTGTGCTTATATGGGCTGAAATGATATTGATGAACTTAATACCTTGGCGCAAGTTTTAAAATAAAATAGGTCATTTTGCTGTAAGAAACAGATTAGTGATCTGGTTGTTAGGAAACCTAGTAGGTATCTGCCATAATATTATTGTTAGATACACCCAATATGTTACTCAATGTTACACCATGATTATGTAGCTAAATTTTAATGCCTTATTGCAACAGTATAAGGTTTAGATTCCAAAAGAATTAATAACTGATTTCCTTGTGGCTGATGAAATAAATTCGCTTGTTGGCGTTGCCGAGTTGAGTGGCCTGTTACTCACAAATCATACAAACTTGTGCAAAAATCGACTACCGCCGTTTGTAGGTTAAATACCTTTCATCGCGTCGCGGTTTCGTTCGCCCGTTTTATTTAAGGCCATGACTCCAAAGGCAGGCCTTCTCTCTTTCTCAGCCCACTTATGTCCGCTGCTGGACAGTATCTCCACCGGAATTGAAAGGTTTTGCTATACTCACTACGCATGGCAGTTGGTTTACGAGTCGAAAGTAAAGTTGTTAGATAATACCTAGAAGTAAGCTGCTGTCCTTCTGATGAGATCTCTTAATCGGGTTTTACGACATCCGCAGGTTAAGTTAGATGGGTTTATTCTTAGGCGTAAGTAGAAAATAGGAAATGGGTTGGCATATTGACTGTACCATCATGTACCTAACCACTTGAAAGAATGAGATGTAGAGATATTATTGTGCATAGGAGGCATTTTTTATAGAAAACAAACGTAGTTTGAATGAACGACAAACTACGTTTCATACAAACGTAGTTTGTCGTTCATTTTGTAATGGCATGTGTGTTTTTATTAATCTAAAATCACAATTATTATTACATTAATTTTAAACAGCGCCATCTAGCGTTAAATTAAAGTATGTACAAATTATTTTACCATACAAACACATTACCTACATATTTTTTTAATATACCTGTGTTATTTGTGCACTGTCTGTATATCGGAGCAAAAATAGTCATGAACAAAATTTCTGTGTAAAAAAAGAGAAGTCTCTCACATAACAACATAATGTAACAACAATTCTTAAAAAAAAAGATTGTGTTCCAACATTTAGAGGTAAGATAGCCAGTACCTCAAGTTTGTTAAGGCCACTTTTCATAACTTGAAAATTAGGTGAGATGTAGGCAAGTACATATAAACGAAAATACATGATGAAAGAACATACATCTATAATTAGTGTGTCGAGAGTTGTTATAATACAGGGCTTTAAATTTTGTGTGATGAATATAGATATTTTGGTGTTGTATCATTATAGTATGTATGTATTTACAAAAAAAAAGTATTCTGGTATTTTATCCGATGTCTAGTTCCCAAATTACAAGCTACGCTTAGTTTGGGACTAGATGGCGCTGTGTGAAATTAATTTTCTGTAATATTTAGCCTCATAGCTCAGTTGGTAGGAACTACTATCAACTGAGCTATGAGGCTGTCTTGTGCGCTGTAGGTTGTGGGTTCGATTGCCACCCAGGACAAACATTTGTGTGATGAATATGGGTGTTGTATTGTATGATAAGCATGTATTTACAAAAAAAAAAAAAACGTATTTAAGTATTCTATCCGTAATCTAGTTCCAATATTACAAGCTATGCTTAGTTTGGGGTTAGATGGCGATTATTTTTTTATCATTAATAATATTAATCATAAGTGTAATCTATTATTGTCTTCTTATCTCATAGTTGGAGTTCCGAGGCACTCTAGTCCAACAGCTCCGTGATGTGACCAAGAAGCTTGGACTCAGCATGTCGACTTTACACTCTGCGGTTTCCTACTTGGACTTATTCATGGACGCGCATAGATTGAGAGCAGACAGATTAGCTCATGTGGCACTGGCTTGTCTGAGCTTAGCAGGTAAGAACATTGAATGAAACGAATTTAAACTCTTTTGATCTTATTTTCTATCTATGCTTGGAATTTCGTGATAGAATCCGGAATGTGGCTATCAGTAGGAGAACCAAAGTTGCTGAGATCTCTCTCTCTCTCTCGAGCTCTCAGAGTTAGCAAGCTGAAGTGGCAGTGGACCGGCCACATAGCTCGCACAGAACCGATAACCTTTGCTCCCTTAAGCGTCGATTAAACGCGAAACGGAGTGCGGGAAGACCCCCCACTCGATGGACCGACGACATGGGTGATGGATGGAGGCGGCTCGAGGTCGCTATTTGTGGCGTCGATTGGGGGAGGCCTATGTTCAGCAGTGGATGTATGTGCGCGGTAATCATGATGATGATGATCTTATCTTAGATCAACATAACAAATTTTGCAACCATCCCCCTGAATTAGTAACATATAACTCCATCAAAACGCTGGTGCGGCTAAAGTTTTCATTCACCTACTCATTGTATGTCAAGGTCGTAACAAACGGTAGCTTACTTTGGATTTTAAGGATTCTAATTTCTAAAGTTAGAGGTGCTATATTTGCTATCTCTTACTAGCATCACATAACATAATCGTGCCCCAATTTTCTCAGTGCAGTAAGGCGTGCAATATCCTTTGCTTTTTTAGCAGACTTCAAAAAAAGGAGATTCTCAATTCGTAAAAGGTAAAAGAAAAAAACGCAACTTTCCTTCGAAACATTTCCAATTCAACTTGACCTTTTCCTTGAACTCTAGCTAAAAGCGAAGAGAAGTTCAGCCGAGCGCCCACACTGAAAACCCTAGCAAAGACCAGCGGGGTCTCGCTATGCGGGAAGACATTTAGACAGTTAGAATGGATGGTCGGCCAGCATGTCCGCTGGCGGCTGCTGGCGCCGACGCCCGTCGCCTTCGCCGCGTTGCTGGCGCACTACGTCACCGATGCTGAACTCACTTCCACCCGGGTTAAGTTCACGGACAAGTTCAAGCGGGATGCCTCTCAGTTGCTGGATAAATACCTGGATTTGACGTTATCAGGTGAGTGTCTATTTTGATCTACCTGCCATAAAGAAAGAGTAAATATATTTATATATATAAATATATATTTATATTTGTGTATTATATTTGTATAGTATTTAAGTACATATTGTATAGCATGTAGGTATTTATAATTATATTATATAAGTAGTGTGTATATTTGTAGCATAGCTTTACTTATAATGTATGATTTACGTATAGTTAATTTAGCTAGACCCTAATTAATATGTGCACCACCAACCACCTCTTTAGCCATGAAATCCTCTCCACTCAAAGGTTGTCTGGAAGAAATTGCTTCTTAGCGATAGACCGCCCATTGTACATTTATTTTTAAGTTATCCAGTTTTTATTTTTAAGGTGTGCAATAAAGTATTTTTAATTCATTCATTCATTCATTCAAAGAGTGTTCGATTCGGCTGTGTTTTTTAGAGAAATGTTTGTGGCAACTTGAAGGCACGTGTGCGCTGGAGCAGGCTTGCCTCCAGCAAAATATTAATTCATTAAATAAGATAGAATCTAGGTCTGGAAAGTCATATAGGCAGAGTTGACAGGCATAAAAAGTGTTCTAAATACACTATTACTAATATTTCAATTTCATACGAAATGTACGGGGAAAAGGTTTTGCCATGTCCTACTTTTCTAGTAGCTCATTTGGTCTCTTAGACCCATATTCTATAAATCCACTTAACCTTGAGCATCTACTTAAGCATAGATTATCTGACACTGGTTGGAGTATATCTCTGTTGGATCTTCGGATCTCCACTTGAGCGGCTTGGAATATGGGCCTTGAGGCATTTTTTTAAATGATTACAGGGCATTAATTTCACACCGCCATCTAGCCCCAAACCAAGCAAAGCTTACTAGATTTCTGGTATTTATATTTTTTTATTTACATTTATCATACAATACAATACATTGCTTTTGATTGAGGCGACACGTGACCCAAGGGCTGGCTCTTATTTAGGCCAGAGAATTAGCATAGCTATTCAGCGTGGCAATGCAGCCAGTGTCTTGGGCACGCTTGCTGGTACTGGTACTGGTTTGGAACAGTTGAGTTACCTATAGGCCGTTTGTAACGGTCCTTAGGTAATCTGACCGATTCTTTTGTACATAGTTAGTTTTGTACATGATGTACTTTGTACATCCAAACACAGATCAAGCAAAAAAAATCTATATTCATCACACCAATGTTTGTCCTGGGTACTACTGACTCGGCTGCAGGTCAGTTTAGCCTCTAGGTAATATTGCTATGACCGTTGTCCGTAGATGTCCGTCTCAAAGTGGTGGAGAGTGTAGACGTGGGCTGCGCTTGCGTAGCTTGCACTCGGGCAGACCTCGGGCTGTGCGCGTGGCCGGCGTGGCTCGCGCATCGCACGCAACGCACGCACCGCACCGTTGCACCGCTCGCGAGGCTACTGCACAGGTACCACACATTTAGCATACACGCATTACCTGATAATATTAAAAAGACGACATCGCAACACACTTTTAAGTTTATCAGTCTATTCTTAAATTATCATTTTTATCCTTCCATGATTATTTATATAATTTTATGTATGTATATTTTATGTTTTATATTCGTATAGTCCGCCATCCTTGAAAGCTTTTATATTCTCTGTCCACTCAAGCGGTTGTCTGGTCATTGTTTTACCAGTGACGCTTAGATTACGTTTCCAATATCTGTATTTTTTAATGGTGAAAAATAAAGAGTTATCTATCTATTAGATTATGGTATATTATATGTATATGTCATTTTTTTGTTGTACGACGGGGAGTTGTTTGGCCTTCATCTCACCAGATTTTTCACGTTATGACAAGGCCGAAGGTGGAAGCGCACTTCACCCGGAATCTTCAGCAAGCTGAGGAACTATCTTACATCGAAATGGCAAAAAAAAAAAAAAAATTGACCGCCTTTTGATCTAGTAGTTCGTCCACCGGTGTCAATAAAAATGTGTAAATCTGTGCTTGGGTTCGTTGGTGATGATGCTGGATACTACCTCCATCTTGCTTGAGTCTGTCGCCATGGCAACAATTTTGTTATTAATTATTTAGTTAAGATAGCCAGTTCCCCAGTCTGTTGCGGATTCCGTGTGAAGTGCACCTTCGTCCCTTCGGCTTTTAACATTTTAATAACATGAAACAATTGAAGCTATTCAAACTTAAAACATATGGAAAGTTTTCGGATCGGAAAATCACTATTTGTCGGATTCGACTTAAAATCCGATTATTATTTGTTTGATATAGTTTGTTTGAAATCTACATATTATGCGTTTAACTGCTATGACGATTAATATCGACAAAAGTTGAAACACTTTTTTTCTTGTCTATTCTAATAACAAATCCTGTAAGCGGGCCCAGTTGACCAATTCAAAACACGCATTAGATCAACTGGACTCGAGGGGCCAGTTCGAGCGGGGCCAGTCGACTAAAAAGCGAGATTTCAACACATGTTTTTCTCGCATTTCAAATATCTCGAATATGCATGTTTTTTTTTTTGTTTCGGTGTTGAAAGTTAGCGTTATCAAATCTCCATCGGAAGCTTCCGAATTAGATCCGATTAGGCTTCGCGTATGTTTGAAAATGCTACTTTTACACACACTGGTGAGAAAAAAATGGGATAATAGAAAATATCTCACGGGATGTCGTGAACTAATTACCGGGCGTGTCACTCACTCACTCACAGTTATAATATAAAATGATGAACAAAGGCCGAAAAGACCGGTTGATGTCCCATCCGGTCGATATCCCGCACTGGTTATACAAACGAAGCGAATTTCTGATCTTACCACAGATGCATCGCTAAACACGTGCCGTTACGATTTAATCATGCTGTATCTGTGTATACAGAATGATGCAAATAATGAAGTCGCGGGAGACCATCAACGAAGTGGACCAGGGCTACGGGAGTGCTAGGACTTCGCCCAATGTTACGCCGAGTGCTTCGCCTGGTTCGCATGGATCTTCTTCGAGCTCTTGCAGGTAAGTCACTTAAATAAATAAATATTACAGGACATTTAATTCACACAGCGCCATCTAGCCCAAAACGAAGTAATATGGGAACTAGATTACGGATAGAATACTTAAATACTTTGTAAATACATAAATACTATATGATACACCCAAACACATAACAAACATCTATATTCATCACAATGTTTGTCCTGGGTGGGAATCGAACCCACAACTTACAGCGCAGAAGGCAGCGTTACTACCAACTGAGCTATGAGGCTTGTTAACTACTTACTTTTTTTTTAACTATCATGATTATGAATCTGTACCCGTGATCATGACATGTTATAGAATTAATAAAAAAAAAACCTTTTTTTACGACATTGTGGCGGTTTCGAGTTCTGATTGATAGAGGTGGCTCAGATCACTATTTGTGGCCTAGGTTGGGGAAGGCCTGTGTATACTCAGAAGTGGACTTATATGACTGTACCATATGTTTTTTTTATTAATAGTCAAGCGTTTGACCTGCTTCCTTGTAAACAATGTGTTACAATGCCACTTTGAATTATCAGAAAACATCCCGATTTATCTACAGACCAAAGTTTTCTGCCACCATTATAACTATATACGCTTATATATTTACTTCTCCTTCTTCAACAGCTCATATATTTTGTGTACTGTCAACAATACAGGGTTGGTAAGTAAATTAATTTACAAAAAGTGAATTGTGAGGTCAACCCCAAACTTTATATCTACAATACATAGCAAGTATTTTACCCTCTTAACGCACCCATGTTACAAAAACCAGCATTAATAGTTATTTTTTGGAATGTTTAGTCGATACTCTTTCAAATGACACCCTACACGACTCACTTAACACCCCTATTTTTCAAAAACTAACGTAGTTTAAAAATAAAAGTCTTTAAACCGATTAATGAGTATAAGTGTAGTCCCTGCATACAAAATTTCAAATTGATGGGATGGACCATTCATAAAATATGAGGTGAAATATTGTAGTTGTTTTCACCCTAATATCTCAACAACTACCTCATTTAATATGAAACGCGACAGTCAACTTATATTTATGTTATTTCTTTATATTTCAAATTAAACTATTAAATATATTTGTGTAGGTATACTTTTGATATATGTATGTATATTTAATTTGTCTATTAAAATTTTATTTTAATTCAAGTACACTTTTCTACATTTTCAGTGTATCACCTCTCACTCTCTCAAAGGTTTGCTGGTAAAAAACTCTTTTAAGGGTTAAGCTCGCCTCTGTACGTACATATGTTTTCTTATGACATGTTAAAATCATATTTATGTGTACAATAAAGAATTACAAGGATAAACCGTTCGAGAGTTATGCCGTCACAAACATTGCCATATACAAACAGCGCCGGATTTCCCAACTAACTCGGATATGTCGTTCGCTTCTCTCTCTCAATCAATTATTATGGATCTATGGTATCCGAATAGTAATAGACTCACGATTTTTCCCCCTTCGAGGACTCGCCTCTGATTAATACTCAGAGCTAGACTTGGCCATCGCTGCTTAGTGGAATACTATAGCTAGTGTACATATACTCCCGAAAAACCGAAAAATCCATAGGTTCACGACTGGATTTGAAATCACACCCTCCGCAGCTTTTAAACATCACTCATTACATCAACAGCCAATTAGTGTCCACTGCTGGACAGAGGCTCCTCCAAAGCTAGAGGGTTTTGCCACTATCACCACGCTTGGCCTTTGGATTGATGATCGCAGCAAAGTGAAAGAGATATGGGTTCGAGTCCAGTCGCGGGTTGTTTTTTTTTTGTTATTCCAACATTTGTAAATAATAATCAATGCATATTTTATTAAAAATACAACATCGCAACACACTTAAATTGAAAGTTTATCAGTATTACCTATCAGTTTATTCTTAAATTATCATTTTTATCCCTCATTATTATTATTATCATGATTATTATTGATGTAATTTTATGTATGTATATTTTGTTTTATATTCGTTATTCGTATAGTCCGCCATCCTTGAAAGTCGTTATCTTATCTGTCCATCCAGCGGTTGCCTGGAAGAGATCGCTTTCAGCGATAAGGCCGCCCATTGTTTTACCAGTGACGCTTAGATTAAGTTTCCACTATCTGTATTTTGTTATGTTATTTGTAAATGGTGAACAACAAAGTCAAGTATCAATAATATAATATAAATCTATCTATCTATTTTACCAGCTCAACGTCCCGGTCCCAAACGGAAACTTCATACCGCCAGGAGCCGATAAGCACCTACTCTGTTCTGGAGCTGAACAACGCTATACCGACCCAGAGCTTCTACCACCTGCCCACGGCTGTCGACATGACCATGCAACGGGTTAACAACCATAGGGATTACAGGTAAATACACAGTTACCTAGTTCTTAAGAGTCTATAATACGTGTAATGGCTTAGCTTCGGCGATCATATCTTCCACAATACTGTAGCATTTACTTTGATATTAATATATTGATATAATTCAGGAATGATGCTAGAACGCTTGTGTTTCGAAAACACGATAACATCAAATTTTCTCTATAGAAAAAAAAAACAAAGTTGACTCTAATTTATACCAAAAATGTTCGCCATTCAATAAATACGCCAAATTAGGCCTTGACACTTTGTACAGTAAATAAACACAGTATACAGCAAACGGCCTGTGTTTCAAGATTTTTAAAATTAATATTTGTTTTACCGTATAAAAACAAAACGTAAAAATTCGCGCATATTTCTGTCATCTGGTGGACATAAGCGCCATGGAGCGCACAGCAATGTCACCTTTATTATAACTGTATCTTAGTCCCAAACTAAGCAAGGCTTGTAATGGGAACTAGCTTTTGGATATAATACTTGATACTTATTTTTTACATGGTTATATTTGGTCAATATTTATTAGCACTAAGGGATATATATATATATGTACAGCTGAGTTTTTTTTTCAGGGCCACTGAGGCCAAGTCTAAAACTGTGAGAGTTATCGAAAAGTAATGTTTGGAGTTACGTGCTCGATTAAAAAAAACACAAGGTCTGCATTTAAGAAAATCAATATTTTTTTATAGTTCTGGAAAAGTGTTAGTTTTTCGTGGTAATGCAGCTGATGACAGGGCACGGACACACTAATGGCTGAACATTTTAAATATTGTCGTACCCGCAGATAGAAAATAATTATTTAAAAAATATTTTTAAGCACTTTTTTTTCTTTGAACTTCAGTATCGCTTTTATTCTCCAGTTTTGCACAATGGTGACTCCGTTGTGCAAAACAGGAGTACCCAGAAATTTGATCCAGGACTTAAAGTTAACATTATTCTAATTTTGAAATTTATGATATAATATATATCTTTTTTGTTAAAAATAACTAACAACAATATTAACTGTCCAGAACTACTTAACAAAATTTGTCTGAACGTTCCCCAAAAACGGTTAAGATTTAACCCTCTCATATATAATTCTATAGTCGGATCAAACTACAGGCAGAATTCCTTTCTTTGGCGACCGGGCAATAACTTTAATATGCTATTAAACAAGCATAACGATCTTGATTTGTTCTGCTCTAGTGTAGAAACCGTGAGGCGGCGGCTTAGTGGAGACTTCTTCTCCGCGTGGCAACAATACTAGAGGCTAGTAAATAGATCTGTTTTATACAATGCTTATTTTTTCTTTTTATCTATTGTGTTATATTGTATCCTGTCCAGTTCAAACTCTTTATGTATCTATACTCTTTATCTATACGTGAAAACCTTTAATTGGCCTTCTGTGTTATATTGTTGTGTTTATCTTATATTAATGTGCTGTTAGTTTTCCTTCAAATAAATAAATGAGTATTTCTGTTTTCAAACGCTAAAGTTGTATTCTTGCATTCGGCGATACCAAGCTTTTTGAAGACGTTCCGATTTTCAAAAGTTCTACATGGATAAATATACAAAATATTATTTAATAGTTTCGTTTACGCATGTCAGACTACGAGTATACATACAACCTTCACTAAATCCATAAAGTTGAATTTATAAATTTTCAATTTTGAAAGTGTTCCAACAACTTTGGGCACAAAGTCATCGTACATTATTTATTTTATTATCAAAAAAAGAACTCGAATAGGTAAACATTTTTTTTTTAAACTCACTTTTCTAGAAAAACTATAAAAAAATATTGATTTTCTTAAATGCAGAACTTATTTTTTTTTAAATCGAGCACGTAACTCCTAGCATGACTTTTCGATAACTCTCACGGTTTCTGAGTTGGCCTCAGTGGCCCTGAAAAAGAACTCACACTGTACATAAATATTTTATTGTACGACGGGATAGCGCTTGGACTTCATCTCGCCTGGTTACAAGTTGAGATATGGCCGAAGGTGGATGCGCACTTCAACCGGAATCATCAACTAACTGTGGAACTGACTATTTTTTCTCCTAATGCCGGAACACAACAATTATTAGAATTGTTGTTATGGCGAAAAAAAAATTTAAGGTGCCCTAAAAAAAAAGGTATTTAAGTTCAATAGTTCGATTGTTGATCACGTTGACTTACAAATTTGTTTTTTCACCGTTGATAAAGACTAGTCCCGAGTATTTGGTATAAATGTAAGTGATATCTCTACGCGTTCTTGATAAAAAGGAACTGACATACAGACGGACAACGAAGTGATCCTAAAAGGGTTCCTTATTCCTTTTGAGGTACGGAACCCTAAAAAACGTAATCTACTGACATACCCAGCTATAACATTCATTCGTGTTATCAGGCCGTGCAATATAAAAACGTGACTAATAAACGAACCCATAAATTGAAGCACGTTCCCTTAAAAGTGAGAAATAGTGATAAGAGTAGTATCAATATTACAGTTAATAGTTATACATAATGGAAATACTGACACGTCTCTTTTTGTTCAGGTAGTTTTGGTTTGTAGAGCGAACAAACATCCATCCAAACAAACTTTCGCTTATATAATAAATAAATAAATATGACAGAACATTAATTTCACACCGCGCCATCTAGTCCCAAACTAAGCATAGCTTGTAATATGGGATTACGAATATAATACTTAAATACTTTGTAAATACATACGTACTTAAAAATAAAAATACATTAGTTCATATGATATAATGTATGCTAGTTAAGTTTTATATTGCTATGGGCCATAAAATAAGTTTTATAAGACCTGTTACTCTATATCTTTTTCAACATAATCATATACGAATAGAACCCGTGTTTAAAATGTTATTATCTAAAATTGCCTGAAATAAAATATATATATATATATATATATATATATATATGTCGGAGCACGGTCGACGCTGCCCTTCTAGTGTTAAGCGATTGTAACTGTGTGTTGATTTATTTTATGATTTAAGCCATCTGTTGGTGTTATTTCCATTGAGTTTTAAGCGCCGCCTATCGGCTATTGATTTGGAAACGTCAAGTGAATCACTTGGGTGAAGTCGGTGCAAAGTAGACAGAGGGCGCTTCGGAGCTGTGGTTCATTTCCTTTAGATCTGTCATTCATTCGTTCGATCGTTCGTACATTCGTTTTCATTTGTTTTTACTGGAAAGCGAACGGAGGTGGGACACTTTTACTCCGACTGTTGAGCCGAACGGTGGTTCGTGTCTACTTTGTTCCGAACTCACCGCGTTTCCACTTAACCGTTTAAAATCAGATCAATCCTGTGCTATTTGTTATTGTGATTTTGAAATAAGCGTGTGGACTTTCTTTCAAGAGCCTAAATTCTGATTGTACCATGTCCGATCTACTTTCCGACGCGTTCCGAGACCAGCATTCGTTATATATATTATTATTATTATTAAATGTTAATGAAGGGTGACCTTCCTCTGTCATACAAGCGTAAGCTCATCAACATTGAATGGTTTCTACCCGTCCTTACCAATGTTTGAGAACCATGGTCATCGACCGAGGCTCAGAAAAAAAATAAAATTGTAAACATTTTTTTTTAATGTACGACGAGGAAGCGCTTGATCTTCCTCGTCGCCCGTATCTATCTCACATGGTTACAAGTTGAGATAAGGCCGCAAGTGGCGCACTTCACCCGGAATCCTCAACAAACGGAGAAAATGGCTATAATGCCGGAACAAAATTTTTTTTAAGAATTGTTATTATGGCGACAGAATTAGGTAAGATGGTGGCAGCTAGCCAGGCGGACTTAAAAAGAATCCTACCACCCACCAAACCATGCACAATATTGCTCCCCCTGGTATGATCTGAAATCGGTTGATTGAACCATTAGACCACTCATTAGACAGTTGAATAAACTTCTAACAAAAATATTACGAATTAAATATTCCACATAATGAGTATGATGTGAGTTTAACAAGCCTCATAGCTCGGTTGGTAGTAACTCTGTAGGTTGTGGGTTCGATTCCCACCCAGGACAAACATTTGTGTGATGAATATAGATGTTTGTCCTTTGTTTGGGTGTTGTATTGTATGATAAGTATGTATTTACAAAAAAAAAATGTATTCAAGTATTCTATCCGTAATCTAGTTCCCATATTACAAGCTACGCTTAGTTTGGGACTAGATGGCGTTGTGTGAAATTCATGTCCTGTAATATTTATTTATTTACGTGTTTACAGATATTGCAAAGCTCGAATGCTGATCGACGCGGGCGAAGCTGGTACTTCGAGCAAGGCAATCAAACGAGGGTTGGACACGAATGTGGAATTGGACCGGAAACGATACCGGCTTACCTCTCAAATGTCGCAAGTCGTGCTCTGACCTATCTATACACCTTACTATCAACACACTAAACACTTCATGCTATACAGCTGTTACCTTCTAAATTGTACTTTTGAAATTCTATTTTTATAATGGCGGATTGGCTCTAGGCCAGAGCAAGGATGAAGTCTTTGGAGCGAGCTTTCCCAGAAGGCACTGGCTTTAGCTTCTAGGAAATTGCTATCCAGGGGGATATGCAGGTCTTACCACCAGCCCCCTCAGCACGGGGTGGGGATAAAAATGTTGTCTTCGGTTTTTATCCACCTTTGGGAGATTTTTGTCTCCCGATGGTGGATAAAGCAGGACAACATTTTTATCCCCTCCCCGTGCTGAGGGGGCAGGTCATTTGGTAGAGCCAGTGATTCTGTGTTCTGTGGGGTAAACGAGGTTGATCATATCTACCCTATATATGATCTAATTGTGTTCTGATAATAGACTATTTATATACTATTAGTGACTTGACCAACTTTAATTTTAGCTGTCAATAAGTTCGAATATCCTTTAGGATAGTTCCATAATTAACATGTTCTAACAGTTAAGTCACTATAAGAATTTATATATAGGTTGACCATCATTTATCTATCGAATACAAATAGAAAAGAAAACGGATAAGCCAGTGCTTCCATCTTCTTAAAACAATTATGGAACGGTGGTGACTTGTGTATTTCATAAACTTTTTTTTTCTTCTTTCGTGTTTCCTCACATTTTCTTCAATTATTTATTTTGAAAATGAGACGTTTACTCCAACATAATTATTTTAGAAGATGATTCTGAAAAATATTTTATTTTTTGACATAAATAGAGGTACATACACAAGGCACTTAATTATGCAAATCTATTCATAATGTGCTTTGGGAGACATAAAGCAAGGCGTATACTGTATGGGATACCAGGTAGAATAATTATCATTTGGCCCATAGAACAGTGACGTCAATGTGACAAAAGAAATATTTTACCCTATTTATGCCATAAAACTACAAACTAGCATTTCATCCGACCTCACTTCTCGGTGACGTAACAGAAACCCCCAATTAGTCCCGCTATTTGGGTTTTTTTTTCTCAGATTGTTCGTTTGGTACAAATAGCTAATTTTGTTATCTGCCTTTAATAGACAGCTTGGGCAAGCTTGTGCCATCGAAGACCTCGTTCTCGCCGTGGTTCAAGCAAGGGCAAGGTCAAGACCTAGCTAGAGGCTTCCCTTTACGTAACTGTGAAATGCTTACCCATTTAAAAAATATTTACTGTCTACATACACACAACACTTAACACCATAAAGCGTTTCGTATGTAGTTTAGAAAACAATAAATCACTGCCTGTACGGAATTGAAAGAATAAATTAACACCAAGTATACTTTAAGGTAAAATAATAAGGGATGTGCATTATATGCACAAGAATTTAACACAGAGTATGAAAACCTACTTTATGTGGACTATAAAGAAGCTATATTTTTTTATTTTACTTTGGGGAAGTGCTATTAAAGGCCTTCATCTCACCTGATTTTCAAGTGATATGATATGGCCGAAGGTGAAAGCGCACTTCGCGCGGAATCCTCAATAATCTGAGGAACTGGCTATCTTACCTCTAAATGCCGGAAACCAACAATTTAAGAATTGCTGTTATGGCGATAGAATTAGTTACGATGGTGGTACATAAACAAAGTCGTGCCACCAACCAAACCAAGCACAATATTGTACTCTCCTGGGGATCGAACCCGGGACCTCGGGATCTGACACCGGTAGGCGTACCACTAGACCACAGGCGGTTTATGCGCAATACTTAGCTCGATGTGTGCTGTAAAACACGTCTTACATAACTCTAGGGAGCGGGACGCTAAAAAGCCAAAAAAGCCAAAGCGCAATATCAGTAACACTGATATTGCGCTTTGGCTTTTCGTCCAATACTGAATTATACTGAATCGAGACAAATACTTTAGAATACTAACTGCTATTTTAGCCTAGACGTGGATATCAAACCTAACATGGTCTAGGTATTAGCGAGTCTATATTCATGGATGTCAGTACACTGCCTTTTTATTGTGATAGTATCCATTAGTATAGACGAATCATAGATAATATTTATATTGTAATATTTACATAAAACTATTAGCTGTATAGGAATACTTGTTAATGATTCCTGGGATATTTGCTCTACCGACGTTTTCTTTGGTATTTCGTGTGCCCTAAAAATTAAGGGAAATTTTCAAGCCTTTAATGCCTCGAAAATTTTCTCGTAAATATCCTGTCTAGGTTCGCATGGCTCACCATTATTTGCTTGTCGAATATAATTATTGTAACAAATTACAAAATAAACAAAAGTTGAGAATCCACCGTTAACGTCATTTCAAAATAAATATAAAATGGTGACATGTTTATTTTCAGACACTGTTTGCTTTCTTGTATCATGTTATCTTGAGAAATTAAAATGATACTGGCTTATTGTCCAAAATAATGATTTAGGAAGACGATTGTGAAAATGGAGTTTTTTAGTCATATTATTCAGGGCATAAAAGGCTGTGCGGTTATACAACGAGTTAAAATGATTATTGTATTAACCATAGTTAGTAACAAATTGTTGGGACAATCTCACACTACCTCTATCATACGAATAGTGAGATACTTCAGAACTAGAATCCAGATTTTGCGATACATTTTTTATTCTCAGAGGTGATATTGTCTCGTACTTAATTTAGGTAGTTATTTTTAAAATTGCATTGATTTATTATGGGTTTATTGATTGAAGATCTTCTCGCAATTTGCATACAGATATTTGCTTTCTATAGACAAAAAAATTAAATAATATGCCTTGGCAACAAAATGTATTATTAACTTCAAACAAGTCTAAATAAACGCATAGTAAGTCAATACTCTCCATAGCGTATTCGACTAACAGTTTGACTAAAATTGAATAGTTATTTATAATCTGTTCGACACTATGTAATGCAAAACAATGACTTGTAACATTCTGTGCCCCTAAAGGCTTTTTCACTGTCTGAAAAAGCCTTAGCGCATAGGGAACTATGACTGGTCAAATAAGATGTATAATAAGTAAGTATTTTTGTACGATTAAGCTGCGCTTACATTATAAATGTATTTACTCGGCTTAGATAAGGATAAATTGTTGAAAGTTACCTCAAACTTGTGGCTCGCTTGAAATATTTATCAAAGTATCGGTAAAGCTATAGCTAGCAAACAAATATGGGGACTTCCCCATATTTGTTATCGTATTTTTAACCGGAAATAAAAAGGAACATCCAAATCAGTCGGTTGATTTGAAAATATGAAAACATTATCGTTTTGGTATGTATAAAGGGGTCACTTCACTCGAAAACTAGTACTATTCAGACAATTATAGATAAATTTCGTACTTATGTAAATCTATCAGGTTCAATAGGCCTAGTTTCCTGGTCTTGCTGATGAGTTGAACACTTTGATTGTACTGTTATTTTACTATGAGACCGAACGCGTATGTAAAGAATTGAAAGCAGGTCGCCAATTAAATAAATACCATTTTCAAACATTTGAACAGACAACCAGACTGTGGTCGACGGGATGAAGTGATTTCTTATAACTGTTCCTATGATATTCAACTGATGTATTTTGTTTCATTTTTCTTAAAAGTTCAACAAAGTTGGGTGATTTGAAAGGTTTGAAAATATGAATTAGATATTTCGCGAGAGTGGTTGTGAATGTTTGTTTTTGCAGTTCATTTAATTATTTTCATCAAAGGTTCTAATTGTTGTGGAACAAAGTCTTTTTTTTCTTATTTATTGCTCATTACGGTGAAATAAAAGATTTTGGCCCATTCCACTCTGTTGAAACGGGTTAGTTTTGTTTTATTTTTATATTGTATTAGTTAAGTTTTGTTAAGGTTGATAATGCCTCGTAGACGTTTGTCTTATTGCAGTTACCATTTTATGTGTTGCATTTATTTTTGTACTTACCCGAGGTTTTAAACGCACAATATTGGCTGTGTGACGTAGCGAGTACAGTATCTACCAGATTGAAAAAAATATATATTCGTTTAAGCACTCTTTATAACGATGCCCTATTACTTAATAAACATAGCAACAACAAAACTTTTCGCCATTTGGATTTCAAAATCAATTTCATTGTCTCATCCCATAATTATTCGAAAACGATACTTTAGAGCAGAGTAGATAAAATTGGTATTAAGAATGTGCACCTAACCTACTTATGCCATAATTGTCGCTTAGACACACAGAAATTAATACAACATAGAATAAATAAATAGCTTGGCAAATCTTCAAAGTAAACTTATCAAAAACGTAATAGTAAAAGGATAATTTATTAATTGGTCTATAGAAGTTTTTCTTGTAACAGTGCTCGTTATTGACTTGGGAAACAATAAAAAAAATCTAAAAGAACCAAGCATGAGACAAAAAAATTGTTGCTCAGTCAGATGTGAATTATACTTACTTAACTTACTACTTTCCACGTACTTGCCGCTTGCTTTACTTGGCAAGTACAATTGAAAGACCGTGTGAAGACATTTTATCCCTTTCTTCATGTGCTTGCGGATTCGAAGACTGATTATAAGCCCGCTAGGAAATCGTTTGGTTAGACTGAAACTTATTTTGTACTCACAAGAAGACGCATTATAAACCTTGGAATAAATATTTATATTACTTACCTCAGGCTTTTTATTTATCTACAGAAATAATGAACATTAAACCTGTGATAGGCCTAGTGGAGTAGTTTGGTTGGCGGTAGAACTTTGTTTTAGTCCGCCTGGCTAGCTGCCACCATCTTACCTAACTATGTCATAACAACAATTCGAAACTGATTGTTGAGAATTCTGGGTGAGTTTTTGTTCAATTAAGAACATCTTAGTTATAATATTTACTTATAAAGGTAGGTACCACATTGAATCCCCATAGCATGGTATTTTTTTTATTATTATAAAAAATTGAGATGATTAGACAAATTACTATATTTATTCAATAAAATGTACAATTAATGGTAATAATTGGATACAATATTTGGAAATTCCCCGTGGTTGTGATCGTTGGTTTGGTGGGGATGCTAGTATTAGGTATGTATTAGGGCAGGTAAGTAAAATTTATTTCAGCGTTTCGATATTATCGCGTAAGTTCTCATACGCAACACTTGACATAAAAAAACCGTTTTTACCTCGTATTCTAAGTATTTTCGTTCATAGCCATGTCAGCCACTATTTAATCTAATTAAGAAAAGCGTTACCGGATTCCGGAATTTCCGAATTCGATCCGATATGGTGTCCCGTTTGAGAATGTATCATTTAAACAGTGTAGCGATTCTCAAACGTCCGTCGTCCGATGGAGATTGGGGGAACGCTGTTCCGAGAATTCAACTTTGGACATTATACCTATCCGAAACATTCACAGCTGATTTTCTGAAACGGTTTGAGAATAGCGTTGCAATCTATCGGATTCTAGTCTCAAATCCGACAAAAAAAAATGTTTCCGATCCGAAAACTTTTCGTGTATCTGAGAATCGCTACACAGGCAGTAGTTTGTGTCAATATGGTCAATATGCTCAAATATTATTGATATGAAGATTTGTAACCCTAAAAATATAAATTTAATGAAGTAGGCAGTATTCTACCTATAATTCTGTAGGTACGGGCTTTTGTCACTAAACTTCTCAAGAACTGAACCGATTTTATGATTTTGTTTGTGTGTTTGGTTTAGATCAGACGCCACGGGATGAAGAAAGCGTTGGCGTTTCGCTAATGTAGCAATATTATTTCTAGTAGGGTAAATATTGTTGACACTAGGTACCCCCTCTTAAATCTAATAGTCCATTCAATCTATAGGTGGTCTGGTAGAGATTGCTCTTTAAGCGGTAAGACACCTCGTTGTTACAAGGTTTTTACAATTCTTCTTGTTTGTTATGTGTTACCTACCTATATTGGTGAAGAGTTTTCTATATATTTACAAAAGGTACCTACAGCCCTAAACAATAAAACAAACGTAATTATTTACACATTTTATGTACATTCACAAAAATAAGTAAATAGACAGGTACATACAGGTTTGTTTTAATTTGTGCCAAAAATACTTGTTCTTTTCTAAAGACGATGAAAATATACCTACATAATTTGACTTCTCTGCCCTCTTGGCGATTATGCTAATCGATAAACTGTTGTTTCCTCCGGCGTGTTTGGAGTTAGACGTGGAGGTCTACGTGGGCGTCTTCGCCTCCGTGGCTTGCACTCACAATGCAAAGCGCAAAGACCGATGCCAGCACATCCGGACAAAAACAGCGGCAGCGCCAGTGTCCTAGTCACGGTCGCCACCTGCTCCCCTCGCGACCAGTGCGGTATCACAACGCTGTTGTCCGCCCGCGACCAGAAACATGGATATCTGGATCCAACATGCCCGTAGCTCGTTGTAAAGTTCTCGCAATCCACCAGAGGAGGGTATCCACATCCTTTGATATTAACAAATAAAACCGCTGGACGCCATGTCTCAGCGTGTGGCTTGTATTTCACGTGGAGCTGGATGCACTTGTAAGCGTCACTGGTGCACCCTTCTCGGCAGGACGCCCAGGTGCAGTTATCCAAACCGAGGCGGTCGTCGCGTCGTTCAGTGACGCATTCTGCAGGAAGTGGGTCAAAGTCTGCGGCCAAAGAACTCAAGGCTGGGTCAGCGTATAGTGGCACTAGAAAAAGTAGCGCTGATGTACCACCACCGAGCAACGTCGCCAGCAAAACTGTGATGTATCTGGTTACCTTCGCCCTAGTTTCTCCTCTGCGACGATGAGCCCGCACAACCAGACGCTCTGAACTTCCACCTCGCATTTTAATATCACTGCGTCAACCCATGCTGTTTTGGAACCTTGTAAGCACTGAATCAGGTATACCTTTTACCTACCTACATGATGTTTCTGGAAAACGCTTTCGCATGCGCTAGTTCGACGCATGCGCTCTTAGCTTTAAAGCGCATTGATTACTTACTACTCGTACCTATAGGTACCTCCCTCTACCTTTTGGTAGGTATTTTATAAACTTAGTTCTTACATACTCATATCACTATTTCTGTCTACGTCAACCCAGTTACCCACGATCCACTGAACATATAAGTTAGGTACCACGATCATACGTTCCTTTACCTAGTACCTACCTACTAATATGGGATGACGTAGGTAGGTATATATACTATATTGAGTGGGGCTGAAAACCAGCGTTGCTGAGCTCTTACTTTTTCACCAACAACATGAACTCGTTACAATTGCTTGTACCAATTTCTAAAAACATATTTGTTGTGTGAATAAACGCCTTTTTATTTATTTATTTTATATATTTACTTATAATATAACTGCGCCTCGCGGTGTTACCTTCTATGTTTAAAAGTAGGTGTAGGTAAGAAAGGTATAAGAAATATTTGAACTATAGCTTGGAAAACAGTAAAACTAAAACATATCGGGATAAAAATTGCTTTCATGTCACCCAGAGTAGATAGTAATACAATATTTTCCAGGATAAGAAGTAGCCTATGATTAGTATGTAGGTAGATAGTTGCAGTTCCTCAGACTGTTGAGGATTCCGGGTGAAGTGCAGGGATACCTTCGGCCTCATCATAACTTGAAACCAGATGAGATGAAGGCCAAGCGTTTTCCCGTCGTACAAAAAAAACATGTGTCGTAATATACTTTGCTTTTTATATAAAGCAACTTTTATTTTATTAAAATAAACTTTGCAACCTAGTAGTACCTAGGTACCTACCAACTCCTGATTTTATACACCCTGATTTGTGTCTTTTTCGGATAAACATTTGGTGTACTACCTATTCTGTAACTTGTATATCTTTGAATTAGTAGGTATATTATATAGTCCTTGACGTTTTTGTTTGAACAATATCCCAAAGCTAATACGTACATCCCAAACCTTAGGTTTGTTAGTTTTATTCTATTTTTACCATCGGTAGAGATGTAACTACACAGGTTAGGGACCGTTTTTTTTAAGAATATTAGGTTGCTACCTCTACGTCTGAGTTCGGTATGGTCATTTTCACTTAGCCTCTAAATATAGAATCTAAAAAAAATCGTTGATCAGTATCACATTCAGGAATTTTATTTCGATTTCGCTTTTTATCAGCCAAATCATTACAGATTACTTACCTACCAATGTTTTTAAAGTTTTGAATTTGCTTTTTTTATGGGAATCGGCTGAACCATTTTGCCAGTGTCGCGCTATTTTAATCAAAATTATATTAGGAAAAAGAAAAAGCGCGATACATAATCAATTTTTAAAATAAAAAGATAGCAAAGCCAGTTTATAATTTTATGCCATTTGAATTTATAAAATGTTAGTACTAAAAGGTTATACAGGTATAGGTATAGGTAGGTACTAATATATATTTTTTTAATAAAAATAAACGATATTTATTATGCAAAGGAATCAGTCAGATGACCTAAGGAACGTTAACAAACGACCTATAGGTAACTCAACTGTTCCAGACCAGTACCAGACGGCAGCGTGCCTAAGACACTGGCTGCATTGCCACGCTGAATAGCTATGCTAATTCGCTGGCCTAAATAAGAGCCAGCCCTTGGGTCACGTGTTGCCTCAATCAAAAGCCCCGCAATATTGTGTTTATTTATAAACCAATATGTGTGTAGTATTATTTTGAGTGCGGTTAAGCTAGGAAACATTGCATTTTTAATAAATAGATAAACTTAAAGGGGTTCCTGTTTCAAAAAAAATTGATTATAAATACAAAAGGATTACAGAAAAACTGATTAATTTGACTTATAATCTATTAAATGACGATTCTGAATATCTATATAACCCAAAAACGACAAAATGCCTATTACTGCGGTTTAAGCTCAGGAAGGCCACTGAATTCAAGTTTTTTCCCGAATAAGAGCGCAAGCCCACGGCGACTTTTTGCAGCGATACTGTGGTGCGTTTGATAAACGCGCAGCGGCATTACCACTATCGTGACGCGCGATTGTAAATCGCGACAGAAACGAAGCAAACGCGCGATAATAAGTAGTTAAAAGCAGCATCAAACATAACTTGACCAATGTTGTCTCGACAGATTCCATCTTGCGACTATAGCGTTCACAGGTATTTCTGTATCGATGCTGAATCGCGACTGAAGTGCGACAGAATCGTGGTTACGTGGGCGAAGATACACAACACAGCCGGCGACAGCATTGCGACTGTATCGATGCGAACGCACGACGGCATCGCTACTACATCGCTACTGCATCGCTACAAAAAGACGCCGTGGGCGACGGGCTTAAGAATTTACCAAAAGAGATTGGGTGGAGCGTGGTAACCCCAGTCTGCAGTCGCTTCTATTCCCTGGACGAGACCAGTAAAAGGTCCCATTTTTTTTTTTATTTATTTATTTACTAAATCAACCATTGAAATACTATATGATAATGCCCTTTATATTTTAAAGTAATAACTATATCAAGATAGCTTTACAATTGAATTCCAATAGGAGTTTGAAGCGATGGTTGAGGATCGGTTATACCTACCTTTAATTGTAAAATCTAAGTCGGTAGATGGAATTTTAGTAGTAGTAGGCGTAGACGTCACGTAAGAGAAACTAGATAGGGGGGGTTTGCTGTCCGGCTGACAAATAATCATCTTTGATGGTAGGATTTGATGATGGGGATGAAATCGAAGGGTGGGAGCTCAAATTTTACGTTAGTTGAAATTAATTTTGAAGCCAATTGACGACATGACGAACTCTGATTGCTGTGCTGGCTTGTATTTCAATTGTTTGGCCAAATGTCTTCGGTTGTTGTGAAAGTTGCATAAAAATCTGTGAACTTTTTAAGTTTTTATAAAGATGAGATTTCAATGCCACATTGATGATGATGCCCTTTATATTTTAAAGTATCGTCATTAACTCTTTTTATTCTTAAAAGTTCAGCCTTTTATATTTTAAAGTATCGTCATTAACTCTTTTTTTTTTCTTAAGAGTTCACTTACATCGATATTTAGAATTTAGCCATTTTTTTTTCTCTAATCATATTTGATTATTGGAATTTTGGTAAAGTTTTGTATCTTTGGTAGGCTGGTACCATCCCATTTTTTTGCTCCTATATATCTAAATCTAAAAGAAAATATAATATACTGTCCACTAAAATCTAATTTTACCTCATCAACATTTGGAGCCGAGGTAGGTATCTACATGGATAGGCTGGGTAGCTACAATGGAGGTATCTTCTGATGCTTTTTTTATCTCATCAACAATCGGGAAGATGGAAGGAAGGAAGAAGGCAAAAGGAGAAGAGGTATTTGTGCTTCGATTATGTATAAGGGACGAATCTGAGTTCTTGGCTACAACTTTAAAGATGCAGTTTTATCATATTTCCGTTTAAACGACATGAAAAAAGCCTCTGTGACATTTTTGCGTCGATTTCTTCAGAATTTGTTGAGAAAATAGGATCATTGTATTTAAAATTAGTTTTCTGTAATTGTACATGATATTTTTATTTCATCGAAATAGATTCTATTTTTATTAGAGGTCTCTTATTAGTTCAGGGATTCTCATTTTTTTTAGTGATATGACCTGTATTTTTCCTATAGGCCTATAGGTACGCTAGTACTATTAGTTATTATGTGCTATAGGTAAATCAACTGTTCCAGACCAGTACCAGACGGAAGCGTGCCCAAGACACTGGCTGCATTGCCACTCTGAATAGCTATGCTAATTCTCTGGCCTAAATAAGAGCCAGCCCTTTGCCCACACAATACTTAAAAAAATAATAAAAAACGCTCACACGCACCTAGCATACAATTCTGTTGTCTTTTTAATTGACCACAACTTCCATAGATTTCACATTTATATACCTACCTTTTTCCTAAATTCTTCCTTGATTTTGTAAAAAAAGGAGCATTTAATCCACACGCTCATGATTTTAGTGTTCTGTGGTCGAAGATCTTGTTAAGTTAGTTGGTACTGTAATACTCTGTATGCAGAGTGCGAACTTCCATACTGTATAGGTACTTTATAGTTTGCGTCAACTTTATTTTCTATGGAGATGTAGACAGCGCCTACTAGCGGCAAGTTTACAATTTTTTTTTGGGAGTCGAAATTTTTTAATCTTCACTTTTAAAGTTGCGTAAACGTAAATTTGATAGTTTACTTTATGATTTAACAGTTTTGCGAGTGTAAACGACAAATTTTGACATTTATCGAGTAAATAACGTTAACTTTGTAGTTACGTGTTTCACTTGAAATTTCTAAGTGAGGAGAAATCGATACGTGATTGTTTATTATTGTGCGAAAATGGATATATTTAGTCCGCTCCGTATCAGAAGGTCTATCAAGGAAAATGACGTAGTTTGCAGAACGTCGGCATATTAAAACGTCTATATGGTGGCAATGTCTTGACCGGCAAAACGACTTACTAGTAAAACGTCCAAAATGTAAAATTGTCGACGATATAAAACGTTAGGTATACTCAAGAACAAAAACAGAAAATAATTTTAAATATTTATTAACAAAATTAATCTCCAAAAATAATCAGTTTTATATGAGAGAGTCGCTGTAAAAAAATACGTATGATGTTATCTCCTGGTTATTTAGTTTATCGGTTTCTCTCTTGTATTTTTTATCAAAAATAATATCATTTTTTTTACGTCTTTGCCCATCAAATAAAGCGCGTGTAATTTTAAGGTCCTGCCATTTTGCTTCTTTTCGCAATGCGTGAATAAATAACGGTAATGCCCTTTTTCGACCTACTCTGGCATTGAACCTTCTGTTCCATCCTTCCAAAGCATTATTAGTACGATGTCTTTGCCCAAAACAACTAATATCATCCGGTCTCATATCTTTAATCCATTGTTTGTGAAAGTAATTGATAAATTGCAAGACATTATCATTCTCCATGCGTTCAGCATCATCATGGATTTGGGACCATACTTCACTAATCATTGCGGCTGGCAACAACGGTAAATTAGCTAACATCCTTGTAATTGTCCTTCCACTATTGAAGTCAGAAACTTTTAATTTTCGTGACTTTCGCCATACGGCGTTATTGAAGTGATAATAGCAACCACTAAATTTTCCTTCGGGAAATGTTAAACGGAATGCGTTAATCTGTGCAACCTCATAGTCACACTTAAAATATTTTATGTCAAGTCCAAAACGATGTTTAACGAGAGCAAAAAGTCTCTCATATGTCGATTGTTTTTTATCGGGTAACAACGCATACTAAATGGGTACCACATTGGTTGTTTCCGAGCAACTCTCTATGTCAACGTGCATTGAATACAGCTGTGAAAACGGTATAGGCACCTTAAAAGTTCCATCTCCGAAAAAGAATGCAGCCTTATCCGGCAGTTTTTTCATAAATTCTTGGCAGAGTTTAGTGGAAAACAGAACTATTTTGTCGTTCTCTGTGCCATCAACACAAACTAGAAAATCTTTGGCCAGCAATACTGGAATCTCAACTTCATTGACGCATGAAAACTCTGTCTTTTGTACTTTCAAGAAATTCCTCCTTGTTCTATATAAAGTATCTTTTTTTGACTCGAAACTCGGTATGAAACTTTGATTTGAATCACGAAATTTTTTTTCAAGAATTTTTGGAATTGGAGTAAACTTCTCGCACGCTTCCTTTTTACATATGTCCATTATACGGTCATTTTCATTTTTATCTGGGTTTTTTTTACACGAATGTCCTATACCCCCTCTAATAATTTCAGTTTTATTAGCATTTAATGTAACCGAAACACTACACTCATCCCGTTTAGCACATCTCCACAGGCTTGTTCCGCTTTTATTATTAACATTGTGGTTGTATCGGTATCCATCGTGCAAAAGTACTAATTTTCCTTTTTGACTTGTTATGAAAATAAATGGATTATCAATTTCTTCCATTCTTAGGATTTTTTCAAACCATTATTCAAAACACAAGCGTCCCGTAGAAGAAATCTCAAATAATTAAACTGTTGACGCAGTTGTCATGAATATGTCACTATTTCGTTCATACTGTAAAATTTGAAGTGGCCAGCCAGTATCACAAAGGAGTATTAATCTCAAGTAGTACTTAAAACCTCATACGTGTAAAATATTATTTCCGCCCCATACTAAGTACTTTTCGGAAAAGAGCAAATACAATGTTGATACCTGTACTTCATAATCGTGTCAATTTTACATTTTGGACGTTTTACTAGTAAGTCATTTTGCCGGTCAAGACATTGCCACCATATAGACGTTTTAATATGCCGACGTTCTGCAAACTACGTCATTTTCCTTGATAGACCTTCTGATACGGAGCGATTCGCAAAGAGTTCCGCAACTAATTTGACCCTGTGAAAGACCTCTCCGAGAACGGTTTCTGTGATACATATCGTCTCAACAAAGATACATTTTAAAAACAAGCCTCATAGCTCAGTTGGTAGTAACTCTGCCTTCTGCGCTGTAGGCTGTGGGTTCGATTCCCACCCAGAGCAAACATTTGTATGATGAATATAGATGTTTGTTCTGTGTTTGGGTGTTGTATAATATAGTACGTATGTATTTACAAAAAAAAAGTATTTAAGTATTCTATCCGTAATCTAGTTCCCATATTACAAGCTATGCTTAGTTTGAGGCTAGATGGCGCTGTGTAAAATGAATGTCCTGTAATATTTATTTATTTATTATTTATTTATTTTGCTTTTGCCTGCATCGAGCTTCGAGAGCAAACTTCTTTGAAGTCTACGTAGAGAATAAGTTTGGAACTACAGGTGTTTAATATAATTCCTATAATCCTCTCAGGGCCTGCACCCGCAAAACCAAAAACCGATATATCGGGACAATTATCGTGCAAAAGGTACTCTTAGTGACATCGTTTTGACTATAGTTTGAACGATGTATCGTGGGGCATTAATTTCGACAATGTAACGTTACTGTTTTTATAGGAGAGAAACAGTAAGGAACAATAATAAGAGATACTAAAGGACCTATCCTACTAGAGGTGCTAAAGCGATAGGTAAAAGATAAGAATTATGACAGTAAAAGAAAATAAAAGTATATTAGAGAAAAGAAAGTCCACAAGTTCAACGCTAAATCAGTGCAGATCTAAAATTGACAATCTAGAATTAAGTCATAATAATATGCCCTCTGCAACCAACTTCAAAAGTCTGGATCTTCAGACAGAACTTCAAAACAGTGAGGCAGGCTTCTCTGTTATTAATCTCACCACACCAAACAGAATCTCATCAATAAGAGGAAGTAATAAAATAAAAAAATATATAAAATTAAGTAGCTTTATAAAAAAATCTGAAAAGAAATTAAAAAAACACAAAAATGTATTTAGCGTTGCACAATTGAGTAAACAGAAATGTAATTTAACTGAGGAACTAGAATCTTGCTACAGCTTACTTGGACGGAACTCTAAAGAAATAAAATACATGTCAGACAAAATAGAAAGTTTGGAAAGGTCTTTACATGAGTTGACAGTGAAATACCAAAAAGCTAAGCAAGATTCCACTGAAAATATAAAAAAAATTAATAGTATTGTGGAAATGGTAAATAATGACAGTATTTATGTACAGATATGTAATAGGAGCTCACAGACCGACCCATGTACCATAGACCAGTCTGTGACTCATAGTATATCCCAGAGTGCTTCATCAGGACATGTGGAACCACCAATACCAGTGACTGCACAACCTGTTCCACCTGTAGTACTTCCTACACCGAATGTGCAGTTTGAACCTGCAAGTCTAGTACACAAAACACAGCCTCTGGTTAGGCAGACTGAAACCTGTCGACAGACCCAGAAAACTGTGGTGTTCTCAGACCGCCTAGGATTAGGTATGGGTCAGTTGCTCAATGATAGAATAGGAGACCAAGTGGTTACCAACTACTGTTTTCCAAACGCGTCTATCCATAAGTTAATAAAGACTTTAAGTGAGACATCTTTTGACAAACAAACCACATTAATAGTACAGTTAGGTAATAGTTATGGGGTCAAGCGTTCTGATGTCACTTATTTAGTGGAAATATTGTTACAAAAAGTAGACTTAGGGTTGTCAAAATTGATTCTATGTGCCTTCCCTTACTCCAAATTGTTATCTAGGGTTGATAATGTTAATATTTTTAATATTAATATGATTTTATACAACTTGACATGTCGTCATAGTGACGTTTTATATTTTGACACTAATATTTTTATTAGTGACTTTAGGTTAACGCAAGATACTTTGTATCTTAGTAGATATAGTAAGTTGAGTATTGCTAAATTGTTAGCATTTAATATTTGTAATAGGGTCATAGGTACTATGACAAAACACACCGACAGGCCTGCAGTTAGTTGCAGTACTAATGTGGGTGTTCGTACAGTAGGGTCAAATGACAAACATTTAAACTAGTTAAGAAGACAATGGGAAAGCCTAATAGTTTACATCTAGTCCATCAAAATATTCAAGGCCTTTCCAGCAAAAATTTAGAAGTAGAATTATTTTTAAGCAAGATGAACATCAGTGTTATGGGCATCACTGAACACTTTGTATTGGATCAAAAGTTACTACCTCTTTATAAAGATTACTGTATTGCTAGCGCATACAAGCGAAAGAATACCACTCAAGGTGGGTCTTTAATCATTGTAAAAAATTCTCTTAAATGTAAGGAACGTAAAGATATTGTGAAACTCACGATTGAAGAAGTTATAGAACTGTCATGTGTTGAACTGGAGCGACACATTGTGGTTTGTGTCTATCGTCCCCCCGTGCAAACTACGTGCTATTCGAGTCCACTATGGAAAATGTTTTAACCAAAATTTTCAGTCGTAATAAATCAATAATAGTGCTTGGGGACTTCAATATTGATATCCCTAATAATCCATTGAGCGAAAAAATAATTAACTTATTTAAATGTTTCAACTTGAGGCGCCAATTCAATGAATCAACTAGGGTAACTCTTACAACTGCCACTTGCATTGATAATATATATTGTAGTGATACTCCCCTTCAAAAAGATATGTTTAAAAAATTTGACTCAGACCATTATGGTCAGAGTGTGATTTTTGATTGCAATTCGAAACAGGAGCTTCCGGAAATCACTTACAGGCCAATCACCGAATTTCGCATCATGAAATTTCAAACCAACATTGGTAAAATGATTCCCCTTATTCCATTCTTAAATGATCCGAATGAACTTTATAACATATTGTCTAACATAATACATACAGAACACGATGATATTTTCCCACTACTAACGTGTAAAGGTAAATCTGGCTCTGTGTTTGCAGACTGGGCTACAGCCGGTATCTATAAAAGTAGGAATAGACTATATGAACTCTACGCAGAGAGAGAGTTAAGGCTACATGATCTACCATTTATTAGTTTCGTCAAAAAATACTCTAAAATCTTTAAACAGGTATGTCATTCAGCAAAATCTTTGCAAATAAAAAGGAAAATAGAGAACTCAACAAATAAAATAAAGGCTACTTGGAAAATGATTAATAATGAAACCGGTAAAACAAAACCTCTAAAAAAACCAATAGCTTTAAAAGTAGATGATACAATTGTAATTGATAATTTAAAAGTTGCTAATGAATTTAACCGTTTTTTCTCTAGCATACCTAATATTGTTACTCGGCCACTAAACTCATCTGTTGATTGTGCGTTGGCTCTACTTGAAACAAGTGTTGAAAAGTGTCATGTTTCCTTTAGTTTTAGACACGTCAACTCTGACTGTATTGTAAAAGCTTTTAAGTCAATGAATATAAAAAAATCCGAAGACCTTTGGGGGATTTCCGTAAAGATATTAAGTACGATAGTAATTGATATTGCACCATGTCTGGCATACATATTCAATAGAAGCATCGACGAAGGAATTTTTCCTGATCTGATGAAACATAGCAAACTGATCCCTTTATTCAAGTCTGGTAATGAAAAGGATCCAGCAAACTATCGACCAATATCGATTCTGCCTGCATGTAGTAAAATATTTGAAAAACTGATTCTTATTCAGTTACAGTCACATTTTAACTGCAACAGGCTTTTGCATGAAAAACAATTTGGGTTTACTAAAGGCCGTTCAACGACCGACGCTGGTTCTATGCTGTTGAAGTACGTCTTTAAAGCCTGGGAGGGAAAACAGGATGCCATTGGAGTATTCTGTGATCTATCTAAGGCTTTTGACTGCGTAGATCATGACACCCTGATCTCAAAGCTTAAACACTACGGCATCCAGAATCAGGCAATAAACCTCATGCATAGTTACCTATCAAATCGCATTCAAAAAGTGGATATTAGCGGTATCAGATCTTCGGGAACCTCCACTAACATAGGTGTACCACAAGGATCGATCTTAGGGCCCTTTCTGTTTCTAGTCTACGTCAATGATCTACCATCCTATGTAGGGGACCTATGTGACATTGTATTGTTTGCTGACGATACTTCATTAATATTTAGAGTCGATAGGGCTAAAGATAACTATGATTGTGTAAATGCTTCTCTAGCTAAAGTTCTTGATTGGTTTACAGTTAACAACCTCCTACTAAATGAGAAAAAAACAAAATGCATCCGATTCACCCTGCCTAATGTTCAAGTCAGCAATGCTAACATTATCTTAAATGGGGAAATACTTAACTTTATTGAAGCAACTACTTTCTTAGGTTTAAATATTGATGCTAAGTTGCAATGGGGTATTCATATTGAGTCATTAGCTAGCAGATTAAGCTCGGCTGCATACGCTGTACGTACAATAAGGCATCTTACTGATGAAGCTACGGCGAGGTTAGTTTATTTTAGTTACTTTCATAGTATTATGTCTTATGGCATACTTTTATGGGGAAATGCAGCTGATATTGATAGCATTTTTATTCTACAGAAGAGAGCTATACGGGCAATTTATAAAATGAAAACTCGTGACTCTCTTAGGGAACGTTTTAAAGAGATTGGTATTCTTACAGTCAGCTCCCAATACATTTATGAAAACCTAATGCACGCTCACAGAAACATTGATGAGTTTAGTAAAAGAAGTGATGTACACCGTGTTAATACTAGAAATAAAAATAAACTTGAGATACCTAAGTTTCGCTTAGGAAAAGTAAATAATTCATTCTTAGGAAACTGTGTGAGATTTTATAATAAGCTTCCTCAAAGCGCCACCAAACTCTCTACTCGTAAATTCAAATTGTATATAAAGAATAATTTAATTAAAAGTGCCTACTACAAAATTAGTGATTATATCGACGATAAGAACGTGTGGCCCGATGTTGCTATACCAGTTGACAGCAAAATGGTGATTTCTCAATGTTAACAAATTGCCCATAGGTAGATAGGTAATAACAAATGTTTTAAGATTAAGTATTTAGGTTTTTGTTGTATCTACTTAGAATATAATTACAAATTGTGTATCTAAATGTTGAATGGATCATCAAAAAAATTAACCGGCCCGAGGTTCTTGCCTTTCTCCTTGTGTGCTGGTCGCGATTCCGAACAGGCGGTAAATTTGACGATTCAAAATGATCCTAAAAAATCTTAATGAATAAAGAAATTTTGACTTTGACTTTGACTTTGACTAACGCAATCGGAGTCTTCAACGTCCAGCCAGTAAGAGGGTCTTCAATGTCCAACCAGTATGAGGGTCTTCAATGTCCAGCCAGTATGAGGGTCTTCAATGTCCAGCCAGTATGAGGGTCTTCAGTACCCAGCCAGTATGAGGGTCTTCAGTATCCCGTACAGCAGCTTTTTAAAGACAGCCAGACAAATGTATTGAAGACCAACAACTTTCCCGGGCCACTTGACCCGGGAATGGTCTTGTATTTAATTTGGAGTTCTCCGATTGGGAGCTAATAGGGAGCTACTTATCTCTGCTCCGTTTGGATGCTAGATATGAATTGACTTTCCTCAACCACCAGCTTTCGCAAGAAGACTTTGGTGGAACGCTAGGATTCTAAATTTGATTAATTCAAATATTATACATGGTCAAAGATAATCGCTAAGGTTCTAATACAAGTTCAGATAAAAATGTATATGTTAGACAGAGATAGCATATAAAATATAAAAGGGAACTTACGTCTATGAGCTTTTTTTGACATAAAAAAGATAAATGACATTTTCCATAATTGTCAACCTAAAATAATATCAAAAATCTTTGAAAGTCTAAGGTCTATTGATTTCAGCTAAATATTATATTTGAAGAAAAAAATAATAAGCTTATCGTAATAAGATAAATCCAGAGAATCTTTAGATGTACTTTTGAAAGCAAAACAAATAAAAATGAAAATATTAATGTAGGTACGAATTGTGGTGGAAACACAAAAAGGTACTGTTTTAGAACTAAATTAGAACTACACGATAAAGAAGTACATGTTTTAATGTAGAAAGTATAAAAACATGCAGATAAAAGTACAAAATCATTCAGGGAAACACAGTTTTCCTACAACAATCGATGCCAAAATCGAATTTGACAAATAACAGCCGTCGGTTCGACCGAACTTGACGAACATTGTAACGACACATAGTTTTCTATCGTGTACGTTACCGTTTCTATTTTTAAACAGTGATTCCTTGATTTTCTGTTTCTATCTTTCTAACCGGACTCCGTATCTTCTATTCTTTTGACCCCTACCTATTCTTTGGACTCTCTGCATGAGTTTTGGTTTGACTCGGCCTGCTTCTAACTCACCATCATCTGTAACTTTTAAAGTTGTAAGTAAACCAAAGTTTATTAGATAGGTACTTTTTTTACGTGTGTAAATCTATGCCAGAATTACTGGCTAAAACCACACTGGATTCTTTGAATATAAAATGAGAAATAAAAGTAAAACTGAGAATATAAAAGTAAAACTGATGCGCAAAAGGCAGCGACCCCTTGCCATGATCTCTCACAGGATACTATGGCAGTAGCTACCTCCATGAGAGACAAATCCCTTCCACCAATTATTGTTCGCAGTTCTTGCCGGGGGGCACCCCATGCGGGGCACTCTGCTAGCGTGTCCTGAGCTGAATCCAGGTTAGAGCTAGGCTAGTTGGCATGCGGTTGTGGCTTCTTTTCCAATTTTGCACAAGTACTTTGCGAAACATCCATGTCCCGAACGCATCTGTGTCACTCATTAAACACAGGGCGAATCGCTTCTATCATTCTGATTCCTGCGTTTGGGTTCGCCAGTCTGTAGTACCACTCCTATTCTAGGCTATCTTTCAAAACAGACCTGTAAGCTTCTATTTCTCTAAGTGGCGGTCTCTGTCCCAGAACAAGTTGCTCTTCCCGCCATCGGTGGACTTTCGAGGCCTACTGCATCTAAATCCCAGGGCAAGGAGCCTGCCAGGAGACACACTGTCGTGACAAAAGTGTCGAATTTCACCATAGAGAGTAAAGCGCTACATTTAAATATTAAAGTCAACAATAGGTGGTATGGTTGTATAACTTTAGCCTTCCCGTAA
The DNA here is from genome assembly GCA_951394065.1 of Venusia cambrica. Classification (NCBI taxonomy): domain Eukaryota; kingdom Metazoa; phylum Arthropoda; class Insecta; order Lepidoptera; family Geometridae; genus Venusia; species Venusia cambrica. The sequence goes on from OX596057.1 coordinate 4,639,707, forward strand.
TGGATAACTAAAAAAAATTAAAGATAAAAACAAAGTCTACAGACCCACCAACTTATCTGTGAATTGAAGAGCGTCGCTCTAATCGCTCTGGTGTTGCCATTCTACGAATAATTAACCACAATTTGGGACGTCTGCTATGTTTAGTCTTCACAGACCAACTTTCTTACTGACTCATACCTAGGTATCTATTACAAAATTGAGGATCGACTTATAAAACGAGACTATCGTATCGTTTGGCTTGTGGAGTCGACCTCCTGTAGGTAGTATATATTCAAGAAAGCGCAAGTGAGAGAAACCTACCTTTGATTTTTATTTTTTGGTGCTGAAGTGGACGCAAGTGGAAGTTACTTTTTTTATTGGTTTATATCGTCGTTGTAGTGCGTAATTAAGAAGTTGAAGTTCATGAGATAAAATATAATGACATCATCGATACCAAAGACTTAGCAGCGAGATTGATTGCGAACAAATCCGTGGCTCAAGATGGTCAGAAGGTACAATGGCTTAAAGTTAAATGTCTGAGATATGAAAAGACAAATCCTGGTATCATAAAATTCAGATACGAACATAGTGGCGAGTACTCAATACTAGACACGATAAAAAAGACAAGGAGTAAGAAAGCTAAAGGTGTTCCGGGTACATCTGGTGAGATGAATAAAGCGTATACGTCAATAACTCAGTCAAAGAAGAAAGACTTAATAAACCTATGCCGAACGGACATTATTCCAGTTGAATTCCATTCTGAGGAATGCTTTGGGGTAGGTTCATGCTCTGTATTGGACTTTCTTCGGGCTGTTATGATGATGGTGGCGATAACTGTAAGGTTTATGTGATACCTAATTAAGCAGGTAAGTAGAAGAAGATACTTACTTCATTTCTTTGCGAGTTTTTTGGTAGTAACGACAGTATGTAGTGGGATCGTTTCTTCATCAGTAGGCAATACTTGTAACACACTATGACGACCAACCAAACGTTCTTCTAGCAGCAACCACAAGCGAGTGAGTCATCAAGTCACGCGATAGAATTTACGCGCGGGCGCGGGTGGGCGGTGGGGGTAGCGCGGATGTAAGGATGTAACCAATAAACAATGTCAATTACTAACTAAGATGCAATACGGGTGGTTTTGGTTTAATTAATGTACTTTAGTTAGATTTCACAGAATGTAATGATCGAAAAACGCGCGAATACCTACATTAAATATTACCTATGATCTATTGATGAATCTTGCCGGACAAAATAATTTCATTTTGTTCATAGCTTATTGTCTACAATAAATAACTAAGAGCCATTAATGGTAGATCGCGTCAAATATATTGTACGAGAAATGTAACTAAGTGACTTTAATGAGGAGTGCAGCCCCAAAAGTAGAAAAAATGTTAGTAAAACGATTCAAATAAATTAAATAAGTACCCTTAACGCATTTTCATTGACTGATTTTTGTCTCAACACGTAGATAAGTACTTCTGAAAATTTTTTTTTTTCGAAAATTAAAGAAAAACAAGCTCTTTTACCTTCTTATAAGGTACATAATAGACTTAAAACTACTTTGACATCAATAACTCATTTTGGCTAAAAATGTCACTTAGTGAATTCTCTCACTACAACGACGATATACTCAGCAAAATTGGTGACAATCGCATGAATAACATCGTTTTGAGGGCGGGGGGAACGTTCTGTTATTTTGCGTGTTTGGCCCGTTTGCTTGAAACGGAACGTCTCACCGGTCAGTAAAGTAGAGTGTTGACAGCCGAAGGGATGACCTTGTGCGTTTGCGGCGGCGGAGGGGCACTACGGTAAGTAATGACGTATTTGTTTACACACTTCTTGCAATAATAATGTTACTTCTAAACACAAATCACGTTTTGTTTCCAAATTATGGCATTTGTCTGCTGTAAATATAACGGCACTTCTACTTAATAAATACATTATAGCACAAAACTTTTGTTTTCATTGGAACCAAAACGGCATTTTTGATTTCAAAATTAATGTTACTTGTACAAAGTAGCATTAATTTTGAAATCATTAGCATTTTTATTGCAACCATATGTTATTTTTGTAAACAAGTGTGTTTTTGGTTCAAATATTTCTCGTTATTTTGATGATATTTTAATGTCACATAAGTTGTTAAATGGCTTTATGTTTACAATATTTATTTTTTTAATAGAAAGTATTGTAAATGTAATTTTAAAACAAAAAAGTCTATTTGGTTGTAAGGTAATAAGTTGTAAGGTCTATTTGGTTGTATTAATGTCGTACTAAAATACCTACTTTTTAGGTTTTACAATGTCTAAACGCTGCGCAATGCTATTCTGCAATCTTGCTCTTGTTTTTGACTTCTTGTTTTTTGTTTTTTAATAGCGTCGATTAAACCTGAAAAACTAACCAATCTAAGACTATGATAAATACCTTAATATTCTAAAACAGAACAAAGTTATTAAAAAATTGCGTCAAAAAAAACTTTAAAATGCTCCTCCTGTAAAGTTAGAAAACATGCAGAAGTAACCCTCTGATCCCGAAGGTGCAATATAACGCAAACAATGTGCAGTGTCTACATTGAGTGACACAAGCCCTCATACACCCAAACGTGCTGAAGAAGTACATTCGCTTTCCACAAACAGCTGCTGAAAGACAGTCGGTAAATTAGTTGTTGTTATTTTCTCTCTGTTACTCATTATGTACCAAAAAGAGATTGCTCAAAAAGAATCAAAAGACAAATTGCTCAAAAAGAATCGAGTCACTACGTTTTATTGACAACTTATAGGACGGCCAAATTATATAGACCCTTCATATAGGAATGTTGAACCATAAAATATGACATTAAAATTATGTGTCATAATATATTACAAAAGGTGAGACAGGTAATGACTAGAAAAGCAGACTTCATAAATAAAACATATGATAAACATTAACAATAACTTCTAATTACAATAATAAACCCATTTTGACTTAACGCCAATTGCGATAAGCAAAGAACGTGGCAGTCACACAGCTATTAATATTAATAGAAAATCTATATCCCCGAAATTATGTATGTATAACATCAACATCAACAGCCCATTAGTCTCCGTTACTGGAAAGAGCCTCCTCGAAAATTGGAGGAGGCTCTGTCCAGCAAGCCCGTGTCTTACCACAACATTGCGCATCCTTTTCTAACAAATATTTGCAGGACGCCAACATCTGGTACTGGTCTGGAACAATTGAGTTACCTATAGGCCGTTTGTAACGGTCCTTAGGTAATCAGACTGATTCCTTTGTACATAGTTAGTTTAATTGTACATTTTATTTAATGAATATAATATATATACAAAATAGCGATATTTTTTAAAAAACAAAATTGTATATTTTTTACTCCTGTATGTAATAAACACAGTTAAATCTGGGTAGGTAATATGAAAAAAAGTATGTTATTTTTGGATTTTGGGTAAGATTTGGGAGATATGCATGGAGCCACCTGGTAACACTGCACAAACCACACACGGGATATTAGTGTTCTGTGCACACACGTCACGTCATTTTTTTCAATACATTGCTGTGGCAGAAAGATAATAAATGTGATTCTGTGATCATAAAATTGATTGAGTGAACAGGAGCATTTTAGAAAATTCATTGTATTGTTTTGTTTGTACATAAATGTACTAGTAGGTATGTCCGTAAAATTACTCAGCTTATTTGTTAGAAACTTGAAGCAAAGTCTGCCGATGCCGAGGCATCCTGTGGGAGCAGGTAAAATACCCAGATAAATATGGCTTTTTACCGGTCACCCATGCGCGGTTAATTGTTTTGTTAAAGGTTTCTAACCATTTTGGAGACACTAAGTGTTGTAAAATTATTGTTATTTCTTGTGTGAAAACGCACACGCCACACCACACGGAATTTGAGTAAACTTTTTTTTATTGTTTTTCTTGGACCACATAACCTAATAAATTCGAGGTACCTAGTTCAGTCATAGCCCACACGATTGGAGAAGTATCAGCGAGTTCTTAATGCAACTAGATATTACATTTTGCCCGCAGCTTCACCAGCATAGAGGTTTGGTTGGTACCTACCTACCTACCCAGATAAAAAGTAGCTTAGGTCCTGGCATGCACTATAACCATACCAAGTTTTATTGATCCGTCTAACTATTTGGAGAAAATATTTAGGAGAATAGGTGGGTACCAAAACAAAAACAAAAAATCAGTTCACAAATAAATAAACATACAGTTGCTGTAAATCTCACCCATCACATCACATTTTCACCGATACATATCAGATTACTAAGATTATTATAGCGAAAGTTTGTTTATATGTTTGGATGGATATTTTTTAATTCTTCACACCAAAAGTACTGAACTGATGGAGCTGAATAATATATACCTAGGCATAATATATTTGCTACATATACATAATATATTCTTCCACTTATGGACGAATCAGCTACCTTGGGCAAGGAATGAGATGTCAGATAGCAAAATACAAAATGATCTATGTTATGTTCACTCTTTACAAGTTAGATAGTGATATAGATCTTAGTGTTGTGTCATTTAAAAATTTGCTGCTCTCCATGACTGCTGACCCAATTCTAAAACGCCGTAACCCAGCTAGTCTTTGTGAAGTTACTTGGAAAATGTAGCTCTGTATTCTCTTGGTTCTCAAGAAATACCTATCTAATCCGTTGTAAGTTGTAATCCATGTGAAATAAATTACTAAGAGTCAAAACAATTGCTAGTCATGAGTGTAAAAGCTAGTATATTAAATGTACATCTTAATAAATCTGTCACCATAACAACAACTCAAACTCAAATTGTTGTGTTCTGGAATTTCGAGGAAAGATAGCCAGTTAAATAGTGCTGCAGTCATCAAGAACCATAGTGCGTTTGCAAGGTTTTCAAGGTTGTTTTGTTCTTTTTGGGTGATGATGAGTTGCAGGCCAAATCCCATCTCCAATTTGGGATGCCGTTATTCAAGATAGGTACAACCTTTAAATCAGAAGTTTGTTATCAGCCTATACTTAGCTCTGTCAACACTGACTGACAACAAAATAGTTGTCTTTATATGTGTGTAACTTGCGGGCAACTCTGCAAGCAGAAGCCAGTTTATTATAAGGTGTGGATACGGTGAATGATGAAGCTTATCCAGACGGATTTTGTTAACTGTCTTCACTTTTTTTGTCTCTTAATGTCATCCTGTGATCATTCAGGTAACAAGTTCATATTAATTTCAGGTTTTCAACTCAGATATATCACAGCCATGGACACATCTGCTATAGAAAAGCCTACGGAAGATAAACAGGAAATAGTGCCCAACAAAAGTCTAACTCGGTTCAAAAAGCGCTTCAATAAACGGCAGTGGGGCAATTGGGATGAGCCCAAACCTAGAAAAGATGATGTAGGAGAGCCCGATGCTAAGAAACAATGTGAGAGGATTAAGAAGAAGAAAATGGCTATGATTCTAGGATACAGCGGCATTGATTACCATGGTATGCAGAGGTAATTAATCTTGCTTGTGAGAATTATTGAATGAAGTACAATATCAAATCAAGTTATGGGTTTGCTTTCAAATATATATTTTTTCTAAAAATATTATAGTAAATATAACTATAATATAGATTTTATAATATTTTTCTTGTTAATAATGCCTACTACTTCTACTACCTACTAGTTTTTTTTGCTTGAGTAACATTCATCAGTGTTAATATCATTTCTCTTATTCCACAGTAAGTGTGGTCGGCACATTTCTTACACTGTCACCTTGAGTCCATTCACTTACATTTTATCCAGGCTTTTAATAAGAGTTGTATGGGCCTTGTATTTTACACTGTCACCTAGAGTCCATTCACTTACATTTTATCCAGGCTTTTAATAAGAGTTGTATGGGGCTTGTATTTTACACTGTCACCTAGAGTCCATTCACTTACATTTTACCTCAGGCTTTTAATAAGAGTTGTATGGGGCTTGTATTTTACACTGTCACCTAGAGTCCATTCACTTACATTTTATCCAGGCTTTTAATAAGAGTTGTATGGGGCTTGTATTTTTTCAAATTGTTGGCTTGAAACTTGTGTAGACAAAGATGAGGTTTAATGATAGAGCAAGAAGGTGTGCCTACATTAGGGTGTTAAGATAACTGAAATACAGATACATGCAGCCGATTTCAAGTTAAAGGTGAGTATTAAAAATGTGCTTAGATTTGGAATTGCATTGTTTTTAAAAATGGAATATCAACCAGATGGTGGGTATGGAGTTCGGACATAAACTAACTGTATATACTAGTAGCTATCACTCTATTCTTCCCTTTCACACTGCTTCTATCTTCAACATAATAAATTAATTTCAATGAAATTAATTTATTATGTTCCTTTCTTTACTTAACAAAAACTGTAGTAATAAATTGTTATTGTGCTATATGTAGTTAACTTATTGGATATTCATCTCCAGCAACCAATGAGTTAATGAACTGTGCTGCCCATATGAATTCAACTTAAATATCTATATCCCATACCATCAACTAGCATCTCCTATATAAAATCATTCAAGTTGAAGATTGGTGCCATGCTATGTAGTAAATGTAATGTGAATAGACTCTAAACTCTTAAGTGGTTCATAGTGTACATTTTGCGTGAGCAATGTCCGGCTAGTATAGCCAGCCTAACTCCGACCAGAAGTGCAAAATATTCCCAAGGTTGTTGCAGGCGTACACATAGTAATGTAGTGTTCTTGCCTTCTTCAGGCTTTCCTTGCAATTGAGCTGTAACTTCCATGCATTCTAAGACTATGCAGCTGATTCTTCTTCATTGAGACACCCTTAGCGTAGGGGGCTGTCCGTGTCAGTGTTAATTTAGTGGGCAGTGGCCTGTTAGTGTCCCAACAAGAGACAACAAGAGATCTTGTCTCGGCTTATGACTCTTTGTGTCAGTCTTGGTGGATAAGTCGCTAGTGCTGTTCTGGCCTGTCGACATTGAGTAAAGTTGGTAATATAGAAGAGATATTAGGTTACTATATTGGTATAACGGAGATTTCGCCCATCATCTCGGATATTATAATCCAAAATCTTTTCTTGCACCCCCAACACTACTAAAAGAAGCAAACAATTCTCCAGCCAGGAAGTGTCACAGCTACACAATGTGAGAATGAGCACCCCGTTTTATATTATCCAACAGGAATCCTGGTGTCCCCACTATAGAAGAAGAGCTGCTAAAAGCTTTATATGATGCTAAGTACATTACGGAGGAGGATTTCGCCAACCAGCAGTCGGCTCAGTTTCAACGAAGCTCAAGAACTGACAAGGGGGTTTCTGCGGCAAGGCAAATTGTCTCTCTCAAACTACGTAAGTTACTTCTATTCTAAACCCAGTTCCTAGTTACCTAGCATTGCTTAGTTGTCCATGATGCATTTTTATTGTTATTTATTTTTGACATTTACACAGCGGCATCTAGTCCAAATCTAAGCATAACATGCTATATCTAAGCTATGTACCTAATTTATTTTTGTAAATACATATTTTATGATATGATGTAACACCCAAACACAGAACAAACATCAATATTCATCACGCAAATGTTTGTCCCGGTTGAGAATCAAACCCACAACCTAAACCGCAAAAGGCAGAGCTATTACCAAGTAACAACTGAGCTGTAAGGCCTGTTCAGCCAGCCAGTTATTCTGAGTGGGGAGGCCAGCCATTCCAATGTGGGGTGTTTTGTCAAGAAGCTGGGCTGGCTGGGATAGTGTTAGTAAACCAGAACAGGGGCCGTACCATGAAGTCTTATTGCGATTTAGTTAACGACCTAAACTGAGTTGAATTGCTATTTCGTACCACGACGTCGCATAAGCGTGTCAGTGTGGGTTCAGTTCTTAACCAGCTGAGTCGAGCTGAGAGTTTATGCGTTTATGTACATTCTTTATACTAAAAAAAAATATGTCGTTAATATATAAGTAACCGCTAGGTTCCGAAAAAACTGCTGATTTAATTTCAGAACGTACCAGAGACAAAATTTAGTTCATTCAACGATTCAAACGCTAAGCAGCTGTATAGACGACATGGTACCAAATTGAGCGATCCAGTTGAGGAACCTACACTGAACTGCATCGGAAATGAGTGGCGTCTAATTAAGTGATGGTAGGCCACCAGGACAGTGGCTGTGACGTCTAATTTCGTGACAACGATGATTCGGTCGATTAAGTAATGCCTCTTCTGAGTGTAGTAATAGTTAACTTTATTGAATTCCAGCTTTAGAAGTAAGCGTAGAAGAAATTAACAAGCGGCTTCCACCATGCATAAAAGTATTCGGAATCAAGCGAGTTACCAATCGGTTCAACGCCAAGTCAAAATGCAACGCTCGAACGTACAGCTACACCCTCCCCACATTTGTATTTGAGCCAAGCCTACAATCTGAAGATGAACGGAAAGGTTATCGAATAACAGAAGAAAAGTTAAAGACGGTGAATGAAGTTTTAGCTTCTTATAATGGGACAAAGAGTTATCACAATTTTACAGAGAAGAAGTGAGTTCTATTATTTTATATGTAGTATTTTATTTCTCGGGGATGGTTGAAGGTGGTTCAGGATAGATAATTGTGGCGTGGATTTGGGGTAGGCCTATGTTTAGCAGTGGACGTAAGTGGAAATGATGATGACTTTACTTTAGGGTGATTAACAAGGAAAATTGTTTTTAACCGCCTCTGTGGTCTAATGGTTCAACCCACCGATTTCAGAACCAGAGGTCCCGGGTTCGATCCCCATGGGGAGTACAATATATTGTGCTTGGTTTGGTTGGTGGTAGGATTTTGTTCAAGTCCACAACAATTTAAAAAAAAATGTTGTGTTCCGGCATTCAGAGGTAAGATAGCCAGTTCCTCAGTTAATTGAGGATTCCGGGTGAAGTGCGCCTCCATCTTCGGCCTTATCTCAACTTTGTTACCAGGTGAGATGAAGGCCAAGCGCTTCGTCGTCGTACAATTAAAAAAAAATTGTTTGCCTATAACGTTACACTTAGAACTCTAATACAAAAAATGCCAAACCGCCAATCATGTCTATAGTAAAATTACCATGTCACTCTTAAGCCTATATAGTCTGAAAAATGTACCTTATATAATATAATAAAGGCTTTAGGCCTCCATGATCAAGAGCACTGATATGATTACATGACTACATGGCACTGCATTGCGTTGCTTCAATCAGCATTAGGCAACTATGTAAGATAGGTCTTAACACCGATGATTCTCGGTGCTTGTCAAAGCTACAGATCAGTTTCTCAAAAGAAAAAATCTGTATTCAATAGCTAATTGATTCAGGCGTTATTTTGCGGAGATCCATATTTAAAAATAACATCCGAAAACAGATAAAATATTTCGTAACAATTCCGCCAAATCAAATGAAAAAATCAAATCGACACGTGTTTCGCCTCTACACGAGGCATCCTCAGGAAAAAATAGTCTAGTGTAGCTGCTAAGCTGACGAGCTCTGTGGACGAGTTACCGCTCTGAGCTCTGTAGAGCTCGTATTTGTTTCTTAATATTTTATCTGTTTTCAGATTTTATTTTGATCTGTATTCTAATTTATCTCTCAAATTGATCAAACATACTTCAAGGTTAAATTTGGTTGAACTGATACCAACCAAGCATTTATGTACATAATAAACATATAATAAATTTCAGACACGGCTTATACCTATCCTATTATACTTAATTGGATAGGTATAATCTGTGTCTGTAAAAAGGTAAAGACATAGATTATCTCAATCGACTGCCTGCAAAATGTAATTTGAATTGAACATACCATTTCGAAAATAAGAACAAACTTAGTTTGTATGAGAAAGTGGTACTACTGGCCTTCTTAATATTTAATTTATGGACTTGTGTCTTATAGTTAACAGTCAAATCATACCTCTCAAAGCAGAACATAGTATAAAACGACACTGTTTGGGGACAATACTTTCCTGACAAGCATGGAGATATACTATTTATTTTCAGGCACCATCAAGACCCTTCATCACTGAGATTCATGATGGGGTTCAGTGTGGAAAAGGTGTTTGTTACAAGTGACATGGAATTTGCTGTTTTGCTGGTCAAGGTAAGGTTATTAAGAAGAAACTCATGTCTTAAATACTCTTAAGGTTGTAACTGAAGACGTGAGTGGATGAAGGTGATAAGTGCATTTTTTTAGATTTTGAGTAAATTGAAGTTAAAGTATTACAACAATTTTCTTTTGTAAGTCGCTTAAATGATTAGTTATGCCTTAAATTTGAATGCAAAATAGTTTGAATGATCTTAAATTTTGAGGGTAAGTTGGTAATAAAACTCTTGCGATATTATTAAATATTATATTTAAAAAAAACTAAACATAACTCTTTCTTCCATGAACTAACTTAAACTAATTTGTCCTTGAGGCTTTAAAAAATTAGGGTGCTAAGTACGAATATTGATAAACATTTATGTTTTTTTAATAAACAGAACCAGCCTCTTCAAAAACTTAAGCTATTAGCAGTGATCACAAGTGTTCAACATCTTACTTATAAAAAATACTATTCTTTGCTTAAAATTGACTCAAAAAAATAGCGAAATTCTGGCTTTACGAACTTTAGTTGCTCTCGGAGATTCTGTTTTTTTCTGCTGAAACAGTACCATACTTACCGGTCTTACGTGGAATTTCTAAATTCTCGGACAAATTCGATCTTTTTTTTTAATATGTCCAACTTTTTAAATGGTGTCATTTTATCGTACGATTCTTTGTATAGATAACATCCATACTCCTCAACTCGAATCCATTTGATACCATCCCTAAAACTGATTTTTCCATTGCTTACATCTTTTTTCCTGTTTATCAAATTGAGATTCTCTTGTAGCTCACCAATTTGTCTGAAATATTCAGTCACATCCATGACTGTATTACTACGAGAAGCTTTGCAAATGATGTCACGGTATTGGTCAGGAACATAATGTCATGCTTTCTTAAGACTTTTTCTATTCTGCCAAAATCACGATCTGAATCTAAATAAGAATGGCCGACTTCAGGAAACTTGTGATCGATTACTTTGAAATATCCTTTTAGGATAAGATATTGATAAAGTGTAATCATGATGAAATTTTTATTTTGGCCGGCACATGAATCTGACCAAATCAATAGGTGATCTTTGTTTTGGCAACTTGGATCTACTTCCACAAATCTTAGAAGTGCGCTGGCGACTTCGGCACTTCCGCAATCCGCAACATCTTCAGTCCAAGTGCAACATACGGCTTTTTCTTTGCATCCATCACAAACATGATTACCCAGGTTGTAAAACCAAAGTTGACGCAAGTAGAACGCTTTTGAAGTTGTTAGTTTTGGTAACGGCATGGTTTGTTGTAAATCCATCGTAATGTACACAATATCGCCATCTCGGGTTGGTTTTTTTCGGTCAGCTTGCATAGCTTCAACAGCAGCATAATAATTTGACTTATGTTGTTCATTTGAGTCTCCAGCATCGCAAGTAGCGCACGTGTCACTTTTTGGGTATCCAAAAGACAGGTTAAATTGTGTGACAAAAATTTGGTTATATGAAGTTTTCTTGACACGGTATTTGTCTGATAGGTCTTCATTACGACACATTTCTAGGTATAGACTGTGCATCTTGGTCACATTCAGTAGCGGTGACAAATAGAGTTTGTTCATATTTTTGTTTCGTGAATAATGTGATTGCTCAGCAGGAAAACTTGAAATATGTTCTTTAATACGTTTAACAACGTCATCGTCCATTTTGTGAGGACGATTCTGATGTCTGCCTCTCTGATCTGGTTTTGGAGCTGCAAGTCCTTCCTTGATTCCTTTTATAATGATATCATTTTTTTTGCGACCTGATAAATGCCGCACAAACCTAACTTGCATATTTCTGTCGTAATTCCATGTTTTTTTACGTAGTACTTGTAGGAAGCAGATTTATGCTTTCTAGCATTACAGCGTTTATTTGCTACAGGCTTACTCTCAATGCTGCTGAATAATAGGGCATTCTTACTATTGGTGTCCAGTGAATAATAGCTGTTTAAAATAGACTGCCGATCTTCAATGAAAAATTTATCTGAGCATTTAAGCCTGCACTTCTCATGGCACAAAATCCCTTCCTTAATTTTTTTTTCCGGTACTATCTCTCCTTTGTAAGATACATATTCCTCTCCTTTTGCTCTAGCTGTAGCTGCAGATTTTTTTTTTCAAGATTGTTCATTCCTCGGCCGTTTTTTGGATTTATTTTCTTTTGGTGGAAATACCTTGCGCTTTTTTGGCATATTATTTTCCTCCAAATCTTCATTTACATGCTGTTCACTAGTCGGGTTTTCCTGCCGGTCAGCATTTTCATTGTCAGGTTCATGCTCAACGCCACCAGAGCTAGTGCTATCGGGGCTTTCAGGAATGTAAATGTCATCACTACCGGAAGAAAAGTCTTCATTTCTATTCTGAATTCTAAATTCTGATTTTGTGCCTTGACCGCTAGTGGAAGGTTCAGCGATTTCAAAACTTTTGATGCATGCATCTGCAAGATCACACGCAGGGTCCAGATTACCTACAAAAAACAAAGCCATAAGCGTAGAAGAAGGCATGCGATAGTAAATAAAAAGAAATTTAAGTTAGTAAACACCGGTCAGGTACAATTCGGAACCCGAAAATTTTAAATATTGACTTAGGCGGTTTTTCCTCCTGCCATCCAATATGTTTCATTTATTAAACTTATCCTAACACATGCTATTTTGACACCTTTTTCAACCAAAACTACAAAACAAAACAAGTATTGTTCTTTTGCGTAATACTTGTTTTGTTTTGTACTTTTGGTTGAAAAAGGTGCCAACTGTCACCTCTTAAGTAGGTATGCCAAAAAAAATAATGAGTAACCAATGAAGTGTGGCATATTATAGCCACCAGTTTAGCAGAAAAGGAAAGATAGTGTAGATTCAAACAATGCAACAAATCAAGACTTCGAAAAGATCTTACCTGCAATATTTTTGAGGTTATGATTATTGTAAACATCGTTGTTTTGAGCTATTTCGTATAAACGGTCACCTAAAGCAGCGTCCACTAACAATTTAGCTCTTGATTTGGCTCCTGCCATATTATTTTCACTTAAAAAATGTCAATTATGTATTTTAAATAATATTTTACACAGTATCCAACAAACAAATGGACAATAACAGAAAGCGCGCGAAATTGCAATGAACGAACGCCATCAAAACATTGAACCTCTGGAGTGAATGAAGGTGTTATGTTTGCGACTTAACACCTTCATTCACGGAGAATAGGGGTCACTTTATTCGAACATAGTATGCGCAGTGGAAGAAGGTGTTATGTTCGTACATATCACTTTCTTCAACTCACTAAAAGTAAAGTTTTTACTTTAATTATTTAGGAGAGGGTGATATGTGTACATACCTCTTTCATCATCTGTAATTTTTTTAAATAAACTAAACATAACACCTTTTTCAAAATTTTATTTACAAATATAAGCTTTATATCAACGGTCTTAAGGTTTGTAGTAATTCAACTATACATATCACCTTCATTCACACAAAAAAACACCGAAACCCGAAAATACGACATATCACCTTCATCCACTCACGTCTTCAATTATTAGAAAACACAGACTCATATTATTCTTTCTTCATTATAAATATGTGCGTGTGAATGTTATTCATCTCTTTCTGGTTTAATAAACTTTTATTTACTTATTTATCAACGCTACAACTATTTTTACAGGCTTAACTACAATAGCATAGTCATCGTATGGATCATCAAAAAATTAACCAGCCTTGTTTCTTGCCTTTCTCCTTGTGTGATGGTCGCGATTCGGAACAGGCGGTAGATTTGACGTTTCAAAATGATCCTAAAAGTCTTAATGAATAAAGAAATTTTGACTTTGACTAGTATCAAAAACTTACAAAAATAATAATGAAAATTACAAAATCACATAAACAATAAAAACAGTTATCTTTTTGTATAACACAAAACAACCGAGGCTTTCGTTCAGTTTTCAAGAACAATGGAACAGGACTAGACTCTCTGCCACTAGGTTGAGGTCTTTTAAGGCACTGTCAGTAGACGCTTTGAAAAAGAGATCAAATGGATAAATTTAATACTTCTGAACAAGTCACGAGTAAAATTTTTATCAAATGGAAAAATATAATATTTCTGAAGAAGTCTAATTCTAATTTTGATATATAGGGTACCTTCAGGTACTTATTAAGGGTAAGCTGAAAATGTAATAGCAGAAAATTATCTCTATAAAAATATTTATTAAAAATGGTACATTTCAAAAGCGAAATATTTTGATACCTACTATGAATATTGACTTACGGTTTATTTTAAATGATAGGTTATATTTTGATCTACATTAAAGTAAGCTTGTTTTTTGATACGAATTCAAATTGATTTTTAATTATGAATTATTTGAAAAACTACAGGCTCCATTCAATCAGTACCTATGTGACCACTGTCGACGTCGGACGTGTGCTTGTCGTCGTCGCAGCGGTCAGACAACACCTAGACTCAGAATAAATATTAGACGAATGTAAATAAGTTATTTGTTCTATGCCAGTAAAGGTACCAACGCTTTTGGCGACTTAGGTCCATCAGGAATAAGTAATGACTAGGTATAAAAATGTCGAATTTATAAAATATTATTGTTGAAGGCTATTTATGCCGAGATATAGAAATGACGATATTTGCAAATGTCAATATGTAAAAATGTCTATAACCCAGAAAGTATAAGTATAGAAATGCCGACATTTAAAAATGTAAACATATTATTTTGGCAAGATTATGATCCAGAACGTCTAAGTATAAAAATGTCAAGAATACCTAAAAAAACTGAAATGAAACTGCGTTGTTCCATAATAACATTCTTTTATTTTGCCTTAAAACGAAATAAATTTTAAAATAACTTTTACTCTGCTTAACTAGTAAAAAAAAACTCATGTACGTGTATTTAGTTCCTAATCTACATATATTTTCGCCTGAAATCTACAACTTTATGAATAAGCTGAAGTGATGACATTTTCTTTCGCTGTAGTTGATCTAAATATTTTTTATAGGTCATATCAAAAAGGATGTCGCTATTCCTTCTGTTTTTCTTTTCCGAAAAAAACAAGCTATTCTTTATTTTGTAATCGAAATGTATAGCTTCTTTTTTATTTTTTTTGATAAAACGAAACGGCCGCTTAGGGATTTTCGTATTCAGCCTCCTGTGCCACCCTTCAACTATGTTCGTCGTTCTATGTCTGTTAGTAGAGCAACTTAATGTGCAAAGGATACTTGTTCATCCAATACTTCAAAAAATAGTTTTTGAATTGCTTTAATTCATTATTCTCTTGAACAATGTTGAGGATTGAAATCCATCCTTCCCACATATTCTCCGCAGGTATGAGAGGTAAATTACTGATTAATTGGATCAGTTTCCTTCCTTCTCTAGTATCAAAGTAGAGTCCAATATTTTCGGCCTTCTTCCTTATAGCCTTTTGAAAATGGAAAAAGCAGCCAAATATCTCCGCTTCTGGGAAAACGTTCATCACGGCATTCATTACTGCAACTTCGAAATCGCACTTGAACTCTTTTATATTCATGCCCAATTTATCTTTCAATAAGGTAAAGAACCGTATGTACGTATTTTCACTCTTATTTGGCAGCAAACCATAAACTATTGGGACTACATTATTAGTATGTACGCTTGATCCTAAATCTAAATGTATACTATATATTTGATAAAACGGCTTAGGACACGCTTGAAAAGTTCCATCACCAAAATAACATTCATCATTATAAAATGTGTCGAGATAATCTCTCGACACCGACGACGAAAATATTAGCAATTTTTCTTCTACTCCATCTTCGGCAACTAAAAATCCATCAGACAAGCCACGTGGAATTTTTACGTCTTTTAAGTTCTTGTAAGTTAATTTTTCAAAATCCAGAGTTCTTTTAACTAGTTTATGTAAACCGTCTTTGACTTGAGAAAACTCGGGCATTTCGTCGATGTAACTTTGACGCTCCTTTTTTAAAGGTTCTATATTTTTTTCAAACGTTTCCTGTACAGATCCCAAATCACTACATAGTTCATCTTTACATTTTCGCATGGCCATATATACATAATTTTTCTTTACATTCCTTTCGCAAGTATGATTGCTCCTACGAATTATTTTCGTTTGGTCTCCATTTAATGTCACAGAAGCTGTACAAGACTCTCTATTTACGCACCGCCATCGAGTTGATTTGCTTGTTGGGTTTTTGCCGTCCAAATTGTAACGGTACCCATCTTCGATAATGGTTGGTTTGTTTTTTTTTATTCTTCGTTAAAATAAATTCTTTATCCATTATTTACGCGTTTTCTTCTTGAAAGAAAATCTAATGTCATTGTATTTATCATAATGAGACACTTCATGTGATTACACTTAACATGAAGGTTAACTAACATGTAGGTGGAAAACCTTTTTAGAGGTAGGAAGATATATACAATCTATTTGAAGTACCCATGACTGAAGTAAACTGATATTTATATGCCGTCATTTTTATACCTAAGTAATAATCATCTTGGAGTTTTTTAAATGTCGGCATTTTTATACTTAGGTAACAATCACCTTCGACTTTTATTTGATATCGGCATTTTTATACTTAGTTAATAATATATGTCTCCAATTTTCTTTCTTGACAATATCACGTTCTAGTCATTTTTATACCTATTCGTTATCCCTGATAGACCTAAGTCGCCAAAAGCGTACCAACATAAAGTCACATTACCTACTATATAGGTACCAGCAACGCGATCTCAGAATAATAATTATCAATAGGTAGTATTATATGGTAGTAACAAGCCTTATAGTTCGGTTGGTAGAAACTCAGCCTTCCGCGCTGTAGGCTGTGGGTTCGATTCCCACCCAGGATAAACATTTGTGTGACGAATATAAATGTTTGTTGGGTGTTGTACCATATAGTATGTATGTATTTACAAGAACTGTAGTATTCGTAGTATTCTATCCGTAATCTAGTTTCCATATTACAAGCTATGCTTAGTTTGGGCTAGATGGCGCTGTGTAAAATTAATGTCCTGTAATATTTATTATGATTATTTATTTATTTACTATTACTATTTATTTTTACCGCGCTCATAAACGTTTCTTACGCTATTTTAGCGGCCTAGATCGCCTTAATGTTGTCCTGCCTTTAGTTATAGACTTTCTTCATTACAGGGTCAGAGCTTCATGCTGCATCAGATACGCAAGATGGTGGGCCTCATGATTGCAGTTCTAAGAGGTCTTACCGACGCGTCTATGATAGAAAAGGCATTTGGTAAGGAGAAGGTGATGATACCAACCGCTCCCGGACTAGGCTTGGTGTTGGATAAGGTAAATTATACATTTGAGCTCTGAAATGATTTCCTATTAAACAAAACTTAACTATACATATATATGCACTTGGTCACAACATTCACAAATGTTATTATGACACAAAAATTCACAACCCACGACGGGACTCGAACCCGCGTCTTTTCCTAAAGCCGCAAACGCTCTAACCAACTGAGCTACGGGGGTACCGAAACAGATTCCGAATTGTTGTGTCCTATCTCTCAGCTAAAGCGCTGATAACGCCATCTATCAGAAATTCACTGAACTGTGATCTGCCCTAGCGTTTGAAATTACACTCAAAATCACTAGCGGGAAATGGCGTTTTTGCTTTTTCATATTTTTTTTGTAATTCAACATATATCGTAAATTATATACATATCTATATAAATAATTTCCATTTGCCATATATATGATTTTAACCGCCTCTGTGGTCCAGTGGTTCAACCCACCGATTTCAGATCCAGAGGTCCCGGGTTCGATCCTCAGGGGAGCAATATTGTGCTTGGTTTGGTTGGTGGTAGGATTTTGTTAAAGTCCGCCTGCCAAGCTACCACCATCTTACCTAATTATGTCGCCATAATAAAAATTCTTAAAAAAAATGTTGTGTTCCGGCATTTAGAGGTATGATAGCCAGTTCCTCAGTTTGTTGAGGATTCCGGGTGGAGTGCGCCGCCACCTTCGGCCTTATCTCAACTTGTTTCCAGGTGAGATGAAGGACAAGCGCTTCTCCGTCGTGCAGTAAAAAAAAGCTTCATTTGAGAACGGCTCAACCAATTTGCATACTTAGTCCTTTTAACGGTTAAGTCGAAAAAAAACTTGTTTCAGGTGCACTATGAGAGGTATGACGCAAAATTTAAAGACAGCCACGACAGCCTTACATGGGACGATGAAGAAGGAGCGATACAACAGTTTAAACACGATCACATCTATCCCAACATAGTGAAAGGTGAGATCGACGGCAGCATGGCCGTATGGCTAGAGAAACTCAGCAAGCATTCCTTTGAGCCGTCTGATGATGTTACTGAAGCTAAGAATGATGAAACTGTTGACAGTGATGATGAGAAACCTGGCGATGAAATAGATGATGATGAAGAGACACTTGACAATGTCTCGAAACATTCTGGTGAGGTTAAAGGTGATGTTGATGTGAAAAATGGTGATAGCACTACATCATCAAACACGAACAGCGAGAAAAGTAACAATTGCGACGCAGTTGAGAAAGATAAAAGCAGCGATGAATTAGGAAGTAGTGGTCATGTAGATGGTGTTAGCAGTACTGAAAAAGTAGCATAAGGTTCAAGAAGAGAGATGAGTGAACCTCGATATCGCATCAAAGCGATGGTAGAAAATAATAGAACAGAATAAAGTGAATTACTAATAGTACTACAAGCTTGTTTTACCATTATGGTAAAAGCATCAAGCAAATTACTTAACAACCAATTCAAGGGTAATATTAATATAAATATGGTGACGCAACGATGATTCAGTCTTTCTGTAGTATACAGCGAAATCCTGCACATGGCTCGAAGCCCTCCGAATCGCGGAATCATCTTATGGACAATCCAGTTATTCAAGCCTGCATTGTACTAACTTAACTGGGAGTAAATATTTGTCCTACTTTCTGGTTCCACCACAATGGAATTATCAGTTCAAAGGTAGATCAAACAAATGTACGTAAGGTTCTCCCTTATACGAGTAGTTATTGAATTACAGCCTATATTATGTGGCCAGGTAGTTATACTTCCTGGCGCGCTTGTATATTATTAAATCGTTTATCTTATTCAGTAGAGAGTGAATCAATTTGGTGTACCTAAACAATGTGCCTTTATTTTCCTAATGGACAGCAGAGCTTATAGAAATATCGTGCCACTTTTTTTTGACAATAACGCCTGTTTTTAAATACAGAGCAGCATTCCAACGCGCGATGCTTATTTAAATATACATAAAAAAATATACAAGGGAAGCTGTCAGATTACCTATGGAACGTTTCAATTGGCCAGAACTTACGAAACTTACACAGGTAAGAATGAGATCTACGATGGAGCGAGCCTACCCAGAAAGTGCGTATTAACTCTCTTCTTGAAGACATTAGGGTTGTAGCACAGCGGAAAAACAGACGCTGGGAGCTTATTCCAAGTTCTTGCAGTGCGCACAATAAAAGATTCTTGAAAGCGTTTAGTTCTTATGCGTGGGATATCAACCAGGTGAGGATGATAATAGGCTGTGCGTCTGAAATTTCTATTGAAAAACGGCGAAGGTCGTGAAGCTCCTGAGCACACTCACCGAAGTACAATCTGTAAAACACCGACAAACACGCAACCTTGCGACGATGGCTCAGGCTGTCGAGCCTTGCTTTGGCAAGGTACTCTTCACCTATGAGCCTCTTGGCTCTGCGCTCCACCGAGTCAAGTGCGGCAAGTTGATATTTGGCTGAACCATCCCAAAGGTGGCTGCAATACTCCATACAGGATCGAACTTGAGCTTTATATAAAGTCAAAAGTTGATCAGGTGTGAAATATCGCTTGACTTTATTTAGGATGCCCAGCTTTTTGGCCGCAATTTGCGCTTTAGACTCGATGGAGGTGCCAAAGTTTAGGCTAGCCGTCAACTCCATGCCAAGGAGGACAAGGCTGTCAGTTATTTTAACGAAAGTACCTTGAAAGGTAGGTGTCAGGTCAAATTGACGCTTTTTCGCCGAAAAGAGACGTGCCTGAGTTTTGGAGGCATTGAAACAGACCCTATTAGCGTCTCCCCATTGGGAAACAAGACTTAGAGTCTGATTCGTCCGCTCAACCATGGCCTCTCTCAGAGAATGTATTCTCTGAGAGATTCTACCAATCTGGAGGTGTACCTCCAGATTGGTAGAACGTGCACTAGATATGTATCTCTCTGTAACAGTACTGTCATCTGCATACCCAAAAATGCTTAGCTGGAGCAAGTCATTAATGTGCAGCAGGAAAAGAGTTGCAGAGAGAACAGACCCTTGAGGAACACCGGCGTTGATAGCAATATAGTCCGAGGAGCAGCAGTCTGGAACTGAGCCAGACCTAGATGGAAGCGTGTCCATTAATATCAAACCCCAAAGGGACAAATAAGTACTCTGTCGAGACCACAAGAAACAAGTCATCTCATTTTACAAATGTTATTATGACACAAACATTCTTGTGAATTTTTGTGTCATAATAACATTTGTAAAATGTTGTGACCAAGTGCGATCACTTGAAATACAAAAAATTTAAGTCATCTCATGTCTCAGTCAATTCATGTTCTAAGGTTTTTGAATAAACAGAAAACGTGTCAGTTTCAGTAACATTATCTCAATTGCATTCTATTTCATATGACAAAAAATCTACTCCTATTGAATCTGTTGCGGATTCATTGACAATTAGTGCATTTGATTTTTCCATGGTATCCAAATGTACTTCAAAATCATTGTGGGTTAGGTTACGGTTAGTTTTCCCGTTTTGCGTTAGTTCATTAGAAGTTGTTTTGTTTTATTCTCGACAGTGAAACTTGCGTTATAATCTTTGGTGCGAGGTATTTGAGCACGTCGAATAGCTTTTTAGCTTCTATTGATTCACATTTGGTCAAACTATTTCTTGAAATGTTTGATAGGTAGTTGATATGTGTTGATCAGTTGTAATCTAAAACTTATCGGTGCGATGAAGAAGGCATCAAACATTTTGTGTAATCCACTTCAGGATTAAATGGGCATAAACCTACATTTATTTTGGGTAAAACTTTGCCCAAAACATGGACCCAATATTTGTTTCAAGTAAGGTATCTGTTCACCATTCCAAGACTGCTTTGCGCCACATTACTTTCATAGGTCGAAACGCAGCTACGTGGGCTGGTTGTAAGATTCGTGTCGCGTTCGGAAATAGTGCTGTAAGTATTATATCCAGGGACGCTACCGCCGACGGCGAAGCCGATCTCCATTGGCTTAAAATTAGCTTCATGAGAACTAGAAACGATTTTTAACTTCAAATTGTACTGAACGGATAGGTTTCATAACATGTGTACACTTTTGAGATGGCAAACGCCATTTTGGATATGACACATACCCGGTAGTAAAAATCGTTTCTAGTTCTCATGAAGCTAATTTTAAGCCAATGGAGATCGGCTTCGCCGTCGGCGGTAGCGTCCCAGGCTTTGACAAAGTTGAGTCACCTTCAGTGTTGTGTGGCTTTTGTGTCCACCCAGAAAAAGGTTTAACGGAAAAGTAACAATCGTTTTTATAGTGCTGGATTGAGATGTACGGGGATCAGTGAAACAACCAGCTAGTACAAAAGCACGTTTATTACTGGCTTGACAATGGTGCAGGCGCGGCGGGTAGATACGCAGCGCTCTGTGAGGATATTAGGTATGTATGTAACATATCATTCCTCCCCAATTAGATTTTTGACTCTGTTGACAAACAATACGAAAAGGGTTATTACTAAGTTAAGCCTGGTTTACTTAATTACTTAGTTAACTAAAAATATTGCTTATAATCTACTCGATTTGCTATACGCTTCTGGCGTCCCAGTGTGGGCGGCGGCATCGGTTGCATGTCTGCCGCCGCCGCCGCCTGCGCAGGACTAGCGACGTTATCACTATAACAAGTCTGACGGTTCGCGGGAACTTCAAGACCGCCCGACCGCTCTGGTGCCACCGTGGCTACCTCTGCAACCGTCCCTCTCTCACACTATTCAGCAATACAATCGGCCCATCTCTCTCCCTCATCATTATTTTCTATGTTGAGGGGCGTTGGTGACTCATAAGTTTCAATCGCTACCGCTGGGTCCCTACGCACCACATTACGTTCTGTGTTTATACCGGCAGTTTCAATCAATGAAACTCTTGACTCGGGCGGTTGAAACTGCTGAGTCCCATTAGTACCCCAATTTGGCCGTAACGATAGTTCGTGGCTCCCTGTATACTTAAACATCTGATCAACATGTCTTATACAATCAGTGTTGAAATCCTTGATTTTAATTTGATACATTCGACTACCTACTTTTTGCTCAACAATTCCTAGTTGCCACGATTCCTTTCGTGCGCTGTACCAACGCACCCAAACAACGTCATTTACCGCAAATTGCCGTTTACCGGTGACCGATTGTGCCTTGACTGTTACATCTTCTAACGGCATAATTAAATCTAAGCGGGATCGTAAATTCCGGCCAAACATAAGCTTCGCCGGCGTTTCTCCGGTGGTACAGTGCACTGTATTCCTATAGTTAAACAGGTAACCTAATAATGAATCATTAATCTTGTACAACGGTAGGCTATCTTTGATTACACATTTGAGCATTTTTTTTACATGTTCTAACAGAATTTTCGGCCTGACCATTACTTGGGGGATGATATATGGGGGTCGTTATATATTTAATTCCATTGCTAGAACAAAATGTTCTAAACTCCGAGGAATTTATTTTGACATCATTATCCGATACTAAAATAGTTGGAATACCAAAAGTAGCAAAAATGTGTTTCAGTTTAGTGACCAAGGCCTGTGTAGTAGTCCCATTATGCATGTGAAGACATTCCACCCATTTGCTGAATGAATCTACTACCATGAGATATACCCTTTAGCCCACAGTCATATAGTCAATGTGTAGCCGCTGCCACGGCCCGGCCGCTGCCACGGCCCGGCCGCTGCCGGCCAGGGCGCGGGGGTGCGGCCCGTACGCTAACGCAGATTGTACAGTCCCCAATCCATTTTTCAATGGCGGAATCTATACCTGGCCACCACATCCTACCCCTGGCATTACTTTTAGTCTTTATTATTCCTAAATGCGTATCGTGTAAATCACGTAACATCTTTTCCCTGAGTGAGAAAGGAATTACCACTCTATGCCCTCTGAACAAACATCCATTTTCGAACTACAGGTCCGACTTGCATTGAAAATATGGTAATACCGATTTACAGATTTACAGCGCGGCCAGCCGCTCAACATGTACTTCACAACCGTTTGGATAGTTTTATCGCTCTCGGTAGCCTGGGTGATATCACGAGTCGTAGTAGCGGGCGAAGCCTCATCTAAAAATTTTAGCGCATACTGTGTATCTACATCGCTGTCGTTACCCTCGTTAATACCTACCAAGGGTGCCCGCGAAAAATAATCCGCTACCAAATTTGTATCGCCCGGAATATACTGAACCTCATAATTATATGCAGATAACAATAAGGCGTATCTCTGCAACCTCAGTGCGGTCGTAACTGGTATGCCTGTTTTATTATTAAATATTGATACCAAAGGCCTATGATCGGTTCTAAGTATAAAAGGCTCGCTGCGACCGTAGAGATATTGATGGAACCTTTTAACTCCAAAAATAATAGCGGTCGCCTCCTTCTGTATTTGGCTGTAATTCCGTTCACTCGCGACTAATGATCGAGACGCAAAAGCCAGGGGGCGTTCGCGGCCGTCGAGTGCCTGCTGCGCTAGCACGGCGCCGAGGCCTGCGGGCCCCGCGTCCACCGTCAGCACGAGCTGCGCGTGCGGTTCGAAACGCGTCAGCACTCTCTCCGAGGCCAGTTTGCGCCGCACTGCCGCCATGGCCTTACGCTGCTTGTCTCCCCATACCCACGGTGCATCGTTGCGTAATAGCTCATGCAGCGGATTAAGTATAGATGACGCGTTTGGTATAAAACTCCGATAGTAGTTGACGACCCCTGAGAACCTTTTTACCTCAGTTACGTTCGTAGGCTCCGGTGCGCTCATTATTGCCTTGACTTTATCCGGGTTTGTCATTAAACCGGTTTTGCTTATCACGTACCCTAGATACGTGACGCTCTCCTTAAATAACTAGCGTCTCCATCGCTTTTTGAAATATCGCTGGCCCTGAAGCAAGCCCGTATGGTAGTCTGGTATAAAAATATAATCCCCTGTGAGTACTTATCGTCGTCAGCAGACGGGACGCGTCATCTAGTACGAATTGATTGTACGCATTTTTTAAATCTATTTTACTGTACTATTCGCCACCCCCTAATTTAGCAAATACCTCTTCTATCCTAGGTAATGGATATTTGTCTATTACTAAATTCTTATTGAGTGTGACTGAGAAATCGCCCGCGATTCTAACTTTACCGTTTTCCTTCAACACGGGTACTATTGGTGTCGCGTAATCCGAATGGTCCACCGAAACCAAAATACCCGCATCCACCAATCGCTCTAATTCCCGCTCAACTTTGTCTCTAAGCGCAAAGGGCACAGTTCGTGGTTTATAAAACTTGGGCACAGAATGTTCTTTTAGTTGTAGTTTGACTTCAAATTTGTTAAATGAACCTAATTCATCCTTCCACAGGTTCGGAAATTTATCTACCAATTCGGAGACCTCTGTATTTATTATTTTATTGCATTGTACTGAATTTAATTCCGTGGTGATAATCAATTTAAAGGCGGACATAAAATTTCTACCTAACAAGGGAGGGCCCCCATTCTTAACCACATAAATTTTAATATTTCTTTGCATTCCGTTATAGTTAGCTTCTGTAATGAAAAAACCCGATGGAGAAATTTTATGTCCATTATATAGACACATTCTAATTTTACTCTGTTTTAATTTATACTGCATAAACTTATCCCGATATAATTTTTCTGAAATGACACTTCCCCCCGAACCTGAATCGAGTTCCATTGCAATCTTGTGATCACCTAAAGTTAGCTCAATTAGGATGGGCTTGTCGGTCACGTACATCGCTCATCGGTAGGCTGATTTTCCTAATCGCGTTTTGCCACGATCGTGTTTTGTCACTTTCGTTTGTTTCACAGTTGCTTTTTGCGAGCTCACATTTTATGTTCTTAGTTTTGTTCGCCGCATTCAGTCATGAACACATATTTTAAAATTTCAAGTTTTCTAACTGCATTCCGGCGGCATTTTGTCTTTGTCATAGTGTCATGTATTCTGATGTCATTCATACTTTAAAAAAAATGGGTTTGTCAATCTACATAATAAATACTTCTTACTGCACTAGCAATGCAGCCACTGTCTCGTGCTCGCTTCCGTCTGGTACTGGTCTGGAACAGTTGAGTTACCTATAGACCGTTTGTAACGGTCCTTAGGTAACCCGACTGCTTCCTTTTTACATAGTTGAATTGTATGGATGCATGAATT
Source organism: Venusia cambrica (assembly GCA_951394065.1). NCBI lineage: Eukaryota > Metazoa > Arthropoda > Insecta > Lepidoptera > Geometridae > Venusia > Venusia cambrica. The sequence continues at coordinate 4,665,136 of OX596057.1, forward strand.
ATATGCAACATGTAGGTACCTACTTACATTTTTCCTCGACGGTACTTTTAAAGTGATGCCACATCCCCGTACAATATAATTAGTCAAATAACTTCACAACAGATTTATGTAAGACGCTGTCACACAAATGACTCACCGTGCTTTTCGATAAATTACTGATAGGATAAAATACTGTTAATAATAATAAAGTTTATTTTTAGCATTTTTTCGTTGTATAACCTACAACACCTCGACGTCTCTGACACCCTATTTGAGTAATAACGGAGTTCTAGACGCCTATAGTGGTGGCTCTTAAATGAATGAAAATATGTATTATAAATATATATATATATATATACAAGTATTATTACAGCGACCCCTAACACGTCTGTCGAGCGTGATGATTATGGCAAAACCCTCCATTGCTTTCTTTAGCATTGGAGGAGGCCCATGTCTTATGCAGTGGACTTTTATGGTCTGTAATGATGATGATAATGATACAGTTATACAGCATTTATAGCCAGACTGCATCAGAACTATCGGAAGGTTACCGTAACCGCCTCTGTGGTCTAGTGGTTCAACCCACCGATTTTAGATCTAGAGGTCCCGGGTTCGATCCCATGCGGAGTACAATATATTGTGCTTGGTTTGGTTGGTGGTAGGACTTTGTTTAGGTCCGCTTGGCTAGCTACCACCATCTTACCTACAACGCACGATTGTATAAATACAGACAAGAGGTCAGGTAAATAAGAAACAAATAACGTCTATTACAAGGAACCATTTTTATTTTTGGCATATATTTATGCATCACACATATGTAATAATAGTTACTAATTACATGCAAAATCACTATTAAATATGACAAATAGTTAACAAATCGGTCTCAAAAGTATTTCGTTAGGCAGAGATATACATCGCATCGACACCTGGACCTGCTGTTACACGGCATGCTCGTGGCTGTTTCAAAAGGGTGTAAAAACTGGCCAGTGATTGTACCCATCTATTTGTTTGTCGAGAGGTGGTAGTGGCTTCGGTTGGTATTTTGAATAGGTATTCAATGCCCTAATGGGCATGTAAAAACTGGGTTGTTTTAAAAAAACTGTGTTTATTTTTTCATAACGGGTTAAACCGGTTTTTTTTATATAAGCGACCCAGGACAAAATAAAATCATAAAATATGAATAAAAATGATTTTTTTATTTTAATAAGTGCGCAAGAATCAAATTAACTTGATTAAGTTTAAAACTTTTGTTTATATTCAACTCGCTCTTACTCAGATAAAGTTATAAATGAATCATATAAAAGCAAAACCAGCAAAATCCATTTGTGACAGTTCTCGGTAATACGAAAATTACTTAGCTAGGGCAAATATGTATGAAAGTGGTTTTTTTATTTTAATTAATAGACGGTTGTATGCACTTGGTCATATTACATGAATATAGTAATGAGATTTTCAACTAAAAATACGTAAAACTAGTTTGGATTTTGCTGTATTTGAACTTGACCTTTGGATATTGCTGTTTTTGAATCTCACTTCGAGGGATGTTCAGAATACATGAATACAGACTCACCTAACATTATGGGAACAAAAATTTTGATACCTATTGCGACTATTAAGGTAAGTAAGTAACCTACCTACCTTCACCTAGGCGCGCCTCCTCCTTAATGCTTACAGATACTACCTACTTTATCACACATAGAAATCATTGAATGAATCATGGGGTTCACACACCATGTCCGAATTATTGTGTGTGTCTTCTTGGGTGTCATCACTTTCATTTGTCGACTCAGCATTTGACACCAACGGAACGAAAAACTTCAACCGCTTTATACTTTCCCAATTATTTCCGTAGTGATTTGTCAGCAGTTTACGAACGTCTGTTGCTTTAGCTAAACTCACATTGTTCGTAGCGGAAATTTATCTGGGATCGAGACTAGAAGAAAGTGCACCTGGTCGGTTCACACTTAGGAATACTCGGTCGTCATGTTTGTAGTGAATGTTCCCCTTAAACAAAACATTTCCTTGTTTTTTTGACCTTTTTAGTACATACCTTTTGCAGTTTTTAAACTTAAAATGCCATCTGCCTACAGGTTTGAAAACACGCGCAGCTGCATCTTTCCAATCAAATACCTTGCAGTCGTTTCCCAAGCTTATAACTGTTGCACAAACTTTAATTATTGCATGATACACTTCGGGGCTTGCTATTATCTCCCTTTTTCTAATTTGTTTTTCTATCCGTGCAAACACTCTGTCAGGGGGTATGAATGAGTGCCCCACTATTGGAAATATAAGCTCCAAATTTTAACACGAGAAGGGGCTTCAGTCAGCCACTTTGCACACATTCCCAGAACTGTAGTATTTTTGTTCTGTCCTGCACAACCGTCCGCTATCAGGCGAACTGTCTTGTTTCCTTACAAATCAGTATTTTGCAACCGATAGTAGACAGCTGATGCAATTTCGTTTGAAGCTTTTGGGAACGAATTTTCTCCCCAACAGTAAGCAAATACATTTGAAGGTTCCAAAGTTCTTTTTGACGATCCTTGTACGATTGTAAAATTATCGAAATTTATTTGTCGGGAGTAATACGCTGATTGGTCTGGGGTTTTGGGCAAACATAAGTTTTTCTCACAGTCGAATGATAGTGTCAGCAAGTCCGCTGTTTCTTCTTTAACAAACCCGAAAAAAGCTTTTGCTTTAAGTTTGTGAATTCTATGTTTTATAATTAAATAATTGCGTTTACTGACATCAGTCTCTGTTTTCATTTTTTCCACAAACTGCAGGCAAAACGAACAGACGTCGGTTCTTGGCGTACCAAAACCTAAATTATAGTTTCCGTTAAACACTGTGCGGAAATACGAAGCTTTAACTTTTAACTGGCTTTCTGCCTGGCATTATACATTATACAAGTTTGTTGATACTCAGTTCTGCAGATAAGTAATACCTTTTAGTGTTTCCCCTGCAATAATGCGGTTCCTCACATTGTAGTTTTTCAATAAAAAACATCACTGCCGTTTTTTTATGAGCATTTTTGTGAGAAACGTGATCACCACCTCTTTTTTCTTGAAGCAAAGTGCCTTTTGTAAAATACTCCTTCATGACAGTTTGAACTTGATACTTAGTTATTTGAAGCACCTTTAAAAAAAGATTTGGCACACGGGCAATCGTTTTTTTAACGAGGCTATACACGAAGTAATTGGTTTGTGACAATTTTGGCTTGTATTTACAATTTTTAGGGCGACGACGTTTTACCGCCTTTACAGTGCAGAGTTTTAATATAAAAGCATCTTGTTTGCCTTTATCTTTAATTTTATAAAATCCTTCATAAAATAATTTCACGTCCTCCGTCGTAAGAGATCTGCACTGAAATGTTTTTTTGTGATTACATAGCGGTCTTACAGCAAACGTACTCGAAGAATACTAAAACAAAATACGTAAGTGATTAAATTGTTTGAAAACCTACAAACGGTTAAAAAACTATTGCATTAGAAAATAGTAGGTAACAGAAAATCCCACTAACAACCTATTTAGCCGACTAATCCATGAAAAAAAAGCCTTAGCCTAACAATCGCAGATAAAAATGTTAGTAAAATAAAAGTAAGTATCAAAATAGTGTGATCACACTGAACAAACCTCGCGACTAGCAATATTTCGTTACCATTTTTCGGGACGTGCTTTACGCTTGCGGGCCGAACTGTTATCTACAGCTACTGGCGAGCAATCCATTATTATAGTTTTACACTTCTTTTACACTAAAACCTCGAAAATCTATTAAAAAACATTAATTACACTGACAATGATACACCTTACAAACACAATTGACGCCATACTTGTTACGTGTCGTATGACGAGCTGTGATTGGCTGTAGGGGAGCCCGGGGTTCGAAGTTCCGATTTTCAAATAACACGCAAAAAGACCGCCAATGAATAGACTAAAATTCAATATATATGGGCTCATAGATGCAGAATTTATTCTAGTTTTACTTGTGAGATGTTGTCGTATTTACTAAATTATTAACAGTGTTAGCGACAGGACATTTTTTTTGTGTAAAATTGACAAGGAACAACTGACCCCGTCATGGGGCTGGTTGTTCCGTCGTTGAGGCAAGTTGTTCCGGCAGCAACTTCAATTGCTAATGTTGCAGTTGTAGTGTATAGATATGTATAAATGAAACACAAAATTACTATTAAAAAGTCATTTATTAAAAATAAGGATTAAAATGTTTGGCAAATAATCATCAAAATTTTGACTTAGGAACTTTGTTTTAGGATATTGAGATCAATCAACTAGCATTAACAATTATAGTAACAAGTAATTATAAGTCTTTAATCAGTCTAATAGAATCAACTTAGTACCTAGTACCTACTATTCGGAAGCTTCATCATCGGATTTGCAATTAGGACAAACATAGGAATGGACTTCGTCGGAATCCAAACATTTTAAATGTGCCCAGTTCTTACACAAGACGCATTCAATCCATTGTTCTCGTGGTAGTGAATTGGAATAGGAATCGCAGCAAATTATACAGAACCATTCTAGACCATCATTTTTATCATCACTTGAAGGATCGTCGTCTTGAAGAACTCTTCTCTTTACAAGTTTTGTATCATCCGATTATTTGTGTGACTTTCCTTTTCCAGGTGCCTTTCCCTTTCTAATTCCCTTACCATTAGCCAGGCTTTTGCCTTTCACTCTTCTTGCCTTTTCTTCAGCTAAAGCATTCTTTTCTGGCGTGTCTGTCAGTATTGCTGATTTTCTTATTCTTCGTCTAGTTGTTGTAGACAGCCTTGGTGGCGCTTTTGGTAGGGGTTTAACAACTTCAGGCGAAAATGTGGCCTGTATGTGAATATTGTTTGAGGATCCTGGCTGTGAAATAATTGAGGGTCCTGGCAATGAATTGCTTGAGGGTCCTGGCAGTGAAATGTTTGAGGTTCCTGGTAGCAAAATATTTGAGGATCCTGGTAGCGAATCATTGGGAGGTCCAGGCTGATAGTCGTCAATATTCATTGTTTCCAACGTTTCTGGGCGCGGCTCGTTATCTGTTTCTTGAGGATTTGGACGATCGGTGACAAAAGAAGGAGCAAAATCTTCATCCGTTAATGTATCGGTTTGTTTTTCTACTTTTAATACCATTTCAGTGTCTTTTAACGATTTTTCGTCCATTGTCTTTTTGATTTGGTGGCTTTTCCTTTGCATGTTTTTGGAATTATAACATTTTCTTCATTTCCACTGTCAGAACTGTAAATTTGTATTTTTCTCTTTCTTAAAGCTCTTCCTTTGGTCAGTTTATTATAATCTGTACTATCGGATTCAGTTTCACTGCTTGAAATATCATAAATCTTTTGGTCTTTTTCTTTTTTTACTGTTGCCCTGATTTCTTCACAATGCTTTTCTTGCTATCACCTTTCTACTCGTAGTTTCAGTTATTTTATTTCATTTCTTTATTTTTGCTTCTTTATTCTTCTTCTGGACAATATTATCGTTGGAATTAAAAATTTCTGCAGATTGTTTAGGTCTTTTAGAAATTTTGCAAGGCACCTTGCTAAATCAATAGTAGATATCAAAAATGCTAAATCAATTGCATTTTTGATATCTACTTTTAGAATAACCTCCCCGTAATTTCGATCTAAAAAGGTTCCGAAAGAATGGACCGTGGCCTCACAACCGCCTAGCGAACCAAAGCCTTGCTGCACGGGTCGGAAATAGGTACGCGGCTTTTTTGCGACAGCAGACTTTGGCTGCAAGGCGGCAATAGGTGGTGCCTACGGCTATGGGTCTTATCCCGCCATCCTTATAAGATTTCTGTAATCTCGCTGTTGACTCGACCCGACAGCATGAGGTTGATCAATGCCGTCAGCTCTTCAAGAAGGACATCACCCGCGTGGCCTGACCCACGTGAGATGCTGTGGAGACATAGCATCCAGGCCAGCGGCTGAGCCACTCTGAAAGGACATAACGGCACTGAGTATATACTGACTGGTCGCCTCAACAGTGCAATCACTATCTTGGGTGCATTGGGAAGGTGGAAATCTGGCCCCGGCGCCGGATGTTTACTTTCAAGAGAAATGAGGGTTTCAACGGAATTTGGACCTATCGTGTCACTAGAAAAAAGTATACGGGAGGCACCCTTTATATCACCATCGCTAATCTTACTCTCTACAAGTTTGAAGAGAGCAGACTCGAAGGATGGCTTAAATTTAGAATTTCTAATCGGGTTCTGATCATTACACAAAAAAGGTGTGCGCTCATCGCGAGCAGTGTACCTTACACAATTTTGCTTTATTCTAATAGTTAATGATGTTTTTGGATCTTAATCTTTATTTACGTGTAGTACACTATACGGAAATATTAGGAGATGTTCCCAAGCCTCTTTATTATTTTTAGATACTGCATTTTTGATGGCTTGTCCAAGAGCTGTGGCGACAGAGAGACGGGTACCTCGAGGAATACGTTTTAAAACTGGGGAGGTAATTTTGCACTGACTAATGACTTTCCAAAAAGGTTGAGGATTAGTAATAACATTGGAATTTTGTATCGAAATATTTACCGAGTCTGCGACAGGAGCAGATGACGGTATAATGGGATACGCGTGAATTCTAGTTTGATGAATTTTGAAGCTTCTCTGTCCCTTAAAAAAGCGAGGCTGGGAACACTAAGTGCACTGAACTAGGTTCGGCACAGACACGATAGCCTGGATCATAATATATATCTTTATAACTCCGTATAGTTTTTCTAGAAATGTTCGATGATGGATTATATTTTATAGGAATTTTATTGTAAGTTCCATCATCACATACAAAAAAATCTTCATTCTGATTTCCAGGTAGCGTCACATCCTCCAATTTTTGAAAAGATAAACGATCGACAGCTTAATATTTTTACGGGCACGATAACATGCATTTTTTTGGTGTTAAATAGTGGTATCATTTTAATATATTCATCTCCTTTGGTCTTGAGATTTTCAAAATTATGTTCATATATTTTCTGCACTGGACCAAAGTTTTCACAGACTTCCTTTTTACATTTGTCTATAGCCATATTAATTTCATTTTGGATCTGATCTGGATGGCATGAGTGTACCTTTTCACGTAGCTGGATCCAAAGTGATGGTAGCTGAACAAACATCGCGGTTAGAACATCGCCAGAGAGTGCTGCCGTTTTTGTTCACAACACTTAAGTGAAATCGGTAGCCACAGTATAATAATAAATCCTTGCCTATTTTGCTTCTGATAAAATTTATTTCCATTTTTTTTCACAATTTCACAGACAGAATGGTATTTACATTAACCTGCCAGTTAAAAACAAATAAATAAAGCACACGGGCCACCGGCCACAGCCACAAACGCCGCCACGAGAAGCTAGAAGCGGCCGCAAAGGTAGCTGAAGCTCGCTACAGCCACTTGTGGCCGGTGGTCGCCACTTGCGGTCGTTGGCTGCTACTTTTTTTAACCCATGCATACAGTATCATAATGGACTCAAACGAAGAAGGTTTAATTGCGCTACTTTTTATAAAAAGACGTCGTCGTAGAAGACGAAACCGTAGTTATTGTATACATCCAATTTTAACGAATGTACACAAATGCAACGAACATTTCGATAATCTTCTAAACCATCCAAAAAAGTTTTTCAAACCTTTTCGTTTAAGTATAGTTACATTTTGGGAACAACATGCTCTATTATATGCTGGATTAAAGCACCACGACACCAACATGCGGAAAAGCATCGCACCTGCGGAAAGACTAGCTATCACATTAAGGTAAGTGGAAATAATCACTAGCGTAAAACTCTAGAACACTATAGTAAAATAATCTATACTTTATTTATAGTCACTACTTATAATATTATTATAACTGCGTAATAAAATCTAGGCCTATTTGTCTGTCTGTCTGTCTGTTACACGCCTATACCACGCGCTGATCCGATTTTAATATAGGATTTCTGATAGTTCACCCATGGGGAACAATTGCATTGTTTATTCTACTAGAGAATAGCTAGTTAACAAATAAAACACGTAGGTCTTTGTATTTATTTATTGTGTGTTTATTATAATTTGGTATCACTCGTCATCATCACGGAACATGTCTTCGATAACAGAACTGTTGTCCATAGACTGGTCAGAATAATATGAATGAGTTGGAGAAGGCTGAATTATAGGTGAAGACGGGATAGATGTAGAAGCGTTTTGTGTAGAGTATGACAGGTCAAGCATAGACTTGTCGGTATGAAGTGGAGAAGGCTGAATTATAGGTGAAGACGGGATAGATGTAGAAGCGTTTTGTGTAGAGTATGACATGTCAAGCATAGACTTGTCGGAATGAAGTGGAGAAGGCTGGGCAGATGTCGAAGCTTTTTGTGTAGAGTGTATGTTGGCATTTCCTGAAGAATAACCATAATATTGTGCCGAATTGCCAGCGGATTTCTTCAAAATACAAATTTTCCTAATTGTTTAGGCGCCATAGATGGGAAACATATAAGAATTATTCATCCATTCGATACCGGCTCCTTGTACTTTAACCATTTTTTTTTTTACAATTGTACTTCTAGCAACATGCGACTCGAATTTACTTTTTTACGTTCGTGGATGTTGGGGCATACGGTTAAGCATCCGATTCTACAATATTTAGAGAAAGTGAACTGTGTAATAAAATACACAGAAAGACATTAAATATCCCCTCACCAAGACAGGTCGGTAATCTACAACCATGTTGTTGGTGATGAAGCATTTGGCCTCAGTGAAAATATGATGAGGCCATATGCTGGAAAATATTTGGACTTAGACAAAAAAGTTTTCAATTATAGGTTAAGCCGTGCCAGACGTTGCATTAAGCGTACCTTCGGCGTATTAGCAAACAAATGGAGAATGTTGAATGTCAAATGTTTAATGGGCGATGTAATCATCGCCCATTAAACACTTCTGTTCATTTCTCAGAAGACATTGTGAAAGCTTGTTGCATTTTGCACAACTTTATTCGCAAAAGGGATGGTTTCAATTTTCGTCACACTTTGAAAATAGTGGGACTCGAAAATATACAAAATACAGGCTGGCCAGTAACACGAGCGTCTACTGCAAGAGAGAGACGTTAAAATATTATTTTATGAATGAAGGAGCAATACCGTGGCAAGAAAATAGAATATAAATATATGGTTTTATATTATTGAAGTGAAACTTCTTTTGAATCGTTGTGAAGCGAAGAGAAGAGAGCTCTATGGCCAAAACTAAATCGCAGAATACCCAGCGAACTGAACTTTGACTAACTTCACTGCGGACCAAGTTGTAACAAATGTCGCTAGATGGCGCTAAAAATATTTCCCAATCATTTTACTTCACTGTTTTTAAAGTTCTTGAAAAAAACGCTAGATGTCACTTAAATGCAATATTTCATTTTCATTTTCATCTCATTCTTTTGTCGATTTACTAAAGTTTCACTTCTATCGTGTGTGAATTGCACACACACCTTTTTTTTTTTTTTATTTAACTTACCTTCAATGTTCTTTTCTTTGGCGGTTTTATTCGAAAAATTTCCTACAAACAAGTCGCAGATTTATTCCCAGGCCTTCACTTATTCGCCTTATTACTATAACTATCACTTTTTGAATCCCAAATCGCAGGACGGGATTGTATCTTATCTGATATAAATAATTCTACATCCATTTTTATCTACCTATATGAACCACAGAGTACGTGCGTGTGAGAGAAAGAGTAGGAAACCCTTACTATTTATATAAGAACTACCTTTCAAATTTATAAATAGATATCCCAAATGAAACACGTTTAGAGTCTCTGTGAGTTTCACCAAACTATTATGAATCTAATATACAAAGTGTTAAAAAAAATGGTAGATGCCGTTTCCACTTTTTAGTTAGACACATTAAATAAATAAATAGCATCTCTAAGAGAGCTTTTTAAAGTCTTGCTAAATGGATAACAAAAATCAATCAGATTAATTGAATGTTATAATGTAAGAAAAACACGAATTATTCATTAAAATATATATTACTTTTTCACACTAGGCTTCGTTACCAAAGCTACTAACATGGTGATGCAACTACAAATAAGCAAAACACCAAATGTTTACCTACTTGCATATATTATCTATACTTAATTTGAAACAGGTACATTATACACGTGAATATACCGTAGATAAACTTTTACCAATACAACGTAAAAACATCAGAATGAGAGTATAAGGATAAGCTAGCAATCAAAGGTTAACAAACACAGATGTATGGGGTATAATCAAAAAAGACACAAAGAATATAGGTAATTACTTACATTGTATATTAACTTCACTAGGTATATTCACGGACCCACAAAAGTAGGTAGACTAAAGTAGGTAATTTTACAAGGCACAAAGACAACTAGGCAGGTACTTATCTTATGTTTAAGATCCGTCGATAGAAATATGACTGTCCTCTTTGACCATAATTAGCCCTTTTTATACTCTAAAATAAAACAGATAAGCTGACAAAATTTAAACCAATCACAATTGAGTAAATATAAACTCAAATTATCTTACCCTAGCATTGTTACAAATAGCAAGTGATATCGTAAAATCTTGTTGAAACCTAATTCGAGAAGTTTGGAAGTATTTTTAATTATCAAATTGTATTGTATCTACTTATATTTCTATGATTTGTGTTCAGCCAATCATATACGAGAAAATATTATCTTTTCCTAGCATTGTTAAAAACAATAAGTGGTATAGTAATATCGTGTTGAAACCTAACTGAAGAAGATTGAATGTATTTTTTATCATCAAATTGTATTGCTTATACGAATATTTCTAATATTAGTGTTCAACCAATCGTAGAGATTTAAAATATCTCTGCAATTTGATAAATATTACAAAGTCTTACTAATTCAATCTTTCTTAAAAACTAATTTATGAGTTTTACAATTTTAGCTGTCATTAAATGATGTTCTTATTATTACACAGTATATCAATGGAATATCAAGGCATCAAACAATTATTCATTACATAAACTTATATTCTGAACTTTGAAATAAAAGTATATAATCAAAGTTTAATCTATTAGTAAAACACATCAACAGTTTACAAAAATGTTGTGTGCTGTGTTTACTGTTTAAGAGGTAACAGATAGTTAGTTTTTACTAAATAAGACGTCAACAATTTTCCCGGAAACAATATTTGAATTTCACAATGGCATTGTTCTAAAACTAACTTCATGCTTATGATTATTGAAGTTTGACACTAAAAGTTGACATTGACATTTGTTGTGACGATGACAATTGGCAATTGAACACATAAACAAAAAGGAATGGTGACTAGTTCGATGTATTTTATCTAATTTAAATAATAATCTATCACGTGCGTTACCGTCGACGAAGTTTCATATAGTGATGAGGTAGTGCATTTAGTGATGCGACGAGTCGATCGTTTTGTGTTGGATGGTTTATGATAAGAAAAAGTAAATAAATTTGCATATTTACTACTACTACTAACTAAACTAACTTTTTGGCTGATATAGGTATGCGAAAGATGTCGTCATTGTTAAAATCTCGTAAAAAAAGTGTACGAGATTTTTGTTAATCTTGAATCTTGTACTGACCCTCTAAATCTCGTAATGGTACGAGATTTCTCGTACGTCCGGCAACCCTGCTGAGGTAAGGGAGAGAGGGGCGCGGAATCGCGCGAGTGGCGTGTGGCGGCGTTTAGTGGCCGGTGCGGGCCACAAGAAGCAAGCTGCGACGATTTGTAGCGTGTGGCCGCCACCGGCGCCAACCGTGTGCGGCGAGTCCATATAAAATGTACGAAAATTACAGGAAATATGCCAGTGGCGGCGTTTTGTGGTTGTGGCCGGTGGCCCGTGTGCGGGAGCCCTAAGAGGCTATCAGCGCAAAAGTGGTGTAAACCCAGACTACTTATTATGAGATAATGAGGAGTTAAAATTATGTTGAATTGTTTTTTAATCTTGTTTCTTTTGTGAACATTATTTTAACTGTTTTTAATTAACTTTATAAAAAGAACCTCTAAATCTATTATATTTGTGTACCTTTGTGAAAATTAAGCTTAAAATAAAAAAATATGTGTATTACACCACTTCTGCACTTATGATATTTTGGTTTAATTTTAAATAATAAACAGGTTACACCAAATAAAGACAAATTTAATAAGAACACAATCAAAATACCACAACAAGGGTTATTCTTCATCTGTCTCATCATAATACGCTACATCCCTGACACTGTTTGAACTATTTAGATTGTTATAAAAAGTGTGATGAACTGGCGGTATGAACTGCAACAATTCAAGAAGAACTTTCTTCTTTTTTTCAGCGATGGTTGGTTTTTCCAGTGCATCTAGGTGTGCTATGGTCACTGATTGCCGTTTTTTTACACTGACTTCATTAAAGAGGACTTCTTCTTTATTAGAATACTTGTAGAAAAATGAAAATTGATGAAATTTATGGAATTTCAACCACTGAATTTTCAACCATTCTACCTTGTTATTATCAAGCGAAATTTTTCGGTTTGTTATATTTTTTCCAGTGATTTAGAAGAAAAAAAATCCCTACGTGTCATTCTTATTATTTTGAATGGTTGTTTTGTGCGAGCCGTGTTAATTACTTCGAGCCAGTTCTCTGGAATGTATATTTCTTTGAATTTTTTTTTATTCTTCTCTATTAGGCCAAAATCTTGGTCGCATGGTAAGTATGAGTGCCCACTGACCAAAAATTTATGATCTATTTCTTCAATAGTAAAGTCCGGATGACCACATACTGACAGAACAATGATAACTTTATGTTTCTATTCTGTCCTCCGCATTGGTCAGAATACATGATTACTTTTTTAGTAGTTACAAATTTTTAAAAGAAGTACAGCAAGCAAGATCCAATTTCTTGGGGTCCTTGAGGCATCTGACTCGTCCCAAACAAATATGTAGGCATCATCTGTTCCCAAGCAAAAAGTCCAAAGCTGTCTTTTGTAATACACAATTCCAGTGCTCAACACGGGAGTAGGTAGGGTTTTCATTAAGTCAAAGGTGATTACAGTGATGTCAGTTGATGATTTAGCCAAAGCCGTATCGTCTTTTAATCCCTGTCTGGCACTGTCAGCTTTCCTCTGGTGTAATTCTTGTTCACGCTGCAACTCTTGTTTTAGCTGTTCACTCTCAGCACATTTAATTTTGTTGTTGAAGAGATCACATTTTTTGCAAGAATCACTAATGGGTGCATGGAATCTTAAATTGAAACTTTCATAAAAAATTTTGCTGAACATAAATGATGAAATTGGTTCAAGTGTATCATCTTTATAAATAGAATACATTCGTCCAAGGCTTAGGTCCGGTGAAAGAAATCTCCTATTCTCACTTTTATGTCTGGTATAATGAGACTCATAGACTGGAAACTGGCCAATGAATTGTTATACCTCTGCGATCTGGTGTTTTGTTAACAGAGCTTTGTCGACCTCTCTGATCAATGGGTGGAACATGTTGCATACTTTTATGCTTCAGCACCCTAGTTACACGTCCATCAGAAACTTGAAAAGTTTTTAGGAAGAATTTCTTACACACCTGAAATTCAACACCATCTTCACCCAATAAATGATTAAGGTGTGTTTTTTGCCTTCTTGATTCCTCTCTTCCTCTATAACTTCTGCATTTTTTTGTCACTCTAACTAATGAGAACAGTAATGCATTCTGAGTGTCAAAGTTTGCCAATGAGTAAAAGCTTCTGAATATTTCCAGCTGTCGTTCCTCATTAATTTTTATATGATTTTTTTTAGGATATGGACATTCACCTGTCTTAGGTGTCTCCGCAGGAACAATGGTATTTTTGTGGTTTTCATATTTTTCGCCTTTTGCTCGTTTTATTTAAGGATATTTCGCCGCCAAGTCTCTGGCCTTTTCACACGCTTTCTACTTTTGAGGATAGGAGTTTCGTCTGTAGTGTCAGCTGCTAATGTGCTGCTTTGAGCTTCCGCCGTTAACTTTACAACTGCCACTACCAAGCACGTCTAGTTCAATAAGTTGTGACTGAACTGGTTCTGCTTTGTTGGACTTCTTCAGAGTCATCGTTGCATGATGATGGCGCAGGAGGTGGTAGATATTCAGAGCCAGAATCTTCAAAATCTCCAACTATAACGAGCATTGAATAAGTAAGTAATTTATAAAATTACAAACCAGTTCGTATCTAAACGAAATCAGGTTTGCTTATAATTTGCAATAAGTAACACAACATTTTAACTTACCTGAAGTAATATCATCTTTTTCGTCCATGGATAATCACAATAAAACTCGTTTGATGGGGTATTTCGGTTTTAATTACAATTCTCAATGAATTTTTGTTTATAACCTCTTAATTTTACCAAACTGACAAGTGACAGTTTTGATGTAAGCCACAGACAAACATAGTGTTGCCCTGGTTCAAAAGTGGTGTATACAGCTTACACTACTCTTGCACTATAGTACTTGGTTGTAACGGCCCGTGCAAAAACTATGTTTCTAGCGCCATCTGTTTTTGGATACAAAAAGGTGGCTTACTCGACTATTGCACTGAACATTTATATTGTAAAGAACATATCTTACACCAGAACCGTAACCAACGTAAATTGTGGGTTACACCACTTTTGCGCTGATAGCCTCAGTATACTTATAAATCTGTGATGTAGGTAAATAAACATAGACCTCTATGAAACTTGCATTATAATAACTATCAATAAATAGTGCCCAAGAAAATGGACTCAACAGGAATTAGACCAAAAAGGATTTGACAATCCGGGAATTGGACTAATAAATAATATTGAGATTATAAAAATAAATACTTTCAATGCCTATAAAATAGGCATTATCTACCTAAACTTCCTACATATTTTTGATTGTAATTATACCTCTCGTTCTAACCTAGCTTAATTTTTTATTATACTTAGGAAATGAAAGTTTTTGAGGTAGATAAATAAAACATTTTACATACAATGACAATATTTTATTTAAAAAAAAACATAGGCTATTCCTCTGATTCATTTTCCACGGAGTGGAAAAGCTTAAAGCACAGTTTAGCACACAGTGGAACTTTGCACACTGTACAACAAATTCTTGTTCTTTTTTGAACTTTTTTTGTACTACAAAACCTGCACATCCTGGGCTCAGTTTTCTTCGGGCATGTGTACGCCAACGCTGAGTAGACGAATTTCTGGTGGCACACCAAAGCATCCACCTTTTTTATTTTTATATATTGTTGATCTGTTCTTCTTGGTCGTATAGTTGTCTACTAATCCTCGAGCTAACTTCAACCTGAAGTTGCGGTGCGAATGGTTCATCACTGTATGTGTTGTGTTGTATGTGATATAAGCGTTGATGATGGCGGAATCAAACATAAAAATGAACAGCCTCATCCAGTATTTTCGAGATTTTCTGTCTATTGGATATGATGACCGAAAGTGATCGAAATGGTCTACACCGCCCATTGTGAGGGTGTAAGAAGCGATAGCCTTCGGACATAGAATATCTTGCCGAGTGCCGTCTATTTGGGTCCTTTTCACGAAAACCGTGTCAAGTGGTTTGTGAGCGGTTGAGAGAACACACACATCTCTTGTATCGTGCCATTTGATGGCAGTGATTGGTTCCGAAGTCATTGCTGCAAACTGGTTCTTATCCAGTCTAAAGCTCTTAGGCTGACTTTTTTTCATTATGCTTGGAAGGTCTTTTCTATCACTCCGGACGGTACCTACAACGTATATACCTCTTTGGTATAAATCGTCCATTAGATTACAACTTGTAAAATAGTTGTCAAATGCCAGCAGTGTATTGCGGGGTACTTCTGCACAGAGAGCCATCACGACATTGTATCCTAAGCCTTCGTTTTCAATACTATCGCCTTTTCCGGTATATATTTGAAATTGGTACATGTATCCTGTCTTTGAGTCACATCTAGCCCAGATTTTAAAGCCCCTTTTAATAGGTTTTTTTGGCATGTATTGTTTAAAGCTGCATCTACCCTTAAATTTCACCATACACTCATCTATGGATTGTGTATTAGAGTTATACATTTCATTTTTAAATACTTCGTTCAACAACGTGATCAAGGGTCTCAATTTATAAAGTTTGTCGTATCCAGGAGAACCTCGCGGAGGCTCTATTTCGTTGTCATTTAGGTGTAAATTTTGTGTTATTTTTTTGAAACGTGTCAATGGGAATACACGAGAGATCTCAGCATTATTGTAAAAGGGATCACTACACCAGTAAAGTTCCATGTCTGGCAGTGGGTTAAGTCCCATCATTATCAGAACGCCTAAATAGGCCTTGATTTCTTCTGTTGATGCGTCGCTCCAATTGTGTTATTTTTTTTGCAAGGCATACATGTTTGAGCGACTATTATTTCCACGACATAATCAGGGAAGAACTTTTCGAAAACGTCCATTGGTTGTGTTTTATGCGTATAGTTTGACCGTGATTCAGCCTTTTTACCAAAGGAAGGTATATAGTGAGTCTCCCGTACATTCTTCCATTCCCGTGGCACAGAACGGTTTCTACCTGTGTGTCTTTGCGGGGCTGATGTTTGTGAATCCTCGTCAGGTAAGGTCACCGGCAGATTGCTTTGTTCTACATAAGAAGATAGAGTTAAACTTTGCCGAGCCGAGGTAAGAGAGTCGTCATTACGGAGGGGCAGGCGTGTTATGGTGCGTCTTCGTCGAGTCGAGGTGAGCGGGTCTTCGTCAGGTAAGTGCAGATTGCTTTGCTCTATGAAAGAGGATAGTGTAACGGGTTCTCTTTGTGGAGCTGAGGTGAGTGAGTCTTCATCAGGAAGGGGGCGACTGCTGTGCTGTACGAAAGAGCACAATGGTGTTGCAGAGCGACTTCGGTTAGCCAAGGTGAGCGAATCAGTATGTGGCAGATTGGGGCCTTGAGTAAGTCTATTTGGCTCATTTTCGTAGTTAAATGTAGATGGACTGTATTGCCTCTTAGGTGGGGGGCTATGTTCGAGAAGTTTTTGAAGAGACTCCCTCGTTGCCGCTGTTCCTTGATATTCGTCATTTACTTCATCTTCTACACAGAAACCAAATATTTCCTCCAGGCGCCTTTCGACGAGTTGTGCTTCAGATAAATGAAGGACGGAGTCTGAAGGACTACTTACGCCGTCTCCATACAATGCATCATCTTCTTCGTCACAATCTGACAAGTCGGATAGATCATCAATGTTGTTCACGATGTCTTGTAGGCTATGGCCTCCCAAAGCCTTGTTCTCTCGAGAAACTATTTTTTTACGTTTATTTGACATGGTAAGTTACTGAAACAAAAAAATTACTAATTCAAAAATCACATTATACTTACAAAAGACTAACAGACATTTTTATGCATATAATTCGATTATGAACTTGACGTGAATGGAAAATGGTCAAATAGATACCACTATAGTGTCTACTTTGAGCGATCAAAAACTATACAGTTTTTGATCGCTCGTTTCAGTTTACCAAAGGTGTATGAACAGAGCCTTGGTTGGACTCCTGGGAACTGCAGCACAAGTTTATGTTGATGACGTTTTAAGTAAATGTGCTGAATTTGAGGAAGGACTGTCATACTTAGAGCGAATTCTACAGGCCCTGGAGAAAGCTGGTTTCTCGATCAATGCTGAGAAGTGCAGTTTCTTCAAGAAGTCAATCGAGTACCTAGGAAACGTCGTTTCAAACGGACAAGTTCAACCTAGCCCAAAGAAAGTGGAAGCTCTTGTTAAAGCACCCATACCAAAAACAGCTAAACAGGTGAGGCAGTTCAACGGTTTAGCGGCTTACTTCAGGAAATACACCCCGGATGGGAAAAGACACTTCAAAAGCTCAGAGAAACCTATTGGTTCGAGAAAATGGCCACAACTGTGCGCAAGTTTGTGGATAACTGTTTAGTATGCAGGACATCGAAAGGGTTATCAGGTGCCGTGCAAGCTGAACTTCATCCCATCCAAAAACCAACAGCTGCCTTCCAAGTGATACACATGGACATAACTGGAAAACTGGGAACTCGGAATGAGCAACAGTACGTAATCATCACAATTGATGCCTTCACGAAGTACGTACTGCTCTACTACGCTACTGACAAAAGCCAGCACAGCACACTGGCTGCATTAAAGAGGGCGGTTCACCTATTTGGCACACCAGTTCAAATAATCGTCGATGGAGGAAGATAATTCTTAGGCGACTTCAAAGTATACTGTGAACGCTACGGAATAAACATTCATGACATTGCACCAGGAGTCAGCCGAGAAAATGGACAAGTTGAGCGTGTACCGCCCCACGTCAGCACTGCTGACGTCACGATTTTTAAAGAGCATCCTAATGTTATTCCTCCGTCATATATAATGTTATTCAGTTCAAACATTTCTTGCTCAACTTTTATTGTATGGCTTATGCATGAAGCCCATTTTTGTGGTGTCACCTCTCTTAAACCTTTTCTAACAATCGTTTTACCTCGTTCATTTTAAATGTTTTATTATGTCTTGCGACATACCCCTTAACCTGAGCCCACACTAACTCAATCGGGTTCAGTTCACAGTGATAGGGGGGGCCTCTCTATAAGCCTCCTTCCTTTTCCTGTCGGTGCTTTCAGACCTGTAGTTATTCCGTCTAGAAACGCCTGTCTGGAAGACTTAACTTAAGTGTCCACCCATGTTATTTTTATTGTATGGCCTTCATTAAGCCAGGTCTCATCTTGGTAATATATGAATTTTCCATCTTTGCGATGTTGCATAATTGACTTTAAGTACTTGTGACGCCACAGTATTGTCTTTCCGGTCAACAAGGCAACTTTTGCGTTGACGGCATGCATATTTAAAGTTCAAATGTTTTAAAACCTTTTGTAATGTGCTTTTAAAAAAAATTGGGTAAGTTAGGGTCTTCATTCACAGCTTGAAGAACCTGAAAATTTGAATAAAAACGTGAGATCTAGGAGGCAATGAGTATATTTAGATAAGTTTTAAGTTACAAAGAATGTAAACCAAACAATCTGAAACACATGTAACTTTACCTTTATCTTTAATGAGAATATCAAAAAGTTCTGATTATACTCAAACAATCTATTTTTAAATGATGAAGTTGACATAATTGTGAAAAATTACCTTTGTTAAAGTAGGACCCTCATCTCTGCGAAAAAAATGATGGACAATTCTTCGTATTGCAGAAAAAGTTGATTCGTCCATTTTCTCTTTAAAGCTTGACTTTGGACCACTTTTCTTGGGAGAACTATGAGTTCCACTAGTTTTGTGTTCTTTCACAATCCTTCTAACAGTTATTGCGGAGATTCCCAATAGCTTAGCTGTTTTAATTGCACATGCTGCTAATGACCAAATTTCACCTTCAGGCCAGTTCTTGTATGTTTTTATATAAACGTTCATCACCATATTTTTTTCTGAGTAACTCATGGATATCCTAGGCCGCTCTTTGGTTGGTGACAGAAAATCTGTTGTTGCGGAATGCCTCCGCTGCCGCCACGGTGGCGGGCGGTTACTCCATTTCAGTCAAATTTCCAGTACACACAACAAATAACAAAACAACTTTCAAACTCAACAATAGGTAACAAAAACTTTAACAATGCACAGCAAACACGCAGCGAGAAACACATCCGAATTCAAAAACAATCTGAAACGAATGAGACGAGAATAATATATATATATCTTTTTTTTCAGATACCTAACAACTGGGTGTAGTTTCCGAGCACTAAAATTTTACTTTGCTCGAGGAGAATGCACTATATCTCGAGTTGTAGCAGAGACAACAGAAGTTATATGGAGCGCACTCAGAGACACCTACATGCCTGCGCCATTGACATATCAATGGAACGCTATTGCAACCAGATACTACGAACTTTGGACACTGCCAAATTGTCTGGGATCTATTGATGGAAAGCATATAAGAATCTAAAAGTATCCTAACACAGGATCTGCAAATTATAACTATAAAGGATACCATTCTATTATTTTGTTGGGATGTTGCGATGCAGACGGTAATTTTACGGCTATAAAATGTGTATTTGCTGGAAGAAATAGTGACGGTGGTGTGTTTCAGCCATCGGCTTTGGGAAGGTGGTTAGAAAGAGGTGGTTTAAATATTCCCAATTCAGGTTCACCTTTACCAAACGATGACAATACTGGAAATATATTTCCATATTACTTTGTTGGAGACAACGCTTTTCCTTTGAAGAAGTATTTAATGAGACCATACTCAGTGAGAAACTTGGACAACGTAAAAATAATATTTAATTATAGATTGAGTCGTGGACGAAAAACGATTGAATGTGTTTTCGGAATTATGTCACAGAAATTTCAAGTTCTTTTAAAACCCATTGTATGTCGAAAATATGCCACTTTAATTTCTGTAGTAAAATGCACATGTATTTTACATAACTACATACGTAAACAAAAAGAAAAAGTACAGAATTTGTGCATCCAGTGAATCGGCAGCACAAAGACAAAGGCCAAAAAGACCAAATATGACTTTTGTTAACACACCAAATGGTTTACGCAACTATTTATCAAATTATTTTTTGAAACCTGATTGTGCACTCCGCTGGCGGTGGAATTACTGTGTGATTGAATAAATAAAAAAGTTGTTATTACTTACCAGAAGTGAGGTACCCGCGGGTATTAAGGCCTAGCTAAGGGAGATTTGTAATAAAATGAAAAATATCCATCATAATCAACAAGTTTTATTAGTTATCAGTCATTTACTTATATGACTACAAAATTTTAACAAAAAATGGCATCTTCTGCCCAAAACTAAAACAATATTTATCATTTTTTAAAACCCTGTCTTTAGGCCTTATTATAATAGGGTAGGGTAAAAAGGCCTACTATTTAAATTATCTAAAAAAATCAACTTAAACATTATAATTTGGTATGTGAGATCAATCATCATAGAAATAAAGCAATAATAACGCTTAATATTCTTATAAAAGTGAATAAATTGCCTCGTTTAGCATCCATCAGGGCATTGGAAGTCATCACAATCATCCACTGATAACCCGACACACTCTTCATGATACCACTTGGAGCACTTCGAGCATTGTCTCATATCGTCCATGCTGTCTACTTGACAGGCATGACAGTACCAACTCGCTTGCTTTTGTGCAGTATCTTTGGTGATAGACTTTCTTGCGGATGCGATTTTAGCTTTCTTTGGACTTGAAGTCTTTTTAGATTTAATCTTTTCTGCTCTATCTTTCTTTCCTTCTTTATTGATCTTCTCATTTTTCTTACTTTTGTTATCATTCTTATCCTTATTTTTTTTTTCTCTTCAATATATTTATTAAACAGATCTTTTGTGACTGGAGTACCTCGATAATTAATGGCTTTTCGTCTGACAGTCGGTGTTTTTTCTTGAACTTTAACTGGTGTGGGCATGAGATCATAAACTTTATTATTTTTTAACTGAGCAAGCGGCACTTCATCTTCTTCAGAATCGTCTGAACTGGAGCTTGTACCATAAACTATGCGGTAATAGCTACTCTGTGTGCTTGGCTCCCTTGGCGTCTGTTCTGTTGATGTTGCCAATTGTTTAGCTAGTGGTCTATTACCGGGTTCTGAAGTCTTTGGTAAAAGACGATCAACAGGTGACACATTCTCTTTTGCGACGTCGGGCATTGGGATCTGTGTTAAAATTGACGGTGATCTAGAACCAGGTTCTGGAGTCTTCAGCTGAGGATAATCAATAGGTGACACATTCTCTTGGTCGAGGTCAGACATCGTAATGTCTGTCAAAACAGATGGCGAAGTATTACCGGGTTCTGGAGCTCTTGCTCGAGGATAATCAAGAGATGGTACATCCTCTTGTTGACCATCAGGTGCTGGGACCTCCGTTAAAATTGATGGAGCAAAAGCCGTTTCTGGTATGGCCTGTGGGTTGAAGGGATACAAGCCAGTCGCGCTAAAGCCATTTATGATATTACTGTGTGTCATACATTTAGACCAAACTCTTGAAAGAATGACATTAAAGCGTGCTTTATTGAGTTTTTTGTCTCGGTTTTGGTCCAAGAATAACAGCACTTCAGCATCCCAGTGATGTTCAAAAGATCGATAAACGGATTTATCGAGGGGCTTCGTGAGTTGTGTTTGATGGTAAGCAGTACAGCGAAATGTTAAGAGAGTCGGAAATATCGACAATGGAAAGATCTAAATGACATGCTGCTCCATCAAATATCAAAAGGCATGGCCCCGCGCTTTTGTATCTAGCCAGATGGTTTAAAAATGTCTTGAAAAGTTCATTGGTCATGTACCCCTTTGATGATTTTTCTACCAATAATCCTGGTGGCAAGTTATCGTATAGTTCTGGCTTTAACCGTTTGCCCTTAAATATGACCATTGGCGGTATGGCAGTACCGAGTGCATTCACACATCCTGCAATTGTAACACTTTCAGCGTGTTCAGAAGACTGCAAATGAACCCTTTTTGCACCTTTTTTGGCCAAAACGCTTTGCTGGTGGTGAATTGTTAGACGGCATCCCTTCTCATCCATATTATAAATTCTTTCGGGATGACCATGTAAGTCAAGGTTCTCATAGATAGTCCTCAGTTTTGCGAAGTGATCATCAACTATAAATCTATTAAGTTTTTGGGCTCGAGCCGGGTTCATAAATTGAGCTTTTCTCACTGATATTTCAGGGTTCCTTTTCAAGAACGCCTTGAACCAGTCTTTACCTGCGCATTTGCCAACATCGCTAAAATTGTGCTTTATCTCATTTTGCTCACAATATTTATACACCAATCGACGCAGTATTCTCGGTATGACTGGCAAGCCTATTTCAGCATACCTGATTATCCTTTTCGCAAGTTCAGCTTCCTGTTCCGGACTCAATATAGGTTTACGACCCAAAGTTTTCTTTAAAATGCCAGTCTGCAGATGATTTCTGATTGTTCGTCTAGGAACTTTATATCTTTCCGCAGCCTTATACGTACTCAGAGTTCCTCTTTGTACTGCTCTAACAGCTGAGATGAGATCATCTTCTGACCATATAATGCTCTTTTGGGAGGCATCGTGACCATAGGAACTGTAAATAGACATAAATAGATTAAGTAGAATAGGTAGGTATACCTATAAGTAAAATTAAAAATAATAATTTAACAATCAAAACGAATAAACTTAGATGCAATAATGCAATAAAAGTTAATTACTTTTCTAAAACCAAAAACTCGCAAAATCAAGTCTACACCCACATCAGGAAGTAACCTTAATAAGGCTGTATAACAGTTGCTGTGAAAAAGATAGACAATAGACACACTGGAAAAACATAACCCTATTTTTGCAGTCGAATAAAAATATGAGTAAGTATAATAAGGCCTACTGTTAAATTTTGAATTAACATGCAAATATACACCTACATACACTCAAAAAACATAACATTCTTATTTTCGCAGTCGAATAAAAATAAGAGTATAATAAGGCCTATTGAAAATTTTTGTAGGCCTTAATTTCCGCCGACCACGTGCGTAAAGAAAACGAAATAAATAAAAATCGGAGAACTACCACGTCATTTAATTAGGTAATATAGGACAAGCATGCATTAACACACAAACACACAGTCAATACAGGTAGATAAATGCAATATTTAAAGAATTACTTACATTTGACTGGAGCCAATTTTTATAATTCATGCCGTGCGGCCGCTCGTTAGAATGTGTTCGCCGAAACTAACGCGGGGGGGAGAGGTAGAGCGCGTTCGCCGCCTCGCGGTTTGTAGTCGCGCTATGCATGTGTGAGTGTAACATTGAGCGTCAACTCCTTTGTTTAGTGTGATTTTTGACATTTAGGCCTCATTACCCGACAGGCTTTAATACCCGCGGGTACTTGTTTGTTTTTTGTGCCACTTCCAAGCTCTGTCTGTAAAATCTTTTCTTGAGTATTCCGTCAGTTTATTGTTGTATAAACACGGATACTGTTCAATAATTTTAACAAAATTCACCGCCGCGGCCGCCATTTTGTAACAAAAAAAGCAAGCGTCCGTCTGACGAGTCGGTCCATAAATGACATGTTGCCGCGCGCGCGCACCGCATGACGAACGCAACACGAGCGGAACACGTTGCCGCTTTGTGGAGTCAGATTTCATTGTTTCTGCGTAAAGGCGCGATTAAACGACGCGGGCTAGCCCGATCCTACGCGAGCCGAGCCGTCCGTGGAGATGCGGCTCGGCTAAATACGGACGCAAGCCTGCTCGTTTAAACGACGCGGGGTAGCACGATCCTACGCCAGCCGAGCCGTCCGTGGCGGCTACACATCGCGCTGTTGAACCGAGCTGTCCGCTTGTTCGTTCTTCAATATGGATAAAAGAAAACGCCTTGCTGCAGCAGCAGCTACTGTTATTTTGCTTGGTGGTGAATATTTAAAAACAAAAGAAAGACGAAAAAGACTGGTGGATGGTGTCATTGTATAAGAGTCGCAAAACGTAAGTTTATTTTTTTATATAAAGTCAGTATATATTTATTATATCTGATGTCCGAATCTATAATATTTACATATATGACCAGGATCCTGATAGCGGTAGAAAGTCTCACTTCCATACCTCATACCTAGTTACCTACATATAAACGTATTGTAAACAAACCTAGCCTTTTAGTCTTGAAATGAATAAAGAACATAACAATTATTTTTCAATCATTTATTCAAGAATTAGACAGATAGGAACATAAAAACATAAAACATAAAAATCTTAACAATTACTGCTTTAAATCTTAACAATTACTCTAATAATCTTAGGTACAATATAATATTATTTTCAATATTTTAGGTACAATGCTTGTTGGAGACGAAACGTATCAAGCCAGCGGCCCCCCACTCTTGGACCACCGAGCAAGCCGACGTAGCCGCCATATTTAATATTACTGTTACCTTTTTAGCAAATGCCAAACCAAGTGCGCACCTTATTTTCATATTATAAAATAAACCATTAATACAGTCCACTACTTTCAATCTACCACCGCTGAGTCATCAACATATGGTCCTCTCACCGGGAAGAAGAAAATAAGGAAGTCTTGCAACTTCTTTTGGACAAATTGATCGAGGATCTTACTCAAGATTATTTGACGAGTCGCAAGCGTCCGCCATTACGCTTCGATTTTGGACGAGGACAAAGGAACATTTGCAGAACGAACTAAACCGTCACATTCCCTAAAAATCCCTGTGGATAACGGATAAGGACATCTTGTGAGTTTGTTCCTATTTATTCCTTCTTAATTTCCCGTCTCCTAAATCGTTAAATATCACTTCTTATTCCTACATTCATTTTCATATTGCTAAAACTTGAGTTAGTGCATAGAATCATACTTCATACCTAAACTAAGACTAAACTTTTAAATAAATTTACTACTTTCTAATCTATTAGCCACATATTATCATAATCTTTTACAACTATTCTAAATAAATACCTAGCAGTCATAAAACCTGAGCGCTTGCTTATCGCCTGTTGCGTCATCAAGTTCACGCGTGAATGTACAATTGAGCTTACGTTTATATACCTACCTACCTTTACTACACCTTAGCTGCCCAGTGCTTTTGTTTACGATATTCTTGAACTTTGCTATCTGTACTTACCTAATTATTTTCAATCAGCTGTCGCTCTTATTGTGTTTGTGAGTCGTAAGTGCATTCAGTTTGTGTAAACATGACGGACAAAGATTTAAAAACTTTGTGTAAAAAGCGTTCTGCAATCAAATCAAAACTTACAATATTTGGTAATCATCTAAAACTAATTGAAGGTACTAAATCGTTAACTGTGATTCAATCTCTTGATTTGGAGTGCCGTTTATGTAAATTCGAGGCCTTATCCGATGAATTCGATGCGTTACAGATGGAAATCGAGATCCTAGACGATTCCCGAACCGATCAAAACATTGAGCGTGAGCAATTTGATACGGATTTCTTTTCTCTGGTGGCCAGGGCAAAGAGTCTACTCAACGCTTCCAAGTGTGTTTCTCAGGGAGTATCCCAGGCCCCGGAAGGGTCTGTCTCGAGCTTCAGTGATGCCGAATCAGGATCTAGATCAGGTACGCAAGTGAGAAATTTAGTGAGGTTACCAAAGATTAATTTACCTACCTTTAGTGGTGGCTATCAGAACTGGCTAGAATTTAAAGACACATTCCTTTCTCTAATACATAACAGTAAGTGTATAGATAACATAAACAAGTTTCACTACCTCCGGGCTTCCCTCCAGGAAAGTGCCGCTTTGATTATTAAAAACATTGATTTTACAAGTGAAAATTATCAATTAGCGTGGGATTTACTGTGTGAGAGGTTCGATAATAGTCGATTACTGGTAAATAACCACATCCAGGCTTTATTCAACGTGGATCCTATCCGCACGGAGTCATGTAAGTCTTTACGGTATCTAATCGATTTAGTAAACAAAAACATCAGGGCTCTCACCACACTAAAGCAACCTACTCAGCATTGGGACACGCTGATTATTTATATGATGTCAAATAAACTAGACACTGTCACAGGTCGTGAGTGGGAGGAGCATAGGAATACCTTATCTTCTTCGCCAAGCCTTGCACAGTTTATAACATTTTTAAACAACAGGGCTGATTTATTAGATTCTTTAGAAGAGAAACATAATAAATTAAAATCATTTGAACCTATAAAGGTTAAAAGTTTAGTCGCTAGCAGTAGCACTGATAAGAATACACACAAAGAATATGGAAGAAAATCATGTCCATTGTGCAATGATGAGTCACACCAGCTGTTTAACTGTGATTCATTTAGGAGCCTTCCCCCTGAGTCTAGATTAGCAAAGGCGAAAGAGTTTAACGTATGTTTAAACTGCTTACGTTTTGGCCACAAGAGAAACAAATGTTTTTTGTCTCATTGCAAATATTGTGAAGAGTTCCATAGCACGCTCCTTCACCAAGAAGAGTCTGCATCGCTTTCTTCTAATAGTAAATCTTCTCCTATGTCAGAAGGCATTGTTCTGACATCTGATGGGTTGCATGTTACTATTCCGACGCGTGTATTTCTATCCACAGCGTTGGTTCGAGTGGTCGTTGGGAAAGGCAACAAACACACAGCCAGGGCGATCTTGGACAACGGTAGCGGTATAATTATCGTGTCCAACGCATTATGTAGTAAACTGGGTTTGCCGCGGTGGGACGTCAGCTCCAAGGTGACTGGTTTTAATAATCATGTATCTAATAGCACGCAGTCTTGCAAACTGACAAACCAATCCATGCATAGCAGTTATAAAACTGATATAGATTGTCTTGTATTTAAAAACGTAACGTCAGCCGTGCCCATCACTTATATAGATACAAAACACATACGTATCCCACCAGGCTTGAGTTTATCTGACCCGTCTTATAATATCCCCTCACAAGTGGATCTTCTTATCGGGGCCGATACCTTCTGGGATGTACTAGGTAGTCAAAAGATGAGCCTAGGTAGACACTTACCTGAGTTACGTAGCTCTGAGTTAGGATGGATAGTCACTGGTCACGTTCTTAGCTCAAAAGCTACTTCCAATCAATGCCTTTTTACTCAAGGTCAGCTTGAAAATGACCTCACTCGTTTTTGGGAACTAGATAGTGTTTCTCCACAGCACTCTCTCTCTGCAGAGGAACGTGCGTGTGAAGAGAGTTTCTCTCTCAATACGTCACGTACTGACGACGGTCGTTTTGTCGTTAAAATGCCTCTAAAGCAGGATCCTATGGTTTTGGGCGATTCTTTTGAAATGGCTAAACGCCGTTTCTTGTCACTCGAGCGCAAATTTCAAAGGGAGCCAGCATTCAAAGAGAAATACCTAGATTTCATGAGAGAATACGAGCGGCTAGGTCACATGACCGAAAATGAATCTCTCTTTCCTTACAGTGATAATTATGTTAACTACTACCTACCCCACCATGGCGTACTTCGGGAGTCTAGTACAACTACAAAGTTGCGTATAGTCTTTGACGCTTCAGCCGTCACCTCTTCGCGATTGTCATATAATGACATTCAAATGGTCGGTCCTACTATCCAAGACGATCTCTTATCGATCCTCCTCAGATTCCGTCAGCACAAGTTTGTAGTATCAGCAGATGTCGAAAAAATGTTTCGATCAATCGACGTCATACCTCTTCAACGCTCGTTGCAGCAAATCATATTTAGATACGACCCCTCTCATCGCTTGAAAACCTACACTCTTAATACCGTATGTCAAGGGACTGCTTCCGCACCGTTCCTTGCTACCAAGTGTTTGGTTAGCCTGGCATCCACAGTCACCGACGATACGATACTAAAAGGTATTTCACAAAATAATAACGGCAGTGCTTCACGTGACGTAAGCGCGAGTACCTTGCACGACGTGAGACAATGCATCGCTCGAGATTTCTATTGTGATGATCTTTTAAGTGGCGCTTCTACTGAAAGCGATGCGATAGATATTTGTAGGGGAGTAATTACTGCTTTAGGTTCGGCAAAATTTAACATAAGAAAATGGCAATCTAATAGTTCGAAAATACTTAACGTGTTATTTTCAGGAGTTGAAGTCGATTCCAGTCCCATGCTAGATCTGTCTGATAACAACACAAACACATCATCAAAGACATTAGGCTTACATTGGCTTTGTCGACCAGATACGTTGTCCTTTTCAATTAATATTGAGCATCATAAAAAGGTAACAAAGCGCCACATACTATCTGTCATCAGTCAGGTGTTCGACCCATTAGGGCTTGTAGGTCCGTGCGTTGTCGAAGCGAAAATGATAATGCAAAAATTGTGGGTCGATAAATGCTCTTGGGATGAAGAAATTTCTTCAGAGATCTTAGATCTTTGGTCTTCTTTTGCTAACAATTTGCCTTGTCTTAATGAGTTACAGATACCTCGTTGGGTCCTTAGCGATTATTGTGCTAAAATCGAGATTCACACGTTTACGGATTCCTCGGAGCGAGCGTACGGTAGTACTTTGTACGTCCGGACCGTGAGTAGCTCAGGAGCCGTGAATGTGCAACTCTTAATATCGAAAAACAAGGTTGCACCCCTGAAACCTACAACCATCCCTCGTCTTGAGTTATGCGGGGCCTTATTGGGTGCAAGACTGTGTACTAAGGTACTAAAAGCAATTACCTTAAAAATAGACGTGTGTCGGTTCTGGTGCGATTCCACTATAGTCTTAGGATGGTTATCCACCCCTTCGAACCAGCTTAATCCATTTGTACGAAACCGTGTAAATGAAATTCAGGAAAGCACTAACGGTCACACGTGGAGCTACGTACCTTCCAAGGAGAACCCGGCAGATCTTGTTTCTCGCGGGGTGAAGGCTGATCTTATCAGCGAAGCCTCCTTGTGGTGGCGAGGGCCGTCTTATCTGCTTGAACCTGAATATTGTTGGCCTAAAATGCCTAACATTACCCATGAGAAGCTTGACCTACCGGATCTTAACCCGTCCCTTATCGCAAATGATCATTCAAAAAATAACGATCAAAATAATCTATTTACAAAACTTATAGCTAAATGTTCAAAATTTACATATTTACAAAGGGTTGTTGCTTACATACGAAGATTTGTACGTAATTGTAAAAATAAAAATGATAAACTAAGTGGTCATCTTTCTTGCGAAGAATTAAAACAATCGCATAACTTTGTGCTTCAAACTGCACAAATTGAAATGTTTCCTGATGAATACATACTTTTAAAATCAGGTAACTCTTTGCCTAAAAAAAATAGATTGTTATCTCTAACGCCATACTTAGATCCCAATGATAATTTAATTCGTGTAGGCGGCAGGCTTGAAAATGCACCTTATAGCTACGATATAAAGCATCCTATTATGCTATGTAGCAAACATCACTTAACAAAAATAATATTTCAAATGCAGCATATTAAACTTTTACACGCTGGACCTCAGCTGTTACTGTCTAGTATCCGCCAAACTTATTGGCCCTTAGGAGGAAGGAATCTGTCTAAGAATTTAGTTAAAAATTGTGTTAAATGTTTTAGGTTCAAAGCTAATATTCAGCCAATCATGGGGCAGCTACCTGAATCCAGAACTACACTGGAGTTTCCTTTTTTACACTGCTCAGTGGACTATGCAGGACCGATTCTGATAGCAATCTGCTATATAACCTAACTCGAGAACTCTCTGGATATTTCGAAAATTTTTGTCGGATGTCCGCAGCTGATTTCGAATATCTGCTAGACAAAATCGGACCATTCATCGCAAAACAAGACACTAACATGAGAAAATGTATTCCGATTCAAGAAAGACTGGCTGTAACTCTCAGGTTTCTTGCGACGGGTGATAAATTTAGCAGCTTGGCCTACCTATTCAAGTTTTCAAAATCTACAATAGCATAATGGAAGTTTGCCAGGCTTTGATTCAAGAGTTGCGAGAAGAAGTCAAGGTGAGCGTTTATAATTTATTCAGATTTTTCAAATATATTAGAAACTGCATTTGCATACAATTGATCAATTGATTGCTCTTTAGTAAGAGACTCAAACCCAGGAAATGGTTGAGAATGAGAATACTCTTCCATATCAGAAGATTGTTGCGAATTTGAGTGTGGAGATGGCTGGAAGTCTGCAGATTCTTGAGAATGTGACTGCGGTGACGGCTGGAAGTCTGCAGATTCTTGAGAATGTGACTGTGGTAACGGCTGGAAGTCTGCAGATTGTTGAGAATGTGACTGTGGAGACGGCTGGATGTATGCAGATATGGACTTGTTGAGTGGTGGAGACTGTTTCAAATTCGAAGAATTTGTTTAGTTTCTCTTGAAGCTCAATATTGCTTTGTGTTAAATGACAGTGGACTGTATTGTAGGTCTGCATGTTTTTGTATGAACCTTGAACTGTGCCCGAGACGAGCCACCCTAATTTTGTTTCAACTGGGGTTGGCTTGCCTTTGCCTAGTGACACCGTGTTGTTTGAGAGTACCTCACAGAACAGATCTGCTCCCAGTAATAGCTGTACCTCTGAGGGAATATGGATCGTTGGATCTGCTAGTTGTATGTATGGTGGGATAGTAAATTGTTTGCAATTTACCTTTGTTGTTGGAATTATTTGTGTGATGTGTGGCACAATGAAAAAATTGATATCTGTATTGTAGTAATTTTGCATGAGTGACGATATTGTGACATCGCACCTGTTTGTGATTCGTGAGAATTGATTGTTCAATCCTTGCACTGGAATCGATAATTGAGCTTGTAAAGCTTCAGTTATGAAACTGGACGTGCTTCCATTGTCTAGTAGCGCCCTGACTTTGTGTAGCTGACCATTGTGGTCTGCAATGTGTAGTATTACTGTAGATAGTAACACCCGACTCTGATGTATGGCTGACAATGAGGTAATCTTGTTTTGAGGCAAAAGTGCTTCAGCTGATTGTTGCACCTGTGTTTGTAATGCTGGTAATACTACGCAGTCATTGGAAGAGCCAACCTTGGACTCTGTAGTTGTGTGTTGCTTGTGGTTGTGGCACAAAAGGGTGTTGTGACGTTGCGAGCAAAAATTGCAAGTGCCTAACTTACAATGTTGCTCACTGTGTCCTCCTTGGCGCAAACAATTCATGCATAGATTTAATTGTTTGACCCTTTCAATTCGTTTTTCAACAGTGTAACGGGGATTTTTTTAGGGATTCCTATCAATAAAACCCTCAATACAAAAAATATAATAAGTTTATTAAAAGTACTAACTTATAAACTATATTTAACATAAGAAAACAACTAAAACTAAGTCTTTACGAATAAGTACTAAAGCTAATTTCCGTGAGACTTGACTTTAATTTAAAAAGGTAGGTATGAAAACGAATTCTACTGTGATTGAATGGCCGCAACGAATATCGTACGCGTTAACGAAACCGATCGCTAACGAACGGTGCGACAACACGGGCGGTATTCGCGCGGGGGGGGGGGGGGAGAGCTTACTCCCGGAACGGCTCGAGCGCAAGTCACGACCACTAGTGGTGCAGAGAAGTGCATTCAAGGCGCGCCCAAGGCAAACTGATTCTGCTTGCACTCGATGCCCTTTTATATGCGTGCGGCGGCGGCGCGGCGTCGCGTGTAGCGAGGGTGATTGCGCTGGCTTGGTGACCGGTCCCTGGCTGTAGGTGTGTGCGTGCGCGCTGTGGTGTGGTTGCGCGTTACAGACTCCCCCTCTGGCCCCGAAGACGTCTCGGCGAGGAGGCCAGTAGCTGCTCTGGTAGTGGTCTCCTGCTTCTTTGGTCGGCCGCGTCTGCGTAAAGGATGTTCAGGGTTAGGTACGTCAATAACTGAGCCAGTGTAAGGGCTCAGCGCTGAAGCGTGGTAGATACCCATCGGCCGCTCAGGATCAGTCGGGTTTGCCACCGCGAAGGATGCGGGCCCATGTTGTTGTAGAA
This sequence comes from Venusia cambrica, assembly GCA_951394065.1. Lineage (NCBI taxonomy): Eukaryota > Metazoa > Arthropoda > Insecta > Lepidoptera > Geometridae > Venusia > Venusia cambrica. The sequence continues at coordinate 4,697,385 of OX596057.1, forward strand.
TGGTGTAGGGTCCGTCTCGACGGGGTGCGAACTTAGCAGTTTTGAAGCGGGTGGATTTACTCTGGACGGTGGCTACCACCATGACGAGGTCGCCAGGCTGGTAGGCAGGAGTAGGTCGCCGGTGCTTGTCAGCCCTCTGCTTTCTTGATTCTTCTTTTTCTTCTTGTACTTCCTTCGCCCTTTTCCATGTGTCTGCTAACAGAATGAGTTTGGAGGTTATTTCGGGGATAAAATTTTCAGAGAGGGCTATTTGTCGGAGATCGTGTTTAACATCATCGATAGTTCTGAGTTCTCTCCCGAATGTTAGGTAGGCTGGCGTACAATTGGTGCTCAGGCATCGGGAAGTATTCATTGCGTATCTTATACTGGGCAATTTATCTGCCCAGGTACGATGGTTGTCTTCAACTAAAATACCCAGTTGGGTTTTCAAATCTCTGTTTCTTCTCTCGACGGGGTTCGTTTCCGGGTGGTACACCGGCGTAAAATAATGGTGAACGTCCAGACAGAATGTGAGTTTCTGCATTACGGCGCTGACAAACTGTGAACCATTGTCGCTTATCAATCGTCGTGGAACTCCGTAACGAAGGAAGATTTCTTCTAATAGTACTTTGGCACAGGTCTCCGCTGTTGCTTGCTATAAAGCAAATAACTCGACCCAGCGGGTGGCTACATCCTCTATTATTAAGATCCATACTTTGCCATCCGTGGTCGGTGGTAAGGGTCCAAACAGGTCGAAGGATATCGTTTTGAATCATTGATTCATAATCGTTGTTTGGAGCATCCCTGCAGGTTTTTGATTGCTAGGCTTGTACCGCTGACATTTTATGCAATTTTTAATATAGTTTTCTATGTCTTGCCTCATTCCTTTCCAATAGTATCGAGCCGCTATGCGATGAAAAGTTTTATCCACTCCATAATGGCCCGCTGTGGGGTCATCATGGTAGCTTTTTAGTACTCCTGACCGTTCATGTTCTGGGATGACGAGTTGTGCGTTTTCACAGTCATTTTCCTCCACATAACGGTGCAACATACCGCTGTTCATGAAGTAACCCTTATTTGACCAATAGGTTCCATTCTCATCTCGATAAGGGTTTTCCAAGGCCTCTATAATTTTCTGAAGATTTGTGTCCTTCCATTGCTCCTGGCGGATTTCAGCTCCAGACTTCCGGGGCATGTTGATGGCGACATCACATACGCCGTAAGTTTCTTGATTTTCTTGACCAGGGGGTCGTGATAGGTGATCAGCCACAACGTTTGTCTTGCCTGGTATGTAATCAATCTTAAGGTTAAATGGTTGAAGTTGTAGGGCCCATCTGGCCAATTTTCCGGTGGGAGATTTGATCGACATTAACCAGCGTAGTGCCTGATGGTCAGTAGCTATTACCACCGAAGATCCCTCGATGTAGCCCCTGAACTTCGACACCGCCCAGATCACTGCCAACGCTTCACGCTCTGTTGTGGAGTAATTTCTTTCGGGTTTCATCAGAAGGCGACTAGCATATTCTACGGGATGTTCTTCGTGGCTCTCCCCCTGTACCAACACAGCACCGATGGCATAGTCGCTAGCATCTGTCTTGATGATGTAGGGTTTGGAGATATCCGCTTGTCGTAGGATGGGTGCACTGGTTAAGTATCGTTTTAACTCAGCAAAGGCTTTGATTTGGTCCTGACCCCATTCCCATGCAGTGTCTTTCTTAGTAAGTTTTGACAGGGGTTGAGTGATGTTTGCAAATCCTGGTACGAATCGTCGGTACCAGGAACAGGTTTGCAGGAAGTCTTGACAGAATCTGCATTTTTCCCTGTTAACAACCACGTTGTTTTCTTTTAGCAATTGAAGAAGCCTGGTTAGGTCCGTTAAATGCTGTACGAAGGTAGGAGACAGTACAACTATGTCGTCAAGGTAGGCCAATATGTTCATTCCTTCCAGCTGTATTTTTAGTCTGTCAACAAATCTCTGAAAGGTAGCGGGGGCGTTGCGCAGACCGAACGCCATTCTTTTGAACATATATAGGCCAAACGGCGTGACAAAGGCTGATTTTTCTTGGCCTCATGAAGCAAGTCGTCGATCCGAGGGAGCGGGTATGAGTCTGCTATAGTCACCTCATTGAGCTGGCGGTAGTCCACGCAAACTCTTACGTCACCATTTTTCTTAGGGACCATCACCACTGGGGCCGCCCATGGAGATTTTGATGGAATGATGACACCTTCCTGCAGCATTGTAGCTATTTGCTTGCGTTGGGGGGATATCCGATATGGCGGAACCACTATCGGCTTGCTGTTGATCACGTCGATGGCGTGTTCTACTAAGTCAGCCGGTTTGTTGTCCGTTGCTGCTGAAGACGGCAGCATTTTCCTCCAATACGTGGTTAAGTCTTTCTAACTGTACTAGAGATAAGCTGCAATTTTCATTTTCACGGGTTTCGGATATTGCCACCATGGCAATATGTACGTCCGGGACGTGATCGAACAACGCTTGAATCCGTGGGGACAACATCACTTCGTCGTTATTTACGTGAATCTGCGCGTCTCGGTACAACGAGCTGACGAACCTTGGAGAGTAACCAGAATAGGTTGCACGATGTGGTGGTGTAGCTGGAGGCGACTCCAATTCAATGACCGGCGGGGGTGCGTACGGTCTGTCCACATTTTCAAACTGTGTCTCTGAAGAAGGGGTCGTCGTCATAGGGCTTAACATTGGTTCCAAGGCCGTCATCTTGACCAATTTGGAGATCATAGATTCCTCCTGACAGGCTTGTATCATGGATACGGTCGCATCATCTTCTTCATTGATCAGGTTGTACTTTTCCTTAGGATCGTCTAAGAAGTGGAACAACAGCTGTGGTAGGTTGAGCACGATATTGGCGTCTTGAATGAAGTCCACTCCTAAAAGAGTGCGGTTGTCCTGTGAGTCTGGCAACACAATGAAATTGGTGGGGATGATGCGTCCACACAGCTCGACCGGCAGGATCGCTCTTTGTATTTGATGTTTCCTCCGAATCCCATCTGCGAGGATAATGTTCGCTGTCTCTCGGGTGAAGGCTACTCCTTTCCTTTTCATTGCGGCGTACAGGGTTGTCGATGCGACGCTGAGTTTGGCTCCGGTATCAAGATGCGCAAGACCCTTGACGTCTTTGATGGATACATTCAATGTAGGTCTGAGTCTTGAGACAGCGGCGAGGCTGGTGTTTAGTGAGTAAAACCCCACGTCGATAGCCCCGATCTTGTTGGTGTTACATTTCGGGCACTTGCTGCGTACGACGCCAGGTTCGCCGCAACCGTAGCAAGTTATCTTATTTGGTGCTTTCACTGTTGATTTTGGGGTCGAAGTTGCTGTAGTTGCTGCTGATTTACTTGATGTGGGAGGATTATTAGCTTCCTTCTCTTTTTTGGCCTTCATTTTTCGACAGTCAGCTTCTTCGTGGCCAAAGGCGCGACAAAAGCTACATTTTGTTCTGCTTATTGAAGTTATGTCAGGCTGATCGATAAGGGTATCGTCTATCTGACGAGCTTTCTTCAGGAACTCTTCAAAAGTTTTGACTGTGTCTCTTGGCACCTTATCGCGGACGACCGCGTGCAGTGCTGTGTATAGTATGTCCAGGCACTGGGACTCTATTAGGAAGGGTTTTGGTAGCTCCGCCAATAGTGCTCTTTTTCTAGATACAAAGAGCTCAATGCCTTTCGGAGATGCTTGTTTCAGCGTAACAAGTTCTTCGTATATTTTAAAGGCCGGTCTTTTCGGGGCAAAAGTGAGTCTGAGGATCTTGATTGCTTCGTCCCAAGTTTCGATTTCACTTTTTACCCCTACCCACCATACCGCTGCCTCGTCAGTCAATAGCAGCGTGAGCCCCTCAATGGTGTCTATATCTGATACTTTCTCTATTTTTTTATAAGTTGTCACCGCAGAGACAAAGGCCTCGACTTTCGTGCTGTCGCGGGCTCCTTCAAAACGAGCAGTGCACGAGGCGAAACTACCGGCTTTGGCCTCTGGGGAAGAAGTGTTTCGGGTTGCCAAAACCTCTATCAAGTCTCTAAACTGTTCGTCGGTAAAAGTGACGTTAGCCATATTATTTTGCTTTCTGCGGCTACGTCGAGGCAAAATGTGATATAAATAAATTTTAATCAAGAATATGAACAGCAAAGAAGGGAATTTACAAAAAAAAGGAATAAAAAGAAAATGAGGGTAGTCTGGAAAATAGTACGTCCCGAACCTATTTACCAAGAGAGCTCCAAAGTGGGCGCCACTGTAACGGGGATTATATTAGGGAGACCTATCAATAAAACCCTCAATACAATAAATATAATAAGTTTATTAAAAGTACTAATTTATAAACTATATTTAAGATAAAAAAACAACTAAAACTAAGTCTTTACGAATTAGTACTAAAGCTAATTTCCGTGAGACTTTACTTTATATTAAAAGGTAGGTATGAACGAATCCTACTGTGATTGAATGGCCGCAACGAATATCGTACGTGTTAACGAAACCGATTGCTAACGAACGGTGCGACAACACGGACGGTATGCGCGCGGGGGGAAAGAGCTTACTCCCGGAACGGCTCGAGCGCAAGTCACGACCACTAGTGGTGCAGAGAAGTGCATTCAAGGCGTGCCGAAGGCAAACTGATTCTGCTATTTTATTTTTTTTTATGAAAGGACAATACGCTGGCCTGGTTCTGAACCTGGGCGGCAGCTTTGCGCGGACCTGGCTGGCGCTGAAGGCGCGAGCCCAATAATTGATTTTTGAGGCAACTAGCGCAAGGGCACCACTTAGGTACGGACCTCGGCTTGGGCTGTTGCCATTTGATGGGGGAGGATAGGAATGGCCGAAGGCGATACCGAGGGTAACGCTTTGAGGCGGAAAGGTTCATCGACTCCGCCGGCGGAGTCGGTGTATCTGTATAGTGTTTTCTCTGTGTGACGAGATAGTTAATGAATGGATGCCGTCACCTCCGGGTTTGCGGTGGTGAGTGGGTCATCCGGGTCTCCAAGAACGTGTCTTGGCCTACGGAGGGACCGGTCCGACGGCGGATCGGTTGGGTAGGTAGGGATCACTCGTATCAGAGGATTCGGATGATTTGGCAGCTACTTTATAATGCCGCTGGGAAGCGCGCTTCATAAAGCAGGCGATGGACTCGAGATCAAGGTCTCGGTGGAGATCGTTGTTACGCATGTACCATGGCGCGCCAGTGGCTTTGCGAAGGAAACGATTTTGGACAATTTGGAGGCGTGGGATATTTGGACTGTGAGCAAACGCTACTGAGGCGTATGTCATTATGGGGCGGACGCAGGCTTTGTAAAGTGTCACCTTATTTCTAAGGGACATTTTACTTTTTGCGTTGATCATGGGGCCTAGTCTGCCTAGGATGTAAAAGGCACGGTTACGCACCGTCCTAATATGGGCTTTAAAGTTTAGATGGCTGTCAAGTTCGACGCCCAGATAGCGGGCGGAAGGGACCCAGGGTATGGGTTTACTAAAGAGTTGGACAGGGTCGGGTTTATTGAGATAATTCTTTGAAAAGAGCACGGCTGCGCTTTTCGTAGGATTAACCTCAATTCTCCACTTTCGGAACCACTCTCCTAGAGTGGTGAGGGCGGAGTTCAGTCTTATACAGATCCGATCGGTATTCCGATCGGAAGTATACAAGGCTGTGTCATCCGCAAAGAGGGCTAGTTCTACCAGATTGGTACGGGGGATATCGCTGGTGTACAGCGTGAATAGAAGGGGCCCGAGAACGGAGCCCTGGGGGACTCCGGCTCGGATTGGTCTGGAGGCAGAGAGCGATCCTATAATGAGTACGAGTCTGTCTGGTAGTCCAAACTCAAATAACTTGTAGATCAAGCCATTGTGCCAGACTTTGTCGAACGCTTTCGCTACATCAAGGAATACGGCTCCCGTATGAGCGGGCCAGCACGCATTGCGCTTTTCTAGGATGTGTTCCGTGATGCGGAGCACTTGTTGGGGGCACGAGTGTCTAGCTCGAAAGCCAAACCGCTCGTTGGGAAGGAGCATTCATCATTGACAAAGGACCAGAGACGATTCATAAGGAGTCGCTCATAGATTTTACCTAGCGAGTTAAGAAGGCTGATTGGACGGTAACTAGAGGGGACTTTGGGGTCCTTACCTGGCTTGTGAATCCCAATAACATGGGCGCACTTCCAAGTATCTGGGAAAGAGCATTGATTCATAGCAGCATTGAAGATGCTGACTAGTAGATAAATAAGGACATGGGGAAGTTTCTTAGCACTCTGTTAGTGATGCCATCAGGGCCAGGGGCTTTTTTAGGATGCAGATCCTTGATGATCTGTTCGATCTCAGAAGCTCTAATAAGGGCCAGAGGCGGGGAGGTGGGTGGCAGAGATACCAGGCGATCGACTTCGCTGTTCACCTTCGCAAGATGGACAGGGTCGACTGGTTCTAGACTTGGAGAGCATTGGGATTCGAGACATTCAGCCAAATAATTGGCTTTGTCCTCGTCATCGAAGGCAACGGACTTATCCGGGCGGACTAGAGGGGGCATGGAGATGGGGGTATCTGTTTTCATACAGCGGGTAAGATTCCAGTAGGCCAGGTGGCTGGGGCTTAGGTCAGTGAGTAGGTTTTCCCATTCACTATCCCTGAATTCTTTGGTGCGCTTGTAAACTAGTTTATCTAGTGCGCGAAGAGTGGCGCGGTTATTCGCACAAGGGGAATTGTTATAGGCGCGCTTTGCTGCGCGGAACCTTGTCATCAACCGTCTCAGGTCATCTGGCAGGGGCGGTCGAGGGTATGCCTCGGCCGATACCTGTTTCGATAGACCATCAACAACAGTAGTGACGTGGTTAGTAAGAGAGGATGCTGCGATAGTCACGTCCTGAAGGGACCTGATATCGTCAGGGATTTGATCCAATTCGGTAGAGTGGATTGACTCAAGAGATTTCTTGAGTTTGTGCCACTCTATAACCGTTTTGGTAGAAGGGGCTGAGTCGGGAGGGGGACCTTATCTCATAAGGACCGGGAGATGATCTGACATGAGTTCATCATGGACATCTATCGAATGTAACCGGAGGGAAACATTCTTAAGAAGTGCCATGTCTAGGGTATCGATGGTATGACCCACTATGTCCGGATAGTGGGTGTGGCGTAAGGGGGGAATAATGTCGAAATCGATTTCGGCCATTATGTTATTAAGTTTGATACCATTCGGATTGGTAACTTGACAGTTCCAGTCAACGTGCTTGGAGTTGAAATCTCCAGCCAGTATGACAGAGCTGCCAATACTGAAAATAGCTTGAAGATCGCTCTTGAGAATGTCTTTGCCACTCGGTTGGTAGCAAGATGCTATGAAGATAGAATCGTGACCGGTGATCCCTATTCTACAGACAGAAGCTTCTAGGGTTGTTAGAGGGGGAGTGTCGATAGGCATGCAGTGCAGGGACCGCTTGAAATAAATGACAGTACCACCACGTTCGGCGTGCGTTCTGTCATTCCTGACCAAGTGATAGTTCGCGATCCGAGGAACGCGATGGCTGGGTTTCAAGTAGGTTTCCTGCACTAGCATAATATCGACTTTATGCTTGGACATATAGTCTTGAATTAGGGTTTTTTGCCTAGATAGACCGCGGGCGTTGAAGAACGCGATTGCGAGGGACTTTGGTTTGGTTCTTACTTTTTGTCCTACCATAATTTAGAGAGAAAGTGAGGGTCGCTGGAGTTTAGGTAACGCACCGTGTTACGGTGGTTGGAGAGGACCGTGAGGCGGTCCATGGCAGTTGAAGCCGCATGGAGCTCTTCGGTGAGAGCAAACAGATCGTCTACATCAAGTAGAAGCGAGTCAGGCATACCACGGGTAGGGGCCGTAGCCGGAGGAGGGCGAGGAGCTACGTATGGGGTAGCCTTTGGTTGGGGTTGGGGGCGGGGAGCCTGGTACAGGGGGGCTTTAGGAGCGTCCTGCGGTTTAGACGGAGCAGCATTAGCTTTAGGAGCTAAGCTTGAGTAGGGCAGAGGCTGGGACCACTTGGAGGTGGTGGGAGCCTGGGGCGGGACTAAATCCACCTTAGGGGTGGACTTTGTATATTGGGGGGTGCGAGGGGTCCATTGGGTCGCCTTTCTGCTTGCCTTGGGCGCCTTGGGGCAACCGCGATAATTCGCGGTGTGACCCTCAGCTCCGCAGAGCACGCAGCCTGGCGGCTCAATGGTGTCCTTCGTGCGCTGACAGTCGTTTGTGCCATGGTCTTCACGACACTTGACACAGCGGGGACGTGCAAAACAGTTTCGCGCGGAATGGCCATATAATTGGCAGTTTTGGCATTGGGATGGGGCACCCCTACGATGAGGTGTCTCAACTCTTAGGCCAGTAAGAGAGAAGATGCTCTTAATGTTGAAGATCTTTTTGCCTTCAGGGGAGAGATCTAGTACCACTATAACCATGTAGTAGGGTACTTTGGGGGACTTACCGCTGTACATGCGGTGGACTTCCCTGACGGGGAAGCCCTGTGCAATGAGGTCTGTTTTAATTGTTTCCGTGGAAACATCTGAGGGGAGGCCGCGAATGATAACGCGAAGGACTTTTTCCTCAGGAAGAGAGTAGGTGTAGTACCCAATCTTTTCCTGGCGAAGGAGCGAGGTCATCTTTCGGTGGTCCGAAGAGGACTGCACCTGCAAGATGGTGCCGTTTTCTCCAGATCGAGCTTTGGTGTACTGAATGTTGCGCTCTCTGAAGAGAGCAACAACATTTTCATTATTGTGGGTATGGGGCGAGTGCCCTTGGAGGGTGTGGTAGCAGTGGCCTTAGCCGGAGGGGCCACCTGTGAGCGTTTCTTCCTCTTTTTTCTTTCGACTACTTTGTAGTCGTCGGAATCGGAGGAAGAGGATGAGGGAGCTGGGCTTTCGCACTCTGAGAAAGCTGGAGATGGAGCAGTCTCCATCTCCAAGTCGCATTCGCCTTCCGAGTCGGAGGCCGGTAACTGGGGAGACTCCGGCGAGTCTGCGATGATCATCGCATTAGAGGTGGAGGCCTGAAGGGCGGGCGGGGAATTTACAACAGGGGCGGGGCGCTTATGGGCCTTTGCCTTAGGGGCAAGGAGGGCAGGCTTAGTGGAAGCCAGATGGGCTGCGGTGGGGGACGTATTCAGGCTAACCCCGAATTCGGATGCAGCCTGAAGGATTGCAGATTGAACTCCAACATTGAGTTAAGGAGGGAGGAAGCCTACGACGGCATTTAGTACTGCTGACGTAAATGCGTTGGCATCAAAAGGGGGATCCATAACTCCGGGGGGAAGCACCCGGAGGTGTGTATAGTGAGTGTTCCCACCTGTCGGGTAAAGACAGGTGGGGGTGTAGCCCTGGTGTCCTACCTAACAGTGAGTCTCAGTTATCTCTCTTACGGGATAACCGAGGTGTAGACTAACCGATACCTGACGTCCGACTAGGGGAGCACCCAAGGCCGGTGATGCCAGACCCGTCCGGATTCTGTGTTTACCTGAAGGGGAACCACAGGCGCTCCGGGTCAACGCCCAGCCAAGTTCGTATATCACCGTGAGGTATCCCTTGGCCGACCACTAAGCGTGGCTTTGGTTATTACTGTCAAACCGGCTGATCGTGAATTTCACGAACCACCCTGACTAAGGGCTGACCGGAAAGAAACAAGAATGCCCTGAGAAGGACAGTTTCAATTAGACGTGTTATTTTGTCAACTGGTTAGCCACCCGTGAAGGGCAAAGACCGCCCTGAAAAGGGCTGCACCAGAAAGAAACAAAAAATTATTCTATGTTCGCTGTAGCGGGCTCGGGCGCGGGGTGCGAGGGGCGAGGCCCGGGGCACAGCGCAGTCCAGGTAGCTAGGCGAATTCCTTCGAGCGGCGGGTGCGGCGCGGGGGCCGCGGGGAGGGCTTTGTCAAGCCCAGGTAGCTGCCGAGACGTGTTGCCGGCTCGAGGTCCGGCGTCGGAATACTGATTCTGTCTCGTCTCGTTTTCTTCTCACCCCTCTGGGGTGGGGAAAGGGCGTTCAGGGCAAAGCCCCATGTCCCTGGCTATTCTGCGCCCATTACTATGGGCGCGTCTCTCCGTTTGATGGTGGCCTTGAGGGAGGTGTTTTCTCCGGGTCCACTTTACGTGCCGGTGCGATCTGGCCCTGCCAGGTGAGATCCCTGGTTGCCCAGGGAAGGCCCAGCGAGCCGATCAGCGACCGCGGCAGTGGTCACCGGAGGCGGCACCCCCTTCGAGGTGTGGTCTTCGATTTCTTCATCTCGCGTGATAAAATCACGCGAGTAGGGTCTTATGCGCCTCTTCCCGGGCTCGTCTGGTGGTCTTGCGTGCTGCGGTGCTATGTCGCGTATGTGGCTGTGCCCCGACGCGTCGGCTTTCTTGAACATTGCGGTGGTTAGTCTCCTGGCGAAGGCTTCCAGGTCTTCCATTTTGAGGCCGCTGCGGATCGTCGAGTTTCTCACGTAGCGAGGGGCCGCGACGATATGCCTCAATGAAATGGATTCCTGTGCCTTCAGCCGGTTCAAGTTGGTGATCTTCAGGTATGGATACCACGCCGGGGCAGCATACGTGAGACGGCTTCTGAGGTATGTCTTATAGATCATCACCTTAGTTCTAAGTGGCAGCTTGGACCGTAGGACTGGGAGGAGTTTGGCGCGAGCTCCCCTCACCATTCCCACTACGTTGTCGGTGTGCTTCTTAAAACTGAGGCGACGATCTATAGTCACACCGAGGTACTTCACATCCGGTTGCCATGGGATGTCCTTTCCCATCAGCTTCAGGGGTGGCGGCAGCGGGGTGTTCCCTGTCAGGATCGCCTGGGTTTTCCCTACGTTCACTGACAGCCTCCATCTTTGCAGCCACTCTGGTAGGGCATCTAGCGTGGGCTGGAGTCTCTTCACAGCAAAGGCCGGTCTGTACGAGGACGCGTAGTAGGCTGCGTCATCCGCGTAAAGGGCAAGCTTCGTCTGCCCAATGACTGGGATGTCATCGGTATACCAGGCGTAGCATGCAGGGGAGAGGCAGCTTCCTTGCGGTACACCGGCCTTTACTGGTTTTTCGCTCGACAGCACTCCTTCCACTGCCACGACGATTCTTCTTTCCGTCAGAAAGCTCTTCAAAATTTGGACAATCCATTTTGGTGCTGTGGACTTCGAGAACTTGTATAATAAGCCCTCGTGCCACACCCGATCGAAGGCCTTCTCCATGTCGAGCAAGACTGCTACGACATACTCCTTCTTGTTCGCGCTGGTGGCCATTTCGTTTACTAGTCTCGTGACTTGCAAGGTGGTGGAGTGTTCGGCCCTAAACCCGAACTGTTCCTCCCTCGGTGTGATGTGCGGCGTCAGGCTGCTGAGCAGGAGTCTCTCGAACAACTTCGACATCGTGCTCAGCAGTGTGATGGGACGGTAGCTCGCGGGGTTTCTGGCATCTTTCCCGGGTTTAGGGAGCATCACCACCTTGCCTGTTTTCCAGCTGGTTGGGAAATGGCCAGAGCGGAGTATGCCGTTGTACAGTCTTGTGAGGGTGACTACAGACTTGGGCGGGAGATGTTTGAGAGCTTCATTGGAGATGCCATCGAGTCCAGGGGCCTTCTTTCTCGGGAGCCTCTGTATGAGTCTCTTGACTCTTCCGGGAGTAAAGAAGGTTTGGATGCCGGTTTCCTCGACTTCATCTCCTTCCACGTTCTCTTGAGGTGGCGTCACGTTGAAGTATTCGGCCAGCGCTTCTTCTACGGCTTCTACATGTTCCTGGTTTGTTGTTGGGAAGGGAGTGAACTGTTTCTCGAGGCTGTTAGCCAGGATCTCAGCTTTCTCTTCCGCAACAAACCTTAGAAGGCCATCTTCGCCCATCAGTGGTTGGGTGGGGCTGGGAGTTCCGGCCAGCTGTCGACATAACCGATGAACAGATGGTACGTCTTCGGTTATGGATTCTATGTGGTTCTCCCAGCTCTCGGCGGCGTGCTCGTCCAGTGCGGTCCTCAACTTCTCTACCAGTGCGTTGAGTGCCGTTCGCTGACGTGGGCATCTGGACAGTTGCCACTGTCTCCTTGCTTCCCTCTTTTCGCGTAGAAGGTCCCGTATCCTTGCCGGTAGGTGAGGTTGTTTCCTTGCCGGCATGGAGGTGTGCGATGAGGCTAAGAGGGAATCTTGGATGGTTGCTGTCAGTTCTTTGGCACCATCTTCAGAGGAAGACGGTCAGCAATTTTTTCTTCCCCGTGAGCGTTTCGGCGTTCCAGAAAACTACCCTAAGACCTCCCATTGAGAAGGGCAACGAGTGTCTTTAGGGCAGCTGTTTCGGCGTTCTCGCCAGACTGCACCTGCTCCAGGATGTCCTTGATGCACCCAATGGTGAGCCCAAGGGACTCTCCCAGTTTGGCTGGTGGGGGCGGATCAGCGTCTTCTGCCGGCTTCTTGCTTCCCTTGGATTTTCCCCTTCTGGGTTTCCTCTTCGTTCCTGGCATGTTTGCCGGGGCCATCAGAGAGGAGGCGGTTGCGTCCTGCACTGTGTTGGGTGCGACTGGGGCGGTCCCTTTTCTGCCCTTCCTTACGACCTCGAATGTCTCGGCGATGGTCCCTCCTCTTCGGTTTCGGGACTCTTTCCTGAAGACCGGGCAGCTTTGGTAGTTAGCCGGGTGCGCCCCGCCGCAGTTTGCGCACGTCGCCGGCTCTTCTACTGGCCTCTGGCATTCCGCAGCTCTGTGTGATTCGCCACAGCGTACGCATGCCTGCACTCTGTGGCAGTTATGCGAGCTGTGGCGAAATTTCTGGCAGCGGTGGCACTGCGTTGGTCCCTTTTTCCCCCTCCACCCCACGATCTGTACGCCGGGCATCATCATCAGCTCCGTGACGTCATAGATCGCTGGGCATTTTTAATGTACTCCGGTTTGAAGCCCTTTTCTTCGAGGGCCTCCCATATTTCTTCGGTATTGGTGTCCGTCGGTAGGCCTCTTATCGCCACCTTGAGGCTTCTCTCAGCCGGCAGCGAGTAGGAGAACCAGCTGATTGGTTCGGTCTTTTCTAGGTCCGTTAGGTACCTTTGAATCAGCCGGTATTCATCCTCGTCCGCCGGGTTAAAACGGATACCCTGGCCGTAAGGGCGTCCATTAGGCGCTCTCCCCAGTTTGGCGGCTATGCTTTTGAAGTGGGAGGACCAGTTCTCCAGCTTCTCCACTATAAGCGGCGGGTATTTGGGTCCCTCCCTCTTGTACGTCCCGTCTGTAGGCTCGCCTGCACCACTGGTTGGTGCGGGGCCCTGTCCTTGCCGCGGCGGCAGGGGCCTGGCGGGGGCGGCTGTAGGGGCGCGGGTGGTAGCGGGTGCGGCCGGTTGCACGCGCGGTCGCGGATGCGGGCGCGGGTACGCGGGCGGCCACAGTGCGAGTGGGCGCGGGGGCGCGGACGCACGCGGGCGTGGGGGCGTGAGCGCTCAGGGGCGCAGAGGCGCGAGCGCTCAGGGGCGCAGGGGCGCGAGCGCTCAGGGGCGCAGGGGCGCGTGCGCACGCGGGCGCAGGGGGGGGCGGCTGTCCTCTACCCGACGCGGCCTGGGCGGCTTGGGCAAAGCTTACCTTTCCCCTAGGCGGCAGTGGTGTCTCCGCGGCTTTAATCGCGAGCGCGGGGCGGGCGGCGTCTTCGAGGGGGAGGGGGGCGGGGCTAAATCGTCTCGTCTCCTTCCTGGGGCTCGCTGAAGCCGAGCGGGTTCGGCGGCGTTTCCTCCCCTCCTCGTCTGCCTGCATCGGGCTAGGCATGCGGGGGCGGGGGGCGGTGCGGGTCACTGGCGGCAATGTAATTACTGCCTTCTGGGCGAATTCTAGGGCCGTGATGTCGTCAATGGACAGCTCCGTGCCCTCCAATTCGGCTTCCTGTAGACGCAGGTACAACGCCATCCACCGAGTCATCCCGTCCGATAGGGCCCCGACTTGCATAAGTCGGGCGAGAGTGAGAATATCACTCTCGTAGCGCCCCTTCGGCGATAATGTCTCGAGGTGGAGACCATGTACCTGGCGCGTATCGTCCGGAGATGCGGGCGAGGCGTCCTCATGACCCCGCGAAGGGCCCGGCTGAGGCGGGTCCATCGCAGGGTATAGTGTCTATTTCACTGAGTTCACACTTCACTCCATCACTTGCGCGACGTTGAGTATACAAAAGTTTGTAACTCGGCACTCACTACTACACTCAAACAAGGCACTCCCCGCGCGCAGCGCGTAGTTGCGGGCGCAATCGCGATTAATTTTCCAACGAAATTGTCGCGATTTACATGTGTGTAGCTCAGAGACGTCCGTGCGCGAGCGTGTCTCGGCGATCACTGATTCTGCTTGCACTCGGTGCCCTTTTATATGCGTGCGGCGGCGGCGCGGCGTCGCGTGTAGCGAGGGTGATTGCGCTGGCTTGGTGACCGGTCCCTGGCTGTAGGTGTGTGCGTGCGCGCTGTGGTGTGGTTGCGCGTTACAACAGGCAATAATTTGAATTTAATGCATTGATAGATTGAATGGTGATTTTTACATACAGGGCACAAAAATGCACTATTGTATTGCGGTTGTTTTGAACTTGATTCATGTGTGATGAATGCCCTTTGTCTTGTGTGCGTGATGTCGCTGTGTCTGCGTGGTTTGTTGTGTGAATCCTCCATGGTTTCTAAAAGGTCTGCTCTGTTCTTAAAAAATAAATTGAAATCATTTAGTGATGGAAGGTCCTTTATATGGTTAAGTTCCTTTTCCCATTCTCGGATTGATGTTTGATCAAGCTTACCCAAAACCATGTGGATTATGAGAATGTCCCAATGTTCTGTGGGTAAATTTAATGTTTTTAGTGCTCTGAGATTTTTATTGACGGTTTCCAGTGTTTGTCTCAGTGATTTTGATGATTCTCTATGTATTTGTTCAATGTTGAACAGTGCATTGATGTGATTGTTGACTAACAGTCTATTGTTGTTGAACCTATCACACAACAGCCCCCATGCGACATCATAATTGTCCGCTGAGAAGTTTAGTGAAGTAATGATGAGTGCTGCACCTTCCTTGAGAGAAGCACGCAAATAATGGAACTTGTTAATGTTTGGAATACTAGTGTTAGTGTGTATAATTGACTTAAATGTGTCATGGTATTCGAGCCACTCCTGATAGCGGCCAGAAAAGGTAGGCAAACTGATAATAGGAAGCTTAATGTTTTGCCCACCTGCATGTGCACAACTAGAATCTGTCACCTGGATGTCATTGTGGTCCGCAGAAGCAGCCTGGTGCTTGCTCAGCAACTCCTGCGCAGCTGCAACTGCGCCGAAATAACTGGTCTCGAATTCCTCTCGCTCATGGTATTCATCTTCTGGAATTTCGGACAAATTTTCTGTTTAAGTTTGAATGTTATCATATTCACTATACATGTCTTGAATTTTAGTAAGACGGGTGGATAATTCACACTTTTGTAATTGGTTTAAGTCTTTGCTCAGCTCTAGTGGTTGTAGGTATGACTTAAAAATAGTGAGCTTAGCCTTGAAGGAACTTCGGTTCCTTTTTAATGATTTAAGATCCATGATCATGCCCTTGTAATAGAAAATGAAATTGAGTTGAAGATGTAACTGATGGATTTCTGAAAAGTGAAGCGGACGATCAAGTCAATGGTATACTTCAGTATAGACCCGAAGCCAACATATGCACTGTCACGACTGTTGCCCTTACAATATTCTGGAATTGAAATTAACCAGCCAAATTAATTTGTTGACACGCTGGATCACCTGGTAACATTAGTCGCCTTTTACGACACCCAAAGTAGATAGGGTTGGGCTATTCTACTCTGCCGGACACCACACGGCTAAATGAGAAGTGATTTGAATAAACCTTAGCAACTCAATTTACTAGATCCCTGAAAGTTATGATATTACTAAAGATTGAAGTTAATTGAATATTATTTTGGAAATTGCCTAGCTTGTGTCTAGGAGAAATAAGAAATGAGGAATTGCCTGCCTAGCTTGTAACTAGGAGACAGAAGAAATGAGGAATTGCCTAGATTGTCTAGGAGTAAAGAAGAAATGAGAGAAGATGCCCTGCGCGATTACCCTTTGATCGGAACGAACTCACGGTTTTTGCACTTTCCCGTTCTAGGTTTCTCGTGCACAATCCACAGCGCTGCTAGTTCACGTCACCCGTGTTGCAGATGAGTGCTGATATATTTCCCTCGGGACACTGAGCGGGAAACTGTGGAAAGCTACCGTAGCGGCTTCCACGTCAGCAGGAGCTCCAGACTTCGCAGGCTGCGTTGGTCTTCCTTATTATGTGGCCAAGATTAGGCCTGTCTTGGTCGATTATAATCTTCTTGTTGTATTAATTTCACACCATCCGGATGACAATACCGCGACTCGTGTTTGTGTCCAGATATATCTGGATCATCCGGCTCGAAAACTGTAGAGTATCGTAGTTGGCCTGCCATGGTGTGAAAAATAAAGTCTGCTTTCTTCTTATTTCCGTATTTTATTCAATTACCAGGTGTATAATGAAGTTTTGAAAAATATAATTATATTCGTACATATTCCACATTGATTTTATTGCAAAAAAAAAGGTGAAGTGACAGCACAGATCATTGAATGGTTGATTGTAGCGCAGTGTTGCAAAGAGAATGTAGATGGTAATCCATGTGCTCTGTGGTGGTTGCACAGAGCACATGAGAGTACTCAACATAACATTTTCTAGTCTTTGTTAATATCTAATCACAGACATGTAATTTAACTAGTAGTAGTTTAGTAACTAGTTAGGTAGGTATATATATATATATATATCGTCGGTCCAAAACAGTATTGGAACATTTCGAAATGTGATGTTTTGAGTAATTGAGGGTTCAAGATTTTCAAATTTTTCAAATGCTATTTTTCATATTATAAATTTAATGATGTTTTATTACTTTTAATGAATAATATCCAAATTTAATACAATTTTATGTTGTGGTAGCTAAAGATTAACTTTTATTTGTGGTTATTGAGTAATTATTACTTTTGTGAGATTTTCCAATAATGAAGCAAGAAATTCTATAATAAAATAAGAAACACGTGGAATATTTCTGAATGAGCCAGTAATGACCAACAAAAACAAACAGTTTTGAATTCGTTTATGGTTTATTTAGAAATCTAGAAACTTAATCTTATCATTTTCGTCATACTCTTCACGTATGCTATTTTCTGCAGCCTCCAAGCTTGAGTAATATTCGCGGTATACCCTTGGAATAACATTGGAGTCGCATAATGAGAGTAAATCTTTTTTCTTGAGCCCAGATATTTTTGATCGCTCGTGAAACTTTTTGCATAGATGCAGTTCTGCATTTCCTGCACCTCTGCCTATTACTTTGCGCACGTTTATGCATTTCATGGTTGTATTTGGTTCGTAAGTGTCCTTGTAGAATACTGAGTATGGACACGACTCTTGAAGATATATTTTTTTAATTTCGTTCCAAACTACTCGTTCGCCATCATTATTAGTAGTAATTTTTTTTCCAAACTGCCCTACTAAATTTTTCAGATCTAGAATTTCACTAAAATCTAATTCAGTAACGCTGTACGGAGTTCCTGATTTTTTGGCACATTGTATCAATGATTTCCATTGGGAGGGAACATAAATGGAACCATTTTTCAAGACTCAGGCCTTCTCCCGCTCTATAGTACTGTGCACGCTGTCCCCTTCGTTTTGGGTGTGTCCAACTACTAAGTACTTATGAGTTACCGATTTCACACCCAATACTTTTATTGCGTAGTGGTAGAGGCTTATAAGATACTTGTTCTTGTTCTGTGCAGAACAATTATCAGTGTAGAATATGACGTGTTTTCCAGCGCAGTGGTCTTCCGAAAATGTATAGCTACACGTACCAACTTCATCGCAACCTTTCCCCCCAAGAGACTCGTTCCACAGGTAACAATAGGCAGCTTTTGAAAGAACGTTATACACTGTACAGTTATATACGTTTAATCTTCTTTTATAGAAAAAGAGGGAATCGTTCCCGCGTGGTGTCTGGAGAACAGCTTGCATGTCATAGCAACAAATCATTTTGTCAACATCATTTTTGCATATCTCTATGTCTGCTTTTTTCTCTAATCTACACAAATCTCTTTCCTTCAGATGTTTGTCGTAAGTATACATTAATTCTAGCTTATCCTCGCCAACAGCATTTTGATACGACAAACAAAGTGAACACTGATCTTTCTTTGGCTTGTGAAATGCAATGTTAAACTCGTTTCGAAAAATGTGTTCATAAGTTCCTTGCTTGATAAAGACAGAGTCTGAAACACCTAGCTGCGCTCAAAAACTCAAATCGCAGATGTAGCGTCAAAAACCGCTATGCTAAGGTGGAACAGGGCCGGCCACGTCTATCGCATGCCGATTCAGCATTAGGCAAGAGTGGTCACCGAGTGGCGTCCCAACCCAGCGAAGAGCGTCGCGGCAGACCAAAACGCAGACGGCGAGATGAGCTTGACCAGTTCCTCGAGAACTGGATAATCGCAGCTCAGGATAAGACGGTCTGGAAGGAGTGGGGAGAGGCCTTTGCGCAGCAGTGGGACACCTAAAGCTAATAAAAAAAAAAAGAGTAGTACCTAGATCTAATTAAAATAAACCTATACGTTTAGCTCTGCTTTGCTTGACCTTGGCATGAATAATTAAACTTGAAATTGTATCATTCAATTAATGAAGTGTGTTATTATGGTTATATAGAGCGGGTTTTAGTAAATAAAAAAAAACATTTGTAATATATATGTTTTTATTGATAGTATCCCACAGGATACATTGCCAAGTTGACCATAAAATTACGCAAAAAATATTAGTATCCCACAGGATACATTGCCAAGTTAACCTTAAAAGGACATAGTTCATAATGGGCTAAGACGTACATAGAAAAATTGAAAAAAACTAAGGGAATCTATTAAAAATATAATGTGACTGATTTATTAACGAATTCCGGTCTACAAAAATATTTTTTGAAACGTTTTCGCTTGAAAATCAAGCAACACCGCCGCCGCCGCCATTGTGATTTCATTGACTTTGACAGATTTTACGTCATTCACGTGCCACTTTCGTTGTCTTTGCATATCCTACGTACGTGTAAAAATCTGTTTTTGTTTGGTCTGCTACGCGCGTTGAGTTGGTTATGTTTTATAGAGTTTTGTTGATAGTTTTGATTTTCTTCGTGACCCTAAAGTAGTAATCTATGACCCTAATACTCCGAACTCCCAGACTCCGATTGTTTGCTTATATTTTGACCAGGCTCTGTGTTATGGATACTGATTCCATTACGTGATTTCGGTGTTGACGATCTATCTGATCCAACTTCAAGCAACAGTTCCAAGTTCATGGTCAGGTACTATATAGTCAACCTAGTCTAATCTACGGTGACTATTGTGTGTAATCGTAAGAAAGATATGTTTTCGTCCTTTTTTCATTTTGATAATGGCGCGTTGTTTGCTTCTTAAATAGAAAATCATTGACAAGATGTTGCATATATATCTTGTCAATGATTTGAGACCCGAAATAATTTCTGTCATTTAACAGACATCTCGGACATCAGGTAATTATTATCTATGGATATAATAAATAATAGGAAAGCTAAGTCTTTCCCTGGCTCTCTTTAAATCTTGGTATTATAACAGGTCGTCGATGATGGAGTAATGTGCTCTCAATGCCAACCATCCGTGCCTATGAATCAAGATGTGAACACTACAGATGGGTGGCAGAGATAGTGAATGGCCTTTTATAAAAGACTAAGCTGCTGAGACAAGTTTAATGTAATATAGCTGCGACTCATCTGATGGATGTCTGCCGATTTTGTGCAGCTATAATCAATGCACTCCATCCATGAATTGTTGACAAGCCAGATGCAGAAGCTAGTTTGAATCATGCACTGGAGACAAGTTTAATGTAATATAGCTGCGACTCATCTGATGGATGTCTGCCGATTTTGTGCAGCTATAATCAATGCATTCCATCCATGAATTGTTGACAAACCAGATGCAGAAGTTAGTTTGAATCATGCACTGATAAGGATAAACATGCCAAATATGTTAGCAGGACATATAATTAGTAGTAATTGTATGAACCGGTACAGAGCCTGATTCACTTGAATTGATGCGGAACTTCCAGAGATATTTTTATGACTATGTCTGAACTTATTCTTTTCACTCTAGGTGTATATCTAATAAAACAAGCTTGGAGTTATTTAAGGGAACATATAAGGCAGCATGGGTCATTCCACATGGAAATATCTGACCAACTGGAAGTTGTTGCAGAGGGAACCCCATCTCAACATGATGCTATTTTAATTAGGTTGGTTCAAGTCACTCCATTTGTCAGGCCAAATGTACTACACTTATATATTGTTGGCTCGGGCAGAATCATGTTACGATGATAGGATAATCAGTTATTTCTGTTGTGTTGCTTTGCTGGCCAACAAACAGTGGGTTGTTACACACTATGACAATTGTATGGTATTTGGGTTAGCTCGGTACCAGGAACATATAGATCCACCTGCACCATTTTTTAATGGATTATTAGTAAGAGAAGATTTTTTTTATTTATAATATATTATAAGATGTGGAAAATGAACAACAAAGACTAATTATTATTACCATAATGTTGTTTTTATAACACTACCTACCTACTTTTATATATCAATGAATATCGTCCTACAGGTTACACTTTTAATTATTTTTAAAATCTATTAAAAGTCTGTAGTTCAATATCTTTCAGTTTCTATGTATGTAACTATTGGACTTGTCATCAAAGGTCCTCCTTATCTACGTTAATGTAAATTCGTAGTAGAGAAAGCCTAGTCACTTGTCTTGGAGATGACTAATTATACTTTTGTTTCGCAATTAGGCTATTGCTATTTTTGCAAATTGCTTAACATCAAATTCCACAAACAATCGAATAATTATATTTAGGTACTTATGTTTTTATTTATACATTTTTGATATTAAGGTAAACTACATGGGAAAAGTTGGATACATTTAAATATCATTCTTATAATATTGTACTTGTACTTACTTATAGTTTTTTTGTCTTAAAATATTCTTAACAATTAAATCTTACAGGTGGCCTTATAATACGACCATTTTTCGTAGTTTTATCATTTATAGTGTCCTTAACATCTATATTACTTCTAGTCATTTTATTATCTAAACATTTTTTTGTTATAGGGTTGGCAATATCGGTACTGTTTTCATCGTTGAGAATAAATGCAGGTTTCAGTCGATCAATTGAAATATTAACTGTTCTATTAGGCAGTTGAATTGTATATACCTTACCTCTTCTTGCGATGACACGATAAGGACCGTTGTATGGCGGTGTTAAGTCTATATTATACCTCAATTGATTTAAATATTCATACTCACCAATACTACGACTATCCGAGACATTGTAAAAGTCTCCAGGTAAACGAAGTGTTTCGCCATACAAATATTCGGCGGAACTTATACCGTTGTCGCTTCTGCCTACCGTAATCAACCCTAATAAGACTGTAGGTAGTTCACTGTACCATGATGTATTGTTTGTAAGTCGAGCGGTTAAGGCCTGTTTCATACTCCTGTGCCAACGCTCTACTATTCCATTCGCTTGGGGTCTATAGGGACTACTTCGTGTTCTTTTAACACCTAATACCTTTAACAGCTGATTAAATAAGTTGCTTTCAAACTGACGTCCTTGATCGCTTGTTAAACGATCAGGAACTCCAAAACGTGATATCCAGTTTTCATAAAATATTTTGGCTACTACTTCTGCGGATATTTCTTTAGCCGGAATAGCCTCAGGCCAACGAGTATACCTATCTATCATAGTTATAAGGTATCTGTAACCGTTCTCTGTAGGTGGCAACGGACCCACAATATCAATATGCACATGCGATAAGCGTTCTACTTTTGGGAAACGTTGCAGTTCTGATACTGTGTCTAGGTACTTACTTTCGCCTTTTGACACTGTATACAAGATTTAGACCATAGTCCTATGTCACGGTTTAGCCCTGGCCAAAAATATCTTTGAGCAACTAATTTACGGGTAGCTCTAATTCCAGGATGACTAGTTTCGTGTACCATTTTATATGCTAATTTTCTATAACTTTAGGGTAAGTATGGCCTACACCTGCTATTAGACATTTCACAAAAAAACATTTTTTCGGTATTTGGAATGAAAACTTTCTTTAGAGAAATATTATCATTCTGTTCAACTAATAGTTTTTTTAATTCTGTGTCACAATCCTGAGCTGATTCTAATTCCGAGTAATCAATTGTAGTTGGGCAATATATTGCTTCAACTCTAGATAGCGCGTCAGCAATTATGTTATTGTCAGCCTTAATATACCTAATGTCCGTTGTGAACTCACTAATAAATAATAATTGTCTTGTCCGTCTGGGTGTTTCACATTTACTTTCTACTTTATTAAGTGCATAAATTAAGGGTTTATGATCAGTGAAAATAATTAATTCTCGCCCTTCAAACATAAATCTGAAATGCTTAATTGCCATAAAAGTTGCTGTTAATTCCCTATCATATGTAGAATATTTTTGTTGAGCTGTAGTAAACTTCTTAGAAAAATATCCTAAAGGTAGCCATGCATTGTTTACCCACTGCTGAAGTACGCCTCCAGCGCACGTATCTGATGCGTCGGTCATCAGAGATAAAGGGACATTTGGAACGGGATGAGACAACATAACTGCGTTTTTCAGACCTATTTAACATTGCTCAAAAGCTTCGATCGAATCATTAGTCCACACAATTATGGTTTTATCTTTTTTCTTACTGTTTTTAAGGTATGCATTTCATTTGGCTTGATGTACCGTAGCATTTGAAATATTAGCCCTAAAAAATTTATCATTCCCAAAAATCGCCTTAATTGATCAATCGTTTCAGGCCGAGGGAATTCTACTAATGCCTTGATTTTATTGTCGAGGGGTCGAATTCCGACGGTTGAGACCTCGTAACCCAAAAATTCGATACTTGATTTTCCGAATTCACATTTATTCAAATTAATAGTTAATCCAAATTCTTTTAACCTCTCAAACACTTTTCGTATATGCATTTTATGTTGTTCCATGTCCTCGCTTGCAATAATGATATCATCAATAAAACTAAATAAAAAATCGAATCCCTGCAATACGTTGTTGTTCATGTATCTCTGGAATGTCTGACTGGCATTTTCATACCAAAATTTAAACGGATGTACTCCCAGAGACCAAAAGGCGTGATTACTGCGCTTTTTTCTATGTCTTCGGGTGCTATTTTTACGTGATGATATGCCCTGTTAATATCCATTTTAGAAAATGTTTTCTTACCATAAATTTTTCCATGCATTTTTCCTGCATTAATCTAAATTCTTCTTTTACCTTACGATAGCGGTCCGGAGGCAAAGGTCGGGCGCGCGCATAGACCGGCTTGCCCGTAGTCTCGATGTGATGGTACACGTCGTTTTCACACACTCGATCCAAATTCTTGAAAGAAACGGGCTTAGTAATTTCTGAAAATTCAGTTAACAAATCAAAAAATGGATGATCGCTTTCTACCATGCTAATCGATGATTCACCACTAGTAACGATTTTTCCAAATTTCAACAAATTAGTTTTCTTATCAATAAGTTTTTTAGCGCTTACATCTACCACTAAGTTATGATACCCTAAAAAATCCGCTCCTAATATGGCTTGATTAACATCGGCGATAATAAAAGTCCAGCGATACGGACGACGTAGCCTTAAGTTTACATTTATAGTCCTAGTGCCATACGTCTGATTTCACTATTATTCGCCGCGAACAGTTTATATCCTATACACTCACTTGATAGTTTTTGTTTACGCGTTGGTGGAATTACCGATACATTCGCACCTGTGTCCACTAAAAATTCGAGTCCAGTTTCCTTATCACATACACTGAGACGGTGGTTTCTCCTAGGTACCAGATCTCCCGCCTTACAAGACTGTACCTCGTTTAGTTTTCCGATATTTTCCAAGCGCAAGGCTTTTCGCAGGTTGTGGCCCCCTTCCGGTATCTGTAGTGCCATTTACAGAGCCAATCGGGGTCGGCTGGTGTTCTGGATCGGGATCTCGAGTTCGGTATCGGACCTCCACGTCCACGTCCATATCCCCGAAATTTACTCCGACTGCGACGCTGTTCGTTCACCTCCTCGCGTAGTGATGCCACTTCCAAGTTTAATTTGTGCATCTGCGCAATAAGTTCCAGGTGCACATTGTTGCCGCCGCTGCCGCTGCTGGTATTTACTGCTGCCACTTCGCCTGTGATGTTTTCCATTATCTTATCTGCTATCTTCGCTAAATTTTTCACGTCTTGATCTTGACTTACTGCTAGTACCGTGCGAACAGAAGTTGGAAGTCTGCTGATCCACAAGTTGCGAAGGTTTTGCTCTGATGTTTGCGCATTTCTTCCTAGCTCTTGCATTCTTCTTAACAGCTGTGACGGTCTCTGCGTACCCAGTTCCATCTCTCCCACTAACATTTGGAATTGCCGTTCAGCACTTTCCTCATAAACTTGGAGTAAACGTTCTTTCAATGCCTGGTATTTGTTGGTTGCAGGTGGAGTCAGAAGAATATCGCTCACTTGTTGTAATATCTAGCGCCCCATTTTAGCCACCACAAGGTTAAATTTTGACTCGTCTCCTAGTTTTTGTGGTGCTAATATGCTATCAACCTGAGTAAACCATAATCTCGCCATGTCTGTCCAAAATTCGGCTATACGTGTCGATATTGTAATCGCTGATAAATCTGTTGCATTTCCTCCATCCTTATTTGTATCCATACCTAATGGCTTCGATGGTCCCGGCTGTGGCGCTGGAATGGTTACTCCTTCCGGTTCACTCATTTGAAACATCGTCAATTTTCACTGTATCACCCTTCCAGAATATTTAGATTTACGCGTTATTTGTCCAAAAAGTTATCGGGGTCACCAGTGTTGGGGTGGTCACTACACTAACGACTACTATCTGGTTAGGGTAATAAAGTCCAAAGGCTGTATTTTAGTTACTGAAGTGCACTCATTTATTTTCCCGTAACGACATACGTTCGCTCTCCAGCCGCTAGTGCAATGACTGGCGACTGCTCATACTTACTTCTCTTTCATACACAAAACTGCTAATACAAACATTTATTTCATACATACTTACATGTCCCTACAGTACCTATCACCGTCATCTCTCAAATTATCGTTGAAGTGCAAATATTTCCTTATCAATTGAAATTTCTTTAACATCTCCATTGACTCCGGTGTCGTTCCTCCTGTATGAAAAGATGCTGACGTCATTCCTCTTCCCAAGAAACCCAAACCATCCTCTTTCTCAGCCTTTCGTCCTATTTCTATACTCCCTTTCCTATCCAAAGTACTTGAGCGTCTTGTCCGCAACCAGCTCAGCCACTACCTAATCCATCAGAACCTTCTTAATCCTCTCCAATCTGGCTTCCGTCCCGGTCACAGTACAGTTACAGATCTTGTCAAAATTACTGATGACATAAGACTGGGGATGGAGCTAAGCCAACTTACTGTTCTTACTCTCCTAGACTTTAGCAATGCCTTCAACACGGTCAACTTTGATATTCTCCTCGGCTTGTTACGCTCTTAACATATCTCCATCAGTGGTTGACTGGTTTCGCAGTTATCTGCTAGGGCGCCATCAACGATTCCACATAGACGAATCGTATTCGTCGTGGTGTAGTCTATCTGCTGGCGTTCCTCAAGGTGGAGTCTTGTCTCCTCTTCTTTTTGCACTCTTCATTAATTCTATTTCTCATCAACTTTCTTCATTTTACCATCTCTATGCAGACGATCTCCAAATCTATACCCTATCTCCGCTTGATAATCTGAATGGTGCAATTTCCCGTTAGAATACTGACCTTAACTGCATTCGTGAGTGGAGCAAGGCTTACGGTCTCAACATCAACCCATCAAAAACGCAAGTAATTATTATTGGTAGCTCACGTACCATCTCTAACATCGATTGGACAACACTCCCTCATGTTATGTTTGACTGTGTGATTGTTCCATTTAGTAAATCACTCAAGGATTTGGGTATTTTCATCGACAGTGGCATGTCGTGGGGTACACAACTTGTTTCCGTCAGTCGGAAGCTTTTTGCAGCTAGTGCGTCTCTCAGTCTAAGGTTAACTAACAGCTGACTGAGATTTGTCCCATGATAAAATTGTAATTTTATTTGATTTTAGTGTGTTTTGGTTACAATATTGACATAAATTACTAGAATAATCGATAACATACGTGTACGTATATAAATACTTTGTAAAAGTGATGTGTATCTGATGCAAAGTGGCCATTTGTCTCACGGTTAATTTTCGTCATTGTTCTCTCGATTCGGAGTGGTTTGATGTAACTTACAGTGTATTCTAAGCGTAAACATTACATCTCGAATGTAATTTCAATCCAATAAAGCACGTAAGTATTATAGAGCTTCGAATTTGGTTTAGCCGGCATAACCTCATCTGGCCGTCAATTGTCCTGGCTAGAAGTTTGTTGAAATTATAACACTTTCTGTAATGGCCAACCGTATGCAAACCCTCAAAGCTCGCCAGGAAGAATCCCAACTTCAACTGGCTTTACATGAGCTGAAACTGGCCAGGGAGTTGTGCAGCCAGTTGACTTGTGAAAGGGAGGACAATGAAAGTATATTGTTAGAAGCATTAGGAAATAACACAAAACTAAAAAGTGAGTTATCTTCATTACACTGTCAATATGAGAGTGTACTTGAGGAACAAAATAGGTTAGAAATGATAATACATGGTTTTGATCAGTGCAGTACCGAGTATCAGATTGCCTTGAAGAGAACATCGGCCCTAGAGCTAGAGCTGCGTGATGCCCACCAACGAATCACACAATTGGAAGAGGAATCTCATTGCTCGGCAGCACAAAAAACTCAAAATTTATTTAATGAATTACTGTCAGTGGATAGTGTACTCGGCCAAGTTTCTGTTGCAAGTAGTGATGTGCCCAATACAGTGATTGATTTGACTCATGAAGACTCAGAGGTGGTCACTGGTACAACATGCAGCAAAAACGCATCAAAAAGATATGTAAAGATTAAAAAACAGATCTCAAAAACATCAAAACTGTTAAAATCTCAAAAAAAAACACAATAAGAGCATAAATAATAAGATTAAATTAGAAATATTAGAAGAATTCAAACTGTGTACAGTAGAACTAGAAAATAATAAAACAAAATATGAAAATGACATGCAACTTCTTGAGTCTGAACTTGCCAGTGTTAACGGCTGCTTGAGATCATAACTGCACGTTATGAAAAATCTCAAGAGGCTATTAGGGAATACTCTCTGGCCATGGATGAACTGCTTCAACTGTCACAAAGTAATCAAGAACGCTATGACTCTTTGGTGGCCAATCATTTGTGTGACTGCCAACGCTCTTTGCATTCACAGCCAGAGAGGCCAGTCTCACCCATGAGCCCTAAAGTATGTATCGGATCCAAGATTTCATCGACTAAAAAAATCATCACAAACAAAACTGTTATATTCTGCGATGAAATTGGAAAAGATTTAGGCTTAACCCTTAAATGCATGAATTTTCCTTTTGTTTCGAAAAAAATATTATGGGTTTGCAA
The DNA here is from genome assembly GCA_951394065.1 of Venusia cambrica. Classification (NCBI taxonomy): domain Eukaryota; kingdom Metazoa; phylum Arthropoda; class Insecta; order Lepidoptera; family Geometridae; genus Venusia; species Venusia cambrica. Next base: position 4,724,921 of record OX596057.1, read on the forward strand.
AATACACCTAGATACCGAAAAAAAAATTAAAAAAAATCATAAGCATATAAATGTGATTTTTTAGGCATAAAACTATTTGTATCATTAGTGATACAACATGCATTTGAGACCTGAGATTTGGGTAATATATATATTTTGGTAAGAATAAAGATCTTTGTGAAACATTTATTTATTGTCAAATATTTACACATGGAATTTATTAAAACAGTCAGAGGACTTTTTGGAGCATAAGAAAACTTTACATTTTTCACACATAATGCTACTGAGGAGCTTACACCCTGGCATTATACACCGCATACGATGGTTCTGTCTAGTTTGCTTGTGATCAGTACCATCATGTATGATGTCTCGTGAAGGCATAACCTGTAGGACATTCCTGCGCTTTGGGGCTGGTTCCTCTGCAAAGCTACTGTTGTGGCTACTGCTTGGCCGACCTCTTGAGGGTTGGATATGGGTTTTATATTTGCAGAGAGTATCTGCAAGTTCGGTTCTGAATTCAGCCAAATTTATTATTTCCTTCGCGTCAATTCCCTTTTTATTGTAAACTTGCTTATACAAAACCCATGAATTTATCACCGTCAAGTCTAGAAGGTGGTGGAATAGTCTCATATACCATTTCCTACTTTTCATTCTGATCCTGTATCTGCCCAAGTACGAGTCCATTAGATCTACTCCACCCATATGGGCGTTGTATTCTCTTACAACTTTTGGACACGGTATAAGCTTCTTCCTCTTTTCATTTTTGTCGTATCTTTCAATTGTAGAAACAGGCTCAGCGCCCACATAAGTAGACAAAAAAGTAACCTGTTTATTGTCCTTCCAGCTTAGTGAAGACATTTCAATACCCTCATACGTGGTCACGTATTCATCGTAAGATCCTCTCTCTACAGGCCGTGCCATCACTTGTTGTTTCGTTGGTAGTTTGCAGTTTTTCCCTAAACGGTTTCTTTGCACTGTTCCTAAGCACAAAATTCCTTCTCTTGCCATATAATACATAAGAGGTAAAGAGGTGTAAAAGTTGTCAAAGTAGACTATATGATTCACTCTTCTTTGGATTCCCCGAGATAGTTTTATGACAACATTACCAACCGCTCCTACATCTGTCTCATTTTCTAACATAGGATCATTGTCCTTTCCGGAGTATATAATGAATTTGTAGGCATATCCCATCAAGGAACAAAGCATGAACAGTTTGAATCCCCACTTGTGAGGTTTCAAGGGCAAGTACTGTTTCATGAAGTGCCCTATTTTCGTAGCGCACATTTGCTCATCTATTGAGAGACGTTGATCCATGGGTACGCTAGAAAATCTTTCATTTAGGTGTTCTATTACCGAACGCAGCTTGTGAAGCCGGTCATGATTGGGATCGTTTACCGGTTTGTGTGAATCGTTGTTATTGAAATGGAGGATGCGCCTTATCTTTTCGAATCTATTTACAGGCATGGTCTCTTTTATGGCCTGAAAGCCATGTTTATTGTTCCAAAAGGAGCGAACATTAGGATAGTGATATACTGACATAAATATCAATATTCCCATATATTTACGCACTTCACATTCAGTCACACAATCGGGACGATCAGGCTGCTTTTGAACAGAGTATCTGTTTGTTTCTTCTACTATTTTACTGATGAAATCTGAAGTAAAATAGTAGGAGAAGAATTGAAACGGAGTTTCGAGTCTCATTATTTCAGGAGGAAGATCGTTGCAACCTAGAAATTGTATGTTATCTTCTTCAAATGCAAGTGATCGCTTTCTCCACCTTAGCCTTTGCATATCTAAGGGTTGTTGTGTAAATCGGTGTGGGCTACTTGTACCTGGCTCATTATTTACATCCGGTAATGGGTCTTCGATCAACGGAGGATCATGCTCACCGGGTTCAGGTTCTTCATTTTCCTGTTCATCTTCTAGTATTGCTTGCAGCTCTTTACGAGTCGGTAATTCTCCGAGATCATCTTCTTCCACTTCACAGCCATCCTCTGATAGGTAACCATCTTCTAACTCCCTTAGGTAATCTTCGATATCCCTATCAGCAATATTTTTTCGAGACATTCTATAACAAAAAACAAAAAAAGCTCACACCCACAACCTAGCGATAATGCATGTAAAACAAGTCACAAATGCATGTAGTCTCAATTTTGATACAAGCAAAAAAATACATATTTTATCTATTCCAGCCGATTTCATATGAAAATTATTATTCTACATTATAGAAAAAACACTTACCTTCGATAATTATATTTTTTGAACTCAATTCACCGTAAGATTTTTCTGATTTTACCGGATGAAAACTTTCAATTTCACTAATTACCTCAACTTCCGGCAATCAATGAACAATGACCTCCATTATTACAAATGGCGGCCAATGACGTCTGTTTTATTTTTTTTTTCGTTCAGGAACTATTCTGCCTTCTCCGTATGCACCCCGTTAGTCAGTAATAAAAAAAAAACTAATTCTGGAACGAGAGAAAGTTGTTGTTTCGTTTTTGATACAACATGCATTTAAGGGTTAAATAAGATGGGACACTCAGTAATAAATAATTGTTTACCGAATTCTAGTCTTCATGATGTAATGAAATTGATATGAAAATCCTATCTGACACCGGAATCAAATTAAATCATCATGTATGGAAATAGGGGTGATGTCAACAAATGGGACCTTATTAAATACTTTGAGACTATAAGCTTTCTGAATGTAAACAAAATTGTATTGTTTACATTTCCTTATAGTAATTGCTTGCCACAAGCTGAAAATGATTTTAGATATAAATTAAACAAGACATTGTATACAATGTCACATAATAATAATTTAATCCATCTGATTGATTCTAACAATTGTGTTAGTAATAATGTTTATTTGACCCGAGGTAGTTACTACCTACCAAACTTTTACAAACGCTGTCGTTTGTAAAAGTTTGGTTTTTTAGTATAACAGCCAAGAATTTGGCTAATCAGACTGCTTTTATTGAGCACAGACAAGATATTAATGTATTGGAAAATATTCCAAGTCATTTAAATTAGTTCATAAGACAATAGAGGAAGCCTCTAGCATAAATGAGCCACCAAAGCCACCAGTGTAATACTATACTGGTAAATAATACCATGGACGAAAATAAGTAAATAGACTGGCAGTGTTCATATTAAAGATCGTAACCCTGAAAAAGCTCAAAATCCCGTATTATTTATAGATGGCAGCACTAGATAGCCAGGAAACATTCTTCACGTCCATTAAGCCAAGAAATTAAAATTATTTCTTCGTTAAAATTAACTCAAAAATACCTAGTATTTTTAGAATTGTACAAACAATAAGATTTCACGATTTTATTTCGATTTGATTATTTGACACTTGCATATGTATATCGATAGATGGCGTGGTGACAGGATGGAAGGTAGCAAATGAAGTGTCGCATCGTTTCTTTACTAGGTGGCTCTTTTTATAAAATTAGAGGCAAATAAGTAGGCTTTATACCTAGGTAGGTACGTAGGTACTTACTATAAAAATCCTTTATTGCGCCATGGACGAAGCGCGTTGCAAGGTTGGGAATGCGATCATAATGTGCCAGTGCTAGGGTGCTAGTGCATTTTTTCTGTCTTATTCAATGTTAAATTCATAACTGTTTCTTTACGATGATTTCCTTCACCATCAGAGATCATCCATTCATCATGATTTCATTCATTACTACAGACAAGACCAATATTATACGACTCTAAACCTAATGCGGATTTCCCAATCATCATAACAGGTTTACCGCCTCTGTGGTCTAGCGGTTCGGTGTCACCGTTTCCACCGGTGTCAGACCAGAGGTCCCGGGTTCTATTCCCACGGGTAGCACAATATTGTGCTTGGTTTGGTTGGTGGTAGGACTTTAATTAAGTCCGCCTGGCTAGCTACCACCATCTTACCTAAGTTTGTCGCCATAATAGCAATTCTGAATTGTTGTGTTCCGGCAATTTGAGGTAGGATAGCCAGTTCCTCACTTTGTTGAGGATTCCGGGTGAAGTGCGCTTCCACCATCGGCCTTATCTTAACTTGGGACCTTAGAACCTGGTCAAGGCCAAGCGCTTCCCCGTCGTACAATAAAAAAAAACAGTCGAAAAAAGTTCACTGCAGTGCAGGACATAGACCTTCCCAATGTATATACAATAGGAGGTATTTGCCATAATCACCACGCTTGGCAGGTGGGTTGGTGATCGCAGTATGGGTATGGAGACTTAGGTAAATGCTGCTGCCAATCTCCTGGTGTGATTCCTTAGTCGCCTCTTAATCCACGGATTTGCCAATGTTCAAACTAAATTGAAACAATACAATACAATCAAAATATCATTTATTTTTTAATATTCGTACTTTTGGATTAACCCTTACATGTTTCAACATATTTTTTTTTTATTTTTGCAATAAAAGTGAACTTTCATCGTAATCATATGGTCAATTATATAAAATAAATGTTTTTCGCAACTCATATTTAACAATTCCGGAGCCTCGCACTTCAAAAAGTTTATTATTGTGTTAAATAACCGTAGCTTAATTTTGTTTGAGTGGACAAGTCCATTGAAATGCAAGTTGAAGCATTCAATAGCCATGCTTACCAGTTTCAACAAGTTGTCACTAGGCATTTTCAATTTGATGCTCTTGCTACAATCATAAGACTTATTTAAAATCAATATCTGTTTTTTATCCTCAAGGTCCATTTCTTTTATAAAATTTTTGGAGCACAGTTGGCAACAATTTTGTTCAAGGCATGATTTTGCCAAATAGCCAGCAAAATATGCAAGTGAACAATCTTCTAATGTTGTTTGATGTTCGGAGGAAGCAGAAGTTTGAACCATTGTATTGTATTCGATTCTACTACCAGAAGGACCAGCAACGGGCTCAGTATCTATTGTAGAAAACAACAAATCTGCTTGTTCTTTTAACTGACTCTGTCTGGTTGGAGAACCAGACACCGCCACACCTTCTGGTAATTGAAGATATTTGCCTTCTTCATCCTCACAGTTTTTTGTTTTTGGGAGTTTAATGAGGGAATTTACTAAACAACTTCTAAATATTGTTCTTAGTAATTTTGCTGTTGGGTTCCTGTTGGAGCCTCCCTTTTGTCGAAACCGGGCAAACACATTTTCAATAACATCTTGGTTTAATTTTCTTGTAATAATATATTTTATCCTTGAATCAGAGGTTTCTTCATGGAACAATTGTAAGACTGCCTCACATGTTTGTACAACACCATTAAACATGGTGGGCGGGTTAATTTTTTTTTTCTTTGACCATCTTTGTCTGCTGTGTACCCTAATTTATACAAATTAGTAAATGTATTTTTAGCTTCTGTAATTGCACTCATGACATACTTGGAGTTCTTTGATAATGCATGATTGTATGGATTTGAATTGAATTGATTTTTGCTGTTCAATGCATCAAACATATTGTTGACCACTTGTATGAACTTTGCTGTGGCATTTGCTGTTTCACTATCCAACTGTCCTGTTCTTTTTACAGTTTTTATGGCGGCAGCAACAGAATGACTAAATATTTGAGTTGCGAGGCTAACTGTCATTTTCTGGAATGGGTTGGGGTTGATATGTTTATCTGTTATCTTTGTGAGTGACCTACTTATATTTGACCGTTTGTCAATCTCATATGTTTTGACAATATCTTGAAAAGACATGTGTTCTGTGTCATGTATATAATCATTAGAGAGAAAATTGTTCCTAATGTTTTTTATTAGATGGGGGACATCAAACAGAGCGAACAACTTTTTCTCATTACAGAAAAAGAAGGGAGCTTCATTTGACACCCCCAATTTTTTATACAGCATCTGGTTTGTGGTGGCTTGGTCACACACTACAGCTTTGGGCAAGAGCCCATGATCAAACAGTTTACTTATTAGGGCTTTTAATAATAATTGTAAACTATCTGCCTTTACATTTGAATTTGACAAAAAATAAGCAACTGTCAATTTCCATTGCCCATATAGAGCTCTGATAAGAAACACCAATGCATATTTTGCTATTTTACTGCATCGACGATTTCCCCCTAAATCTTCAAACCTCTCAATCAAATCATATTTTTTTGAGTATTCTAAATTTGCCATGATTGACATTTCATCAAAGCAGATGACACATGCCTTTTCTTTAATACTTGCATTTTCAAACCGCATTTGAATTTTTTGAAATATATCTGAACACAGACCAGGTACACAATCTGACTTTCCCAACCACATTCTTATTGTTGAAGGAGCTGCAAGAACTACACCTTGTTGTCTTAAAAAACTATATGTGGAAGGTGATTTATAAAAAAGTGACAAGCACAAATTTTTTTCTTCAGTTGTCCATTTTTTTTTGTCACCCTTTTTTTTAAACTGCATGAGTGCTAATGTTTTTGAAAACTCTGTTCGAAAAATATTTGTTTCTGAAGGTTGCTTAACTTTGGCCCGAAGTCTACCAATTTGAGCTCTTTGAGCTTTTTGTTTTTTTAATAACGTAGAAGCAGTTCTTTTTAAGCATTTAGTTTTTGGAGTATCCATAATATTCTCTTCAAAGAGACATTTTCGTGATAGTCTTCTCTTTGGTCCTTCAAACATACACTTTCTTGACAAACGTTGTGTTGGTGTGTCTGTGTTTACATCCTGACACATTGAAGTCAGTGACGATGTTGTTGATGCTGTTTCTTCTTCTTCTGTCATAGAAGTTAATGTTCTTTTTCCATAAAACTTTGTTGGTGTTTTTACTTTTAACACTTCTGGTGAAAACAGCACATCTACAAAATAATAATTAATGATTAAAGGCACTTTTTATTTATTGTACGACGGGGAAGCGCTGAGCCTTCATCTCTACTGGTAATATATAATCTATTAGGATATCATAAATGTGAAAGTTTGTCAGTATGTGTATGTTTGTTATTTCTTCACACTGAAAAAGATTCAAGGATTTCAATGAGTTTCATTGAAATCCTTATTTATATATTTATAGCAAAATAATTTAATTTGATAAAGCTTACCATTATTCATATCCACATCAGCAGATTTCTCTTCAATAAATGTTGTATTTGAAGATCCCTCTCCAACCTCCTCATTTTGAAAATGATCTGGTACAGCAGGTCCAATGAGTCTGCTTCGCTCACTCCCTTTATGGATACTCGATGGGGGGAAGTGTCTAGCGCATATGTATCGACGTCTTAGTTCTTCACTTGTTAAAGAATCCAGATGGATGTTCCCTAAAAATAAAAAAAAACCAATTGGTATGAGCATAGATGAAGGAGAAGGTATGGGTTATAATCTTCTTTCCTTCTACATGTCCATGCTGGCTATCGTCGGACATAATATAGAACTGATTTAAGCACTCCTATCCTAAATAAATCGATATAAATTCTGGTATAAGCAACGCCCAATGCAAGTGAATTGATATGAAATTTACATTCACGAACATTTATTTTCACAATGAATTAGGTAGGCTAAAGTAGGTATATTTACATACCTGAATTCCGTATCCATAGTACAAGACGGCCTTGATCGTGTATAGGAAACCGAAACATTGAAATTTCACTGCTTTTACTATCACACTTGTGATATACGCACTTGGTATACGACATTTTTAACTGAGTTAGGTTAGGTCTATCCAAGTCAAAGTCCGAAACATAAGCATAAATCAAAATCCGTTAAACAAGCTCAGGGCACAATTAGGTATAGGTGATCAGAGTCCGGTAGGCAAGCAGAATATTGTAGGTAGAGAGAAATCCAAACGCAATAAAAATCACCGAAAATCAACAACACAAAACTTACAAACGCAACGCAGTGAGTGAAGTGTAGCCAGAGCTTACTTCTCAAAGTCGCGAGTAACATAATAATTTCCTACTATATCACGTCTGTTAATTATTTTTAATAGGTTTGTTTTTAGTTCAAAATAAGGTATATCTTGTTGTATCCATTTGATAAAGATGAAATTAATTTATTTCGTTTCAAAAAGTGATCTACCCACCTACATCTTTACCGACAAACCGACATCACGTCAATTAAGTAAAGGTTTAATTATGGTAAGATGTATGTAAGTAAAATGGTACGATCGTAGAGTCAATATTAATTATCTATTTGCACTAAATGAGCTTTCTTAATAAACCGATTTCGACGGAAACTTTCATGTTCTGGCAATACTGACATTAAGTGAACAAAGTTGACAAAACTAAATAAATCAGTCCACGAGACGACGAGACCGATGGACCGAAGAGCGGCAACGTCGCACATGTGACCACAAAGCACAAGCTGACAGCGCCGCAACAATTTTACAGCTCTATGGCGCCATCTGAGTGTTTTTTGGTACCAATACGTTGACGTTTATATTATTTCATCGATTCGTAACTCCTAGCGACATCTCAAGAGCTAGCAGATAACTAAAAATCAAGTTACATTACTTGATATGGCACTGTTAGTCTATTTACTTATTTTCGTCCATGATAATACTAAGAAAATATGCCCTAAACCCAAAAATTCTATCAAATTGTTAAGTCAGAACATTGAAGGCTTAGAAAACAAGGTGCTCGAACTGGAATTATTCATGAACTCTGATCATATTGACATAATTTGCATAACTGAACATTGGCTTAAACAACATGAGCTCATGTTTAATTTCAGTAACCACCAGATTGGCAGTTCTTTCTGCAGAGTGAATCACATCCGAGGTGGCTCAATAATATTGTTAAACAAACAAATATAATTTAAAGATCGGACTGACATTGTTAATCATTCAGTTGAAAAGGAAATTGAAATAGCTTGTGTAGAGCTGGAGCAATTCATTATCATAAGTGTATACAGCCCACCTTGTGCCAAATATTCAATTTTTTAAAATGTTATGCAACAAATATTGTTTAAAGTGTCACAATCAAAAAAACAATTGATAGCTTGTGGAGATTTTAATATTAATCTATTGACCAAAGACACATATAGCAAAAAAAATACTAACTTGTTTAACTCCTTTAATTTAAAACCTATGTTTATGGAGCCTACTAGAATAACTGAAAAATAAATGAAAATGTATAGATAATATATTTACAGATGCCAACATTATATGGAAGAGTGTAAAAGTAATATTAAAATGATAAGTAAAATTAAATCTGACCATCTAGGAGAAATTATTAAAATCGAAACACAATGTAAAACTAATATAAAAAGGAAAATTACTTTTGTACCACTGACAGCTGATAGAGTGGAAAAATTAAAATCAGCACTAATGTCTAAATTACCTGTTTCATATAATGGCAACTATCCTGATTGTTTATATAATACATTTTTTACTAAATTTAGCAACATATTTAACTCAATATATACATCCAAAACAATCACAGTCTCTGATAATACAACATTCAGTGAGTGGGCAACAGCGGGAATACATAAAAGTAGAAGAAAATTGTATGAACTTTATGGTGAAAAACAGTACAACTTTAGTGAAGAGTTTAATGATAAAGTTAAAAAATATTCTAAAATATTTAAGGAAGTTTGTGAGGCCGCTAAATCCCAATACTTGAGAAAAAAGATTGTAAATAGTAAAGATAAAATTAAAGCTACTTAGAAAATTATTATTAGTGAGACTGGAAAAGGGAAAAGCAGCAACACTAACGAATTTAATTAAAAAATAGGAAATCTTAATATATCCCAAAATATTGATGTTGCGACAGCTTTTGAAACGTTTTTTACTGATATACCTGTTTCTACCACAAAATCATTGAACTCTTCAAATATTATGGCAGAGTCAATACTGAAAAACAATGTACCATCATGTCATAATCCATTTTATTTCAAATATGTTAATAATAACGATATTATTAAAGCATTTAAACTTATAAATGAAAAGAAGACCTCTGACCTCTGGGGCATCTCTGTAAGCATTGTAAAACCAATAATAGGCGTTATAGCGCCTGAATTAGCTTTTATTTTTAATGAATGCATCGACTGCGGCGGGTTCCCTAATTTAATGAAATATAGTAAAATAACTCCTCTTTTTAAATCTGGTAACAGTTCTGATCCAACAAATTTAAGGCCGATATCAGTACTACCGACATTTAGTAAAATCTTTGAGTAGATTATTCTTACACAGTTACATAGTCATTTTTATGCTAACGCCCTATTTCATGACAAACAATTTGGATTTACAAGAGGTCGCTCAACTGCTGATGCCGGTATTAGTTTAGTATCGCAAATTTTCGAGGCCTGGGAGAAATCACATGAGTTGTGTTGCGTTGGGAGTCTTTTGTGATTTGTCTAAGGCTTTTGACTGCGTGCACCATGAAACACTGATTATGAAATTAGACCACTATGGTATCAAGGGTGTTGCACTAGACTTACTCACGTCTTACCTAAGTGATCGCATACAGCATGTCGAAAAAGACCAAATGTATTCGATTTATTTTACCAAATTTAACTGAAGTTGAAGCTAATGTAAAAGTTAAAGAGGAAAACATAGAATTAGTCAAAACTACTGTATTTTTGGGATTGACTTTAGATAATAAACTTCAGTGGAGCCCACACATAGATAAACTGGCGAAGAGACTTAGTTCTGCAGCATATGCTGTAAAAAAGATACGTCTTCTCACAGACGTTGCTACAGCAAGACTAGTTTACTTCAGTTACTTTCACAGTATTATGTCATATGGCATAATACTGTGGGGAAGTGCTGCAGATATAGACACCATATTCGTTTTGCAGAAGAGGGCTATTCGCGCTGTTTACAAAATGGGTCCCAGAGATTCATTAAGAGACAAGTTTAAAGAAATAAATATATTGACTATGCCCTGCCAATATATTTATGAAAATATTATGTACGCGCGTAAAAACATAAGCTTATTTGACAAAAACTTTGTTAAACATAATTATAATACTAGAAATAAGAATAAACTCGCTGTTCCCACAACTGGGCTCAATAAGGTTAATAAATCGTTCATAGGGCAAACTGTACGCTTTTATCGCGCTTCAATAAATTGCCAAGTGATGTGCTAAGCTTGTCAAATAATAAATTCAAAAATTTTGTAAAACAAAAGCTATCCAGGAAAGCTTATTATAAAATTTCAGATAACCTAGAAGATAAGAAAGCCTGGCATTAAAAAAATGAATTTGCTCCAGTGAATAAATTGTAATTAGTATTAGATAATTTTAAGCTATTGTAATGGATCTTGAAAAAAAAAACTAGCCCGAGGTTCTTGCCTTTCTCCTTGTGTGCTGGCCGCGATTCCGAACAGGCGGTAGATTTGACGTTTCAAAGTGATCCTAAAAAATCTTACTGAATAAATATATTTGACTTTTACTTTCTCGCAAATTTTTCTTCCAACTGCCACTAAAATTATGCTTGTTCAATCTCTTTTCCTTCCTATACTTGATTATGCTGACGTCTGCTATCTTAATATCACGGAGGAGCAGCTTAGTAAACTTGTGCGACTTCAGAATGTTTGTATAAGGTTCATTTTCCGTCGAAGCTTAATTGGCTCCCAATTCGCCTTCGCCGGAAATAAAATAGAAAGAATGGGAGAGACATTCTTTCTCTTTTATTCAATATCCTCCGAAATCCTTTGACCCCCAATTACTTAAAGGAACGCTTTGAATTCCTGCACCTCTCACATTCCCGCTCTCTCCGATCGTCTGAAACTCTTGTTCTGAAATTACCTGCTCACAAAACTAGTTTTTACAATGATTCTTTCACTGTGGAGACTGTACGCTTATGGAACGCGTTGCCGCTTTCAATAAGGCAATCAGCTTCTCTGGCTGTGTTCAAGTTAGGGTTAAATGTTTTTACTTAAATGAACCTGTTTAAATAGTCTATCTCATCCTTCGTCACCACAACATGTATTTGCTGTTTTCTGCGCCGTTTTATATGCTTTTATCATGGTACTTCTAGAACATTTATTATAATTATCATCCATCTAATTAAATATATATATATGTAAATATATATTTATATTTGTGTATTATATTTGTATAGTATAGTATGTAAGTAGTAGGTATATTTGTAGCATAGCTTTACTTATAATGTATGATATACGTATAGGTAATTTAGCTAGACCCTAATTACTTAATATGTGCACCACCAACCACGTCTTTAGCCATGAAATCCTCTCCATCCAAAGGTTGTCTGGAAGAAATCGCTTCTTAGCGATTAAGTTATCCAGTTTTTATTTTTAAGGTATGCAATAGAGTATTTTCATTCATTCATTCATTTCTTTAACGGTATAATTCCAGCTACTTTATCATATCTACAATTTACAGACCAGTAATCGGTGTAAGCGGGCATTTTCACAACCCCCATCAGCACTATAATCGCCAAAAAATCATTGATGTCATCTTCTGTTATGTTAATAGATGACCCTTTTATCTGTGTACTTAAATGTTAGTTTGTTGCACTAAGAGCGAGATGATGTCATCTGAGAAAAACAGCTTGAAATATTCAATAGGCGTAAATCCAATATTCGTGCTTTCAAACAAACATCTTCAATTTCAGCTGCACCGCTGATCTTTTTGTTGCTCCAATTTGGTTCCAATCTCGTGACTTTTACCACTTTTCTTAGCTTAGCCACAACTTTAGCTTTTTTAGACCGAGCAGCAGTTGAGGGTGACGGTACGCTTAGCGGCGAAGGCACTTGATTATATGTTGCCAATGCAGTGAGTCGCGGTGATGGCCCAGATACGCTTAGCGGTGATGGTAGCTGTTCATACTCCGTAAAAGTGATGGGTCGCAGTGATGGCACAGGGAATAATAAAGCCAACGGCAAAATCGATGGAGACGCGGAGTCTCTTGACGGAGACTGGAAGATTTGTATTGAATTGGACGCCAGAACCACATTCAATTCTTCATCATTCTCATCCGAATCGTTGCCTCTAGCTTGATCGTTATGCTGGCGTACCCACTAAGGATGGTCATTATTTCTTAAACTAATGAGGCACTATTTATTTTATTTTTGCACTAAATATGCTCTATTTACGCAAGAGTTTTTTAGGCATATCAGCGATCGTGAATTCGATTATGTGTACGCTATAACCGCGTTATGTCCGCATAACGGACACAGTTGATTCTATTCTTTAAAATGAGCCCAGTTTGGGTTGAGTTTCTTTGGATTTGCATGTCTCGCAGCTACTACGAAAAACACCAGATGCACCGCATCCATAACAAGAAATGGTGGGTTTCACTTTAGGATTGTCTTCTTTTTGCTTTGTTTCCTGTATCGCTAATTTTGCCAAGCGCTTTCGACAATCTTCCAGCAAATGTCCCTTCTTTCTGACGAAATAGTTTGGTTATTGTAAATTAATTTAGATGGCGAACCATAACATTGAAAAAGAAAAGGATAAATTTCGGAAATTTTGGATTTGATTTGATTTAACAAGGCGCCTCTGTCAACCGAATGAAAAGCATTTTTGATATCTACTTTTAGAATAACCTCCCAGTAATTTCGATCTAAAAAGGTTCTTAAAGAATGAACCGCGGCCTCACAACCGCCTCGCGAACCAAAGCCTAGCTGCACGGGTCGGAAATAGTCGCCTAGATACGCGGCTTTTTTGCGACAGCAGACTTTGGCTGCAAGGCGGCGATAGGTGGTGCCTACGGCTATGGGTCTTATCCCGCCATCCTTTTTTTTTAAAGCACAAAGGTTAGCACCATATAAGATTTCTGTAATCTCGCTGTTGACTCGACCCGACAGCATGAGGTTGATCAATGCCGTCAGTTCTTCAAGAAGGACATCACCCGTATGGCCAGACCCACCAGATAGCAGGTCCTTTAGATGCTTTGGAGACACAGCATCCAGGCCAGCGGCTGAGTCACTCTGAAAGGACATAACGGCACTGAGTACATCCTGACTGGTCGCCTCAACAGCGCAATCACTATCTTGAGGTGCATCGGGGAGGTGGAAATCTGGCCCCGGGGCCGGATGTTTACTTTCAAGAGAAATGAGGGTTGCAACGGAATTTGGAGCTATCGTGTCACTAGAAAAAAATATACGGGAGGCACCCTTAATATCACCATCGCTAATCTGAAGAGAGCAGACTCGGGGGATGGCTTAAATTTAGAATTTCTAATCGGGTCCTGATTACATAAGATAATGTCATTATTAATAATTGGGAAATAAGATGTCAAAAATTAATATAAAATAATAATAAAAATAATAATTAAAATTATTCACTCACTCATCTCACAAAACCTCAAACATTCAGTCATGATTGCCTTCCATCCATCGGCAAACATATCACAGTTAGGGTTTGCGTCCAGCAGGGCGTTGAGTGTTGTTATGGAGCGTGGTATGGGAGAGTGAGCGCGCGCAACCGTTCGGCATCGAGGTTCGGCGAGCAATCTGTGCGCCCTATTACGGAAGTAATTTGTTGGGGCACTGAGACAATAAGCTTATTATGGAGATCTGGGGCGTCTATTTTTCCGTGAAGGATTTTCATCATTGACACAAGTTGGTCGGTCCCTCTTCTTACTTCTAAACTGTTATAATTTAAACAACCCAGGATAAACTTTGTGGGGTACATAATTGGGTAATATCCATAAAGGCGCTTGTATAAAAACGGAGGAAGGCTTTTTGAACCTTTTCAAGAAGAAGAGCATACGTGCTTTCATGTGGGTGCCAAACACACATACTTGCCTCAAGCTTACTGCGGACCAAGGCGCTGAAAATGAGCTTTATTTATAACGTACGTACCCTGGAAGTCTCGAGAATTTCTTAGGATAAAGCTTAGTCTACGATAGGATTCCTTAGCTACTATAGTAATATGGTCGTGAAATGTCAGATTTCGGTCGAAAGTGACACCCAAATCTTTAACGGTTTCAGATCTGGCGATGACAACGGAGTCCAGCTTGTATTTAACGTTTACTGGGTATCGCTTGCGACCGAACGCCATGACGCAACACTTTGAGGGGTTAAATTCCATCCTATTTGCAACTGCCCATTCAGACACGGCGTCAATGTCGCTATGGAGGTTCAAGAAGTCGTTCGAAGACCTGACTTCTGTATACAATTTGAGGTCATCTACATACAAGAGACATTTATAATGTTTTATTACAGATGGAATGTCGTTGACCATCAAGATGAACAAAAGCGGTCCCAGTATGAATCCCTGACTTACACCAGATCTTGTGTGATAGGGGGGCGATTCGTATATACCCAATCGCACAAATTGCTGGCGGTCTTTTAAATAATTCCCAACGAGCCTAAGTAGCCCTGGAGCAAATCCCAGTGTGCATAACTTAGATAAAAGTATGTCATTGTTGACTCTATCAAAGGCTTTTTTAAAATCAAAATATAATACGTCTATTTGACTGCCATGATCCATTTTTGCCGTAATATAGTCAACAACTGTTAGTAGATTAGTGTTGACTGACCGCTTCTTCCTAGAGCCGTGTTGTTCATTGCACAACTGCTGTTCGACCTGCCTATACACTTCCTGGTGAACCAATCGTTCGAATACTTTAGCTGGAGTCGATAGTATCGCAATCGGCCTATATTCCTCCAATTAGATTGACTGAGCTAAAACAGCGCTCACAATCTGCATTAGAATGTGGAAACACAGCAATTCAATAGCAAACTGCAATATTTTTAAAATCCTTCAAATTTGCTATCAGTTCCCAAAACACATCTGGTGGTAAGGTCATGTCAATATTTTCTTTCATAAGACTGGGCAAATGTCTCCATTCGTCGTCCACTTTTTGCATCAAATCGTCATTAACTATTCGAAGCACTTCTTTCATTAAAGGCAACAAAGTCCCGACTTTGTTTCGATATACATCTGACATGGCATTAGCTGGATGTAAAACTGTCAATTCTCGCTTTCTTATTTCTATAGCACTTGTGACAAAAAATGCGCGACAACGGGTTTAGAATTCTATACATTTATCAGGCTTGCTTGTGAATTCTTCACTAGTGATGTCAGATTCATTCAGATTCAGATATATTTATTCCATTTAGATACATTACAGTACACTTGGAAAAGTCACAAAAGAAATTTACAGGTTATTTTATCAACTATACAATAGTATTTCTAAGGACTAAATACATCACATACTACATATCATATATATCAATGAATTTTGGAGGAACATCGAAAAAGGATTGTCCACTAAGCAGTCATTCAATTTAGAACACATCCCCTTAATGTCGAATGTGAATGAATGTTGTTGCCTCTTTTCATTTAGTAAAATCATGAGCATCTTTCTAAACATAGACATGTACCCCTCGTCCCTACTGTTGCCGATTACAGCCATTAAGCATGCGTCTATCACTCTGTCTATGAAGAAGTTCTTAGATTTCATAATAATAAAAACAAAATAAAAATATTTTAGGTAGATAACCTAAGATTAAGCAATAATAATACAATTTCAATGCACTATTTCAAAAACATTATCATACACACATGTCAACCTAATTTATCAGCAAGTGCTTCGTCAAGAGAATAGTAAGATTTTTCCATTAACAAATTTCTGATCCTGATACTGAAATCACTACTGTCCATATTTTGTATCTCTTGTGGTAAATTATTAAACAGATTCACACTTATACACAAAAAACTATTTCCTACTTTCGCGAGTCTGTGTTTGGGTATACAAATGTCATTTTTATTTCTTGTATTATAATTGTGAATGTCACATCTTAAATAATGCTTACTTAAATTTAATTTTACATACGCTAGTCTTAATGACATTATCCGTCGAGCGTTTACCATTGTCAATGTGCCAGCCGTTCTTGAACCGAATGGTCTGTTACGTGATGATGGTAAGCGGACCGACGGTATGACTCTTGTCCCTTGGGAAATGGGTAGGCCTTTGGTGTGGGACGCTACCTGCGTCGACACCCTAGCGCCATCTCATCTGCCTGGGACATCAGTTAGGGCTGGTGCGGCGGCTGATTCGGCCGAGGATCACAAAAGGCGCAAATATAGTGGTCTCGACAGAGCTTACCTATTTGAGCCTTTTGGGGTGGAGACCTTGGGTCCGTGGGGAGCCAGCGCCCTCCGGGTTTTCAAAAATATTGCGGGGCTTTTGATTGAGGCGACACGTGGCCCAAGGGCTGGCTCTTATTTAGGCCAGCGAATTAGCATAGCTATTCAGCGTGGCAATGCAGCCAGTGTCTTGGGCACGCTTCCGTCTGGTACTGGTCTGGAACAGTTGAGTTACCTATAGACCGTTTGTAACGGTCCTTAGGTAATCTGACTGATTCCTTTGTACATAGTTAGTTTAATTGTACTTTTTATTGAATTGATCTTATAAGGTATTTATTTTACATACATTAAGTTCTGGTATATATATTCCCCAGACATTGTCATTATCTCAAGTTGCTTAAAAATCAATCTGCAGGATTCTGAATTTTTAAGCTGTAAAATGAAACGGATAGCTCTCTTTTGCAATATAAAAACTCTATTTGATTCCGAAGCATTTCCCCATGCGAGTATACCATACACCATAATCGAATGAAAGTATGAATGATAAATGATTTTGGCTGTTTGTTCATCACTAAGTAGTCTCATTGTCCTAATTGCATACACCGCTGATTTAAGTCTTTTTACGAAAGAGTCAATATGCTTTGCCCAGGTAAGTTTACAGTCAATATTTATTCCTAGAAATTTTATGTCATTTATCGTGGTCATACAGTGCTTATAAATAATATCCTTAACTATTTGATCATTTTGTCTACTACCTGAGAAAAATCTAATTATATTAGTTTTTTCTACATTTAGTAATAAATTATTAGCACTATACCAGCTTTGAATATTGCATAGCAGAGATTCAAACTTTTTACATACTTTCAATTAGTGTCATCAGCAAACAGTCCTATATCCGTCTCATTTTCTACGCAAACAATTAGGTCGTTTATGTAGAGGATAAATAAAAGAGGCCCAAGGATAGATCCCTGTGGCACCCCAAGTTGAATGTCAGTTGCTTCCGATTTCTGACCATTGCATTCTAAAAACTGTTTTCTATTTTTTAAATATGTTATATCCTTTTTTTTTAAAGCACAAAGGTTAGCACCATATAAGATTTCTGTAATCTCGCTGTTGACTCGACCCGACAGCATGAGGTTGATCAATGCCGTCAGTTCTTCAAGAAGGACATCACCCGTATGGCCAGACCCACCAGATAGCAGGTCCTTTAGATGCTTTGGAGACACAGCATCCAGGCCAGCGGCTGAGTCACTCTGAAAGGACATAACGGCACTGAGTACATCCTGACTGGTCGCCTCAACAGCGCAATCACTATCTTGAGGTGCATCGGGGAGGTGGAAATCTGGCCCCGGGGCCGGATGTTTACTTTCAAGAGAAATGAGGGTTGCAACGGAATTTGGAGCTATCGTGTCACTAGAAAAAAATATACGGGAGGCACCCTTAATATCACCATCGCTAATCTGAAGAGAGCAGACTCGGGGGATGGCTTAAATTTAGAATTTCTAATCGGGTCCTGATTACATAAGATAATGTCATTATTAATAATTGGGAAATAAGATGTCAAAAATTAATATAAAATAATAATAAAAATAATAATTAAAATTATTCACTCACTCATCTCACAAAACCTCAAACATTCAGTCATGATTGCCTTCCATCCATCGGCAAACATATCACAGTTAGGGTTTGCGTCCAGCAGGGCGTTGAGTGTTGTTATGGAGCGTGGTATGGGAGAGTGAGCGCGCGCAACCGTTCGGCATCGAGGTTCGGCGAGCAATCTGTGCGCCCTATTACGGAAGTAATTTGTTGGGGCACTGAGACAATAAGCTTATTATGGAGATCTGGGGCGTCTATTTTTCCGTGAAGGATTTTCATCATTGACACAAGTTGGTCGGTCCCTCTTCTTACTTCTAAACTGTTATAATTTAAACAACCCAGGATAAACTTTGTGGGGTACATAATTGGGTAATATCCATAAAGGCGCTTGTATAAAAACGGAGGAAGGCTTTTTGAACCTTTTCAAGAAGAAGAGCATACGTGCTTTCATGTGGGTGCCAAACACACATACTTGCCTCAAGCTTACTGCGGACCAAGGCGCTGAAAATGAGCTTTATTTATAACGTACGTACCCTGGAAGTCTCGAGAATTTCTTAGGATAAAGCTTAGTCTACGATAGGATTCCTTAGCTACTATAGTAATATGGTCGTGAAATGTCAGATTTCGGTCGAAAGTGACACCCAAATCTTTAACGGTTTCAGATCTGGCGATGACAACGGAGTCCAGCTTGTATTTAACGTTTACTGGGTATCGCTTGCGACCGAACGCCATGACGCAACACTTTGAGGGGTTAAATTCCATCCTATTTGCAACTGCCCATTCAGACACGGCGTCAATGTCGCTATGGAGGTTCAAGAAGTCGTTCGAAGACCTGACTTCTGTATACAATTTGAGGTCATCTACATACAAGAGACATTTATAATGTTTTATTACAGATGGAATGTCGTTGACCATCAAGATGAACAAAAGCGGTCCCAGTATGAATCCCTGACTTACACCAGATCTTGTGTGATAGGGGGGCGATTCGTATATACCCAATCGCACAAATTGCTGGCGGTCTTTTAAATAATTCCCAACGAGCCTAAGTAGCCCTGGAGCAAATCCCAGTGTGCATAACTTAGATAAAAGTATGTCATTGTTGACTCTATCAAAGGCTTTTTTAAAATCAAAATATAATACGTCTATTTGACTGCCATGATCCATTTTTGCCGTAATATAGTCAACAACTGTTAGTAGATTAGTGTTGACTGACCGCTTCTTCCTAGAGCCGTGTTGTTCATTGCACAACTGCTGTTCGACCTGCCTATACACTTCCTGGTGAACCAATCGTTCGAATACTTTAGCTGGAGTCGATAGTATCGCAATCGGCCTATATTCCTCCAATTAGATTGACTGAGCTAAAACAGCGCTCACAATCTGCATTAGAATGTGGAAACACAGCAATTCAATAGCAAACTGCAATATTTTTAAAATCCTTCAAATTTGCTATCAGTTCCCAAAACACATCTGGTGGTAAGGTCATGTCAATATTTTCTTTCATAAGACTGGGCAAATGTCTCCATTCGTCGTCCACTTTTTGCATCAAATCGTCATTAACTATTCGAAGCACTTCTTTCATTAAAGGCAACAAAGTCCCGACTTTGTTTCGATATACATCTGACATGGCATTAGCTGGATGTAAAACTGTCAATTCTCGCTTTCTTATTTCTATAGCACTTGTGACAAAAAATGCGCGACAACGGGTTTAGAATTCTATACATTTATCAGGCTTGCTTGTGAATTCTTCACTAGTGATGTCAGATTCATTCAGATTCAGATATATTTATTCCATTTAGATACATTACAGTACACTTGGAAAAGTCACAAAAGAAATTTACAGGTTATTTTATCAACTATACAATAGTATTTCTAAGGACTAAATACATCACATACTACATATCATATATATCAATGAATTTTGGAGGAACATCGAAAAAGGATTGTCCACTAAGCAGTCATTCAATTTAGAACACATCCCCTTAATGTCGAATGTGAATGAATGTTGTTGCCTCTTTTCATTTAGTAAAATCATGAGCATCTTTCTAAACATAGACATGTACCCCTCGTCCCTACTGTTGCCGATTACAGCCATTAAGCATGCGTCTATCACTCTGTCTATGAAGAAGTTCTTAGATTTCATAATAATAAAAACAAAATAAAAATATTTTAGGTAGATAACCTAAGATTAAGCAATAATAATACAATTTCAATGCACTATTTCAAAAACATTATCATACACACATGTCAACCTAATTTATCAGCAAGTGCTTCGTCAAGAGAATAGTAAGATTTTTCCATTAACAAATTTCTGATCCTGATACTGAAATCACTACTGTCCATATTTTGTATCTCTTGTGGTAAATTATTAAACAGATTCACACTTATACACAAAAAACTATTTCCTACTTTCGCGAGTCTGTGTTTGGGTATACAAATGTCATTTTTATTTCTTGTATTATAATTGTGAATGTCACATCTTAAATAATGCTTACTTAAATTTAATTTTACATACGCTAGTCTTAATGACATTATCCGTCGAGCGTTTACCATTGTCAATGTGCCAGCCGTTCTTGAACCGAATGGTCTGTTACGTGATGATGGTAAGCGGACCGACGGTATGACTCTTGTCCCTTGGGAAATGGGTAGGCCTTTGGTGTGGGACGCTACCTGCGTCGACACCCTAGCGCCATCTCATCTGCCTGGGACATCAGTTAGGGCTGGTGCGGCGGCTGATTCGGCCGAGGATCACAAAAGGCGCAAATATAGTGGTCTCGACAGAGCTTACCTATTTGAGCCTTTTGGGGTGGAGACCTTGGGTCCGTGGGGAGCCAGCGCCCTCCGGGTTTTCAAAAATATTGCGGGGCTTTTGATTGAGGCGACACGTGGCCCAAGGGCTGGCTCTTATTTAGGCCAGCGAATTAGCATAGCTATTCAGCGTGGCAATGCAGCCAGTGTCTTGGGCACGCTTCCGTCTGGTACTGGTCTGGAACAGTTGAGTTACCTATAGACCGTTTGTAACGGTCCTTAGGTAATCTGACTGATTCCTTTGTACATAGTTAGTTTAATTGTACTTTTTATTGAATTGATCTTATAAGGTATTTATTTTACATACATTAAGTTCTGGTATATATATTCCCCAGACATTGTCATTATCTCAAGTTGCTTAAAAATCAATCTGCAGGATTCTGAATTTTTAAGCTGTAAAATGAAACGGATAGCTCTCTTTTGCAATATAAAAACTCTATTTGATTCCGAAGCATTTCCCCATGCGAGTATACCATACACCATAATCGAATGAAAGTATGAATGATAAATGATTTTGGCTGTTTGTTCATCACTAAGTAGTCTCATTGTCCTAATTGCATACACCGCTGATTTAAGTCTTTTTACGAAAGAGTCAATATGCTTTGCCCAGGTAAGTTTACAGTCAATATTTATTCCTAGAAATTTTATGTCATTTATCGTGGTCATACAGTGCTTATAAATAATATCCTTAACTATTTGATCATTTTGTCTACTACCTGAGAAAAATCTAATTATATTAGTTTTTTCTACATTTAGTAATAAATTATTAGCACTATACCAGCTTTGAATATTGCATAGCAGAGATTCAAACTTTTTACATACTTTCAATTAGTGTCATCAGCAAACAGTCCTATATCCGTCTCATTTTCTACGCAAACAATTAGGTCGTTTATGTAGAGGATAAATAAAAGAGGCCCAAGGATAGATCCCTGTGGCACCCCAAGTTGAATGTCAGTTGCTTCCGATTTCTGACCATTGCATTCTAAAAACTGTTTTCTATTTTTTAAATATGTTATATCCTTTTTTTTTAAAGCACAAAGGTTAGCACCATATAAGATTTCTGTAATCTCGCTGTTGACTCGACCCGACAGCATGAGGTTGATCAATGCCGTCAGTTCTTCAAGAAGGACATCACCCGTATGGCCAGACCCACCAGATAGCAGGTCCTTTAGATGCTTTGGAGACACAGCATCCAGGCCAGCGGCTGAGTCACTCTGAAAGGACATAACGGCACTGAGTACATCCTGACTGGTCGCCTCAACAGCGCAATCACTATCTTGAGGTGCATCGGGGAGGTGGAAATCTGGCCCCGGGGCCGGATGTTTACTTTCAAGAGAAATGAGGGTTGCAACGGAATTTGGAGCTATCGTGTCACTAGAAAAAAATATACGGGAGGCACCCTTAATATCACCATCGCTAATCTGAAGAGAGCAGACTCGGGGGATGGCTTAAATTTAGAATTTCTAATCGGGTCCTGATTACATAAGATAATGTCATTATTAATAATTGGGAAATAAGATGTCAAAAATTAATATAAAATAATAATAAAAATAATAATTAAAATTATTCACTCACTCATCTCACAAAACCTCAAACATTCAGTCATGATTGCCTTCCATCCATCGGCAAACATATCACAGTTAGGGTTTGCGTCCAGCAGGGCGTTGAGTGTTGTTATGGAGCGTGGTATGGGAGAGTGAGCGCGCGCAACCGTTCGGCATCGAGGTTCGGCGAGCAATCTGTGCGCCCTATTACGGAAGTAATTTGTTGGGGCACTGAGACAATAAGCTTATTATGGAGATCTGGGGCGTCTATTTTTCCGTGAAGGATTTTCATCATTGACACAAGTTGGTCGGTCCCTCTTCTTACTTCTAAACTGTTATAATTTAAACAACCCAGGATAAACTTTGTGGGGTACATAATTGGGTAATATCCATAAAGGCGCTTGTATAAAAACGGAGGAAGGCTTTTTGAACCTTTTCAAGAAGAAGAGCATACGTGCTTTCATGTGGGTGCCAAACACACATACTTGCCTCAAGCTTACTGCGGACCAAGGCGCTGAAAATGAGCTTTATTTATAACGTACGTACCCTGGAAGTCTCGAGAATTTCTTAGGATAAAGCTTAGTCTACGATAGGATTCCTTAGCTACTATAGTAATATGGTCGTGAAATGTCAGATTTCGGTCGAAAGTGACACCCAAATCTTTAACGGTTTCAGATCTGGCGATGACAACGGAGTCCAGCTTGTATTTAACGTTTACTGGGTATCGCTTGCGACCGAACGCCATGACGCAACACTTTGAGGGGTTAAATTCCATCCTATTTGTAACTGCCCATTCAGACACGGCGTCAATGTCGCTATGGAGGTTCAAGAAGTCGTTCGAAGACCTGACTTCTGTATACAATTTGAGGTCATCTACATACAAGAGACATTTATAATGTTTTATTACAGATGGAATGTCGTTGACCATCAAGATGAACAAAAGCGGTCCCAGTATGAATCCCTGACTTACACCAGATCTTGTGTGATAGGGGGGCGATTCGTATATACCCAATCGCACAAATTGCTGGCGGTCTTTTAAATAATTCCCAACGAGCCTAAGTAGCCCTGGAGCAAATCCCAGTGTGCATAACTTAGATAAAAGTATGTCATTGTTGACTCTATCAAAGGCTTTTTTAAAATCAAAATATAATACGTCTATTTGACTGCCATGATCCATTTTTGCCGTAATATAGTCAACAACTGTTAGTAGATTAGTGTTGACTGACCGCTTCTTCCTAGAGCCGTGTTGTTCATTGCACAACTGCTGTTCGACCTGCCTATACACTTCCTGGTGAACCAATCGTTCGAATACTTTAGCTGGAGTCGATAGTATCGCAATCGGCCTATATTCCTCCAATTAGATTGACTGAGCTAAAACAGCGCTCACAATCTGCATTAGAATGTGGAAACACAGCAATTCAATAGCAAACTGCAATATTTTTAAAATCCTTCAAATTTGCTATCAGTTCCCAAAACACATCTGGTGGTAAGGTCATGTCAATATTTTCTTTCATAAGACTGGGCAAATGTCTCCATTCGTCGTCCACTTTTTGCATCAAATCGTCATTAACTATTCGAAGCACTTCTTTCATTAAAGGCAACAAAGTCCCGACTTTGTTTCGATATACATCTGACATGGCATTAGCTGGATGTAAAACTGTCAATTCTCGCTTTCTTATTTCTATAGCACTTGTGACAAAAAATGCGCGACAACGGGTTTAGAATTCTATACATTTATCAGGCTTGCTTGTGAATTCTTCACTAGTGATGTCAGATTCATTCAGATTCAGATTCAGATATATTTATTCCATTTAGATACATTACAGTACACTTGGAAAAGTCACAAAAGAAATTTACAGGTTATTTTATCAACTATACAATAGTATTTCTAAGGACTAAATACATCACATACTACATATCATATATATCAATGAATTTTGGAGGAACATCGAAAAAGGATTGTCCACTAAGCAGTCATTCAATTTAGAACACATCCCCTTAATGTCGAATGTGAATGAATGTTGTTGCCTCTTTTCATTTAGTAAAATCATGAGCATCTTTCTAAACATAGACATGTACCCCTCGTCCCTACTGTTGCCGATTACAGCCATTAAGCATGCGTCTATCACTCTGTCTATGAAGAAGTTCTTAGATTTCATAATAATAAAAACAAAATAAAAATATTTTAGGTAGATAACCTAAGATTAAGCAATAATAATACAATTTCAATGCACTATTTCAAAAACATTATCATACACACATGTCAACCTAATTTATCAGCAAGTGCTTCGTCAAGAGAATAGTAAGATTTTTCCATTAACAAATTTCTGATCCTGATACTGAAATCACTACTGTCCATATTTTGTATCTCTTGTGGTAAATTATTAAACAGATTCACACTTATACACAAAAAACTATTTCCTACTTTCGCGAGTCTGTGTTTGGGTATACAAATGTCATTTTTATTTCTTGTATTATAATTGTGAATGTCACATCTTAAATAATGCTTACTTAAATTTAATTTTACATACGCTAGTCTTAATGACATTATCCGTCGAGCGTTTACCATTGTCAATGTGCCAGCCGTTCTTGAACCGAATGGTCTGTTACGTGATGATGGTAAGCGGACCGACGGTATGACTCTTGTCCCTTGGGAAATGGGTAGGCCTTTGGTGTGGGACGCTACCTGCGTCGACACCCTAGCGCCATCTCATCTGCCTGGGACATCAGTTAGGGCTGGTGCGGCGGCTGATTCGGCCGAGGATCACAAAAGGCGCAAATATAGTGGTCTCGACAGAGCTTACCTATTTGAGCCTTTTGGGGTGGAGACCTTGGGTCCGTGGGGAGCCAGCGCCCTCCGGGTTTTCAAAAATATTGCGGGGCTTTTGATTGAGGCGACACGTGGCCCAAGGGCTGGCTCTTATTTAGGCCAGCGAATTAGCATAGCTATTCAGCGTGGCAATGCAGCCAGTGTCTTGGGCACGCTTCCGTCTGGTACTGGTCTGGAACAGTTGAGTTACCTATAGACCGTTTGTAACGGTCCTTAGGTAATCTGACTGATTCCTTTGTACATAGTTAGTTTAATTGTACTTTTTATTGAATTGATCTTATAAGGTATTTATTTTACATACATTAAGTTCTGGTATATATATTCCCCAGACATTGTCATTATCTCAAGTTGCTTAAAAATCAATCTGCAGGATTCTGAATTTTTAAGCTGTAAAATGAAACGGATAGCTCTCTTTTGCAATATAAAAACTCTATTTGATTCCGAAGCATTTCCCCATGCGAGTATACCATACACCATAATCGAATGAAAGTATGAATGATAAATGATTTTGGCTGTTTGTTCATCACTAAGTAGTCTCATTGTCCTAATTGCATACACCGCTGATTTAAGTCTTTTTACGAAAGAGTCAATATGCTTTGCCCAGGTAAGTTTACAGTCAATATTTATTCCTAGAAATTTTATGTCATTTATCGTGGTCATACAGTGCTTATAAATAATATCCTTAACTATTTGATCATTTTGTCTACTACCTGAGAAAAATCTAATTATATTAGTTTTTTCTACATTTAGTAATAAATTATTAGCACTATACCAGCTTTGAATATTGCATAGCAGAGATTCAAACTTTTTACATACTTTCAATTAGTGTCATCAGCAAACAGTCCTATATCCGTCTCATTTTCTACGCAAACAATTAGGTCGTTTATGTAGAGGATAAATAAAAGAGGCCCAAGGATAGATCCCTGTGGCACCCCAAGTTGAATGTCAGTTGCTTCCGATTTCTGACCATTGCATTCTAAAAACTGTTTTCTATTTTTTAAATATGTTATATCCTTTTTTTTTTAAAGCACAAAGGTTAGCACCATATAAGATTTCTGTAATCTCGCTGTTGACTCGACCCGACAGCATGAGGTTGATCAATGCCGTCAGTTCTTCAAGAAGGACATCACCCGTATGGCCAGACCCACCAGATAGCAGGTCCTTTAGATGCTTTGGAGACACAGCATCCAGGCCAGCGGCTGAGTCACTCTGAAAGGACATAACGGCACTGAGTACATCCTGACTGGTCGCCTCAACAGCGCAATCACTATCTTGAGGTGCATCGGGGAGGTGGAAATCTGGCCCCGGGGCCGGATGTTTACTTTCAAGAGAAATGAGGGTTGCAACGGAATTTGGAGCTATCGTGTCACTAGAAAAAAATATACGGGAGGCACCCTTAATATCACCATCGCTAATCTGAAGAGAGCAGACTCGGGGGATGGCTTAAATTTAGAATTTCTAATCGGGTCCTGATTACATAAGATAATGTCATTATTAATAATTGGGAAATAAGATGTCAAAAATTAATATAAAATAATAATAAAAATAATAATTAAAATTATTCACTCACTCATCTCACAAAACCTCAAACATTCAGTCATGATTGCCTTCCATCCATCGGCAAACATATCACAGTTAGGGTTTGCGTCCAGCAGGGCGTTGAGTGTTGTTATGGAGCGTGGTATGGGAGAGTGAGCGCGCGCAACCGTTCGGCATCGAGGTTCGGCGAGCAATCTGTGCGCCCTATTACGGAAGTAATTTGTTGGGGCACTGAGACAATAAGCTTATTATGGAGATCTGGGGCGTCTATTTTTCCGTGAAGGATTTTCATCATTGACACAAGTTGGTCGGTCCCTCTTCTTACTTCTAAACTGTTATAATTTAAACAACCCAGGATAAACTTTGTGGGGTACATAATTGGGTAATATCCATAAAGGCGCTTGTATAAAAACGGAGGAAGGCTTTTTGAACCTTTTCAAGAAGAAGAGCATACGTGCTTTCATGTGGGTGCCAAACACACATACTTGCCTCAAGCTTACTGCGGACCAAGGCGCTGAAAATGAGCTTTATTTATAACGTACGTACCCTGGAAGTCTCGAGAATTTCTTAGGATAAAGCTTAGTCTACGATAGGATTCCTTAGCTACTATAGTAATATGGTCGTGAAATGTCAGATTTCGGTCGAAAGTGACACCCAAATCTTTAACGGTTTCAGATCTGGCGATGACAACGGAGTCCAGCTTGTATTTAACGTTTACTGGGTATCGCTTGCGACCGAACGCCATGACGCAACACTTTGAGGGGTTAAATTCCATCCTATTTGCAACTGCCCATTCAGACACGGCGTCAATGTCGCTATGGAGGTTCAAGAAGTCGTTCGAAGACCTGACTTCTGTATACAATTTGAGGTCATCTACATACAAGAGACATTTATAATGTTTTATTACAGATGGAATGTCGTTGACCATCAAGATGAACAAAAGCGGTCCCAGTATGAATCCCTGACTTACACCAGATCTTGTGTGATAGGGGGGCGATTCGTATATACCCAATCGCACAAATTGCTGGCGGTCTTTTAAATAATTCCCAACGAGCCTAAGTAGCCCTGGAGCAAATCCCAGTGTGCATAACTTAGATAAAAGTATGTCATTGTTGACTCTATCAAAGGCTTTTTTAAAATCAAAATATAATACGTCTATTTGACTGCCATGATCCATTTTTGCCGTAATATAGTCAACAACTGTTAGTAGATTAGTGTTGACTGACCGCTTCTTCCTAGAGCCGTGTTGTTCATTGCACAACTGCTGTTCGACCTGCCTATACACTTCCTGGTGAACCAATCGTTCGAATACTTTAGCTGGAGTCGATAGTATCGCAATCGGCCTATATTCCTCCAATTAGATTGACTGAGCTAAAACAGCGCTCACAATCTGCATTAGAATGTGGAAACACAGCAATTCAATAGCAAACTGCAATATTTTTAAAATCCTTCAAATTTGCTATCAGTTCCCAAAACACATCTGGTGGTAAGGTCATGTCAATATTTTCTTTCATAAGACTGGGCAAATGTCTCCATTCGTCGTCCACTTTTTGCATCAAATCGTCATTAACTATTCGAAGCACTTCTTTCATTAAAGGCAACAAAGTCCCGACTTTGTTTCGATATACATCTGACATGGCATTAGCTGGATGTAAAACTGTCAATTCTCGCTTTCTTATTTCTATAGCACTTGTGACAAAAAATGCGCGACAACGGGTTTAGAATTCTATACATTTATCAGGCTTGCTTGTGAATTCTTCACTAGTGATGTCAGATTCATTCAGATTCAGATTCAGATATATTTATTCCATTTAGATACATTACAGTACACTTGGAAAAGTCACAAAAGAAATTTACAGGTTATTTTATCAACTATACAATAGTATTTCTAAGGACTAAATACATCACATACTACATATCATATATATCAATGAATTTTGGAGGAACATCGAAAAAGGATTGTCCACTAAGCAGTCATTCAATTTAGAACACATCCCCTTAATGTCGAATGTGAATGAATGTTGTTGCCTCTTTTCATTTAGTAAAATCATGAGCATCTTTCTAAACATAGACATGTACCCCTCGTCCCTACTGTTGCCGATTACAGCCATTAAGCATGCGTCTATCACTCTGTCTATGAAGAAGTTCTTAGATTTCATAATAATAAAAACAAAATAAAAATATTTTAGGTAGATAACCTAAGATTAAGCAATAATAATACAATTTCAATGCACTATTTCAAAAACATTATCATACACACATGTCAACCTAATTTATCAGCAAGTGCTTCGTCAAGAGAATAGTAAGATTTTTCCATTAACAAATTTCTGATCCTGATACTGAAATCACTACTGTCCATATTTTGTATCTCTTGTGGTAAATTATTAAACAGATTCACACTTATACACAAAAAACTATTTCCTACTTTCGCGAGTCTGTGTTTGGGTATACAAATGTCATTTTTATTTCTTGTATTATAATTGTGAATGTCACATCTTAAATAATGCTTACTTAAATTTAATTTTACATACGCTAGTCTTAATGACATTATCCGTCGAGCGTTTACCATTGTCAATGTGCCAGCCGTTCTTGAACCGAATGGTCTGTTACGTGATGATGGTAAGCGGACCGACGGTATGACTCTTGTCCCTTGGGAAATGGGTAGGCCTTTGGTGTGGGACGCTACCTGCGTCGACACCCTAGCGCCATCTCATCTGCCTGGGACATCAGTTAGGGCTGGTGCGGCGGCTGATTCGGCCGAGGATCACAAAAGGCGCAAATATAGTGGTCTCGACAGAGCTTACCTATTTGAGCCTTTTGGGGTGGAGACCTTGGGTCCGTGGGGAGCCAGCGCCCTCCGGGTTTTCAAAAATATTGCGGGGCTTTTGATTGAGGCGACACGTGGCCCAAGGGCTGGCTCTTATTTAGGCCAGCGAATTAGCATAGCTATTCAGCGTGGCAATGCAGCCAGTGTCTTGGGCACGCTTCCGTCTGGTACTGGTCTGGAACAGTTGAGTTACCTATAGACCGTTTGTAACGGTCCTTAGGTAATCTGACTGATTCCTTTGTACATAGTTAGTTTAATTGTACTTTTTATTGAATTGATCTTATAAGGTATTTATTTTACATACATTAAGTTCTGGTATATATATTCCCCAGACATTGTCATTATCTCAAGTTGCTTAAAAATCAATCTGCAGGATTCTGAATTTTTAAGCTGTAAAATGAAACGGATAGCTCTCTTTTGCAATATAAAAACTCTATTTGATTCCGAAGCATTTCCCCATGCGAGTATACCATACACCATAATCGAATGAAAGTATGAATGATAAATGATTTTGGCTGTTTGTTCATCACTAAGTAGTCTCATTGTCCTAATTGCATACACCGCTGATTTAAGTCTTTTTACGAAAGAGTCAATATGCTTTGCCCAGGTAAGTTTACAGTCAATATTTATTCCTAGAAATTTTATGTCATTTACCGTGGTCATACAGTGCTTATAAATAATATCCTTAACTATTTGATCATTTTGTCTACTACCTGAGAAAAATCTAATTATATTAGTTTTTTCTACATTTAGTAATAAATTATTAGCACTATACCAGCTTTGAATATTGCATAGCAGAGATTCAAACTTTTCACATACTTTCAATTAGTGTCATCAGCAAACAGTCCTATATCCGTCTCATTTTCTACGCAAACAATTAGGTCGTTTATGTAGAGGATAAATAAAAGAGGCCCAAGGATAGATCCCTGTGGCACCCCAAGTTGAATGTCAGTTGCTTCCGATTTCTGACCATTGCATTCTAAAAACTGTTTTCTATTTTTTAAATATGTTATATCCTTTTTTTTTTAAAGCACAAAGGTTAGCACCATATAAGATTTCTGTAATCTCGCTGTTGACTCGACCCGACAGCATGAGGTTGATCAATGCCGTCAGTTCTTCAAGAAGGACATCACCCGTATGGCCAGACCCACCAGATAGCAGGTCCTTTAGATGCTTTGGAGACACAGCATCCAGGCCAGCGGCTGAGTCACTCTGAAAGGACATAACGGCACTGAGTACATCCTGACTGGTCGCCTCAACAGCGCAATCACTATCTTGAGGTGCATCGGGGAGGTGGAAATCTGGCCCCGGGGCCGGATGTTTACTTTCAAGAGAAATGAGGGTTGCAACGGAATTTGGAGCTATCGTGTCACTAGAAAAAAATATACGGGAGGCACCCTTAATATCACCATCGCTAATCTGAAGAGAGCAGACTCGGGGGATGGCTTAAATTTAGAATTTCTAATCGGGTCCTGATTACATAAGATAATGTCATTATTAATAATTGGGAAATAAGATGTCAAAAATTAATATAAAATAATAATAAAAATAATAATTAAAATTATTCACTCACTCATCTCACAAAACCTCAAACATTCAGTCATGATTGCCTTCCATCCATCGGCAAACATATCACAGTTAGGGTTTGCGTCCAGCAGGGCGTTGAGTGTTGTTATGGAGCGTGGTATGGGAGAGTGAGCGCGCGCAACCGTTCGGCATCGAGGTTCGGCGAGCAATCTGTGCGCCCTATTACGGAAGTAATTTGTTGGGGCACTGAGACAATAAGCTTATTATGGAGATCTGGGGCGTCTATTTTTCCGTGAAGGATTTTCATCATTGACACAAGTTGGTCGGTCCCTCTTCTTACTTCTAAACTGTTATAATTTAAACAACCCAGGATAAACTTTGTGGGGTACATAATTGGGTAATATCCATAAAGGCGCTTGTATAAAAACGGAGGAAGGCTTTTTGAACCTTTTCAAGAAGAAGAGCATACGTGCTTTCATGTGGGTGCCAAACACACATACTTGCCTCAAGCTTACTGCGGACCAAGGCGCTGAAAATGAGCTTTATTTATAACGTACGTACCCTGGAAGTCTCGAGAATTTCTTAGGATAAAGCTTAGTCTACGATAGGATTCCTTAGCTACTATAGTAATATGGTCGTGAAATGTCAGATTTCGGTCGAAAGTGACACCCAAATCTTTAACGGTTTCAGATCTGGCGATGACAACGGAGTCCAGCTTGTATTTAACGTTTACTGGGTATCGCTTGCGACCGAACGCCATGACGCAACACTTTGAGGGGTTAAATTCCATCCTATTTGCAACTGCCCATTCAGACACGGCGTCAATGTCGCTATGGAGGTTCAAGAAGTCGTTCGAAGACCTGACTTCTGTATACAATTTGAGGTCATCTACATACAAGAGACATTTATAATGTTTTATTACAGATGGAATGTCGTTGACCATCAAGATGAACAAAAGCGGTCCCAGTATGAATCCCTGACTTACACCAGATCTTGTGTGATAGGGGGGCGATTCGTATATACCCAATCGCACAAATTGCTGGCGGTCTTTTAAATAATTCCCAACGAGCCTAAGTAGCCCTGGAGCAAATCCCAGTGTGCATAACTTAGATAAAAGTATGTCATTGTTGACTCTATCAAAGGCTTTTTTAAAATCAAAATATAATACGTCTATTTGACTGCCATGATCCATTTTTGCCGTAATATAGTCAACAACTGTTAGTAGATTAGTGTTGACTGACCGCTTCTTCCTAGAGCCGTGTTGTTCATTGCACAACTGCTGTTCGACCTGCCTATACACTTCCTGGTGAACCAATCGTTCGAATACTTTAGCTGGAGTCGATAGTATCGCAATCGGCCTATATTCCTCCAATTAGATTGACTGAGCTAAAACAGCGCTCACAATCTGCATTAGAATGTGGAAACACAGCAATTCAATAGCAAACTGCAATATTTTTAAAATCCTTCAAATTTGCTATCAGTTCCCAAAACACATCTGGTGGTAAGGTCATGTCAATATTTTCTTTCATAAGACTGGGCAAATGTCTCCATTCGTCGTCCACTTTTTGCATCAAATCGTCATTAACTATTCGAAGCACTTCTTTCATTAAAGGCAACAAAGTCCCGACTTTGTTTCGATATACATCTGACATGGCATTAGCTGGATGTAAAACTGTCAATTCTCGCTTTCTTATTTCTATAGCACTTGTGACAAAAAATGCGCGACAACGGGTTTAGAATTCTATACATTTATCAGGCTTGCTTGTGAATTCTTCACTAGTGATGTCAGATTCATTCAGATTCAGATATATTTATTCCATTTAGATACATTACAGTACACTTGGAAAAGTCACAAAAGAAATTTACAGGTTATTTTATCAACTATACAATAGTATTTCTAAGGACTAAATACATCACATACTACATATCATATATATCAATGAATTTTGGAGGAACATCGAAAAAGGATTGTCCACTAAGCAGTCATTCAATTTAGAACACATCCCCTTAATGTCGAATGTGAATGAATGTTGTTGCCTCTTTTCATTTAGTAAAATCATGAGCATCTTTCTAAACATAGACATGTACCCCTCGTCCCTACTGTTGCCGATTACAGCCATTAAGCATGCGTCTATCACTCTGTCTATGAAGAAGTTCTTAGATTTCATAATAATAAAAACAAAATAAAAATATTTTAGGTAGATAACCTAAGATTAAGCAATAATAATACAATTTCAATGCACTATTTCAAAAACATTATCATACACACATGTCAACCTAATTTATCAGCAAGTGCTTCGTCAAGAGAATAGTAAGATTTTTCCATTAACAAATTTCTGATCCTGATACTGAAATCACTACTGTCCATATTTTGTATCTCTTGTGGTAAATTATTAAACAGATTCACACTTATACACAAAAAACTATTTCCTACTTTCGCGAGTCTGTGTTTGGGTATACAAATGTCATTTTTATTTCTTGTATTATAATTGTGAATGTCACATCTTAAATAATGCTTACTTAAATTTAATTTTACATACGCTAGTCTTAATGACATTATCCGTCGAGCGTTTACCATTGTCAATGTGCCAGCCGTTCTTGAACCGAATGGTCTGTTACGTGATGATGGTAAGCGGACCGACGGTATGACTCTTGTCCCTTGGGAAATGGGTAGGCCTTTGGTGTGGGACGCTACCTGCGTCGACACCCTAGCGCCATCTCATCTGCCTGGGACATCAGTTAGGGCTGGTGCGGCGGCTGATTCGGCCGAGGATCACAAAAGGCGCAAATATAGTGGTCTCGACAGAGCTTACCTATTTGAGCCTTTTGGGGTGGAGACCTTGGGTCCGTGGGGAGCCAGCGCCCTCCGGGTTTTCAAAAATATTGCGGGGCTTTTGATTGAGGCGACACGTGGCCCAAGGGCTGGCTCTTATTTAGGCCAGCGAATTAGCATAGCTATTCAGCGTGGCAATGCAGCCAGTGTCTTGGGCACGCTTCCGTCTGGTACTGGTCTGGAACAGTTGAGTTACCTATAGACCGTTTGTAACGGTCCTTAGGTAATCTGACTGATTCCTTTGTACATAGTTAGTTTAATTGTACTTTTTATTGAATTGATCTTATAAGGTATTTATTTTACATACATTAAGTTCTGGTATATATATTCCCCAGACATTGTCATTATCTCAAGTTGCTTAAAAATCAATCTGCAGGATTCTGAATTTTTAAGCTGTAAAATGAAACGGATAGCTCTCTTTTGCAATATAAAAACTCTATTTGATTCCGAAGCATTTCCCCATGCGAGTATACCATACACCATAATCGAATGAAAGTATGAATGATAAATGATTTTGGCTGTTTGTTCATCACTAAGTAGTCTCATTGTCCTAATTGCATACACCGCTGATTTAAGTCTTTTTACGAAAGAGTCAATATGCTTTGCCCAGGTAAGTTTACAGTCAATATTTATTCCTAGAAATTTTATGTCATTTATCGTGGTCATACAGTGCTTATAAATAATATCCTTAACTATTTGATCATTTTGTCTACTACCTGAGAAAAATCTAATTATATTAGTTTTTTCTACATTTAGTAATAAATTATTAGCACTATACCAGCTTTGAATATTGCATAGCAGAGATTCAAACTTTTTACATACTTTCAATTAGTGTCATCAGCAAACAGTCCTATATCCGTCTCATTTTCTACGCAAACAATTAGGTCGTTTATGTAGAGGATAAATAAAAGAGGCCCAAGGATAGATCCCTGTGGCACCCCAAGTTGAATGTCAGTTGCTTCCGATTTCTGACCATTGCATTCTAAAAACTGTTTTCTATTTTTTAAATATGTTATATCCTTTTTTTTTAAAGCACAAAGGTTAGCACCATATAAGATTTCTGTAATCTCGCTGTTGACTCGACCCGACAGCATGAGGTTGATCAATGCCGTCAGTTCTTCAAGAAGGACATCACCCGTATGGCCAGACCCACCAGATAGCAGGTCCTTTAGATGCTTTGGAGACACAGCATCCAGGCCAGCGGCTGAGTCACTCTGAAAGGACATAACGGCACTGAGTACATCCTGACTGGTCGCCTCAACAGCGCAATCACTATCTTGAGGTGCATCGGGGAGGTGGAAATCTGGCCCCGGGGCCGGATGTTTACTTTCAAGAGAAATGAGGGTTGCAACGGAATTTGGAGCTATCGTGTCACTAGAAAAAAATATACGGGAGGCACCCTTAATATCACCATCGCTAATCTGAAGAGAGCAGACTCGGGGGATGGCTTAAATTTAGAATTTCTAATCGGGTCCTGATTACATAAGATAATGTCATTATTAATAATTGGGAAATAAGATGTCAAAAATTAATATAAAATAATAATAAAAATAATAATTAAAATTATTCACTCACTCATCTCACAAAACCTCAAACATTCAGTCATGATTGCCTTCCATCCATCGGCAAACATATCACAGTTAGGGTTTGCGTCCAGCAGGGCGTTGAGTGTTGTTATGGAGCGTGGTATGGGAGAGTGAGCGCGCGCAACCGTTCGGCATCGAGGTTCGGCGAGCAATCTGTGCGCCCTATTACGGAAGTAATTTGTTGGGGCACTGAGACAATAAGCTTATTATGGAGATCTGGGGCGTCTATTTTTCCGTGAAGGATTTTCATCATTGACACAAGTTGGTCGGTCCCTCTTCTTACTTCTAAACTGTTATAATTTAAACAACCCAGGATAAACTTTGTGGGGTACATAATTGGGTAATATCCATAAAGGCGCTTGTATAAAAACGGAGGAAGGCTTTTTGAACCTTTTCAAGAAGAAGAGCATACGTGCTTTCATGTGGGTGCCAAACACACATACTTGCCTCAAGCTTACTGCGGACCAAGGCGCTGAAAATGAGCTTTATTTATAACGTACGTACCCTGGAAGTCTCGAGAATTTCTTAGGATAAAGCTTAGTCTACGATAGGATTCCTTAGCTACTATAGTAATATGGTCGTGAAATGTCAGATTTCGGTCGAAAGTGACACCCAAATCTTTAACGGTTTCAGATCTGGCGATGACAACGGAGTCCAGCTTGTATTTAACGTTTACTGGGTATCGCTTGCGACCGAACGCCATGACGCAACACTTTGAGGGGTTAAATTCCATCCTATTTGCAACTGCCCATTCAGACACGGCGTCAATGTCGCTATGGAGGTTCAAGAAGTCGTTCGAAGACCTGACTTCTGTATACAATTTGAGGTCATCTACATACAAGAGACATTTATAATGTTTTATTACAGATGGAATGTCGTTGACCATCAAGATGAACAAAAGCGGTCCCAGTATGAATCCCTGACTTACACCAGATCTTGTGTGATAGGGGGGCGATTCGTATATACCCAATCGCACAAATTGCTGGCGGTCTTTTAAATAATTCCCAACGAGCCTAAGTAGCCCTGGAGCAAATCCCAGTGTGCATAACTTAGATAAAAGTATGTCATTGTTGACTCTATCAAAGGCTTTTTTAAAATCAAAATATAATACGTCTATTTGACTGCCATGATCCATTTTTGCCGTAATATAGTCAACAACTGTTAGTAGATTAGTGTTGACTGACCGCTTCTTCCTAGAGCCGTGTTGTTCATTGCACAACTGCTGTTCGACCTGCCTATACACTTCCTGGTGAACCAATCGTTCGAATACTTTAGCTGGAGTCGATAGTATCGCAATCGGCCTATATTCCTCCAATTAGATTGACTGAGCTAAAACAGCGCTCACAATCTGCATTAGAATGTGGAAACACAGCAATTCAATAGCAAACTGCAATATTTTTAAAATCCTTCAAATTTGCTATCAGTTCCCAAAACACATCTGGTGGTAAGGTCATGTCAATATTTTCTTTCATAAGACTGGGCAAATGTCTCCATTCGTCGTCCACTTTTTGCATCAAATCGTCATTAACTATTCGAAGCACTTCTTTCATTAAAGGCAACAAAGTCCCGACTTTGTTTCGATATACATCTGACATGGCATTAGCTGGATGTAAAACTGTCAATTCTCGCTTTCTTATTTCTATAGCACTTGTGACAAAAAATGCGCGACAACGGGTTTAGAATTCTATACATTTATCAGGCTTGCTTGTGAATTCTTCACTAGTGATGTCAGATTCATTCAGATTCAGATTCAGATATATTTATTCCATTTAGATACATTACAGTACACTTGGAAAAGTCACAAAAGAAATTTACAGGTTATTTTATCAACTATACAATAGTATTTCTAAGGACTAAATACATCACATACTACATATCATATATATCAATGAATTTTGGAGGAACATCGAAAAAGGATTGTCCACTAAGCAGTCATTCAATTTAGAACACATCCCCTTAATGTCGAATGTGAATGAATGTTGTTGCCTCTTTTCATTTAGTAAAATCATGAGCATCTTTCTAAACATAGACATGTACCCCTCGTCCCTACTGTTGCCGATTACAGCCATTAAGCATGCGTCTATCACTCTGTCTATGAAGAAGTTCTTAGATTTCATAATAATAAAAACAAAATAAAAATATTTTAGGTAGATAACCTAAGATTAAGCAATAATAATACAATTTCAATGCACTATTTCAAAAACATTATCATACACACATGTCAACCTAATTTATCAGCAAGTGCTTCGTCAAGAGAATAGTAAGATTTTTCCATTAACAAATTTCTGATCCTGATACTGAAATCACTACTGTCCATATTTTGTATCTCTTGTGGTAAATTATTAAACAGATTCACACTTATACACAAAAAACTATTTCCTACTTTCGCGAGTCTGTGTTTGGGTATACAAATGTCATTTTTATTTCTTGTATTATAATTGTGAATGTCACATCTTAAATAATGCTTACTTAAATTTAATTTTACATACGCTAGTCTTAATGACATTATCCGTCGAGCGTTTACCATTGTCAATGTGCCAGCCGTTCTTGAACCGAATGGTCTGTTACGTGATGATGGTAAGCGGACCGACGGTATGACTCTTGTCCCTTGGGAAATGGGTAGGCCTTTGGTGTGGGACGCTACCTGCGTCGACACCCTAGCGCCATCTCATCTGCCTGGGACATCAGTTAGGGCTGGTGCGGCGGCTGATTCGGCCGAGGATCACAAAAGGCGCAAATATAGTGGTCTCGACAGAGCTTACCTATTTGAGCCTTTTGGGGTGGAGACCTTGGGTCCGTGGGGAGCCAGCGCCCTCCGGGTTTTCAAAAATATTGCGGGGCTTTTGATTGAGGCGACACGTGGCCCAAGGGCTGGCTCTTATTTAGGCCAGCGAATTAGCATAGCTATTCAGCGTGGCAATGCAGCCAGTGTCTTGGGCACGCTTCCGTCTGGTACTGGTCTGGAACAGTTGAGTTACCTATAGACCGTTTGTAACGGTCCTTAGGTAATCTGACTGATTCCTTTGTACATAGTTAGTTTAATTGTACTTTTTATTGAATTGATCTTATAAGGTATTTATTTTACATACATTAAGTTCTGGTATATATATTCCCCAGACATTGTCATTATCTCAAGTTGCTTAAAAATCAATCTGCAGGATTCTGAATTTTTAAGCTGTAAAATGAAACGGATAGCTCTCTTTTGCAATATAAAAACTCTATTTGATTCCGAAGCATTTCCCCATGCGAGTATACCATACACCATAATCGAATGAAAGTATGAATGATAAATGATTTTGGCTGTTTGTTCATCACTAAGTAGTCTCATTGTCCTAATTGCATACACCGCTGATTTAAGTCTTTTTACGAAAGAGTCAATATGCTTTGCCCAGGTAAGTTTACAGTCAATATTTATTCCTAGAAATTTTATGTCATTTATCGTGGTCATACAGTGCTTATAAATAATATCCTTAACTATTTGATCATTTTGTCTACTACCTGAGAAAAATCTAATTATATTAGTTTTTTCTACATTTAGTAATAAATTATTAGCACTATACCAGCTTTGAATATTGCATAGCAGAGATTCAAACTTTTTACATACTTTCAATTAGTGTCATCAGCAAACAGTCCTATATCCGTCTCATTTTCTACGCAAACAATTAGGTCGTTTATGTAGAGGATAAATAAAAGAGGCCCAAGGATAGATCCCTGTGGCACCCCAAGTTGAATGTCAGTTGCTTCCGATTTCTGACCATTGCATTCTAAAAACTGTTTTCTATTTTTTAAATATGTTATATCCTTTTTTTTTAAAGCACAAAGGTTAGCACCATATAAGATTTCTGTAATCTCGCTGTTGACTCGACCCGACAGCATGAGGTTGATCAATGCCGTCAGT
Organism: Venusia cambrica; assembly: GCA_951394065.1. Classification (NCBI taxonomy): domain Eukaryota; kingdom Metazoa; phylum Arthropoda; class Insecta; order Lepidoptera; family Geometridae; genus Venusia; species Venusia cambrica. The sequence continues at coordinate 4,764,798 of OX596057.1, forward strand.
TCTTCAAGAAGGACATCACCCGTATGGCCAGACCCACCAGATAGCAGGTCCTTTAGATGCTTTGGAGACACAGCATCCAGGCCAGCGGCTGAGTCACTCTGAAAGGACATAACGGCACTGAGTACATCCTGACTGGTCGCCTCAACAGCGCAATCACTATCTTGAGGTGCATCGGGGAGGTGGAAATCTGGCCCCGGGGCCGGATGTTTACTTTCAAGAGAAATGAGGGTTGCAACGGAATTTGGAGCTATCGTGTCACTAGAAAAAAATATACGGGAGGCACCCTTAATATCACCATCGCTAATCTGAAGAGAGCAGACTCGGGGGATGGCTTAAATTTAGAATTTCTAATCGGGTCCTGATTACATAAGATAATGTCATTATTAATAATTGGGAAATAAGATGTCAAAAATTAATATAAAATAATAATAAAAATAATAATTAAAATTATTCACTCACTCATCTCACAAAACCTCAAACATTCAGTCATGATTGCCTTCCATCCATCGGCAAACATATCACAGTTAGGGTTTGCGTCCAGCAGGGCGTTGAGTGTTGTTATGGAGCGTGGTATGGGAGAGTGAGCGCGCGCAACCGTTCGGCATCGAGGTTCGGCGAGCAATCTGTGCGCCCTATTACGGAAGTAATTTGTTGGGGCACTGAGACAATAAGCTTATTATGGAGATCTGGGGCGTCTATTTTTCCGTGAAGGATTTTCATCATTGACACAAGTTGGTCGGTCCCTCTTCTTACTTCTAAACTGTTATAATTTAAACAACCCAGGATAAACTTTGTGGGGTACATAATTGGGTAATATCCATAAAGGCGCTTGTATAAAAACGGAGGAAGGCTTTTTGAACCTTTTCAAGAAGAAGAGCATACGTGCTTTCATGTGGGTGCCAAACACACATACTTGCCTCAAGCTTACTGCGGACCAAGGCGCTGAAAATGAGCTTTATTTATAACGTACGTACCCTGGAAGTCTCGAGAATTTCTTAGGATAAAGCTTAGTCTACGATAGGATTCCTTAGCTACTATAGTAATATGGTCGTGAAATGTCAGATTTCGGTCGAAAGTGACACCCAAATCTTTAACGGTTTCAGATCTGGCGATGACAACGGAGTCCAGCTTGTATTTAACGTTTACTGGGTATCGCTTGCGACCGAACGCCATGACGCAACACTTTGAGGGGTTAAATTCCATCCTATTTGCAACTGCCCATTCAGACACGGCGTCAATGTCGCTATGGAGGTTCAAGAAGTCGTTCGAAGACCTGACTTCTGTATACAATTTGAGGTCATCTACATACAAGAGACATTTATAATGTTTTATTACAGATGGAATGTCGTTGACCATCAAGATGAACAAAAGCGGTCCCAGTATGAATCCCTGACTTACACCAGATCTTGTGTGATAGGGGGGCGATTCGTATATACCCAATCGCACAAATTGCTGGCGGTCTTTTAAATAATTCCCAACGAGCCTAAGTAGCCCTGGAGCAAATCCCAGTGTGCATAACTTAGATAAAAGTATGTCATTGTTGACTCTATCAAAGGCTTTTTTAAAATCAAAATATAATACGTCTATTTGACTGCCATGATCCATTTTTGCCGTAATATAGTCAACAACTGTTAGTAGATTAGTGTTGACTGACCGCTTCTTCCTAGAGCCGTGTTGTTCATTGCACAACTGCTGTTCGACCTGCCTATACACTTCCTGGTGAACCAATCGTTCGAATACTTTAGCTGGAGTCGATAGTATCGCAATCGGCCTATATTCCTCCAATTAGATTGACTGAGCTAAAACAGCGCTCACAATCTGCATTAGAATGTGGAAACACAGCAATTCAATAGCAAACTGCAATATTTTTAAAATCCTTCAAATTTGCTATCAGTTCCCAAAACACATCTGGTGGTAAGGTCATGTCAATATTTTCTTTCATAAGACTGGGCAAATGTCTCCATTCGTCGTCCACTTTTTGCATCAAATCGTCATTAACTATTCGAAGCACTTCTTTCATTAAAGGCAACAAAGTCCCGACTTTGTTTCGATATACATCTGACATGGCATTAGCTGGATGTAAAACTGTCAATTCTCGCTTTCTTATTTCTATAGCACTTGTGACAAAAAATGCGCGACAACGGGTTTAGAATTCTATACATTTATCAGGCTTGCTTGTGAATTCTTCACTAGTGATGTCAGATTCATTCAGATTCAGATTCAGATATATTTATTCCATTTAGATACATTACAGTACACTTGGAAAAGTCACAAAAGAAATTTACAGGTTATTTTATCAACTATACAATAGTATTTCTAAGGACTAAATACATCACATACTACATATCATATATATCAATGAATTTTGGAGGAACATCGAAAAAGGATTGTCCACTAAGCAGTCATTCAATTTAGAACACATCCCCTTAATGTCGAATGTGAATGAATGTTGTTGCCTCTTTTCATTTAGTAAAATCATGAGCATCTTTCTAAACATAGACATGTACCCCTCGTCCCTACTGTTGCCGATTACAGCCATTAAGCATGCGTCTATCACTCTGTCTATGAAGAAGTTCTTAGATTTCATAATAATAAAAACAAAATAAAAATATTTTAGGTAGATAACCTAAGATTAAGCAATAATAATACAATTTCAATGCACTATTTCAAAAACATTATCATACACACATGTCAACCTAATTTATCAGCAAGTGCTTCGTCAAGAGAATAGTAAGATTTTTCCATTAACAAATTTCTGATCCTGATACTGAAATCACTACTGTCCATATTTTGTATCTCTTGTGGTAAATTATTAAACAGATTCACACTTATACACAAAAAACTATTTCCTACTTTCGCGAGTCTGTGTTTGGGTATACAAATGTCATTTTTATTTCTTGTATTATAATTGTGAATGTCACATCTTAAATAATGCTTACTTAAATTTAATTTTACATACGCTAGTCTTAATGACATTATCCGTCGAGCGTTTACCATTGTCAATGTGCCAGCCGTTCTTGAACCGAATGGTCTGTTACGTGATGATGGTAAGCGGACCGACGGTATGACTCTTGTCCCTTGGGAAATGGGTAGGCCTTTGGTGTGGGACGCTACCTGCGTCGACACCCTAGCGCCATCTCATCTGCCTGGGACATCAGTTAGGGCTGGTGCGGCGGCTGATTCGGCCGAGGATCACAAAAGGCGCAAATATAGTGGTCTCGACAGAGCTTACCTATTTGAGCCTTTTGGGGTGGAGACCTTGGGTCCGTGGGGAGCCAGCGCCCTCCGGGTTTTCAAAAATATTGCGGGGCTTTTGATTGAGGCGACACGTGGCCCAAGGGCTGGCTCTTATTTAGGCCAGCGAATTAGCATAGCTATTCAGCGTGGCAATGCAGCCAGTGTCTTGGGCACGCTTCCGTCTGGTACTGGTCTGGAACAGTTGAGTTACCTATAGACCGTTTGTAACGGTCCTTAGGTAATCTGACTGATTCCTTTGTACATAGTTAGTTTAATTGTACTTTTTATTGAATTGATCTTATAAGGTATTTATTTTACATACATTAAGTTCTGGTATATATATTCCCCAGACATTGTCATTATCTCAAGTTGCTTAAAAATCAATCTGCAGGATTCTGAATTTTTAAGCTGTAAAATGAAACGGATAGCTCTCTTTTGCAATATAAAAACTCTATTTGATTCCGAAGCATTTCCCCATGCGAGTATACCATACACCATAATCGAATGAAAGTATGAATGATAAATGATTTTGGCTGTTTGTTCATCACTAAGTAGTCTCATTGTCCTAATTGCATACACCGCTGATTTAAGTCTTTTTACGAAAGAGTCAATATGCTTTGCCCAGGTAAGTTTACAGTCAATATTTATTCCTAGAAATTTTATGTCATTTATCGTGGTCATACAGTGCTTATAAATAATATCCTTAACTATTTGATCATTTTGTCTACTACCTGAGAAAAATCTAATTATATTAGTTTTTTCTACATTTAGTAATAAATTATTAGCACTATACCAGCTTTGAATATTGCATAGCAGAGATTCAAACTTTTTACATACTTTCAATTAGTGTCATCAGCAAACAGTCCTATATCCGTCTCATTTTCTACGCAAACAATTAGGTCGTTTATGTAGAGGATAAATAAAAGAGGCCCAAGGATAGATCCCTGTGGCACCCCAAGTTGAATGTCAGTTGCTTCCGATTTCTGACCATTGCATTCTAAAAACTGTTTTCTATTTTTTAAATATGTTATATCCTTTTTTTTTAAAGCACAAAGGTTAGCACCATATAAGATTTCTGTAATCTCGCTGTTGACTCGACCCGACAGCATGAGGTTGATCAATGCCGTCAGTTCTTCAAGAAGGACATCACCCGTATGGCCAGACCCACCAGATAGCAGGTCCTTTAGATGCTTTGGAGACACAGCATCCAGGCCAGCGGCTGAGTCACTCTGAAAGGACATAACGGCACTGAGTACATCCTGACTGGTCGCCTCAACAGCGCAATCACTATCTTGAGGTGCATCGGGGAGGTGGAAATCTGGCCCCGGGGCCGGATGTTTACTTTCAAGAGAAATGAGGGTTGCAACGGAATTTGGAGCTATCGTGTCACTAGAAAAAAATATACGGGAGGCACCCTTAATATCACCATCGCTAATCTGAAGAGAGCAGACTCGGGGGATGGCTTAAATTTATAATTTCTAATCGGGTCCTGATTACATAAGATAATGTCATTATTAATAATTGGGAAATAAGATGTCAAAAATTAATATAAAATAATAATAAAAATAATAATTAAAATTATTCACTCACTCATCTCACAAAACCTCAAACATTCAGTCATGATTGCCTTCCATCCATCGGCAAACATATCACAGTTAGGGTTTGCGTCCAGCAGGGCGTTGAGTGTTGTTATGGAGCGTGGTATGGGAGAGTGAGCGCGCGCAACCGTTCGGCATCGAGGTTCGGCGAGCAATCTGTGCGCCCTATTACGGAAGTAATTTGTTGGGGCACTGAGACAATAAGCTTATTATGGAGATCTGGGGCGTCTATTTTTCCGTGAAGGATTTTCATCATTGACACAAGTTGGTCGGTCCCTCTTCTTACTTCTAAACTGTTATAATTTAAACAACCCAGGATAAACTTTGTGGGGTACATAATTGGGTAATATCCATAAAGGCGCTTGTATAAAAACGGAGGAAGGCTTTTTGAACCTTTTCAAGAAGAAGAGCATACGTGCTTTCATGTGGGTGCCAAACACACATACTTGCCTCAAGCTTACTGCGGACCAAGGCGCTGAAAATGAGCTTTATTTATAACGTACGTACCCTGGAAGTCTCGAGAATTTCTTAGGATAAAGCTTAGTCTACGATAGGATTCCTTAGCTACTATAGTAATATGGTCGTGAAATGTCAGATTTCGGTCGAAAGTGACACCCAAATCTTTAACGGTTTCAGATCTGGCGATGACAACGGAGTCCAGCTTGTATTTAACGTTTACTGGGTATCGCTTGCGACCGAACGCCATGACGCAACACTTTGAGGGGTTAAATTCCATCCTATTTGCAACTGCCCATTCAGACACGGCGTCAATGTCGCTATGGAGGTTCAAGAAGTCGTTCGAAGACCTGACTTCTGTATACAATTTGAGGTCATCTACATACAAGAGACATTTATAATGTTTTATTACAGATGGAATGTCGTTGACCATCAAGATGAACAAAAGCGGTCCCAGTATGAATCCCTGACTTACACCAGATCTTGTGTGATAGGGGGGCGATTCGTATATACCCAATCGCACAAATTGCTGGCGGTCTTTTAAATAATTCCCAACGAGCCTAAGTAGCCCTGGAGCAAATCCCAGTGTGCATAACTTAGATAAAAGTATGTCATTGTTGACTCTATCAAAGGCTTTTTTAAAATCAAAATATAATACGTCTATTTGACTGCCATGATCCATTTTTGCCGTAATATAGTCAACAACTGTTAGTAGATTAGTGTTGACTGACCGCTTCTTCCTAGAGCCGTGTTGTTCATTGCACAACTGCTGTTCGACCTGCCTATACACTTCCTGGTGAACCAATCGTTCGAATACTTTAGCTGGAGTCGATAGTATCGCAATCGGCCTATATTCCTCCAATTAGATTGACTGAGCTAAAACAGCGCTCACAATCTGCATTAGAATGTGGAAACACAGCAATTCAATAGCAAACTGCAATATTTTTAAAATCCTTCAAATTTGCTATCAGTTCCCAAAACACATCTGGTGGTAAGGTCATGTCAATATTTTCTTTCATAAGACTGGGCAAATGTCTCCATTCGTCGTCCACTTTTTGCATCAAATCGTCATTAACTATTCGAAGCACTTCTTTCATTAAAGGCAACAAAGTCCCGACTTTGTTTCGATATACATCTGACATGGCATTAGCTGGATGTAAAACTGTCAATTCTCGCTTTCTTATTTCTATAGCACTTGTGACAAAAAATGCGCGACAACGGGTTTAGAATTCTATACATTTATCAGGCTTGCTTGTGAATTCTTCACTAGTGATGTCAGATTCATTCAGATTCAGATTCAGATATATTTATTCCATTTAGATACATTACAGTACACTTGGAAAAGTCACAAAAGAAATTTACAGGTTATTTTATCAACTATACAATAGTATTTCTAAGGACTAAATACATCACATACTACATATCATATATATCAATGAATTTTGGAGGAACATCGAAAAAGGATTGTCCACTAAGCAGTCATTCAATTTAGAACACATCCCCTTAATGTCGAATGTGAATGAATGTTGTTGCCTCTTTTCATTTAGTAAAATCATGAGCATCTTTCTAAACATAGACATGTACCCCTCGTCCCTACTGTTGCCGATTACAGCCATTAAGCATGCGTCTATCACTCTGTCTATGAAGAAGTTCTTAGATTTCATAATAATAAAAACAAAATAAAAATATTTTAGGTAGATAACCTAAGATTAAGCAATAATAATACAATTTCAATGCACTATTTCAAAAACATTATCATACACACATGTCAACCTAATTTATCAGCAAGTGCTTCGTCAAGAGAATAGTAAGATTTTTCCATTAACAAATTTCTGATCCTGATACTGAAATCACTACTGTCCATATTTTGTATCTCTTGTGGTAAATTATTAAACAGATTCACACTTATACACAAAAAAACTATTTCCTACTTTCGCGAGTCTGTGTTTGGGTATACAAATGTCATTTTTATTTCTTGTATTATAATTGTGAATGTCACATCTTAAATAATGCTTACTTAAATTTAATTTTACATACGCTAGTCTTAATGACATTATCCGTCGAGCGTTTACCATTGTCAATGTGCCAGCCGTTCTTGAACCGAATGGTCTGTTACGTGATGATGGTAAGCGGACCGACGGTATGACTCTTGTCCCTTGGGAAATGGGTAGGCCTTTGGTGTGGGACGCTACCTGCGTCGACACCCTAGCGCCATCTCATCTGCCTGGGACATCAGTTAGGGCTGGTGCGGCGGCTGATTCGGCCGAGGATCACAAAAGGCGCAAATATAGTGGTCTCGACAGAGCTTACCTATTTGAGCCTTTTGGGGTGGAGACCTTGGGTCCGTGGGGAGCCAGCGCCCTCCGGGTTTTCAAAAATATTGCGGGGCTTTTGATTGAGGCGACACGTGGCCCAAGGGCTGGCTCTTATTTAGGCCAGCGAATTAGCATAGCTATTCAGCGTGGCAATGCAGCCAGTGTCTTGGGCACGCTTCCGTCTGGTACTGGTCTGGAACAGTTGAGTTACCTATAGACCGTTTGTAACGGTCCTTAGGTAATCTGACTGATTCCTTTGTACATAGTTAGTTTAATTGTACTTTTTATTGAATTGATCTTATAAGGTATTTATTTTACATACATTAAGTTCTGGTATATATATTCCCCAGACATTGTCATTATCTCAAGTTGCTTAAAAATCAATCTGCAGGATTCTGAATTTTTAAGCTGTAAAATGAAACGGATAGCTCTCTTTTGCAATATAAAAACTCTATTTGATTCCGAAGCATTTCCCCATGCGAGTATACCATACACCATAATCGAATGAAAGTATGAATGATAAATGATTTTGGCTGTTTGTTCATCACTAAGTAGTCTCATTGTCCTAATTGCATACACCGCTGATTTAAGTCTTTTTACGAAAGAGTCAATATGCTTTGCCCAGGTAAGTTTACAGTCAATATTTATTCCTAGAAATTTTATGTCATTTATCGTGGTCATACAGTGCTTATAAATAATATCCTTAACTATTTGATCATTTTGTCTACTACCTGAGAAAAATCTAATTATATTAGTTTTTTCTACATTTAGTAATAAATTATTAGCACTATACCAGCTTTGAATATTGCATAGCAGAGATTCAAACTTTTTACATACTTTCAATTAGTGTCATCAGCAAACAGTCCTATATCCGTCTCATTTTCTACGCAAACAATTAGGTCGTTTATGTAGATAAAATAAAAGAGGCCCAAGGATAGATCCCTGTGGCACCCCAAGTTGAATGTCAGTTGCTTCCGATTTCTGACCATTGCATTCTAAAAACTGTTTTCTATTTTTTAAATATGATGTAAAAATTGAAAGCTCTTTACCTCGAACCCCGTAATGCTCTAACTTCAGTAGAAGAATTTTGTGGCACACACAATCAAAAGCCTTTGACAGGTCGCAAAAAAGGCCATAAGTATTTTTATTATGATCAAGGTCCCACAAAACTCTATCCAACAAAGAAACTATTGCTTGACTGGTGTTTTTGTTTTTTTTGAAAGCCAAACTGTCGGCTGTTCAATATTTTGTTTGTTTCAATGAAAGAATACAACTTGACAGCTGAATATTTTTCGAAAATTTTACTAAACACGGGTAGTAGTGAAATTGGTCTATAGTTATTTGCATCAGATTTAGACCCTTTTTTGTGTAATGGAATGACTTTAGCCATTTTCAACTCATCAGGAAATTGGCCTGCAATTATACATTGATTAATAACGTCAGCCTTTTTAATTTTCTTAATAAGTAACGTTGATACATCCCAAAGATCAATTGTAGGTTTACATTTTAAATCATTTATTATATTAATTATATTCACATGTAATAATGTAAAGGGGTAATGTCATTTAGTACAAAGTCATTTGAATTAGAAGATCTAAACTTATTAATAAAATCCAAACATACATTTTCGGACCTAGTAAAATCTCTAGTTAATGTCATAGCTGCCTGAGTAAAAGTCATTAAAATAATTAGCAATTTCTAAAGGAGATGTCAAAGTTTTATTATTGTGATTTGATATTTTCTCGATTGATCTTTGATTGATCCGACACTTTCCTGTTTCTTTTTTTATTATGTTCCAGGTACAGCTTATTATATTTTTAGAAGCAAATAGTTGGTTTCTAATGTTAATTATTTTGGCTAAGGTACAACTATATATTACTTGGATACCCATGTACATTTGCATAAAACATTTTTTTCGTCTAAACAATCGCTCTCCTCGCTCGTTGCCTTGCAATGGAATATTATTATGTCCGTGTAAACAGAATTTCAAAGCAATAATCGTATTTCGAGATTTTATGCCAGTTGCTACCATGAGTGCAGTGCGCGAGGGTGTTTTAATTATATCTGCTCTTCTAAGGCAAGAATTAATTAAACGGAAAAAGAAGAAAAGGTGTTGGGTTAAAAAATGGATAACGAGAAGAAATGATTTGGGAGCATTTAACACGTTGTTCCTTGAATTACAATTGGAAGATGAAGAGAAATTCAAAAATATGTTTCGGGTTACGAAAACTCAATTTATATATTTACTTCAAAAAATTGAACCATCTATACAAAAAAGTTATACAAATATGCGTCAAGCTATTAGCTCGTACAAAATTGGAAATCACTTTAAAATATTTGGCTACAGAAGATTCATTTCAAACATTATCAGAATTATTTAGAGTACCTAGGTGTACCATAAGTTACTTAATAAGTTACTTTTGGTAGAAGTTCTGTTGTGTTATTTACACTGCATTGGAAGATTTTATTAAGGTATGAATAAAAAACGATTAACTTCAAAATCACTTAACTATCATAAGATTATCTAAGCATTTATTCAACATCAGTCTTGCTTTGATAAGGTAGATTACAAAACAAATAAATGGCAATTAGCTAATAACAAATCAACTTAATATAGAGATATTTGGAAATAATTATTGTGCATTCGTTGAATCATTTGGAAAATCATCTTGCATGCTTGAATTCCACCACTGTATGTCGCTATCAGTTCTCGAAAATGGAGAATCAGGCATCGGAGATGTGTCTTTCAAATTCCTCAATTTATATTTCGAGAGAATTGTCTGGATTTCATCTTGAGCAAATATATCATTTTTCTCATTAAGCTTGCGCAAGCTGGATGCAACATACTTCCCAAACATATCCAAATCATCTTCATTTTGCCTAGATCTTTTATCTATAGCGTCTAACCTATCGATTGCTGAATCGATGTCCAGAGTTTTAGTCCTAGTCTTTTTAGTTTGAGTTAGTCTTGGTGTCAAATCAACTATATCGATCATGGAGTCGATAACATGGACATTTTGTATATCTTCAATATTCAACGTCGAATCATCTAATTGAGTGTGAGATGTTGTTGCAGTAGATTCATCTTTCTGAAATTAAAAAAATAAACAATGAATGTAATAATCCATATTTTATTTTAGGTACCAAGGACCAAAGAAGAATGGGTCAATATTCAGACAGGATTTGCAGTTTCCTTCATGTGTCGGAGCTTTGGATGGCAAACACATACTCATTAAATGTCCTCCAGGAACAGGATCAGATTTTTTCAATTATAAAAACACGATCAGTATTGTTCTTTTAGGATGCGTTGATTATGACTATTGTTTTACATATGTGAACATTGGAGCCAAGGGAAGAAACTTCGTATTATTACTCCATACTCCATTTTATATTTAATGAAAGTTCATTAAAAAAAGCTATCGAGGAAAATTCACTGGACTTGCCTAGCGATGCTGTTTTCATCGGAGATGAAGCGTTTCCTCTAAAACCGTACCTAATGAAACCATACCCACGTCGAAATAATTTATCAAAAGAGCTGTAGAGACTGGTTAGTTAGGGGTAACTATATGGCAGTACGATCTCCACTTAGCGGAAGTGTTCGGTGAGGATGTGAATTAGAACACGAGATTAAACTTTAAATGATTGATTTTATTCCGGTAACGTGGGACATACAGCGTGGCTGAGAGCGGACTACTGTGGCAGTGCGGTGCGGCTGAGAGAATCGCTTGCATTATCATTTTATATTACTTATCTACTTATCGCCTGACGCCACAGAGCAAACAATTTGTAATTATAGACTATGCCGATGCAGGAGTATTTATATTGGTATTTTAGTATCACGGTTTAGGATTTTCGAAAGGCCAATAGGATTGGCTCCCGAAAAAGTAGATGTCATTGTAAAAACAACAAAATACAAAAATTGAGTGTTTTACATAACTGGTTGAGGAAAACATCGCCAAAAGCATACACTCCTCCTGGGTTTTTAGATGAAGAAACAGGATCTGGTATACGACCAGGCGCGTGGAGATAAAACCACACAAGTGGAGCCTTTGAAGATATATTTTCGTAAAATTATAGTAACTCTACCAGAGAGGCAATTTCAGTTCGTGAACAGTATTGTGATTATTTTAATAATCGGGGACCAGTTCCGTGGCAGGAAAATGCAATATTTTTATAATAAACAGCTTGAAATAAACGGAACCCGGTATTTTATTCTTTTTATCACTGTCTAACTAGGTTAAAAAGTGCTTACAAAGTAAGTTAGGTACTCACCAGATTTGAGACTGTTGATCGAAATTCTGAAGATTTTCTCAAAAATGAATCTAAAGAATTGTACCAAGACAATTTTGGCACGTACACATTTCCGGCCCCAACTCCAGTCCCCAAAGAAGATCTGACTTTTTTTCGTTCTTGCAAATATTGACTTCGCATATTTTTAATCTTTGCAGTGATTTCCTTAGGGCCAAATTCCTTAATACCCAATTCTTTAGCAAAATCATTCAGGGCTGCATTTCTTGCATCACGGTTTCATTTTCTTTGCCAAAGGCCTTGCGTAAAGTGAAAATAACATCTGTTTATAATTATACTGGGAAAAAAAATATTTAAGGCATTCGTTATCGCTGGTTCAAAATCAACATGTAATATAGCAGGATTACATTCAGGGATAACAGCTTTTATTAGATCAAACAGGATATGATAAACTTCTTCCGTTTTGCTTGGCAATAAAGCATAAATCAGAGGCTCTTCTTTAGTCGATCCAGAGGTGCTCCCTAAATCTCCGTGTATTACAATCAGTTGGTAGAACGGGCCTGGGACGGACTTAAATGTACCATCAATGAATATTTCCTTAATGTTTACCAATAATTCCTTTGCTTCGGCCGTTGAAAAAATTAGTAATCTGGTATCCTTTTCTTCATAATCTGCTAATAAATATTTATGGAATTGAGCGGGTACTTCTTCTTCGGTGAAGTTATTATATATCGTTTTTTTTACTTTAAAAGCAGTATTTCTACTGTTGTATAGGGCATGTTTGACACTGTCAAACGTTAGAATATTTGTTACTAAATCTAAACCTTTGTTTTCAAAGGTGCCATTGATTTTTTAAAAATCATAGTGATACGATCATCAGGGGACTGAGCTTCGTATTTGGCCTTTTCCAATGCTATTGAAACTTCATTGTTAGTATAACTGGGCACGCAGGTCATGTTATGTTCAACTTTCTTTACTATAATATCATTCTGAAAATAAAAATGTTATGGTCGCAGACTAAATGTAATTACCTTGTTGAAGAGATAATCAATAAAAATGTGCTTTTACTTACTTTTGTAGTTACAGATCCAGAACACTTCATGTTTTTCCGCCGATTACAACAAAACCATATGATATTACCGTTCACATAAAGTTTTGGTTTAAGATATTGACGTCCTTCGAATTAAAGGACCTTTCCCCCATCTCTATGAATGATAGAAAACTTCTCGTCCAACCCACCTTCACACTGAGCCACACCAGACTCCATTACAAAACAGGCCTTTTGAATTTCATAAAACCCAATTGTTGAATCCGAAAAGACAAACAATATAAGAATAAAGAATTTCTGACATATTCCTGTCATAATAAGAATCAACATCTCAAGTGGACAGTACAATATCTAAATAGTAATAGAAAATATCAGAATTGGAGGCAGCGAGCCTTGTGTGAAGGATTAGAATAGGTAACATTAATTTCCTTCGCGACCAACCTTCACACTTAGCCTTTTCCCGTCATTCACACTGAGTTCCCCTCCTTAACACTAGTATGAAGGCCGGGATTTCTTTCACGCTGGTATTAAGGCGGGAAATTTAATTTCCCTACCTTAACACTGGTATGAAGGCTCAGTGTAAAGGTGGGTCGCGAACCGCATTCATCTCCAATTTAAACAATATTTATATATTATATTTTTACTCGAAATCTGATAACCGCAAAATCATTTACCTGTAATGACTTTTCATTTTCAGTTAGTGAGACTGTAGCTGATCTGCTGCGGCTGGTGTGCGGAGTGGTGGAGACAAAGTCAACTTAATTGCGAAAACTATATTTTTTTTTTTGAGAAAAAGTAATCTATCTAAAAAACAGCGAAAAAAGGTTACGATAATCTTAGGTTAGGCTTCAACTTCTTGGCACCAGTCACACTAACCTTGCCTTGACGCTCGGAACTTTTGGTGACAATTAGCAGGGTCGAGCTAGGCTCCCTCGCGTTGTTGCCAACTGTTTTGGATAGTTAGTGTTGCCAACTGTTGTGGGTGGGCGTGAATAATTAGCACGGTCGAGCTAGGCTCCTGTGCGTTGTTCCGCCTTCCCATATCAGGATGGACGAGCGGCCTGTCGTAAGCGGGGGAGGGTCACCCCCCCCCTGTCGTCGGGAAGCTGCTGAAGCCGGTCCGTCTTGCGTGGAGACATCGCAGACTCCGCATAATGCGTTGCAGGCTGCGAAGCCCATACGCGGGGCGAACGGGCGCTTCATAAAAGGCCCTTCTCAGGGCCAAACAACAATCGGCCCTTCTCAGGGCCACCCAACCGGCCCTTCTCAGGGCCCCCCAACAGGCTCTTCTCGGGGCCAGACGTCGGAGGAATCTGGCTCCGAAATGGAGGGAAGCCGGAAGCGGCCGTCCTCCTCGCTCTTCGTGCCCGGAGGATTCGACTCGGACACTGAGACCGAGGGGACGTTGGCCGCCAAGGTTAACACTGCCAGGAGAGGCAGAGGGAGCACCGCGAGGGCGGCAGCAAGGGAGGTTTTCCTCAAGCCACGGCCAGTGGATGAGGAACTCGATGAGGTCCTGCAGAGCAGGAGATATGGGAAGGGGCGTCCCGCTGTCGTCTCCGGCCTTGTGACTGACACCGGCAGTGATACCGATGTCACCGCAAGGTCCGGGGACCCCAGTGAGTTCAACGCCCATGAGATGAGGGCGTTTGCGGGCGAGAGGATCGCCTGCATTATGGAGGTTGCTAGGAAGTCGGGCAACCTCAAGGGCGAGTTCGTCGCCCGACTAAAACAGTCCGCCTCCGACTTGCGTGAGGTCGTCACAGCCCTCGCGGGCAGGACTGAGGTGGAGGAGACGCGCCACTTGAGGGCGGACAATGGCCGCCTACGCCTGGAGGTTGAATCCCTCCGGGCGGAAGTGAAGGCGCTGCGTCGCGGCTTCTCGGAAGCGAAGTCGGAGGCCGCTGCTGCTGCCACTGCTGCTGCCACTGCTGCCGCAGCTGGGCCGCAGGTGGCCGCCCCCACAGTCATGCAGGGGGCAGGGGAGCTGGTTGAGGAGCTAAAGCGCTCCTTGACCTTAACGTTCGGGCAGATGCTGAACGCCCGACTCGCGGGGATTGAGGAGCGTCTCCTGCCGGCCTCGGTGGCTCGGCCACCACTGAGGGCGGATGCCGTTAGGGCGGCAGTGGCTTCCGCGCCACCAAAGGCGACGCCACAGCCGGCTCGCAACCCTGCCCCCAAAGCGGGGAGAAATGCGGCGCCGGTGGCTGGACCCTCAGGGGTGCCTGCCCCCGCCGCCGCTTCCCAGGGGAAGACCTGGGCAGCGGCGGTGGGTGGGGGAAGGGGCAGGAGTGGAACCTCCTCCACCACTCCCCCGAAGACTGCTGCCCCTCCCAAAGTGGCACCGGTGGCTGGCCCCTCCAGGGTGACTGCCCCCGCTGCCACTCCTGCCCAGGAAGAGACCTGGGCAACGGTGGCAAGGAAAGGAAGGAGAGGGGGCAGGGGGAAGAAATCAACTGCTTCTCCTGCCTCTGCCCCAATGAATGGCGCGAGGCCGAAGCCGGTGGCCCCCCCGAAGCCTAAGGTGGCGCTAAGGACCCCGAAGTCCGCGGCTGTGGTGCTGCTGTTGCAGCCTGAGGCCGCGGAAAAGGGGGCGACTTACAGCGCCATCCTTCAGAAGGCGCAGGAGCGCATCGATCTCCAAGAGTTGGGGATCGATGAGCTCCGCTTCCGCCAGACGGCCACGGGAGCCAGGATGCTGGAGATTCCTGGTTCCCAAAACGGCGAGAAGGCGGACAGGCTCGCGGAAAAGCTCCGCGACGTCCTGTCCGAGGTGGCGACAATCACCAGGCCCGTCAAATCTACCGACGTCCGGATTACGGGCCTGGATGACTCGGCCACCAAGGAGAGAGTGGCCGCAGCGGTGGCTAGGGTTGGGGGCTGTGAAGCGCGGCTCGTAAAGGTCGGGGAAATGCATCCCGGCCTCGGCGGTGCGGGCTCCACCCTGGTGTCCTGCCCGATTTCAGCGGCCAAAGCGCTGCTGGAAAAGGGTAGACTTTTGGTCGGGTGGAGCTCGGCGCGAGTGGTGGCCCTAGGGGAACGCCCCATGCGCTGTTTCAAGTGCATGGGGCTGGGGCATACACGCCCCCAGTGCCCTTCGACGTCCGACAGGGGTGACCTGTGCTTCCGGTGTGGAAACACAGGTCACAAGGCGGCCACCTGCGGGCGGGCCGACCCCCACTGCGCTATATGCGCAGAGTCGGGGAGGCCGGCCGGGCACACAATGGGGACGCGAAGTTGCGTTCCCCCCAAGACGAAGGGGAGAACCGCTGGGGTCCGGACCACCCCAGTGACTCCACTGGTCGCTCCCGTGACGGGATCGAGCCAAGCGACTTGCGAGGAGGTTGAGATGGCTGACTAATATGGATCAAGTCGGCCAACTCAACCTCCTACAGACGAACCTCAACCACTGCGCCAGGGCTCAAGATCTGCTTATGCAGTCCCTGGCGCAGTGGAACGTCGACTTGGCGGTCGCTGCGGAGCCGTACTTTGTCCCCTCTCAGCATGCTTGCTGGGCTGGGGACCTGGACGACTCCGTGGCCATCGTGGGAAGGGCGCATGGCGGTCCCCCCCTCTCGGTAGTAGAGAGAGGTGCGGGGTACGTGGTGGCCAAGTGGGGGAGTATGTGGCAGTTGGCGCATACTTCTCCCCCAATAGAACCGCTGCGGAGCTGGAGGTCTTTATGGATCTCCTAGCCGCGGCGGTTAGAAGGCAGGTGCCACGTCAGGTCCTCTTTATGGGGGACCTGAACGCCAAGGCCCGGGACTGGGGCAACCCCTCTACCGACACTCGTGGGGAGATTGTCAGGGAGTGGGGGGTTGCCACGGGACTGACCCTCTTGAATAGAGGGTCGGCCCACACGTGCGTGCGACAGCGAGGGGGGTCCGTGGTGGACGTATCGTTCGCCACCCCCGCTGTCGCAGCACGTGTCCAGTCGTGGAGGGTGATGTCGGAGGTGGAGACTCTCTCGGACCATAAATACATATGGTTCGAGATCTCCTCCACCACCGACATCCAAGGGGGGCAAGTGGCGCGAGCGGACTTCCCGCGCTGGGCGATCTCTCGCCTCGACGCCGAGGTGGCGTCCGAGGCGGCGATCGTCCAGTCGTGGTTCGCCGCGCCCACACACCCGGAGGCGGAAGTCGCGGCGAGCCGCTTCCGGGAGGCGGTGACCGCGGTGTGCGACGCCGCCATGCCTAGGAGCAGACGCCTCCCGGGCCGCCGGGAGGTCTATTGGTGGAGCTCGGAGATAGCGGATCTCCGAGCCGCCTGCTCGGCGGCGCGCCGCTCCTACGCTCACCGTAGGAGGCGACGTCACGGGCGGACCGACGGCGAGCTGTCAGCCGAGGAGCTGACAGCCGAGGAGCAGCTGTACAGCTCCTACCGCGAGGCGAAGCGGGAGCTGCAGCTGGCCATCGGTCGGGCCAAGGAGCGGTCCTGGCGCGAGGCCCTGGAGGGCCTCGATAGGGATCCGTGGGGGCGCCCGTACAGAGCGGCCCGGAAGAAATTCCGGGGCCAGGCACCCCCGGTTGCGGAGTCCCTGGAGCCGGAGATCCTGGGCGGGGTGTTGGAGGGGCTCTTCCCCGCCATCGACCCCCACCACACCCCGCCCGCGATGGCGGCGCCCTCCTCGCCGGTCGAGGAGGTGGACCCGGACTCCATCCCACCTGTCTCAGAGGTGGAGATGGAGTTGGCCGTCGGCCGCCTGAGCGGCAAACGGACGGCGCCGGGTCCGGACGGGATCCCGAAGAGGGTCCTGAGGATCGCCCTCAGGGAGATGGGCGATCGGCTTCGGGAGCTGTTCGACGTGTGCATCACGTCCGGACGGTTCCCGAAGCTATGGAAGGACGGCCGGCTGTGCCTGTTGCGGAAGGAGGGTCGTGCCGTAGACTCGCCTTCCGCATACAGGCCAATAGTGCTGCTCGACGACGCGGGGAAGCTGCTGGAAAGAGTGGTGGCTTCCCGCGTCGTCTGGCACCTAGGCGGCACTGGGCCTCAGTTGTCGGAGGCCCAGTTTGGGTTCAGAGCGAGGCGGTCAACAATCGACGCCTTGCTCTGGCTCAAGGGGTGGACGCAGGAGGCGGTCCGGGAGGGGGATAAGGCGTTGGCTGTCTCGCTGGACATTGCCAACGCCTTCAACAGTCTGCCGCACGGAACGATACAGGAGGCGCTCCGTTACCACGGGGTGCCCCTGTATCTGCGGAGGCTGTTGGCGGACTACCTCCAGGACCGCGAAGTCCTGGTGGAGGGACGCGACGGTCTGAGACGCCGTCGCGTCGTCCGCGGGGTTCCGCAGGGGTCGGTGCTGGGACCGCATCCGTTCCCTCGGGCTGGGAGTGGCCCTCTCCAAGACCGAGGCCCTGTTGTTCCACGGGCCTCGGGGGGGACCCCCGCCAGGGACCAGAGTGGTCCTGGACGGAGTCCCGGTCCGGGTTGGGACCCAGATGAAATATCTGGGTCTCATCCTGGACGGACGGTGGACTTTCGGGGCCCACTTTACCCAGCTGGCCCCGAGAGTCCTGGGAGCCGCCGCCGCACTGGGGAGGCTGCTGCCCAACGTGGGCGGCCCGAGCGCCACGTGTCGCCGTCTATACTCCGGAGTGATCCGGAGTATGGCCACCTACGGGGCACCGGTCTGGGTGGACGCCCTCGGTCGCTGTTGCGACAACCGCAGCGGGTCATTGCGACGAGGGTGATCCGCGGATACCGAACGGTGTCCTGGACGGCAGCATGCGTGCTGGCCGGCGATCCCCCCTGGGCTCTCCAAGCGGAGATCCTCGCCGAAGTGTACCACTTCGTGGCGGCGAGGAGATCCGACGGGGAGCACCTGGAGTGGGATCGGGTGGAGGGCCTACGGCGACAGGCGCGGGCCGCCATGTTGAGGCGGTGGGCGGAGGACCTGGCTCCACCGGTCCCTGGTCAGTGGACGGTGGAGGCCATTCGCCCGGTCCTCCGTGACTGGGTGCGGCGGCGATTCGGGTCGCTGACGTTCCGACTGGTGCAGGTGCTTTCCGGACATGGATGTTTCGGAAAGTACCTGTACCAGATCGCGAGACGGGAGGCGACCCCGGCCTGCCACGAATGTGGTGCGCCGGAGGATACGGCGCACCACACGCTGGAGGTGTGTGCCGCGTGGGGTCCCATGCGACACACACTTTCAGCCACCCTGGGAGGGGACCTCTCGCTGCCGAGCGTGGTCAACGCCATGCTCGACGGCGACAGGCCGGACGACAGGCAGGCGATGGTCTCCTTCTGCGAACAGGTGATGTCGCAGAAGGAGGCCGCGGAGAGGGTCAGAGAGGACGATGCCCGCTCTGACCCGATCCGCCGGAGGCGAAGGGGGGGTAGGAGGGGGCGGTTTGCCCGCCTTCTTCGACTTCCCCTGTAGTGGAGCCACCTGGTGGAGAGTCGGGGGACTCTCCGCCGGCTTGCACGGCTCCACTCGTCTGAGGGGTGGTCCTGGTGAGCAGTGACCACCCCTCCTTGGCCGGGGCCTGGACATGGGTTCCAGGCCAACCGCCGGGGCCAGATGGTGAATGCTAACGCGACCCCATCTCGGCCCCACGAAGGCGGGCGACTGCTCATAGTAGGTTTTTAGTGGGTTCGAGTCCCGCATACCCCCTTCCACCACCCCCATGGTGGAAGGGAAATGCGAGGGCATTTTCCCACTTTAAAAAAAAAAAAAAAAAGGCTTCAACTTCTTCATCTTTCTTTTTTTTTTTTTTTTGTTGGTGTGGCTTGGCGTGTGTCGTTTACATTCTCCGCCCAGTGTCGTCAGACAGACACATTAGCTACAGGAATTAACGCCAAGCGGGTCGAGGGTCTCGTTAGCACACCAGTCTTGGTTTTTATAGCTACCGTCCGTACGCGCCCGTCATTTCCAGGGAATACCTTTTCAATTATGCCTTTTGGCCAGGTATTTCTAAGGAGGTTAGGATCTACAACAACGACTAAATCCCCTGGTTTCAATGTTCCTCCTTCTTCGAACCATTTTTGACGAGGTAAAAGGTCGGGCAGCACTTCTTTGACCCATCGCTGCCAAAATAAATCGGCTAGTTTCTGTGCTGTACGCCACATCTTTCTCAGGTACAGGTCTGTTCCATATCGTTTGGGTCAACGCTTACGTGAGTTAGGGGTCTGCTGTTCACCATATTCTCGACTTCGGCGAGTAAGGTCGTCAGAGTTTCTTCGCGGGGTGCTCTCTCTTTCAGCGTTATTTTCAGCGCGGCCTTGACGCTACGTATCAGCCGTTCCCATGCGCCGCCCTTATGTAGGCTAACGGCAGATGAGAAGGACCAGGCTACCCCACGAGTGGTCATTTCTTGTTGGACAATTTTCTGATCAATTTCTTCAAATGACCTCCTAAGTTCCGCTTCAGCGCCACGTAAATTGGTGCCATTATCTGAGTACATTTGCTGAGGCCATCCTCTTCTGGATGCCATTCTCCGCAGCGCCATAATGAACGAATCCGTGGTCAGTGAAGGTACTGTCTCAATGTGCACAGCTCGCACAGTCATACATGTGAATAACACACCATAGCGTTTTTCACGGCGGCGGCTGACTGTTATCTCCATGGGGCCGAACAGATCTACGCCACAGTGGGTGAATGCACGCTGATGGTGTGCAAGCCTACCTTCTGGTAAGTCCGCCATGCGAGGCACCGATGGTGTTACTTTCTTTATACGGCAAACGGAGCATTGAGATGCGACAGTACGTACTGTGGGTCTAAGGTGTAGCAGCCAGTAACGTTGTCGGAGCTCGTTTACCACCATTTCGTTGTTTCCATGAGCAGATTTTTCGTGAAATCTTTTTGCTATCAATCTTGCTATGGTATGGCGTCCGTCTAATATTACGGGTCGTTTGCTGTTCATACTTATATTTGTTGCAGCATCTACTCGCCCTTTCACTCGGAGTACGTCAGCTTCATCTAGATACGGTGTCAGCGTGCGGAGGCGACTTCCGGTTTGTAATGCTTGATTACTTTTCAGTAAATTTATTTCTGTAGAAAATGATTCCTTCTGTGCATATCGAATCAACAGGATTTCGGCTCGTTTTAATAGTTCTGTATCTATTTTCTTTTTGCAGGTCTTTTTACACTTTTCTACGAATAGCAAGACATACGCTGTAGACCTCAAAAGGCGGAGCCATGATGAAAATCTCGCTGGATCCGGCACAGGTAAGCTAGTACTGGCAGTGGTACTAACATGATGTATTTCTTCTAAATGTTCTTTATTAATCTTTGCCTTTTCTTTTCCAGGTGTGACTACCCAGGTGCTGTCCTTCTCATACAAGAAACGAGGACCTTGGAACCATTCGCACGCATTTTGCAGCTTGTAGTTCATACTTTTTGAAGCGACATCTGCGATATTTCTGTCTGTGCTTATGTAGTGCCATTCATTTGTTTTACTCAGTTCGTCGATTTCGCCGAGTCTATTCGCGACGAATATTTTGTAATTTCTTGTCTCATTTTTGATCCAGTGTAGGACGGTCATGGAGTCGGTCCAAAAATATGTTTTACTTGGTTTCAGTCTGTGTTCTTTTTGGATGACGTCGGCGAGGCGGCAAGCAAGTACGGCTCCCTGCAGTTCAAGCCGAGGGATCGAGGTAGGTTTGATAGGTGCTACACGGCTTTTACTAGCTATAAAGGATACACATACATTTGTGTTGTTTGTGTGTGCACGCCAGTAGGCAACGGCAGCGTAAGCGGTGGGGGAGGCGTCACAGAATACATGTAGATCTATTGTCTCATTCTCACTCTTCTTATCAATGGAACATTTATCTTCCATAATGTTTTTGGATCGAAAGTACCATCTTGGTATGCGTATATTTTTTATGTCTTCCAATTCGGTTAACCATCCTTGAAAACTTTCATGCTGTTTCATAGGTATTTGCTCATCCCATTTTATTGTACATTTCCAGGTTTCTTGGATAATTATTTTGGCTTTTATTGTGAAAGGTGTCAGTAGGCCATAGACATCAAATATGGACATCACAATGCGTAGAAGTTCCCGCTTCGTTGGTCTTCGTTCGCCTTTCAAAATTTCTTTTGGTATTCTTTGTAGTGATAAGTTAAATCCGAAGGCATCGGTTTTAGGGTACCATAGCAATCCAAGAGTACGCTCACACAAATTATTTTCTTCTGTTTTGAAATTGACAACGGCTTCACTCAGTGTGTCTTTGGGTATACTTTGGCACACTTGATCATTGTTACATGTCCAGTTTCTGATTTCAAAATCTCCTTTTTGGTGTATGCTGGTGACATCACTCATTGTTCTCAGAGCTACAGCGGTGTCATCAAAGCAGTCAATGTAGTCGTCCATATAATGACATTTTATAATAACATTAACTGCTTCTGGCATCTCGTTGACAAATCGTCGCGCGTTTAAATTTTTTATATGTTGCGCTATAAAGGGAGAACAATTTGCGCCAAAAATTAATGAGGTCATTCTACACTTCTGTATGGTTTTACTTTCATTGATTTTCCACAGAAAGCGCAAGGCATCCTGATCTTCTCTTTTAATTCTTATACGGAGAAACATATCTTTAATGTCTCCAGTCAGTCCGATAGGTTTCTCCCTAAACCTTAGCATTATACCAAGTAATGACTCAAGTAGGTCGGGGCCCTGAAGTAAATAATCATTCAAGCATTGTCCAGCAGTTGTGGCAGCAGCGTCGAATACAAGGCGTAGCTTTTTTTTATTGGGGTTATCCACTCCAAAGTGAGGGAGGTACCATAATTTTATAGCTCTATGGTCAGCTTCACTGGATTCAACTTTGGAAGCATAGCCATTACTCATTAAATGATCTACTCGTTCTTGGTATCTGGAGGCAAAGTCAGGATCACTATACATTTTCTTTTCTATTGTTTTCAAGCGTTTAAATGCGTTGAAAAAGGAGTCTGTCATTTTAGCATTTTCATCCTTCCACGGCAGGCCCACCTCCCATTTGCCATCTATGAGCTTAGCAGAACTCTCCACTATCTGAATGGCTTTCAATTCATTTTGATTTTGTCTTTTTTCTTTATGAACACCAATACTTTCAAACATAAAAGACCTTTTTACTAAATCATACAACCTTTCATCATCTCTATGGTCCAAGCATTCAGTTGTGGATATGCTTGAGGGTGCTGTTCACTCGCAGGCGCTTGCGTGGGGGGCCGCCGATGAAGAGATGTCGGCAGTAGTGTGAGCGCAGGCGTGGCGGGAGTAGTAGCTGGAAGCGGGAGCAGAAGGGGGCTGCCGTTCCACAGTAAGCATTGCACATTCTGGTCTAGAACTAGAGTATTGATGTTTAGAGGGACATACCCCGTGCACACACCAACCCAGGGGTGTCAGTGTTGCACAGGGCTAATTTTTTGTTCGTATTATTGTTTTATTGGTGCGATTAAATTAAAGTTATCTTGGCCAATTAATATCATTGGTTGAACATTTTCACTTATTGAAATATAACTGTTTACATGTTTCAAGTGTTCATAGTCTTTTAGATTAAGTTTAGATAATTTTTGCAAAGGTAAATTCAATTCACTTATTTTTCTTGCACTGAGTTCAAATGAGTCATTATTTATGTTTGTAATTTTGCACTTTATTATTTCACTGTTACACATAAGTTCGGAATCCCAGGCCCCACGAATACAAAGAGTCTGTTTTTGTCCATTTAGGCCCACATGATTTGCGATATCAGCTGATATCAGAGACACGGTCGCGCCATCATCGAGGAGTGCGTATGTATGGAGTACACCCTTTGGGCCATGAATGTTCACAGGCACAACTTTCAAAAACACACATGACTTTGTTTGAGTCATAGTATGGGTCACAGTTTCAGAGTTCACTGAGCAGTCTTTGTTTACATTCACTGAGTCCACATTTTTATCACTGGTTATCAGGTTACTGTCATTATTATTTTCACTTTCACTTTTTTCACTGTTTGCACTGGGTTTAAGTTTCCAGTGCAGAAGGTAGTGATGAGGTAAGCCACACTCATTGATTGAGCAGGGGCCTGCAGAACATGTGTCACGATTGTGAGTAGCTAGTAGGCACTTATGACACAGATGATTTGATCTTACAAAACGCCAGCGGTCTTTTGTCAATGCCCGTTTGAATCTAGAGCATTCAGGTAAGCTGTGCTTGCTGCCTTTACAAAACTTAAAGCTAGTTGAAGCATTTTTGTTAGAGCTGACCAAAACAGACTGTGCTTTTCTTTCTTCAGGTTTCCTACGGTTCTCAGATTGACTTTGGAGATGGGTGAGGCCAGCAGCTGATATTTTACTAGCCTCACTGTATAAAAATTCAGATAAGATTTCTAATTTTGCTTTCTTTATGTTGTAGTTCACCGTATAGTAGTCAGCCCACTTGTTGATAAGAGCAGAAGGACACTTTGTCAGCACCGATGAAACTAACTCTGGACTTGTAAGGTAATCTGGTTAATTTTGATTGAAAATGTGACAATTTCACAATGGTAGTTTTGCTGTAATGGTTGTATTTTCTTCAACTGTTGTGTAATTTTTTCTAATATTGTTTCAGGTCTGCCGTAGCGGAGTGCCAGGGCTTCAATCACTTCAAGCGGGGATGTGTTTCCAATAAGAAGAGAGGATACAGTTTATTTTGCTTGTCCTTTCAGTGATTTGCGTAGCCTCCACATGTTTTCAGCATCAGAAAATTCACATATTTTTGTTGATTCTTCATAAGCTTGTTTATAAGCCAGCCATTCAAGCGGGTCACCATGAAACTGGGGTAAGTCTCTTGAAGAAGCAAATCTTGATATAAGTTTTTTATTTTGCAGGTTAGAATGATGGATAGCACCAAGAAGGTTTTTCATTTCGGCGTCGCCACCTTCAGAATTACTAGGGGGGCTAGCATTGCGCCCGCCGTCACCGTCATCGCCTTCTGGCGCTGGAATGCAGCTACGTTCCAACCACTGCTCCACTTTTGAATTTGCTTCCGAGGGCTGGTAAAGCAGTGACTGACTACGGTTGAGGCGTTGTGAGCATTGTGACGCGCTTTCCAAAGCTGCTATATCTGCCACCAGTTGTTTATCAATCAAACTCTTCTCTACTTGGGCATTGTGTTCAACAACCTTTCTAATTATCTCCGCCTTTTCCTCGGCGACTCTCCGTTCAATGCCGGCCTTGTCTCGTGCAGCTTTGAGTTCCAGTTGCTTCTTTCGCGCTTCTAATGATTTAGAGCTATATTTTGATGTAACACTTTTATTATGCTGTGGGGTGGGTTCTGCCTTGAGTTTTTGAGAATAGCAGCCGCCTGCGCCCTCGGTATTGGGCCGTGCTCCTACAAATGTGTTTTCTTTTAGTTTACGAGCTGCCTGTGACACGCTGCGGCATTTTTGCAATGCCGACGATTGTGCTGGAGGCGTGGTAAACATAATTGCGTTGTACTTTTTTCATCCACAAGTTCCACGAATCCGGCTTGAAGGTCCACTTTGTAGCTGATCTGCTGCGGCTGGTGTGCGGAGTGGTGGAGACAAAGTCAACTTAATTGCGAAAACTATATTTTTTTTTTGAGAAAAAGTAATCTATCTAAAAAACAGAGCGAAAAAAGGTTACGATAATCTTAGGTTAGGCTTCAACTTCTTCATCTTTCTTTTTTTTTTTTTTTGGTGTGGCTTGGCGTGTGTCGTTTACAGAGACATTTATAGGATCTTCACGGTCCGATAATCTTGACTTTCTATACAGTGTGGAAATTAAACTCAGGCCCTGGAGGGAAACTACTTTAAATCCTTAAGCTAGCTCATTTTACTTAAAGGAGACATTCCTTTATTTTTGAAAAGAAACAAATCTGCATTAAAAGTTTTTTTAAAACTCGCTTGCTTCGCCCGGGACTCGAACCAACTAAAAATAAACACTCTTTATTTTAATATACTAATCGGTAGTATTAATATTCAGGATAAAGTTTCTCTAACAAACATTAGGTCTTAAAAATAAAAATAATCGTTAAATCTAACATCAACTTTATTTTACTATAAATTTTGTTACATTTAAATTATTTAACTGATAAATTGTTCGAAATGAGCCCCGTCGTTCCGGCTACACAACATTAGTCGCCGTTGAAATTCATTTCTTGTAGCCATCAGCAAAGTGTTGTGGTGTATGCCCCTAATAACATTTTCTATCGCAATCCTTAGCTCTTGAACGGTTTCATAGCAAGTTTCATAAACAACATTTTTTACATGACCCCATTAAAAGAAGTCCATGGGCGTCAGGTCTGGACTTCTTGCAGGCCATCTAATCGTCCCGTTTGTACCTATCCAGGCATTGAAATTTTCATTAAGGTGTGCCCTGGCAATTCTGCTGTTGTGGGCAGGTGCACCATCTTGTTGAAAAATTATATTATTTCGTTCCTCTTCTGGCAGAAGGTTTAATTGATTTTGTAAAAGCTCCAATATTTCAATGTATTTTGCTGCATTCAGATGTCCTTCGTAAATGTGCATCAAAACAACCATGTTACTTTTGATTCCACACCAAACATTAAACGAAAATCTGACCTGATTGTTCGTTTCACGGACACGGAATGGATTTTGACGAGACCAATAATGATTGTTATGTCTGTTATACATTCCATTATTACTAAAATTTGTTTCGTCAGACCATACAATACAGTCCAAGAAATTTGGGTTGCGGGCTATTTCTGTTTGAATATTTTCACAAAACTGTAATCTCCTGTCACTATCTCCGGGATGTAGTTTCTGCACCAATCGCCCATCACGATAACATTTGTATTTGTATTTTTTCAGAACTTTAAGTATACTAGTATGGTTGATGCCTATCTCTTGAGCAGCTCCCCTGCTTGAAGCCTTCGGGTAACACTCGAAGTATGTCAAAATGTTTAACTCAACATCGCTATAGTCCAAATTTTGTTGCTGTGGGCGTCCAGTCTTCTTTTTAAAACTTCCAACGGTCAGTAAATTATTCACAATTCGAGACAAAAAAATTCTAGATGGTAGTTCTCTGTCTGGATACTTCTCGCGATACCACTGCAGAGCTAAATCGTAGCTCTTGTTGCAAACAAAGTAAGCTTCTAATAACTCGAATTGTTCTTGATACGCCATTATGAGATAATTTAATTACGTAAGGAAAGCAACACTACTTAAATAAAATCTGTTGATAAAAATCGTTAGAATTTTAAAATTATTGTCCCGCATTGCAAACAAAGTCAAACGTTCCATTTTTAAACTTCTCCACTGAACGCCTAGGATCATGTAAGAAGGAAATGTGCATAGAGGTATTACCACCATTGAACAATTTTCTTATCGAAGATTTCAACAAGGTACTTAACGATAAATTAGCAAGCGTGTACTTCATACGAAGTCTTTGAGTGTTGGAGAGATAACAGAACTGTTACGTGTCTTTTACTTGTTAAAAGTGAACAGTAACCAAACATTTTTTAGAGAAACTTTATCCTGAATATTAATACTACCGATTAGTATAATAAAATAAAGAGTGTTTATTTTTTTTAATTTTAGTTGGTTCGAGTCCCGGGCGAAGCAAGCGAGCTTTAAAAAATCTTTTAATGCAGATTTGTTTCTTTTCAAATAAAAAGGAATGTCTCCTTTAAGTAAAATGAGCTAGCTTAAGGATTTAAAGTAGTTTCCCTCCAGGGCCTGAGTTTAATTTTCACCCTGTATATTCTTCGTAAGGTGCCTCGAAGCTGACATTCTCACCATCACTACTGTCACTTTCTTGAACCATTTTCTTCCTTATTTTAGTCTCTTGAGTTTGTTTAGCTCGTGCTTGGCAAAATGATAGACTCTACTTGTAGTTGTTGAGCGCAGAGCATTGGATTAGGTTGCTGGTTGGTCAATATATCATAGCTTGGCGGTATACTTAGCACTGAATCTGATTGCTGGTTGGTCGATATATCATGGCTTGGCGATATAACATTTTCTGGGAGGGAAATATGTGCAACTTGCAACAGAGCATTACTTGGGGCTGATTAGGTGATCCAATAACAATGCTTGATGGTATTTCTTGGGTATTAGGTACCGGCGGCGGCGCGGATGTAAGTGGTCTATTATTGAACTCATTATTTGGCTGTTAGATCAGTGAGATATTTTCGTTGCTCGAATGGACTCTTTCAAACAAACTTTTCCAGACAAGAAAGAAGGATTTGTCGCAGATGTCACCATTTAAGTCATCAGAAGATTGTTCGAATGGGGGTAGTTTGTCAACTCCAATCTTTTTTTAAAAAAGTAAGACCATCGTCTGTACTGACACAATGACGCATCGTTTCGGCTGGCGTGGACTGAATTCTGTCATTGACCAGGGCGGTATCATGTGTTTTTGAGAAATCTACAGCATTTTTGTCCCAAGGTAACAAACCACCTTTTCTGAATGCTTTTTTCATTATTTGTTGTGGCAGTGTTTTCTTTAGATCAAACGTTTGAAACTCAAAATTGTCGTCGGTCTTGGCCCTTGCTAAATCCTCTTTCATTTTGTTCCTTAGATCTTCTGCCTGTGTTAAGTGATTTATTTTTTCGCATCTCAACGTAGATATATCGTAGATTTTTCGGAGTGTCATGCCTAGTTTTAGGTAATGGCAGTCGCTTTGTTCGCGACTGTAATGAGATTCGTATTTGAGCAATGAGTTGATTACATTTTTAATGAAGTCGATATCTTATTCTTTTATTTTTGAAAAGGATTTTAGTTTCTCGATGTTATGGTCGGCGAGACCCCTACAAATCCCTTGAGTTTAATAAATAGGTAAGTATATAAAAGTCTGGTTATTTTGACAAATTATATTGGTTTGATTCACTTAGCACTAACACTCTAAATAATTATTACTGCTAAATGAATTATGGTTATGAGCCGCTCTGGTTGATGGTAAGACGCGAACTGATTTAGATTTACTTGATTCGCAGCAAACTGCCATTGTGAACGCTTACAATGCACTATGCGTTTTGCTGCGTGTTCAAATATCTTGAACATACTCCCGAGACCGAAATGAGATGTGGGATGGAGTTAACATCTGGTGAATGATGAATACCTTACTTACAAAACATGGTAATTTTCTTAAATTTATGGTATAACAGTTCAACCTTAACTTATAAAACACAGACATTATGAATAAACAATATGGTTATGAAATAAAATTAAAGTCTTTATATGCCTATGTTACTAATTAATTATGTCTTATCTCCTCTAAAGTAAAACCGTCATTATTGTGGTCCATGTCCGTGTCCATTTTGCCTTGTTTTCTTGCACTATAACCTACACTAGGCCAACGATTGGCATAATTGTGAAGCGAACACTCACTTTTATGGTTAAGTTCACTTGCACTTAACACTTCACTGTGGGCACTGGTGGGCCCCGGCGGCGCGGTTGTCCCGACAGCCTGCTGTCGTTGGGGACATTCGCTTCGACGCCGGGGTCTTGGAGACGGCGGGGTCGCCGCAGACTCCTGTCGGCGGTGACCCTCGCCGCGATGCTCGTAGGCAGGAACCCGTTGCCGACGGCACCGACCGCTCCTCCATATCCAGGCTGCACCCATGCACACTACCCCCGCTAGCGTTAGATAGCCGAGTGCGTAGTGGTGGATGTCATGAGCGGATATGTCTTCTATATCTGCGTTGCTCTGTTTCAGCTTTTCTATGGCGCTTCCTAAACTGGCCATTGATATGTTTAATCCCTCGCTTACTTTGGTTGATGTGTCATTGGGGATTTTCACGTTGATAATATGATTTATCTGATCCAGTTCGGGCATGAAGATGGATGGTGTAAGGGTTTTCAGGTATGAGTGGTGGCGGATCGAGTATAACAAGAAATAATTGCCCTTGATTAAGCAATCTTCACTTGTGGCAATGACCCCACTTCGTTCTAGCTGCTGTAGTGTAATTTAATCCCCACAAATTATTTTGATTGTGCATTTATCGCAACAAAAGAATAAGTGCTGGTGCAAGTGTAACTCTGCCCATATGTTGGTGCAGGTCAGTTCCTCTACTGTGCACTTATTGCTCGATTTGTCCATTACACAAAAACTTTCGTCATTTTTAATGGTAAAGATAGGTTTTGCCAGCTGACAAAGATATGCGGATTCATGCTGTAAGCACCCTAGTATCTCGTTTGGAGCGACGTAAAAATATGAATCTTTTTGCAGATTTACCGCTACGTATTCAGATGCTGGTATTATTCTGATCATGTTGGTATTTGTTTGTTGGGGTATAGGTAGCAGCTTGTATAATTATTGAAAGCTTTCTCTACCTATAAGCGGGAAGGTGACTTCGATAAGTACGTACCTTTTGGTAGCCCTAGCCTTGACCTTCAATGTTTTGTAGATTTGGTTCTGGTTTTGGTTCTGGTTTTGATTCTGGTTTTGGTTTTGGTTCTGGTTCTGTTTGTATGTCATTGTTGTTAAGAGGCAACACAGAAAGTTTCACAATCGGCCGTTTCATGACCCCGTTTTTTGTTTTTAGCGAAACAGCCCTGACTAAACCTTCATCCCCCGGGTGCGTGTCTATAACCCGACCAAGAGCCCACTTTCCTGGAGGTAGATTGTCGTCATGGATCACAACCAAGTCACCGATGCTAATGTTTTTCTGTGGTTTGCGCCACTTATTTCTGGATGATAGCTGCACTAAGTACTCAGCCTTCCATCTCTTCCAAAGATCTTGAAACAACTTCTTTATCAGATGCCATCTGGTTCGGGCATCGTTTTCTGTTTCTATGAGCACTGTCCCTGGTTTTCCTGATAGAAAGTGTGCTGGCGTAAGAAAATCTAGGTCGTCCGGTTCTTCTGTCAAGGCACATAGAGGGCGAGAGTTGAGGCATGCTTCTATCCTAGCCAACAATGTGGTATACTCCTCGAAGGTTAGTTTCTGCTGCCCTACAACCCTCCTAAGATGCCCCTTAAGTGATCTAACAGCTCGTTCCCACAGACCGGCTGCACTTGGCCAGCTAGGCACATTGAAATGCCACTGGATTCCCATTTCTGCTATTTCAACCAGGCAACTTTCGCTGAACACTTGCATCAGCTGGTCGTGCTCTTCCTTTATTATTCTGTTTGCTCCAACGAAATTGGTTCCGTTGTCGCTGTAAATATGACGTGGGACTCCTCTCCTGGCTGTCATTCTTGTTAGTGCTGCCAAAAAAACTGCACTGCTCATATCTGATACAAGCTCTAGGTGGACGGCTTTTGTAACCATACACACGAACACCGCAATGTAACCCTTTGTGGTTTTGATCCCACGCCCTTTGTTTGCTTTCACCTCGACAAACCCTGTATAGTCCACCCCGCAGTGATGAAATGCATGTTCAGGATTAACTCTGGCTTCCGGCAAATCTCCCATAAGCTGGTTCTGCTTTCCAGGATCCTGCCTTTTGCATATAACGCATCTTCTCACGTGCGCTTTTGTTGCACTGTATCCCCCGATAATCCAATACTGCTGGCGGAGAGTAGCCAAAGTGAGACGCGTTCCTCCATGAAGGGATGATTTGTGGGCTTGATCTATCATCAATGTGGTAAGGCGGTGGTTATGCGGCAAGATGATCGGATGTTTCATCTCTTCACTTACATGAGCATTTCTTAATCGACCTCCGACGCGTAGTATCCCATCTTTGCCTAAAGTGGGATTCAAATTAAGAATTCTGCTCTTATTACCTACATTTCCGCGTTTATTTATAGAATTAATTTCATCAAAAAATTCAGCTGACTGTATGCTTTTGACTATCAGCATTTTTGCGCGATTGAGTTCATGTGAATCTAGGTAGCCTTGGTAACCTCGTTTATTGCAAACTGGCACTCGTAGTATCCATGCGATAATGCGAATTATTTTTGTTATGCAGCTATATTTTTGCAATAAATCAATTATTATTTCACTACCACTTGCACCATTGTTATCCGTTTGAGTAACTATATTGCAAAACGACGCTTTTATTTCTAGCTCGGTTTCATAAATGGTTTTATTTTTCTGATTGGTATGTGATGGTAGCCACGATGGTCCGTGCCACCACAATGTGTGATCTTTGAGCTGCTTGACCGTTAATCCGCGGCTTGCGCAATCAGCTGGATTATCTGTGGTTTTGACATATCGCCACCTGTCCGCAGGTATTGTTTTGGTGATGAACTTTACCCGATTAGCAACAAATGGCTTCCAGCGAGCAGGATCTCCGTTTAACCATCCTAACACCGCGGTCGAATCGGTCCAGCAGTGAACATCAATCGGATAATCCGCTAAGCAGCTTTGGACTTTCTGCATCAGTTGGGTTAACAGCTGTGCCCCCATCAACTCCAGCCTTGGTATAGACACACTTTTGTTTAGAGGCGCCAACCTGGCTTTTCCTGCGACTAGCCTTACGGTGGTTTTCCCGTTCTTTACTGTCTTACAATAGATAACGCAAGAGTAGCTTTTGAGGATCGCATCGGAATAGCCACATAATGTTATATTTTGGGTTTCTTCAATTCCCAGCCATCTACTTATCTCGATATCGCTAATCAATGGTAACTCTTGCTTGAGACTGGTCCATTCGGAATTGATGTCTTCTGGTAGTTTTGCATCCCAATCTAACTTTGACATCCAAACTTTTTGGAACATTGTCTTCATCGTAGTGCTAAGGGGGGTAAGCCACCCTAACGGATCGAATAATTTTGAAATGTCGGATAGGAGGGATCTTTTTGTGGCTATGATTGGCGACTGCGGATCAATAGTAGACTTGAATGTGAACTTGTCCTTTTGCGGGTTCCAGCCGAGTCCCAACGTTTTGGTAGAATTGGTTTGCTTGAACTCGTACGTAGACTGGTTGCATTGTTCCTTTTCCAAATCTGTCATGAGCTCTGGTTTATTTGAGGCCCATTTTCTTAGATTGAATCCACCTAGCCTTAGCAGTTTAATGAGGTCGGCCTTCAGTTGGTTCGCCTTTTCTATGGAATGGTGCCCTCCACAGTAGTCGTCCATATAGAAGCACTCCTCTAACTCCTTTGCCGCGTCGGGGAAACTTTGTCTTTCATCAGCCGCTAACTGTCTTAAGCACATCATAGCTAGAAATCCCGCGGGTTTGGTTCCGTAGGTAAGCGTGACGAGTTGATAAGTTCGGATATGCTGGTTTGAATCTCTCCATATAATTTTTTGATAGTCCTGATCATCTTCGTGGACTCTTATCATGCGGTACATTTTTTCGATGTCAGCAGTGTATACGTATTTAAATTGCCTCCATCTTAGGATAAGTTCCTGAAGATCCTTTTGTATATTTGGACCCCTGTACATTACATCATTAAGACTGTAGCCCGAAGAGGATTTAGCGGATGCGTTGAACACAACCCTCAGTTTGGTGGTGGTGGACTCTGTTCGTGTGACTGCATGATGAGGCAAGTAGTACCCAGCCACCTGGTTATTGGTTAATGGTTTCATGTGGTTCAGGTTGATGTACTCATCCATGAATTTTTGGTAATCCACTTTTAACTCAGCGCACTTCTCTAGCTTTCTCTCCATACTACGGAATTGAGCCAAAGCTTGCGGCTTAGTAACACCTAGCTTTTCTTTCATGGAGGGCTTAAATGGTAGTCGGACTTCATATTTTCCTCCTTCAACCCTCTTAGTGGTTTCTAAAAAATACTGTAGGCACTCGTGGTCGTCGTTTGACATCTCTACCTGTTGATTTATATCCTCATTTTCCCAATATTTCAATAAATCTTCAGTGTGATGCGTAATCTATTTTTTATTAGGCAATAAATGAATACATTTATTCAATAAAAAGTACAATTAAACTAACTATGTACAAAGGAATCAGTCAGATTACCTAAGGACCGTTACAAACGGCCTATAGGTAACTCAACTGTTCCAGACCAGTACCAGACGGAAGCGTGCCCAAGACACTGGCTGCATTGCCACGCTGAATAGCTATGCTAATTCGCTGGCCTAAATAAGAGCCAGCCCTTGGGTCACGTGTCGCCTCAATCAAAAGCCCCGCAATATTTTTGAAAACCCGGAGGGCGCCGGCTCCCCACGGACCCAAGGTCTCCACCCCAAAAGGCTCAAATAGGTAAGCTCTGTCGAGACCACTATATTTGCGCCTTTTGTGATCCTCGGCCGAATCAGCCGCCGCACCAGCCCTAACTGATGTCCCAGGCAGATGAGATGGCGCTAGGGTGTCGACGCAGGTAGCGTCCCACACCAAAGGCCTACCCATTTCCCAAGGGACAAGAGTCATACCGTCGGGCCGCTTACCATCATCACGTAACAGACCATTCGGTTCAAGAACGGCTGGCACATTGACACTGGTAAACGCTCGACGGATAATGTCATTAAGATAATGTCAGTGTGATTGAGAACGACATTACAATGGTATTGTGGTTTTGTGGACCCACAGAGCAGCCATCCTAATAGTGTCTGTTGGGCCAATGGTTGATCATCTTTATCTCCTCGTAGAATGCCGCCTAACATAATCTTGCTGTATATATCGGCCCCGAAGAGTAAATCTACTGGTCTGCTTACATTGAACTTTGGATCGGCCAATTTTATACCCTGGATATGATGCCATGATTCCGGCATGATAAACGAATTATTTGGTAGCTGTTTCATCAAATTATTTACGATGATAGCGTTGATGTTCAGGGAATAATCACTGTGGCAGGATTGGATCGATAATTCTAGTGTGCCCTTTGCGTTATTTTGCTTCTGTCCTAGACCGAATATTTGACCTTTAAAACTGTTTCTCTTCAACCCTAGGACTTGCGCCGCTTTTTCGCTGATCAAGGATACTTGAGATCCTTGGTCGACTAGAGCTCTCATCTCATGCTGACTGCCATCAACCCCTATGACTTTAACTATGGCAGTGGCGAGAAGTATTTCAGAAGATTCATCCCAAGACACGTTGGTTGTTCTTGACACCATTTCCTTGCCACTCGTGTTCGTCTTCGATCTTGCTGAAGGAGATGGACCTTGATTAACTAGGGCATCGTGTAAAAAACTGTTGTGTGGACCTAAACAAACCCGGCACCGTTTGGACGATTGACACGGTTTTTTGTGATGACACATGCAATTTTTACAATAATCTAAATGCTTGATTGTATTTAATTTTTGCTCATTAGTCATCTTGTGAAAATCAGGGCACTGCCATAATCCATGCTCAGCATTGCACACTCCGCAGGTTGGAGACCTAGATACGTGAAATGCGTTTGAACTAGGCCTTGAGCTTTCTTTGCTCACTAAATGGTTTTGTTGAAAACTTTTCTTATGGTAATGGTAATTTGATTTTGACGATTGAGGCGTAGCTTTTTGGTTAGCGACCGGCTCTTGCTTGCGACGGGATACCTCCAAAGCTGTAAATTTCATCTCTAGGAATGCCAGGAACTCCTGTAAAGAGGGCAGTTCTCTGGGCATTTTCACAGACTCTACATACTCTTTGAAGGTCTCGTTATCCAATTTTTGTGCTAAAAGATGAACTAAAAGTGGATCCCACGAATCGACGTCGACGCCCAAGTTCTTAACTACATGAAGGGTTTCTTTCGCCACATCATGCAACTTTTTTATCGTCGGCATCGACTGTTGTGTCATGCTTGGGACCCCAAGAAGTATGTTGACATGAGACGTAAAAATAAGCTTCTTGTTCTCATAGCGGTGGTTTAAAATTTCCCAACATACATGATAATTATCGGAGCTAATCTGCAGATGATGTATCAGACGCTCCACCTCTCCGGTCACCTTACTCTTTAAGAACTGCATCTTTTGCGCGTTGGACATTGCCGGGTTCTTATCGATTGCCTCACTAAACAAATCTTTAAAAGAGACCCAATGGTTGTAGGTCCCGTTAAAAACAGGAATATTTATCTGAGGAGCTGACTTCTCGCGGTGCTTTACTGCCCACATCTTGGTATTGATGCTGTCCGTCAACTCACAGTACGTTTTTTCGTGTTTGCAGAAATCTTCTTGGTATGCGCTGTCGCAGCCTCCGTCCTCACTTTCGATCTCCCAATGGAGCTTATCGATATCACTTCAACGGCTGTCCAGTGATTTCAGAGCGCTTTCGAACTGCCACTTGTTTTCGAACTTGCCTATGTCTATCCGAACTACAGTTCTTTCAAACGCTTTGAAGTTAATAATCTGCTTTCTTATTAAGTGATCTAGTTTACTTCTTCCCCTTGATGGAGACGAAGATTCTCGCAAAGGGAAAATTTCCTCATAACGAGAAGCAGTGTGTTGGTGCGGCCGCGAAGCCTCCGTATCTGGTTGACGTTGACTCACGCTGAGCTGCCTGGTGCAGACACTTGCTGATGGTTGCTGTGGCACCTCTACCTCTGGTTGGCAAAGATTCACCCCTGGTTGATCCTGCCTGATGCGATGGTTCCTCGCATACAGACTAGGCGATGGTAATGGCCCCCGTCCCTGGTTGACGGGGGGGTCACCTCCTGTTGACCTTGGATAATGCTGCGCTACTCCGCGTAAATGCTTGGTAATTGTTGCGGCGGCGGTGCCTCCACTTCTGGTTTATGGGGGCTAACACCTAACAGCTTCATTTTACCTAGTTGGTCAAAGGTTTTATCTATGATCTCTCTAATACGCAAGTAAACCTCTCGGGCAATGTCATAGCACCCTTTCTCGAAGTACGCGTGATTAGGAGACGCAAACTCACACAATCTACTATGGTTGTCTTGGTAATCTTTCCAATAAGCTTCCAACATGTCAGCCTTCCGCTTATAAATATCGATGGTCTTCCGCTCAGAACCATCTTTTTTTATATTAGTTAACAACTTTATCAGAGCTTCGTAGATCTCCGTCTGGTTTATGAAGAGATTTTCTACGTCCATCGTGTTGCTGGTATGCTATACAATACACAAACAATGTAGATATAATAAATGGATCGCTCTGACCTTGTCTGCTCCAAACGATAGTCACCGCAGCCCTCTTCTTGGTGATGCAGGTACTGCAGCCCCCAGCTTTGTAGCACTGTACACTCGATAGACACTGGTAATTTTTATTTTCGAAGGACCATGAAAAGGATTCCTTTGAAATTAATAAGTCGAAGGACCATGAAAAGGTCTATGGTTATGAGCCGCTCTGGTTGATGGTAAGACGCGAACTGATTTAGATTTACTTGATTCGCAGCAAACTGCCATTGTGAACGCTTACAATGCACTATGCGTTTTGCTGCGTGTTCAAATATCTTGAACAGTAGTTGTGTAGTGGCAGCCACGCTGTAGTGGGTTCGATTCCCACCCATTACAAACATTTGTGTGATAATTATAGATGTTTGTTCTGTGTTTGGGTTTTGAATTGTATGATAAGTAGGCAGGTATGTTTTTACAAAAAAGTGCATCAGTTTTATATCCGTAAGTAACTAAGCAAAGCTTGTAATATGGGAACTAGAGTTCCCATATTACAAGCTTTGCTTAGTTTGGGGCTAAATAGCGTTGTGTAAAATTAATGTCCTGTCCTAAAAAAATATAGGTACCTAGTATTATCTTATTTCATGTTCGATACCTACCTACTTGCAAGTAGTTGCCCGAAATCCGGAGACTAAATTATACATACAACATACCTACCTACTTATTTTCCTAAATTCCGGTCGACGTCAGTCAGCGAATCGAGATAATTAATTTTATTGCAGTCGGCTCTGATCTAACGCATCTTTTTTTATAATATAATAAGGTACCTACGTACAGTGACCATGCTTATGCATCTGTCTCGAGTTAGCAACCATTATATGAGGATTCTATGAATGAGAACCTTGCACTGGGGCAGCGGCGGTGGCGGGCGGCACCGCTAATCCATATACAATCTCTACAATAACCTGCCGAAAGAAATGTTCGGTCGTGAAGTTATAAATCTTGACAATATGACATGACAATAAAACACTAATCCCATTCTACAATGACAAAAGATACTAAATGTCTAACCACACTTACCGGCTTTATTTTCTTCTACATATATAACCCTACTCATTATAAGTATGAAAGTAGTTATAATATTACTATTCTGTAGTAAGAATATATTTTAGGCACGTTTTTGTCAAAATAATCAGCATTATTTTATGCTATTATGTTGTGGTGTGATTCAATAATAGATGAGTGTCAAAAATATACAGTGCATCGAAAGATAATTATGTGAAATGTAACAACACTGAAAAAGATCGAATGGAGGGTGAGGAAAGAGAACGAATTGTACATGTTTACTCTTTGAAATGTATATGGTCACTTATCTCTACATAGTTTGGGTTGTGATTTATTTTCTGTATATCTACCTACCCAACCTTTTTTTTTTTTGTCACCTTCGATTGCACCTGATTTTGCGTAAGTACCTAATATTATTTATTGTAATTATATAATTATTTACTACAAGTTTTTTGATGACTAATTTAGATCTAAGAAGTTACCTAACATTGAACAAATATGAGGGATTTTGTTCTCAAATAAATTGAATTTATCAACAGTATGACTCCCTCGCCTGAGATGTTAGTGAGGAAGCGGCCGGAAGGGTGGATCCATTTGGTGCACGACGGGCCACTAAAATATAAATGTTCCCTGTTCCGGTTCCATGGCCATTGCCATGGAACAAAATGTTATAGGCCGCGGTGCCGGGACAGGAGAAAGTGCCCGCGGAGATGTCTTTTTGTAAGTAGCTATCCTTAGTTTATTTCTACCTATCAAAAACATAACAGAGTAAACCCTGAAAAATTAGACTCACTTGTCGCTTTGTCATTCTCGTGTGGTGTGTGATGCGAATGGGTAGGTACAACCTATAGGTACCTACTTACGAACTAGAATATTTGGCTGTTTCAAGGAAATAGGTAGGACCTATTTCTTTGCAGGTATTTTATGGGTAACGTTGAGTATTTACTTCCGATAAATTTCATCTCTATTATATAGTCGCAAAAATATTTTATCATTTTAGCCACCGCCGCCTTCTCCCCCCGCGCCGCCGCCGCCTTCTACCCCCGCGCCGCCTTCTCCCCCCGCGCCGCCGCCGCCGCCTTCTACCCCCGCGCCCTCGCCGCCGCCTTCTACCCCCGGGTCATAATTTTTTTAGAATATTATTCTACTAATAAACGATATCTATACTGTCTATTGTTTTATTGAGTCTGTTTATGGTCTGTTTGCCCATCAGTCCCATCCCACCTATTTTCAATTTTTTGCCGCCGCCGCTCGTCGCTTCCCGCTCGGCCGCTATTGGCTTACAATCACGTTCGCTATTTGAATTCTCTGTGTAGCCGGAAGTTGAAAAGCGGAAATAGGATTCTCCGTTTGTTGTCCTTTTCTTTCTTATCTGTGACGCACGTGCTGGACAAGACAAGAAGCAACAAGTGTAATTACGAGCGTTGCAGCAACAGTGCGTCTTCTTTCGTGTGAATATTTAGAAAAAAATGGTGTAAGTGCAGTTCAAGTTCCTACATGAATCAATAGTTACGTTTAGTGGGTTGTGTTGTATATTATTTATGATAGATTTAGTTATGAACCTACCTAGGTACTCTAACTCTCCGTAACCGACTCTCGGTAAGGTCTTATTCCAGCTACGTTGATATAATCCTACCTACTGGTAATAAGTAGGCACATAGGTAAGGTAGCAAACCTGGATTCTGTTCATGCTATGCTGGTCATCAGATCCTGGAGTATGAATCAGACTTGAAGTTTGTTTGTACCCCTAGGTACCTAGGTAGGTAACATTGATTGATTGTGATAGAAATGCAAGGTACCTACCTAGTCTTCCTTTCTTGTGGCTGTTCGGAATCGCGACTAGCACATATAGGTACCTACTAGGCCCCAAAAACTTCAAATTACCTACCATAGGTAGGTAATTTCCAACCGAGATTCCGTCGAAACTATGGATCAGGGCTGATGAATAATATCATAGGTAGTTGTAGGTACTTACTAACTAAATGCCTGGACCAAATTCTACCAAGACTTTGAATAGGTACCTACATACTTATGAGAATATACAGTCGTAGTAGCTAGTAACTTACATCCTTACGGTACTGGTAGACCGTATAACACGCTCTTACTAGGTTCTAGATTGAAAAACTACTTAGGTACCTAATTACTTATTTACTCACGCAACCACCTATTATGATCTAATATTTTGTATTATTTTCAGATCATTCTTCAAAATATTAATTTGTGGGAGTGGTTTGCCCTCAAATGTGTGTAAGTATATAAAAAAAGTATGTAAGTCAAGTATGTACCTAGCAGGTCTAAGAGGCAGTAGACAGATTGATAATCAAATCAACACACAGCCCTAAAATTCATACCCATACAGAGGTACTACAGACAGGGAATTTTCAGGGTTTCAAGCACTGAGGAAGGAATTTAGGAAATTCCTACTTGAAGACTTGAAAGAAGTCTCGGGCGTATCACTACCTACATATCCAAAATATTTGAGATACCTATTCTTGAAGACTTCCACAAAAAAACCTGTCACTTACGTCCTACCTACTATATATACCGACCTACCTACCTACGCAACACCCTAGTCTCCGACGCACTTGAGACATGTAGAATATTGCTTTCTTCAATAATTAGGTAGGTATCACATATTTTTATTATTTTCAGATGGAAAAAGGCTAAGGACAGCCGCATTGAATTGAGGTGCAGAATGACGGTGGAGCGCCGGTTGTGGCAGGCCAGGTGGTCTTACGAAATCGGCCTGCCACGAACCCGCCGGGACCCGGTGGGAGCCCGAGCTCCGCCATTAGCTCCCATCGACATCCCCAAACGCCGAAGGAGGGCTTTCTAGTCCAGGGAAATAGGATGAGGCAGGAGCACCTGCCTGATTCTATTTCCCTGGGCTAGAAGCGGTGATGGCGGCGGCGGGGCGGGGTGGCGGGGCGGCGCGACGACGGCGTAATGTGTATATTTGTATAAATGTTTAGTCGTTACTAAATTCATTTTATTTCTTACCTTCATAGAAAAACATATTCCTTCAGTCACCTACTTATATATGTAAGTATGTACCTAGGTAGGTAGGTAGTCAGCTCTGATCTAACGCATCTTTCATTATTGTTATTATTATTAGGTAGGTACCTACCTACGTACAGTTACCATGCATAAGTTACTGCCCCGAGTAAGCAACCATAGGTACATAGGCGGATTCAGAATAAGAGCCTTGCACTGGGGCAGCAGCTCTGGCTCGTCACTAGATATTGATTGTACCTACCTACCTAGGTTTATTTTCTACAATATTGCAATGTAGGAATATATTCTAAGGCATGTTGAACCGTAGGTAACCTGACATTTAGGTACATGTCGCGCTTGCAGAATAAACTTGCACCTGACATAATATGATAATACAAGCAACGCTTGGGACTTCAATCCCGTCATCCCGCAGGGATTTTCGAAAATCCTTTCATTTTGCACCCCTATGACACTTATAGTTCTAGCATATACCTAGATAATATTAGATTTTCATCAGACAGATTTTTACATTTTTGATTAGCATTTTCGTTATAAGTGGTAGGTATCTACCTACCGTCTATGTTAGGTATTATATTATCATATTATTATGCATTTAGTAAAAAGCTGTAAAGCATTTTGACGTTGCAAACAGACACTACAATTTTATTTAGGTATTTGTTTTTCTTTTTAGATAAGTAGGTATTTTACAGATATAGATTATAAATTTACAAAATAAATGCATTTTATTTCTTACCTCCATAGAAGAACAAGCCTTCAGTCACCTAGAGATACGTATTTCCCTATCATCATCATCCCTAAAACTAAATACCTAATAGTAAGGTAGGCAGGTACGACGCTACGCATAAGTAATTACTTACCTAGGTTAGGTAGGGAAGGTACCTACGTATATCGTCCCGCTTTTCGGTTTGGTGCTAGGTAAGTACCTACTAGATACCCTTTTGTGATAGTGTTCTCTACTACATCAGCGACTACCTACCAAGTATAGTTCTAATAGATTGTAGTTTCGAAATTAATTTCTATTGAATACTTATCACCTATCCCAAAGGTTTTTATCTTCATACAAAAGCATGGATAATTCTTGGGTAATATATTTATTGCTCTGATAACAAGCTCTTACGTACCAACGATTATTCTATAAAAAAATAAATACCATTTTTTTTTCTACTGATTAGAAGCATCTCTTACTTATTGCGAGAATGAAACACACACCCCGTGTTTACCGCACAGCGAGCTCGACCGCGTCTACAGAATTACTACATAGTAAACTCGGCCGGTTCTCGTCTCACACGCAAACGCGATTTCCCGCATAGCTGTATCGTTTTAGTTTGCTGGCGGCGCAAAACACACTTGTGCGTGCGCCCGCACTGGCGTCACTCGCGAAATAACACATACGGTGTGTTTTCAGCACTTAAAGTGTTAAATAAATGTGATCGAAAAAAAACTTAGAAATGAAAGAAAAACACTTGAGACATTTTATTTTTATACAAAATTATGTCACAGAACATAACTAACAATG
Source organism: Venusia cambrica (assembly GCA_951394065.1). Lineage (NCBI taxonomy): Eukaryota > Metazoa > Arthropoda > Insecta > Lepidoptera > Geometridae > Venusia > Venusia cambrica. Next base: position 4,807,058 of record OX596057.1, read on the forward strand.
GTACACACTGGGAAATCTCGATCGATTTTTCATTATATAAAAAAAATAAGATACTTTTGTAGTCATATCTAGAGTTGGTGGATATTCTGATACCATTTGATGTCGCTTCTAGTTAGTTATAATTCCGCACACGGCGTTTGCACTGATTTAGTTGTCGTCGTTACGACAACGACGGCACCACAATAATGGTTGTCTTTCTCGCACATTCACTGAGCGCAGTAAGAAAGAACTAGCGAGCTGCATCTGCACCAGTCTTCGGTTTGTGATACAGTAGCGCCACGCCTGGGGTTTCCGTTGCACGGTGCGATCAACTGCAACTGGTGTCATATCACTAGCTCTCGCTCGCACTCGGTAAAGTTCGGTTGGCATCGGATATTTGCAGTTGCAGGCATTTCCGTTGCACGGCGCGATATCCAGGCTCGCACTCGGTCATGTTCGATTCGCATCGGGTATTGTTGGTATCGGTTTTGCAATACATTGGTATCGGATGCCAGCATCGTATACTGGTATCGGTTCTCAAAAACGTTTTCACAAAAATGACCACCTCTAACGAGACCTGATTTCTGCGGCAAGTCATAGTCACTGCTGCTGAAATCTTCTTTCTCCACGTTTGTACCCTAACCTTATTGCATGATACCACTGTAAAGCGTCATCAGTGAATATCGCGAATGCCAAGGATATTTTCATAAGGAATGCCTCTAGATAAAACGAATTCCGCTACCTTTTGAATAAATGATCGTACAAAAGTTTTACCAGAGAACTTCAGTTTGCCTATTTTTGAGGTGACGCTACGCTCGTAACTCAAAAACACAAATTGTCGAACTTTGCCTGCAGGGATACTAAGTTACTTTATGTATAATACTTTGTATATAAAATAATTGGTGAACATGCCTCAGTGCATTTGATCAATTCTTAATTTGCGTAAACAAGCCTTTCTTTGTCATCGTATTCTTTAAAAGATCCAGAGATGCAAGAGACCCAACACTGTCTGCACGGTAGATCCATTATTTTTATGATGTAGCCACAGACAAAAGCACAGGCTTGTACATCGCTTTGTCTGATATTTGGCTCAAGTATTTCAAGATCTTCTAGAACAGTTGCATTTTGTCTATCATATATCACGCACAGGGTGCTTACTTTAGGTAGAGCATTCGTGTCAGCTTCTTGTAGAATATTTTCCTTCGATGTGAGAAGGTGGTAGAAGCACAATATAGTATTTGGATCGACTTCACAGTTCGTGCGCAAGTTTGTACGGGTAATACTTGACATAATGGCAGTTTTTAATCAAGCTACAAACTGCGCGACTGTTGGATTTGCATTTGAACCGCAACGCAGCCGTTTTTTTTCTAATGAGTCTTGCTGTAGCCTTCGGGTCGTCATGCTTTTGACTTCTGTCGTTTGTTTCTTAAATTTCTCCACAATCTTTATACTCCAATCATTGTTTGTTGCCATTCGTCTTGGCCCAAGCGAAGGAGGTTTTTGATTGGCTCCTAAAACTCCAATATCTGAATATCCAAAATTATTTCCTTAAAGCATTTAGATGTGGGCTTTGTCTGTCAAATTTTGTGAGAATTTTTTACTTCTTAAATCTGCAGTCTGCATTCAGTGCATCGAAAAGGCAATCTATCTTGTTTACTAAATTAACTGTGATACATGCATCCGTTGCAAGTACCCCTGAAATTGAGAAAATCATAATTTTACCCAGAAGGTGGGTACAGTGTAATTTATAAATTTACAAGTAACCTACATAAGTAACGCTATTTATGGTGGTAATCTCATAGAACTGAAAACCGACGGGGGTAAGCCAATTTCTAGGACGGCGACCACAAAAAAACGCGAAACGGAGTGTTGGAAATATACCACTTCGTTGTTTATTGAACACATTAATGAATTTTCATTCATCCGTGACGTCGTTTTGTGTATACAGGTCATAAAAATGTAATCGGCCGAATGCCATGGATATGGTTTGCCTACATTTGCCAAGGGGTACACGTACATAGGCTACTTTTTATCCAGATACCACGCGGGTGACAGCTAGTACCTATATAATAAAAATAAAATAGTTTGTAGAATAAATTGCGATACTTTGGCAAATATACTAACTGCAACAGTGTAGTACTTAGTAATTGGGTTGCTTTTTTATATTTTATAATTTAACCCTCATTTTTCGTTTGTTGTTTGGTACTCTATGGTCTTTTGTTAGACATGGGGCAAAAACAAAAATGGGTTGTTGCTGTTCTATTCCTGTAAAACAAATACAACTTACATAGTTAGTATACTACCTCTACTCCATAAACACTTATACATCCTATGGTGATATGCCGAATGAACGGACTCCAGTTATGATTTGTGTTATCTATAACTACCATGCCTATACCTACCTACAATATATTAATTTATTAAATAGTAATTGCAAATTAAATTCCCTCGATACTGGTTTTTAGAATGGAACTGCAGACTTTATGTATTGGATTTTACTTACCATTCAATGGCTGTCCGTTAATCCAGTTTTTATATTTAAGATTTAATTTCTAAAGCATTTCAACAAGTGTGGAGCATCAAATATAGCCACCATTTCACGACCATTGTGTGTAAAATGAGGGTGGCTATGATTTGACCCTAAAATGTTGAGAGCTCTTCTCTTTAAAACCGTCGCAGTAATATTTATACCCACCTGAAAACAACTGCTTAGAATCTGAAAATAGATAGAACAAAAAATACAACAGACACCAGCTGCTGTTCGCAGCGTAAAAACCAGAATAAAAGTAACGTACCTAATCAATATTTTATGTATAATCCTGGCCTTGGACAATTATCTGTGCAAAACTTGAACCCAATACCCAATGGGTAGATACAGTGAGTACTTAAAAGCCCGCTGTCAATCAGCGTCCAGGTTCCGAAAACCAACTAGAATATCGTGTGATTGAAATAAAATTACATCGCAAGAATATACGTGACATGTCAATTAATAAATTCAAAAACATTATAGAACATAAATTGTGTGGTAAGGCTTATTATAATACATCGTAAATAAAGAAATTTGAATTTGAATTCCATATACGGAGAATTCGCCGACAATACGTAATATAATTATCATAAGCGATATTGAAAAAAATACACATTATTAGTAGCAACACAGCTTACTGTGCTGATACTAAGATATCAAAGCTGGCTACTTGTCTTTAATTTCTTATTTTATCACACCGTAAGTTAAAGATAAAAAAATATTTTCTGCAAAATCAAACAGAACTGTAGTTTGATTTTGCAGAAACACCTTTTTTTACGACTACTATCACCATAGTCAACCAACATGAAACACTCATTTCCAGGGCTTATTTACACACGTTCACAACAAAAAGTTGTTATTCTAGGGCATTTATTAGGTCCTCAATAACTAATTTAAGCATTCCTAGCCACATTTATGTGTACTGAACAATCACAATTCTACTCATACTAAGCACGCACTGGCATCGAAAATTATTGAAGGAATTTTAGCTGAAGATCATCTAAACTCTTTGTTCAGCAACCAAAAAGTGCTTTATACCAATGGAAAGGACATTTATCGAACATTACTCTCAATTTTAAATATACTCTGCGTGGGTATTCTGTCTATGAATTGAAAGCCAGTCTCTTCGTATCATCAAAATCAATGATTTAATTATTTTAAAGTGAGTGACTGTGAAATTGTGAAGTCTAAACGTGGTAAAGAAATTTTAATCCATGAAGGCTACTCCTATCATTTAAATAATAGGCGTGATACGAAGTTTTATTGGCGATGTACGCGAAATCATTCGGCTCGGTGCGACGTGCTGGCGACAAATTTGCTGACGGCCGATTTCACTCATGCATTTATATTGCAAAATCATGAACATGCACATGACTGATCCTGAAAAATTGCTGGAGTTGAAACTGAAGGAAAATTTAAAAGATAAAGCCAACAGTTCGATAGACACACCTGCACAAATCATTCAGAGGTGTATCTAAGTTGTACCAAGTTGTGTCTTCTCCTCATATGCCTAATAGGGATGCGATGAGAAAGATGATACAACGAATTTGGAGAATGAACCGGTTTTGCTTCTCCTAGACAATCATTCCAGCCACATCTCCAGAAGAATGGAAGGCATATAACTTTTGCAAAGAAAACCATATTGTGATGTTGTCCTTACCTCCACACGGATCGCACCGAATACAGCCATTGGACGTTTCCATTTACGGTCCCCTTAAAACCGCATACAAGCAGGAATGTAACATATTCATGAAATGTAATTTGGGACGGAAAATTACGCAAAGTGACATAGCTTCACTGTTCAAAAACGCATACCAAAGAGTAGCTACAATTCCAAAAGGATTTGCTGCCTTGGGAATATATCCTTATAATCCAAATATATTTACTGATGAAGATTTTCTACCAGCTGAGATGATGAACAACAGTGAACTTCTTGATGAACAGAGATGCGTAGTAGCCGGTGCGGGTGGTGCGAGAAAACTCGCATGAAAACATGATTTTGGTGCGAGAAAACTCGCATGAAAACAAGAGTTTGGTGCGAGAGAAAATTCACATGAAGACATGAACTTGCCTTTGGCCCAGGCCCCCCAATTATTCTTTCAGCAAGATGGTGCCCCAGCGCATAATAACCGTACAGTGAAAGAGATGTTGATTCTCTTTATACTTGTGATAGCTTTCGACGCAAATGCTTACATATAACAGTGATCTTAAGAGTGGTTTCAGTTTTCTTAGTGATGGATTTTGAAGTCAAAGGTATGTACTATTTATTTAATAATCCAATTTAAATTCAAAAAGTTGCTGCTATTCTTTTTAATATTTTTATTTTAACAAAGGCATTTTTTTTACAATTTTCAATCTATTTTGGACCCGGAAATACTTGTCAACGCGTGTCACAGGTCTAAAACGTATATAATATAATAGCGCAGACACTACTCTTTCAAATATTAGTACATTTGGGCTGTGGACAGGTGTGGAACTATTTTTTTTTATTTTTTTTTTGCAGAGCACCTCTTCTCTATCTCAAGATTAGAACTTTTTGAAGAGTGGCTTAAACATGGGAAAGACAATAGAAATAGCGAATTGTATGCCTTTTTTGACATCAAAATTTGATAATTCCGGCATCACCGAAGACTCTTCTAGAAGCCTAAAGAAGACAATCAGTGCATTTACTACGAATTTAGAAAAAAAATGGTACGCACATAAAAAATGGCCGCGATGTCTTTTTGAAAAAAAATTAGGAGTGGACGTCAAAAGATTTTACATTCAAAGTGTACTGCATACGCTCGCACAGCCATCAATGTCTACTACACCTGCTGCTGGACGTCCAAGCAAGGAGTTTGAAGAGTCCAGTGACAAAACCAAAAGAAGAAGAGTCGAGGATTTGATCAGTACACGTGATACTAATCAGTTAGTGACTGCAGCAGAATTCTCAGCACGATTATCGGGAAACCGGAATATGGCTACTGTCATTAGGGATGCTAGCGAAAGTCCCGATAAATGCAAAGTAATGAAACATAGTGCAATTGATACTCAAAGAAGCGCTCAACGGTGTTTAACGAAGGAAGAAGGCTTGGCATATTATGTGGACGCGAAATCATCAAGTCACTCCTATAAGCAGACTCAGAAGTGGAGCATCAAGGCCATATGGTATTTCCATCAATTTATAGTTTGAGACAAGCTAAGAGTGAATGTTTCCCGCCCGAGGAATATATATGCATAGATGAGACTCGTGCAGAAATTAAACTTCAAGCTGTTTTAAAAAAAACCGTTGAACGTTTAATCATTGCACAGCACGAAATAATAAAATCGTCTTCTGTAGGGGAAACCTTCACTCTTATAAGCAAGTGGGGTTGTGATGGCAGTTCTGGGCACAGCACTTATAAACAAAAATTCAACAGTAATGAAGCGACTGATGAATTTTGTTTGTATTTTAATTTGTTCCGCTTCAGTTGCTTGGTGAAAGTGGTAACATTGCTTGGCAGAATCCTCGGTCATCTTCTACAATGTCTACAATGTATTGTAGACCAATTAAGTTTATTTTCTCCAAAGAATCTACGGACTTTACTGTTGCAGAAACAAACAAAGTCAAAGAGGAAATAAACCAATTGGTGCCTACATTATGTAACCTTGAAGATAAAGAGATATCTGTCAAGCACGAATTACTTTTACCATGATTGACGGAAAAGTATGCAATGCCGTGACTGAAACTGCTTCATCACAAAAATGCTTCATTTGTGGAGCTACCCCTAAGCTTATGAACGATGAGTCTAGGGAGTTCGTAGCAAACAAGAACAACCTTGGAGTTCGTAGCAAACAAGAACAACCTTGGTTTTGGTTTATCTACACTGCATGCATGGATTCGTTGTTTTGAGTGTTTGCTTCATATAAGCTATCGTTTAGATGTAAAAAATGGCAGTTAAGAGATCCAGCAGACAAAGAAAATGTAAAACAACGTTCTGCCAACATTCAGAAACGCTTCAAAACTGAAATGGGCTTAATTGTAGATAAACCAAAACCAGGGTATGGTAATACAAATGATGGAAATACCGCTCGCAGATTATTCGGGAACCCTGAGCTAAGCTCAGATATTACAGGGATAGATGTGACTCTCATAAAAAAAAATTATACAATCCTCCGAGCTCTGGCTTCCGGTTAACATTAACATTAATAGATTTCAAGCTCTAACTCAAGAAACTAGGCATATGCACATAACTCTTTATCCGTGGTATTACATGCCTGCTACTGTGCACAAAATTCTTGTGCACAGTGCAGAAGTGATAGAATCTGCTCTGCTCCCAATCGGACAACTCTATGAATAAGCTCAGGAAGCTCGTAATAAAGATTGCAGAAGGTTCCGAGAGAATAATACTAGAAAACGATCACGCATCGCCACGAATAAAGACTTACTTAATATGTCGTTGATCACATCTGATCCTGTAATAAACGACCTTAGAGAGGTTCCCAGAAAAAACACAGGTAGCCTCCCTTCTGAAGTTTTAGCATTATTAATACCCCCATACCCCCTATTCTGTAAATAGGACAACCCAAATAATTACCAGCCATAATGTTAGCATGCAGGACTATACTGTAACTGATTCATCAGAGGAAGAATTAACCGATACCGAGTCTTAAACAACAATTATCCCTAGTATCACTTAGGCAGGCCGCACACCAGGCATACACTTGTATCTCGATAATTTTGGCGCCACATTTGAAACGCGTCACATTTAGAGTCCCCGCAGACTACAAACTTTCTATCGGCCGATAGTTTGGTGGGCTGCTTAATCAGTATGAAGATGTATGCAGATGCGCACATTACAGTGATTCAGTATCGGCCGATAATATCGTATAATAGGACACGATCGAGAAATGGCAAAAGAGGTGCGACGAATCGACGACAGGCTCAGTCACAAAGGTTTTCTTCCCGAACGTCAGGGAAGCGAAAAGAATCCTGGACAAAGCAGAAATCACCTCAACGCATGTCCAGATTCTGACTGGGCACGGGGGTTTTGCGTCGTACCTCCATCGCTTCAAGCTCAGGGACTCCCCCTCCTGCGTATGCGACCCCTTGTGTGAAAAGACGGTATGGCACCTACTCTGTGAGTGCCCGAGATTTGGAAAGGAGCGCTTCAATATAGAGCAAATAATGCAAAAGAAATTAGAAAAAACATCGGCAAGCGAAGCGCTCCTTTCAAACGAAACAAGGGGCCACTTTCTAAAATTTATTAGCCGAGTGGCCCAAGTCGCTGCGACCAGACATAAGTAGTGAGACGGTAACATTGTAAATTCAGTCGCTAAGCTAGCGCCGGTCAACCGTGAGCTCGGTACAAACGGGTCACCGGATACCACAACAGTCACTACGGTCATTGGTGACTGAGCCGGTAACGTGACAGGATCGGTCGGATAGTTACCAAAGTGGCCGCCAAGCCCGCCGCGCAGTACAGTTCTTGCGGCGTGACCGGATCGGCAACCAGTGACCAGGGTGGTCGAACAGTTTTAGTGCCTGGTGTTTAGTGGCGTTCGGGCACCTTCCAACATGGCAGCCCCATCCAGTGCAGTGGACACCACATGTGCGGGATGCACATTCCTCTCCGCCGAGAACGCCAAGCTGCGAGCAGCCCTCGCAACCCTTGCAGAGTCCGAAGAACGGCACAGGGAGTCTGCAAGGAAGTCCGACGGGGCACTGGCGGAAAAGGAGTCTGAGCGGAGGGACATGAGTCAGACAATGTTCAGACTGACATCGCACTTCACACAGCACTTGAACCCGCAACCGCAGCCACAACCACCACTCCTACCAACCACCAGGACCACTCAAACAAAAACATACACCTCCACAGCAGGTATGGACCTCCCGGACCCCACCCAACCCTCTCCATTACCACCAAGAGCCCCACCTACACCCCCCACCTTCAACATACACGAAGTTCCCACCCCCCCCCCCAGCCCTCACTCCAACTCCAACTCTCCCGCCCAAATCAACAACACCCCACCCCCCCGCGCCTCAACGTCAAAATCAAAAGTGGGGCAAAAAACCCCCACCCGTGTAGGCATGCTGGGGCTTGGGGCATGGGGCTAGTACGAAGAATGGTCACCAGTGCGTCCTCTGTGGGTTTTTTTATACTAGCACGGCCATTCTTCGTCACTTCAGACGCAGGCACCCAAACTTCGAGAAAGGGCAGCTCGCTAAACATCAGGACTATCCCAGGGTTTTCCACTTTAAAACCCTTGCCCAGAGAGCGATCTGCCCTACTCATCACCGGCCCCCAGTGTCCATGATGCAAGGGGTTGAAAATATAAACCTGAGGTTCCTGCAGCTGGACATGGTTGGGGGTAAACTGAGGTACCGGTCCCGTTCCCCTTCCCGTTCCCGTTCCTCTCCCTCTGCCTCGTCCTCATTGTTTTGTTTTGTAAACATTAATAATAGGTAGCAGATGTGCCTTGTGATTAGTTTTTATTTTGTTTTATTTTAGATTTATTAGATTTTAATTGACTATGTGGTAAAAATTTAAATGTAAGTTAGATTTAGGTTTAAATTTGTGTCTTCTTTTTCTCTGTGCTTAGTTATTTATGTTTTATTTATTATTTTGTTTTTATGATTGTTTTGGATATGTCAAGCAACAATAGCAAGAAGCAGATGTGCCTTGTGATAAATTTTTATTTTGTTTTTATTCTTAACTTCATTAGCTGATAATGTTGTAAAAATTTAAACGTAAGAGTGTGTATGAGATGTGTGGGAAAAAAAAATAAAAAAAATTGTAATGCGACAGGCGGGGTTGCGGTTTGAAAAAGCTGAAGAGTTTTCAGGTCGGAACCCAACCTGTCGTAAAACTTTCTCATTTTTGTAAATTAGTTTAAAAAAAAAAAGTGTAACTTAATAAAAGCTCTGGACAAACACCAGAGGATTAAAAAAAAAAAACAGAAGGACTTTAACTGAGAGGTGATACGGATTTTTGAGCATGCTGTTATAGGGCTAGTAAAGGGTGTCTCAGAATGTTTTTCGTTTTTTAATTGACCAATACGCGCCACCCGCAGGTAGCAGGGGGAGGGGAGTGGTCTCAAACGCTTGGCCGGCTTGTTAAGTTTAGTAGCCATGAATCGTTTCACGGGACCGCAGCGAGCGTTTTGCGTGCGAGCATTTTATAAAAACAACGATTCCTACACTATTGTTCGTCGTCTCTACAGGACACACTTTAATTTAACAAGCTTAAAACATGTGCCAAGTGCTAATTTAATTAAGCATTGGGTGTGCAAGTTTGAAGAGACTGGGAATACAATGCCGGACAAATCGTCTGGACGCAAAAGGACATCAAGAACGAGCATGAACGTCGATCGCGTTCGCCAGTCTGTTATGGACGACCCACGGCAGTCTTTGAGATTGCGCGCAGCTTCTCTTAATTTAAACAAATCTACGGTTCATCGCATTATTTTGAAAGACTTACATTTTCACCCCTATAAAATTGTCATTGTTCAAGAAATGAAGCCTGATGATCCTGATAAACGAGTCGAATTCTGCAGGACTATGAAAAACCGTTTTAGGAGTTTTAATAACATCTGGTTCTCCGACGAATCGATTTTTTTCACATCAATGGTCACGTGAATAAACAAAATTGCAGATACTGGGCTTCCGAGAATCCGCTAGAACTCCATCAGAAGCCCTTGCACTCGCCAAAAGTTGTTGTTTGGGCTGCCATATCAAGTCAAGGAATTATCGGTCCTTATTTTTTTGAGGATGACCGAGGTCGAACTCAGACAGTTAATTCTGATCGATATTGCCATATGATCCGGACTTTTTTGGCTACAGAAATGCAAAACCAGTATGGCTACAACCGCAACACCTTCTTCCAGCAAGATGGAGCCACTTCTCATGTTACAAATGACTCATTAGCTGCTCTTCACGATTTATTCCCTGGAAGAGTTATAAGTCGCCGAGGAGACATCAACTGGCCACCGATGAGCCCTGATTTAACGCCTGCCGATTTTTTCCTATGGGACTACCTAAAAAGTAAAGTTTACAATCCATTGCCACCCAATCTGAATGTTTTAAAGCAAAGAATCACAGAAGAAATCAACTCTATTCCAAGAGCGATGCTCCAGCGAGTAATTGAAAATTTTTGCTCCAGGTTAAATGAGTGTGAACAAGTGAATGGTGCGCATTTGCAAACGGTTGTTTTTCATAAATAAACTTCAAGAACTGCTCATTAATTTAACAATAAATAAAACTAGTTTTAATTGATATTGTTATTTTTTATTTAACATCTAAAAACGAAAAACATTGTGAGACACCCTTTAGATACATATTACTAGTATTTCAGAAGATTTATAGAATATTATCAAACAGGATCAAAGTCGAAAAATTCCTATGTTGCCATTAAAGCCTTTCCATATAAAAATAACAGTAGGTCACAAAAGCGAATAAATTAATAGAATAGCTCATTTGCCCAACCAATTAGAAACAAAATTATTAGACACAGGGTTTGTGATAGTGCCAGGATTGATAATGCCTGTCATATAAGAATTTGATTGACTAAAAATGAATGAAGTTTCATTAAATACAGGGCATGAGTAAACAAGTACAAGAGGTATGGTATTTGTTCAAGGAGGAATAAAAAACATTGTAAAATTTATAGAAACGACACAAGAATCAGAATGGCAAGAAGGTTTAAAATTAGAGCCAGTAAGACAGGGGGTTAGTGGGTGCAGGAGATAAAAATGGGAGAATCAATAGAGAAAGGACTAACGGAGAAATTAATAGGACTACTATCGAAATATAAAGCACTGTTCTCATCCGAATTACGAAGGACCAACTGTTACCAACACGGAATAGTAATGAGTTCTCAAATACCAATAATTAAGAAAAACTATCCAATACCATATGCTTACAGAGGAAAAGTTGAGAAAAAATTAAGAGAAACGGAAGAAAAATTCAGCTACACCCTTTTGCGGTCCGCTGACATTTACACAAAAATATGACGATTCTATGAGAGTATTGTTAGATGCGAGGGATATTAACAAGTATATTATCCCAGCGCACGACCTTCCCCGCGTGCGACGCGGGGTGAACTGAAGCCATCGGGCGAGTCGGCCGAACAAACAATCGGCAAGTGTGCGGGCGGTGTAAAACCCAAAAACGCACTTGCTAATGACTATATCATTGACATAATGTATGACTAATTGTATTACTTACCTCTGTATTTGATGCACGATTACTATCATATACTCCTCGCAGGAAACTATCCATCGTTTCGAATGCAAACCAATTAGTTGTATATACGTCATCTTTGCCAGCTCCGGACTTCAACGTTTTTTTTAATTTTGTTCAAATGGGTTCTATAATAACCCATTAGGCTTTCCTTCTTCTTTTTTATTTCTTCAACATTTGTTTGAAAAGGTAATCTTTCTATTATTCGGCGCCAAGCATCACTTTGCGTTCCACGGTTCTTGAAACTTTTGAGTTTCGGATCCCACAAACATGGTTCTGTTTGCAGAATCTCAAGAAAAGTAATTACTTTCTCGTTACTCCACTCCGTCGCCATTGTAGGTATTTCAAGACAAAAACGTGCGATTTTGAGGCAAATCCGTCGTAAAAAACAAAAACGTCCGCTCCCGTAGCTCTCTCGACGCACACTAATAAAATATGTAGTGTGGCCGCTTCATCGCATCAATTCTCGCGATAATCTCTTTGATGTACCGCCACTTGAGCTATCGCCTAACGCCAAATGGCATTGTTAATGCCATTGTCAAATTATCCCGTTAAGTTGTGGCTACACCTATGGTTAACGTCCATTATGGCGATAATTAATGGCATTTCTCATTAGTGTGGCCCCAGCATAAGAACAACGAAAGAATGCTCTACGCCTGTTTACACTAGAAGAATTTGACGAATAGAATGAGCATTCGCTCGTTTGGTGTAAATCGACCTTAAGACTCTCCGTTCTTAGCTCAAATAAAAACTATAACCAAGATCTAAATTTTCAATGACAGCTGTCAAACTTCAAATGGCCATATCTTTGCAACGACTCGTCCTATACTCTCCGTTTTAGTTCAAATGAAAGCTATGAACAAGCTGTACATTTTTAATTATAGTTGTCAAAACTACACCTGCGATCTGAAATGTAGTTTACTTAAATAGCTTTCATTTGAACTAAAACGGAGAGTATAGGACGAGTCGTTGCAAAGATATGGCCATTTGAAGTTTGACAGCTGTCATTGAAAATTTAGATCTTGGTTATAGTTTTTATTTGAGCTAAGAACGGAGAGTCTTAAGGTCGATTTACACCAAACGAGCGAATGCTCATTCTATTCGTCAAATTCTTCTAGTGTAAACAGGCGTAGAGCATTCTTTCGTTGTTCTTATGCTGGGGCCACACTAATGAGAAATGCCATTAATTATCGCCATAATGGACGTTAACCATAGGTGTAGCCACAACTTAACGGGATAATTTGACAATGGCATTAACAATGCCATTTGGCGTTAGGCGATAGCTCAAGTGGCGGTACATCAAAGAGATTATCGCGAGAATTGATGCGATGAAGCGGCCACACTACATATTTTATTAGTGTGCGTCGAGAGAGCTACGGGAGCGGACGTTTTTGTTTTTTACGACGGATTTGCCTCAAAATCGCACGTTTTTGTCTTGAAATACCTACAATGGCGACGGAGTGGAGTAACGAGAAAGTAATTACTTTTCTTGAGATTCTGCAAACAGAACCATGTTTGTGGGATCCGAAACTCAAAAGTTTCAAGAACCGTGGAACGCAAAGTGATGCTTGGCGCCGAATAATAGAAAGATTACCTTTTCAAACAAATGTTGAAGAAATAAAAAAGAAGAAGGAAAGCCTAATGGGTTATTATAGAACCCATTTGAACAAAATTAAAAAAAACGTTGAAGTCCGGAGCTGGCAAAGATGACGTATATACAACTAATTGGTTTGCATTCGAAACGATGGATAGTTTCCTGCGAGGAGTATATGATAGTAATCGTGCATCAAATACAGAGGTAAGTAATACAATTAGTCATACATTATGTCAATGATATAGTCATTAGCAAGTGCGTTTTTGGGTTTTACACCGCCCGCACACTTGCCGATTGTTTGATCGGCCGACTCGCACGATGGCTTCAGTTCACCCCGCGTCGCACGCGGGGAAGGTCGTGCGCAGTCTGTAGGTACGTTCATGATGGATTCCGCCTCGTCTCTGCTTGTCGAAACGAATATGGAAAATTTGATTCAAGAAATTGAAAAAAGGCCCGCACTCTATAAAAAAAACTTAAAAGAGTACTCTGATGTTAATCAAAAGAAAAAACTATGGGAGGACGTATGTGAAGCAGTTGTTCCTAATTGGAATGAGCTTAGTGCCGAGGATAAAACAAAACGAGGTAGACATCGATCATTTTTATTTTAATAACTACATTTTTTAAATCACTTTATTATATTGACAGGAAATTGCGCCCGCTAAAGAAATAAAATATGATGACATGTACTGCCGCACATTATCCATATTATTTCTTCCTCGGTTGTTTTCATTTCTTGTTACGTCATTCATGGGACAACTGTAGAGAGTATCTGTGAATTTTACTCCGTCTTTGATTCGTACATAATTATGAAGGACACAACAAGGTTTAACAATTCGAATACAACAATTAATATTCACATCAATTGGGCGGTGGAAAATACGCCACTTGTTAGCGAGAATGCCAAAAGTACATTCAACCGTGCGTCGAGCTCTAGTATGTCTATAGTTGAAAATTCGCTTGGTGTAATTTAAATTTCTTTTTGCATATGGGCGTAATATATGATTACCAAGCCAAATGCTTCATCGCCTACGACAGAGAATGGCATAATGTTGCCGTCTTCGTCGTTAGGTAAATGCCTTCCAGTGGGAATATTTAGCAGATTCTCAGATAGCCGTCTACCCATTTCGGAATTTTTAAATATTTCTGAATCACTTGATGTTCCATACGAACCAACATCAATGTATACGAATTTGTAATCTGCATCCGTCCATGCCATTAAAACGCAAGAAAAGAACTTTTTATAGTTAAAATATGATGATCCAGAATGTTCTGGCTGTATCATGCGTATATGCTTCCCATCAATCGCTCCAATAATGTTTGGAAAATTTGTGCGACCAGTCATGTTCTTGTTTGTTTGCCATATACAATGGTTGGAGTATGTTCCATATTTGCTCACATGTAGTTTTAATAATATCTCGTATTGTAGAAGCTCCCATTCGATAATCAAAAGACAACGCGTTGAAGCTAGCTCCAGTAGCTAGATATCTGTAAGATATAAATAAAGTTAATATTTTCAGGTCACGAAGTACAAAAAAAATGGGCAAATTTACGTACTTGCTTTCGTCGGGAATTGAACGCACAAAAAAACACTAAATCGGGGCAAGCTGCAACTAAGAGGCGTAAATATATCTACTTTCAGCAGTTACTATTTTTACTTCCATGCATGGAAAAGGGACCATCGGAAGGTTGCCCAGAACCGGAGGAAATTCATGAAGAGGATGAAGATGTTGCCCAACTTATTCCATCCACTTCTACAGCTGTTACTAAACGAAAGAATAAAACTAATACAGCACCGGCTCAAACAGTTTTAGATAAAGCGATAATAAAAGCACTAAATAAGGATGACACTGTAGATGAAGATAAGAGTTTTGTTTTATCTCTTGTACCCTCATTTAAGAATTTAACCCCAGAAGAAAAACTTGATGCTAAGATTGCTATCCTTAATATTTTTAAACAGATAAGACAAGCCAGGCGTCAGGCTACTTCTCAATCAACTAGTAGTTACAACTTATTACAGCAACCTTTATCCTCTTTTCCTGTATATTAACGACCGCAACCATTGCAGACCTATGTAGCCAGTTCGACGCCATCTCCCGATCAGTACGTGCAATCACCAAGCAATTCAAATGACACAGTGCAATCTTATATTTCAAATTTTTCAGATGATTCGCAAATGTACGATTTATAAATAATGTCTTCTAATGCTTAAATAATTGTGATTTTAGTTACATGTAATTAAAGTTAATTGCTTAAAAGCAATAAATGGTTTTACTTACCTTATTGTAACGCTCAATCTCTCCTCTGCAGGTATAGAAAGTCTTAAATGTGTATCCACCTTTGATATTGAAGGTCCAATTAATTTAACGAGTTCATTGAAACTGGTTATGCTCATTCGATAAAAGGAGATTTTTTTTTCCGGGAAGTCTAGTAATTTAGAATGAATCGTGTAAAACTTCCCTTGCATCTGTTACTGTAGATGGGATGTACCCAATACTCTCGATTCCTCTTCTTTATTCTTTTTCTCCTTTGTATCAAGTATAAAGCAATAATAATATTTTTGGGCAACATTCCACGCGACTGATCTCTTCACCGACTCTGGTAAATTAATCAATCGGCCAAACCATTTGTTGGCTAGTCTGCGCACTCGCGACCAACCCAACTGTTTGAAAAATTTGCGAGACACATTTATGAAAGAATTGAAAAAAAATCCGAAACCTCGTTCTGGAGCTGACGCTGATAATGAGCCTAAGTATACAGGCACTTGGCCGTATTTTGAGAACATGTCATTCTTAACGGTAATTTTGAAACCCCGAAAAACAGAAGGAAATATTAAACCAGAATATTACTCAACAGAAGGAAATTCAACAGATCTGTCAGAATCTACAGACGTTGCTTGCCTGGAAGAAGTTTTGGGCGTGGACGTGGCTGACAACGACAACACCCAACTTAATGAATCTGCGTCTATTTTACAAGAAATACCGCAGAATACATCTATAGATATCAACCCACGTCAAGCGCCTTCACCTTCACCTTCACCCTCGTTGCGAGCCATCACAAGACAAACACGCAAAAGAAAAGATACTGGCTTAGAAGCATTCCTCGATATAGAGAGAGAAGATACAATTTCTTCGCCAGGATCAACAAGATAATGCTGATGACGACCTTCTTTGGTTCAGATCCATATTACCTTATATGAAACAGTTGCCAGCACTGAACAAATTACATTTAAGAACGCAGATGCAGGATCTTCTACTAACGGAGCTGGTAAAGTTAAATCCACCACAATCCGGTTCTCAACATGGGTATTACACTTCTTTTTGAAATTATTGAAATACTAATACTACTATAACTTTAATAATATTAGAGTTGATTTATTATTTCATAGTTATCTTACCTTAAAGTCACCAGTTCAGTCAGTCAGTCAGTCAGTTCTTCTACGGAAATAGGTTGCTGGAAATTAGTTCTGGTGAATCGCAAAACAGGTTTTATGGCTTGCACAATAGAGTCATTCGGGGTATAACGCAGGACGCAGTGGGTAAAAGTTTGCACTGTCAATTTCTCGGACTGCGGGTAGGGGGCGGGAAAGCTTGTTCGGCGAAACTGAGTGAGCTCGAGCCGCCATTTTGTGTCAACGTCAGTTGAGCGGTGCGTAGCGTGCTGTCTAAAATAAAAATAAAACAATCTAATTAACGTTTAATTTTGTGTTTTGTGGAGTGAAAGAAAAGTGTGTTGTTCCAAGGTTTCTTTTTTATATGAGGTAAGTGGCTTTAATTGATTTAATGTATCTTTTGAACATTCGTTTAGCCATAAATATTTTCACCTAACCTGAATTGTTTCTAAACAAAGTGTGGATTATTTCAATTAACAACTAAACGGGGTAAAATGACGGTGGTAATAGTTCACACGCGTACTTTTACCCTTATTTAAATATAAGTACACAATTTCGATTAAGTTTTGAAGTTTTGATGTGTTTTTGTTTCAGAATGCATAAAAATGCCGAGGCATTACACCAAAAGAACACCGGGTAGAACGTTAACCTCCGAAGAACTAATTATTGCAGCAAAAAAGCTAATCAAAAAAGGGAAAAGTAAAAGATTTGCAGCGGACTCTGTGGGCATTAATGAAGCTACTCTCCGAAAGAGATTGAAGTTGGACCATGTACCGACTGCTTTGGGCCGGTTTAAACCGACTTTTACAAAAGACCAAGAAGCAGAATTTGCGGTACATTGTGAAGCAATGCATGACAGATTTTTCGGCGTTACAAGTAATGATTTAAGACGTTTAGCATTTGAGTTTGCCGAGGCTAACAAAATTCAACACCGCTTTGATACATCCTCGCGGATGGCAGGCCGTGACTGGGTGGAGAGCTTCCTTAAACGAAACGAACACCTTGGCTTACGACAATCAGCACCAGTCAGCTTAGCTAGAGCGATTGGGTTTAATAAAGTGCAGGTGGAAAAATTTTACATGAACCTCAAAGAGGTGTATGAGAAGTATAAATTTCAACCGCACCGAATCTATAACATGGATGAAACCGGGATGAGTACAGTACTTAAAAAAACGCCTAAAGTTGTAGCGCGTAGAGGCAAAAAAGTAGTAGGTAAAATAGTTTCAGCTGAAAGAGGTATGACCATAACTGCAGTAATGTGCATGAGTGCAACTGGACACTTTGTACCTCCAGCTATGATTTATCCACGGAAAAAGCCGAAAGCAGAGCTGGTGGATGATGGCCCAACAGGATCAGTTTGTATGGTATCTGACAGCGGCTTTATCAATACAAACTTATTCCTAAATTGGTTGAGTCATTTTTAAGATTTAGTGCATCCAACTAAGGAAGATCCAGTGCTGCTCATAATGGATAACCATTCTTCACACATAAGTCTAGATGTATTAAACTATGCCAAAGAACACCACATCGTAATGCTAACTATCCCACCTCATGGTAGTCACAAAATACAACCGCTAGATGTGGCCGTTCACAGCCTGTTAAAATCTAAATATTAAATGGAGTGTGAAAAGTGAATGAATCAGCATCCTGGAAGAGGTATAACAGGTAATAACAGGTCTCTTCAATAAGGCGTACAAGTATGTTGCAACCATATCTAATGTAGAATCTGGCTTTAGATTAGAGTAACTGGGATATATCCATACGCCGATGATTTATTTGATGAAACTGATTTTGCACCATCTTTAGTTACGGATCAAGCACCATCAAATTTGAACCCAACATTGATTGGTGATGAAAGTAACATACCTGCACCTAGCAGCAATTTGGTTGCAACAAGCTATAGTGAAAGTCAAATAGTGCAATACTCAATGCCAAATGCTGAAAACTTGGCCCAATCAACTGAGAACGAAAACAGATATGAATGTACACTGGATGAAGATAGAGAACTTGGAAGCCCTTCGTTAATTGCACCACTATCCGCAAATCATGACGAAAATGACGCGGATTCCGATACAACTACAATAGGAGACGATGTTGACAGGCGTGAAATGATCCAAGAAAGTAACAAAATTGCACCTGTTGCTTCAAGAGGTTGTTTACTAGAAAAAGAGAATACTAAAATTGTTACGGTTGCTGAACTAAGCCCACTTCCACGCATTATTTAAAAGAAGAAAAGATCAAGAATAAATATGAAGTCAGAAATTATAACATCCAGTCCTTACAAGAAACAACTTGAAGAAAAGAAAAAACTAGAAGAAGAAAATATTCTTAAAAAACGCAAGAACTTTGACGACGTATCACGTACCCAAAAGAAAAAACAGCAACTCCAGTCTTTTGCCAGGGTCATCATTTGCACAAAAGAGTAAAAAGCAACATAGTCGTTTGATCACCGAAACTCAGCCCAGGCTATCAGGTGCTACAGCAAACAAAGAAAATAAAATAAAAACCAAGAAAGGGCAAAAAACTGATCATTTTTGTCCAATTTGTGATGAGAAATATGAAGACCCACCTACCGAGGACTGGATCGAATGTACTGCATGCAAAAGATGATTCCATGAAGATTGCACGGCTTACGAAATGGGCATATTCTTTAAATGTGATTTTTGTAATGAGTAGAATGTTATAATTAGATATTTAGTTATCAGAAGTGTTTTACAATCTCTTAACATTACAGGTAATGTTTGATTTAACTGATTTAACGAATTCCAAAGAAACACACGAACATAATATTATGCTAGACTTGACTTTGTTAGTAAGGTATTTTTTATTGTTACTATCTATTTTTAATACTAAACCTCCCTTCGTTTAATATTACACGTTTAAAATTTGTTAAAGTTTGATGGTGTAATTATATTACATCTCAAGGTCGTCAACTAAAGGACATGGTCCTCTTTGTTTTATAGTATTCAAATAATATTTTTTTTCTTTGGTAGTAGGTACTTGCTTAGTAGTTTGAGCTTGATTTTAATAAAGATTCTTTAATTATAGCCCATGTGTGTATTACTTGTTCATTTTCATAAACTATATCTGATTGCGCACTTTTACCCTACATGCGAACTTTAACCCAAACGACTGCGTATTTTTACCCACTTTAAGGGGTAAAAGTAAGCACTCCGACCAATTCACAGTTGTCTTAAAATATAAAAAACCTGTTTTAGTAATCACCAAAAACTTTATGCACTTAAGAAGTATGTTAAAATTTATATATGAAACGCATAAGCGTGTTCCTAATATCGTTGAAGTTTATGTGATATCAACGAAAGAATACAAAAGTGCGGCTTTTTACCCCGAATGACTCTATAATCAAACGTTGTATGCAAAATTCGACAATATTCCTTGAATAACAGGGGTTGAGTCCGTAATTCTTCATAAAAATTGTGAATTTCCCCGTAAATATGCTTTTCTAAGTACACAATATCAGTTTTATTTCTCTGCCGTACATACTTCTTGAATATTTGATATTTAAGATATGAATTTTCCAATAATATTCACTTGCGTCCGTCCATGACAAATTTACAGTGCCGACTGAATAGCGGCGGCGGTGCGGGACGATTCGCGCGCATGTAGGACAAAGCTGCCGTATCGCACCGCATCGCGCTTCACCGCATCGAATCGCGTTCGCTTTGAATCGCCTAAGTAGGACGTCGCGTTAGTTCTACCTGTTATGACCTTTTTTGTAAAATATTGCTAGTTCAGTATGTATCTGAACAATAGTCGTTAGCTGTAGGTAGTTGGTACACCCGTGTTTTTCTCTCATTGTTATATCATATATGTATATTTTTATATGTATATATGTTTTATACGTCTGTAGAATATATGTATATTTTTAAAGTGAAAAAAAGTTTTTTTTACCTACCACCACTCCTTCCAAAAATCCCCCCCTTCCGAAATAGGTCACTTTACCCTAACATAACATCAACATCAGGTAGTTATAAAAGGTTGTGATGCAACACCTAAGTCCCAAAAATAATTAAATAATTTTGTCCAGCTAGCATGTTCTAGTCGAATCACTGTGCGGCCGGGTAAATAAAAAAAAATCATTTGTCGTTGAATGCCTCGCTATACCGATTTCAAAAAGTATAAGCACGACTATGCATTATTCAGGAGTTCCGCTGGCATCATCGTAAGACCCTGGTTTACATGGTTCGTAGAAGAGTATCACACATACAATCATGGAAAATGAGCAACGCTCTTAATATGTATTACTGTTATTTAGTGAAAAAACCCCTTTATATTGATTCCACTCAAAACTGATCATCATCAGACCTTGGTAGTTTTGACATTCATCCATTGCATAAAGAGCACTCAAAATACACCAGTTTATTATAGAAACCACGTGTACATCGCGTTTTTTCTGTTAAATAACAAGGTTTTTTGATTTGAAAAGGATTTTAGCTTCTCGATGTTATGGTCGGCGAGACCCCTACAAATCCCTTGAGTTTAATAAATAGGTAAGTATATAAAAGTCTGGTTATTTTGACAAATTATATTGGTTTGATTCACTTAGCACTAACACTCTAAATAATTATTACTGCTAAATGAATTATGGTTAAGAGCCGCTCTGGTTGATGGTAAGACGCGAACTGATTTAGATTTACTTGATTCGCAGCAAACTGCCATTGTGAACGCTTACAATGCACTATGCGTTTTGCTGCGTGTTCAAATATCTTGAACATACTCCCGAGACCGAAATGAGATGTGGGATGGAGTTAACATCTGGTGAATGATGAATACCTTACTTACAAAACATGGTAATTTTCTTAAATTTATGGTATAACAGTTCAACCTTAACATAACTTATAAAACACAGACATTATGAATAAACAATATGGTTATGAAATAAAATTAAAGTCTTTATATGCCTATGTTACTAATTAATTATGACTTATCTCCTCTAAAGTAAAACCGTCATTATTGTGGTCCATGCCCGTGTCCATTTTGCCTTGTTTTCTTGCACTATAACCTACACTAGGCCAACGATTGGCATAATTGTGAAGCGAACACTCACTTTTATGGTTAAGTTCACTTGCACTTAACACTTCACTGTGGGCACTGGTGGGCCCCGGCGGCGCGGTTGTCCCGACAGCCTCCTGTCGTTGGGGACATTCGCTTCGACGCCGGGGTCTTGGCGACGGCGGGGTCGCCGCAGACTCCTGTCGGCGGTGACCCTCGCCGCGATGCTCGTAGGCAGGAACCCGTTGACGACGGCACCGACCGCTCCTCCATATCCAGGCTGCACCCATGCACACTACCCCCGCTAGCGTTAGATAGCCGAGTGCGTAGTGGTGGATGTCATGAGCGGATATGTCTTCTATATCTGCGTTGCTCTGTTTCAGCTTTTCTATGGCGCTTCCTAAACTGGCCATTGATATGTTTTATCCCTCGCTTACTTTGGTTGATGTGTCATTGGGGATTTTCACGTTGATAATATGATTTATCTGATCCAGTTCGGGCATGAAGATGGATGGTGTAAGGGTTTTCTGGTATGAGTGGTGGCGGATCGAGTATAACAAGAAATCATTGCCCTTGATTAAGCAATCTTCACTTGTGGCAATGACCCCACTTCGTTCTAGCTGCTGTAGTGTATGAATGTAATTTGATCCCCACATATTATTTTGATTGTGCATTTATCGCAACAAAAGAATAAGTGCTGGTGCAAGTGTAACTCTGCCCATATGTTGGTGCAGGTCAGTTCCTCTACTGTGCACTTATTGCTCGATTTGTCCATTACACAAAAACTTTCGTCATTTTTAATGGTAAAGATAGGTTTTGCCAGCTGACAAAGATATGCGGATTCATGCTGTAAGCACCCTAGTATCTCGTTTGGAGCGACGTAAAAATATGAATCTTTTTGCAGATTTACCGCTACGTATTCAGATGCTGGTATTATTCTGATCATGTTGGTATTTGTTTGTTGGGGTATAGGTAGCAGCTTGTATAATTGAAAGCTTTCTCTACCTATAAGCGGTAAGGTGACTTCGATAAGTACGTACCTTTTGGTAGCCCTAGCTTTGACCTTCAATGTTTTGTAGATATAGGGAAAATCTGTATCTATATCGCTTATTGGTAGTGTGAGTTCGCTTGGCATCTTGCCGTATATTGTTTGTAACTCGCGTTTGAGTTGTGCTGGTGTTAGCAGATGCAAGCTTATTTGCCCGTGATAGATATCAGCGATGGTGTCCAGCAGAGTATCTTGTAGTCGTTTGAGCGCGAGAAGAAGATTATTTGCGGCCATTGCTGACAACGTGAAGTCTTGAATGTACGATATGTTTTGAATTTCACGTTGAACGACATTGGCATTGTTTTGGAAGACCAGAAGTTTTCTGTTTGCTTCTTGATTTTGTTGCGCTACAGTTGTCTCCATCTTCTTCATTAGATTAAACTCCGCTTCAATTATGGAGGTCTGATTTTTCCACAGGTTTGACAGATGCTTTTCATTAGTTTTTAAGATATCAATATCCTTGATATACTGCTCCGCAAAGCGTGAGTCTAAAACTCCAAACAAATCATTCGCTAGATAGCCAACAGCATTAATAATTCCCCGCGGGAGGCGCCTCGCTGTCTGGGCCGTGTCGCGACGCCGCCGCCGTCTAGCGTGGACGCTGAAACGCTGTGTCAGCAAAAGTTCGTTGTAGTAAGTCATTTCTTGGAAATCATGGTTCGCCTGCTGGAGGATATTATTACACTGCGATGT
Organism: Venusia cambrica; assembly: GCA_951394065.1. NCBI lineage: Eukaryota > Metazoa > Arthropoda > Insecta > Lepidoptera > Geometridae > Venusia > Venusia cambrica. Next base: position 4,830,499 of record OX596057.1, read on the forward strand.
TTTTTCAATCACTTGGCATAGTTTTTCTGTATAATTCATCATTTGCTTGTATGTTTTTATGCCTCCCCAGTATGGTCCCATATCGTAGTATACAACTATGGACCATTTATCTCTGATTAGATGTAACTTTGATATAGGATCGAAATATAAAGTTTGGTTGGTTGATAGTTGTTTTATTTCGTGCAGACTTTGAGCTGGTGTGAATAGCAAGGTGAGACACAGAAGCGTGGTTGCGATGGTCGTCATTGTGGATCTTGCTATACTTTTACGTTTTGGTTCTGGTTTTGGTTCTGGTTTTGATTCTGGTTTTGGTTTTGGTTCTGGTTCTGTTTGTATGTCATTGTTGTTAAGAGGCAACACAGAAAGTTTCACAATCGGCCGTTTCATGACCCCGTTTTTTGTTTTTAGCGAAACAGCCCTGACTAAACCTTCATCCCCCGGGTGCGTGTCTATAACCCGACCAAGAGCCCACTTTCCTGGAGGTAGATTGTCGTCATGGATCACAACCAAGTCACCGATGCTAATGTTTTTCTGTGGTTTGTGCCACTTATTTCTGGATGATAGCTGCACTAAGTACTCAGCCTTCCATCTCTTCCAAAGATCTTGAAACAACTTCTTTATCAGATGCCATCTGGTTCGGGCATCGTTTTCTGATTCTATGAGCACTGTCCCTGGTTTTCCTGATAGAAAGTGTGCTGGCGTAAGAAAATCTAGGTCGTCCGGTTCTTCTGTCAAGGCACATAGAGGGCGAGAGTTGAGGCATGCTTCTATCCTAGCCAACAATGTGGTATACTCCTCGAAGGTTAGTTTCTGCTGCCCTACAACCCTCCTAAGATGCCCCTTAAGTGATCTAACAGCTCGTTCCCACAGACCGGCTGCACTTGGCCAGCTAGGCACATTGAAATGCCACTGGATTCCCATTTCTGCTATTTCAACCAGGCAACTTTCGCTGAACACTTGCATCAGCTGGTCGTGCTCTTCCTTTATTATTCTGTTTGCTCCAACGAAATTGGTTCCGTTGTCGCTGTAAATATGACGTGGGACTCCTCTCCTGGCTGTCATTCTTGTTAGTGCTGCCAAAAAAACTGCACTGCTCATATCTGATACAAGCTCTAGGTGGACGGCTTTTGTAACCATACACACGAACACCGCAATGTAACCCTTTGTGGTTTTGATCCCACGCCCTTTGTTTGCTTTCACCTCGACAAACCCTGTATAGTCCACCCCGCAGTGATGAAATGCATGTTCAGGATTAACTCTGGCTTCCGGCAAATCTCCCATAAGCTGGTTCTGCTTTCCAGGATCCTGCCTTTTGCATATAACGCATCTTCTCACGTGCGCTTTTGTTGCACTGTATCCCCCGATAATCCAATACTGCTGGCGGAGAGTAGCCAAAGTGAGACGCGTTCCTCCATGAAGGGATGATTTGTGGGCTTGATCTATCATCAATGTGGTAAGGCGGTGGTTATGCGGCAAGATGATCGGATGTTTCATCTCTTCACTTACATGAGCATTTCTTAATCGACCTCCGACGCGTAGTGTCCCATCTTTGCCTAAAGTGGGATTCAAATTAAGAATTCTGCTCTTATTACCTACATTTCCTCGTTTATTTATAGAATTAATTTCATCAAAAAATTCAGCTGACTGTATGCTTTTGACTATCAGCATTTTTTGATAGTCCTGATCATCTTCGTGGACTCTTATCATGTGGTACATTTTTTCGATGTCAGCAGTGTATACGTATTTAAATTGCCTCCATCTTAGGATAAGTTCCTGAAGATCCTTTTGTATATTTGGTCCCCTGTACATTACATCATTAAGACTGTAGCCCGAAGAGGATTTAGCGGATGCGTTGAACACAACCCTCAGTTTGGTGGTGGTGGACTCTGTTCGTGTGACTGCATGATGAGGCAAGTAGTACCCAGCCACCTGGTTATTGGTTAATGGTTTCATGTGGTTCAGGTTGATGTACTCATCCATGAATTTTTGGTAATCCACTTTTAACTCAGCGCACTTCTCTAGCTTTCTCTCCATACTACGGAATTGAGCCAAAGCTTGCGGCTTAGTAACACCTAGCTTTTCTTTCATGGAGGGCTTAAATGGTAGTCGGACTTCATATTTTCCTCCTTCAACCCTCTTAGTGGTTTCTAAAAAATACTGTAGGCACTCGTGGTCGTCGTTTGACATCTCTACCTGTTGATTTATATCCTCATTTTCCCAATATTTCAATAAATCTTCAGTGTGATTGAGAACGACATTACAATGGTATTGTGGTTTTGTGGACCCACAGAGCAGCCATCCTAATAGTGTCTGTTGGGCCAATGGTTGATCATCTTTATCTCCTCGTAGAATGCCGCCTAACATAATCTTGCTGTATATATCGGCCCCGAAGAGTAAATCTACTGGTCTGCTTACATTGAACTTTGGATTGGCCAATTTTATACCCTGGATATGATGCCATGATTCCGGCATGATAAACGAATTATTTGGTAGCTGTTTCATCAAATTATTTACGATGATAGCGTTGATGTTCAGGGAATAATCACTGTGGCAGGATTGGATCGATAATTCTAGTGTGCCCTTTGCGTTATTTTGCTTCTGTCCTAGACCGAATATTTGACCTTTAAAACTGTTTCTCTTCAACCCTAGGACTTGCGCCGCTTTTTCGCTGATCAAGGATACTTGAGATCCTTGGTCGACTAGAGCTCTCATCTCATGCTGACTGCCATCAACCCCTATGACTTTAACTATGGCAGTGGCGAGAAGTATTTCAGAAGATTCATCCCAAGACACGTTGGTTGTTCTTGACACCATTTCCTTGCCACTCGTGTTCGTCTTCGATCTAGCTGACGGAGATGGACCTTGATTAACTAGGGCATCGTGTAAAAAACTGTTGTGTGGACCTAAACAAACCCGGCACCGTTTGGACGATTGACACGGTTTTTTGTGATGACACATGCAAATTTTACAATAATCTAAATGCTTGATTGTATTTAATTTTTGCTCATTAGTCATCTTGTGAAAATCAGGGCACTGCCATAATCCATGCTCAGCATTGCACACTCCGCAGGTTGGAGACCTAGATACGTGAAATGCGTTTGAACTAGGCCTTGAGCTTTCTTTGCTCACTAAATGGTTTTGTTGAAAACTTTTCTTATGGTAATGGTAATTTGATTTTGACGATTGAGGCGTAGCTTTTTGGTTAGCGACCGGCTCTTGCTTGCGACGGGATACCTCCAAAGCTGTAAATTTCATCTCTAGGAATGCCAGGAACTCCTGTAAAGAGGGCAGTTCTCTGGGCATTTTCACAGACTCTACATACTCTTTGAAGGTCTCGTTATCCAATTTTTGTGCTAAAAGATGAACTAAAAGTGGATCCCACGAATCGACGTCGACGCCCAAGTTCTTAACTGCATGAAGGGTTTCTTTCGTCACATCATGCAACTTTTTTATCGTCGGCATCGACTGTTGTGTCATGCTTGGGACCCCAAGAAGTATGTTGACATGAGACGTAAAAATAAGCTTCTTGTTCTCATAGCGGTGGTTTAAAATTTCCCAACATACATGATAATTATCGGAGCTAATCTGCAGATGATGTATCAGACGCTCCGCCTCTCCGGTCACCTTACTCTTTAAGAACTGCATCTTTTGCGCGTTGGACATTGCCGGGTTCTTATCGATTGCCTCACTAAACAAATCTTTAAAAGAGACCCAATGGTTGTAGGTCCCGTTAAAAACAGGAATATTTATCTGAGGAGCTGACTTCTCGCGGTGCTTTACTGCCCACATCTTGGTATTGATGCTGTCCGTCAACTCACAGTACGTTTTTTCGTGTTTGCAGAAATCTTCTTGGTATGCGCTGTCGCAGCCTCCGTCCTCACTTTCGATCTCCCAATGGAGCTTATCGATATCACTCCAACGGCTGTCCAGTGATTTCAGAGCGCTTTCGAACTGCCACTTGTTTTCGAACTTGCCTATGTCTATCCGAACTACAGTTCTTTCAAACGCTTTGAAGTTAATAATCTGCTTTCTTATTAAGTGATCTAGTTTACTTCTTCCCCTTGATGGAGACGAAGATTCTCGCAAAGGGAAAATTTCCTCATAACGAGAAGCAGTGTCTTGGTGCGGCCGCGAAGCCTACGTATCTGGTTGACGTTGACTCACGCTGAGCTGCCTGGTGCAGACACTTGCTGATGGTTGCTGTGGCACCTCTACCTCTGGTTGGCAAAGATTCACCCCTGGTTGATCCTGCCTGATGCGATGGTTCCTCGCATACAGACTAGGCGATGGTAATGGCTGTGCCCCCGTCCCTGGTTGACGGGGGGTCACCTCCTGTTGACCTAGGATAATGCTGCGCTGCTCCGCGTAAATGCTTGGTAATTGTTGCGGCGGCGGTGCCTCCACTTCTGGTTTATGGGGGCTAACACCTAACAGCTTCATTTTACCTAGTTGGTCAAAGGTTTTATCTATGATCTCTCTAATACGCAAGTAAACCTCTCGGGCAATGTCATAGCACCCTTTCTCGAAGTACGCGTGATTAGGAGACGCAAACTCACACAATCTACTATGGTTGTCTTGGTAATCTTTCCAATAAGCTTCCAACATGTCAGCCTTCCGCTTATAAATATCGATGGTCTTCCGCTCAGAACCATCTTTTTTTATATTAGTTAACAACTTTATCAGAGCTTCGTAGATCTCCGTCTGGTTTATGAAGAGATTTTCTACGTCCATCGTGTTGCTGGTATGCTATACAATACACAAACAATGTAGATATAATAAATGGATCGCTCTGACCTTGTCTGCTCCAAACGATAGTCACCGCAGCCCTCTTCTTGGTGATGCAGGTACTGCAGCCCCCAGCTTTGTAGCACTGTACACTCGATAGACACTGGTAATTTTTATTTTCGAAGGACCATGAAAAGGTTTCCTTTGAAATTAATAAGTCGAAGGACCATGAAAAGGATTTTAGCTTCTCGATGTTATGGTCGGCGAGACCCCTACAAATCCCTTGAGTTTAATAAATAGGTAAGTATATAAAAGTCTGGTTATTTTGACAAATTATATTGGTTTGATTCACTTAGCACTAACACTCTAAATAATTATTACTGCTAAATGAATTATGGTTAAGAGCCGCTCTGGTTGATGGTAAGACGCGAACTGATTTAGATTTACTTGATTCGCAGCAAACTGCCATTGTGAACGCTTACAATGCACTATGCGTTTTGCTGCGTGTTCAAATATCTTGAACAGATTTTTTTCTAATAAAAGGACCCCCTGCCCTTCAATTATTAAAAAAACAAAAAACTATGAATCACGTTCTTATCTATTTCATATGAGAAATCTATAATGATAATTTTGACCTTTTATCGTGCACGGTTTTTCAACCCCTTTTTGAACCCGAATGTACGAATTTTCTAAATCCCCTTCTTAGCACTCATTTTCGCATCGAAACAAACATACCCTCCAAATTGTATTATAAAATCGACTCTAAAAAGTCGGCTAAGAAGCAAAAACGACACTGTCCCTAACAGTTTAATTTCAAATATGCTGCTGTCCAAATTGACTAATCACAGCAATCACAGAACGGTTGGCCATGACACTTGTGTTATGGCGGTGGCTGAATGTTGTGAGTAAAGTTGTGTGTCTTTTTTATCAATTTTATGAGTTATTTGTGTATTAAACGAAAAAACTATGGAAGTAAACGTTTCAGAAGTGCCTCCTGGTAAGTCGAGGAAAAAAATCAGGGCTCCGGAGACGTGGAAAAGAGAAAAGGCGAAGATTCAAAGGTAGGTGTTTTGTTCATAACAAACAAGCTTGTAAGGTCAGTCAAAAAAAAATCGGGTTTGACTCTGCAATTTATATTTTGTTTACAATAAACATGCACTTATTATTCTAAGGATGTTTTGATGTCTGTCTTGTAATCTAATTTGAATCCAGTTTTAATAAGTTAAGTAATAAGTATTCATCAGCAATCCTACATATTTTATGTCACGTAAATAGAAGTAACTTTTGTGCTATGGGTATGACAGCTTCCTTCATACCGAACCCGTTTACCGTTGTAGCGGGCATGAAGGGAACATACATGCAAACACATACACACACACTGGATTATTAGTGTGGTTTGTTTTCAATGTTATCCATTTGTTTTTCAGATATTCTGCCAAGGCACCGCCTGGTTTGCCTCCTTGTAACCATGGCCAAGAAAATCCACATTTTAAATGCAACAAACTTACAATGCTGGACATACAAACTTTCCATGGTGAATTTTACAAAACGAAGAATAAAAAAGATCAGGACGCGTTCATACTCAAACATTGTCATGTAAAAAAAACTCAAAGACGGCGTCCTAGAGTGGGTATACGTAAACCTACAGAGCATACAACAAAGCTTTATGCTCGTAGGAGAGGAAATACCAAACTACTTCGAGTGTGTCAAAAAACTTTTTTGAATATCTTGAACAAAACAGTACACAGAATCAGAAAAGTTTCCCAAACATTTGCCGCTACAGGGTCAGTAGTGCAAGAAAAACGAGGAGGAGACCATACTTCTGCTAAAAATATAAACAAGCTCAGAGCAGTCAAAGCGTTTATTGAGAAGTTTAAATGCATCGAATCGCATTATTGCAGATCGACAGTCATATACATACAGTCATAACTGCCATCATCCTTAAATATCCGTAAAATGTGGAAACTTTACTCTCAACAGTGCGAAGAAAATATGAAAGTTAGAGAAAGTTATTTCAGATCTGTTTTCACAAGGTGTTATAATCTAGGATTTGGCAGCCCTAGAACCGATACCTGTTCGAAGTGCAGTGAGCTGACAGAAAAAATAAAACGTGTACGAGCACTTCTGAGAAAGCTCTGTTAATGGTTGAAATGAGGGTCCATAGATTAAAAGCACGAGCATTTTATAGGCTCTTAAAGGAAAAAAGAGACGACTTAATGGTACTATCATTTGACTGCCAAAAAAATCAAGTTCTACCAGAAGTAACAGACCAGGCAGCTTATTATAGCCGCCAGCTATATATATACAACTTTGCGGTTGTAAGGTCTGTTCCGGATAACACATTAAAACGAGAAAATGTAACACTGTATACGTGGACAGAGGATGAACATCGCAAAGGCAGTAATGAAATTGCATCAGCGGTTTTCGACTGTCTGCAAAACACAACAATTAACGAAAATGTAACGACTGTGAGAATAGTAGCCGATGGATGTGGGGCTCAGAACAAAAATACCAAATGGTTGGAATGTGCTCTACCTGGTTAAATCGTTGTGCACCACAACATATCACTACAGTACTGGTATTTACCATTCCTGGTCATTTTTTTCTTCCACTAGACCGGGTATTTGGTTTGATTGAGAAAGAAATCAAGAAGATGGAGATCATTCTAACTCCTGATCAGTACATTGAAGTTTTTGAGAGGTATGGTACAGTTAAACGTTTTGATGACGTATACGACTGGAAAACGGAATTAGAAAAAGTAGTTCGAACACCTGGAAACTGGCATTTCCAATTCCAGCAGGCAAAACGATTTTATTTAAAACGAAAACCAAATAGTATTTTGGTAAGAGGGGAAGTACATTATACTGCTGACGAGGGACCGAGTAAAAATGTCATGAAAAAAAACAAAACATTGACTGATTTTAATCCGAAGTCTATTGACAAACAAAAAGTTGTGGTAAACAGAGCAAAATTGGAAGATGTAAAGAAACTTCTCCAAAAACATTTCGGTGATGAATGGGAGACCCGGGATGACCTTAACTATTACAGGGAAGTTCTGAGCCGGGCTACTGATGAAAATGACATCCCAGAGTACGAAGAAGAGATTTGTGTTGCAGCATTACCAGAAACAGACATGAGGGTTTAGTGTGACAAATTTAGTTGATCAGTCATCATTTTTCTTAGAATTAATAAGTTTAAAATATTTTTTATTCGTTTCTTTTTTTGCATGCTGTACCATACATTCCATGAAAATGTGTTTGGTGCAAAAGCGCCACTGTCCAAACGTTTGGATGCAAATCTTACTCTGTGCAACGGTGAGATGCAAAAATAATACTGTCCTGTCATTAATTTTAATTTTACTAGTAAAATACGCTTGTTTCCATGGTTTGAATGTTATTAACCGATTCGTTGCGGATGGCACGGCAGCCGTGTCATCATTTTCTTTTGCGTGTGGCGTTAGGCACGTGAGCCGTGCCATTTTGAAATCGATGGTAATTCCTTCAAATTAAGTTTTAGAGAGATCTACCCGAGAACAAAACTTTTTTATTTTTAACGTTAATGAAGCTTGTAGCATTCGTTTCTGGATATTGTATTGTTTTTTAAAAAATAGGGGTCACCAACCTTTTTGAAAATTTTAATGATGAGAATTTTTGTATAATAATATAATTGAAATAAATAATATTATCAGTATCAGAAATGTGAACGATTTGAGAGAACATTTTTAACATAAGTATGAAGATTTTGTGAGATATGTTTATATTATTATTTATGTCCTTTCGCTATGTTACTGCAGACAAGACGACAGAGAGTTGCATTAAGCGCTGTTGTTCCTTCGAAAAAGACAAAAGACTCAAATTGTTGCTTTAAACAATGGACAACCCCAGTTGGAGAGGGATAGCTATCACGAAACCCTACGAAGGACAATGCATAATAGACGATACGCCTGGTGTACATGGTTTATTTTTGCTTGGAAGGATACCACCTACCTAAGAAAGTGGTGGATGCATCCTGTTTGTTATCTCTAGTTTTGTGTTGTGAATTACTTCTGTTTTGCTATCCTTAGTAATCAGACGTGCGTACTCCACTTATTTGCTGTTTACCTTCGCTTTTTTATCTGGACTCTGTGTCTTTCATTCGTGACGCACAATCAGAGTCCAGTAACACTAGCCACAGTGGCTAGTGTTACTGGACTCTGATTGTGCGTTGTTACGATTGTGGCATTGAACTGGACTCCGAGATTTGCCGGTGTGTTGACTTCAGCACGTGTACACGCATTTCTGCTTGCCGTGAATATCAAGTAAGTTTTTTTTTATTTTACTGTAGTATTACTGGCGTCCATATTGGCTCAGCCCCCAAAATTATTCGGCATACCGTTTCCGATTATAATCCGAATGTTCAAACTCATGTTCCCGAAAATTTTTGTTTATAAACATATTATTTTACGCTTTTATCCCGAATCATAATTTCTATAATTTATCCTTAGGTACTTAGTTTATTATGTAAGGCCACAGTTCTACCCTAATCAATTTACATGACTTTTGATCAGTTAGCGTGTTCTACACGAAATACCGTCCACCGGTTAATACATGAGTTTCATTCAGATATGTTTTTCTGCAGGTCAACGAATATGGAATATCCTTTTTCGAGTTCTCCGGAACCTGGACCATCAACTGCCATGGATCCTTTGAATCCATATATTATGGATATTCCAAGTTCGCCAATGCCTGGACCATCGTCAGCCATGGATCCCATAAGCGTGGAGTTAGAAAGAATGATGTCTCCACAAGAAACTGAGCCATTTTATGATATACCAGGTTTAGATCTATTTGGCGACGAAGAGTTATACGGAATTTTGAGCGGAAACAATGATAACATTTTGGATGAAATGAGTAGTGCAAATCCGGACGAAGAAATAATAAATATTGGCGATTCTCAGGCAAATCTACAGGACGAAGGGGAAGAAGAAACGGTCGGCTGGTTTCCTGGTAATCCCAGTAATATGCCTAACATTACCTTTACGGGAACCAGTGGTATATTGTCGCCACATGACAAACACGTCCAAAGTCCTTTGGACTATTTTTTTTTATTTTTGAATGCCCAAATATTAAATTCATGAATTTAATATTGGATTGTACAAATAAGTACGGCAACAGACTGAAAGCAGCAGCGACTACTTCTCGAGCTCGATTTAGACAATGGACCGATGTAAGTGTCGCCGAATTTAAAATATTTCTAGGCATACTGTTGCTGATGGGAACAATAAAACTCAATAGAATGGTAGATTATTGGTCCACTCATTATCTGTTCCGCTTAAGTCCACATATATTTATGTCGAGGGACAGGTTTTTTTTAATTTTAAGAGCCTTAAATGTTCAGAATAATGAAAGACCAGAGAGTATATTTAAAATTAAACCTTTAATTGATTTGTTCAATGACACGGTTAATTCAGTATATTATCCATTAAGAGAGCTAACAATCGATGAGTCTCTTATTCTGTGGAAAGGAAAACTTTTCTTCCGTCAATACAATAAAGGAAAAGCACATAAATACGGAATTAAATTATACATTTTAGCCGATGCCAACGGAATTATTTTAAATATTCACGTGTACGCAGGCTCCCAGGATGTTCAAGTCGGCGGTAGAAATCATGTTAAAAAAGTGGTTCATTTGCTTATGCAAAAGTATATTGAAAAAGGCCATTCCTTGTATTTAGATAATTTTTATACCAGCGTGGGTTTAACTGAGGAGCTATTATGTAAACACACATACGTTACCGGTACCTTACGAGCAAACCGTATTGGGAATCCAGCAGAGGTCACTAACACAAAATTAAAACCTGGAGAATCATGTATAATGCATAACAGAAAAAAAATTGTTGTCACCAAGTGGCATGATAAACGAGAGATAATGTTTATAAGTAGTGAACACACCAGTCACTATCAAGGGACTACTAGTCGCCGTGTACGGACAGTCAAATATAAACCAGCCGTACAAATAAAATATAATAAATACATGCGGTCAATAGATCGACATGACCAGATGCTCAGTTACTATTGCTGCGAGCATAAGACCCTACGCTGGTACAAAAAAGTGATAATACATATAATTCAAATATGTCTCGTAAATGGCTTTTTGCTTTTTAACGCAAAAAATTATCAAAATAAAACTATACTTTACAAATTTAGAATGGATATAATGGAGGAATTATTGCCAATGCCAAATAGAACTGAACTTTCTCGGCCTCTATCAGAGGAAAAATTCATTTACCCGCCAACTTGCCAAAGAGAGCAGATGGCAATACTCTTAGAAAAAGATGTAGAGTTTGTTACTTGAAAAATAAAAAAAGAGTTTCTGCTTTATTTGGCTGTCCTGATTGCCCTGGATTTCCAGGTCTGTGCCTAAATAATTGTTTCAGATAATTTCACAAATACTGAAATTATGTAAAACACTACTAACTAAGACAAACTCTAAGACAACTCCAAAAACTTTCGTCGCACAAAATGTATAATGTTTTCATTATTATTAATTAAACGGTTTTATTTAGTTTGACCTGTTTATTTATTTGTTAGGTTTGGTCAAATTTAGCCATTGAAAATTGACGCCCTTCCTGTTAATTAATCTGATATTTTTTTTACAACTAATAAAAGTATGTACACTTTTATTAGTTGTGATGACAATACTTACATAATAAAACCGTTTAACGTAAAAAAATATTGTTAATTTTGATTAGTTTTTAATTTTCCGCTTAAAGTAAATCAGACAAGCTGCATGTAACATTTTCATTAAAATGTGAATTAATACAAAACCTGGTTTTATTTAAGTCTTACCTACACTATAATATCCCTTATCTAATTTTTGTTAGAAAGTTATTAAAGTTATTCTCTTAATAAATCTAAAATTTTCTGCATCTTTATATTTCTGTCATATGGTTTGAAGCGCAGTAGTTCATTTGAAACTAACTGGCCAAAATATTTACATCCATGTATATCCAATAAAGTTGGAACATGACGCTCATCATCCTTAGTTTTTTCTATGCGCTTTGAACTGTCCACCATATTATTTTCTAAACACGTTGATCTGTCCACCATCTCTTTTTCTATGCACGTTGAAGTATCCTCATGTATAGATTTCAAGTGTTCTGAGTTTTCCCAGTGTTGTGAATATGTTTGCGAATTCTGCTCTAATATTTGGTCATCGTCGTCGCATTGAGTTTCAATTTCTGTCTCGGGAATATACTTTCTTTTACGCCGTAATTCTTAAACAATAAATAGGCAATAATTTACTTTAAAATACTTGAAATTTGCTATGTTCTTTGGATGTGACCTACGCTGTATGGCATTGTTATTATAGGCAAGAGATGCACTTAACATCAGGTGGGCTACAAGCTTGTTCCGTCTCCTAGTTGGATAAAAACGGATAGGATTGCAATTAAATAAGGTTGAAGTTTTACATGATTATTTATTCACTGTTTTACATAAACAAAAACTTATTAAGATAAAATATCATAGTCTATTAATTTATCCTATATCAATTCTCAACATTTTAGTGGTGTTCAATCAAGCATACCTAAATGACACAAACATCTATATCCATCACACGAATGTTTGTCCCGGACGAGCATTGAGCCCACCACCTACATCACCAAAGGCGATAAAGATCGATTATCTAATTTTCCGCTAAGCTGCGGACGGCCATTTGCAATGCGCCGTCGCGCGTGCTGTTTCCTCCGATAAAACCAGTGCTGTGACAAAAAATGCAGCCTTTTATACCTGAAACTTCACTCATTCTTTCGTCTCTTTCTCCCCACCACGTTTTGTGAAGCGATTTCCTGTAACAATAAAGCGATATCAAATAAATATTGTATATAATAATAATGTAAATTTGCAAGAATGTTGATGGATAACTTGCCTGTAATTCAATATATTTTCGAGACAAAAAGTTCCGAATTCGAAGCCCCGGAAAAAAAACTGGTCTTTTAATCCTCCTGTGGATGTTGTAATAAAGACTTAAGGGACTAGGAGAGGCGCAGCAGCATCCACATTAGCACTTAACAATGCTGCGATCACAAAAGCAAAAACGCAGCGTCGTAATTATGGCATTAAAAAAAAATGTACTATGAGTAGGTAAAGCCTTCATCTCACCTGATTTTCCAAGGCCGAAAGTGGAAGCGCACTTCACCCGGAATCCTCATCAAACTGAGGAACTGTACCTACCACCACCTTACATCAAAATTTTTACAGGTAAAAGCCTACCACCAGCCAGAAAAAGCGCATATTGGAACCCCCAGCATCCTCAGCACGGGGAGGGGATAAAAATGTTGTCCTGTTTTTATCCACCATCGGGAGACAAAATGCTCTCGAAGGTGGATAAAAACAGAGGACAAAAAATATATCCCTGCCCCGTGCTGAGGGGCTGGGGATCGAACCCAATACCTCTGGGTATAATAATGCTGCAATAAAGCTGAGCCAGAGTACCTTTTTACCCAAATTTAAATTTTATTAGATATTAATTGTGTTCGTCATAGTGTAGCTTAGATTATATTAGTTTAAGCTTAGTATAGTTTTATTATTTTTAGATTGGGAAAATAAATCTCTTTTCTTTCTAATACCGGTGGGCCAACAATTACTATAAAGACTGTTTGAACCGTTTGATTACAGATATGTGGTTTAAAGCTAAGATACCCAGTTCCTCGGACAGTTGAGGATTTCGCTTAAGTGTGTTTCTAACTTCGGCCCTATCATAACTTGACACCAGCAGGCCTATTACCTAACTCTGTTTCATTTGGGTTTCAATCGGTTTCAATCAGAAATGCAGGCTTTTTAATTGAAACCCAAATGAAACAGAGTTAGGTAATAGGCCTGCAGGTGAGATGAAGGCCAAGCGCTTTTCCATTATACAATAAAATATAAACATACCTTGCAACGAAGCTGGTAGGTGTAATAGGCACTACTTGCACCCTCCAAGCGTTGGGCTTGTCTTTGAACACCACAAACTTGACCTCACCCTCCATTCCCATCTCCTGTTCAAGATCCATGAGGTGCTCTTTCCATGGACATTGCTGTACCTCAATGATCTGTCCCGATGGATGGACTTCAAGTCTTCTTTCTAAGGCACATCTCACTATGTCTCTGGCGGGCAACCAGACCGAAATGAAATTGTTGACAGTGTATAGAAACTCTTCGCTGACCAACTCCATGGCTTTCTTGAATAACTGTAACATAATAAATGAATAAGCTAATATTATAACCGCCTGTGGTCTATCGGTTTAACCCACCGATTTCTTTATTTAGATAATATTCGTTTATCTTGCTTTTTTTTTGTTGTTCGACAAGAAAGCGCTTGGCCTAAGGTGGAGGCGCACTTCACCCGGAATTCTCAACAAACTGAGGAACTGGCTATCTTACCTCTAAATGCCAGAACACAACAATTTTAGAATTGTTATTATGATGACAGAATTAGGAAAGATGGTGGTAGCTAGCCAGGCGGACTTAAACAAAGTCCTACCACCATCCAAACCAAGCACAATATATTGTACTCCCCATGGGGATCGAACCCGGGACCTCTGGATCTGAAATCGGTGGATTGAACCACTAGACCACAAAGGAGGTTAAATTTGTTGTACAATTAAGAGTTATTACCGTAGTATTCAATTATCTGTAAATATTTTTGTTTCATTTCATGGTGGTCTCAGCCTCAATTACTACTTTGCTTCAACAGCCTATTAATATCCACTGCTGGACAGAACCTAATCCATAATATTTAAAGAGCAATAAAATCAAAGCAATCTGCAACCCGCTTTCCAAGTTCGGAGATTATTACATCACCCTTTAGTTAAATGTAAGTAATATTAATAAATTGACTCATGTCCAAAAGTGGATAGCTACTGCAAAACTCACATGGCTAAGCTCTTTGTTTGTTTGTCATGTCTTACCTCATCAGTATCAGCTGTCTCTTTTGAATTCCACGGAGGGTTTAAACGACCAACTCTTGCACTCAAATGTGTTCGTATCTTGTACTTGGGTTCATCACTTGTCATCGGCACACCATTATCAATGCCATCAATTTCTTCTATTAATGATTCATACACCTGAAAATTTTGAAGTAATTGAAGGTATGTGAAAATAAATCTTCCCTTCAAGGGCTTATACTACTACTACCTCAGATAAATACTAAATAAATAAATATTACAGGACATTAATTTTACACAGCACCATCAAGCCCTAAACAAACTAAGCATAGTTTGTAATGTGGGAACTAGATTAGGGATATAATACTTAAATACTTTTTGTAAATACATATGTAGGTACTATATGATACAACACCCAAACATAGAACAAATATTCATCACACAAATGTTTGTCCTGCGTGGGAATCGAACCCACAGCCTACACAGCGCAGAAGGCAGAGCTACTACCAACTGAGCTATGAGGCTTGTTAATTTTGATTAGCAACTCAACTTCACTCTAGTTTCGAACTAAGATTACGTTATAATAAAGGTGACACTGTCGTACGCTCAGCCACGGCGCTTATGACCACCAGATGACAGGGCGACGCGCCAATTTCTATGTTTTTTTTTTACGGTAAAACAAATATTAATTTTGATAATCTAAAACACAGAGCATCTGCTATATACTTTATTTATTCACTAAACAAAGTTTCAAGGCCTAATTGCCTGTATTTATTGAAGGGCGAACATTTTTGGTACAAATTAGAGTCAACTTAGATTTTTTTTCTTTAGAGAAAATTTTATGCAATAGTGTTTTTTCCACAGTCTATCATTCTAGCATCAATACTGAACTATAACGTTATATTAATCTTAAAGTTAATGCTACAGTATTGTGGAAGATATAATCGCTGAAGCTAAGCCATTTCAGGTATCATAAACTCTTGAGAATAACCTCTGATCCCGACTCAAGAGGTTTCTTTAACTAATGAAGTACTGTAAAATACACACGGGTGTTCTCCATTAAAAGGACTCAACGCTTTAAAGATCAAATGCTATGAGGGGGTCTAGTCATAGTCACGTCCATTTTAAGCACATACCCACATTTTGAAGAAGCTAGCATTAATACACAACTGGTTGCAAGCCACAATCACCACGGCGAATCCGCCGTGGTGATTGTGGCTTGCACCTTTACTGCGATCACCAATCGGTGATCGCAGTAAAGGTGTTTATCTACACAGAAGGAAGCTGCTGCCCTCCAGGTAAGATCCCTTAGTCGACTTTTACGACACCCATGGGCTGAGTTGGAGGGGTCGATTATTAGTTGCCAATAATTTCGATCGCTTTCCTCCTTCTCTTGGCTTTTCAAACTGATATATGATAGATAGTTAGCATAGCCTATTCCACTACTAACTTTTAACTGGAGCTATACTACTGTACTATGGGCTATGTAACATAAGCATGTCCTTGAACTTACAAGGACATATTTATGTGACATTAAATAAATATTACAGGACATTAATTTTTACACAGGCCATCTAGCCCCAAACTAAGCATACCTTGTAATATGGACACTAGATTACGGATATAATACTCAAATACTTTTGTAAATACATACGTACTATATGATACAACACATTACTTTTGCAAAACACTCTGTTATCAAGTTACACCCTTCGCGAGATCAACAAAGTGATGCTTGGTTGGGGAATTTTAACTTTCTTTTACTTCACTGCCGAAAGTCTCACTTTCCTATACAAACGTTATTCCATTTTTATTTCGAAATGGGAAGTCTGTTTCAAAAGATTTTTGCAGGTATAATCGGATAGGGATAATCTGTCTGTGGTGCATTACTATTACTAAAAAACGAAAACAAACCAAAATATATGGCAAACAGTCTTTTCCATATATTTTCATTGTAATTGCGTTTTAAAAAAAAGTAGCGCACCACAGACATTATCTTTCCTATGATATCTGCAAAATTTCATGTGAATCGGACTTGCCACTTCGAAATCAATAACTATGTTTGTACTGGAGAGCGAAAATCAGCGGTACCCCGGGGCCCTGTTAAGTAGTGTTAGAGGCGAAGCTTCAACAGCTGAGCCGGCAGTTGCAGACGTACAAGAAACGAAGAATTGCGCGTCGTGCTCCCCGAATAAAATAATCTGTTGCCTGCAGTCTTACCTTTTTGTAGATAATCTTCAGTTCTTGACTAGTTAAAGGTATTTCTTTAGAAGCCACATTTTGTATCACCTCTTCTCCGTAATAGGCATACACTAATCCGGCTGAACTCAATCTGAAGCATAGATATGAACACTGATTAATTAAAAGATGATAACATAACTAACAAGTTCCATTGAAATAACATCTGCTTGATTTCCCAGGTATAATCAAATAAAAATAAACACTAACAATAGAGTGTTCCGATAAAAACACTCGTTTTCATGTATTTTGATTCGTGTTTTTAGAAAAAAGTAATGCACCACAGACATATCATACCCATCTGATTATACCTGCAATGTTACATTTGATTCAAATTCAAATGCACCATATTGAAATGAACAACCCTATATTTGTACTGGAGAGTGAAGATCTGAAGAACTCCAGGGCATTTTTTAACGGACCTTGAAATGCTGACAACATTGATCCCGAGTACAGAGTACTTGAGAAGGATGCCTCATGTTCCTTAGCAGATGGGCAGAGGTCAAGAAGCTTTATGCAGACCAATATTCACAATGGCTTCCCTTCTAGCAGCGCTGTGAACAACCATGACTTCCACTGTTTTTCCTTTTCGTAAATATCGGCGACAAAAGCTAATCTGTCTGTAGCTCCAGTTTGGATAAAATAACAGTTTTATTTTTTATTTTCAACAGGGAAGCGTTTGGCCTTCAACTCGCCTGGTTTAAGCTAAGATAAGGCTGAAGGTGACAGCACACTTCACCCTCAATCCTCAACAGTCCGAGTAATAGGCTATTTTACCTTATTTTTTTTTTTTATTACAGGACATTCACTTTTACACAGCAAATAATCTGTAAATTTTATTTTACCTTAAATGCACTGGCATAAAGGTAAAATAGCCAGTTCCTCAGTCTGTTGTCATAACCATTCTCTCATCATTCTTGTCATCTTATGACAAGAGACTTAGGTAAGATGGTAGTAGCTAGCCAGTAGTCATACCACCAAAGAACCAAGCACAATTTTGTACTCCCCTGTGTATTGAACCCAGTATCTCTGGATCTGACACCGGTGGGTGAACCACTAGACAACAGAGGCAGTTGAGTTCACCTTACCCCATGTAACAACTATATTGAAAGTACTTACTTGATGCTATATTTGTCTCCAAGTTCCGGCCTCAAAGAACTGAGGGTCCCAGAGAACTCCTTCTGATGATGATCATACCTCTTCTTTACATGGTCAAAAGTTGCACCCACATCCACAACTAAAATTAATTTAATTCTGTATAAGAATGTTTTTTAAAGAGCAATAGAGAGGAGCATGATGGGCATAAAACTATGTGATTGTGTCAGAAGCTCTAAAATCATATCTAAGACCAAACTAATAGACTAATAGAGTATATAGAGACAAGATTAATAGAGGCCGGGAGACTAGTTGTAAAACTAAAATGGAAGTGGGCTGGTCACATCGCTAGAACCAATGACAACTGATGGAGCGAGAGAGTATTAAGCTGGTGGCCAAAAGATGGGAAGAGAGAGTGTGGAAGACAGATACGCCGGCAGACAGATGATATTGTTGCTGTTGCAGGTAATCACTGGACACAAACTGAACAGGATAGAGTTTTAATAATAATAAATATTACAGGATATCAATTTAACACAGCGCCATCTAACGCCAAACTAAGCATAGCTTGTAATATGGGAACTAGATTACGGATAGAATACTTAAATACATACGTACTATATGATACAACACCCAAACACATAACAAACATCTATATTCATCACACAAATGTTTGTCCTGTGTGGGAATCGAACCCACAGCCTACAGCGCAGGAGACAGAGCTACTACCAACTGAGCTATGAGGCTTGTATTATGGAAAGAGATAGATGAGGCCTTTATCCAGCAATGGATAGCCCATGACAATTTAAATTAAGAACTATGAAAAAATAATATAGTCACATATAAATAATTGTATAATATCAACAGTAATATAATATCAGATAACAATAAAACATTGTAACAGAATTAGATAGATACATTAAGATGAAAAATGATTTAGTACCGTAAATAAATTGAAAATTGTAACTACTAATAGGGAAATAAAGGCATTTTTTTGTTTTTTTTTTTAAATTAAGAAATCTACTTGCTAATTTAAAAAGAATTTTAAGTACCTATTCTATCCATAATCTAGTTCCCATATTACAAGCTATGCTTAGTGTGGGGCTAGATGGTGGTGTGAAATTAATGTTCTGTAATATTTAATTTATGACATTGTATTGAAATATGATGTCAGTAGATGTGTGTGGGCTGAAGCCCTAGATCTACTGTTAAACATACAACCCAATAAACCCTACAAATAGCAATCCTAAAACTCCATCTGTCAACCCCACGCAACCTCCACAATGTCATCAGGCCGTAGACTAAGGGTCTTACCATACTCCATTTCATGTTTAGTTTTGGTCTCCATGCAAGAACCTTTACTTTTTTTTCCCTATGATTAGACCATTTTATTGTCTACTAGTCTATTCCTAGGACAAATAATTAATAATTATAATAATAATATTACAGGACATCAATTTCACACAGCGCCATCTATAAAATCATTTAAAAAACTAAGCATAGCATGTAATTTGGAAACTAGAACAGATAGAATACAAATAGGTACTTTTTTATATACATACTTATCATACAATGCAACACCCAAACACAGAACAAACATCTATATTCATCACACAAATATTTGTCCTGGGTGGAAATTGAACCCACAACCTACAGCACAGAAGGCAGAGTTACTACCCACTGAGCTTTGAGGCTTGTTAATTAGAATCACTCCTAATATAATGTGGTGAGCGTTCAGTAATAACATGGCAATAATGTATATAGTAAATTTTGACAAAGAATCCCAGTCATACTAGTAAAGATGTTAAATACTATGCAGTGTACACTCCCTTTTGTCCTTTGTCTAGAAGACTAAGAATAGGACCATGCAGCCCTTGGATGTTGTAATCCCCTGTTACAACATCTAAGGGCTGCATGAGCAATCTCACCAGAAGATGATATCCTACTGAAGGTTAATGGGGTAAATTGTTTTAATCTGACAGCACAGCAATTACAAGAAACACAATATGGGCATTGCACTCATCAGAAAAGGCAAATAAATAAGGGTCCTTCACCTTTTGTCAACTTTACCTGATTATCTTTTTCAAAGTCATAGAAGAGACATCACAGAATTGACAGGTGCGCAAGGATACAGCTGGTATGAATATAACTTAGTTTCCACTAAAAGTGAGGTGTTGGTGCCACATTTCACTTTAAAAGTAGGTCACCTGCACATTAAATTTGCAAAATTGCAATTGTGTAAAACTTTACCAGGGCTAGAGATAATTGCCCCACTAGCAAACTCACACATCCACTGACAACATACTCTTGCTTCCTCCTGCCTTAGGTTATATTACTTTTCTTAACATGCTGATGACATGAGATTGGTACACAACTATACAAAAGCTACTAACCTATATCACACTCATCAAGCTTAGACATGTCTCGGGTCCGGACAACAGAAGCATCTTTGTACTGTGGCAGTCTCTTGAGCAAGAAGCACGCGAGAACCTCGTCGCAATGGAAAATGCCATCGTGAGTTCCGATCTGGAAGCAATGGAGCAACAAAATTGGAGACAAACACCAATATGCTGGTTAGATGAAAGGAAGACTTGTTGAGATGAAAGCAACATTTTCTCCGATGTTTTTAGTTCTAGCACACAGACGGTTGCACGAGCAATCGATGGCGGCAATCGAAATGCGACCGTCTTAGATATGTTTTTATTTTAATGTAGAGTGGAGTGGTAGTTTATCATATTAACTGTGACAAGCGACCACTTCAATTGAAATTTCTTCCGATAGTTACTTAAAGCGCACTGACGACGGTGGTGCGACTGCGAGCGAACGCGGGAATCAAACAATAGCTTCTCGGCCAAACTTTGAAATGTTGTCGGGCTAAAAACATGTATTGTTTTGATTTTACTTACCTAAGGACTTTAGGTATTCACTTATCGCAGAATGAATTTTGAGTTGATTAGATACTCTGAAAGCACGCTATAATATAAATAATGGTTAGTTAGAAACAGCTACTTATTTATCGATGAATGACGATTGACAAGTTTGTAAACTAACCTGCATGATATTCAATACGCTGAGTTCTCTAGCGAATATGGGACTCGATTTTGACCGTATGTGGTTTAAAACTACACTAGCACTGCCTAAAATATTTCTGAGCATAACATTGAAAACGTATAGCACTTTGGTACTTATAAAATTAAACAATCCACAAAGTAACACATGAAATTAAATGAAATCTGCTGTGAGTGAATGAAGGAATGAATGAAATTCAATTCAACCTCACTCACCACACCACACCACGCCGCCGCCGCATGGTTGGCATGGCGGTGGCGCCATGCCAACCATGACTTTGACGTGTTTTAAAGTTCCTCTATGACTTTGACTCTTGTGATAGATAGAAAGAAAGAAAGAAAGAAAATTCATTTATTTGAGGCATAGAAATGCATCAAATTGGCGTTCGACTCAGCAATATGCTGTGTTGTAATATAAATTATAACACAACGCTGGTCTTCCGTCGAAACCAGTTGAATGCATCGCGAACGAGAACACACTTACTTACATTAAAATTATACAAACAAATAACACAACAAATACTAACAATTAACAAGATAGATAAATAGGTAACTATAAAACATGATTCAAAAGAAGCAAAATAAAGATTCTTAACCTTATATAATATAAACTTATATTTTATTTAAATTAAAACTTGTAACCTTTACATATAAAGAAAATACATAGAGACAAAAAAACAAAACAATTTTTTATAGTTAACTTAATGGTATAAAAATGGTGTAGGTATATGGGTAAAATAACATAACACATGCTAAAAGTACTTAGTGACAATTAAACAAGGAAATGGTATGGGTATAATCTTTAGAGGAGAGATACCTCGCTTCTAAGGTCTTCACAAGCTTTCTGATTGTCAATCAGAAACTTCTTAATTTGAAACCTGAAACTGACAATGCCCTGGAGATCTCTAATAGGCGGTGGAATGTTATTCCAACATTTTGAAGCAGCGTATCCCTGAGCAGCGTATGATACATAGATAAGTATGCTCTTTGACTTGACGACGAACGACACCATTTTTTTTGTTTACTCTATCTAGTAATCGTAGTTCGATGATCTAACTGCTTGGAAATAAATATTCCAAATCGATTTGTCTTATTTATTTTGTTTTTTTTTATTATATTGTTTGACTGGCCTACAGTTAGCGAATTACATCATCATCATATCAGCCTACACCCGTCCACGGCTGAAAATAGCCTCCCCCAATAAGGGTTACCAGATAGAAAATTTAATAGTCCGGAGATAAAGCCTGATTTCCATTGAAAAATCCTGCTTTTATAATTTATAATTCAATATTGTGAATTCTCTCGCAAACTGGAAATTATTTGATGAAATTGCTTCACTAAGCACAAGTTTATCAACACATGAAGACGGATTTTTTGATGTACTGCTCCATACATTGTGGGCAACCATTTTCAAGACCATTTGTGTTTCAAGATTACCAGAGAGATTGCGTTTTGTCAATACATTTTTGCTATTACAGCCCAAAATGCAAACTTGTACTTGTGTAACTGTAGAAAGAGATTATTCTATCACGGGGGCTCAATTGTCGAATTAAAGAACCGACTAACGGTGTCTTTATTCCGAGCTTTACTTCTAACACAGTTTATTTTGAAGAGTATAACATGCGCAGCATTTTATAGAACTGTGCTGAAAGACAAAAAATTGCTTAACAAGGTATCATTACAAAATAAATATGATAAAACTGATGATAATAATAGGTTTTACATAGGTACCTATTGCACAAATGCAATTAACGTGACAAAAGTTAATTTTTAAACAAATAAAAAATATACATATCATTTATCATTATGTACTTATACATAGGACCTACTATGTTTTTTATTCCAAATAAATGAATTTGTAGTACCCAATCAAATAAAAAAGGATCATGCAATTCGGATTCAATTGGCTATAGGTATATACGGTTTATAGGTATCTACATACGTCCTCAGCGGGAAGCAGAGTTTTCACCAAAAATGGGACCAATTTCAGACCCACCTCTATTGATCAAAAAAGACTCACGGAGAAATCACATGTTGAAAATTAATACAAGAACAATACCCTCCATTTAATACCAGACCCAGCGCAATTTTACAGATACTCGTGTTCAAAGTGCCCAAATGATGCTAATTAATCTCTATGGCATTTTTTTTATTACAAACTTCTAACTCTTATTACTCTGGACTGAATGTACAGGTGCCAAATTTCATAATACGTTATCGTTTGTAACACTATCCTGAACTATAAACAAGGTTTGGTTACTGGCCGCGCGAAAAAAAAGGCGCCACCTTCCTTTTTGAGATAATGTAATTTAAAAACAAAGTTATGCTCTTTATTTTTGAAGGATAATCATATCATCACACGAAACGTCAATGAAAACTAAAACATAATAATTTAATCAAACCTAAACCTATAACATTGCCTATAACTTCGAAACTACTTAACTAGGTTACTACTAAATTAAAGATTGCTATTTTTAGGGACTACCCACCCATGTGTGTATGGATACTGAAAGCTATGTGCCATAAATATTGACATAGGAAATCAAAGTCAAAGTCAAATATTTTTATTCAGTAAGATTTTTTAGGTAGTTCAAACGTCAAATCTACCGCCTGTTCGGAATCGCTACCAGCACATTTACCATGATTTGTAGGTATTTACCAACAAATCATGGTAAATACCTATCCCGTTGATATTAGTTATAGTGTTCCGAATCATGTTAGTTTCAAAGTTATTGTACCTACAAGGCCGTCTTGTTGATGACCGCCGCGGTCTTGAACTTGAATGTCATCGCTTGCCTCATTTGCAATTGATTTGATGTGATTCGAGAGTCCCATCAACCAGTATATTTGGCCTCCCCGGAGCTTGTAAATGCAATTTTGGAAAGCAAACGCTAATTTTGGGGTGGGCGAAATCAGCCCACCCTAAAATTAAACTATTGGCTATTAAATTGGAAACAAGTGGAAAGGTCAAACTTGAACTATTGACAAATTTTCTTGAATTAAAATTAAATAAATAAATACTAATTAAAATGAACTTCCATAAAGTCCCTACCACAGAACACTAAAAATTAAATTAATTAAATAAATTAATATCAATATCTTAACGGTAAGTATAAGTACCTATACTTAATAAGTATTGCCAGTCACCGGGTGCAAGTAGGTACCATCGAAAACACATTTTTTGTCTGCGTGAGGTAGGTACTGATGCTCTTCATACACTCGTTGAGGAGGAATTTGGAATGGAACCTTCTAAAGCAGTAAAAGATCAACTTATAAAGGCTTACAGCGATCAGCACCAATAACTTTTACATAATAATTTCTATACAAGCGATTTTTAAGGCAAGATCATCTGAGAAAAGTTGTTTTTTCATCGAAATGGAACACTACGAAGGTTTTAGGTGATTAGTACAAAATAATGACGATAGATGACACTGCTAGTAGAGTTGAAGCTCTAATGCGCTCCACAGCGGACAGACTGGCAATTAGCAGCAAAAACCTATTCTCTGCCTACCTGAGATTTTTGTTTTATGAATCCGATAAGTACAGATTTTAGTATTGAATAAGTAAAACTCCTACGCCAGCACGACCACGTAGTAGAAAAAGAAAAATAAACTTTTTGATAAAACAAAAAGTATGGTGCACGGCCGGATTTGAGCCCACAACCTCCGGATCAGAAAGCGGATATATATCCACATGGCCACAAGAGGTTTAGCATAATCACCACGCTTGGCAGTAGGTCACCAGGAGACGGTAATTTAAGTATGTACCTAACAGCAGCACTGCATCACCAACCCGCGTGCTTTAGTGATAATTCGGGACAGTGTAAATCTAAAGAGTGAATCTCAATCTCATACAAATGTAGTTTGTCATTTTTTTTGAAATGGCACGTCCGATTCTAATTATTATACGTATATCGGATAGATAGATTGATTGTAGTGATCTTTAAAAAAAAATCAAAATAATCAAAATCAAATACTCTGATTTTGGCTCCTTCTTTGGTGCCCTTTTAAAAAGCGCTTCTCATGAAGCCATTTGTTTTATTGCATATTTTAATCTAGTGTTTTTCACCACTAAAACATCGGTTATGTGCAAGGCATAGTTGAGCGAATCATCATATATCAGCCTACACACGTCCACTGCTGAACATAGATCTCCCCCAATCGACTCCACAAATAGCTGAGCCTCCTTCATCCATCGCCTCCCCGCGATGTCTATGGTCCAGGCGTCGTCATGCAAGAACACCTACTCCGCAGCGGTAATCGGTTCAGGTTCAGGTAGGTAGCTAATTCTGAGGGCTTCAGTCAGTGACTTTGGTTCTTCAACGGATGTCCGCATGTCGGATTTTATCACGTAGTGAAATCAAGCATAGCTTTCTCCATAGCTCCAAAGTTCATAGATATATAGCGAATATTGTGGCTCAAATGGATTTAGGCAAAGTCCTGACTAAGTGACCTACTTAGTCAGGAGAAGGCAAACGAAGTATGGGTAGTCCGCCAGCAAGATGGGTTGACGACTGAAATGCAGGTTATTTATGGCTTAGACTGGCGCAAGTGAAGAGGCCTATATCTAGTAGTGGGGTACCTACTTGGTTGGTGCGCGGAACGTTTTCCGCAAGTGGGCCTCCTATGGGCTCTTTTTGCATGACAGGTGGGTTCGTTTATTTCTTTTTTTTATTGTACCTGGTAACAAGTTGAGATAAGGCCGAAGGTGGAGACACTTGACCCGGAATCCACAACAAACTGAGGATCTGGCTATCTTACCTCTAGTAGTCTCGGTGTCCCAAGGTATTGTTGACGTTGAGACGCCACGCTACTCCATGATGCATTCTAAGAGTATATGCGCTGCTGTCTCCTCTGCTGCCATGCACCCTCTGCATAGGCTGTCTGTAATACCCAGTGTATAAAATTCTTACTTAGTAAGCAGTGCCCAGCAGTGGGATGAGACAGGCTGCACGTGATAATGACGTAACTTAATGTTTTTAACACGCTTAAATTAACTTCACTAGTACTTAGGTACTAATACTAACTAGCAAAAAATGTACTAGTAAAATATTAGAAGTAAATTTTAGCCTAAAGCCTTTATGCCTTTATGCCCTTATGCCCCGAGTACTCTCGCTCTCCAGTACAAACGGAGTTCCTTTTTCATTTCGGAGTGGTAAGTTTGATTCACATGAAATTTTGCAGGTTTTTCGGAAAGAGGTAATCTGTGTCTGTGGTGTGCTAATGTTTCTTAAATAAATAAATAAATACAGGACGCTAATTTCACACAGCTGGCGATCTAGCCCCAAACTAAGCATGGCTTGTAATATGGGAACTAAATTACGGATAGATTACTTATATATTTTTTTTTAATACATACGTAGGTACTACGAGTATATGATATAACACCCAAACACAGAACAAACATCTATGTTCATCACACAAAATTTTTGGTCCTGGGTGGGAATCGAACCCGCAACCTACAGCGCAGAAGGCAGAGTTACTACCAACTGATCTATGAGACTTGTTAAAACGCAATAACAGTGAAAATATATGGAAAAGAGTGTTTGTATGGAAAAACTGTTTTCCATATATTTTGTTTCGTATTCGTTTTTTAGAAAAAGTAACGCACTACAGACACAGTTATTTATCCACTATCCCTATCCGACTATGCCTGCAAAAATTTTTTGAATCAGACTTGCCATTTCGAAATGAAAATGGAACTACGTAGTTCCATTTTCAGATTTTTCAGTTTTTCGAAAAAATAAAAATCTAGCGGATTTTTTTACTAAATATCTTTTTGTTTTTAGATTATTAACATTAGATATGTCGTATATACCGTCGCAGAAAGGCATGAATATGTATTAAATACCTACATTGAAATATACTTATTACGTGTAAGTCGTTTGTTTTTTTTTGTTTGAAAGAATACGATTAGTCACATAGAAATTTTATTTAAATCGGTCCAGTAGTTTGGCTTTTAAATAAAAAAAACAGGAAAACAGGATTATGGGAACAAAAAATCGTTCCTATTATCCTGACATATTGCATCCCTACAATGCACCGTGGTAGGAACCGATTCTTAACATTTTAGAGTTATTTTTAAGTTTTTAGTGGTGAAGTAAGCTCCATTTTTTTTTCAAAAATTAGTTATTTTTAGCTTTTTTCGTTGTGAAACCTACGAAACCACGACGTCTACGAAACCCTATTTAAATAAAGTCGTACAATAATACGGGATTCTGGGAAATATCTACGCAATAATTAATAAAGTCAAATTTATACATTTTCAATTTAGAAAGTGTTCCAACAACTTTGGGCACATAGTCATCATACATTATCACTGATCAAGCTGGCGTCGATAGGATTTACTGTGGACTTATTAAAACTCTTTGCTAGTTACATGCAGGGTAGAAAACAGTATGTGGATTACTGTGGATATCTTTCGGAACCGTTTTACACAAACTCTGGCGTCAGCCAAGGAAGTACTCTGGGGCCTCTAGAGTTTTTAATTATGATTAATGACCTACCTAATGTCGTGAAGGACTCAGTCTGCCTTCTTTTTGCAGATGATTTAAAACTGCTTAGGCTGATAAAAGATAGATCGGATTGCGGGCGGCTGCAAAAAGATATAGACCGTGTTGCTCAGTGGAGTCGTGATAACAAACTCTTTTTTAATGGATCCAAGTGCTGTACTATTACCTACGGTCGTGCACGAAATCCAGTTATACACGACTATACACTAGATTCGGACAATATTGGTCGAGTGCAATCTGTTCGTGATTTAGGGATCCGTATGGACATTGAATTAAACTTCCGGAGCCATGTAGTGGATATCTGCAAAAAAGCATTTAAAAATTTGGGCTTTATACTACGCCAAAGCAGTGACTTTAATAATGTTGGCACTATTAAAGTGCTATATAACGCGCTAGTAAGAAGCAGATTAGAGTGTGGAGCCATGATATGGAGTCCTCACGAGAAAAAATACAATAATATGGTGGAAAAAATGCAGAACAAATTCATAAGGTTCCTGTACTTAAAGTTATATGGAGTTTACCCCTTTTTCCCATTAATGTACCCGACACTATTTGTTCTTGGCATGGTAGGTTACGACAAACTTCAAATAAGACGGGAAATGATGTTAATAACATAAATTTTCCGTCTACTTAGAGGCATAATACACAACCCGCAGGTATTGATGAGCATAGGATTATACGTACCTGATAAGTATGTATACGCACGCAGACGACCTAGGCTACTTGCTATCCCGAGGGCGAAAACTAACCTCCTGGGTGAGTCCCCGTTCACACGGGCCCTTCGTACAATTAACTGTCTTCACACAGCCGAAGATTTTCAATATTACGTTGACGAAATTCACAGAAACTCTTTTGTTATCTTTAAGTAAGACCATATATTATTGATTGTTATGGTTCATGTTTTTAGCTTGTTTTGTGTAATTGTTTGTTCTATTTCCTTGTCGCCTTGGTTTTATACTGTAATGGCAATGTAAATATTAAATAAATAAATAAATAAATAAATAAATAAATTATTTATCAAACACAGAACTCGAAAATACATTTTTTTAAACCCACTTTTCCAGAAAAACGATTAAAAAATAGATTTTCTTTAATGCAGCACTTATTTTTTTTTAACTCGAGCACGTAACTCCTAACATGACTTTTCGATGACTCTCACAGTTTCAGACTTGGCCTCAGTGGCCTTGAAAAAAAACTCACCTGTTTATGTTACTGATTCGTAGCGGTATAATTTGTACATTTTCCTTGTTACACAAAATACGCGTAATGTTCGTAAGTGCCGTTTTAGAGGGATGTGCAAACAAACTAGAGTTGTGTCGCCTACTATTAAGAGTCTCAGGAAGTATAGTCTTGCTGCTAAGCTGACGAGTCCTCTGCCGACGTGTTGCCGATCCGAGCGCTGCGCTGCAAGTGAAGTGATGATATCCACAAAAAATTACCTACGCTGTACTGCATTGTGCCCGTCTGCTTGAGACATAAAGTTGCTAAGCCCTGTGTGCCCGTAATTTTACCGGCAACCATACCCTTCAAAGCAGAACACAATGCTGCTTGGCGATCGAAATAGGTATAGGTGGTAGTAGGTATTTTCCCGAACGTGCCCTTTCAAAAGGAACTCTACACTCTTAAAAACTCTAAGAATATAAAGCGTTCATAAGCTTTAGGACAAAGTGGCAGTATTAGGAAATTATTGCCATTTATCTGGTGCATGCAAGCAAAGCCGCAAGCAACAAATAACTATATAGGCTTATATTTTTGAAACTTAAAACCCAACACGGCCTCTATATATTTTTTTATACAATATAATGTGATGTCTCGTAGCCATTACCAGCGGACGATCACGATCAGACGCCTTCAAAAATACCTCATTTGTAAAATTATGATTAGTAGTTCAGACACAGCTAAATCATTAGCTAGCACACTATGGTTTTGCTAGCAGTTACGGCTGAATGATTAAATATTACAGGGTATTAATTTCACACAGCGCCATCTAGCCCCAAACTAAGCATAGCTTGTTATATGGGAACTAGATTACGGATAGAATACTTAAATAGTTTTTTTTTTCGTAAATACATATTACTCGTATATAATACAACACCATTCCATCGTTGACCTTATCCCTTCTCTGGCCTAAGGCTAGAAAATCCTACAGATCAATAGCTAACCTGGGAGGAGGCATAACACTACTGTACCCTACATTTTGTGCATTTGAAAAATAAAATATTTTCACGATCCCTTGTTTACATGTGTCATCAGGCACAGTGCATGCCTGGTTGCTGGATCAATAATAATATACATCTTTGACCTAATCCTGGTGGAAAGATGATCTCCATCCCCTTTCCACCACCGGACTAGCAGACGTACAGCAAGCTACAACCCGTACCTTGTAAATGTTCCACTGTGCCGAACACAGTTTTGCCTCTACCTTTATCATTGTACTGTAAGGAATGGAATTCCTGGCCTTCGTCTGTTTCTCCGCATTTAAATGAAATTTGACATGGATGGATGGAGTGATATGATTTCCTACAAAAATATAGGCTACTTTAATCCAGGTACCATGCTGGCAATATAACGGGCGAAAACTGGTGATGATATAAAACATTCAAACACAGAATAACACTTACTCATATATTCCATACATTTTTTTTGTAAATACATACTTATCATACAATACAACGCCCAAACACAGAACAAACATCGATATTCATCACACAAATGTTTGTGCTGGGTGGGAATCGAACCCTCAACCTACAGTGCAGGAGGCAAAGCTATTACCAACTGAGACGGGTTATGTACTGCATCAGAGAAAAATATGTGGTATTATTTACTAAGTAGGGTTTTGCCCGACACTTCTCCCGCGTGTTACCCGGATACTATGTAACCTAAATGTCCTTTCTTAGACTACAATTATTATTTTTTGTACGACGTGGAACTCGGCCTTCATTTTACCTGGTTACAAGTTGAGATAAGGCCGTAGGTGGAAGCGCAATTCACCCGGAATCCTCAGCGAACTAAGGAACTGTCTCACTTACCTCTAAATGCCGGGACATTATTTTAAGAATTGTTATTAAGGCGACAGAATTAGGTAAGCTGGTGGTAGCTAGCCAGGTGGACTTAAACAAAGGCCTACCACCAACGGAGCCATGCACAATATTGAACTACTCCTGGGATCGAACCCGGATCCAGAGGGGCTTTGAAATCGGTGGGTTGAACCACTAGACCTCAGAGGCGATTAAAAATAACAAATAATTATTTTTAGCCGTGAATAAGTTAAGGCAAACAAACATAAACTCTTTTTGGAAAAAAATGGAACCGACTTCACCACTAAAAACTTACAAATAACTCTTAGGGTAAGTTCATATAATTTGAAGTTGGTGCCGAATTGCCAATCACAACATGTTTATTGTATGGATATAATTATATGAACTTACCCTAAGAGTTATTTGTAAGTTTTTAGTGGTGAAGTCGGTCCATTTTTTTCCAAAGAGAGTTTATGTAAATCAAGTAACAAACAAACAAAAAACAAACGAATGAGAACCTCCTCCTTTTTTTGAAGTCGGTTGATAAAAACAGCAAACTTCTTTCAAAACTGGCGCGAGTCGTACTATACATTTTGAAACTTGGGTTTTACTCACGTATTCATTTATATTGATGAGACCCAACAGTTTCACTTTTTCTACATTAACATAAACGTATACGGGAGTAAAACCCGTGTTTTAAAATGTATTTTCATTAACTCAAAAGAAAACCTAAATGTGTAAATTATAGTGTGAGAAATTATACATACTTTATAAGTAAAACAAACAATTTACAAATGCAGCCGGGTTACCTACCAGAACAGTACCAGACAGAAGCGTGCCCAAGACCCCAATGTCTTGTAGACAGCTGTATTACCATCCTGGATTGCTATTCTAATTCGGAAAAGTCAAAACTTGGAGTAAAACGATTATTCACTGCACGAAAACATCACAAATTCACGCGTGACGATGTCGCCGGTTCAGTGCATGATTGAGCCCGAATTTCGTGGCCGTTTACCAGTCTCTGACGGCGAGACGGTGCGAAATGACGAGCTTTTTCCGAAGTAAACTGTAGGCTGAGTCGAGATAGCGAGCCAAGCGAGCGGTGGACCGCTGGCCGCGTTCAGTATCGCGCGCGATCATCCACGGGCAGGACGCGTTATGCTTCTCCCGAAACTCAGAGCGCCGATCGATCACGCTCTCGATAACTTGCTCCCGGTATTCAAACATGTGACCCGCCAAACAAACCGCACAGTTACCAACACGCTCAAAAAGTCCCCTCCCCGCTTTCACTTGGAGGTTAGGATTTTTCCGGTTATTTTTCCTAACAAGTTCGCGTATGAAAAGCCTAGGTTGTAGCTATTTGGCAGCCGGTGCAGCGTTTGCAATTGCATAACAATGCAGTGAAGGCCGAGCGAGGAAAAGTCGGGAAATCGTTTTGTCATTTTTTGTGTCGGCAATTTTTTTTTTGGTGGTAAAGTTGGTAGTAGTGTGTGTACGTGACGCCGGATTTGGGACGATTTTAGTGTAATGACTTGCGTGCTGCGGCTGGCTTGTTACGAAACGCTCACAGCCAAAAAGTTTCTGACGAAAAAAAAAGTTTTTTTTCTGACGACAGTTATTTGCTAATTGCTTGACCAAATCTCTTTTGGCACGGAGTGGTATAAGATTGAATTCGGCTTACAGCCGTTTTGAGTAAATATTTGAAGTCTTATAACTTTTAACCGCGTCCCTTATTGGTTCTTCTAACTTTTTACACTGAATCGGATCTGACCTTTTTCGATGTTACTGTGCGGTTAATTTGGTGTCGATATAAGCGTCGCATATGTGATCATAAGTGATCAGTGTCGGTAACTTGGGTGATTTCAGTTCACAGAGAAACGCCGGTGGGAAATGTTACTGGTATCTATTACCTTCCCTGTGTGATGTTTTACACCAATAATACCAGTGTCCAGTTAGAGTTACGATAACCACAAGTGAATACGATACAGTAACTGTACGAAAGTGACACGACAACGTTGGGAAACTTACGCGGTTTTGAAAAACATCCATCTGTATGAACGGTACAACGAAAGTGTGACTTCGGTTTTGTGTGAACTGTGTCTTGTAAGCGTCAAAGGATTATCCGATTTAGTGACGTTGTGTGACCTCAGCGAGCGTAGACCAGGTGAGTGATAGTAAAACCGTTGCTAATAACACCTCACGCCATTGCAGACCTGTTTTTGGCTAGATTATTTCCACGTGGACTTAGCTCTTGAATACTTGCGCTGTGCTAATTGATAAGATAGTTCAGATAAAGTCGTAGTGCAAACTTCGCTTATGTTGCAAAATTTGCAAACTTTACTCTGCTTGTCACTATGCTATATCAATTGTAGATATTTGCTATTCTTTTAGGCTTGAATTTTATGTTAACATGGACATGTGTTAATCGATAATTCTTCACTCACTAGACATTTTACCGGTTTCCATAAAAAAGATATCAAAGTTTACGATACGCATGATATTATTTTGAAACGGGTTGTCTAGAATGGGATCAATCGATAACGTGTCGGCAAAACTACTCAAGTCATAAAATCGTTATTTCATATTTTATTCACTTTTTTAAAGTACCTACCTTACGACTAGTGGGTGCACTTATCGTCTTTCAAACATTATTTAATAACATTTTTAAAATCATAAAAAAAAAATATAAAGCGTAGGTAAGCTGAAATAGATTTCCACCAAGTCATAATTCATGCTAGAACTGTCATCTTCATATATAGCATCCAATCCAAGTGGACTAATATCCGCTATCCTGGAAAGTGACACGAGTCCTGTAAATATTTGTCTGTAAATGGAAAATGTCTAGAAAGTGACAGAGTCCTGAATTACCCACGATCTAAGAATATCTGGTGCCAGTTTTCATCTTTATAAAATGTTGGATGAAAGTTTCGAAATCAAATAAAAAATCAAGGGAAATTGATATGTAAATATTTGAAAGAAAACGAAAGCGGATATTGATTGACTGACTTCAATCCTCTAGTTTGACCTCGGTCCCTTATATAGTCGTTATACTTGCATTTCAATAAGGTAAGTATTCGGCATCAACAAAATAACTTTAATCTATTAAAAAATAATCTCAAAACATTTCAGTACTCATACGTCCACTGCTGAACATTGGCCTCCGCAATTGACGCTAGAAAAAACAATCTAAGCCGCCTCCATCCATCGAGTCCCCGCGACAGCCACATATCGTCAATCCGATTATAACCGCCTCTGTCTAATTGTTAACCTACCGGTATGAGATCTATAAAAAAGATCCTCCCACACTCGTTTCGCGTTTATTCGTGCTTGCCATGCGAGAACCTGTACATCCCAGCTATAAGCTCCTGAGCTGCACACAGCTCAGAAAGCTCTTTAGGCAATGGGCAGGCCACAGCCTGCCCACTGCTACTTCAGCTTGATAACTCTGACTATGAGGCAAGTTTGGTTCTGTTACGGATATCCATTTGAATTACGAAACGATTGAAACTATAAGCTCTCTCTATCGCTCGCAGTGCAAAACCTATACCTGATATATCTATATGCAAAATATTACAACATATAAAAATTATAGTAAACACATGCTACTTAAGCCAATCATAAAATATTATGATATATATTGATTTTGTATGCTACTTAACTTTAATGTAAAATTATTAATAATGTACTGTTAGCTAACAAATTGCCTCATAAAATAGAAACATAACTAAGTATAAATTAATATCAAACGAGAACCAAGCATACTAAAATCAGCTATTACTAGATTAAAAGTTTTTGATACACTTAAAAGTATTTACATATTCAAATACATATGTCGCTAAGAATAATGGAACGAGAGTTAATATTTTGAAAGCGCTTTATTGAAGAACGGACAGTTTGCATTTATACAGACGTATTGTACGGTAACACCAACGTCTGTAACAAATTGCGTTACTGTAACAATACTGCGTAAGTGCGTTACGCGTCATATTGTTTTCGGGAGGTTAACGCGAAGAAATACCTAACTATGCGGTAACGTTGGCGGGTTTTTAATTTTATCTTAAAAGTTTATAAGTCATGTCTACATATATTTTTTCTTGTTTGTAATTTTTTTGATTTAACAAGTCGTTATTTATATTGAACGTTAGGTGGACGTTCAATATAAATCACTACTTTATGGTAACCGTGCAAAATATAGCAAACCTGTACTTTTTTGAATTTATATTGTAATTTTTATTTTTAATGTTTAAATCTTTATCCTATTATCTCGTAAGAATTGCACTAAAATCTTTCATAAGTGCACCCCATTTCGGAGCAGGCAGCAGTAGACATAAATGAGCTGTTAAACTAAGTTTAAAACCAATCAAAATAATGCACGAAATTTTCAGGATAGTTTCTTTTGGTAGGATGCTGCGAGAATGGATTTCAGGAAATTCCCACAATATTACAAGAACGAAGGTTTGGGTGTTCGACTAGTACTGATAATAATACAATTTATTGCTTTTATATTGATGATAGCCAATGGTCTGACCACAGTTTCCTTAAAAACAAGTAAAATTTCTTGTGTTGCTTTTCCAGCGTTCTTGTCTTCCGTTTATAGCACATGTTCTTTGGTTGAGAAAATTCTAACACCATCTATTTCGGCTGTTCCTTGCAATACACTCCAAAGTTCTTATCTTGACGAGGCTCGAAACGCTTGGCACAGTGCTTGTTTTAATACCAATCCCCCAAACATCTTTCGGCACAGCGGCAGAGGGACCGGCATCTGTGCAAGTTGACACGGAACTATCTGTTACATACGTGCTCAAACGTGCTCGTCTCTTAGCTGTTTCAAAATAAGAATCAAGTCTTTGGCTGCGAACACATTAATCTTACAATACCGATTCTCTTATTGATCCCGTAAATTTTCGTATTTCCACTTGCTACGGTTTGTTGCAAGGTGCTGTGCCTCTCACCAGTGCCGGTGCGGTGCGGCTGTAGATCAACTTGGTATACACGGACTTTCATGCACTAGGTAAGCGGCCCGATGGTATGGCGATATAGCAGTCCCTTGGGAAATGGGTTGGCCTTTATTTGAGCCTTTTGGGGTCGAGACCTAGAGTCCGTGTGGAGCCGGTGCCAGTGATTGAGGCGACAATTGAGTGATTGACCCAAAGGCTGGCTCTTATATACATAGGCCAGCGAATTTGCATAGCTTTTCAGCGTGGCAATGCACCCAGTGTCTTGAGCGCTGCCGTAGACCGTTCGTAACGGTTCTTAGGTAACCCGACTAATTCCCTCGTACATAATTAGTTAATTTGTTTGGGAATCAAAACAAGGTTTTAATGTGGGCTAAGCCATCTTTTTTACTACTTATCACTATAGACTTGAAAACTCCAAGTACAATAATTGTACTAGTCCGAAAAAAAGCGAACGATCTAGCGCCAGACTAAGCATAGCTTGTTATTATGGGAACTAGATTATATCAGTCAAGCTACCCAACCAGCGCTTGTAATACTGCAGTGATTCGATTAAGATGATAAAGAAGAAAGTAACAACGGACGATAGCGATTTATCTTTGGTTATCTATGGCCCTGTTTTGTTATCTGTACCGAAATGCGGCGGATGTAACCTATGTTACTGAAGTATGATTGATCGCGTAGAGCTCACTTGTCTTCGTCTGCTTTAAAGGAAGGCGTCTTTTTGTCGTTTTAAGGGTTCAGTACCCAAAGGGGGTCGACGGGATCCTTTTACCAAGCCTACTATACGCTCTACGCTGTCTCTCCGTTCGTCTTTCCGTCTATCATGTTTTGATACGTTATCTTTTTATCATGGAATATTAACTGAAAAATGATTAAAATTATTATGCATGAGACGTATCTTTTGACCTGTTTTATTTTAGCTCTACATCAAAAACTCTAATAACACATTTGAAAGCATTTAGTTTGAGGTGTTATTATAGATCAAGTGCTTACTCGAAAGAATATTTACCGCTTTCGTAGTTTTAACCTCCTTCGTAGTCTAGTGGTTCGCCAACCGGAGGTCCCGGGTTCGATCCCCAGGGCGAGTACAAATATTGTGCTTGGTTTGGTTAGTGGTAGGACTTGTAAGTCCGCCTGGCTAGCTACCACCATCTAACCTGATTCTGTCACCATAACAACAATATTAAAAATGTTGTGTTCCGGAATTTAGAGGTAAAATAGCCAGTTAGTTGAGGATTACGGGTGAAGGGTGCCTCCACCACATCTTAACTTTTACCTTATCAGGAGTGATGAAGGCCAAGCGCTTCCCCGTCATACAATAATAAAATAACAAAAAATATCAAAATCAGCCAAATGTGAGTCAGCCCCATACGAACGCTAGAGC
Organism: Venusia cambrica; assembly: GCA_951394065.1. Taxonomy (NCBI): domain Eukaryota; kingdom Metazoa; phylum Arthropoda; class Insecta; order Lepidoptera; family Geometridae; genus Venusia; species Venusia cambrica. The sequence continues at coordinate 4,867,402 of OX596057.1, forward strand.
TAAATGCAAAAAACTCGACTCGATTTTTGTCTTGAAATATCGGTCACCGGAACCCTCTGTGTGCGTTTCCGACTCGCATTTGGCCGGTTCATTTATTGTGATGTTTTATCTACGATCTACGCGTTCATATAACACAAATTCATGTTTAGATATTTTAATTTGTAGGTAATTTATTTTTACGTAAAAGCTATTTATATTATCATAATCATGCATTATACATAATAGGCGTTAGTGTAGTAACCGTGCCGTATGCTGTGGCGGTCGCGGCTTAAGAATCGACCCCTCCAACACGGCCTATGGATGTCGTAAAAGCCGACTAAGGGATCTTACCAGCAGAAGGGCAGTAGCTTCTGTTGATGTGGATGACTGACTGACATACAACGTACGTAAGTCGTAGCGAGTAATAATTTGGAGGGTGCCTCTCGCTGTAGGGATGTACTAAGAATGTTTTTTTTAAATCGGACAGATGGGAACAAATTTCCGGGCGTCCCACTAGCAAATATATTTTTATCAACGTTTTCTACCTTTTTATATACTTTTAAAATTGTTCATCGTCAGTTTAAAATTACATATTTTGAATTGTGGTTCAATGTCATTTTTAAGTTACATATTTTTAGTTGTGGTTCATCGTCAATTAAAAGATACATATTTTGTATTTTGAATTGTGGTTCATTGTCATTGTTAAGATACATTTTTTAAATTGTGGTTCATTGTAATTTTAAAGTTATATATTTTTAATTGTGGTTTGTCGTCATTTTCAGCGGTGCATTTCCAGAATGTATCAAAGTGAGACATGTTAGATAAGACATTGAAATGAGGTAGACGATAAATCATGCAAACTCCGCAGCTTTGCTATGATTAATAACGTAACAAATTACACATCACAGATGCCTATCGTTGAGATTGCTATATAATCGCCTCTATATTACAATAATCGGCGCAATCACCACACCTCGGCAGCGAAGCCATTTTTCAAAGGCATAAACTACCTCCCACTTGTCAAAGGTTGAGGACAGCACTTAGACCCCTGCAATCAGCGCTATACAGGTCCACGTCTACTAAACTTTCAGATACTAAAAAGTCTAGCTTTTGTAAAGTTTGGTATTATGAAACTGTTAAATGTTTTTTTTTTATTTTTCTCAATTATTTCACATAACTTTTAACTGGACAGCGAGTACTTTAGCCATCTGGCCGTGACCACGGTTGTTAGTTTTTTTTATACTTGGCGTTAACCAAGCGATTGACCACCATCTCACTTGATTTGAAAGATATGGCCTAAGATGGAGTACGCTTGTCTTAAAGGAACCTGTTCACTATGGACTTGAAAGCTCAAGATTATTCTGGTGCGGAAAACAGACGAGGGCAAGGAGTTTTATTCCCGTATTAATGACAGAGATAAAAAAAAAGTGAAAAGACAGGTGTATTGATGTGTTCCGTACAATGGAACATCTACAAGGCACGGGTTGGAGCTTGCGTTACGTCTGCTAGTCTTGTGGTGGAAAGGGGAAAGAGGGCTTGGATTAAAGATTATCACACACTCGTTAAACTAGAATTTATATAACACAGACAGCCTGGAAACCCGCTGTTGAGGCCAGTGCTTCGAGCTGGTACTTGACCAAACCATCCTAGAGATGCTTCGCCCTTGTACGGTTTTGAACAATCTTAATAGCTGTCCCGGTGTGAAGTGTCACCGAACCTCAGCCAGGATACCCAGTTTCATAGCAGAAAATTTGGCCTTACTATGATTTGAATACAGAAGGTTTGCGCAATAAAAACCCGCGTTGAGTTGATATTTATGTGAAAATTTGTTGTGCAAGAAAACAATGAAATTAAATAACGCCTCAACGATTTTTATGATATGGCGAATATGTAGTCTAAGCATAGCTTGTAATATGGGAACTATATTACAGATACGGATAGAATACTTACAGGTCCTACAGCTATTGTGATCTATCAGCCACTAGCAAAAGCCGGAGTATCCGGTTTCCGGGGTGGACCGCTAGGCGGTAGATCATCCTACTCTTAAATGTTACATCACGTTACAATTCTATCATACTACGATGGTGTCTAAGACATTTGTGAGTACAGGTGGCATTTACGCATTTAGTTAACCCAAAATAAACAATTTTATTGCCAGTTAACCTGCTAACGCCATGTCGCCGGTTCCGTAGTTATCTCCAAGATTGATAGGCTCCAGTAACTCGCGATGAGACGTGTGAGAACGTCTCGATTGGGTTATTTTAAGGTGAATCGTCCAATATTGGTATGCGCGAGATGGTTTTTGGTAAATTGTAGCTTCAAACATATAGTGTATCTTTGAAAGTGAAATCCGCTAAGTGAATTCATGTAATTTTTTTTGTACGACAGGAATGCGCTTGGCCTTAATATCTCCTAGTTACAAGTTAAAATAAGGCCAAGGGTGGAGGCGCACTTCACGCGGTATCCTCAACATAATGAGGTACTGCCTATCTTACCTCTGAATGCCGGAACACAACATTTTTTTAAATTGTTATGATGGCGACAGAATGAGGTAAGACGGTGGTAGCTAACCAGGCAGATTTAAACAAAGTCTTACCACCAACCAAACCAACCAAACTATATTGTACTCCCCCTGGGGATCAAACCCGGGACCTCTGGATCTGAAATGGGTGGGTTGAACTACTAGACCATAGAGGCATCCACATTATATAACCATCATCAACATTATGAAGCTCTTTATAATCCATTGCTGGGCATAAGTCTCCTCCCTTAAACGCCACTCTAACCGGTTTTGGGCCTTTTGCATCAGGTCTTATTCTGAACAGCAGCAATTTTCAGCAAAATTAGTCAATTTACTTATCATATATAAATCTTAGCAGAGAATAATTAATATATTGTTAGTATGTGCTATATGTAGTTAAATACTGCGCGAGGCTTTGCCTATCTCCTTGTGTGCTGGTTGCGATTCCGAACAGGCGGTAGATTTGACGTATTAAAATGATCCTAAAAAATGTACCTTCTGTATAAACGTGTATATTTAATTTGTTTTGAACTATCACAGATATAATTATATAGGTATTTTATCTACAATATACCAAAAACTTTTTTGCGTTTTATAATTTTATTAATAATATTTAATATTTAAATTTAATTTGCGTGTCCACCCTAACACATCCCGCTTTAAAACAAACATACCAAGAATCAATAAAGCCGAAATGTCAATTAGCCTAAATTTAGGGAATGTGATTAAAATGCCGCCGCTGGTAATGAATTAAACGTTGGTTACCTACACCATAAATAATTTATAGAATCGAGCAATGACTAGTCCAGTTAGTATTGATAGCCAAACACATTTTTCCACGTTGCGCAATTATTTTGCTCGTATCGTGGGGAATGTTGACTGTCATTCATTATTTTATATATCTTCGCATGTTGCCAGCTTTTATTGAATCATGCTCTATCTAGATACTTTCCCTTATGTAGAGTTACGATGTTTAATTGAAATCTGAAAGCATGTTTTATGCTGCTGTACTGTAGCTAGAAAATGTTGTTTTATCATTCTGGCTCTTATAATTGATAACACATTCTTGTGCAGCATATTACATATTTTTTGTATTCGTCTGACCTCAAAACTTGTTAAGACAAGGATTAGGTCTACGATTTGTTTGGTTTATTCTGGACGTTTTTTTCTTAATGATTTTTAGCGATGTGTTTAGTGACTTACGATACGATACGAGGCCATGGCTATGACCACAGATCTGACTAAAATAGTCAACAATTACTTCCTAGCTCAAGAGAGTCATAAACTCAAAGTGCTCGCTATTTTACGACATCGCACTTGTGTAGTTTTGCGCGTTTGTGTCTTTGAAGGGTATCGGAGAAAGGGTCACCGTCTATTTGCCAGCTTTGATAAGGGCATGAAATATTGCATAACACCTGATTTCTTTTGTTTATCGCTTCTAACTTGTACACTTGACATCTTTTAAGACGCATTGTTGTATTGTTGCTGCTATCGATTTATTTTAGTACTGTAATGCTCATTAATGACGCCAGGGATGGTTTTGTTTAAGCGAAGGAGACTATTTTAAATTATTATAATTTATTTGATGATTATTTAGTAAAAAACGGTTTAAAATTAGTAAGTTCGTAATATACTTTTGTCGGTGACGTCATGCCTTTGACGTTTTCTTTCAACATTTGTATATTTACACACAATAACTGTCTCAAGGTTGGCGATAAAATAACATATTTCTTTTATTGTCTTCGGAGCGTCTGTTTCACTAATTTGTTAAAAGCCATAACATGTTTAGCGTTATAAATTAGTTTTTGATTTGGCCACCATTATTAAATTCTTTAATTTATACCAGCTTTATTTTATTGCAAAGCTGTCGTTAAAAATATTTTTATTATACTTAGGTATGCGGATAAATGTAAAAACGAAATCCAAAAGACATTAATGTAAGTCGTTTTGTGTCACCTCCAATTAGGTAAGCCGTTGTCAGACTACAAATACGCAGCATTTTATCTGCTCAAAAAGTTGTAGAATGCGCGTGCACATCTTAACCCTACTCGCTAAACGGACACTATTTTTTATTCTGTAGCCATACTTAGGAAAGTTACACGAATGTCAGCAATAAACATAAGAGCCGTAGCTAAATTGTTCTCGAAAATTTTCGGCCACGTTATTGGACAAGTAGAGCAATACTCAATTATTTCATAGTTCCAAACTTTTACGATTACTCAGATTTGATTTTGAAAAAAATAAATATATTGTTTTTATTTAATCAGTTTTTTTTAGCTTTTCCGCGTTTTACCCGGATTAAAAGTAGCCTTGCTTCCTAGCCCAGAACACTTGTCTTTACACATTATGTACCTACCACACATGGTTCCACAGTAGGTATTACTTTATCTATTGGTACTTTAAATCTGATTTATTTATCATTGATCCTCATTTTTTTATTTTTCAAACTCTTTGTTGGTTATGTATAATGAAAAACAGCTATCGATATTACTTTAAAGAATTAATTTAATAGTTATGTCAACCAATCAGGGTCACTCTGAAAACCAGCGTTGCTCTTTGCCCCGGCTAGATGCCACGTAAAGCTGAGACTGATCCCTTCTGGCACATTTTTTTTTTTTTGCTTATGTAAATTATTATTTCTTATTAATGCTTATTTTACAACCGACTGTTTTAGTTTAAGTGTAAAATTAATTTTGTTCTTATTCTGGAACAATATACGAGTATATGCAAAGTTTCAGTATAGTAGTTTTTGCGTAGAAGAGAAAAAAAAAGAATCAGTTTTGTATGGCGGTGGGTATGATTTGACATCATATTTCCATCCGAAATCCCACGGAAACTGATTTATGGGCTGAAAAGTAGCTTATGTCTCATTCTCGGTCTAGACTCAATCCGTTCAGAAGATGTTTTTGGCTTGAAAAAGGAATAATATATAAATATATCCAAAAAACAAATAAACTTTCGTTTGTACAATATCAGTATGATGGCAAGCGGTTGTGTGAATTCATCACATATTTTAGGTAAAAACTCGTTCAACGTGAACAAAAAAACTTTAAAGCTGCCGCTAAATGTTGCCATTGAATTCATGTTAAAACAAATTCGACAGCACTTTATTCTTACACGTGATACGTTTCTTTGATAAGTCCTTGGGGTTCCGTAGTATTTTACGATGTTGGTCCTCACTTTAAATATTCGCACCTACCTAAAATATACGCGCTCAAGGAACCTGCCTGCCAAGCGTGGTGAAATCCCACGGAAACTGATTTATGGGCTGAAAAGTAGCTTATGTCTCATTCTCGGTCTAGACTCAATCCGTTCAGAAGATGTTTTTGGCTTGAAAAAGGAATAATATATAAATATATCCAAAAAACAAATAAACTTTCGTTTGTACAATATCAGTATGATGGCAAGCGGTTGTGTGAATTCATCACATATTTTAGGTAAAAACTCGTTCAACATGAACAAAAAAACTTTAAAGCTGCCGCTAAATGTTGCCATTGAATTCATGTTAAAACAAATTCGACAGCACTTTATTCTTACACGTGATACGTTTCTTTGATAAGTCCTTGGGGTTCCGTAGTATTTTACGATGTTGGTCCTCACTTTAAATATTCGCACCTACCTAAAATATACGCGCTCAAGGAACCTGCCTGCCAAGCGTGGTGATTATTATTAGTGGAATGTGTTACGAAAAAACACTCACCACTACCATGTTTTGTGGAAAGCGTAAAAAAAACATTATTATTCAGTAAAGGTACCTAATAATATTAATAGCTATTTAGAAAGCGTTAAAGCAAATCTTACGTTTTAAACCAAACAATTGTGAACTCTGTGGAACCCATTCTCAGTTTTGAAAATTTTGGAACCACTGCGTTTTCGGCACCAGCGCCCGAGGGAAAACGATTGTATAACGCAATAACTTATTTTTACTTATCGCTGTACATAATCTTTATGTGTAATGTTATTACAGAGCCAAATTATAAGTTAGGGATTTCGTTGCATAGATAACTGCCCATTTTTGGCGAAATCTCTGGCGACGTCTACCACATCCTTTGGCTGAGTTATGTTCCGTTATTAATCCAGAGCTACTACTGCCCTTCTGTTGGCCCTTCTGGTGGTTCTGTCTTCAATTCCTCGGTTGACTTTTACGACACGAACTGGACGAGTTGGAGGGGTCTATTCATAAGCCGCAACCGCCAAAACTGGTCCTACCGCTAAAATCAACCGCTTCCCCGTTGTACAAAAAAAAATAGTTTTTATGGGGTCCTAACCGGAAGTGGCAACCTTTCGGTTAGGACCCCTAAAAACTATTTTGGACCACATTTACTTACCTCAGCTGTCCATCTGCCCGTCCGTCTGTCTGTCTTTGAGCGGGCATTTACCTCATGAACCGTAATAGGGAGAATTTTCACAGAGAATGTTCACAGAGTGTGTATTTCTGTTGCTTTTTCTATTCTTATAGAATTAATGGGGATGCTAGGCACGGAACCCTCGGTGAGTGTGTCCGCCTTGGTTATTCTTTGCTGACGTAACCCATCGAAATGCGAAACGATTATCTGAACCTGATATGATTCCAATACAAATTCGATTGAACATTACAATGTTGCTTAAAAGGCTTTTATGTATTTGTTCAATAAAAAGTACAATTAAACTAAATATGTACAAAGGAATCAGTCAGATTACCTAAGGACCGTTACAAACGGCTTATAGGTAACTCAACTGTTTCAGACCAGTACCAGACGGAAGCGTGCCCAAGACACTGGCTGCATTGCCACGCTGAATAGCTATGCTAATTCTCTGGCCTAAATAAGAGCCAGCCCTTGGGTCACGTGTCGCCTCAATCAAAAGCCCCGCAAGATTTTTGAAAACCCGGAGGAATATAGTTAGTTAGAAGTGATTACTTCTAGCTAACCTTTCTTATTCTGCTTTTGAGATTCGATAAGAGGTAGGTACAAAACAATTTCCTATTTTTCACAATTAAGGCCAGCGAGTCAATACTATTCAGCGAATAAATACAGTCAAGGTCGTAGGAATAATTGTTAAGTATTTTTTTGATTCCAGAAACATCTTGCTTTTTAATTCAGTTTGTTTGCTGACAAAATACGGAGCTGATCAAAACCTGATTAGCTGTTCGTTTGTTTAACTGACTGTATAAATAATAGCCTAGATAATAAATAATAGGCCTCTTTGAATTTATGAAAAATTTGCATTTTTGTCAGATGTTTTACTTCGGCGACTTTTGCACTCGAGGCTAAAAGACCGATCTGAGACAACATACAAACGTACGGGCGGTCTTATCGCAAGGAAGCGTTCTCTGCCAAACACCATTTGAATAGAAAGTGGTACACTGAGGGCTACCAAAAGTTATCGATACGATCTTGTTCGTGGATTGAGCTTTTATGGCTTGCAGCTATGGAAAGCGCCATCATCATGTTCAAATTAAGATATTAAGATTGTTTGATTAAGATTTGACTGCGTAACTGCATAATGACGAAACTGCAGCAGTGTTAAACATTCCAGGCATACCGATGTCATAATTTTATGAAAAGTGGGTAACTGTTTGGGAACTACGACATCTAAAACGCTAAATACCGATTTAAAATCGATAATATTACGATATTACGAATGTAACGATTGAATATCTTTATCGATTTAGTTGAACTTCATTTTTGCCCACCGGTGTCAGATAGATTCAGAGGTTCCCGGGTTCGATCCCCAGGGGAGTACAATATTGTGCTTGGTTTAGTTGGCGGTAGGACTTTGTTTAAGTCTGCCTGGCTAGCAGAATTAGGTAAGATAGTAGTACATCTTACCTAATTCTGTCGCCATAATAACAATTCATAAATTGTTATGTTCCAGCATTCAGAGATAATATAGCCAGCTCAGACGGTTGAGGATTCCGGGTGAAGTGCGTTTCTACCTTCGGCCTTATCATAACCTGAAACCAGGTGAGACTTAGGCCATACCCCGTTGTATAACATTAAATATGGCGTCAAACTTAAGTATGATGGTGGGAGCTAGCCAGGTGGTCTTAAACAAACCAAAAGTTCAAATGTCTCCAGGATTGGAACCCACAACCTGATCATATATCGTGCTAACCGCTGTACGAACATCTTATACAGCCGCTGGTTTCATAAATTCAATAAATGCTGTAACGGAGCTGTCATGAGCCGCCATTGAATTCAATGATAGCTTTCCCATTGACTTAGGATACGATGATCGCTGTTGCGACATGTTTTTACTTCACTATTGATAGGACAATGTGTCCGTTTTGTCATGTCAACTTCTTACCCGCTAAATTAGTTAGGAGGCTCTAACCAAGGTTCCGGGCTGTTGACAAATGAATATGTTATCATACAGATCAAGATAATCTAATCCCAAACCGCTTATATCAGAATTAAAAAAACTTCGATATTATGAGTTCTATATTGATAATATATCAAAACTAATTTAAGAAAACTTTGTTCATGGGTACTCAGTTTTAACTTTTCAATTTATCAAAACTAAACAAAGAAAACTTCTATTATGAGTTCGAGGATCTTTCTTGACATTTAATCAAAAATTTTACTAAGATCTCAACTCTGTTATAGGTTCTAAGTTCTAGCAAGTCAAAATTTCAAAATAATCAACATTTAAGTAAGACAACTTCTACTATGAGTTTTGAGTTCTTACTTGACAACTTTTATTGGTGTAAGAGAATTCTGGGAAACTCCTACGGGCAGGCGGGGAAAAAGGACAGGAGGCCCTAGCTTCCTAGTACCAGACGTGAAGAGAAAAAGATACATCGACTACGTATAGAACAGGTTTGTTTGTCATCAGGATTCCCCTGAGGATGTCTACGATCTAGCCGAGTTCTTTTGCTGTGCGTGTTCGCAGACGTACTGTCATTATTCAATTGTTATGTAAGACGCCGACCTAAAACCGAAACGGTACCGGGAGCGTAGAGCGTGTGCGGCGCGAGTGATAGCGATTACAAAATACGTGTTGTAATCAGTGAAATCTAAATAATCTATAAATAACTGAAATCAGAATAAAAAATAACATATTATGGGTTCTTTCTTGACAATATATCAAAACATAATTGTTAATACAGTAAATCCAGCCCATCCATAGATTGTCTGGAGGAGATATCTCGTAGCAATATAGCGCCCGTTGCATTATGCTGCTTTTAAACGTTAAGAACCGTCTCTTAAATATCTATGCTATTTTTTAAAATACTATTTTTAGTGATATTCTTGATAGACATCACGGCTAGTAAAAGTTATTATACTCTATTAAAAGTTAATTTTCATTGCGGTTCGAACGTGATGCGTCTTCGGTAAGCTACGTAGCAAAGAAATTACTAGAAGTTTTGTTCCGTAGTTTTGCGGTAGTTCCATTTTTGACTACGTTAAATATTATGCGGTGAGCTTGTACATATTGGGTAATTCTGTGTTTCTTTGGTTTGCGTCTGAGAGCCCAGAATATACCTATACCCAAAACCTGTGTCGCTGTAACTAGCACCACAAACTAGATACCTAGGCGCGTCTAAATCTGAACGTGCGTCTGAATTTAAACGACGGCGATTTCAAGGGTGTATTTATAAATGTAGAAATATGTAAGTACTACTTTCGCTGTACGTGAAAGTATCCGAGTATTGTGAAAAGAAAATATCTTCAACTCTTTGTGGGTGTGAAAATTCAACTGAATAATCAAGATTAAAAACACAAAGGTGTAAGAAAGAGTTTTCATTGAACGCTATATTTTGTCCACGCCCCTTCAAAAGTAAAAAAGGCTTTGTGGTTCTCCATGGCAAACACCATACTTGTGCCAAATTTAATTAAAATCTGTTCAGCTGTTTAAAAGTGAAAAGGTTATATACGAACGTAAGCTCTGTCGAGACTACTACTTGCGCCTACATCTCGTTCTAGATTCACTGCGTTAGAATATGTATGTCTACTCATTGTAGGTTTGTTTTTTTTATCCAACTAGGAGACGGGACAAGCAAGTAGTCCATCTGATATTAAGTGCATCTCTTGCCTATAACAATGCCTTACTGCGTAGGTCACAGCCAACAAAGAACATAGCCTATACGACACTACATTGTGCCCGTCAACTTGAGGTATAAAGGTGTTAACCCTCGCGTGCCCGTAATTTCACCGGCAACCATACCTCTCAAACTGGAACACAGCAATGCTGCATGGCGACTGAAATAGGTATGGTGGTAGTATTTCCCTGGATGAGCCCTTTCACAAGGGGCTCTACTCTTAAAATATATTTAATAAGCTAAGTTGTTTTGTGAGAGGTATATCTATTACATAGTATACAATTAATATAGCGTTGCATGATAAGAAACATAGGCTGGCCTTATCTCAAGAAATCTGATTTGAGCTGGTACCGTTTCTATTTGTTGATATGTTAGCGTGCATTCTAGAATTGTATTTGGAGTATTGTAGAGTCATGTGGAGAGAGGCGAGCCCTTCTAAAGTAGCGTTGTAGTCGCAAACCATTCTTATCGACGGTTATCGATCCATAAAATATTACTGAATTGAAACTTATGTAGTTTATCAGACATCATTTTATGACGAAGTAATTATCAGTCATCAGTTAGATAGAAAACCCACTGTTTTCATTTATTTATTAGGAATAAGTGCTTTTAAAAATCTTTTGCTGGAACATTGACACTGGTAAAAGCTCGACGGAATTTGTCATTAAGGCTTGCGTGGCGCGAAATCCTGCCGGCAGACCTTGTGTATGAAAGATTGTAATGATGTAATATTAAAAATTATATGGAAATAACTTTTTTTTTATTGTATAACGGGGATGTGCTTGGCCTTAATCTCATCAGATTTTTCAAGTTATGATATGGCCGAAGGTGGAAGCGCAATTCACCCGGAATCCTCAATAAACTGAGGAACGCCAGTTCCTTCCTATCTAACCTCTAAATGCCGGTACACAACTTAGGTAAGATGGTGATAGCTAGCCAGGCGGACTTAGAAAAAGTCCTACCACCAATCAAGCCAAGCACCCGGGATCGAACCCGGGACCTCTGGATCTGACAACGGACCACAGAGGCGGTTAAAAATAATAACTATTGTGTACGGACGGCAAGATAGCCAGCGCTCGAAAATATTGCTGATAATCTCTGTCAATAAATTCAATCAAGATATTCGTCAATCCCAACAAGCTTGATGACGGTGACTTATCATGTGTTGATTTGAATACAATCGACATGAATCCATTCGACAATCGAATCGACATCGATATATTATCGTGTCAATCACTAAACCAAGTCCGGTGGTCGAATTTAAATAAACCTGCTAGTAATAAGGTTAAATTCAAGTTGTCACTTTATCACAGTTCCAATTCATTTATTTGAATTATATTTGATAGTATTTTCGAAAGTTATATTTTAGTGCATCCCCAGATATAAATAAAAACTACTCGATTCTAGATAGCAACAAATAATCATGTCTCAAATTAAAAAATAGAACTCCCGAAAGATTTTTCATATGGAAGGTTATTCTAGATAACCCTAAGTGGGGGCAAAGAATGGGGGTTATCGGGAATAACCCGAAAGCTACATATATTTACATTCGACCCGAATGAATACTTAACATATCTTTCGATTGGTTTGCCTATCTGTAAAGTAAAAAACTTTCGCCTACAGCTTCGCTTTCGTAGTATCTAAGTAAACGCAGCCTATGTTCTTTCCTATGGCAAACACTATATCCATGCCAAATTTTACAAGAAGTACCCCTCTTGCATACATACGTAGTTTGCCGTTAACTTCTAAATTACACGTACTGATATTTTTTTTTTTCACGTGTAAAGATAGGGATAGGGATAATCTAGGTTTGTCACTTACTTTTTCTATCAATACAATTAAATTTAATGGATATATGTAAATAATAAAAACAAAACAACAAACAGTAATCGCTTCTAAGCGATACAACCGCCCATTGTACATGTGTTTCTAAGTTATTCACTATTCTTTTTAAGGTGTGCGATAAATATTTCATTCATTCATTCAGTAATGCATTAATTCAGTACTGCATTCATTCCTTCATTCAGTCATTTATTAATTCAAAGTAAAGTATGGGAGTAAACATCTACCTGCTAAATTTCTTTTGAATTAGACATGCCATTTCAAAATGCACATGACATACTTAATTTGTACAGGAGTGAACGCACTTCTGTCTGCTGTTGCTACTGTCCTATTACAAAAAGCGATCTCATCCAGACGTTATCTTCCATCTTTTTATGAGTGATGGAAAATAAATAAATTTAGATTTATATAATTGTTTTATTTATTTATTTCTGGACAATAATCTCACACAGCGCCATCTAGTCCAAAGCAAAGCTTGTAGTATGACTATGTTGAACTAGTTAACAGCGTGCCACATTCCACAATTCCACACATTTAGGCCAGGGCAAACCGGGATATTTACTATCTACCCGCAATAGTTGGTTACCGGTTACCGCTAGAGGTTATCGTAAAACAATAAGTCTGTCTGTGCGTAACAGTGCCAATACATTTAAACAACACCCTATAGTCAATTAGGATGTTATTAATAGTGGTACTATCGGAGGCAGACATCGTTGGTTGAGATGTCAGTGTCATACTATTCATTCGTTGCGATATTTTTTAGAGTTCCCTAATCCCAACGGAACCCTGTTACTAAAATTTCAGTCAGTCTTAAGAATTAACCCCTCCAATCGGCCTGGGGATGTCGTAAAGTAAGTAAGAGTAAGAGAAGTGACTGTTACAGTACAGTTACTGAGTAAGGGAAATCACCAGAAAAAAACAGCAGCTTGCTTCCGTTTGTTTTCAAATTTTACTGCGATTACCAATCTGTCTGCCCAGAGTGGTGAGTCCAATTTTGGAGGAGGCTCTGTCCAGCAGTAGACAGGATGATGAAGAAGATGAATAGAGCCAGTTGATATTTTTAGAAAATATGCGTATTAACTACGACTGTACTAGATTAGGTACAGTCACAAATAAAAAGAAGAAACGGAAAAAAAAATGTGCTGAATGTGTGCATGTCCAACACACACTTGGCCAGTTTTATATTACAATTTTGTTATTAACTTATTTGCATTACGAGTACTTTCTTCATGTTACGCCCACAAAACGCTCACTGTGATGATAATGGATTGTCTGACAATGAATTGCTGTACATAACCGGAATAAACATCTTTTATTCCATTGGAAATACTCTAGCTACTTACTTGTTTTGTATGTATGTCTATTTCATTGGCACGCTATACAGCCTAAACGGCTGAATGGATTTTGACGTGAGGTTTTATATTGACTTTGGAAGCAGGGCAAAAATGGGTATCAAATAAAAGGTAATGCCGATTGTAGATTTTTTTTATTGTTTGACGGGGAAGCGCTTGGTGTTCATGTCACCTGGTTACAAGTTGAGATAAGGCCGAAGGTGGAGGCACACTTCACCCGGAATCCTCAACAAACTGAGGAACTGGCATCTTACCTCTAAATGCCAGAACACAACAATTTGAGAATTGTTGTTATGGCGACAGAATTCGGCAAGATGGTGGTAGCTAGCCAGGCGGACTTAAATAAAGTCCTACAACCAATAAAACTAAGCAAAATATTGTACTCCCCCATCGAACCCAGGTCCTCTGGGTCTGAAATCGGTGGGATTGATTATATCTAAAGATTATATAATACTTTTTGAGGTTTTCGTAAAATCACGAAGTATTGCAGTTGGGTTTATAGAAGTAATAGTAGTCTATAGAGGAGAATCGGCGATCAATTTTTATATTGCTAGAGCCTCCAATCCTAGGAGCTTCCTCTGGGCCACTGCGAAGTAAAGGTTGTAAAATGGGTAGTGCGATGCGTGATTTGTGGCGTCGTTTTGGGGAGGCATATGTCATTACCACGGCTTGACCGCCGGGTTGGCGAGAGTACCTATTTGTGTTAATTACTCAGGTAGACCCATAATCTAAGTCGCCTTCATTTCCCGGCTTGAAATGATCATATTCATAATTTCTTGTAAGCCTTTATCTTCACTGTCCATCCAATGGTTGTCTGGATGAGAGATAATGCTAGGATTGGGAGCGATAATTCCGCTTATGAATACCAGTGTCGCTTGGATTAAGTTGCATTTTTTGTATGTCTTTGTAAGTGGAATTATCTATTTTCATCAAATAAAAAATGTTATACATACATTACAGAAAGGTTCTAGAATCTAGACAATAAATCTACTTGTCTAGAACCTCAAGACTGGGATTCTCAGCGATATTTTTTTTTCGAAATAGAACGAGAGATCATGACTTTTTGTTTCTTTTTAAAGCCTATATCTAATGGTCATTAGAGTTGTTGCAATTATCTACAAATTAAAAGGTAATTACGGAACAGATTTACCAGTCATACAATTGCTTTTTTGTGAAGGCAAATTTAGAACATTTTTTGCGGCCGTAGGCATTTCGGCAATAAACCACTATTCATATTTCTGAGTACTCATTAGGCCTTTGAATAGTCTACATTTATTTTACTGAGCTTTATTTTAAAGGTCATCAAACCAACGCCTCGAAAAAAACTCAAATTAATCTAGATCGATGAATAAATAAATGAAAATACTTAATTGTACAAATACTGCTTAATCTATATACATAATGGAAGGTCATATCGCTTGGAAATATGAAGGATGATGGAGAGAATTTTATGGCTCTTTAAGTCCTTTGAGACTAGCGTACTCCATCTTAGGCCAAATATTTAATTATTTTTTCAAATGTTCAACCGCTTGGCTATCCAATAAAAAACAACATGGGTCAGTGAAATATAGTTGATAACATTTTAAGTCCCAGTCATGGGCAGCCTTTCAGAAATGTTACCTTCTTAATTATAATTGCTAACGTTTTCCTTTTACCCGACTGCCTCTGAAGGAGGGTTACATTTTGAATATGAAACTAACGCAGTAAGGCTTTGTCAAAGGCAAGGATTCCACTGATTGGCTGCTTGCTTACTCCGTCTCCATATCGTATACTAATAAATCTAATATCTATAAATATCATATATAATCTAATATCGTATAAGAAAGTTCCACTTTGATGTATATAATCAAAGTCAATTATTTCAAGCCAGATTTCACCAACAGCTGGGCCATAGAGAGTCCTACCTCTATTATATATACCTATGTTTATGATACATATCAATCGGAATAGTCTTGTCTCATCCAGGTCTATGTCGGCAAATCGTCGGCCAATCTTGCTGCTAGACGCCTGACGTTTCGATAGCATGTGCCTACCCTGACAAACCCCGTTTCGGGCTTTTCAATTTTATTATACCCTGATTATCATCTGTAAAGGCTGAGTCACAAACCCACTTTTAGCGTAGACATCCTTGACCTAAGCTCAAGAATGCGGCACTGTATATATCTCAGCACATCATTCAACACAGTCTATTCAGGTTCAAGAGTTAGACAAAACCACTTAGTTTACTCTATCAGTCTATGCCCTGGAGTTGGGGTGAGGTGGGGTCATGGCTTTTCTTGCTAAATTTACAATATCTATGGATTCTCTTAGCGATTTCATGCGCTAACTACAAAGATGTTTACCAAAACTATGTACTATTAATTACTTGCGGAACGAAATAGAAGCTCATTCGAAACACTGTTAGTACTAGTTTAGTAGTCAATAAGCTATATCGATTGGTTATGTCACAGCACTTGGCAATCACTAGTGTAGACTATTTCGGTGGCAGTAAACACGGAGTACACTTCGGGTCACGAGACGTATGAACCCTGCAGTTGGTAAGTCAGGAGAGCTGGCGAATAAGACCTTCATCTTTATTGGTCTAAGAAGAGCCACCTCTGTGTTCGAGTGATCCCGAGGGCCCGGGTTCGATCCCTAGGATGAGTACAATATTGTGCATGGTTTGGTTGATGGTAGGACATTGTTTAAGTCTACCTGGCTAGCTTCCACCATTATACCTAATTCTTTCGCCATAACAACAATTCTTAAAACAATTGTTGTGTTCCGGCATTTAGAGGTAAGATAGCCAGTTCCTCAGTAAGTTAAGGATTTCGGGTGAAGTGCGCCTGCACCTTCGGCCTTATCTCAACTTGTAACAGGTGAGATGAAGGCCAAGTGCTTACCCGTCGTACAATAAAAAAAATCCCTTATAGCTAATTGATACAGGCGTTATTTTGCGGAAATACATTGTTCAATATTAACCTGACAATATAAAAATATTTGATAAAAAAGAAAATCGTCTGAAAAAAAAAAATGCACGTGTTGCGCCTCTACACGACGCATCAGTCTTGCTGCTAAGCTGCCGAGCCCTCTGCCGACGTGTTCCCGCTCAGAACGCTGTTTTGCAACACGTCAGCAGAGGGCTCGGTAACATGTGTCGATCAGATTTTTTTTTCAAATTAATTTTGCGGTTTTATTACTAAATATTTTTTTCTGTTTTATGGTTAATATGGAGCACGAATGTCTACCTTTGACTCTGGACTTGAAAACTCTGAAATTGTGCTGTACTTGGAAAACTAGGCAAGGGTCACGAGTTCTATTCCTTACCAGTACTAACGATGTATAATAGGCGAATCGATGTTTCCATGAAGAATGAAAGAAAGAAGAGGAGCATCTTATTTTTTTTTGTTTGATATTGTTCATACAAGGTGTGTCCTTAGTTGGGTATTTATAATTTCCGCCTACTTCAAAACATCCAAAGCAGCTGGTTTGCAAAATAGGTAAAATTTAAATAAAATGAGAGAAATACTTAATTGACATTTCAACGATTTATCGTTTTCCGATAACAATTATTATTTATAAGTAGTTGAACACGTTAAATGAAGCTTAGTCTAAATTGGAATAGTCAATTCACAGCATTGAATCAAGATTTATAGCTAGGGTATTCCACTAGCCACGGGGTCATGAATAGACCCCTCCAAAACGGATGTCGTAAAAGCCGACTTAGAGATCTCGCCAGAAAAAGGACACCGCTTTCTTCTGTGTATTCCATTCTATACAGCCTATTTATTGCGATCTCCAATTCGCCTGTCAAGCTTGGTGGTAATCGATTATTAAGTAGGAAAAAAAACCAATAGCTACCGAATGTACGGCAAAGTTTTAAAAAATAATGGAAAATATAAAATAAGCCAGGATTTCTTTTTTTTTTTATTTAAGCCTATAGAATCTCTGCATAACAAAGTATGCAAAGAACTTAATAAGTGGAAATCCATTGTCTCTCTGCCTACCCCTCTGGGAAACGAGCGCGAGTCTATTTATGTACATAATACATACCTCGTAAAAAATACCAGCTGAAACATTAAATAACACAAACGTAATGATGTGTAGTGTTGTGTAAAAATCGTAAAACACGCTATTATTTAGCTAATGAAAAAAATATTTTTAATGAAACAGTATTTTTTTACATCTAGCCCCAAAGCTTGTAATATTGCAAATAGATTACGGATAGAATACATTTAAATTTAAATTCCTATGATGCTAATTTCACCGTTTTGAATCCATGATGTGTTTTGATGCTACAATTCATCGAAAACAAACGCATACTAACTTATTCCCTACCTAGGTGAAAAATCGTACAACTTTAAGCCGAATTATTCTCATTTATTCAGATTCGTATCTTATCTTAGCGTATAGTTTAAGAGTAGTAGCGCCTCCTTATGTAAATGGCCAAAAGACCAAGCACGATATATACTCTCCTGGGGATCGAACCCGGGACCTCTGGATCTGACACCCTTACATATTTAGTTTAATTGTAAGTTTGTGAACAATTTTTCAATCGAAATACAAAGAAACTGAATACTAGCCATGCCAATCGGGTTTTTTATTTTTATGGATGTACCACATAATATATATTGAGTTCTTCGCTGTACTGGTCTGAAAGCTACGACATTTGGCAGACCGACGATTTCATAAGTAATTGGCGACAGTCATATAAATTGACCATACCAAAAACCAACACAATTAAACCAGTTAAAATTCAACACGTTCAGACACTAGATTCTAATAAAAATAGAGGCAGATAGACACCGCCAGTTTTAAAGCATTTCGAAGTCTAAAAATGTTTCAACATATTACATTGTACCTAGATATTGTGTATTACAATTTGTGTACAAGTTAGGAAAAGAAAAAAAAACAAATCAATTTTACTAAAATTTATACAATTAAATATCAACTATATATAAAACCTAGGGGTACAAATTTGTGCTTGTTTTGATTGGTGATTGGGTTTTGTTTATGTCCACCGCTAGCTACCACCATCTTACCTAAGTCTTTCGCCATAACAATTACATTATGTTTAAAAAAAATGGTGGTTACATTACTATAAAATAAAGGTTTTACACTTATACGATATTTGATGAAGGCACCAACTTTGTTTCGGTCCTCCCAGGAAACCATCATTAGGGTAAGTCGAACTGCGACTTCGATCTCACCCAGGAATTACACATACCTTGATAATGGCTCCCCGGGAGAACCGAAACCAACTTGTTGCCAAAAGCCCGTGTTTAAAAATTGGGTACGATTCCCATCCAGGACAAACATTTGTGTGATGAATATAGATGTTTGTTCTATGTTTGGGTGTTGTATGTAGTAACATACGTATGTTAAAAAAAAAGTATTATGTATTCTATACGTAATCTAGTTCCCATTTTACAAGTTATGCTTAGTTCGGGGCTATGTAAAATTAATGTCTTAAAATATTTATTAAATTATTTAAAAAAAAATGTGTTCTTCGTTTAAGAATAGCATCTCATTGGAATATGCCTATTGGACGAGCAATGAGAGTCTTAATACTTAATACAGTCCGTCAGGAAATTACATTACCAGCTACATTACTTGTCATAAACAAGTAATGTAGCTAATTTACTGACTGACTGTCAAAACTCACAGCCCAAACCAGAAGATGTGAATTATTTAGGATACCTTCTCAATTGCCAAACCAATTGTCTCACTCCCATTTGTTATTGTATTTAAGATTCTAGTCTAAAAATCTAGGTATCAACAAATTTATCTTTTCAAAGCAATGTTCAGGTCATCGCCCCTTTGTTTAATTTTGGTCTAGATAATAATTTTGTGTACTTTACAGCCTAACTTCGTCGAAGCGAAAGTGAAACTCGTGATAATCATATTTTCAGTTTGCGGCTTGCTGGTGACAGCTTAGGCTTAGAAGCCACTAAAAATTACATTGAATGAATTAATGAATTATTGGTATAGTTAGTAATAATAATATAATATGTATAGTAACGGGAAATACGGTCTATATCAGTGACTAAAGAATGCGCGTGATATCTTTCCGAATATAGATCTTCAAATGAATGGCGATGTTGATAGTTGCTCGAGGTACCTTCAGATAGACCTATCAATAGGTGAGAATAAAATGCAATTTACAAGATGGCGTTCACTAATTCAGTTGGTTAAAAACAAACTTGTGTGTGTACTTACTTATGTACGCACGTAATAAATTATACTGCTTTAGCGTAACAAAACAAAATTAACGAAATAATCTTAATTAATAATGTAAACAATTAAAAAGTTTACATACCGACAGTTAACCTCAAATCTATAAACCCACATAAATAAGTTTGTATATAATATTTCTAAAAAACACTTTATCACGAGTATTCATAATAAATTATCATTCACCACCGTATGTGATTTAAAATCACAAGTAAATGCACGTATTGTATAATGTATATTGCATGAATATATACTTTTAGCTCCACTGATAAAAACATTTATTTATTCAATTAAAAGTACAATTAAACTAAATATGTACAAAGGAATCAGTCAGATTGCCTAAGGACCGTTACAAACGGCCTATAGGTAACTCAACTGTTCCAGACCAGTATAAAACATCTATAGTAGATTCTATACATGTTTATCATATACAAAATATATATATGTATAATTATTTGAACAAATACCTAATTACAGTTATACTCTTTAAACTACCTTGAATTTGGTTTCAGTTCTCACGTAAACATGAGAGATCAAGTTGGTAATCAAGACCAACCAACTTCATGGTGTCGCTTTCAGGTGTCGGTGTGCGCGCGCATCGTAAAAAAACACCCTCAACTTTTTTCCTAGACGCGCCAAAAGAAGTATAACTTCAAACAATATTATCTTCATAAATTATATTGGACTCTCTGACACAGATTTATATTTTAGGAGAAGCAACCGAATAAATACTTTTACTCTGAAAAGGTAATAAGTAATAGATTTGCGTGGAAATGGAAATATGGAAAGAGATGAAGATGCGAAGCAGTCATGTAACAAGAAGTGTGTTAAATATGAGTGTACAAAAAGAGATGGATGGATTGTGTGACAGGGATGATATAGACAAGAACGGAGTGATGATGGGATGAGGTCAGATCGAGAAGAATGGAGGAAGAAGGGTTGTGCCTATCCTTCTTCCTCCACTTCTTAGTGTGGGATATAAAGGTCAGGAAGATGATGTCCCTCATCATATATATCCCTTTATAATTATTGAGCTTTGTTCTATAATTATAAAGGCACGACGGTAGGATTCAAATTGTAAGCTTAATGTAAAGGTTTGCATAACCTAATGTTTATGGGTATTACCTAGCTGTGTGTTGTCACCAATGTGTCAAAGTTAACTATTGACATTCGATTAGCTTCTTGCGACTTGTTCGACTAATGTCAATGCGATTTCGATTTCTCAATGGAGCGGAGCGATGAGTTGATGTAGAGAGGGCGGGTGCGTGATCTAGACTCGAGAATAGTTCCAATGCTAGGGATGGGAATGAGAAACTGTCGATGTTTTTGTGAATTCATACTTATCATGCAATACAACACCCAAATAGGATACAAATAGGACAAGCATCTATTTTCATCACACCATTGTATAATAATTAAAAAATTGGTCACTCAACTGATCCAGACCAGTTTAATAATGTTTATCCAAAAAAAAAATACAAGCCAAAGATACTATAGGCATTGCAATGCAAATTCGCCTAAATAAGAGCTAGCTATTGGGTCGCGCGTAAATCACAGCCCCGATTTATTTTTAAAACGCGGAGGGCCATTTTCGAAATCGATGATTTTTTCCTAGATCCTGTAGCAAAGTTCCCATGTAAATGATAGATGGCACTGTTTAAAATGTCCCTTAACATTTATTTATACATTAAATTGATATCAAAGTGTGTAAGTACGTGTTGTTAATGTTAATGACGCGGTGAACTATAAACTCAATCGGAATGGTTATTTTATTGAAATATGTTTACATTGACCTGAATCGTATCGCAATCAACAGAATAGGTAACCTATGAATGATATAGCCTAAAAATAGCCTGATTCTCTTCAATGTATATATATTAGTTATACAGTGTATTATATTATCTTACACTAGCTTTAGCCCACAGTTTCGCTAGCGTGATAAAAGTACCGTGTGTCGTTCCCTATGACATACACTATATCGATGTCAAATTTAATTAAGAATCATGAAGGCGTTAAGCGAAAAAATAACGAACAAGCAGACATACACAAAAAGAGTCATATTCGATTTTATAGCAAGATATAAAAAAAATATAAAAATATGAAAGGACTAATCAAAATTTGACCGGTAATCTTTTTTTAAAGGAAGCCTTTCTGCACCCATATTCTGAGTCGGAGGGGTCGATTGCTGCGACCGCCACAGCATATAGAATATCAGATATCTACCTAATTCATAGATATTCGATATCTGAACTAGAGTTACTTTTTGCTATACTATCGAGATTTTTGAGCAGAGACGTTTAGTGGCAGCTCGAGGATAGAACTAGATCACTACTTATCGATACCTGTCCCATCCCCAGCTACTCAACGTGCGCGCGCGCAAAATATCGCAGCTAAATCTGTACCCAGCAGACCGGAGTTATGCATTGTCACTACCGCTTCTGGTTTTTGGACTAACGAACGACATTTTATTTTTGTGCTAACCTGTTTCCGAAAACTATTGTTGTATCACTAAGTGAGGAGGATGCTAGTTTAATGATTATTTTGTTTGTGATAGTGTAGATGTAGAGCTTTGTGGCCAAGTAGTATGGGTTCAATCCGTCATGCACTAATGGACTTTTCGGTTTTTTGTAAGTTATTATGCATTTGACACACTCACATGCTCAGATGGTGAAGGTCACATTGTGAGGAAACCGGCATGTCCCTAAATCCAAAAATCTAATGGCATGTGTCTTAGTAATCCGCTAAGGCGATAGGCTTGCAACTGACAGGTATTTAATACTAGCTACTTGGATAAGCATGTACCGAACGTAAGTTCGGACGTGCCTCTGACTACCCTCTAGTAGGTGATCCTCATATGGGTGATCTTCAATCTGGGGAAAATGTCGTATGTTACTGTTCAAATGTCATGTTACTTTATGCCTTCACTCCCGAATGCAAATGATGTGCGGAAACCGACATCTAAAATCCCTCTAATGGTTTAGTATACTAGAATAAAATCTGTTGATTACTTGCTGAAGTTAGCAAATGCAATACAACAATATTTTCTGAGCACCAAAAGTGATAAATTATGATAAATTATGATCTAATGAATGTTGCCAAATAAACGCACAATGAGCGGTCATATCGCTCATAGCGCTTATGTCTCTTCCAGATAACCTTTGTATAGACAGAACCGGGAGGATGCAAAAAACGGAC
This sequence comes from Venusia cambrica, assembly GCA_951394065.1. NCBI lineage: Eukaryota > Metazoa > Arthropoda > Insecta > Lepidoptera > Geometridae > Venusia > Venusia cambrica. The sequence goes on from OX596057.1 coordinate 4,890,527, forward strand.
GTATAGGCGCACAGCAAAATACTAAAACACAACAAATATAGCACACGATACAATTATACTCTGCAAAATGTAACAAAATAAAAACTCTTTCTCTCAGGAACTCAAGTTCAGAGACATTGAAAATCAACTCTATAATCAATAAACGTGGTCTATCCGAAATGCTAATGGAGCAATCGATCGGAAGCTACGTACTTACCGCGTCCTAATTGTGGGCTAAATAGGCCTTTTGCCAGCTGGTCGAAGCCCTGAGGGCCTCTCCATCATTAGCCCTAGACGTAGCTCTACCCACTCTAGAAGAGCAACGTCCTGTAATGGCTGATGACGGGTCGTTCATAGTGTTTCGGATATTCATTCAACGTAATTCTAAGCCGGAAGAGGCATTTCCTATGCAGAACAGAAAGAATGAGTAGGTCGGAAGGTCAATATTCCAATCGAAGATATCGTTCTCAGTCAGTCCAGCATAGTTAGGACCTTTATTCATTCCGTTCAAATGAACTTCGTATGTGAACTCATATTAAACGCTTGAAATCCAAATAGTTCTTACACTAATATTATTAGTCACAAATAAGCCATTTATTCATACCACTTGATGTAGTAAAAATAATTAAATATATTGATAAATAAAGTGAAATTTGAGCGCTATTTCATGTTCTGGTAGATAGAGATGTTGAATTAGCAAGTCGACTCACGTTTCGTGTTAAAAAATATGCCTCAGTGACCCAAACGGCCAAGGTCGCACCACAGTCACGTCTAAGACCAAACAGGTGGTTTTTGTAACGGGAATTATATTAAGCTAAGCGTCTGGATGTCACGTAGCAACGCTGTCGACTCGCCGAAATCCATTCATGTTGGTTGTAGCATTTAGCACTTTGATTTCGCTTGGAAAAACTTTTTATGGACAGGTTAATATTATGAAAGTTTACGTTAATATCAACTTACTTAACTTTCTGATCTCTTCAAGAACATGACTCTATACTAAATTGATGAAGTAAACTTTTTTGACATGAATAATTTTGGATATAATCCTGACATTTTAATACATACTGCAAATTTTGTATTATTAGTCACGAAATTACATTGTTTTATCAAAATTTTGAATTATTTCATGCTTGTAACGCTGATAATGGTAACCTACCCATTTATCGCAATAAATAATATAAATATGAATATGAAAGAAGACAGTTCAGGTCGCTAGACAAATCGTACACTGTTACTGGTGGAACCGTGTTGGAAATAATAAAAGGTTGAATATCATAAACTTTGCGACGCTGGTTTATCGCGTTTTTTTCTTTCAAAACTTTATATGATTACAGCAGTTCAACGATGCGGATCTGATATCGATTTGAAAAGACGAGTCTGCAGTTTTTTTCGCTAGTTCTTTAATGCTGTTAAACTGCCACCTATTTCTGGCGGTTAACAGCATGCGGTTTCCCGATTTGAAGGGCCATTCACGCATAGGACAGTAAAATGACAAACTGCCATCTAAGGTAAACCTTACATAACTGGACGTTAATGCTGCACGTGTTAACTGAACGCGACACGCCAAGAATTGGAGCTATTTCTGAGACATCTAGCGGTAATGAGTGGTTGAGCCGAATCGTAAAGAAACTCGTAAATGTCGTTGTTGACTACAACTGCTTCTACTGAGATGTTTTCGCTGCTGTAAATCTTCTTTATAGATATTTTGAAGTGCCAGTATACATACCTACCATATCCCTTTTTATGTAATGGACAAAATATAATCTCGTAGATATGTTAGTATCAATAAAAGCTATCAAAGTGGCTTCAATTTGGCACAGAGCCAATAGAGTTCAACCGTTACCAACACACTGACGACACGCTGAAGAATTAACAAATGAGTAATGTGAAACTATTTGAAGAATGCTAAAGTATTGGTAGGTATTTACGAAACCTATGCTGGCCCTTAGGCGAGTGGTCAATTAATGTTGACAGACAACTTACTCCTATTCGTCTCGGTAGTAACTACTAACACTAAATAGTTCGTAATAGGTTGTAAATTGTATTTATAGGCTAAACTGAGGATTTAACCTGAATTTAACTAATTTGCACTGAATCCGGCAGAATGAAAGCAAGCAGCAAAGGCTCAGTGGTAAAAGACCCGTCATTCATTTTAGTGTGGTGGGTATTCATTGGTGGTATGGTTCTATCCATCTACTGTCTTCTGTTGAAATGGAATGGAAGATTTTCCAAAAATGTCTAGTGTATTAGGTGTTTTATACATTACATACGGTATAGCAATCTTAAAGAATGTTAGGTATGAATGTGGACAGACGTGGGAGTAAGGGTAGGTCGAGAAAGAGGTAGGTGGATTATGTGAGTGACGATATGCATGAGAGGCGTGCTTAGTTGACAGGTGACAGGTGGAATAGGAGAATGTGCTGTGCTGGACAGTGGGACTGGGAGTGGGATAAGCGCAGGAGGAAGAAAACGAAGTTTCTTGTTTGGCTTGGTCAATTTGTGTGGGTAAATGGTACCTTTATTTTTATTCTATTTGCTTTCTCATACAAATACTCACGTGCTATCACGTGGTGTATTAATCAACATGATATTTGGTATGCGTAGGTACTATTCGTAGCTCGATGATCTTTGAACCTGCTACATTATTCACAATTCCCTTAGAATAATCGTTGGAAATGAAACAGGAACAGTCTATACATCAAAGACGACAAAAAACGACACCCATGCCAAATGGTCGCTAAAAATGACTTCGTGTCTTCATAGTGTTCAACCTAATTGCTATTTTACTTCGGAAATATTTTTGTCTAAACGTCAAGAGTTCGTTGACCTTTTAATGTGTTTTGAGGCTTGCGTGGGACATAGCTTGAGGTCTACTCTGACGCGAGCTTACCCAGAAGATGTCCAGTCTAGCATATTACCTATTATCAATCATTAAGGCTAGAGTCAAAGCCAAAGTCACAAGAGTGGTTGTAAGACCTGTGAAGTTTCACTTGGCTAGCCAGGACCACCTCTCACCAACTCCTAGACCCTCGTGACTTTTGCGGGAGAGCCAGTGCCTTCTGGGAAAGCTCGCTCAATCGTTGACCTCATCCTTAGCTTAGAGCTGGACATTCTGGACAAGGCTAGAGAAAAAAATATGGGTCAAGAGCTACTAGTCGTAGCTCTTGACCCATATTTTTTTCCAAGCGTATAATGTGGGTACAGATACGAGTATATTCAAGCTGCTGCCCGCCCGGGTTTGGATGATAAAAGCTGGTTTGAAGGTTAAATTTATAAGGCTACGCAAGTTTAATGCAAATTATAATACCTACTCACAGATTTAAATAAGTAACCTAAGAAGCCATAAATAACGAAAGATGCTAAGCTAACCAACCATATATTTCTATGATAAGTAGCATTGCAACAACATGATATTAAGGCTAGATTATGCGTTTAGAAGTATTGACCACTAGACCTTTTGGCTATCTGTCGTTATAGTAAATTAAATAAGTAAATTTTCATTTTAGCAACTGGACATTATGCCAACTTATTATAATATTCTGGACATTCTGACCTTTAGACATATACTAATAATAAAATACAGTATGCTGACTGTATTTTATTACTACAACTGATAACTAATAATCACTAGAATATTTTTTGACCTTGTGTCTTACACTGAGTAGTTTAATAGTAAGATCTTTTAATTTATACATGTATGACATTCGTCATACTGATTTAACAACGAGTCTAAATTTTGTGTTCCAGCATTTAGAGGTAAGATTTTCAGTTCCCGGAATGATGAACGAACTGTTACATAGTTCTGGGTGAAGCGCGCTTCCTTCGGCCTTATCATAACTTGACACTAAATTATATGTAGGCAAATCGCTTTACCATCGCGTAATAAAAAAAAGAACTCCAGTTTTAGAAAAGGCTCTGTCCTAAAAACTCCAAAATGTACCTTTTCTCGCGCAACAGCCTCGTATGATAATTATATCAGTATTTAATGCTATGTATCGAACTCAATCTTTCTATTGGAAGCTTTCGGTATCAAATCGTATTGGAAACTAGATACCTTTACGGAATTCACACGTGCTAGTGCATAATGATGAGGGGAGATAAGGGCATTTCACAACAGCTTTTTCAAGTTTTTGGAAATAAAATTATTACAGAACCCGCTGCACTCCGAAAGAAAAATGCTTAAAAAACGCATAGTACAAATTTGGGAAGGTTTTGGCACCAGAGCTGGCACTTGCCTTATGCCAATTCACTTAAAGATTGCCCCGGGTTTCCGCTGATTTTGGCTCTACAGGTACAAATGTAGCATGTCGTTTTGAAATAAACAAATATAAGCCAAAAAAAATAACGGAAATAATTTTTCCTTTTTTGTTTAGATTGAGTTTTTCGAAAAAGTAAAGGTTTGCATACCTAGATTATCTCTATCGAATTATACGCACAATTTCATTTGAATGTGGCAAACTATTTCTAAATGAAAGACAAACTATCGTATGGGAGAATGGTACTAATTAATTACTAATAAATTAGTTGTTACAAGAATGTATTGTCATCAAAATCAATACTTTCGTTATTATCCTCAAAATCTTTTTTGTGAGAGCGTAGAATTAATTTCATAGCCACGACTTCAATAATCACCATTTGTGAAAATCACCGTGGAGCGTTGAATCGGGCTGTTGGTTGATGACAATTGCTATATTTCCTGCTAGCTTGACTATTGAGAATTAGGTATGCTTTCAAAATTCACCGAAGTGACTAGTATTTTCATTGAATTCATTATATAGTGGGTTTATAACACTGTAGTACAACATATTTACTTATTTTGTACCAATTCATTCAAACTATTTGCAAGGAAAGCAGTCGGATTACATATGACCGTAACATACGGCATATAGATAATGTATCTAATCAAAATCAATTATCGCTTATTCTTCTTTATTTTCTTAAGATAATTTTGAAACGTCAAATCTACCGCCTGTTCAGAATCGCGACCAGCACAGAAGGAGAATGGCAAGAACCTCCAGACTGTACTTATTCATACCATTGCCACGCTTAGTAGTTAAGCAAATCGCTGGCCTAAATAAGATTCCTTAGGACAAGCGTCGCGAAATCAAGAGCGAATTAAGAAAGAAAACTTCAGTTAAGCTTTCTTTACAGTAACACAGTGTAAACTTTGCACATAGCAGCATTGCTTTCCAGTTGCAGGCATAAATATTTTATTGCACTCAAAAGAACATGCATCAGTATAAAAAGCAATCGCTTAGCATTAAAAAACAACGGCACACAGAAGTCATTACCCAACAGCAAATTTGTGAAAGATAGAAATCTCGCTTAGTGTTTAAAAAAACATTGATTTTATTCTTTGAAACGATGTGGCCGGCAAAAGAGGTAAATAAAATTACCGTCATTAACGAGAGAGATAAAACGGGTTTAGGCTGCAGATTCAACGGCGATAACACAGAAGTGTCTAAGTTTTGTTTCTCTGAATGCACATTTCCTAAACAAAAAACAATAAGGTTTTTCTGAGTCAGCTTATCATCATCGACAAAAAGTAAAATCAAGAGTTAAGATCACAACCGGATGCTGGATAGTTTGACCTACAAATCGATTGAAAAGTGATCCGTTATAGTTTACATTGCAACGACACCGGCTTGAGATTTCCTTGATTGTTTTTGTAAAGTAGTTGATCTTATGATAAACATTATCGTGAGATGTCATTACTGTCCGTTACTGAGCACCATCTGTATAATTTGATGGCAGGGTCCAGTAGACATTTGGACAGCTCTATGAATAATTTTGTTGTTTTAACGGCCCGACCCGTAATGTGTTCTATAAAATTATACGAAGCGTGACGTGTGTAACTATCAAAGCTCTTTCATCCGCATTAAAATAGAATCGCAGTCATTATAACTCAGCGACGTGTAGCCAGTTCGAGCATTGTATGAGCTAAGTCGATTCAATGAATCTGCAATTTTTTGTATAGATTTGTAAAGCACAATAAAGTCCCATGTTTACGCGAACGATAATTTCTTCGCGACATTAAATGTCACAGCTGACACATTATGACCGCTACTTGTGTAACGAGATCCAGAGCGGACCACAGACCCAGTCATATTTCATCGACAAAACTGCAATGAATAATACATGTTCATTAACGCGAACCCGTATCGATTGCTTTGACACAATCTATTATTAACACAAAACCATTATTGGTTCCAGATCGAGTCCGCGAAACGGATAGTCTGCGGCAACGAAACCGACATGACATGATGCAATGTGTTGAGAGTTGAAAGTTTGAGTGTGAACACGCGAGGTGTCGGTACCGCGTTGGGCGCCAACTTTGTAATTTTGGCGACGAGGTAGTTCGTTTGGGGGGGTATGCGCACGGGTGTTGTGTGACGGCGCCCGGGCGGCTGCCATGGGCGCGGCGCGCCATGCGCTCGCGCACGCGCCCGCTGCGGCTGCTCCTGGCGGCCCTAGCCCTGGCCTCGTGCGCCGCCGCCCCCGCGCCGGAGCCGCGTGCGCAGCGCTCGGCCAACCTCAGCCACATCACGGGCACCTCGCGCACAATACAGATGTTCCTCAAGAACCGCTATCTTCAGCTGATGCCAGATGGCACCGTCAACGGCACCATCGACGACACCAGCGTTTACAGTGAGTACATTACTTTTCCTTTGCATATTTATGAAAGACATGTACCTAATTTACCGTGGATTTTGAGTGAGGTGACACTTGACCCAAGTCTTATTTAGGCCAGCGAATACTCTGAATAGCATAGCTTGGCAATGCATTCAGTGTCTTGGACACGCTTCCGTCTGGTACTGGACCATCATATAGACCATTTGTAACGGTCCTTGGGTAATTCGACTGCTTCCCTTGTACATAGTTAGTTTAATTGGACATATTATTTTTATTTTTTTGTGAATAAACATTTATTCAATCTTTGTACTAATATACTACAGATAGATATTTGATACAGCTGGATATTTGAGGTTGCGACTTCAGAATACGCAAGGAGCAATAGACAGATTGGATTTTAATAACGTGTTAAAGATTATTACTAACGCTTTTATTATTGTTCATCTTATCAATAGTTCTACTTCGTATACATTAAATACCCGTTTAGCATGATTTGCAACAGCAATATCATGCTAAATATCATGCCATGTCGTTTGAAATCTATCAAAGATAGCCGATATCTTGTAAAGTTCGAATATAGTGGCATATAACAGAACTGATGTGGAGATTTTATTGCAACCGATAAAATACTATACACGATTGATGATTTATGAATGTTTTTTTTTATTTATTTGAAATAAAATCTTGTTGAACTTTGTATAAGTCCACCTAGCTAGGCAGACTTGAACAAATTCAAATACGAAGGAGGATAAAAATCGTGGTGACTCTGTCGCCTCAAAAGAAAGCAACTATTCTATTTTTTTTTGTGTTCCGGCATTTAGAGGTCAGATAGCCAGTTCCGTGAGATGAAGGCCAAGCGCTTCCTCATAGTGAATTAAAAAAAAATCTTCTCGTCTTTAATTTATAGAATCTGGAAAACCCCTTTTACTAGAAATCATTTGACCAAAACAATTACAAAGCTGATATAGAGTTGACGGCTAATAAATGAGTGGAAGAAGTAAACAAGTAAACAAGTGACCCCACTTAGCTAGCAAGAGACTGATTAATAAAATAATAAATATTACAGGACATTAATTTCACACAGCGCCATCTAGCTCCAAACTAAGCATAGCTTGTAATATGACTAGATTACGGATATAATACTTAGATACTTTTATTTTTTCTAAATAATAGATACTCAATACAACACCCAAACACAGAAAAAATATCTATATTCACCACAAAAATGTTTGTCCTGGGTGGAAATCGAACCCACAACCTACAGCGCAGAAGGCAGAGTTACTACCAACTGAGCTATGAGGCTTGTTACGATCTACATACATAATCACATATTGCAAAACTTGAAGGTACCTTATTAGATTTTTGAATCGGGTTTTAACCATTGTACATTGATCTCCGAAATAAAAAGAACACAGCGCAAAATCAAAGCCGTAATAATAATTGCCGGCCTGTATCTCTACTGCTAGTAAAGCTTATTTATTTCCCTTCATTAGCATTAGGAATGCTGCTGGGCCGGTGATTCGATGACATACATCTGCAGCAGGATATGAATAATGTCATCAATTTATCTGTATACGGAACCACTGGCGTTCGTTTTACAAGCTGCATCTGTCATCAGCTTTCTGAGTTTCGCGGTTTTCATTGGCCTACTGTGGTTTCATTGGATTTCCATTCATAATTCACGTTTCTTGTTAAACAATCAAATGGCCTTACAGTTTGAAGAGACAGATTGAATCACAAAATAATGTGTGATGAATTACAGGACAATTCTAATTTCAAAAAATATTTTCACACAGCGCCATCTATCGGAAATATCGGATAATCAGGTTACGGATAGAATACTTAAAACTTTTTTTTTGTTCATAATACGTAGGTACTTTATGATACAACACCCAACCACAGAACAAACATCAATATTTATCACACAAATGTTTGTCCTGGGTGGGAGTGGAACCCACAGCCTACAGCGCAGGAGGCAGAGTTACTACCAACTGAGGTATGAGACTTGTCAGCTTGTCAATATAGATGTTAATAAATATGTTTTAAGTGTTTTAAATACAGTATTATTTTATTAGGGTAGCTTGCTTCTGAGTATAGTGTAACACCTTTACTACGGTCACCAGTTTACTTGCCAAGCGTGGATTACAGTAGTGGTAGTAGTAGTGGGTTTTAAGGCTGTTAATGCTAATGATCTTGAAACGTTCTCGGTGAAAACGTTCCTTTTAGGTAAGGGTGCTCATCTTGGGGCACATCTTGAACCGTTTTTAAGTGATTTGGTGGTTAAAAAGTATAAATTTGGTCCTATTAGCCGCTTTTATATGTATTTTTATGCTTTTATTGACAGTTTTATGAATGAGCCCTGACAGTTGCAGTTCCAAACAAGAGCATAAACTCTTAACTCGTTCTCATAAAATCGAAATTACCAAAGGATTCCTATAAATAACTATAATGTAAATTTTTGACAATTAAAAGTACATAATTAGAATACAAACGGTGGTATACAAACGATCTACTGTCGTAAAATGTGTTTCGATACCTACTGTTTTTTATATGTATCAATAGATGTATACCCAAAATGTGATTACCTAAACCTAATTCGATGTTCGATTGATGCTTGGGAGAGCCAGTGCCCTCTGGTAAGCTCGTTCTATCGTAGACCTCATCGTCGCCTGTGCAAGTTACTGTGCAAGTCCCTGCCCAAGTCCCTGTGCAAGTCCCTGGGGAAATCTCTGCACAAGTCCCAGTGCAAGTCCCTGTCCAAGTCCCTGTGCAAATCTCTGTACAAGTCCCTGTGCAAGTTTTGAACAAAAAAACGTGGCATACCAAAGGATGCAGAAATAAAACAGAAGCTTCCCAGTTTTATGAGTCGCGAAATAAATTAAGTGGTAATGGGCAGTAGGACGAACAAAAAAACGTTACCCTTAATGTAAAAAGTACCCCCCGCAAGTCCCAATTACATCTCTCCGATTGCACGAAGTCTATAAAAATCCAATTCCAGTGAATTTATAAAGACGTCATTCTCAAACTATAAAAAATGGGAACGCGTGAATACAATTGAGTTTTTGTTATTGAATGAGATATACTCCTATTACCCCTATGTCACCTTAGTGCTATAATTTATGCTAACCAGGCGATTTTATTAGATGGCGCGACTTTTAGTCGCTCGTTCTCTTTTGATTCACCAAAGGAATCAGATATACCCCTGACTGCTATAGCTGCTAGTGTTACCCTCCTAATTCTCCCGTGACATTAGCATCCTTACCCCTCTTCACCCCCCTTTACCCAAATCCTTTTTTTGCGTGCTTGGCCTTCATCTCACCTGGTTACAAGTTGAGATAAGGCCGAAGGTGGAGGCGTACTTCACCCGGAATCCTCAACTAACTGAGGAACTGGCTAACTTAACTCTTAATGCCGGAACACAACAATTTTAGAATTGCTGTTATGGTGACAGAATTAGGTAAGATGGTGGTAGCTAGCCAGGCGGACTTAAACAAAGTCCTACCACCAACCAAACCAAGCACCATATATTGTACTCCCCATGGGGATCGAACCCGGGACCTCTGGATCTGAAATCGGTGGGTTGAACCACTAGACCACAGAGGCGGTTAAAATTTATATATTCTTATCCTGTCAGATATTTTTTTCCATTTTCTTCTCTGACCATCCAACGGTTGCCTGGAAGAGATCGCTTTCAGCGACAAGGCAGCACATTGTTTTACAGGTGTCGATTAGATTAAGTTTTCTTTTATCAGTATATTGTTATGTTTTTATGTAAGTGGTGAACAATAAAGAGTTATCTATCTATCTATTTTGTTGGAAAATCGCGATTTTTTGTCGCGTCCAAAACGTAATTTAGCTAGTTCTAGATCTATTTTGACAGTGACATAAATTATGATTTTATGATAGCCGTTTGGTTTTTATCTAACAAAAACGAAGACATGATGATTACTATCTCAAAGACAATCACATCGGTTGATAATAGCGGAGCAGACCGTAATAGTGCTCTTAATACAAGCAATAATTACATATACGTTCAATTCTGAATAAGGCCTACTTTCCACTAAAGCGTACCATACCGTTGTAGTCGTATTAACTTAAAATATACAAACACCCTCACGAACCCAAATAGGAATATTAAGGCCACAAAGTCACAACACCTTAAGTTACACAAACATGTTTATCATTGATACTGGCGAGGAATGGAACTCCTTGCCCTCGCTCTTAATAAGTCTTTAAGCTTACAGTGTCTGTATTTCCACATTCATGACTCTTCAAGAAGAGAGTGTTCAGATTCTCTTGTACAAACATTTCTTACATATCGACACGAGATTTCCATATATTTATTTCCTAATTATTACATTTTAAAGTTTTAGTGTCCGAATAAATATCTTTTTTTTCCAGCTTGTTTACGTTTTCACTTTTAAATTGTATGTAATCTTACAGAGGATTCTTCAATGGTTTCTGTGCATTTTTTATGAATGGAATTGGATCTATGTACTAGTTTTCCCGAATAAAATAAATTGAAAATAGAGTTAAAAGGCACTTTCTGGATAGACACTCTCTATCGTAGATTTAATTCTTACTTTTGCAAGTTTCGAGGTCAAGAGATGACCCAATCTAAATATAAGCAAAAAAGTCCAGAGTCAACAGGTTCTTTTTAGACACACGTGCTCCATCTAAGGCCATATATTTAAAAATACTTCATTTAAGAAAGCAAGACTTAGTGGGTAGCGGCCCGAAGTGAAATGACTCAATATAGACATTTGAATCGCCCAAAGCATTAGCTAAGGTGGTCCAGATTGAGATCGTAAAACTATAATAGCTGCTTATAAACTGTTAAGTGTGATTCTTTAACGCGATAAACTATTGCTAAGCCTATAAAACAGATAGCTGATTGTCTGAAACCTATCCGCAACGTTGGTATCGAAGGTTACCATAGATTTCATACAATTTCATAACAGTAACTAAAACCGGCCAAGTGTGAGTCAGACTCATACACTGAGGGTTCCACATAAAAAATCCGTGATATAATAGGACTTAATAGGTTTATTGCATTTTGCTCTGTAGCCTAGGCACGGGTCACACTTATCCATTTTAGTAATAATTTTGGCACTTACGTGGCAAATTGGCATACGGTACCTGATGGAAGCAACTACTGACGCCTATGGACGCTGGCAACACCAGAAGCATAGCTCGCGCGTTACTGACCCTTATAAAGAAGCTCTGGCGACTTCACACCGCAGAAACAAAGCTCTATAAAGACGACGGGTTGCCAGGCTGTCTGTTTTCTATAGATTCCACTTCGGCGAGTGTGCGCACGATATCTTTGACCTAATCCCTCCATCCCCTTTCCACCACCAGACTAGCAGACGTACGACTGGCTACAACTCGGACCTTGTAAATGTTCCATTGTGCCGGTCACTTCGTTTTGCCTCTACCTTTATCATTAATAAGTAAGGAATGAAATTCCTTGCCTTCGTCTGTTTTTCCGCACGAGTACAATCTTGGAGTCTTCAATTCCAGAGTAAATAGGTTCCTTTTAGGCAAGCCTGCTCCATCTTAGGCCACATCTTTACTCGTTTTACATGTAAGCTGGTGGTCAAACGCTTGACTATCACCAATACAAAAATAAAGAAGGTAAATAAAGTACCATTTGGCTGCGATATTCGTAAGGCGGTGGTACTTCCCCAGACGGGCTGCTAAAATAGTAGGAAATACTACTTTGCCCTACCGAAACCATATTATATTGTTTTTTGTTTTTTATATTGTTAATATTTTGCTAAACATCTCATCTCTTCAGGTGGAGGGCATCGGTACGCCATAACAAAGGTTGTCCTCGTTTGGGTACCAATGTCACCATAAATGATTAATTGTATAACCAGGAACATCACTTCTGCGTATAATTTAAATGTGTTACTGTAATGTTTGTTGTTATCAAATAAATTTTCATTTCGTTTTTATATACCTCTAGAAAATATATACCATATATGATAAAAAGAAAATTATACCGTTGGTTGTGTTATTATCATATCGCCTCTGTGGTCTACTGGTTCGTCCACCGATTTCAGATCCAGAGGTCCCGGGTCCGATCCCCAGTACATTGTATATTGTGCTTGGTTTGGTTGGTGGTAGGACTTCGTATAAGTCCACCTGGCTAGCTACCACCATCTTAGCTTATTCTGTCACCATAAGAACATTTCTAAAATTGTTGTGTTCTGCCATTTAAAGGTAAGTTAGCCAGTTCCTCAGAATGTTGAGGATTCCAGGTGAAGTGCGCTTCCACCTCGGCCTTATGAAGGAAGCCAAGCGCTTCCCCGTCGTAATAAAAAAATACCTTCGGTTGTGCCATTATCACGTCGAGTTTTCAAAAAACAAAAAGTAGTTTTTTTCAATAAGCACAGACCCAGTTTTGCATCTTTTATACGGAACTATATTGATATACATTTTTAATGTAACATAGGTTATTTTAATCCGTTTCAAGGTTCAACGCTACTATTAACAGATTTACGATTTTGCCAGAATTGATTCTTGGGGATTGATCCCTGGTATTTATATTGTTACCGTCAAACATAGGTTGAACATTTGTGGTTTCTTTGAGTGTGTTCATCTGGATACATTTTACTTCTGTTATTACTAAGATATCACGATTTGTTTTATATCCATGGAACATTTTGAGCAGGAAATTTTTTCTTAGGTTCATTGCCCGCTATTCTTTTTAGTGACGAAGCGGCCTGGCAAAAAATATGAGTCTCTCCCTATGATAACTAGGATGTCGTAAGAGATACTTCGGAGATGGCGTGGTGACTACACTTTCTGGGTGACTGTCCTTCAGGGCACTGCTTTTTCAGTAATGATGATGACAGGAAGGTTATATCGCAATCATAGTTGTATAAAAGATGGGCCTATGCCCTTGTTATATGCCTATGCATATAACAAGCCTCACACCTCAGTTGGTAGTAGCTCTGCCTTCTGCGCTGTAGGTTGTGGGTTCGATTCCCACCCAGGACAAGTATGTGATGAATATAGATGTTTGTTCTGTGTTTGGGTGTTGTATTGTATGATAAGTATGTATTCACAAAAAAGAAAAAAAAAGTTTTTATGTATTGTATCCGTAATCTAGTTCCCATATTACAAGCTATACTTAGTTTAGGACTAGATGGCGCTGTGTGAAATTAGTGTCCTGTAATAGTGTATTTCAGCAATTCCAGCGTCGGAATTGCCGCTGCGTAACGATCCTAATGTCTTCCAGAAGATAGTTGATAGGTATTTTCTGGGTAGGCTCGCTAGCCGTAGACTTTGCCTCTGCATATTTCGAGATCAAAAGCTGACGTATTATGAATAAAATAGACTCTTCTATTAGTATTAATTTTCTTATTTATATGACCTGTCTATCAATCTGTAAGCGCACGATAGTCCCAATGAAATTGTTGTCACTACGTGCGCGCGCGCAACTACATCGAATTAATAACACCGATTGCGACAATTAGGACACGTTGTAGTTTGAGTTGAATCGTCTGCTTGTCAATGTCTATTTCAATTGGAAATGGCGACACGCGCTTTCATGCCCCGGGATAGACCAGAAGGCGGAAGATCCCACTGACCCCAACCCAATAACAGCTTTGCTTAGTTTGGGGCTAGATGGCGTTGTGTTAAATGTCTAGTTATATTCTGTAGAGTTCCGTACCGTAAATGAAATATAAACCCTTACAGGATCTCTTCTTTCTGTCCGCCTGTCTTTCAAGACCCTTTTTCTCAGGATCGCGTCGAGGTATCCAGTTGAAATTGATATCAGCGGATTGGTATATTTAGCTGTAAAATAATAAAACTTGTATAATTTGCTCATGTTGCATAGCTTCGCATATTTTGTGGAATCAAAATGAATCCCGTTGGTAAATTATGGCATATAGCAAGAAGTTCTGATATCCGGAAATATGTTATTTTATAACAAAAAAAAAGCGTTTTATTTTTTCCAAAAAATAAACGAACTGAAGAAAGAGATTTTAGCAAAAAACAGTATAGTTAGTAACCCGACTGCTTCCCTTGTACATAGTTAGTTAAATTATACATATAAGTATATAAGTACTTAGATACAATTAAATAAACTCAAGAATATTATAAAATTGTACATTACTTAGATTAAATATATATAAATATTACATGAAATTAATTTCATACAGCCCCATCTAGTCCCAAACTAAGCAAAGGTTTTAATATGGGAACTAGATGACGGATGTAATACTTATATACTTTTTTTTTTGTAATTACATACTTATCATACAATACAACACCCAATATGGTATTAGATAGATAAATCTCGCCCATAATTACACTAAGTAGATCAGATCGCATGAAAGCTGCGCAAGAAATAAAGTAGGTAGTAAAGTTATACCTACCACCACTTCCTCGCATTTCCTCGTAATTTCTTCAAGCGACTTTTACACACCGTTACGTAAATAACTATAGTATAGGCATCACGCAAAATTGGACCTTATAGTTAAGGCAATTCGATAGGTATATTTGTTCGAAATGCTTTGTGTAAGTTTGCGGTGGCCAACCTCCTGTCTTGTAAACCAGTGGACTGATTACCTACGGTTGCGATTGACCACGATCATTTGGCTTACGTTGTGTATGTAGGTTTATACTCCAATTAAAGATAATTTGAAGTAAAATTGTGCCATAGTATATCTATACTAGAGAACTGTTAAACCACTCTAAAAATAATCGCCCTTCACAGCAGTTTGAATACATGCAAAGAAGGTGAAAAGACGCAAAACGCATAAATATGCTTTGTCATTGGTTGTTCAGTCACCGGCCGAACGATTGGTTGGTGTTTGCAGTGCCTCTTCCAAAACGGTAAATTTGTCGTATCCACCACGCTGGCAGGCGGATTGGTAGTTGCATTATTAGCTTAAAATCAGGCTAGTGCTGATACAGTGGCCTGCATTTTTCTTACGCGGGTTGACCTTGGTCCTATTTGACCGTAAAAATTAGTTTTCTGCACTATATATAAAATGTACTTGTGCCAAATCTCACCCTCTTCCGAGCATGTTCAAAATAGATAAAAAAACAAAGTCCGAATATTTCGCTTTAGGGCCTTACGACAAAAACATGGGACTGTTTCTGTGTACCGTTAAATGCAATAATAATAATAATCGTTTATTTCAGACCAGTCTATTAAAATTTACATTATGTCTATAACATAAATAGCTTACAGTCTACATACATAATTATAGAAACTAGTTATTGTCTACAGAGAGATTCCGCAGCTGCTTCCTATAGGTATACTGCAGCCCTAAAGCTATCGCTATAGGGCTGCAGACGATACCCGCCGCCGGCCAGGAGTTTGGTTCCAGGAGCATATGCTTACGCTTCGCCATAACCTGAAGAACATATGACTTGAAGCCAGTTTCTCTACTGCTCTTTAGCCTCTGAACTTCAGTGCCGATAGCCGATCTGAAGTCCCGAAAAAGTCGGAAGTATCCGAAAGTCTGAAGATGCTGACAGATCGGCTATTGGCACCGCCGCTGCGATCTCTCTCAATCACAATCGATTGTGGATTATTAGAATAATTTGGTCAAATTCCTCTTGATTACTGAGAATAGGTACCTACTTAATCGTGGGTCTATTGTTCTCGATAGTAGTGGGTAGCCTTGAATTTTACACACATGTTACCCTAAGTGGTTGTTTTAAGGAAACATTAATACGCATGAAACTCTAATAGGCCAGAATTATCGATGCCACATGTTCTGTCTGGCATAAAGTCTAGGGCTCAAATTGTAATTCCATTCATACCGTTGATATTTCTCATGCCAAAAGTTCTCGTTTAAGGTTACAACGTAACAGATGCCTCAATACATAAATTAATTATATACATAGATCTTTATTTTAGATTACTTATTTTATTCTCCTCGTTTCATGCAGGCAATGAGGTGGTACTATGGAGTGAACCCTGTTCTTTTAATCATTACATCGAAACACAACATCACAACTCAGTTGACTCTGCGCGTAGGTAGTGGGTTCGATTAAAAACTCGTGCATACATTAACGATGGTGGTTTCTCTAGGCCACGTGCGCGCGATATGTTTTGGTAAAATGTAGCTTCAACGCATTAAATAATTGATTTTTTATACGTTTAGGAGGCGGAACAAGCAAGTAGCCCACCTGATGTTAAATGCATCTCTTGCGTATAATAATGCCTTACTGCGTAGGTCACATCCACAAAGAACATAGCCTACACGGCACTGTATTGCGCCCGTCAACTTGAGGCATAAAGGCCTCATGTACCTGTAAATTCAACGGCGACCTTACCCTTCAAAATTTGCGAAAAAAACTGGAACACAGCACTGATTATTGGCGGCTGAAATAGGTATTGTGGTAGTACTTCCCCGGACGAGCCCTTTCACAATGGTCTCTACTCTTAAGTTTCGCTCAGATAAGCAATTAATATTGAATATCTAAACAACAAATTTCCAATATATTGTTGTTATTTTAATATAATATGTAGGGTGAATTTCAAATTTTTGTAGCCACGATGGTATTTGAAGCTACAATTTACCAAAAACTGTCTCATGCTTATCTAACCCTGAGGTTCCACCTTAAGTAGTGCCTGTTAATTCGGCGCGCGGCGGTGGTACCTATTGGTTGATGAATATCGAATTAAACGCTACACCTCTATCGTAAGTAATATGTCTTTGATCGTTAGTATACAGCTAAGTCTCGTAAATCGTCTGTTTATCATGACGTATTATCACAGATTTTAAATGATCTATGGGTACAGTTAGTGAATGTAATTTCTTTATTGTACACAAAAATGTTACAGAACAATTGATTTTCTTGACCGCGATATTTGAAGCGATAAGACGGTTTCATCGCTTGAGAGCGATCTTTTACATACAACTTTTACAACCATCAGTCAATTGATTCAGGCGTTATCTTGCGGAGATCCATTTTTCAATATAGACCTGAAAATAGAAAAATATTTAGCAACAAATCTGCTACATTTCTTTACAAAAAACAACACGCGGCAATACGTCCACAGAGGGATCAGCTCAGCAGCAAGATTATATTTCCTGAGGATGCCTCGTGTAGAGGTGAAACACCTGTCGATTTGATGTTTTCAGGTTTATACTGACAACCATAATCAATAAATAATTTAAAAATTCTTGAACCGTATGGTCTGTTATGTGATGATGGTAAGCGGCCCGATGGTATGACTCTTGTCCCTTGGGAAATGGGTAGTCCTTTGGTGTGGGACACAGGTGAGCCTCTCTCTCTCTCTCCTCTATCTCATCTGCCTGGGATATCAGTTAGGGCTAGTGCGGCGGCTGAATCGGCCGAGGATCACAAAAGGCGCAAATATAGTGGTCTCGACAGATCTTACCTATTTGAGCCTTTTGGGGTGGAGACCTTGGGTCCGTGGGGAGCTGGTGCCCTCCAGGCTTTCAAAAATCTTTTGAGGCCTTTGATTGAGGTGACACGTGACCCAAGGGCTGGTTCTTATTTAGGCCAGCGTATTAGCATAGCTATTCAGTGACGCAATGCAGCCAGTGTCTTGGGCACGCTTCCGTCTGGTACTGGTCTGGAACAGTTGAGTTACCAATAGGCCGTGTGTAACGGTCCTTAGGTAATCTGGCTGATTCCTTTGTACATAGCTAGTACAATTGTACATCAAAAATTAATAAATATTGCAGGACAGTCATTTCACACAGCGCTATCTAGTCCCAAACTAAGCATTGCATTACATGGGACTAGATTACGGAGTATTAATATTCAGAGTAGACAGAGTTCCTTTTTTGAAAACGTTCTCCGTTCGAGTATCATATCAGTCGCCTTCAACTATGGTATGGAATAAACCCTGGCTACAATAGAAAAAGTACGAATATGTATTGTTCTTCCCACACCTCGGATCCAGACCAGATAGTGTTATGGCAATCGGGTGTCACATCTGCACATGTGCTGATGACGGATTTATAATGCTCGCCTATGACATAAATCCGGTGGCGTCTTCTATCGGAGTCATTGGAAATTTTATGTGCGATTTGATATTTACCACGTTTATGCCATAAAAAATGTCGGAGCCCGCTGCTAAAACGTATTTTATAATTATTTTTGTTATTATAAATATGATAACATGTTAAATGGACTGTGTTGAATGTGTAAAGCTTTTAAAGTCTAGCATGATAAAATAAATAAATTAATATTACAGGACATAAATTTTACACAGCGCCATCTAGCCCCAAACTAAGCATAGCTTGTAATATGGGAATTAGATTACGGATAGAATACTTAAATACTTTTTGTAAATACATACGTACCATAAGATACAACACCCAAACACAAAACAAACATGTCTATAGCTATACTCATCACACAAATGTTTGTCCTGGGTGGGAATCGAACCCACAACCTGCAGCGCAGAAGGCAGAGTCACTACCAACTTAACTATGAGGCTTGTATTTGAGCGAGCTATAGACTTTAAAAGCTTTATTTATAAATCTATTTGAGTAACTTTCTAGTGACTAAAAACCATTGGTGCGCCATTCGGCATATTTTTTGTACGATGGGGAAGCGTTTTTAACTTCTTCGCATCTTGTTTTCAAGTTATGATAAGGCTGAGGATGGAAGCGCATTTTACCCGGAATCCTACACAGTCTGAGGAACTGGCTCACCTCTAAATGATTATTAGGTAAGATGGTGGTAGCTAGCCAGGCGGATTAAAACAAAATCCTACCACCAACCAAACCATGCACAATATTGTTTTCTCCCTGGGGATCGAACCCGGGACATCTGGATCTGACACCGGTGGGCGAAACACAAGAACACAGAGGCGGTATTGCGCAATGTTTGAAATCCTATTCCCATCCCACGGGAACTGATTTATGGGATTAAAGTAGCCTATGTATGTGTATGAAAGTCTCATTCACGGTCAAGAACAACATATGTGCAAAGTTTTAGCTCAATCCGTTCAATAGCTTGGCGTGAAGAAGTAACAAACATTTAACAATTTTTCGCATTCATAAAGTTGATGCAGAAGCGCAACGCATATTGTTGCCATTGCATGTGCAACCATAATAACCAATAATGTAACACAGTCAGGAGTGTACCACGACCTCTTGTTTAAGACCTCTTTTTTTACAACTAAACAGTTTTATATCCCTGATGATATTGATTAACATTGGAAACCTGGGGCCTAACTACAACGTCTTATAGCGTTCTCGTTTATTTAAAACGAGACACAAGTAATGTAATATCAAAACGAGAACGCTATAAGACGTTGTAGTTAGGCCCCAGGTCTCCAATGTTAATCAATATCATCAGGGATAGAAAACTGTTTAGTTGTAAAAAAAGAGGTCTTAAACAAGAGGTCGTGGTACACTCCTGACTGTGTTACAAGTAAGGCACCTTCTGGGTAATAGGCTCGCTCCATCGACCCATAAGATGCGTTAAGGCAACTATAAACAGTAATACTGTGTATTTTAACAGTTCCAAACGCGATCTATTCAGCTATAAGATGCTTCTTAACCGTTTACGACATAAAATAGCGCCATTCAACTTAAATCTAAGTAATTTGAATGACATCGTTCACCTTAAACCTAAGTAATTCGACCAATGAGCCACTTAACTTTATGTTTAAAGGTACTCACCGCTAGGTACGAGGCTTTTATCTTTTCCACATTGCTTGCTCATGGGAGCTTAATTCGCGATAGTAACAATACTATCTAATTTTTACTTAAATAGCCAAGTTAGGTTTTGCTTCAATCAAACAATATACATAATGTATGTATTTTTTGTATTATCCTCAAATCAAAATGTGTTGAATTTTAAAAGTTACCAAATTGGTTTTTATTCAAAAATAGTCGGGTTATTATCGTAAAATTTACATTCAAATGGAGACATTACAGCCACAGGTTACCAAATCGAGTGTGTTTACAAGCTAGACTTTCTTAGGTATACCTACGAATTAGCTAGATAGACTTGATATGTATAGAGTGACTATGATCTTAAACCACATCTACACATAGCTTCAAGTGGTCAAATGCTTGACACCTAGGTACCACTAATTAAGTCTTTTTTAATCAAATTGTTTAATGATACAAACAAATTCACAAACAGCGACGGGATTTAAACCCGCATCTTTTCCTAAAGCCAGAAACACTCAAACCAAGAGTTTTGAGATGGGTCCTGACGCAGATTCCGATTTTTTCTGTCATATAACCGCCTCTGTGGTCTAGTGGTTCAACCCACCGATTTCAGATCCAGAGGTCCCGGGCTCGATCCCCATGGGCAGTACAATATATTGTGCTTGGTTTGGTTGGGTCCGCCTGGCTAGCTACCATCATCTTACCTAATTCTGTCGCCATAATAACAATTCTAAAATTTTTGTGTTCCGGCGTTTAGAGGTAAGATAGCCAGTTCCTCAGTTGGTTGAGGATTCCGGGTGAAGTGCGCCTCCATCTTCGGCCTTATCTCAACTTGTAACAAGGTGAGATGAAGGACAAGCGCTTCCCCGTCGTACAATAAAAAAAGATCCTCATAGCTTCTAAACTACTCATAATAATTTGACAAATGAGGCATCGTTGGGATCGTCTTAATTATCCGCTTATTAAAGGTTATGTGACGTAAAATTGAATATGGCGTCCTCTAGAGGACATAAAGTCATGAACTAGAAAAATAACTTTGTTGTTTGGATATCAAATAAATATATTGTTAGCTGTTTCACGCGGTTTTACATGAACGCACCGAATAAATGGGGGAAAAAATGACGTCTCAGAATGTGGCATTACTTCTAATGTTCAAGTCTTATTGACTCATTTAATATGATACTAGCATCATTTAATATGATACTAGCATCATATTCAATCAATATTTAATTTTATTGACGCAAATACGTTCTTAGGTTTAAATATCGATGCAAAGTTGCAAAAGGGAATTCATATTGATTCACTCATTCAGGCTAATTAACGATTCAAAATGAGTCTTAGAGAGTTTACTTAAACAAATTATGATTTAGATTTGACTTTGACCTGGATCGATTGTGAATCGTGATTAATCGTATCACTATTGTTGGGAGAGTGATAATCACATAATATAAGTATATCATATGACCACGGCTATCATCACTATGAATGACACCTTTTAAATTTATTGAAATATATTGAATAATTTGTTTCAGATGACAAATTTTCTTGTTTCAAACTTTTTAGAGCGTGATTTTTCAGCAGCCGGGTTTTCTTTTTGAGCTGATTTTTTTATTACATCTAGAAATTCAATATTATATTAACAAGCCTCATAGCTCAGTTGGTAGTAGCTCTGCCTCGATTCCCACCCAGGACAAACATTTGTGTGTGGGTGTTGTATCATATAGTACGTATGTATTTACAAAAGTATTTAAGTATTCTATCCGTAATCTAGTTCCCATATTACAAGCTATGCTTAGTTTGGGGTTGTGTAAAATTAATGTCCTGCAATATTTATTTAAACAGGAACATCATATTGTTTTATACCTATATCATTACATTGTATCGAACTACGAAGTGTGACAGATGTATCACAGGGACTCCCCTAGCACAGTGGTCAGAGCTTTTAATTGTTATTTTGAAATAAATAAATTTATTTAAAAAATAATATCTAATACCTAACCATGAGCAACACTCATTCGTAAGCTGCACTTATCATTCACGTTATCGATACGGCTTACGTCACGTTAACCGGTGAACCGTTACCATAACCAGTTGTCGCGGGAAAATGCTTTTACAAAGGTATGTGAGATGAAAAATAGTGCAACTTGATATTGCGAGGCCCTAATGAAGTGTCTGAATAGGCGTTAATATCTGTCGATAATGTGAAACCAATCGAAAACATGAAACCAAAATAATTTAAAGTACCTCAAGCTTAAAAAATATAATAAGATTTAGTACAAAGATGGTACTTATTTTAGTATGAGGGCTTAGCCTGTAAAAAAGTTATAAGTTATAATTAACTCAATTGATTGAATACCAGCTACTTGCAAACCGTGGGCATGTGCTGAACTTAAGTTTGGACGTGCCTCTGATTACCCTCTAGTAGGTGAACCTCATAAGATATACGCTCTGAGTATGTGATCAGAAGTGAATCCTCGAAGGGGAACAAGTCTTTAATCGGTTACTTACTTTTTAACCACAATTCATTCAAACCACATGACAACTGACAAGTCAAAATCCATGAAGCTGAATACATACATAAACATACATACTTGCGAAATACATAACCCTCCTTCTGAGGCAGCCGCGTAAATATCAAAGTCATTAAAATATTACATAAATGCTATCCTTATAGTGTGGTGCTGAAAAAGTGCTAAGAGCAAGTTGATAAGCGACGTTGTATCAATACGCAGAAACAAACAGTGTCGAAAACTTGAATTTAAACGCACTTTGGGAGACGAAACCTGTCCGCATACAAATTGGGATGTTCCTGCTGGCACCCGTTTCTTTATCCTATTACATTTGCAACGCACAGAAATTTAGAGGATATGTTCCTTACCGTATCCATGGGAATATAATTTATGGGATTTGGCTATTCTCATGGGATCACAAGAACGGGTTTAGGGGTACTTACGCCCATTTTCTTCTGAGCGCAACCGACGGCCAGCGCCGCGCAACCTTCACAAATAAAATGTTTGCGAAAACAAGTATTAGAGTAATTTCAAAACATGATATCACATTGTTTACAGTAATTTATAGAAAATAAACTTAATTAATAATCTAATCATTAAACCGACACCTTGATACATAAAAAAAAATCTAAAATATGAAGAGCTAAGCGTAAAACAGTCCGCTAACTACCTACCGATACATAATGAATATAGGATGCGCCGGCGCAGAGACGGCTGAGATTGATCGGTCTCTTTTAATACAGCAATTTACACCTGTTATGCTTTTAACAACTTCCTTACACTTAGCTTTATTATTTATAGCCTTTTTGAAGCACGGAGGTGATTTGTATCGAGATCACTTTTAAATTAAATTTAACTATGTAAAATCGTCGCGTAGCTGACTGAATAACCGTTAACAGATGCCCAAACCAGAGACTCTAGAGATACTCTTCTAGAGAATTCTTGAGGTAGCTTTATTTTGCGATGGGTGATATTTTTGAGAAATTCCTACGGTGTTATGATAACCCAGTCCTGGGCGTTTTACTGGTTACTTTGTTTGAATGAAATAAGTCGTCGGTGGTGTAGTTTGGTTTTACAACGAAAAAAGCAACCGCCTCTGTGATGTACTGATTGAACCCACCGATTTCAGATCCAGAGGTCCCGGGTTCGATCCCCAAGGGAAGCTATATTGTGCTTGGTTTGGTTGGTGGTAGGATTTTGTTTAAGTCTGCCTGGCTAGCTACCACCATCTTACCTAATTCTGTCGCCAAATAACAATTCTTAAAAAAAAATAAGAATCAAACACACAACGAATAACATAAGACATGCAAACACAATAACTTTAGAGGTAAAAAAAGGTTCCGTAAGGGTCCGATCAAAGTCCGTCGCTAAACAGTTCGCTATGTTTCGTAGCGAACTAGTATACAAATACATATATGTATACATTAATATAATAATAGTATGTGTATAATCCATATTCACATTTGTCTCCATCGTAGAAGTCATAGTAGACGACATTGAGTTGGCAACCGCAATCTCATAATTCATTATTCATTTATTGTTTGTGAACCTATAGGTATACAAATATGGTAAGCTTGGTCTATCTGCTAAGTTCTGCTTATTAGCATACAAACATTACAATTATTACAAATTTGACCTAATATATTTTTTATCTCATTTTAAATTAATTAATTGTCAAAAATAATAATAAGATTAATATAATTTTGAGCAATACGTCAAATTAAAATTACAGTAACTTCTAGAAACGGTCGCTTAGGAACTCATTTAATGTATAATACGCCTTTTTTTTCTAAAATATAACATAATCGACGCCTGAATTACGTCGGCAGTGTACGAACAGATTTGGGGATTTTATTGTAAATAGTTGGAGCCATGCAAAACACACTCTTGCGAAATTTAAAATTGCGTGTTTTACAAGTAACACGACAAAGATTACCTTCCGAGCGACTACCATTAGCAAACCATTCAATTGTTCTTTATTATTCATAACATACATAGCTACTTCATAAATATAAATCGATGGAAGTGTAAAAAGTTTTTTTATTCGGGAATCACAATCACCCTGATAATGGTTCCCTGGGTTGTCGTAAACGAGTTATCCCAAATAAAAAAGACCAAAAAAATATGCTTTTGAAGTGTACCCATAACTAAGAGCCAATTGAATTTTAATTAATTAGAACTGCATGCATGATTTTCATGATACCAAATACCCGATAATCTATATATAGAAAATTGTCGTGTGCTGACTGACTGAATGACTGACTAACAAGCAACGCATAGCCCAAACCAGATGTCCTAGAGACTTGATATTTTCAGTGTAGCTTCCTTTTTTATTATAATGGGTCGGCTCTTGACCACGAAACTTACACAGGCAAGAATGAGATCTACGATGGAGCGAGCCTACCCAGAAGGTGCCTAACTCTCTTCTTGAAGACATCAGGTCGTAACACAGCGAAAAACAGACGCTGACAGCTTATTCCAAGTTCTTGCAGTGCGCATAATAAAACATTATTGAAAGCGTTAAGTTCTTGGATATCAACCAGGTGGGGATGTTAATAGGCTTCCTTTGGTAGTATAGACAATAAGGATTTTAGGAAATTCCCACAGCATCACGGGAAATCTCGGGCGCTTCACTAGTGCATTATATTACCGTACACCCGACCGGTCACATCAGATACGCGTTTCCAGTTTTTTCGTACAGTATTAAATATCACAAAATAATAATTTCAATCGATTAGCTGCTCGTGTTTGCAGCTCATTTTAATTAGTAGTAAATTGATTTTGATGTTTAATCTGTGGTTATCTTAGACACAGATAAGCACACAGATGAGACAAATGACGGTCGATATATTATATGGTGGGTTATTTCAAGGCCAGAGCAAGGATGAGATCTACGCTGTAGCGAGACAGAACTGGGGGTTGACCATGACCTCTTAAAGCATTCTTGTTTTGATATTACTTTACTTTTGTCCCTATCTGTCCAGTGTAGAAAAAACGAGACAAAAGTAATGTAATATCAAAACGAGAATGCTTGGAGGTTGTGGTTAGGCCACTGGTCCCGGGCACCAACGGACCACGGAGAACCGCTTGGCGGTGGACTTCGGCAAGTGGGTGGTCGATAGCCAGGTTGACCTTTCAGGTCCTACCACCAGCGATAGGAATATTTAACCGTTGAATGAATGATTCCATTGCCCGGAGTAGATCTCTAGGTGATACGGGTACATTCTACCCATTCCATATAACTTTTTTTTTATTGTAGTACAGAGAGGTGCTTGGCCTTCATCTCACCTGATTTTCGAGTTAAGATAAGGCCGAAGGTGAAAGCGCACTTCACCCGGAATCAACTCACTCAACTAACTGAAGAACTGGCTATCTTACCTCTAAATACCGGAACATAACAATTTAAGAATTATTGTTATGGCGACAGAATTAGGTAAGATGGTGGTAGCTAGCCAGGTGAACATAAACAAAATCCTACCACCAACCAAGCCCAGCACATTATTGTACTACCCCTGGGGATCGAACCCGGGACCTATGGATCTGAGGATATGACACCGGTAGGCAAACCACTAGACCACATAGGCTAAAATTAATTTATTAGCGCCATCATAAAAGCAGCTGTGTCATAGTCTACTGCTGATTCTAAGCATCACAAACGCAACTCTATTCGATCTCACTTGCGCTATTCTTGTTTTCGCGTTTGTATCCACTAGGTATTTCTTCAGGCATATGTGCCGCGAGCAAATGCTTCTGTAGAGCGCCTGTAGTTCAAGGCAAAATTAAAGGCACAAGAGTGCGCAGATCGCTATTTCGCTGGATCGACCAGATAAAGCCTGGACTTGACGGTTACCTGAACTAGTGCATCAGAAAAGCAGCAGTGGGAGAAGAATGGAGTTGGATTGTTAAGCGGCACTAATCCAAAAATCCCGAATGATTGTCTTCATAAACTATCGCGATAAGAACACGATAAGAATTAATTTTATTCGAAAGATATAGGTACAATACGCGAAACCAACCCGTTTTCGAATCAAAATAATCCCTAACGCTCTGCCAAGAGTGACAATGACTAAGGTGTTCTTAGAAAAGACTTGAAAAGACAGAAACTTCTTAGGAAGTGTATAAAGTTTTCTTAATTTTGGTTACCCTCTAGCCTAGTCAGTTGGTAGTAGCTCTGCCCTGTGCTGTAGGTGTTTGATTCGATTTCAAGACGATTACCAGTATCAAACCCAGTCAGAATTTATCAAAAAGCAAGTGACAGTTAACTTTTTTTTATCTTTT
Organism: Venusia cambrica; assembly: GCA_951394065.1. Taxonomy (NCBI): domain Eukaryota; kingdom Metazoa; phylum Arthropoda; class Insecta; order Lepidoptera; family Geometridae; genus Venusia; species Venusia cambrica. Next base: position 4,917,567 of record OX596057.1, read on the forward strand.
TTTTGTCTAGGCTAGGTTTCAAATGTCAAAAATGAATGATGTTGATTAGGTACCAGTTTACTTACATAGGTAATAAGGGCGCAGAATACATCGTGAGATAAATATAGATTTCATTCGTCACAGAGCCGTCGCTCTGAGTGGTCGTTGCAAAAATCCGTACGCATTTGTATTGTAATACTATATAACTACCCGCGCACGTGAAGAAGTAATGGCTAAGTGTGACTTGTGCAATAAAGGGATCACCAAAAAGAGTCCTGGGTTGGAATGCAGCAAGTGTAGCAAAGTTGTGCATGCCAACCAAGGATGTAGTGGACTCCCAGCTAAACAACTTGCCGCTCTTCGTAATTCTGAGAGCCTCGACTGGACCTGCGATGAGTGTAAACGAATCACTCCTAATAGAAAATCCTCCTTCATTATACCAGATGAAGAAGAAGACGAAGATGAAGACGCTTATGATGAAGCTATAATCCAAAACTCTGCTGGTATTGATGTTAAGAAGCTACTTCGCGATATATCTAAGGAGGTAAAGAAAATCGTTAGGAAGGAGAATGAGCCCTTGGAAGATTCATTAAATTACCTTGGGAAGAAGGTGGAAGATTTTGGTGATAAGTTTGACATCCTTACAGAAAGGATTCAAGATTTAGAAAAAAGACAGACCTTCCTTCTCAACAAGAACAAACATCTTGAAACCAAAGTATCGTCACTTGAAGTCCAAGTAAGGAAAATTGAGCAAAATAGACTCGATAAAATGGTGGAAATATATGGAATACCAAAAATACTGAAGGAAGATGTCAAGGTGATAACCCACAATATTGCTAAGCTACTGTCAGTAAATGAAAATAGTATCAAGGCTGCCAAACGTATTGAAGGTAGGACTGGGACTGATGGATCAATACTGGTGGAGCTGATAGATGAAGAACACGCGGCGTCCTGGGCGCAGGCAATCAAAAAAGAAACCACACCCCTTCTTGCCGAACACGTAGTCCCTGGCGTCCAAGACGAAGCAGCAAAATCAAAAATCGTGATAAGACGCGCCCTCTCAAAGGCGAATAAAACTCTTCTCTGGAATGCTCAGCAAAAATTACGCCCATCATTCAAGTACGTGTGGTTCCAGGCTGGTAAAGTCCTGGCCCGCAAAGGAGACAAGGAAAAAATCATCACAATTTGGTGTGAGGAAGACCTCGCACAGATCCAGTTCTAGAAGGTTCAAACGACCCATTGTCCTATACGGAAACCCCGAGCGTACCTATCTACAGGTTTTTATAACACCTGCATAAGTCTTTCTCTTTACATTTTTCATTCATAATAAATAATGTCTTTTAACCCAATATCAGAAATAATAAACTGCATAAATATTAATGAGTTTCTGGCTAGAGTACCAAAATACACTAAAATATTAAATATAGTTCATATCAATATTCGATCTCTAATTAAAAACTTTTGCCTTGTCAAACAGTTAATCAGCACATCTAATACCAACCTAGATATGGTAATACTCACTGAGGTAGGCATAAAAAACTGTCTTGCATCCCTATTTCATATTCCTGGGTATAATATGATTAGCAAATTAAGATTAAATAGAAAAGGGGGAGGTATTATCATCTATGTCCAAAACCAACTAACTTTTATTGAACTAGATAAATCACTACCTCAATGCGAATCCATAATAGGGAAATTATCAACCCCACACAGTAATTATGTCGCTTACGTTTGTGCTGTATACAGACCACCCGATACAAACAAACATCCGTTCATAACTGGTCTCAGAAATTTGTTTTCAACACCACTATTCCAACAACACGACATTTACCTTCTGGGTGATATAAATATTGACCTAAAATGTAACACTGCCGTACGAGAATACTATGTAAATTGCATGTCTGAGTGTGGTCTATCGCCTGGGATTTCAGATTACACTAGAATAGAAACTAGAAATAATAAAATAACTCGTAGTTGTATTGACCACATTTTTGTGAAATCGCGGACGGTAGACCTTTACTCGGCAGCGGTTTGCACGGTGATGGCTGACCACAGACTGACTGCGCTGTCCTGCGTTGGAATCCAGACTGTACAGGAGGATCCAATTCGTTTAAAATTACTAGATAAATCTAAATTGTTGAAGTCATTATATGAAATAGATTGGAATGAACCATTATATATGGAGTGTCCTATAAAAATTTATGAATACATAAAAAATAACTTTAATACATGCTATGAAAATGCAACATATACAAAAATAATAAACAATAAAAGCAAGAGAAACAAAAACCCTTGGATAAATAATAAAATAAATAGAATGTGTAACAAAAAGGATGCAACGTTCAGTAAGTGGATAAAGGACCCATTTAACATGGAATTAAAATTAGAATATAATAAACAAAGAAATAAAACCCAAAAAATAATTAATAAATGTAGAAATAATTTTTATAAGACTAAGATAGAAGAAAACAAAAAGAATCCTAGGAAATTATGGGAGATCATAAACCATCTATCAGGACGTGTTCCGCGTTCCATAGATGACGCTATTATGAAGGCCTTTAGACAAAATAAAAACGACTCGAAACAATTAGCGAATGAATTCGCAACAGAATTTAAGAACAGTGTTAAAAGGGTTATCCCTCAATGTGACAAACGCCTGCTTTCTGAGTCAGATTATATGTTTCCCGAAATAAAATCACTGCGATTTCAAAAAGCGACAGCAAACAAAATATCTGGTATAATTAAAACATTAGACTCTAAAAAATCAGCTGGATTCGATGCGATACGATGTGTTGATATTAAAATACTAAGTGACAAAATAGTTTTGGTTATTGCGCGGTTAATAAATCAGAGCGTTAAGCATGCCAAATATCCCGCAGAGCTCAAAACAGGAATCGTAAGGCCAATTTTCAAAAAAGGGAAGCATAACGATATTCAAAATTATAGGCCCATAACAATACTACCAGTAATTGATAAAATATGTGAAAAATACATATGTAATCAAATACACAATTTCTATGGTACACACAATATAATTTCTGACTCACAATTTGGATTTCAACCTAATAAGTCTACATCTATTTTACTATCAAAATTTACAAATGAAGTCAACACTCAACTCAATCTTAAAAAACATGTAATATTACTATTTATTGACTTTAGTAAGGCGTTTGACACCCTGAGACATAACACCCTAATAGAGAAGCTAGATAATTCCGGAATCAGAGGACCACTACTTAATTGGTGCAAAGATTACTTGAATCAGAGAAATTACTTCGTTAAACTAGCGCACCAACTAAGTGACAAACAACTGGTCACCGAAGGCACGGCCCAAGGCTCCGTTCTTGGCCCATTACACTATCTCGCATATGTAAACGATATGGAAAATGTAGTCAGAGAATGCTCAATTTATCAATACGCTGATGACACCTGTCTTCTTGCCTCTCATCACAACGTACTTACTGCTGCTCAACATATGCAAAATGATTTCACACAAGTAGCAAAGTGGGCTCATGATGTTGGCCTAGTTATAAATTCTAGTAAAACGAAAATCATACATGTGCACTCATCTTATTTACCTCATACTGATAACTTTTCGATTATTTCTCACACTCATGAGTGTCTTCACCTAACTAAGGCTGACTGTACATGTCCCCCTATTGACCAAGTATCACATCATACATATTTAGGATTAGAAGTCGACAATAGATTCAACTGGTCCTACCATATCAATTCTATCTGCGATAAACTACGTGCTATACTGGCTAAGTTCTATATCATTAAATCAAAAGTACCTTTTACAATACTACTAAATATTTATACAGCGTTAGCAGAATCAATAATATCTTACGGCATAACAAGCTATGGAAGAACCTTTAAGACGTACCTCGACCAAATATCTGCACTTCAATTACGACTATTAAAATTAATTTTACCAAAAGATGTCAAAAATCAATTTCAAGACAATTTAATTGGTATATATAAATACTGTAATACAATACCAATTCACGATAGAGTTAAACTAAACCTATTAAATGAACAGTACAACAGTCCTGACAATTTAATACCAGTAACCCACAAAATTATTACCCGAAAAGTTATACAAAATAAAATGTACGTACCTAATACGAATAATTTCTATGGAAGACGCACGATTGATTACTTAATACCAACACTACTAAACGATATCCCGAATAAAATTAGAACAACAATAAACAATAAAAATTACAAAACTAAGTACAAAGAGTATTATCTTAGCAAGTTATAAAATAAAAAAAATATGTTCATCTCTTATTTACTAGTAAATGCCTACCTAAATATAAAACAATCACATAAAATTAACATTTTAATTCTACCAGATTAGACAATAAAACTAATTCTTATTGCACTCAGGCCTCACGGCTCAGTTGGTAGTAGCTCCGCCTTCTGCGCTGTAGGTTGTGGGTTCGATTCCCACCCAGGACAAACATTTGTGTGATGAATATAAATGTTTGGTCTGTGTTTGGGTGTTGTATAGTGTCCTAAGTATGTATTTACAAAACATAAGTATTTAAGAATTAATATTCTCCGTAATCTAGTTCCCATATTACAAGCTTTGCTTAGTTTCGGGCTAGATGACGTTGTGTAAAAGTGTAATAATATTTATTTACTAATGCAGTAAACTTTTGGAATCAGCCTGTACCTACAGCAACTTGTTTACTGTTCGCGCAGAGCGACCGACCGACGACGACGACGCGACACCTGGCTCCAAGCTACCTGCAATTGCACTCACACACACATACACACACTGCAGAAGTGCAAACTTACCTATGGCACAGAATAGGCTATAGTTAGTATTCAGATATCTGTGCCTATGGTCTTTGTTTGTTTTTTACGGATACTCTAGCCTAATCTCGACCTTTATTGTTATAATTTGTGTACCTACAATAACTTAAATGTAATACTAAGTAAATGTTTATCGTAGCTATCCACTATATTAGTAATGTATATTGTACCTACTGTAATTACGACGAATGTGAGTGCCCAGACTAACCTGCATAGGTTAAAGGGTACAAATTTATATAACCTTGTAATTTTATGAAAATAAATACAATACAATACAATACAATACAGATATTTGTTTTGTGTTTGGGTGCTGTATGGTATGATAAGTAACTATGTGTTTAGAAAAAATATATACAGGTATTATATCGGTAATCTAGTTCCCATATTGCATTGCTGAAATTAATGTCCTATGCATGTATTATTTTAGGTTAGGTTAAACTGACTCGATATATCTGAATGGTCCGCATGTTTTAATTTAATAACAAACCAATTATTTAACACGGACTTTCGAGACAAATGGGGCGGATTTTTATGCCCTTGAAAATAAATCACTCTGAAACATTTAAAACTTACATGTGGTATCATGTACACGAATAAATCAACGCTATAAATCAGAACGGTGCATTTTTCACCGAAATAATTGCCAAACCCGTAAATATTGCAACGGCTTGTTTGTTCGTTTTATTTATTTACTTTTTCGTGCCAAAATTGTCACACAAGAAAACCAATGCATTTTTAAAAGTAGAGTCATGTCATATAATATTTTTAAAACGAAACATTGTATGTTCTTGAGTTTTTTTTATTAAAAAGCCAATAAATAAATGTCACTAGACATTTACACAGTGCCATCTAGCCCCAAACTAAGCATAGCTTGTAATGTGGGAACAATATTATTTGCGTTTTCTGCCTCAAAATATACGGGAAATCGATAGATTTATTGTTTTTAAAGCCAGGTTCACCAGATTATTGTTCGAAAAAGCGTTCTATACTATCCAAGAATAATTGACAGGTAAATGGATATAATTAATAAGCATGAATAATAGTTCAGTAAGTACTTAAAATTATCAATGACAATGTTTAATATTAAGTGTTTTTTTTCAATAATTTCTTATTCAAATTTTTTTTTTATACCTTCCCACCGTATTATTCGGAAACTTGTATAATTTTATTAAAATTAGCATGCCTTTATGCCTTATTGCATTAATATGCTATCTTTTATGTCTTACCTGTGTTGCAAGCAAATCTTATTATTGTATTGTATTGATTATGGATAGAATATATACATGCTTTGTACATACATATAATACAATATAACACCCAAACACAACAAATATCTATGTTCACCCCACAAATCGTGGTTCCGGGTGGGATTCGAACCCACAACCTCCAGCGCGTTAGCCACCATAACTAACAACTGAGCTCTGAAGCCTTCAAAATATAAACAGAATCGATATGTTATCTGTAGCCCACAGAGCATTGAATTGAAGAGAGTATTACATTTATACTGTTTTAAACATCTACTTAAACTTACTTTATACTAAATTCACAGCCAAACAGGTACCTAAGGGTGGGTACGTTAACCAAGATACTGAATGATCTGTTGATCTTCATTATCTTTCTATCGTGAAAATGTTATCATATATAACCTACAATTTAAAAATATTGTCTGGCTATAATATGGTATAAACAGTTAATCCTGTAGATAAATTTTACTTATGTGAGCTTAACCTGTTTGAGTTCATTTCCAGTAAAAAGTTACATACAAAGTTTTTCCCTTTTACGCCCCTTCAGAGAGGTGAAGGGAGCTAAAAAGTTAACATGGTCATGAGCCAATGATATCGGTAATAATTTTTGAAAGTTTTATTAAAAGCCATTCAGTAGTTTCGTGATGTGCGTTCAAGTTACAGACAGACAAAAATGGAAAAATCATGTTTTTTGGCTTCTGTATTGATAATAGTGCTTCCTCCAATTTACATTTTATAAATAATATGTTGAATGTACCTATTTTGAACCGTTACAGTTTTATCTGTAACGGTTCAAATTTATTTATATTACAAGTTTATTTATAAGTATCGAAGTTAGATATGGATAGAAGATAGATGTTAAAAATACAGTACCTTATTATACACAACCCTTATAGCGCACACACATAAACAATATGTATTTTCTTAAAACAGAACCAAAAAATGATAGCAACATACATACATCTTTTAATCATAAATTAAAGACAAGTGGAAAGCAAGTAATAACTAATAAATAAAACACATTATAGGTGTGTTCTATAGAAGCAAATAAGTCCTGACTCAGTAAACAGTGGTCCTAAATAGGTCACAATAAAACAAGTAACATGAAAGTACCATTTATCGTACTGACCTTTGTTGGTGGCAATTCTAAATACCTAGGAACTGACCTGGCGGTCTTCTGGCTATTACGGTGCTATTTAACCAACATACAGATTAATATTCACCTATTATAGAAGACAACACAAAACAAATGCCTTGTAGAGAGGTCTTTTGTGTACTTGTGTTGTGGAAGTGTATATCTTTGTCATTTCTGTGGTTCCGTGTTCTTTGACCTTTTGTTAAGGGTATGGACCAACAAGTTAGGTCTTTTGAACCCACAAAAATTTCAATACTGTTGATTTTAAAAAAAAGTAGCGATAGTGATATAGCGTGGGGTTCTCGATACGGAGGTCTAGGGTACGATTCCTGGGTGGAGCACTCTTTGTTTGACCTACTAGTTAGGTCGTTTAAGCACAAAGAAATAACAATACCGATGAGAGGGAGAAAAAGTAACGATAATTATACACTTAATTTTAACCGCCTCTGTGGTCTAGTGGTTCAACCCACTGATTTCAAATCCAAAGGTCCCAGGTTCGATCCCCAGGGGAAATATAATATTGTGCTTGGTTTGGTTGGTGGTAGGACTTTGTTTAAGTCCGCCTGGCTAGCTACCACCATCTTACCTAATTCTGCCGCCATAACAACAGTTCTAAAAAATGTTGTGTTCCGGCATTTAGGTAAGATAGCCAGTTCCTCAGTTAGTTGAGGATTCCAGGTGAAGTGCGCCTCCACCTTCGGCCTTATCTCAACTTGAGATGAAGGCCAAGCGCTTCCCCTATGCACAATAAAAATATAAAAACAACTTGTTTTTCGACTTAGACATTCTGGGTTCGATTCCTGGGTAGGACATTTTGTGACACACTTTCACAATTTGATTAGGACAAAATTGAAGGTGCAGGTTTGGTTCAACTGAGTCGACGCCAACGGTACTAAATCCAGAAGGTCTAAAGCTTAGACATGCATTAAGGAGGCTCTAGAACATTGACCCCGAAACCTTATCAATATTAAAAGTTTGTATTATAAATAAATAAATATTACACGACATTAATTTTACACAGCGCCTAGATGGCGCTGTGTAACAACCTCAAACTAAGCACAGCTTGTAATATGGGAACTAGATTACGGATATGATACTTAAATACTTTTTGTAAATACATACGTATTAATAAATACATAGTGACAAATAATAGTCCATAAAACTGTGAAAATGTAAGATTATTCATTGATCAATACCGTCACACATGCATTATATGACTAAGAACCACAATACTACAAACAAACACTGTCATACAATCTCATACAAGTCATACAACGTGTTCACGTTTCTTACTATTGTTGAAATAGGATGTGTAAACGTATGATTGAAAGTAAGTGTGTATTTATTCATCAGAAGGTCTCTAGCCATTGCATTGATTGTATTGCGGAACCAAGGTTGCGGTGGTTATGCTAATGTATTTTAACTATTTATATTTCCAAAACTGGGGAGTATTGCGATAATTTTCACGCTTGGCGACCGGGCTGGAGAAGAATTATGGCTAACGATTACGAGTCTATACGCTGACCTTTTTACTAGGTCAGCTTTTGACCTCAAAACTTGAACATCTCAGACTCATCAAAGTTGTAGTAGGGCAAACTGAAGCTTTTAAAATGCAGCGAAAGTAAGCTCAAGAGGAAAGCTCCTACGCAATACCCCGCGATCTCGAGGTAATCGCCTCAAGAACATACGCCAGGGCATAAACGCCAGCTTGAATCCCTTACCCGCAGCTAAATCATATTTAGCTACAGAAGACTAGTATGTACCTGATGTTGTATAATGGGTTGCAGTCGTTGTATCAATCAAACTGATGACAAATGGCGGCTTTCTGTTAGAATAGTATGTAATGAGTATGTAGCGTAGTGTTGCATTCGTTGTGTTAATGACTGAAAGTAAACACATAATCCACTGCATCAACAGGTAATCAACCGCGGGTAAGGGCCTAAAGCTGGCACTGTTTGCCCTGGTGTCTCAGGTACCTATTGAACTTTTTGGTCGTCATTACAGATATAGCTAAATTTTCAGTGCCGTCATTTTTATCGGCTTCTTGAAACAACCCCACATATCCCCTTTCACACAATCCATCCATCTCTTCAGTCTATTTACACTCCTACGTCCGTCCACATTCAGTGAGATAATATCAGGAAGATGACGACAGTCTGAGTCGCTAGTAACATTTCTTATCTATAAGTAACTAGTAATGTGGTAATCGACCACATTATTACCTACTATGTAAGAAGTAATCGATCGGATTGGTCGACTGCCATAATTGAATAACGCATAATATTTTGTTTTGCGGTAGGTTATCTCGAATTACATTGTATTTGAGTTGAATGATCTGACAATAAGTGGTATTATTGGCGAATTGGGATTTATCACTGCAACTGTAATTTGCTTTCGGCAGTACAGTCGCTTCCAGAATATGTTTTCTATTTTTTTTATATTACTGGACAATAATTTCACAAAGCGCCATCCAGTCTCAAACTAAATAAAGCTATAAGATATGGGAACTAGATTACGGATATATTACTGATTTACTTTTTTGTAAATACATAGATACTTATCATACAATACAACCCCCTTTTTTATATTGTACGATGAGGAAGCGCTTGGCCTTCATCTCACCTGGTAACAAGTTAAGATAAGGCCGAAGTTGGAGGCGCACATCACCCGGAATCCTCGACAAACTGAGGAACTGGCTATCTTACCTCTGAATGCCGGAACACAACATTTTTTTTAAGAATTGTTATCATGGCGACAGATTTTAGGTAAGACGGTGGTAGCTAGCCAGGCGGACTTAAACAAAGTCCTACCACCAACCAAACCAAGCACAATATATTGCACTCCCCACGGGGCTCGAACCCGGGACCTCTGGATCTGAAGTCGGTGGGTTGAACCACTAGACCACAGAGGCGGTTAAAACCCCTAACACAGAACAAACATCATTATTTATTTACTTTATTTATTTTATTTTACAATTTTTAAGAAAACTTACAGCTAGGCTTATACAATTAGGTGTATGTTTTAGATAGCATGCATACAGTATACATGATATGCTGCTGAAGGCCAATTAAAAGTTTCCACTTATAGCTATTTTGTAGAAAATTGGATGTGAAAGTAAGTAAGTAGGCGACAGAAAAAGAAATAATAAAATAAGTAGGTACTAGATTTAAGGATTTAGTTTACCTATAGAATTCACAAATACGATGCAATAATCAGGAATCAAGAATATTGGTTTAGACTCTCGAAGCTCAAGATTGGCGGAGCTGAGATGATGAAGGAAGCTTCTGATGAGATTGTTTTGTCGCGTTTTACGACGTTCACGGTCTAAGTTGGAGGGTAAGATTCTTGCTGGAGCAAAGTGAAGTTAGACAGATACAATTCGGATACTTACATTGTAATTTGGTGTGTGAATAATTGTTTCAATTATCCAATCAAAAGCTTTCAATTAAAATCATTAAAATATTGATTGCTGCATGTAATTGGTAACTTTTAACCAATAGTTGATTGCTGAATCAGAAAGGGCCTATCGAAAATAATTCATTTCCCATTCTTTCTGTTTTTTTTTATTGCATAACAAGTTCCGTTTTTACTTTGATTACATTAAGAACATATTTCTGCCCAAATATCACGCAAAGTAGAGTTGGCGCAGCATGAATCTGTAGGTATGCACTAGGTAAGTATTTCCTTCCTCTCAACTCAATCTATCTATTTTTTGAGCCGTGCCTGTTTTCTCTCCTCAATTGAGTGTTTAACCATTGTGAAATATTTTGTGTTATACAACAGAAAGTTTTTATTTAAACAGACTAAAATAAAATTAAGAAGTATGTCAAAGGCGAGCTTAACCATAAAAAAGTTATCTTCCAGCAACCTAGGTATAGAGAAACAAGATTAAATACAAGAGAAAAGTGTACAACATTAATAAATAGGTAGGAACATACTTAACATAGGTATAAACTAAATTACATAATAAATAGCACTCTACTGTTATTATTATACCTCTATATATATGGGTAAAATTCTTATTAAACAAGCATGAAAAATTATACAATACCTACATACCTATTACAAATACTATCTATGTATACCAATTTTTTTTTATACGACATGTAGTCAGAACAAGCAAGCAACCCACCTGATGTTAAGTGGAACTCTTGCCTATAACAAAACCTTACTGCGTAGGTCATTTTCACAAAGAACACGTTGTTACGAAATACGTTGTTAAGAAATAGGTATGGTGGTAGTACTTCCCCGGACGAGCCTTTACACAACTCTTATATCTCTTCTCTTATATATAGAGAGGTAGTGCTTATTGATTGCGCAGGTAGTAAGCGAGGGACTATCGCGGACATCGTGGATATCCTAATCCATGTCTTATATAAAAATAATAAGGGATGTAACCTCTGTTCACTTCTCAATGAGACTTATTAGTTAAGTACAGGTGCATCGACACGGCACGACACGTGCAAACTGGTCCGCGCCACGGATTACACAGCAGTCGGTACGCCGCACGACTCGCTTACCGAAAATGATGTACCAAATTGAGCCCGAAAAATGTTGGCGACCCCTACTTCTGTTTCCCGATAAAGGCAATCCCGATTACAAAAGCGGGTCATGCTCGCTTTAAAGATTTACTGTCTTTTTTTTATTGTGCGACGCAAAAGCGCTTGGCCTTCATCTCACCTGGTTACAAGTTGAGATAAGGCCAAATTTAAGTGAACACTTCACCCGGAATCCTCAACTAACTAAGGAACTGGAAATGCAGACTTATCTGTTTCGAGGGAATAAGTGAGGGTAGTTATAGAAACTACCTTCTACTTCAGTCTTGTCGTGACTGACGGCCGTTGGAACACGGTCGAAACTATGTCAGGAACATAAACAGGTGCGCGCGAATAATACCCGTTATCATGATTACTGTGCGTTATAATCGCGATATTTTAAAAATGTTTATGTCATTGGTAATACTACGGTCCACGCTAATTCAGAGGATATCTGTCCGATATCCCAGAATCATTACGGGTAAGCCCCATCCCGGACTGATCTAGCTGCTAGTGCCATCACCCACCATTTTCCCGGGACGTTAGTATTCAATCACCAAGGAGGGTGGTGATTTCGACTTTTTCCTCTTCGAGGATTCTCCTCTGATCACTACTCACAGCTTAAATTTATTGAATACAAAAATAAATAATTAACAAAAAAATTACTGCTGAAATAGGTGCAGGTAGGTAAAAATTTAATCAGCCAAATATTAAAACACAACATCATAATCTAGATAACACAGAAACCTAATATTAATATGTAAGTTAACCTGTTACAATAGCATATATAAAGTCGTCATCAAGTGATGACCCGTGTTTGTTAATTCATTAGAGCCGCGGGTAAAGGCCTCTAGTTTGCACTATTTGTCCTGGCTTCAACTCAGAAAGCGACTACGAACAGGTCACGTGGTTTTGCCGTGCGCCTATACGGCGGTCTGAGGGTTTTTTTCCTCAGGACTCCAAGTCACCAAAGGAAATATTCGCGCGTTGTAGACTCTTTTAGGAATTTAAAACTCCGTTTTAGAAATATTCCATAAAAATATAGTCTTGGGGAATGCATCGGCATTCTCACCATTTTAAAATAGTAACTAGGCGTGACGTAGATTACGTCCTATATGTACCGACACAGGGAGTGTGCATTTCTGGGTACATTCAGCGCCATATCATTTCACGCCGAGCATAAGAAAATAAAAGGCTTCTAAAACTATATAATTGCGGCTCGCATTATAGTAACGGCGATAAAAAACAAGAACCAGACGCAATGTCTGTTGATTGAGTAGTTAGCATGTCAATACTAAACAAGGCAATACTCCGGAGATGTGTTAACTTAGCTATAGTCATATAAAACCATTCGTGTTAATAGTGTAAGATTTTTTTCATTTTCATTATAGGTCCCACAGATAATCTCGAATCGCAATGCTCTTTTGCTAATTAAATAGCTAACAAACCGATTTATTTCATATATTTGAAAAATCAACGGTATGCGCAGTTTCACATGCGCAGAAGATCTTGAACATACCGTCTAGTGAGCCTCGTAGGTGTAAAATAGCTGTGTTGTGGATCGCATGTTTTTATAGTTGGTGTGCCATTGTAACCATAGTTGGTTCATACCCGAAGTGTAGTAGCTCGTAACCTATGGTTTGCTGATAATGATGAACACCTACGCGACCTGTAGCTTTGTGTTACTCCAATGCTACAACTAGAAATGCTACTGAGTAAGTGCGATGTTGCGATGTTACGCTTCCAAATCGAGCTAATGCGATTAAACTGTTTAGTTTAAAAGGAAATGCCACGCTCACTGGTTCTACGACTTAAGAGTTTAAACGGTAGTCTAGCATTAAAATATTTATGCGTAGCAGATCGGCTTAGAGCAGAGCTACCAAGCTATTCATAAGTTTATAGAGAAATTCTTGTATAATTAAAAATGTAATCTCTTTTAAACCTATTTTACCGATTTTTCGGCTCAGATATCGATGGAAACACCAAAAGCAAATAAAAATAAATAATGCGCGCAGCTAACACTTGGAATTAGATACCAGCATCTGTGTTTCTCTTGTTTTGTGGCAAACACCTACTCTTTTATTTATTTTATTTACCGGAAACTTATGACCCTATATGATGTCTTCAAAATGAAAGTTAACAGTCACTTTCTGGGTAAACCATCGTTGACGTGAAATGGTCTCCATAGCTCATGATACACATAGCACAGATCATGCTGCTCTGTTAAAATAGGAGTTTTAAAATTTGTAACAAGTTTGGCAACGTGATGTGCTATTGGTGTAACAAGCGTCGTAGGCTATGGTAGCCGCTTACCATAAGGTATGTTTGATTGATAACGTTGTAGTAAAACAAACTTGCATTCGTCAGCTTTCGCGTCAGCTTTTGCATAAAAACTCGAATTCTCATCCCTTTCGAGTTTCAATAGTAGTGAGAGAAAGAATCTCTGTTAACATACTCCTCCCGTTTCGGGCGACCTTGCAAATTGAGTTAAAGCGAATTTGGCAGTCGCCAAACTCGATACATTAAAGTTTTTGTCGGTGTCTTTGCCAGTCGCGTATTAAGATCAAAGCTAAAGTGTATTCGTTTTTAAATGACTTTCCTTATATTAAAAGAAACTCGGCGATGATATTTGGCTATGTTGGGTCTCACTTGGATCTTGTCAGGGACACAGAAATATGGGGAAAACAAAGTTAACGGACATATCCCTTGTCAAAGGCACTGGAATTGGGCTAGCCACCATCTTACTTGGTCTATCGTCATAGCAAGAATTAAAAATTGTTGTGTTCCAGCATTTAGAGGTAAGTTGGCCAGTTCCTCAGACTTTTGAGGAATATGGGTGAAGTGCGCGTTCACACAACAATTGAGAATTGTTGTTATGGCGACAGACAAAGGTAATATGGTGGTAGCTAGCCAAGCGGACTAAAACAAAGTGGCAACAAAGCACAATATTGTATCCCCCTGGTGGGGATCGAACCTGGGATCTCTGGATCCGATATCGGTGGGCGAACTACAAGACCACTGAGGCGGTTGATAACTTATTTGGTTCTCCCCTTTTTACGACGAAAAGGCTGAAAGGTTCTTAAATTAATTGAAATAAATTATTATTTTTATTATTATTAAAATTTAGCATATGGATTTAGGTACGCCATAGGGCAGCACGTAGGTTACTTTTATCCGGGTTAAACGCGGGCGAAACTTATCTTTAAAGATAAGTTTCGCCCGCGTTTAAGAGTACCTGAGTACCATTGAAAACGAAACGTACACTTACCAAATGCGAAACTTCTGTTGCCTTTTGGGATTAAAAGGTACAAGATACTATAAATCACTTGAATTTTAGGATTAACACGTTTAATTTATGGCCTTATTGTATCTGCACTTGATAAGGTAACATAGTTGCATTCGGTTCTTAATTGGGGCTCAGGCGTTGCGTGCCGAATTACTTTGATAAAGTGATTTAAAATCGCGACATGGGGTGAATCTTAGGTTTTTATTGCATTAACAAATCATCAACTCAACAGCCCATACTGTGATTGAAGATTTGGTAAATAGCACCACGTTTGGCAGGTGGATTTGTGATTACAGTAGGTATTCAAATTAACAATATCATAGCATTTCAGCAAAAATGTAATCTAATAAAAAAAAATAGTTTTTTCGTTTTTTTTATCATTATTGTTAAGATTTTTTTCTTTTTGTGTGGTTTTTTTAATATTGGGTGCCCCAAAATTTAAGCTAGTATATAAAATAAATAATAAGTTCAAATATTATAACCCGACTACTGAAAAATCACGCTCTTGAAGTATAAAACTAAAAATATTTACATCTGAAATTGTTATGTTCAAACTGTTCAATATTTATTAGACATAGATTAGACATAGACATAGATTTAAAAAAAAATGCAATAACAGAAATTTGGTGATTTTTTATATTTTACATTTTTTATATTTTTATTAGAGTGAGACTGACAGAAAACCAGCGTTGCTTATCTGTTACTTTCTCACCAACAACATGAACCTGTTACAATTGCTTGTATTTACATAAATATTTTCATCAGTGTCGTGTCTTTTCAATTATTGATAAACAAATTATCTAAATATTAATATGATTGACAGTATTTTATTATATTGCCTACTATCTAGCATAGTATTTTATTTACAAAGGAGTACCTGAAGTTATTTTTTTCATTACAAGATTTATTTGTGGGAGCAGATAGAATTACAAAATATCGTATGTTATCATACCCCCACGTATGATAAATGGGGGCACACGGTAATAATGTATTACCGTGTGCCCCACTGTTCATACGTGGGGGCAGATATAGCCATAAGTGTTACCGTCTAGTAACAATTCTCAATAAGTACCTTTTTTTATTTTAAGTAAACAACTTGCACATTATATATTTTAATGTACCCGTTACATAATCATGGTGAGGAATAGCTGTTGTCGGCTAAAAACCAGCTTTAACTATAATAAACAAAAAAAAAATACTGTAAAAACATTTTAGGTATAAGAACAAATAACAATTAAATGTCTTAAATAAGCTCATGTTAAGGTTTGTATATATTTTCAAACAATGTCATAACTACAGTGAAGACTGAAGCATTGTATGTATTTTCATGCATAAATCATAATCTAGACGTCTGTCTGTATATCTACCGCAAAGCCTAGAGCGTGCAAATCGGTTAAATATTATTCCTATCCTATATTACGCGTGCACTATATAAAATCGTGCGACTAGGTATGACTGTTTGTTTGATAAGTCCGAAAACGTTCACCCCAGGACATGGCCCCAAAAAGTGCAGTGAAGTGATTTGTCATAATCACTACACTCAAGTACTTACTTTAATACAATTTCGTCTTTTTTTATTGGTTACATTTTTGTGTATTCATGTATTTGTTAAGCAAGTTTTGTGATACCGTGTATTTTGTTAGTAAGTTACATATGGTAAATTTACCTAATGAGTTTATTAATTTGAATATGTAATGTGTGTCACAGTGGCGACTAAGGACGCTAGCACAAAACAATTTTAGTGACTACATTATGTTAAATCAATAAATTTATGCATACATTACATGGATACTGCTACATCCCCTGGTGTAAGTATTAGCCTTACACCTTACACGTTTACACTTTATCTTTTTTTTGTAGACTTCGTTTTTTAGTAGCCCCAAAAAATAATATATATTTTTTTGGAAAAATCTGTCATTTCTAGTACTTAAATGGTCCAATAGTAGCTTTTGATCCTTATATATAACAGGTTCGATTGGCATCAAAAAAATATTTTGTTTTTTACCATTTTCTTGCTGCCATTTTTCCAAAATCTGTCAATGCAGTTCAGCATATGGTCAAAAAGTAATGGAAGGAATGGAGACTCCTAGGAATATTTTCCTGTAACAATAACAAACGGTAATGGTACTTGCTCCTACTGTCCTGTCTCAAAAATCCATCCTGTATATTCATTACACAATGTTTGTCCTGGTTGGGAATCGATCCCAAAACCTACAGCGCAGAAGGCAGAGCTAGGTATATATGTAACTGAGCTGTGAGGTCAGTAGCATAGGTATGTGATGATAAATGCCATTTAGAAATATATAAAATGGTCATGCCTGCTTTCTTTATCGTTATTGCTCTCTCATTATATTCATACATACTCGCTGGCTGTCGCTAGTTGTAACTAATATTCCTAATACACTTATACTTGGCTTGCTGAGCCGACAAAGAGATCAAAGTCTAGATAGACGTAGAGAATCATAGATATAAGGCGGTGTACACAAGGAAGTGTTTGCCTGACACCTAAAAATGTGTCTATTGTTGGTTTTGTCTAACAGAATCGGATATTTGACATTACTACAATGGAGTGATGCGATATTGATATCATATCGAGCCAAAAAAAAAACACCACTACTAATAAGCTTTTTAACATTCATACACACAGCATCATCCAGCCCTAAACTTCGCAAAGCTTATATGAGATCTAAAATACAGATATATAATACTAATTTTACATTAACGTATTATATACGACACTCAATCAAATATTATGAGTTAATTAAAAAAACTTTACTACTACTAGTAAGCTTTTTTGACATTCATTTCACACAGCGCCATCTAAGCATCAAACTTAGCAAAACTTGTTATATGAGATCTAAAATACGAATATAGTAATAATTAATAATTTTATTCAGTAAAAAGTATAATTAAACTAACTATGTACAAAGGAATCAGTCAGATTACCTAAGGACCGTTACAAACGGCCTATAGGTAACTCAACTGTTCCAGACCAGTACCAGAAGGAAGCGTGCCCAAGACACTGGCTGCATTGCCATGCTGAATAGCTATGCTAATATAGTACTTATATTTATACTGTATCATATACCACCTTCAGACACAACAAACATCAAATTCATGTCCTGTCATATTCACATTAACAGGCCATTAGTGTCCACTGCTGGACTGAGCCGTCTCCAAAGCTGCAGGGTTTTGCCATAATCACCACGCCTGGCTGGCGGATTGGTGATCGCTGTAATACACATTTAATACGCATAACACGCAAGCAGCTGCCCAGAAGAGCACTGACTACTGGTGAGATCCCTTAGTCGACTTTTACAACATCCATGGACTGAGTTGGAGGGGTCGGTTCATCCCACAAACAATAATAATGTATTTTGGGACGATGTTATGACTAGAGTTCCAATGTAAAAATGAAAGCAGCCGTCACTGACTGTCTAATTCTAACACATTTCAACATGAAAAAAAATGTTATCTACTTTTTCATTGGTGGATTTTCATAGCGCAACGATTAGCTTACTTGCACAGATCTGTTGCAAACACAGCTTTACCATCCTACTTGAATCAAATAAAATATTGCATATTTTGCATTTATTTTTTATTAATAGCCAAGCGAATGATCGCCTTTTCACTTGAAAAACGAGTTAATAATTAGCTCGCTGGCTTCGTTTTGATGAGGTTATCCACGATCTTGATATAATTGGTGGATTTTGCTTAGTCTGGTGTAAACACAGCCTTATCCGCCTACTCGCTACCGTCTGTCCGTTCGTTAGCCGTGACGGAACCCGTTGCGGATAGATTTGTAGCGCGCAAATAAATATTGCAAACATGTTTATGGTATTATTTCTAAGGCTTTCTAGGCGGGATCGGGTTATCCATTCATTCCCTAAAAGTCCACTGCAAGACATGGGCGACCCCAAATAATGGAAGACCCTTACATTATTTGGGGGACATCCATATCCAACAAGGGGCTACTGTTGGTCCAATTATCACTACAATATGGGTATGAAAGAAATATATGTTTCCATAAATCCAGCCTAGTGTACAAGCTAGTAGTTCCTTACGTTTTGAATATGTCATGTTGCGCCATTAAGTATCTCATTATAATTAGGTATTCGAACCTGTTTTACCAAGGGTGTACCTTTAAAATAAACTTTCACCAGACAATAGGCAATCGACAGGTCCTACTGTCATTGTATTCAATCGAGTCTTATCCCGCCTTGTCACATGTCGCAAGTAGGATTTGTAAGTACAAGTAGCATTCACAGACCTTTCTTGATCGCAACTGGTAAGGGCTACCAAAAATTATAGGCTAGATTTTAATAGAGCCTGATAATTTCGGTAATCTACGTCTCAAAACATAAAGATTACTTCTAAGTAATCCTGATGCTTTGTGACAGATGTATTTCATTTTCATTTTGATACGAAAAACTAAATTTACCTTTAATCATCCCGATGTCCATGTAATGTAACTTTGTTCGTTTTCTTTCTTTTCTTTAGTAGTAAGATTTAGATATATTTTGCATGTAATTGTTTAATACTGAAACAAACTATTCTATTTTTAACCAACTTTAAAAAAGGAGGTTCTCATTCGATTGTGTTTTTTTTTATATTTTTTATTTAATGTTTGTTACCTGGGAACTCCGTAATTTCTCAACCGATTTGAAAAAACATTTTTTGTTTGAAAGGATATGATTACAGATTAGTCCCACGGAAATTTTATCAAAATCGGTCCAGTTTGGCTTTTAAATAAAAAACAGGATTTTGGGAACTAAAAATCGTTCTCATTATCTTGACATACTGCACCAGGGGTGACGCACAGTTTTAGGGTCAAAAAATATCTTCGCTCTGCTTCTCCCGCCGCTTAGTCATATTCCTCACAGTGTATTTAATTATATATTTTGTATGATATTTATATAATAGCTTCCTTAAACTATTGTTTTGCATCCATATAAAAACATATATTATTTTTCAATTGCGCCTTGAAAAGTACACTTTACTTTTAAGACGGCATAAGTAATTTAAATAATCTGTAACTTGTCATGGGCAACCTTATTTTAGGGACAGGAATGACAGGATGATCAGCTATTATTTCAGTATTGTCTTAAGCAGTAAGATGAAGAGATCTTGTCAGAGACGCTATATAGCTTGTGAGGACACGACTAATTTGTATAAGTTCCTGTACAGTAGCTGGGTTCCTCGCAAGCCGATTTGTTTTTATTTCCTCTATTAGACCCTCGATTTTTTCTCCATCCTGACATAGCTTAGTGGTATTTGCTCAGTCTTGTGCAAGTACTATCAGTAGTATTCTAACTTTTTTATAAATGTGAAAGATTTATAAAAATAGAATGAATGAATGTCAAGATGTTTGTTACCTTATGCAAAATCTTCGGAACTGATTAAGGTGAAATTTAGAAGTAATCACATATGGTCTATTTTTTCGGCGGTTACCACGCATGCAAAGCCGCGAGCAAAAGCCAGTGAAATATTGATCAAAATGTTAATTATGTAAGGTTAACAATAATATCTATAAAACTTTTGTGCTATAAAAAAAAATACGATCCGTATTTTTATTTGTTATTATTTTTAGAAATGGGTCATCCTTTGACTTCGAATTATGCATAATTAATAACAAAAACGGGTCTTCATCGCGTACCTTTTTATATGTTTTATATACACGCGCTGAGGACCCGTTTTTGTTATTAATTATGTATAATAATCGCGATAATTCGAATTATGCGTAGGCAAGGATGAAGATTGTTAGTATTCTATCCAAAGCTTTAAATTATAAGAAACACCAACAATTTCTGTCGTCTGTTTAGTTTGTTGTATTTTTATTTGATTCTTCAGCAAAAAATATCAAAACATAATTCGGGAATAAACGTAGGTGGAGGAAGCTATAATTTATACATTTAAGTAATTTACACGGATTACTACAGTTCAATTTATATGTTAAAGCAACGATTACATGCGTGATTATATCTTGATTACATTAATTGCTATTTTAATGTGTTTTGTATTGCAATGTTGCAACGGTAGTCGTAAATACGGTTAAAATATTCATAGCTCGGCCCTCTTAGGGATAATGTAGGTTGGGCACTTAGTTATGACCTAAAACATTAGGTTACTCGGAACTTTAGATCCACCTCAGAATCGGATCCGTTATTTGCTTTTTTTTTTTTAAAAAATTTACTCCATATTGCAATTATATGGAGATGGCAATGCATGTATTGCCATCTCCATATAATTGCGGTAAGTTAAAAGTAAGGAGGAAATCACTTCGAAGTTTAGGAGAAGTTTGAATACAAACGAATAATTTTTCGAATATTTTTATTCGTTCATTATTAACTTATGTTATAAAATATTTCATATTATTAAAAAAAAACTCAAAACACGCTACATTTTTTGTACTAATTCGTTTGTTTTGACATTTGTTTGTTTACACATTTGTAATTGTCTTCGTGTTTATTTTTATCATGCATGAACTTGACGAAGCTTTGAGAACTTTGTCGTGAAGAAAATGTCTAATGTCATAACAAATGTCATTTTTTTTTTATTGTACGACGGGTAAGCACTTGGCCTTCATCTCACCATTTTAGAATTGTTATTATGGCGACAGAATTAGGTAAGATGGTGGTAGCTAGCCAGGCGGACTTAAACAAAGTCCTACCACCAACCAAACCAAGCACAATATATTGTACTCCCCATGGGGATCGAAAACGGGACCTCTGGATCTGAAATCGGTGGCTTGAACCACTAGACCACAGAGGCGGTTGATTACGTATTGACAGAGGTAGATTGGACTAGGTATTCAAAACAAATCATATGAGACTCATAGATAGATCATATGATACTTGTGGGGTTTACTAGTAGCCACTGAAGATCCACTATCCATCTCCTGGCCTGGCTCCATCATCAAAGCTCCAAGAACTAGAACGTGGTACGTTCTAGCTCTATCTAAACTTCATATACCTACATACAAAGTTTCATTTCGATACGAAAATCTGAAGTAGGTTCAAAGTGGCTTCTAAGAATATAACATTATTTGTTACAAGTGAAGTGAATAATACAAATGCACAAACCTAAATTCTTATCGGACAAGCGCCGCCGGCGCAAGATTATAATCGCTTCCTGAGTTTGTGACAGTAAACGGCCTTTATACCTCCACCACGTAATCTGTTATCTATATAGTTATATAGATAACAGATTACGCTTTAACCTGCGATTTTGCCCGTACACTATATCCTTGCCAAATAACATTAAGATCCGGCTTGTATATCCGGTTGTGCTTTGAGGAATTGTTTGATATTGTGCCGTAAGCCTGTTAATACCATGGCACCGCACGCCATCGGCAGATATTCCATCACCACAGTTTGGTTCAAGAGGAACTTCCTCTTTCAAACCTTAAAATTGTGAAATGGTCTCCCTGCCGCGGTTTTCCCTAGTACCTAATGTAAGGGAGTTTTAAAAAAGCGTTTTAAAATTATTAAAGGATCAACTCGCGAGTGTTTGCGGCACTTACGATGACGTATGGCCGTTTAAGATCAGCTGTTTAGTCGTGAAATGTTAACATTATCAAAAATAGACTATTATTGTAAAGGGGTAATCCCAAAACGGTGTTATACAGTGTGAATTTAATATGTGATGGCGTGTGTGTGTGTGTGTTTTCCGAAATATATAAAATTAATTTTATTGCTTGTATTGTATTCTATAGAGTCTTTATAAATTACCAGTTTGTACAATACAAAATTTTACCAAAGTCGCTAGCGAGTAGTTTTCTTTCTGCCTTCTAGTACACCCCGTCATGCAGTCCTACAATGAAATCGCTGTAAACGCCGCAACGAATTTGCTAAAGGTTACGACTGAATAACGCTAGTAGTGGTGGTGGGACCTGTAAAGGTCTACCTGGATAGCGCCAGGCCTACCTGCCGAAGGGTTACCTAATGTATCGGAATCATAAAACACCAAACGAAATATATATATGTTTAACCTCTTGGTATGCTGCGAGTCGAAATAGTTGAGTGAATACATATAAAATGTTCCTTCAAATAATAATAAAAAATCAATCTGTACGCATCATGTAGGTACATCAGAACATAAAGTCGATTTTTTACGGGCATACCTCTTACTGAAAGTAAATTTAAACAAATAGCTAGTAGAGGTATGCTACAGATCGTTGCGCGTCCCTATCGGGCCATCTGTGATCGTAAACTAAGGTGGTCGAGGTCTAGCTAATTACAATTATTTAGAGTATCAATAAACACGGAGTACTCTAAACTTAAGCACAAATAATGCAGTGGAATAAATAGTACTGCACTAATTACTGTTAATTCTTGTAGTCCTTGCGCAATGTTATAATACACTGTGACTTACCTGAAAAAGTCTGTTTAAAGCTACATTGGGATCTGGTTGTCAGATTTTTTTAGCGTTATGTACCCAAAGGGTTCCAACAGGACCCTATTACTAAGCCCCTGCTGTCCTTCCGTCCGTCCGTCGAACTATCTGTCAGCGAGTTGTATCTCATGAACCGTAATAGGTAGAGAGATGAAAATTTTCACTGAGTGTGTATTTCTATTGCCTCTCTAACAAAAAATTAAGAGGCCATAAAAGAAACGTGATTATTCGTCTTAAAAGGTGGGTCGATGTGCACTCGGTGTGCGTGACCGCATTTGGCTTTTCTAATAAATTTAACTTGTTCGACCCACTGCTGAGGAATTTTTGCATTGCATTTAATCATCATTATAATTCAGCCCATATACATCCACTAATGAAGGCCTCCTATAATCGACGCCACAAATAACGATACAGAGCCGCCTCTATACTCCTCACGATCGAACTTGAAGCGAAGCCTGTTTGAGACGTGATTTTTAGGATGAGAACCATGTCATCTTTTCTTACGGAAGTCGTGTAGTCTACCTACGCATTTCAATCGTAGGTGGCTCTCCTAAATCCTGTTAATAGTTAAACCTTTACGACACCTTATTAAGAAGTTATAAGTACGTATAGCCCGCCCTGTATAAATCTATTAAACCCTAACAGATTTATGGAGTTGTAAATATTTGGGCTCGTATTGTCCTGATGATGCGTGGGCTCCAAACTTACGAACGGTTTATAGGTCCGTCATGTTACAGAGATGAAAACCTGGGGACAGTTGTACGAAGCGCCGTCGGCAAATACTTATGTGTGATAGTATTCCGGGTAGGTTCAGCTTTCAGCATCAGTCTTACAGCTGTACGTCTTCAAATAGAGTTAGTTAAACTTCTGTGTAGGCTCGCTCGTCATACATAAGAAATGTTCGAGGTCAAGAGAAAATATTCGTGTTTCATCTCAGGTCAAGGTCAGGTCAGGTTAGGTCTTTATTGGTTGCAAGAGATTTTCAAGCTCATCAATAAAAAAAATCATCTGACATTTATTATATTCTTCACATCGTAGTTAATATTGCCATTATCAATAACCCGATTAGATTTTTCCGATAATATGGATATCACATGAGGCTATGCGAGAAACACACTTGAAAAACTTCTAAATGACTTCAAGAAGATAATAGCTTAATATGCATCTTCTGGGTAGGCTCATTCTTGTATGTTCAAATACCGAGGTCAATAATAGCTGACCCATTTCAAATAAAAAAAAAGCACAGTAGAGTCCCAGCTGCGGGATTAGACATGATGTTAGTGATAGTAATAGCTATTCAGCGTGGCAATGCAGCCAGTGTCTTAGGCACGCGTCCGTCTGGTACTGGTCTGGAACAGTTGAGTTACCTATAGGCCGTTTGTAACGGTCCTTAGGTAATCTGACTGATTCCTTTGTACGTAAAGATAATTGTATTGTAAAGATGTAATTGAAAAAAAAAGTGTTTTTTTGATAACGACTAAAATACAAAAATAAAATGAAATTAACTAACTACTAATTTGTAAACTGAAATATTATGTATAGATTATCGATAGTGATCATTTTATATAAATTTTATACAACCCAGTCCATCGTTGTCTCCGCCAGATGGCACCGTGGCCAGGACTCTGGAGGCATTACCACTTATATACTATTTAAATAGTAATACTCACCCGCTGAGCAAAATACAGGCCAGCATTGTTAATGGTGTCGCGTTTAGTCTTGACCCAAATGAGTAAGCTCTATTAAGACCAGGTAGATTAATGACCATATCATCCTTGACACCTAACGCTAGTTTATAACATATTAATATTCGCATGACAATAACAATTACGTTGTCCATGCTACGTAAAGAGAGAACACTAAATATTATTATTATGATACAAAAAATCCTGGAGAAAAGGGATGGTAGCCAACAAATATACATAGGGCAGCGCACAAATAAGGGAAACATATTAAACTTGTCAATATATATCATAAAAACCATTAACTAATACATGCAATGACAATAAAATAATATATTTTTGTACAATAACTAAACAATAAATATTAAAATATTAAGCTCATCTTAAAAAAGTATTTTCTTAAATCTTCAAACTTATCCCATGGATTAGGGCGGAAAAAAAGTACTAACAGATTCACTGATGCATTTTTTAAATGGTTTAGAGTGGAATTGAACAACTAACAATGTACAGTTGCCCGCCTGTACATAACCGGTGAGAGCAAAATCTAGGCATTCATGATGAGCCATGCTCAAGTTAGAATCGTCTGAATATGTTACGCTAAACGGTCTTATGCCAGGCTCATCAGTAATTCTGGGAAGGCATCATTCCTACCTAGGCAAGCCTAGAAGTCAAGATCTAACCCATCCATAAAGAAAAGTGTTTCGAGTTGACTGCAGTACTATCCAGAACTACGCTTCACATCGACAGTAGCTTTTTCTTTCTTCGTTTGGGCTGGTGTCACAGGTGTCACACATATGAGCCGCTGTCATAGGTGACTAACATGGACCTCTAACGAACAATACCGATTGCTAACGTACCCTTACGCACGGTATCCTTTCCAGAATAGTACTTTCTCGTGACTTTTTTCCCTTCGAAGATTCTCTTCTAATCTCTACTCAGAGCGCGGATCCAATGAAGATCACTTAGGGGTATTCAGAAGTACGTCCATACTTCCGTCCATATATACGTTTAGCAAGTAGCATTCTCACTTATCCTAACCAAAAGTGCTTCAAGCGCACTCCATCGTAGACCACAACTTTGCTCTAGCTTAGAGATAGTAAAACCTAGATGTCAAATGATGGGTGACCTCACCCATCATTTGACATAACCGCCTCCGTGGTTCGCCCACCGGTGTCAGATCCAGAGGTCCCGGGTTCGATCCCCAGGGGAGTACTATATTGTGCTTGGTTTGGTTGGTGGCAGGACTTTGTTTGAGTCCGCCTGTATAGCTACCACCGTCTTACCTAATTATGTCGCCTTATCAACAATTCTAAAATTATTGTGTTCCGGCATTTAGAGATAACATAGCCAGTTTCCCAGATTGTTGAGGATTCCGGTTGAAGTGCGCCTTCGGCCTTATCACAACTTGAAAAAATCAAGTGAGATGAATCAGATATCTCATATAGTTTTTTTTTGTACGACGGGAAAGTGATTGGCCTTCATCTCACATTTTCAAGTAAATAAAGCCCCTCACAAAGCCTATATAGCTTTGTGTGGGGTTAACTGCTTCATATTTCTATTGGAATATAAATCGATTAATTTCTTGTGTTATTGCAGAAAATGTCTATCTCGTATAATAATACAAGATATTATGATACCCGCTATGATATGTAGAAGATATTCATGTATTTAGTTTTGTCTTTGAAACTTATTTACGAATTCATGGGTGATCTTTGTTGAATCGCATATTTTTACATAAATATGGCTGTTATCTCAATTTATGGGACTTTTCTAAGGTGTTTTATGCATAAAATCTGAATTCGATTTCTTACAAATATATGCTATGTATCAGCTTACCGAAAACCCGTAACTGTACACGTACTTTGTACGTTTGAGTATTAATAATATATGGATAAATTCAACACACATAAAACTCCTTCTAAAATCTCCAACCCGTTTGCCAATTAGTGAGTGAGTCAGGCAATCAGCTACACAACAAATTAATGTATTCTTTTAAAAAGACTCGCGGCTCAGTTCTGCGCCGTGAGTTCGTATCCCACCCAGGACAAACATTTGTATGATGCATATAGAAGTTTGTTCTGTGTTTGGGTATTGTATTGCATCATTAACATAAAAAATACAACGCGTTTTGATAATTAAAACGCTGTTTTAACCTATTTATTAATAAAGCAATCAATCAAACCAAACAACTAATTAAGCTCCAGTTGATATATTTATGAGGAGATTGTGGAGATTGTGTGATGCAGAAGTTTATGAGAAATGTTAAATTTGAAAAAAAACGTGAATAACTCAACATAATTTCAATGGTTTAGTTGATTCATTATTTCTTGTCATCAAAGGTCTTAGTTAAATCTCTATTGAACGCGGATTTTATAATTTTGTACTCTACCTATTCGTAATTCGGTAGCCTGATTCGACCTCTCCAACTCAGCCACGGAAAAAGTCGTAAAAGCCGACTACGGGATCTCACCAGATGAGAGGCAACTTAATTCTTGCATTTGACCGCATCACCTGACACTTCTATTGTGATCACCAATTCACCTGCCAAGCATGGTGATTATGGCAAACTTGTTCGGTCATATTAGGGGTTTCATCTGGAAATGAGAGATAATAACATTTTAGATCTTGAAACTTGTATAACTTCATTTTGGAGTAAATTTTGTGCTCTACAATTTTTTTGTAACATAATGTTAACATCATTGAAGCTACAGAAACATAAAAATTCGAAAGCTAAAAAAAATGTGACCTTGAATAACTAACGACGCGGACGCGGAAAGCAACCGAATTTATGTATTACAAAAAAAATGTGTAATATATTTTAGGATTAAGATACAATGACTCGAGACATTTTTAGAAACTCAACATTTTAGCTATGGCTAGTGAGTATATTTACCAAAACATTGTATATATAGGTAAAAATCTTGGGAGTATGGTGACAAATTCTGAAATCCACTATCATAATACTAGAAATAAATAAGACTTTGTGGTTCCTCGAACAAGATTAACCAAAACTCTTAAAAGTTTTGTACATATGTCATTTACATTATATGTAAATGTACGTTTTGACTACGTTTGGAGCAAGGCAAGCGTTTTAGGACGCCCTCCGGCTTGATGGAGAGTCGACCTCCGTTTAGTGGCGGGCAGAGAGTGGATGCGAAAGGCCGATGATCAGCCTCAGAAGCGCACCTTGGAACAGACCTATGTCCAACAGTGGGCTGTGATAATACTTAGCTAATACTTAGCAGTCTACTGGCGTCTCTGTTTCTGTTGTCTGACGACGTAAACCAAGGCAAAAGATCACCTTCTTTATGTTTGTTCCAGTAGATTTCATCGCTACCGGTGCAAGATTCAAGGACAAGAGCTGACCTGTTTCAAAAAATAACTATATTTCCTTTATCTCCAAACACGATACGGGAGAGACAGCTCGCAGTGATAAGACCTTCTTGGTTTTTTTTAATGTAGCAAAGCGTTTGACCACCAGCTCACTTCATGAAAAGTTATTATAAGCTATCTGACCTCTAAATACCTGAACACAACAATTTAGAATTGTTGTGATAGCAACAGGCTTACCGCACTTATCATAGTACCACCAACCAGAATCCTTTTTTCAAAAACCTAGACCTGTCATCCAGTGCCTACGCTACTGCTGATAGGTAGCTGGGTCGTTCATTATTTATCTACGCCAGTAACATGGTTCCGTACATGTTTTTTTTTACTTTTATAATATTGGTTAAAGCCAATCGTTTGACCACCAATTCACTTTACGAAAAGTTATTATAAAGACAGTCTTTTTTTTATTGCACGACAAGGAAGCGCTTGGCCTTCATCTCACCTGGTAACAAGTTGAGATAAGGCCGAAGATGGAGACGGACTTCAACCGGAATCCTCAAAAAGCTGAGGAACTGGCTATCTTACCTCTGAATGCCGGAACACAACATTTAAGCTGAACTGGATATCTTGCCTTTAAATACTGGAACACAACTATTTAGAATTGATGTTATGGCAGCCAGCCATAACATCAGTTCTAAATTGCTTTATTAAGCGGACTTATCTTAGACCAAACAGAATCCTTTTTTCAAATACCAAGACCTGTCATCCAGTGCCTACGCTACTGCTGATAGGAACCTGGGTCGTTCATTATTTATCTACGCCAGTAACATGGTTCCGTACATGTTTCTCTATAATTACCGAGATGTTGATAATTTCAATAGAGCCCTTTCGCTATCGCCGTGATTAAGGCCGCTCGAAAGTGAGATTTTTTAGGTTACATGTATGTAAGCTGTATGGCTACCACTAGTTAATGTTTACTACAATCGCTAAAAGGACATGTGTGAAAATGTATGAAAACTTATACACGATTGGCAGGCGCATTGGAGATCAGTATTGATGTTATGACTGCTGCCCATCTGGTGAAATCCCTTGCGAAAAATAATGTGAAATAATTTTATTTGTTAGTATAGGTATTTGTGTAAAGTGTATATTTCGTTTATTTTGGAGGTATTTTGTGTGCTGTAAAATATCTTATGTTAAGGTATATTTACTTTCTGTACCTACAGATATATTTGACATGAAACTCATATTGACATTGACCTCAGAGTGGTTACAGAAAATTTCCTGAAACTCGTAATATTTTATGAATATTACAAATAATAATTATTTCACTAACATCTACCTATCCTAACCACAGCCTATACTTAGCTAAGTACATGACGACTAAATCACGTACGCAACCACAGCTCACGTAGCAGTTACTATAGCTTCGGTCCAGATTAAATAGCAGTTTCTACGCCTCGGTTATGCAAAATAGTATCAAAATGGTGCTAAAGATAACGTTATCACTTGTCTGCTTATCAAGTAGGTGGAAGACAGCCTGAGAACCGCGTGGGTGGCCAGACTTGGTACGCGATTTTGATTCTTAGTGCTATACTTCCAAAGTCCAATTTCCAGTGACAAGGTATCTAGTTTGCATATCACAAGTAATTGTTTTTTTTGTAATTGTTTTTATCATGTGTAATTCAATCATAAAAAGCTAAAGTTCGAGTCTAAGTGATAAGTTAATTACTTACAGAGGTATTTTGTAAAGCGAGATAAACAGTCTTTGTAAAAGTTTTTGTGGAGATTCCACCTTGAAAAAAGAAAAAAAAAATGTTTTCTGCAGATTTCAAATCTTGCATTTACGCCTCTCGTTATCCAAGTCAGTGCAAGTTGAATGTAGACATAGAGGGTTCTGACTCATTTCAAGGAAAACTTGCTAGTAAATTGCATTTCGTTCTGGATAATTCGTGGGTCTGACTCAAGCTTGGTCGGTTTTAGTATTTGTTGTAATACATATGTATATGGCAAAGACTATTACATCTGGTATCACACCAAGTTTGAAATATGTAGGTATTACCGTTATTACTATAATATCATATAGTACGTATGTATTTACAAGAAAAAAAAGTATTTAAGTACTCTATCCGTAATCTAGTTCCCATATTACAAGCTATGCTTAGTTTGGGGCGAGATGGCTCTGTGTAAAACGAATGTCCTGTAATATTTATTTATTTTATTATATAGCTAAAGAAAAAATCGTCAAAAACTACGTTTCTATTTGACTCTTTATTAGAAACACCCGAGACTTCGTTTGCGTCATGCTTAGTTTTTTTCGAATTCCATAGGCTTTTTATTTTTCTTGATATTTAATGGGTTTTAATTTAAGTGGAATGTTAATTATTTTTCTAAAATTAATGTCGCATAAATTGCTCATTCTAACAACAGCTATCTGCTTGTGAATGTCCCGTCGGATTAGGTCCAGCCTTTTCGGAGTCCATCGTACACACGTTTCTATACACATGGAATAAATAGAATACTACAAACAAAAAAAGTTAGTGGCAATGGTGAGCTTAACCGTGATAAGAGATCTTTTCCAGCAAACCTTAGGAGAAAGGTATTATAGTGTGGGGTACGTGCAAATAGCCGAAACAGGAAATTACTACTACCTATTTCTTATCCATATGCCAAATCTCACAAAAGACAAAGACAAAGTCAAATATTTTAAGTAATTAAGATCTTTTAGGATCATTTTGAAACTTGATGTGAAGTACACTCCCTCCTCCATGTGCTTTATAAGAGGTTCCAATTAAGTATAAATATACTTAGAAATAGAAATAGAAAAACTTTTAAATGAGCATCTATAAAAAAAAATAAGTCTAAAACAATCAAGACAATTAAAAAACAACTTCAATTAGTAGTCCATGACCTCATCAGCCCATGGTCTCATCAGTCCTACCTATATATAGCTAGCTACATATATATATATATATATATATATAGTACCTTTCACAGTTAGTTTGGCAAGACTGAGGAACTGGCTTTCTTTCCTTTGAATGCCGGAACAAGTTAAGATCGGGCTTGCTTTTTCGAAATTAACGAAAAACTTCGTTTTTATGGAAGAGCGGTACTATTGGGCCTTCATCATTCATTTGTTCGTTCATTCTTCCTTCAAAACTGAAGGATTAAAGATTTTCTTGGCGATGCTATTAGCTTTTTTTTGAGCTTCAATTTGAGGTTCCTATAATTAGATACTTAAACAATGGGGTTCATTGCTTTCTAATCAACTTTGCCATAAAAGTACCATAGATGAGTTTAAGTAGAATCAGGGGTAATAACTCAAAGAAGACATTTACGGCACTAGCTGTGCGCGTGCGCATGCGATTTCTAGTAAAAGGAGCCATTGTAGCGATATGTCGAAACTTACTAAGAACAATATTATGATCTCATCATTTTGACATGTGGATCCTCAGCTCTATGTACGCGCAATTTTGTTATTTGTACATAAATGCTTCAAAACACATAAACCAAGCCAATCAACCAAACGGCCAAGTGCAAGTAGGAAACGTGCACCGTGGGTTCCGATTCACATTTTAACACTGTTTTCTTTAATATGGAGCTAAAATAAAAATCGTTAAAAAAGAACGTTTCTTGTATAACAAATGTGTTATACAAGAAACGTCTTACGTACTTTTTTTAACTGGTTTGGTAATAACATACATATTCTCTGAAAATTTCAACCAGTTACCAAATCCGAATCACGAGATCAGCAGATATAATCATCACCAGAGAGCTCTTTAATGGGAGGACATACAGACAGCGTCTTAGTAATAAGATCCTGTGCTTCCTATGGGTACGATACCTTAAACAGTTTTATTTACAACTACACATATATTACAATTTAATGTATAGATTTCCTATATTGGTCCCTGAGTTTTAAAGAGCTTAGTTCGCTCAGTTAGGGAATCAATAACAAACAGTCTCAGGCATAATGCGTACTTAACCTTGAGGTTCCAAGACCTAAATAATATTTATTGAGTGCTTCCTGGTTTGACCTGACGTTTGGTTGTCCCGGAAGGTAACTGCGATCCACCTTTCAGAACTTCTTGCTGTGTCCCAATAGCGTCAGCGTCTGTTGAAAGATGGTGATAGCCAAGCTTTTGACCACTAAGTTACTTGAAAAACAAATAAAGATGTGGTCTTAGATGGAGCTCGCTTGTCTAAACGGAGCCTATTCACTCTGGACTTAAATACTCCAAGATTGTACTCGTTCGGAAAAACAGAGGAGATATGCAATAGGCGAAGCAGCATTGCATTAAAGTTCTTGTTAATTCCGACTTGGCAGTTGGAATGTTGATCCAACCCACCCTTGTGAGAAACCTTTGTCGCCTTTTACAACGTTACGGGATTGGTTTGAGGGGTCTATTGTATTTTCATGTCGGTTGATAGTACGACTTTTTTAAAGTCCGCCTGGCTAGCTACCACCATCTTACTAAGTCTTTCGGCAACAACGAATCTAAATTGTTGTGTTCCGGCATTTAGAGGTAAGATATACAGTTCTTCAGACAGTTGAGGATTCCGGGTGAAGTGCGCCTCCACCCGGCCTTATCCTCACTTGTAACGTTGTTAGGTGAGACGAAGGCCACGCGCTTCCCCGTTTGAAAAAAAAGGTATGTTAAGCTGGACACAACGTTACATTGGTTGAAAAAGTCTACAAATTCCATGCAATTATAATCTGCTGCAGGAAAATTAATTATTAAAATTAAGTTATAAATTCCCCTCGTTATAAATGTGACGGGCGACCATCACTTGGTCTGAAGATGATGTTTTTATAATTAGACGCTTCCGAATGGACCACCTTGGGTTTCTATTACAGGAAATTATAGACTTGATTGATTTTCATAAGTTTTTGCTATGATAGACCTCACCGCTTACAAATATTTGTGTGATGAATATAGTCGTCCAGGGAAGTAACACCATACTTTTTTCGGCCGCCAAGCATTGCTGTGTTTCGGTTTCAAGGGTATAGTTGACGGTGAAACTTTGACCTTTGTGCCTCAAGTTGACGCGCGCAGCGCTGTGCCGCATAAGCCATGTTTTTTGTTGATGAAATCTACGCATTAAAGCTTTGGAAAGAGATGCACTTAACATCAGGCGCTTGATTGATCCGTCTTCAAGTTGTATCAAAAAAAAATTGTTCTGTATTTGGGTGTAATTGCATCATATGTTATTTACAAAAAAAGTACATAATTAATATCCTCCTCCATAACATTGTTCACATATTACAATAAAGCAACTAATTGGGGCTTGTGTAAATAAGTATTGCCGAGGCATAACTTCATACCATGTTACCAGCACTCTCACGAAAAACGCACCACAAACACTAGTTATCCGATATACCTGCAAAATTTCATTTGTAATGACGTGCCGAGAGAAAATCAGCGGTACTCCAGTTTTATGTCAGTATCGGAGAAATGAATGGCCGAACAGATGAATGAAGTGTGTTCTTGTAGGAGTAACTGTCTAGAACGCGGAAACTCAGGCGCTAAATCAACACTAATTGTGAAACGGATCCGTTTATGGATGCAAGCGCGAGGTCATTATATAAGGATGATATATGATGGCCAAGACCACCACGGCATGCTGGAACACCGACTTAAACTTATATCCGACAATATGTTGGGTCAGTGACCTGTCATGATGCCACGCGAACCCAATTCGGATTGATGTGTAAAAAACATATATAACAATGTTACAAGACATTCTTATTAACACACTGCCATCGCGAATCAATGAATTAATGAAAATTCTTTATTGTACATCAAAAACATGTAGAACAATTGTCAATTTTAAAACTAAAGTAAACAGTACAGTGAGCTGTCTTATAGCTTAAAAGCGATCGACAAGCTTAGGATGGAGAAGATGTACAAATACGGTTGATTTCAGGAGGGTGGATGTACTTAATCAAAGATAATAAGTAAATATTCATATTTACAATACAAAACATATCTAAATCAATACGTTGTAGTAATTTGAATATGATAGAATATGTACCTACTTACTAACATAATATACATAAATATATTACAGTACATAAATTTCACACGGCGCCATCTATCCCCAAACTAAGCATAGCTTGTAATTTGGGAACTAGATTACGGATAGAATACTTAAACACTTTTTATTGTAAATACATACGTATTATATGATACATCACCCAAACATAGAACAAACAACTATATTCATCACCCAAATGTTTATCCTGGGTGGTAATCGAACCCACAGCTGACAGCGCAGAAGGCAGAGTTTCTAATCAACTGAGCTATGCTTGTTTTTTAACTCAAATTTAAGATATAATACAACGCCAAAACACAAGTAACATCATTAAACACACTAGTTTTTGTCCCGGATGGGAATCGAACCCACAATATACAACTAGAACTACCAAACAGCGCTGACAAGTAATGAATTTCAGCTAGTTCTTAAGAATTTTCACCCATCTTGACAGCCATAAGGGATTATTGGCAAAATGCATTTGTTGAGAAGCTTTCATTTTACTGTTATTGAGTGGTATTTGAAAGCAATTAAATGTCCTTTGTATGAACTATGGATCGTACATGTATTCGGCATAGTCAGAAATACGTGATCATTTAATGATTATAGATAACTTAGATATATCGATACATATCTTAGTTATAAACAGAGGTGTTTTGGATAATAAACCAGTTACAATATAACTTTTTCGGGTCATTGACATCACCAATATTCTTCAGTGAACAGAATCCTCGGTTAGTTGAAGATTCCGGGTGAAGTGCGCCTCCATATTCGGCCTTATCTCGACTTGTAGCTAGGTGAGAGGAAGATCAAGCGCTTCCCCGTCGTACAATAAAATCCGTCCATGCGTTGGTGGTTCTTCCAGAAAAGCTCATTTAGTAATCTAAAGGAGATTTTCTGGACACTACAAGTTTAGATAAGCTCTTCCGGAAAAACTCCATCAGTAATATAAAGGGGGTTTTCTGGACACTTTACAAGTTGAGATAAGTTCTTCCAGAAAAACTCCTTAAGGTTACTAAAGGAGTTTTTCTGGAAGAACCACCAACTCATAAAACTCTTGTTTTCCCAGGAAAATGTATATGTTGACACATTATGTTTGTCTGACCCTCTCTCCTAAACTAGGTTTAAACATATCTTTCCGGCGTACGTGACATGTGACTGTGGTGACATCGCCATCCATCAGCATCAGAGCCCCATAGGTACATGTGTTTGTAAAGTACACACAACATTATTTTACTTCCAGATCAAGGTCCCTCTAGACGAAGTGTCTGTAAAACGTCTAAAACGATGGCATACTTTTAGAGTAGGAAGGGAAAGTACTACCACCATACCTTTTTCGGCCAAGCAGCACTGCTGTGTTCAGGTTTGAAGGGTATGGTTTCCGGTGAAATTACGTTTATGCCTCAAGTTGACGGGCGCAATGCAGCGCTGTAAGGCCATGTTATTTGTGACCTACGCAGTATGGCTTTGTAATAGGGTAGAGATGCACTTAACATCAGGTTTGTTGTTTGTTCTGTCTGGTATTCTGTTGCTGATTGATCCGTCTCCAAGTAGTATTAAAAATACTGACCTAGATACAAGCTCACAAGTTAGGATACATATACACATATACTTGTTTAAAGATAAGTTTTAATACAATTTTTCTACTAAAAAACAAAAAGTAGACATGTTTTCGTTTTCGTTTTCTACTGCCTCCAGCGAATATAAATTATTGTGGTCAGTAAAAAATAATGTATTTTTTAAAGGTTTTCCTTTTGTTGTCCTTTAAAAAAATGTACAACACTTTGATGCACACAGCTAGACAGAGATTTCTTCTATATTGTAAGGTCTGAGGTGAATTGGTGAATAGGTGATAGATATAAGATGTTATATTGTCTTCTGGTGGGATCCCTTAGACGGTATTACGACATCCACGGGATGAATTGAAGGGGTCGAAACACTACACTATTATCTACCAATATTTAACATAAAATAACGTCTGTGGTGTAGTGGTTCGCCAACCGGTATAAGACTCAGAGTGGTTCGATCCTCGTGCTTGGTTTAAATCCGCCTGCTACCACCACTTACCAAAATCTGTCGCTATAATAACAATTGCTGATTCCCCCAACTGTGCCTCGTGTGGTGTCATAGATGACGTTCACCATATTTTGGTGGAATGTGTTCGGACTCAGTCAATGAGAGACCAAGTGCTCACTCGCTTTAATTTACAGCTCTCAGAGGTAGGATTGGTGCAAAGCGTGTTATCGACTCCATTGTGTGAGGCCGCTAGGGTGTTATACACAATGGTGTATGATGTTTTAAAATCAGATTAGGTTGTTAATTTTTGTAAGCCACTACGGGACTGGCATATTCTGACGACGAAAAATGTCCCAACAAAAAAAATTGATAAAAAAAAAAAAAAACAATTATATGTAGTTGATCCGGTGTCTAGAGGTAAGATAGCCAGTTCCTGTTCCTGTCCAGTTTAGAATTCCGGGTGAAGTACGCTTCCATGTTCGGGCTTATGAAATCTTGACACCAGGTGAGATGAAGGCCAGGAGCTTCCCCGCCGTACAATATAAAATATACACCTAGTTTCATTCGCCACTACTCACACTAAAGTACCCCCTAGGATTATGTGCGGGCGAATGTGGGTTAGGTGCTAGGTAGGGAAAGGTGTCAACGGTATGAAGTAATAGGGCAGTCACAGTTTTCTTTTCAAAGAGTCATAACTGGAGCTATGAATGAATGAATGAATAATTTAACACTTTATTTTACACAAAAATGTACATTCGGACAAACTTGGGAGCACACAAAGTAAAAAAAACATGTGTTTTTGTAGTTATGTACGCAGGCACGTAAGAAGTTATACTTCTTTAGCGTAACAAAACAAAAATAGCTAAATAACAACATAATAATTACATTATAAATTAATAATGTAATCGAATAAAAAGAATACATCGGTATTGATAGTTAACCTCAAATGTATTAACCCACTTAAAAAAAAATCATCTCTCTTAGCACAAATACTCCCAAAAATATCATTCACCACCATATATAATTTAAAATACACATGTAT
Organism: Venusia cambrica; assembly: GCA_951394065.1. Classification (NCBI taxonomy): domain Eukaryota; kingdom Metazoa; phylum Arthropoda; class Insecta; order Lepidoptera; family Geometridae; genus Venusia; species Venusia cambrica. Next base: position 4,955,070 of record OX596057.1, read on the forward strand.
GTACTTATGAATATATTTTTGAACTCCACTGACATAAAACACGTATTGTAGATTCATATAAGTATATTTGAATAACTACCTCGTTCCTTTTATAATCTTTGAACTACCTTGATTATTAGTTATCAGTTCTCACGAAAACTTGAGAGACCAACCAACTTCATGGTGTCACGTTTAGGAGTCGGTATGCGCGCGCATCGAAAAAAATCACACTTCAATAATACACTATTTGAATGTTTCCGTCATATCGTGGGAATTTCCCAAAATCTTTTCTTAGTGTACACCTAAACTTCAAAAGGAAGCTGCTCTAAACTAAAATGTCGTGTGGGCTGTTTCGCGGCAACTGTCTTTGTTTAAATTTCCTAAGAAATCTAATCTGACAATAACCTCTACCTGCATCTGAAACTAAAATGTCATAAATCAATCTTAAGTATAGAGAAATACTTAGTGCAACGGTCAACAAGCATTACTAAATTAATCTAGATTAAGATGGTTCCACTGAGTTATGTACGCGCGATACGGATTGACATAAATTGTAGCTTCGATACATATCGTAGGTTCAAAAAAGTGACATTCGTCACTACATACAAGCTTCAACTAACTCATATAATACTCATACCACTCATAACTCATACTCAATATAGAACATAATCTATGAGACTACGTACTTACTTACTAACATAAATTAATTGAATAAATTTTATATATTTTTTTATCTTTTTTATCAAATTCTTTGTACTTATACCTTAATTTAAATTGATTTATGTAACAAATTATTGAAATACCTAAGTTTAATTTTGTGATTGAAATAAATTTATTATTAAAACATATTATTATTATAATATGTAAGAAATTAACCGTTTAAATTTATGTAATGGTTCCCTGTGTAACTGAATTTTTACGAGCAAATTCGTTCATTCCTCGAATTTTTTTTAAAACCTCGACGTATTTTGAAACAATTTACCGATAACAGTTTAACGCGTACCTACCTATATAAAACTAGGCAATAACTAAGTAAACATTGTTATTTATGTCTTGTTAAGCTGACAATCATTTGATTTCAATTCACTTGTTAATTCTAATTTATATCTTCCATAATTTCTTGCATTGTTGCATATTACCTATATCTATACAAATAAATAAAATTGAAGTGTCTGTTTATAATGTCAAATTTACTGCTATTTACTAATGCATATAAAAGTAAACTTACTTAAAAAACAGTCTGTCTGTCGGTTTGTTTCAGTCCCGTCATCACGTGGGAATTTACATTAATCCTTTCCTGTTGCACCCCTATAGCGTGAAGCTTAAGATTCTTAAAAAATGCGCGGAACCCCTAAAATATAAGTAGCCTAGGTTATTCCTTATAAATCAGCTAAATGGAGTGGTGGGAGGCCTTTGCTCATCAGTGGGTTAAACTTAGGGCTAAAGATTTAAACTATTATTAGCCATATACTATTAATAATATAACTTATAATAAAAATGCATTCGTTTATATCATTTTATTTTAGCTATAAATTGATTAGTTAATGATGTTCCTCGTTTTGTGTGCTACTACTTTTTTTTGTTTTAATTTCTCATTCACTTTTTAAGGTTACCACGAAAAAATCGTAATAGTAAATAAATACAACATACACTGTCAGCTAATGTTTGTATAAGTCGATGTCATTTTTGTGTAAAATAAATTGTTAATTCATTAATTCATTCACAAAAAAAAATGATGGCAACATTTTATCTCAGCTGCGTTGGCAGCCCTAGCTCTTGGATTAAAAGATAATCTGTTAGCACCTATATTCAGTGATAGGTGTAAATGTAATACTAGCTATAAAAACGCGCCAACGCGTTGCAAACTTGCAAAGTAGGCCTCTACGTTTATCATTAGCACTGGTAAGGAGTGGAACTGGTTGTCTGTGTCTTTTCAGTTTACACCGAGTCTTTAATGTAGACATCATCATCTAAAGCCCTTTAAATTCTCTGTTGAGGCCTCAAAAAGTGTTTTTTAAGACGTATAAGCGCTTGGCCTTCCGCTCAAGGGTTTCAATGATAAGGCCAAAGATGGAAGCGAACTTCACCCGGAATCTTCAACATACTGAGGAACTGGTTATCTGGTAGCTAGCCAGGCGGACTTCAACAAAGTCCTACCACCAACCAAACCAAGCACAATATTGTAGCCCCCTGGGGATCGAACCCGGAACCTCTGAATCTGATAACGGTTGGCGAACCACTAGACCACAGACACGGTTATCAGAGTGTCTTGCCATAATCACCACGCTTGGCAGATGGATTGGTGATAGCATGAAAGTGTTAGGTAATAAACAGAAGCAATAATGATAATCTAGACAGAATGGATAATATACCTTTAAGGTTAAGCTCGCTTTGTACATACTTGTTGGTTTAATGTCTTAATATTATGTTTTTTTGGGGTACACAAAGAAACAATTTAGTAATTCCCATGGTAAAAATCCCGTCCCCATCCCGTTGGATATTTCAATAGTTACTTTAATAAATAAAACAGGATAAATTCACACAGCGCCATCCAGCCCCAAACTATGATAATTATATACTAATTCTTTAGTAAATACATATTTATCATACAATACATACCCAAATACAAAACAAACATCAATATTCATCACAATAACGTTTGTCCTGGATGGGAATAGAACCCGCAACCTACAACAAAGGCAACTGTAACCTTCTGAGGTAAGATAATATGTCAGACATTATCATAGATATCCAAACTGTCCACAGAAAGAAAGTCATATTGGAGTATGACATTATTTTTTTATTTTAATGAACCACATGGTACAAGTAAAATAAAATTAATTGAGTCATTTATATTCGAGTTCAATTCTAGTAAGAAATTTAAATTTCTAAACACAACAACAAAAATTAAACCAATCTAATCACGAGATCGATAGATAACACGTGCGCCGCAGCGCGCGTTGCGTTGCCGTTTTAACTCATTTTAACTCAAGGTCCGTACTCAAAGCGTGCCAATGGGACACTAAAGTACTAAGTCGTCCAACCGACCACTTAGTATATTTTGTATTAAAGCCGGCTCTTGTATCTTATTGTACGTATGTATTTACAAACAGTATTTAAGTATTTTATCCGTAATCTAGTTCCCATATTACATACTATGCTTAGTTTGGGGCTAGATGACGCTGTGTAAAATTACTGTCCTGTAATATTTATTTATTTTATTTTATTATTTATCTTATGTATCAGTTAGCCATGTTGATATTTTCAAGGAATATCTATGGTATTAGGGTGAATTATCAAACAAAAAATAGTCATCAGCCAAGCTCCAGGTCAAGCCCTGACTCTACGTAAGCTAAAAAAAACTCACACCAAGCTTTAGAAAACTTTAAGCAGACAGACAGAGACGTAAGTGTTCAGTTCAGTTTTGTCATCGGACCTAAGAAAAAAACCATTTTTACATTAAATCAGATCAGAGCCATCAGTGTGCCAACCGGACTTGCCCTTGGCCGTTTTTACCCGGTGTGATTTTTTCCACGGTTAGAAGTTAAGATAAGGCCGAAGGTGGAGGCACATTTCACCCGGAATCCCCAACAAACTGAGGAACTGGCTATCTTACCTCTAAATGCCGGAACACAACATTTTTCCAGAATTGTTGTTATGGCGACAGAATTAGGTAAGATGGTGGTAGCTAGCCAGTCGGACTTAAACAAAGTCCTACCACCAAACACACCAAGCACAATTTTATACTCCCCCTGGGGATTATATCCGGGATCTCTGGATCTGAAATCGGTGGGTTGAACCACTAGACCACAGAGGCGGTTAAAAAATTCAAGTTTTTCGACCTCACTTAAAACGCAACGCTAAGTGTGGCAAGTCTCTTACTATGACTTTCTCTACAAGAAGCTGGTATGTAAATACAAATACTAAATAACTTGTAAGTCGATCTGTACAATTTGTTTTTACTACCAAAGAAATCAAGTCGGTGTAAGAACAGAAACTTCCTTCTATGTGGTATATTGCTAGACGATATAATTTCTAGGTTCTACCTACGCATTACCCATCTCAGCCGCTCATTCTATTTTATAGTTGTAAAATACGATCTTCTCAGGCTCAGACATTGCAAGTATTTGGTGAGTCTATTTAGTAGATAGTTTGCACGTTCATAGTTATTTTGTAACAGGATTCTATGAGAGAAAATTCATTTACAATATATAAATTTTACTTACTTTTTTATATACGTTTTAAAAACTACAAAGAAAACCGACTTCAATGAAGAATGTGATACAATTTTGTTTACCTGGATTTGATGACAGATGAACAGACAGACAGCGTGATCCTAGATGGGGCTCGTGTTTTCTTTACTTTTGAGGTTATACATACAAATCGCTTCAAGTGTGCCTATAATATTAGAAGAGTTCTCTCGATTTTTCCAGGATCACATCATCAGATCCTGACCTGATTACGATTTGAAGAGTTCCCTCGATTTCTCCAGGATCTCATCATCAGATCCTGACCTTATGTCAATGGGACCACCTGTGAAATATACCCTTTCAAGCAAAAAAATAATTTTCCAATTCGGTCTAGGCGTCTTCGAGTAATCGGGGAACATACGTAAAAAAAAGGGATTCTGTCGAATTGAGAACCTCCTCCTTTTTTGGAAGTCGGTTAAAAACGGCCTATTTGGCGCTAGCGTGCACATGATCACAGCTATCCGTGTCCGTTAAAAGGCGGATCGCCACAAATCGGTTCAATTTTAAACTTTATTGCTTCGATCTTTGTAGAATTACGGATGTCGGATGTTAGTATGACACCACGAGATGTAGCAGTTCTTGACCTTGGGCATGGCTTATCTGAGCAAGAATGAGGTGGAGCGAGCCTTTTTTATTATGGAAGTTATAGTTTTGGCACGTTTGGAGAAGTATATAAGTGTGAAGTTTTTACGATGCGTCCGCACACCGACACCTAAAAGCGACACCATGAAGTTGGTTGGTAATTGTCTCTCAATTAATATACAATATTTATAATTTGCGTGAAAACATAACTATATACTACTAGGAGACGGGACAAGCAAGTAGCGCACCTTGTGTTAAGTGCACTCTTGCCTATGACAAAGCCTTACTGCATAGGTCACATCCACAAAGAACATAGCCTACACGGCACTGCATTGCGCCCGTTAACTTGAGGCATAAAGGTGTTAAGCCTCACGTACCCGTTTCACCGGCAACCATACCCTTCAAACCGAAACACAGCAATGCTGCTTGGCGGCTGAAATAAGTATGGTGGTAGATATTCTCCGGACATATTTGCAAGTATGAAGGCAAAGTATTGCATAACGTACATCGCTCGCGTCTGATGACAGACAGACAGGGACCGATAAGTGTCGGGTTTCCGATCGATATCTGATCTTCATTGGATATGCGGTCTGAAGAAAGTTCACTTAGGTTAATAAATACAGCGTACTGGGCATCATCATCAACTTCATCATCATTTATTTACGTCCACTGTTGAACACAGGCAGCAATAGTAATTTTATTTATAATTTATAAATTGATTAGCTCTTGACTTGAAAGTTGCCTGGGCGTTACCTGGGCAAATGAGCGAGCTTTCCCAGAAACTCCCGCTCAGGGACGGAACATAGCCAACTGATTGGCGCCGGACTTCGGCGGGTCGCAAGGTGGACACCACTAGCTTAGGCCATTACCAGAATAGCATGCAGCAGTAATCGTTGACTATACCCCAAAGATTTCGTTGCCCGGGATACATTAAGAGGTAGATCTGTTATAGTATCATCCGGTTGATCTGGCCCGGTGCCGGGGAGGATGGCCGTCGTCCCGTTAAAATAATTAATGAGTCACATTGATTAATTTACTTCAACAAAATTCTATTACTATTGTACAGAAAAATAGACAAATAAGTACCTACGTTTTAGGTCATTAGATGTTATCTAATAATTATACTGACTTTTATAGTTTAAAAGGCAAATAAAATCAGTTTTTATTTCAACATATTCTGCTGTAAGATATCGTTCCTCAAAAATAAGAATAATCAACTTTTCCATCTCTTTTATGTATGTAGTCTTATGTTGAAGTGAAGAGAAAAGGGAAGTGATATAAATCACAGCAACGAATTCCTGACTCCGCGCACGTATTGATCCCACGTAGATCACTGCCGATTCTATTACAGCTGCGCCGGCGCAAGATGTAGGAACTTGTTCCTAGCGAGGAATTAGGAAAGGCTTTTACCTAGAATGTGAAACTTTGATAACGTTTCGGATCAAGAGCCTGTCGGCAATTTGTAACGATAATGGCAAATCCCCTTGCGTTGCTCCAGATCCCAGATGTGTCTTGAAGTATGTCAGCATCGTGCAAGGCAACTTGGTAGACCATCAGCTTGAACTCCAACAGTGATCGAGACACCTCATTGATGAAGGCGTTAGAGAAATGCCTTCATCTACGTTAATTCACATTCTCACCTTTGTTTTTTTATCTTTTCAGGTAAGTTTCCAATCATCTCTTCTGATGCTCAGCTTTTTAATTTTTCCGGATATTGGTGAGATTTATTAATATATATATAGGTATAAAATAAAAAGACACAAATTAGCATAGCTATTCAGCGTGGCAATGCAGCCAGTGCCTTTGGCATGCTTCCGTCTGGTACTGGTCTGGAACAGTTGAGTTACCTATAGGCCATTTGTAACGGTTCTTAGATAATCTGACTGATTCCTTAATACATAGTTAGTTAAATTGTACATTTTATTGAATATATATAAAATTGACTGTAAGTAGGTAGTATAGATGGCGGGACAAAACAGGAGACGTACCAGGAATGATAATTGAATAAGCCGGGTGAAAACAACACCAGGACAAAACTCGCCGGGGTGAAACCGGAACTCACCATTTAAATTTATAATACCGGAGTGCCTAAGTTATATATAGATTGTAAGCTTTTTTTTATACGATATGGAGTAACACTACGCAGTAAGCAGCTCAACTGATATTAAGTGAACTCTTGCCTAACTTACAAAGCCTTACTACGTATGTCCTATCCAAAAATAACATGACCTACTCCGAGCTGCATAGCAAACGTCAATTGGAGGCATTAAGTTGTTAAGCCCCGTGTGCCTGCAATTTCCCCGGCAACCATACACCTCAAACCGAAACACAGTATTGCTGCTTGGCGGCCGAAATAGGTACTTAAAGTGGTTTCTCAAGGAACTCTACTACTCTTTGCAAAGTTTGTGTCTTAGTGTGTAAGTTGGACGCAATTCAAAACAGAAATCATGTATCACATTACATAGCTTGCCGATACATTTCAGGCTGGTAGAAAACACATGCATATGAACTGTAAAAGAATAAAATTAACTGCGTTCGATCTTTTGACCTTGATTAATAGCTGTAGGTCAAACGCTAGGGTTGTCACTTGCCCTCGCTGACAGCACGCGTCAGACGCGTGTCACATCACAACGTGCGCGGGTGCATATTGTCTGACAGCTGACAGCGGCAACCCTGGACACAATAGCAGTATTGTATAGCTTCTGTATAGAAAGAAGGTTTGTAGCATTTTGTGAGATTTCTTCATAATAGTTGTAGCTAACAAATAACGCGGTGTTAATGTTAATGCTAAAGCAGCTGAATAGGTTATAATTATAATCTTTATACAATTGTATTTTTTGAACTTTCACGATTAGAACACATTATTACGCGAAAAAACCGTGCCCTTCCCTAAGGTACAACATCATCCTTCACAGATATAATCATAATCGTAAAAATTTAAATGAACTGTGTAAATGCAAATAAAATAATTTTCTTAAGGAAAAAAATTCGATTGAAGTAAAACTTCTTCGTTGGTAAATTATTCTAATATTATATTTAACAATCTTTATTTAAGTCCGCCTGGCTGGCGGTAGCTACCACTATCTTACCTAATTCTGTCGCCATAACAACAATTCTAAATTGTTGTGTTCCGGTATTTAGAGGTAAGGTAGCCAGTTCCTCAGTTTATCGAGGATTCCGGATGGAGTGCGCTTCCACCTTCGGCCTTATCATAACTGGAAACTCACCGGATGGACCGATTTTGACTGGACTTTCATTTGATGATGTTATTAGGAGTAACTTAGGCGAATTGAATTTTAGGTTTCCGCGGTGTCATAGTGTGGATAAGCTCTGATGTAGATAGATAGACAACTTTGAGTATGTACACACACATTGGCATTGCAATCCCAACGATTACTTTGTCTGCAGTCTGTGTACTAGCTGTCTTGTTTTTGCTGCACAATCGCAATTCTGTTACACAGTGAAAGGGTCGTTTGTTCGTGCCAACCCTACTGCTTTCTATACTTGCTGGGGCAACTTGGATAATTGTTTGACACTACTGTTTCTCTTATTTACTGTGACAAGCTGGTGTCGATGTAATTGCCTACAAATACTTAGGTAACCTTATTTTAGAGTTCCGTACAAGAGGCCCTTAGTCTTGCTGTCGTTTAGTCAACAGTTCCACGCCCATTTTATAAGATTGTGGTATATGAAGTTAGGTAAGTATGGCTGCTGCGCTGGTTGATGATAGTTGGCACTGCATTTTGAAAATAATTGAATGTTTTTTTACCCAACTGCCTCAGAAGGAGGTTTTTTCGAGAGTAGTGTTTGAATGTATAATGAATGAATAAATGAATGAATGAATGAAAAATACACCATATTAACATATTACATAATTTATTGCACACCTTAAAAATAAAAACTGGATAACCTAAAAATAAATGTATATACAATGGGCGGTCTTATCGCTAAGAAGCGATTTCTTCCAGACAACCTTTGGATGGAGATGATTTCATGGCTAAAGAGGTGGTTGGTGGTGCACATATTAATTAATTAGGGTCTAGCTAAATTACCTATACGTATATCATACATTATAAGTAAAGCTATGCTACAAATATACACACTACTTATATAATATAAATATGTAATATATACCTACATATTATACACTATGTACTTACATACTATAATACTATATATACTAAACAAATATAATACACAAATATAAATGTATATTTCATTGGCAAGACCTAAAGCCGACTATAATGAACGGCTGGATGGATTTTGACGTGATATAGGTATATATATTATAAGGGGTTGCGAATCCGAACTTCATCGTTTTATAACTAGATGTAAGCACAGGAGAAGTAGAGCCTACCTTGAAAGGGCTCGTCCGGGGAAGTACTACCACCGTACCTATTTCAGCCGCCAAGCAGCATTGCTGTGTTCCTGTTTGAAGGGTATGGTTGCCGGTGGAATTACAGACACGTGAGGCTTAATAACTATATGCCTCAAGATGACGGGTGTAATGCAGTGCTATGTAGGCTTTGTTCTTTGTGAATGACCTACGCAGTTAGGCATATAAGCAAGAGATGCACTTAACATCTGTTGAGCTACTTGCTTGTTCCGTCTCCTATTTGATTACACTTCACTTCTACTGCACTTTTATTTAATACTTTCGGCTGATTTGCTGTTCTATTATACTTTATCTCTCCTGTATTTCAATTGAGGAAATTTGCAACAAAGCACATTTACATATCCTATATTAGTTCCTAGTTGTAAGTTATCCAGAAATCCACACAGACCTAGCGTTTTGCCAGCACCAAAACCAAAATACATTGAACGAAGTAACTAAGATGTTCAACGACTGTAGCAAGTGTTTTTGAATAATTATTACAGGACGCTAATCTCATACAGCGCCTTCTTCTTTCTTTTTTTTTTAAATACATTCGTACCATATGATACAACACCCAAACACAGAACAGAGCATATATATTCATCACACAAATGTTTGTCCTGGGTGGGAATCGAACCCACAACCAACAGCGCAGAAGGCAGAGTTACTACCAACTGAGCAATGAGGCTTGTTAATATCTCGTGGTCGGGTTTTGGTTTTCAACTTTCAACTAGTTGGAATAAAAAAACCCGTTGACGCTACCGGTCTAAACATAGTAGTTCCTACAATATGATATTTAGAGTAGTTTACGTGTGAATGTAGGGCACAGACGACCAACGCGGAAACAATGTGCCCGCAGAATAGGACACACATAGTATGGAGTGTGACTCGCTTGCTAGACATGAAGGAATTTCATGAATGAAGCAGAATGGCCCCGGCAAAGAATATAAGCCTATTCTGCACCCGTGGATGTCGTTACGGACGACTAAGGGCGGCTATTTCGGGGTAAAAAACTTTATTTCACATACTCAAAATAAAAGAACATACAGTTCACTTAAAAATATTTGTTTATATTTGAAATGGCATTACGAAACTACGTGAGTAATTTTTCAATAATCTGTGGCGAAAAATCTAACGAATTTAGCGTGAATCAATTAGCTATAATATATTAATCTATGAATGTGATTATGACGGGGAAGCTTAGGTGACTTGGCCTTAATCAATTAATTGAACAAGCCTCATAGCTCAGTTGGTAGTAACTCTGCCTTCTGCGCTTTAGGCTGTGGGTTCGATTCCCACCCAGGGCAAACATTTGTGTGATGAATATAGATGTTTGTTCTGTGTTTGGATGTCGTATAATATAGTACGTATGTATTTAAAAAAAAACGTTTATAAGTATTCTATCCGTAATCTAGTTCCCATATTACAAGCTTTGCTTAGTTTGGGGCTAGATGGCGCTGTGTGAAATTTACGTCCTGTAATATTTATTTTATTTATTTATTTATTTAATCTCATCTGGTCTCAAGTTATGATAAGGTGGAAGCGCAATTCACCTGACTTCCATAGACTGAGGAACTGACTATCTTACCTCTATATGCCGGAACACAACATTATACAATGGTTGTTATTGCGACAGATTTATGTAAGATGGTGGTACATAGCCAGACTTAAACAAAAAGTTAAAGTCCTACTACCAACCAAACCAAGCATTAATATTGTACGCCCCGCGAGGATCGAACCCAGGGCCTCTGGATCTATCACTGGTGGGCGAACCACTAGACCACAGAGGTAGTAAAAAACTTTTTTACTACGGTTTGTCCGAATTTTAACTCAAAATGTCTCCGGCCCATTGCTTTACCTTGACTGTGACGTAGTTAATATTTAAACAACTGTTGTTAGACAAACAGACACACTGTAGGCTATCACGTCATGCCAGTTGTTGTCATGCCAGCTGTTGTCATGCCAGTTGTTGTCATGTTATTCTTTTGACCACTTTTTCTGACTTTAAAACGACGTCGTAACTGGCGCGCGGGAGCCAGTACTTCCTGGGGTAGTACTAAGAGTAGAGCTCGGAGCTCATTATGAAATGGCTCGTCCAGAAAAGTACTACCAGGATAATGAAAATGAAGGGTATGGCTGCCGGTGAAAATGCGAGTGTTCCTTGTGGATGTGACCTACGCGGTAAGGCTTTTTACAGGCAAGAGGTGCACTTAACATCAGGTGACTGCTTGCTTGTACCATCTCCAAACTCCAAGACGAAGAAGTAGTATAAAAAAGAGGTCAAATCATGTATCATGATTTGGACATTCAATTATGGTTTTTTAATGCAGTTCTGTTAGTTTTCAAAATCGAGTAAAATGAAATGAAAAGTACAGCAAAATGATTTAGGACAATTCACAATTTAAAAAACAAGTAATCAGTACAGTGATCGGTCTTATCTCGTAGAAGTACCGAGTAAGAAGAAGTGCACTGAGAAATAATTTCAGGAAATCCCGGGATGACAGAGCGGCTTCCTCGGGCTTTTACTAGTAAAAACACAAAATTAATTTTAAACTGGCAAAGTCCTCCAGCCTTAGAGGAGACTCTGTCCAGCAGTGGACACTAAGGCTTTGATGTAATATTAAGCTAGCTTTTGCCCGCGGTTTCCACGTTTGATTAAGTCTAAAGTCTAGTCACGTTGTATAAAAAGTATTAACTATACCCATGCCAAGTTTCATCAATATCCGTCCAGCCATTTCAACGTAGACAAGTAACAAATGAACTGAGTTAATTTCGAAAATAATGTACAGATTTATCCCGTAAGATCTATCTTAAACTTTGACCTAGGCCACCATAATCTCTGCTACCTACATCCCAAGCAGCAATAGAGGTAACGTCTCCATTTGATCACAGTACGTAGACGGTATCTTGGTCACAAATCTGGCCACAAGTGAAACCCTATAGCCCTGACTTTGACACGGCGTCTTCACCTTTGGCGCTTTAATAGCTTCAGGTGTAAGTGCAGTTAATGTGAGGCCATGAAATCAGCGCTGAGCATAGAGTCAGCGGGAGCAATCTTAATTTGTTATTTGTTTCGTTAATTTTAATAGATTTTTTGTTAATCGTTTATGTTATAACTTATGTTGTATCATGGTTATGAACGCTGTAAACAGAGAGGTGTGATCTACGTGGTCTACACTAGGCAATGAAATCGCTGGTTTTTGCCTAGCGGGAAGGCCACTTTTCAGTGTTTCGTTGTACTGATTAAATTAAGATTTAAGTCTTTCAATCATTTAAATTATTTCCGTATATTGGCAGAGTGGAAAAGCGCCAATCCTTTTCTTACACGGGTGTTGAAAAGGCGACTGTTGGGTATTATTTTTTTGAACATAGGCGCTCTAGGACGCGCTTATATAATGATTGTGTCAATCTTCTTATCGTGATACATTAGATCGTTTCCTAATTAACCTCTTCCATTGAATGGTGGTTTTATCTATATTTTACTGGTCTTTTAATATATTTTTTATGTAATCCTATAAAACGGCTGTACACAAATTGAACGGGCAAAAAGACTCCTATTATAGATAAAGATAGGTACCTCTAGTACGTATAATATTTGTACGATTATTTTTCTAGGAAATAAATACATTTTATTTTATTACTTTTATTATAAACTACTACGAGGAAGCACATCCATTGACTTACTTGGTATCAAGTTATGATAATGCCGAAGGTGGAGGTGTAATTAAGCCGGGATCTAAGGTGAAAGTAAGTGAAGAGTTCCGATATTCCCAAATGTCAAAGTAGCTTCATGTAAATCGAGTTTAGGTGTGATAACCGCTGCGCTCGTAGCCCAATGATAAGGTAACATAATCACGGCACCCAGATTCCTTGAAGTGACGGAGCTGTTCAAATAGCGTTAGACAAACATTCCTGAGTTTCCTGTTCACGGTGTTTTGACAGGAGCTTGAATAGGCTTATGGTGATTACGCCTTTGCTTATCAAACATCTAGTTTTATCCGTGATGTGTTTGAGAAGTTGCTGTGTAGGTTGTAGATTGTAGAGCTGGTAATTGCCCACAGCTGGACGTAAGAACCTCCGAGATATCCTCCGATATGACTCCTCGAGGCTCAGTATCTTCTCTTATGGGACTGCTATGATGTACGCATAATTAAAGGCACAAGATAATTCACAAGATAATATAACTCAATCTCTGTCTCTGGTCTGTTTTTCAACTCCAGTACAATCTTGGAGTTTTCACTTCAAAACGAAGCTACTCTGACAGGTTGAAGGCTTAAGGACTTTAGTCAGTCAGTCAATCAGCTATACGATGATATAATATATACAGATAAATAACACAATAGTATATCCTCTACAGCCTATTTTGTACTTTGTTATTAGTGTTATATACAATAGATGTGTTTGTTTTATTTGTTGTGATATGTATGTTCATAATGGTTATTGATATGTGTTGTATGCCTTTAATTTTATAATAATAAGTAGTTGAAAATAAATGAAATGTAATGAAAACATAACCATATACCTCCCTTTCGTTCCCTTCACCCCTTGAGTATGTTCAGATAATGTTATTCAGATGGGGTAACTCTTTTTTTTTTGTTATTGTACGACGGGGAAGCGCTTGGTCTTCATCTCACCTGGTTACAAGTTGAGATAAAGCCGAAGGTGGAAGCGAACTTTACCCGGAATCCTCAACAAACTGAGGAACTGGCTATCTTACCTCTAAATGCCGGAACACAACAATTTACTTGACCTAGGATTGTCTAGCTTTAGGCCAGAACCAGGTCAATGATGGAGCGAGCTTTCTAGCTGCTAGAAATCACTGGCCCTCCCGCGCACCAATAGAACACAGCTAACCGTTTGGCGCCGGACTTCGGCTGGTGGGTAGTAAGCCAGGTGGAGATTTACAGGTCCTACCCACTATGGTGATCATTCAGCTGTAACCGCTAGCAAAAGCTGGTAGATCACATACCCCATCAGATACCTAGAAAATGTGACAGTAACAATTCACTGTTTGAATTCACATCCAATGACTTTAACGGGTATTACAATATCAAACACAATTCAATTGTTGAGTTTACACATTTAGTGTAGGCGGATTATGGATCTGATATTAACCATCTACAAATTCAAACCTAACCTATTTAACGCTATATTGCGGAAATAATAACTGGAAGGGTTGTAATTTTCCGACCATTTTGACTAAAGTCAATAATAGCCGGATGGTTGGGTTGTCTCACAGTTCAAATAGATGAGTTGCTCATTACCGGTAGTCCTATTGTCATAAATACATTTCAATTCAATTCCACCTTTTTTTTCAGCCTTCATATAAACAGACGTACTGCCGCATAATTACACTAATAATAATAAAAAAACACATATAAAACGAATAAATACACAGATTGCGTGTACTGCATCACCGGTGTTAATTGTGCACCAGTGTCCAGTAAAAAAATATATAAATACCTAATAGGTACGTTAAATTAAGTATTTTTGTAGAAATTAAAACATAAGCACTTTAAATAAGTATTCATAGGTACAATGCACTAAATTGTCACTTGTTTGGCTATTTCCCGTGACGTAGAAATAAAAAAAGATCTAAAGATAAACTCTTTATTTTACACCAAGAAACAATAGTAAACAAACAAGCAAAGAAAAACCCTTTAACTAGGTACAATGGGCGGCCTTATTGCTAAATGCGAATAAATTGTAGGTATAATTATACCAGCCTAAAAATAAACGCCCCTCCACAGTTACGCTTACATTAAAACAATTTGTATAGACGCAATTTACATAAATATGCCTTTGTCATTGGTTGTTGGTTACCAGTGGTTACTGAACATCCATTAACAAAACATATGTATGTGTTGCCGTGGAAGGTACATCTATATTTGTTATGATACCATAATAGAGAATATCACCAGGATCCGTCTAATCTAACTCCGACTTTTCCAGAATCCCATCACCCATCTCTAGCCGGTCCTCCGGTCTAGTAGGTGGGGATTTATCAGCGTACAGTTTATTATAACGATTATGAAAGTTGCAGGACAATCCGGGAACAGCTGATTGTCATCTTCCGGGTATCGTTGGCCGTGAGTGTCGCATTCACGGGAATAGCGCGATATATTGTTGCACTTGTGTGGTCGAGTGTACTGAACTGTAAACAAATGACATTAGTATAAATAAATAACAATAATATAGGTAAGCAGCTTCCCCGTCGTACAAAAAAAAAGTGCCTACCACCAGTAGTGTAAGCATTCCTAACGGTTCCTAAATAAACCGACTCACCAATTACCTCGATAATAAATAGGAAAAAATTACTAGATTGTCAAGTCTCAATGCATTTTTTTTGATAGACTGACGGTTGACCCCATAAGATACCAGTAAAGATGTATTCACACTGCACTTGAAGGGTCCTAGATTGTATTAGTGCGGAAAATCAGACGATTAATTAAACCAAATATTGTCTTTTTTTATGCAGATATTTATTCAGGTTTTTGACTATTGCAAAGCTATATGTTACAATTGATCACCTGACAAAAAATATGAAATCAGTTTAAAATACGCGAATGTAATTCTACTGTGTCACTCGTCTGTCGTAAACTGCTGTTTGCTGCATGTGCTCACGTGACCAACTTTTACGACACGCTTATCACCGCGAGAGTACACTAAGCCTCAACCTGACACTTTTCCCGCGTCTGTACACGACTGTACGTTTTGTTTGAGTATTCCGTTTTTATGTCGGAACTGGAGCGTCTTGCAGTCTGTATGTTTCTAATGAAGACGGTTTATGTTTCTAGTACTTGTGCACGCGAGTGTCCATTGTTACAATGCTGAATTGTAAAATTGTATAACATGGATAACAATGATAATTCGGAATCAGAGCGGCTTTTTTACACGATTGTACTATAGAAATACTAATAATTGATTGATTGATTGAATAAATCTATAGTCATAAAGTATATCATCTTTTCCCATGTACAAGCTATATAATTAAACTATGTGCAAGGGAAGCGGTCGGGTTACCTAAATCCGTTGCAAACGGTCTATAGGTATTTTTTTTACGATGGAGTAGCGCTTGACCTTCAACTCACCTGGTTTCAAGTTATGAATAGGCTGAATGTAGTAACAGTTTCAAGAACTAGCTGGTATCTTACCTCTAAATGCCTACTAATATTTCAATTTCAATTTAAAATTGTTGTTATGGCGACATGGTGGTAGCTAGGCTAGACGGACTAAAACATCTATTTCTAGAGTATTTATGGTTTTAGAAATAAGCTTAAAGAATTTCTTACAAATTGGCAGAAGATGCAGGAAAGCCTTTTGCATGAAGCAAGTGCAATATAATATAATTTTGCCATATAATTTTGTGATTTTTGTAATAGGAATAGATTATTGTTATAAAATTATTTATTAGGTACTCTTAACATTTTAACTTATTATTATTATTATCATCATTTCAATTATTGTTTCATATACTTTATTATTGTAATCATTTGACGTCAATAGATATTTGTAATTACTTAAAAAAAAATTTTGCTTTTGAAATTTTGTACTTTGTAAATTTTTGATGATTGCGTATTTGCTTAATTTATGACTAGGTATGTTTGTTTTCTTTATTATTATTATTATTTTTAAATGCACTGATTTAATTGTTATAGTTATTATTATTATTTTTTATTTTTTGCATGCTTTTTCTAAAATGTTCTAGCTTGTTTGTTTATTTTGTCCGCTAATGGAAACGGTTCTTACGGAAGATCAGCGCAGGTTGTCTTTGTCCAACCTGCTTTATTATGCTGAGTAAGGACCCTTTTGCAGCGACATTTACTTAGCTTACTATATTTTCTAGTTTTTATTGCTACAAGTTTGTATGATTATTGATTGTTATTGCAAATAAACTCTATTCTATTCTATTCTATTCTATCTTACCTAATTCTGTCGCCATAATAACCATTCTTAAAAAAAAATGATGTGATCAGGCATTAGGAGGTTAGGAGGTAAGATAGCCAGTTTCTCAGTTTGTTGAATATTCTGGGTGAAGTGCGCTTCCACCTTTGGCTTTAACTTGTAACCAGGTGAAATGAAGTCCAAGGGCATCCCCGTCATACATTGAAAAAAAAAGGATCTGAGGATCGAACCTGGGACCTATGATCTGACACAGGTGGGCTAATTTATTAATTCGTTCGTATCAACGTTGTTGGGAAATTCATCCCCTTTCTTATCGCTCTTAGCGATAAGGCCGCCCATTGGACGTACACACTGTGTCACCTAATGTTTGCTATGTCTGTGTACATTTAAAAGGTTTATTTATTATTAATTTCAATAATATCGCAATCACTTTCCGCCTGCCAAGCGTAGTAATTATGTCAGAATTAGCCAGTCTTGTAGGAAGCTCATATAAATGTATGGCTTTATATGTTTATCTCTCAAAGTGCGCTATACGATAACATATTGATATGTTAAACGTATCTAGGTAGTATAAAATAAGATCATTTGGTTGAAATGAAGCGGTCAAGTGCGGAATAGAATACTGTGGGTTCCGACCCACATTTACAGCCAAAAAACACATTTTTGGGGTAGTAAAAATTAATGGGGGAATTTAAATAAAATAAAAACGCTTTTTTTTTTTTTTGTGATATTTTTATATTACTTCTTATTATTATGTGTTGTTAGGATTTATTATTGCAACAGCCACAATGTCGTTGGTCCATTGAGTTATAGTATCTGCGGCTCTGTTTAATATCATATATATAATAATAGTAATATCTTATAATTGAATAGCATTAAGACCTATTAAGGTTCATGACAGCTCGCTAACAGACAGACTGACGTATGGACGGGCAGCGGACGCTTAGGTTCCCGTTGGCACCCTTTTGTTACGGAACCCTAAGGACTTGATTACCTACAATGGAAACGCACAATCCGCTTTAAACGCGGTTTATATGTTTGTATTTCTGTACGAAATGTCTGTCTGTATGTATGTAATGGGTGCTGTTGTCAGCTCCCCGCTGGCGTGAGTAAGTCTTCCGTTTAATATATCGTTTCGTCTATTTTCTGGAGGACTAAGGTACAAGCTTGCAGAGTCTACGAATAAACTTGTACGTGAAAAATAAATAAATATTTCTGGACATATGACACAGTGCCATCTAGCCGCAAGCTAGATCTTATTCCTTATTTAGATCTTATTAATATTTTCTTTTTTTTTCCCTGGCGGGTAGTTCAACCAGTAACATTGTAAACAAACTTCTTTCAACTTTAATTTTAAATAAAATAGTTTAAAATAACTATTTGATATATATTTATGGTTAATTAAATAGCCCTATTTTACTTACCTGCTTGGAAGTGTTTTCCTTATTTTCTGAGCTCAAAATTAGTGGTGAAACTCAATCAAAATGTCACAGTCTGGTTTGGAGGTTATCACACAGTCCATGGATCAATTAAAGAACATGTTCAGGCAAGAGATGGATCAGCTGCAGCTAAGGATTGAGAATCCAACTTCCTCACTCCCTGATGCCACCACAGGCAGCCTGAATGCTGATCTCAGTACATTTCGTAGTTTTGTTTTGGGTGCACTTCAGTTGTTGCAAGACCAACTTCATGTTGTCAGCAGGGAAGTTGATAGCATTGAAATGCGCAGTCGACGCAAGATTTTACTGCTTCATGGAGTTTCTGAAGAGGCTAATGAAGATACTGCAGATGTAATTGTGAAAACCGTAACCCAAAATTTGAAGTTGCCCAACTTCAATAGAACTGCAATAAGTCGCTGTCATCGCATGGGCCGACCTACTACAGGAGATAGGCCTAGGCCTATACTTATCAAACTTGTGAACATTGCACAACGCACTAAAATCTGGCTAGCTAAAACCAGTCTCAAAGGCACAGGTATGACCGTGTCCGAGTTTCTGACGAAAACTCGACACGATACATTTATGGCGGCCAGGCAACGATTCGGTGTCACCAAGAGTTGGACTCAGGATGGATCTGTGATTGTCATTGGAGCGGATGGTGCTCGACATCGCGTTAACTGCCAGAGGGATCTTGAGAGGGTGCCGGTCCCATCACAGGACATGTCTGTGCCGAGCCAGGCAACAGCTGACCCGAAAAAGGTTACAAAGGGTCCAGTCGCTAGCACATCCAGGTCCAAGCGAACGGTGGCAGTAAGCAAGAAGTGATATTCTCCATTAGTTTTCTATGATCTTGTTTCGTCATTCATTAGTGGTAGGTAGGTACCGGCACTTTTATTTATTTTTTACTCATTTAAATCACTAAAGCAAGGGTGGGTATTTGTGTAATTTGTTATTGTTACACATTATTTACTTTATACAATTGACTATAACAAATCCAAACATTCAACTTCAACTTTGTTTTGGTTTGGTTGGTTTGGCAAAGCATTTTGGCACAACAGTTCACATCACAATAATTCATGTGTCAATTTTGACACTATTGTGTCACGTCAATGTCAAACAATGATAAGAGAATACAAATTTGTAGTGACCGTGTACCCTAATAACTACCTACGTTCTTTTTGACTGATGCGTAACGTGACATTTTTATTTTGTAAGTTTTCTTTCTAGTGTATTAATTTATTTTACAAGATGTATTAGTTGTAGTTATTTCTCTGGTTAGGTATTATATTGTCATTTTCCTTATGTTGGTAAGTTATGTAGATTGCTTTACCACAACTTACTGAGTAGATATAGATACGTACTGCACAGACAATTGTCATTGATATATTCATATTTTGTTGATCTTTATTTTGATAGTAGCACTCCAAGCAGAGTAGATAAAAAAGAATTAAAGTTAAACAGTTTAGTAGTAATTTGTTAGCTGTTAGGTAAATATTTTTAAATATTATTATTATATTTATATATTATTAGTAGGTTAGTATATTATTTATTATAGATACTTCATAATTTATTTATTTAATTCAAATGCTTAATAGTGTGTTTGGTGATGAAAGCGATGATTTCTTATCTTGTTCGTCGGGTGAATCTGTTAGTAGTGATGATAGTTTTGTTAGCTTACCTTCACTTTCGGAAAATCTTCATTCTCAGTTCTCTGATGTACCTAAGAATTTTAATGTCATCCATATTAACGCTCAAAGTGTTCCAGGTCATTTTCCTGAAATGTTAACGTCTTTTACTGATGATAACATTCATGCTATTCTTGTTTCTGAATCTTTCCTTAAGCCCTGTCTTCCTTCTTCGACTTACACTTTACCTGGATTCCGTTTAATTCGCAATGACCGGACTGGAAGTGGCTGCGGTGGCGTGGCAATATATCTTCGTTCTCATTTACCATTTTCTATAATAAGCTTATCTCCGCAACCTCCTTCCCTCAAGCAAGGTGAGCACTTATTCATTGAAGTTACCCTCTCACATACAAAAGTTCTCCTTGGGGTGTATTATTCTAACTCCAAAAAGAACAACTTCTTCTCCTACTTTGAAAACTTACTAGTTAATCTCATCCCTTCCTATAGTCATTCCATTATAATGGGTGACTTCAACTGTTGTCTTTTAAAAAAGGACAACCGCTCTTCTTCCATGGAATCTGTCATAAAATCATGTAACCTTCATATTCTTCCACTCTGCGCCACTCATCATGCACCGAACTATCCACTGTCTTTACTCGACCTTATCGTAGTCTCCTCTCTCAATCATGTCTGTAAACACGGTCAGTATGCAGCTGATAATTTCTCATACCACGATTTAATATTTATTTCTTACAAAATTCGTCCTCCTAAAGCGAAACCTAAAATAATTATGCAGCGTAGTTTTGGCAGTATGGACAGGGAGAAGTTTCTTAATGATGCTAAAGAGATAGATTGGTCTCCAGTTTTTAGTGCCGATAGCATGGACGATAAAATTTACACATTCAATAGCATGCTCACAGGACTCTATGATAAACATGCCCCATTCCGTGCTATAAAACTGAAACAGTTACCGGCACCTTGGCTCACTGATGAAATCAAATCTCTAATACATAAAAAGTCTGTGGCCAAGTCTCGATATAAAAAGGTACCTAGTGAGCGCAACAAGGAAAAATATCACAACTCACGAAATCACTGTAATAGGGTGTGTAGAGACGCCCAACGACGCCATATCTACGATTCGGTTTCGAATGAAGAGCCAGCTAAAGTCTGGAAGTTTCTGAGATCACTAGGGGTTGGTAAGTCTCGTCAGGACTCAGTGCCTGGTGATCTAGATATTAATTCGCTTAATCAACATTTTACTTCTGCATCTCAAATCAATGATTTAGTTAAAAATACTACTGTTGACTATCTCTCTTCATTACCTATTCCTGATCATGCTCCCTTTTTCTTCAATCAAATCGTCGCTGTCGATGCTAAGAAGAGTGTTCTATCGCTTACGTCCAATGCCGTGGGGATAGATGGTATCAGTCGTAATATGATTATCCCTATTTTAGACCAAATCCTCCCTACCCTTTGCCATCTCCTTAATTTCTCGTTAGCTAATTGCACCTTTCCTAGATCTTGGAAAGAAGCCCAAATTATTCCTTTGCCAAAAAAACTTAACCCTAAATCTTTTTCTGAATATCGCCCTATCTCTATTCTTCCATTCCTATCGAAAGTCCTTGAACGTCTTATTCATGACCAATTAAGTTTCTTCCTTTCATCTAACCACCTCCTCAATCCTTTACAGTCTGGCTTTCGTAAAGGGCATAGTACTGTTACTGCCCTTGTCAAGATTACGGATGACATTCGATTGGGCATGGACAGCGGGCATATAACGATTCTCACTCTGCTTGATTTCAGTAATGCATTTAATACTGTCAACTTCGACATTCTTCTTGCATTGCTCCGATCTCTTAATATGTCTACAGCGGCGGTCGATTGGTTTTTCAGCTACTTACATGGTCGTCGACAGCGTGTTCGCCTTGATGAAACTTTTTCTTCATGGTGTGATACGACTGTAGGCGTGCCTCAAGGCGGTGTTCTATCTCCTCTCCTCTTTGCTATTTTTATTAATCCAATTTCCTATAATTTATCATCATCATATCACCTTTATGCAGATGACCTTCAGATTTATGCTCAGGCTCCACTCAATAATATTTCAGTTGCTGTTGAGGCTATCAACACTGATTTAAGTCGCATCACTGAATGGAGCAGCTGTTATGGATTGAAAATCAATCCTAACAAAACGCAAACCATTTTAATTGGCAGCTCAAGAAGACTCTGCGATATTGATTGGCAAACACTGCCCCAGGTTGAGTTTGATGGAGTAGTGATCCCTTACAGTGAGACTGTGAAGAATTTGGGAGTCACGTTTGATCGCACCCTTTCTTGGGAGGTGCAGATGGAGGCTACCAGCCGTAAGCTGTTTGCGTCTGCCGGCGCGTTAAGAAGACTCCGAAACTTTCTCCCTACTGCTACTAAGATCGCGCTTGCACAGTCTCTCTTGCTCCCCGTGCTTGACTACGCCGATGCTTGTTATCTGGACCTTACTGCGGATCAGCTTAACAAGCTCGAGCGTCTCCAAAATTTTTGTATTAGGTTTATTTTCGGCCTTCGTAAATATGATCATGTGTCACCTTTCCGTGCCAGACTTAAATGGCTTCCTATTCGGCAGCGCCGGAATTTGCATATTCTTTCTCTGCTTTATTCAATACTTTTCAATCCCTTTTCACCTTCCTATCTTAAGGACAGATTCGAGTTTCTGTATTCTTCCCACAACTTTTCTCTTAGGTCATCAGACACCCTGTTGTTAAAAACCCCGACGCAAAGAACTTCTTTTTATAGTGGTTCGTTTACAGCTGAAGCTGTTAGGCTGTGGAACGTATTACCTGATACTATTAAAAAGACGACATCGCAACACACTTTTAAATTGAAAGTTTATCAGTATTATCTATCAGTTTATTCTTAAATTATCATTTTTATCCTTCATTATTATTATTATTATCATGATTATTATTGATGTAATTTTATGTACGTATATTTTATTTTATATTGGTTATTCGTATAGTCCGCCATCCTTGAAAGTCGTTATCTTCTCTTTCCATCAAGCGGTTGCCTGGAAGAGATCGCTTTCAGCGATAAGGCCGCCCATTGTTTTACCAGTGACTAGATTAAGTTTCCAATATCTGTGTTTTGTTATGTTATTTGTAAATGGTGAACAATAAAGAGTTATCTATCTATCTATCTATCTAATATTTCCCAGTCTTGGGACTGGGAAAACCCATTTATGCGAAGCGGAATCCCAAGCCATCTAGCCCCAAACTAAGCTTGTAATATGGGACCTAGATTACGGATAGAATACTGTTTTTTTTGTAAATACATACTTATCATTCAATACAACACCCAAAAACAAAAATCTATATTCATTACACAAATGTTTGTCCTAGGTGGGAATCGAACGCACAACCTACAGCGCAGAAGGCAGAGTTACTACCAACTGAGCTATGAGGCTTGTTAAAAAGATAAAAAGGCCATTTTTCGCTTGTAACTTGTACCAAATTACCAAGCGCTACAGTGAGTCGTCCATTCGAAGACATTGTCCATTGAATGGGACCACAGCGTCACTCCACTGTGTTTGTGGTCCACTGTACGAACCATTTTATAACTATCGTAACATTTTGCGATGCGATGGATACTCACATATTCCTTATTTGTAAAACCGGCTTTACATACGAGTGGCATTTGTTGTTTTAATATTCCTTTAGTGTTAGATAAACGTATATGTTTAGAAAAAAATATTGTTTTCCGGCATTCAAAGGTAAGAAAGCCAGTTCCTCAGTTTGTTGAGGATTCCGGTTGAAGCCTCCACCTTCGGCCTTATCTCAACTTGTAACCGGGTCAATTGAAGACCAAGCGCTTCATCGTCGTACAATAAAAAAAAACTCGTGAAAAGCTTTTTTGCTGATAGGATTTGTATAGACATTGCGCAGAACATTTGCCCCAGTACGGCGCCAAGCAGTTAACGGGCTTACTTACCCATTGCACTATAATAAATTAAATATAAAATAAGCCTGGTATGTTGTTCTGTCATCCCGTGAAAATTTTATCAAACCCTTTCTTAGAGGGTCACAAATTTTTTTTTTTTCAAATTTAAATTCATATTATTGCGATAAATGGGAATGTACATTATGTAAGTCTTAAGCTAATAATAATATTATGTCATCATTATCAGCAAAAAACTAACTTGAAAATTTCGAGTGTCTATGGTTTGAAATGTGCATTGACTGTTAATCAGTCAGTCAATTTGGATGATCACTATACCAAAATCTTTTTTATACCTACTATTATCTTTCATATGTCTAACATTCAGTTCACAACAATTAAAAATATTCTACCGCAATACAGCTTGCGAAACAATGTACTTCACTTACTAAAATACAATTATTCTTTTGTAATTACCGAGCGAGCTTCTAATTACGATTAACTAATTACAATGTAACAGTTACCGTGTAATTATCATCTATTAGAAGTATGGCAATACTTCTAAATAGCGGTGTTCCGTTAAAATGGTATCTCTGACCAACCTTGAGTAAACGGTAAGTCTTGAGTACCTGAGGTGGTAGTAACGGAAATACATTGAAATTAATATTTATTGGTGGTATTTTTCAAGGCTTCATGATACCTTTTTTATACGACTAAATGCCGGAACACAACAATTTTATATTTTTTATTACGGCGACAGAATTAGGTAAGATGGTGGTAGCTAGCCAGGCAGACTTAAACAAAGTCCTGGTGGTAGGACCAAACCGAGCACAATATTGTACTCCCCCTGGGGATCGAACCCGGGACATCTGTATCTGAAATCGGTGGGTTGAAACACTAAACCACAGAGGCGATTGAAATCACTTAGCTTCAGGTATCATATATCCACAAAATTAAAATTTTTACTTTGTAATTATTGCATGCTGCAGTTCAGGATAATGCTGTTTTAAAAACACGATTCCAGAAATTATCATGATAAAAAAGTCCATAGTCGACTCTAATTTGTACCAAAAATTATCTCCATTCAATAAATACGCTCAATTAAGCCTTGAAACGTTGTACAGTAAATAAACACAGTATAAAGCAGACGCTATCCATTTTAGATTTTCAAAATTAATATTTGTTTTACCGAAAACTGAGAAAACGTAAGAATTCACGCGTAGTTCTGTCATCTGGTGGTCATAAGCGCCGAGGCTGAGCGCACAGCAAAGTCCCCTTTTTTATATTAATATGTTAGTTTGAAATATGTATAAAGATGAGTCAAATTGCTAAGGTAGTATCGACCCTTAAGTCCACTAGTTTACATAATTTGTTACAATCATACCTAAGTTTGTCGCGTAAGTTTGATGAAAGCCAAGCGCATCCCGACGACCGACGACTGGTGGGTTCAAAAACTCCTTCAGTAGAGACCACGTCTAGACTAGTGTAGTTGGATACCCTCCGGCTAGATGAAGCGACGACCTCCGTTCAGCGACGGGCAGACAGTGGATGCGAAAGGCGGAAGCGCCGGCTCAGTGACTCACCTTAGGATACACCTAAGCAGTGGACTGCGCTTGTTTATGATGATGTTGATGATGTTGATGATGATGATGATGATGAAAACGTTACTAAACCAGCTCGAAATAATACCATCAAAATAGAATGAACTACTCGAGAGCCCACCGCGAAAAACAGGTAACTCGTAAAGGTAAATATTTGAGAATTAACATCACGCCAACTTCAAACAAAGCTAGTGATGCACCGATATCGATAACTTCATTAAAATGACGTGAAATTGATCTGACAATATGTTGGCATGACTTCAAAGGAGAGATGCGTGGAGATGAATGGAGTAATTTGCGACAGTATTCGTACCGCGTTTGTGCCATGGTTTTTGGCAGCAAGTAACTCATAGACCAACTTACCCTTTGCCATTTTATTCATGCAAATTAAATCACAAATCACAAATTCTTGCACCAACCACATTATCAGTTATATTATCTTATGTCAATAATAAAGCAAGAAAATGTAAAAAACAAACGATTTTTCTGCTATTTCTTTCGATACATTTTAATATAAAAAAAATGCGTTAACCTAATATTGGTATCTCATATAAAATATATAAAAAATCTCGTTCTATCGACTACTTGTAGACGGAAAGCCATCTCTATTATAAAAGTTCATCGTCCTTGTTGCATAAGCAAACTGCGTCAAAACTCGATCAAGGTGATACCTCCTATTGGAGCCATTATGCATCAGCCCTGCGACATAAACAGACGAATATAGATTTTATGCATTGACACAGTAAGGACGAAAATCGAATATGAAGCACGCATATTTTATAACGCAATGGCGGTCGTTTAACAATCGATCCCTGCCTTGTCAGCCCGAGGATGTCGTAAAAGCCGACCGAAGTATCTTACTTGAAGAAGATTAAGCAAAAACAATACTGGACAGTAGTAGACATCATTGGGCTGATACGTGTGTGTGATATATTTTTGTATAAATCTTACTAAACATAATATAATAGGTAAGCATTGCACTGATTTACTAAGATCCAAGCTTTGAGAAGTGATCAGAGGTGAATCCTCGAAGGGGAAAAGTAGTAGTATTTAAGTATCGCACTAATGTTGCTAAAACATCACTATAATTGCGACAATTGTTTATAATTGCAACAAATTTAAACTCGATGATATAATATATGATTGAAACCAACTATTGAATATGAATATTACAGGACATTAATTTCACACAGCGCCATCTAGCCCCAAACTAAGCATAGCTTGTAATATGGGAACTAGATTACGGATAGAATACTTAAATCCTTTTTTTTTTGTAAATACATACTTATCATACAATACACACCCAAACACAGAACAAACATCTATATTCATCCCACAAATGTTTGTCCTGGGTGGGAATCGAACCCACAGCCTACAGCGCAGAAGGCAGAGCTACTACCAACTGAGCTATGAGGCTTGTCAAAACTATTATACTTTAACTATTATACTTTGAAAATAAAAAAAGAAAAATCTGCAATATTATTAAAGCAGTACGGAAATTAACCTAAGACTATGTGAAAATGTGATATAGTGGGAAGCGTCTCACTACTGAACCACAACGACCAACAGACCTTATTATCATAAATTTCCGGTGTGATCATTATTTTGGCAGTCACATGATAATAAAACACCATGTTTACGATGATGTTCATTGATTTTACTGGTAGTAGGTATCACGTTTAATTTTTATATTAAAATCTTGACATTTCAATTTCATCTTCGGAAAGATCACCCACAGCCTTTTATATACCTGTTTATATATATATATTTAAATTTTGTGTGAGGAAACACAAAATAAAAAATAACATGGTTAAAAAACGCCTTCGAATTAACTTTTTTTATTTTTGTACAACGAGGTATTTAAAAAAATACTGGTTATAATTGTATATTGAATCTAAATTGTAATATGTTGTGACAGTAAACATAATTATTGAATTAATTACTTAGTTTATTAGCATATGTATTAAATATAATTATGAATATTCGAGTGAATATATGGTACAAAATTTATTATTAATAATCAAGAATTATTCGTTTATAAATCGACGTGGGAAAGTCAATTACCGATTACCGTTTATCATAGTTCATTAAAGGTCCATTCGAATTCATCTTAATAATTGGAATGTCCCACTTTAGGGATTAAATAAATAATTCTAAGGATTGAATCATTCGAGCCTGAGAGATTTTTTTGTTATTTATATTCTTACTACTGGTTGTTGTCGAAGAAAGTCGGTTGGGTTTTTATTTGATGGAATTTCGAACATTCAGTAAAAAGTAACAGTCTCACGATTTTTCACCCTTCGAGGATTATCTGATCACTACTCAGAGCGTGGATCTTTAAGATCACCTAACAGTTAGTAGACAGATGCAAGTCCAAACGTTAAGCACATGCTCACGGTTTGCAAGTAGCTAGTATATCATATTTGAAGGTCACACCTTCACGCCCATTGCCCATTGCAAGTGTAGGTAACGTGGTCGAATATCCTCCAGCTCTGGAGAAGGCACTGACCAGCAGTGGACACGAATAGGCTGTTGATGCGTGATGTGATGTTATTTGTTTAAAAACTAGTTTTTAATATATTTTACTCCTTGGCTTTTGTTATTTTATTCGTCGTTCTCAACTTCCCATCCAGTAGTTTCAAAAGAAGAAATTGATATCTAAAGTTATTTTTTATGTTATTACTGACATTGAATATAAAAACTCCATTAAATTGATGTGATGACAAGTTTGAATCAGTAACCTAATTCTGAGAAAGTTATTTTCTAATAAAACGATACCGCGCTCAAAACTTGTTAGGAAATGTGAAGTTAAAGATTCATTTAGATTTGAATTTAAGGTGATGAGTTTCCAAATTGACGATACAGAACGGATAACCGTCCATTTCGATGAGTTTTTATTTCCAAACTTAAATTGAATTACATTTTAGCAACGCCTTTTGATATAATAATGATTTGGCCTTTCATAGGCCCAACACCTTCAAAACAGGATGGTGGCAACTGCTTCCAAATTTTTGCATTGCGCATTAAAAATGATGTTTTTGTAGCGCGTAATCCTAATAAATGGACTACCAGACGTGAATGACAAACAGCTGTGCCTTGCTTTAGCAATATAGTCTTCAACAATTTAGTATAATAATGACAATAAGGACACATTTTGACACGTGAGTTAGATACAGAGATAGATATTTTTTCGGTGATTCTAAATATGTATCTAACTCAATTTTCATTAAAACCCTAGTTACTGCACTCTTCATAGGGAGGGCAGAATACGTCTCCTGGATCTGCGTTCCATAGAGTATATTGCGGCAAGTTTTATTTCAAATAAAATACCTGATAATGTCATGCTTCCTAATAGTTTGTATCACTTTATTCATAGAAAAGCAAAATTTAATATTGAGTAAAACCCATAAATGTGTTAGAATAACGTGGAATCGTTGATTACTATGTTGAATAGATTGAAGGTACTAAAAATAATTGTTCAAAATATGAAATATTCTCGCCTCGCCCATTTATAGTAATGTCAACAGGTTACTTTCTAGACCTTTGGTGATTGCTCAACGGTTACGAAACGGAATTATTTAGAAAATGTAGGAATACAGCTAAGCAATTATTACTTCCTCGTAATATAATGTATCATGGGTCCCTTTTTAGGGCTCTGTATCCAAAGGGTGCAAACAGGACCCTATTACAAAGCCACTGCTGTACGTCCGTCTTCCTATAAGCAAGCTGTATTATGAACCTTAATAGGTAGACAGTTGAAATGTTTACAGAGTGTGTATTTACATTGCAACGATAAACAACATATAATAACAAAACGAATATAAAAAGGGCCCCCATACAAGAAACATGATGTTTGCCTTGATATGTGGGTCGGAACCCTAGCGTGCGTGACCTCACGTGGCTGGTTTTATTCAATAACGGAACCCTAAAATATATTTATTTATTTAATTTATTTATACTTTATTGCACACATAAACATAAAAACAAAGAAAAACATAAAATTAAAGTACATGGCAAAGGCGAGCCTAACACTAAAAAGAGTTTTCTTCCAGCAAAACAGTGATGTGGAGAGAGAATAGATAGATAAAAATTGGGAAATAGTGTACATAACAATTTAATAAAGTTTAATAAGTAACATATAACTAAGACACATAAATTATATTATATTATAAAATATAATATATTTAATGTTATTATATTTTAAATAAAACATTTAATCCAGAAATCTTGGTATAGATTTGTAGTTTTAAAACGATCCTAAAAAATCTTACAAAAATCTATGAAAGACTTGTAGTGTTCTATTGAAAATCGTGTGTGTGTGAATTGAACTGAGTGGCCACATGTTTATTTAGTAGTTTTTGTATGGAGATGTTTATTAAAAGTTGTAAAACATTTGTAAAACGAATTGAAGTTTGTAAATAGTTTGTAAATTTAATTAAAGTAATGTTACCTAACGCGTTGTTACTCAGTTAACACACCTGACCTTCTAAATCTTGGTTGAGTGAACAGTTGACAAGTATGTGTGCATTCTTGTTTTAATATTACTTTACTAATGACACTAACTATCCAGTGTAGAAAAAACGAGACAAAAGTAATGTAAGATCAAAACGAAAACGCTATAAGATGTTGTTTGGGCTCCTGATCCTTATTAAAGCATGCCAAAACTGAAATAAACGGATATACATATGAATTCGCAAATATAATAATTTACTGCGCACCGTTACGGCTACAAGCAAGACATAATAAAACTGAATGTGCTAATGTCAAGAGCATACGCAGACACAATAACACAAGATGGATGGCCTCATTTGTGGACGAATAGATCATGCTTTTCTACCGCTTAGCCCCA
Source organism: Venusia cambrica (assembly GCA_951394065.1). NCBI lineage: Eukaryota > Metazoa > Arthropoda > Insecta > Lepidoptera > Geometridae > Venusia > Venusia cambrica. The sequence goes on from OX596057.1 coordinate 4,985,599, forward strand.
TAACAGACGAAATAATTTGATATATCTGACAGGTGGTTGCTAAACATAAAGCCATGCGCAGTAATCCTAGTGTAGAAGTTCATTTGAAATGTACTTACTGTAAATATTTGAAACACTGGTTTTATTCGCACGATAGTTGATAAAGATTCCAACTTCATTTCGGTTCGTCCAGGTGTTTTAAAATGTATACAACCTATATAGTATCCTATGTGTTTATATATTTTTCACTGGCTCTTATTTAGGCCAGCGAATTAGCTATTTAGCGTGGCAATGCCGCCAGTGTCTTGGGCACGCATCCGTCTGGTACTGGTCTGGAACAGTTAAGTTTCCTATAGACCGTTTGTAACGGTCCTTAGGTAACACGTGCTTTCCTTGTACCTATAGTTAGTTTAATTGTACTTTTTTTGAAGTTGTCGGAAATCGACCAAAAAATATGTCACAAAAGTGATTTTAGCTATGATATTATGAATTATTATTTAGATTATTATGAATTTTAACAAATAAAAATGTTTTTATCATACCAAGGTGACAAACAGGCATACGGTACTTTTTATTTGTTTTTTATTGAATGACGGGGAAGCGCTTGCGCCTTCATCTCCCCTGGTTTTCAAATTATGAAAAGGCCGAAGGTGGAAGCGCACTTCGCCAGGAATCCTCAACAATCTGAACCGGCTATCTTACCTCTTAATGCCGGAACACAACTTTTTAGAACTACAGGATTGTAATAACTGCAGGATTTAAACAAAGTCCTACTACCAACCAAACCAAGCAGATTATTGTACTCCCTCTGGGGATCGAACCCGGGACCTCAGGATCTGACATCGGTGGGTGAACCACTAGACTACAGAGGCGGTACTTGATCTTAAGCGGTAAGCGTTGCCTATGGACGCTTAAAACACCAGAAGTATCACTCGCGACCCTTTTAAAGGAGCTTTGGGGACCTATAGCCGCAGCAACACTTTATAGAGTGCCATTTAACTGAATATTTAAAAACAGGGATCTGAAATTCTCTCTGAGCGTTTAATATGTATATTTATTCATTACATTTTTAGTTTTTTGGTCCAAGACATTTTCAGCTTACTTTTGCTTAGTAGGGGCGCAATAAGGGTTTGAAAATATCCCAGGGGATGGTGGGAAGAAAGTCCAGTACATGGAAATTAACAATGCAAAGTTATGACTTATCTTACTATAAACCTTTATCTACAGTGTAAATAGGGATGCGTCTCAGTCGATGAATGTAAAACGAATGAACTTGGCACAGGCGTTCTCCTTTTATGGCGTAATAAACACCTTTGTGGGTTCCGTCCACATTAATAATGTCTTATTCCGTTCGGTTAATATACTGATTGATGAACCCTTTGTTTGTAGACCGAGTTTAAACGATAAATAGCCTCAGCTGAAGTCTTAGCTATGACAGTTACAGCTGTTTCAGGGGTTACATTATTGCAGTAGCAATGAGATATTATATGAAACGTATTTTATAATGGGCTGACACTTGCTAAGCTCTCAGCTACCAGCGTCTATGTATAAGAGTAGTAGACCCTTTGTAAAAGGGCTCGTCCGGGGAGGTACTTTCACCATACGTATTTCAGCCGCCAAGCAGCATTGTTGAGTTTGAAGGGTATGGTTGCCGGTGAAATTACGGGCACTAGGCTTAACACCTTTATGCCTCAAGTTGACAAGTGCAATGCCGAGTGCACGTAACATCAGGTGGGCTACTTGCTTGTTCCGTCTCCTAGTTGTTTAAAAAAAACCATTGTCTTACGACATACATGTCTTTGAGGAAAGTGTTATAGGAACTTATTGAAGACCTGATGACATTCTGGGTAGGCTCACTCCAACGTAGACCTCAACATTGCACAAGTTTCGAGTTCAAGAGCTGGTCGAGGTCATTTTTTTCCGACACACGAGCTCGTGTCTAGCGCGCTACAAATAAAATTAGTGTGAAAACAGCCAGAGCACAAATAGTACTTCGTACAAAACGAACCTGAACCTTTGAAGTCTGTAACCGGCGGGTGAACCACTAGACTCTAGACAGAGGTGACCGTATAGTATACAAGATAGGTACTATCATAGGATAGTACCTATCCTATGATAGCAGTATATATAGAGGAATATGTTCATCAGGGAATCAGTCACTGACATAGCCCAGAGAATAAGCAGGTTGAATAGCAGCGGGTAGGTCACATTTTCCTTAGAACCGACAATTCCTGGAGTGAGCACTGGGACTTTAATCCCGCTTTACCGTGGGAATCAAAAAAATGTGAAAAAAAAACAAAAAAAAAGTGTCAAAAAAAACACCCCTACGCAAAAGAGGTCTTACTACAAAAATCAAACGTCGTCGGATCCGAGTGATCTTCTATTATTTATGTATTGAAATACGTGCAATTCGTCTTCGGATACGTAATGTTTCGTTTATCGTAGTAGGCCTCCAAGCCTTGTAAATATAAATAATACGTTTAAAAACTAAAATGAAAACGGACTTCAATGAAAAATAATTGTTTTACTTGTTAATAATGTGTATCATAACACATTATTAACAAGTAAAACAATTATTTTTAATTTTATCGGGATTTTTTAAGCTTTTAAATCGACCCCACGATAAAAGCTTTAACAGAAATTTTAACACAACCACACACCAACAGATTTTAACAGATTTTGCAGGTAATACTATCAGTATTGGGATTATTCATCCGTAACGGTAACTGCTAACAAATTTCAGCCATTCCGTTGCCTGAAACCCGTTGAAAAGTCGGTATTTTTGAATATCTCAAATTTCTCTGAGATAAATTTTCCGCTCTTCAACATTTATTGCCACTTAGCATTTCATACGAAGCTAGTGATGTGAAACTATTCTCACTAGTGATGGGAATCAGCCCTGCCCTCGATATAGACTGTTCTTTATTTCGGCGCTCGTTAAATCTTTAGTGCCCTATTAAAGCTGGACACTCATGGTGCGACTAAATAAAGATACTTTACATGTAGGAAATGATCATGTTATTGAAAAATCAACATCTTTTTTTGACGATTTTATTAAAAGCTAACTTAACTGATTTTATGAGACGAAACTTTGTCTGTGTCTGTTCACTCTCGTAGTGACCGGAATAATTTTTTTACTCTATGTTCTTTAGAAAAATCTAAGGATCTCAAGGATCATTGACAAATTTAAATCAGATAAGTTGTGAAATGTCAAAATCGTGAAAACGTCACAGACAGACGGACACACTTTCGTTATAATAATAATATTATGAAGTCCAGAGCGTCTACGGCGGTTGGCAAGAGAAACGCGGTTCCTTCAAAGTTAATCCAATCGCAGAAAAGTTGGTCGAAAGCCGCATGAGATGGTTCGAGCATGTAAGCTAAAACATGGAGTGGAGACAGCTAGACACTCAGACGACCCAGGATAGACTGTCCAGACGGCCACGTACGAGGAGGGCCGACCCCAAGTAAAGGGAGAAGGCAAAGAAGAAGAATGACGATCCAAGCATTCACAAGCGGCAAAGTCGTTATGTTAACAGCAAGCCTCGTCCATGAGATAACCAAGGCGAATCTGGGCGAAATTTCAGATTAGGACAGCCGTAAAAATTTTAATGTACAGAGTTTTGATTGCCTGCTCCAACCAAAGGCCAGATAAACACGCAATAAACATTATCAAAAAGGGTACAGCCGCCGTCGGTGCTTTTATCATGCGTATAGATATTGTTTTAATAGTTCATTAATTGCGTTTTTATGTGCTGTATTGATGTTTTGTTGATTGAAATTAGTGGCGAAAAAATAATTGGATGTAGATTAGGTTTTACATGGAAACAAATTTATGAATACGAATGCTTCATTATATTAATGACTAGCTTTTGCCTGCGCTTCACCCAAGAGGAAGGTCTCAGGATTATAAGGGCTTACCATACACCATTTAGCGTTTAATAGTATGCGTGAAAATTTTCTCCCCAGCGGTTATCAGTTCCCTGCCACTGCAGTGCTTGTTAATTCTAAGAGCTACGTCTGTCTAAGTAGCTTTGGTTCTTTTTCGGATATGATTCTGGATGTATCTTTAAGGTTTTGAAGCTAAAATTTACCGAAAACTGTAAGGCGCGTATTTAAAGCTGAGGATTGTTAGAAATCATATTGTTTCATACATGATCTATTTTGTCTATGGATAACCCCAAAACTACTAATTTATTTATCACGCAACCACGTATCGTTAACCCGCTCACACCTGTTCAACCATCATAAAACATTTAAAAAACGGTTAAAACACAATATTTAACACAAACAAGATCAAAACCTTAAAAACTTTGCCGCATCGATATGAAACCTTCGTCAAAGTATGAAAAAAAAGGGGATTCGCGTGTCATTTCCAGAGAAAATATCGCTTGTAGGGTTCCGTCGCTTATCAGCGTTTAGGGTAAGGGCATAAACCACTCTCACGTGTCGCTTAGCAAACAAATTTCCATATAAATTAAAGAATTTTATGGATAAGATCGCAACTTGCATTGTGGGTATGAGGAAAATTGTTTGGTTTGTTTCTGTGATATTAGTCGCCTTATATAGTTCCATGAGTCAACTCATGGAACTATATAAGGTTACTCTGTTACTATTCTACTCTATCGGACAAACATACATTCTTTTCTTTTTGTTACAAATTTTTTTGACGGCAAAAAATACGTATAAAATTTGGATATACAGAAGACAGAGTGAGATAAATAGACACTGTAAATGTATAGTGCCCAATCTACCGTAACTGATTGAAAGGAGATTGCCCAAGTCACTATAGGATTTAGTATCGCTCATAAACTGATTGTGTCACAATAAAATATAGCTAAATTTAAAGTTCAAGACTTTTAAATATAATCAACAATTTAATGATAATTATCCGTGTATCTCAGCAATTTGTTCATGAAATATAAACAAGTCTCTCATTGTTCACAAAATGTTTATCGGAGTCCATCTCACTACTCTCCCGTTTCACTGAGTTTCTATTTCACAAAATATACTACAGAGCCTCGTATCTAAAACTAAACTATAGAAAAGAACAACTATGAAAAGAAACTAAAATAACCAAAACACCCAATCAAAACAATCCATATTTTTTTAACCCGTTATGGGAAGGCTAAAGTTTTTCAACCATACCACCTTGTCTAACGTTGTATATTTTCATACGTAAAACAATCTCTGGACAAAACAAAACAAACAACAATTATTTATTACAAAACTCATTTTTTTGCCATAGTGGCAGTTTGCTAGTGGTGGGGGTAAATTATTTTTACGGCTCCAAGAGAAAAGCATTTAAACAATTCCTCATGATCTTGTGGCACAGTAGGCAGGCCCTTTTCCTTTCTCGCAGCTAACTCGCAGATTTTATATTATTAGCTCGAGTAATCCTAAATAAAAACACAAATTATTAACACTATGAACATGTGACACAACTAAGAATATAGCGATACAACCAATGGTCATCCTTTATAACAAAATAACCATATCTGATACAGACATACTTTTATTCTTCTGCTTCTTTATTCTTCTCAAAAAGGGTTATCCACACAATCCTAACGCATTCCATTACAACGTTATCTTACATTCACCGCGCAAAGGTGCCGCGGACTTGTCTCGAGGTACCTCTCGGAAGCGAGATTGCACGTCTTGCTGAGGATTTTATAAACAAACTAGTAGAAAAAACTAGTAGAAGTAAGTTCAAAATTTGTAGGAGATACTGTGTTGTTTTTTGCAAGAGACTAGATTTTATGTACCTGACAGATAAATCTATTTGTGTGTCACTAGAGGCCGAATAGTCCTAGATTTCTAGCTGTCGCTTAGATTGATAGATGACCTACCTGAATTTCTTGATAATATAAAGTGTTATAGCCTCTATCTTGCTTTTCTAAATTTAAAAATCGTTGTGCATTGAGTAACTGACTTGATAATCAAGTACATCCCAAGGTTTGGGGCCTCTGAAAATTTCAAGTTTCTAGGACAAAGTTTCAGAGTAGCTTATTTTTGTACTATTAAAGGATTTTGAGAAATTCCCACGGGGTCAATAACAAGATCACAAGCAGCGGAAAATCAACCGCAGATAAACATGAGTATGTTATTGGTATATAGAAAACGACTTCGCAAAAAAACAAGCGTGACTCAGTTCGTATTTAGCCTAACTGTATTGACACTGACCACTTCTCCACGAATCCACTTCGCAGATCCATTTATGTTGAATTAATCAATGAAAATTCTTCAATCACATTATTAATACAGAACAATTACAATATAGACAATGAAAAAAACTAATGGTAAAGGTACAAACGCGGTCTTATCGCTTGAGATTGCTCTCTCCCAGGCAAACTTAGGGTGTGAAGAATTGTCAGAATCAATTAAAATGATGTTAGTCTTTTTGCTATAGCACTGTGGTGGCAAACTGGTATATGATACACCTTATGGTAAGCAGTTCCCATCTCCTATAAACACTTGGTTTGTTACTCTATGGTCTTTGTACTTATACCATAGACTGCATCTATAACAAGCCAGTTATTTGTATCTCATACTGTTTTGTAAAATATCTGATGATAGATTAGGTTTTGCTAATTCAAAAGTAATGTAAATTCGTAACGAATGTTACAAAATGAATATCTAAACAATTCATTACAGCATCTATCCGTTGACATGAGTTATATCACCTGTTGCGACCCACAGGCGAGTTCCAGAGTGCTCCGATCAATAGATTGTATAACGCCAGAGATATACAGGACAGGACAGGACAGGACATTAATTTCACACAACGCCATCTAGCCCCAAACTTAGCATAGCTTGTAATATTGGAACTAGATTACGGATAGAATACTTAAATACATTTTTACATACAGATATATCAATGTAATAATATTAATATTTTTTATTTCAGGTAACAAAAGTTATAGGCCTTATTTCGTTTATTACATGGCCCATAGCAAAATATATGTAAATTTGTCGTTTCGTTCTTTGGCCAGACTTCACTCGAGTCTTAGTTTTTGAAAAAAGCCATTCGATTTTTTTCAACGATAAAGCCAAAGTGAAATCTCGTTTATTCAGTATGATTTTTAGGAATACTTACTTTGAAACATCTGCATACATTTTATTTTTGATGATGTCGATGTTAAGAAGAGTTTTCTCTCTCTAACGTCCAATGCCGCGGGGATAGATGGTATTAGTCGTAATATGATTATCCCTATTTTAGACCAAATACTTCCTACTCTTTGCTATCTCCTAAATTTATTGTACCTGAACGTACGTGAATTAATTGCACCTTTCCTAGATCTTGGAAATAAATAAATAAATAAATAATAAATAAATATTACAGGACATTAATTTCACACAGCGCCATCTAGTCCCAAACTAAGCATAGCTTGTAATATGGGAACTAGATTACGGATAGAATACATAATACTTTTTTTTTTTAAATACATACATGTCATACAATACAACACCCAAACACAGAACAAACATCTACATTCATCACATAAATGTTTGTCCTGGGTGGGAATCGAACCCACAACCTACAGCGCAGAAGGCAGAGCTACTACCAACTGAGCTGTGAGGCTTGTTATAGAAGTCCAAATTATTCCTTTTTAAATTAACCCTCGTAGCTCACTTGGTTAAGAGCGTTTCCGGCTTGAGGAAACGATGCGGGCTCAAAACCCATTGAGTGTTGTGATTTTTTGTGTCATTATAACATTTGTATCTGTATGTCTGATTGCCACTTTAGTAGTATAATATTATACGACAAATCTATGGCTACCTGTTCAAACCACGACCAGCACTCATGGAGAAAATAAAAACCTCGGGTTAGTTAGTTTGATGATTAAATGGATGTCTCTATAAAAAATAAGATATATTAAGCAATTCCAGAATCTAGGTTGGAACTCTGTGGAACATACTTTGAGGTATAGTATGCGCGTGCGCCTAACAATAAACTAGCAGTCTGGGCTTATTTGGATTACAGGGTGTTTGTTTAACCAACATTAATAAAAGAACACAAGTGTAATTGTTTATTTTCACGTTTATAGAATGAGATATATTGTTCTGTTTGATGGAGCGACTTCAATTCTTCCATGTTTATCACCATCTGACCTGGCTACAAGGCTATCTACGGCTTCACCTTGAGAGTAAGATACTGCCAACGCAGACCTTGGGCCTGTTACAAAAACCCAGTGTACCTATCACGTATCAAAGTTAATTTATTTCACTGACATAATAATCTTCCTGTCCATTATACCGCACCAGGTTGGGTTGGCACATGTCTTCTGTCTTCATCGTCGCAGAATGGCCAGTAAATAAATAAGTAAACAAATGTTACACGACATTAATTTCACACTTCGCCTCCTACTTCACAATTTTTAATTCTTCACTTCGCAATCTAGTCCCAAGCTAAGCATAGCTTATAATATGGGAACTAGATTATGGATAGAATACTTGAATACTTTTTTTTTCACTCATACAATACAACACCCAAACACAGAACAAGCATCTATATTCATCACACAAATGTTTGTCCTGGGTGGGAATCGAACCCACAGCCTACAGAGCAGAAGGCAGTGCTACTAACAACTGAGCTATGAGGCTTGTTCAGTAGGGGTTAGTCCCAGTAATGCGAAATCTATTTTGTTCTCTGAATTTTAAACTTCATATACATTGAGTCCCAAGCAATGCAAACATGTTAAATCGACCAATATAAAGTTATTTCCTTTCCAGTGAATGCCACGAGTTTCCCGCAGGTACAGTTAACGCAAAAAGCCGAAGACAACATTTTTCATTTACCTACCCAATTATGTTTGTAACCTACTTTAAATATCAGGTATGTTTATCAAATGAAAAACACGAACTGATGAACGAGAAGCAAACAAGAAAAAAAACACATGTAGTGGTAATTCTGCGACGTTGCCATTGACATAGTGAAACTATTGGTTTAGTAGAATCGAAGCCTTGACATGTTGTTAGAGTTTTGGCTGAACTTTTAAGACCGGCCTCCTGCCTGAAGTCAACCCTCTTTGGGAATACTCGTTTGCGTGGGATTAGGGTATTAAGTAAGTTTAAGTGAATTAAGTGGATAAGGAGGAATGAGGATATGAAGGCTTGGATTTCGATTCTAATGTCCCGGGATAACGATGAGTGTGCCACTAGCAGTTAGAGCAGTCCGGGGTTGCGTACCCGGAATTATTCCGGTCAGATATCGAATATATCTGGAGAACCATCCTCTGGACCACATCACTGACATCTTACCGCCAAATCTTGTACCGGTAGAATGGAGTGTATAGAAATCGCGGAGTTCATAGAAAAAAAAAGTATTTTTTTAGAGTTCATTTTTGTCTATGCCATCTGTTAGTAGATTTTGGTAAAATTGTATAATGTGAAACAGCAATACTTGGTTTTTGAGGGTAACACCGAACGTTCTGTCGTTCGTTCTGTTAAAAAATATGCTGTTATAATGTTATGTAAAGTTCAAAATTGTTTCTATTCACCCCAAACTACGTATACGCTGTATAAAGTTTCATACAATTTTGACACCGTTCTCGCTAGCGACTGTAGTTATTACAAGCCCGTGGAAGCCGCATTGGAAAGCAGCATCGTCCTAAAACAAACTTATGCCTTAGCTGTGCTTATCTTCAATACTCTGGCCATGCCTGGATTCAGTGGAACAATTCGCAACAAGAACGGGATGTTAATGGCTAATTCTTTATTAACCCCAGAATAATCGGAATAAATCACACCAGCCATAACATTTAATAATAGGACACAGCGCTATCTAACTTTAAACTAAGCAAAGTTTGTAATCGAAATAAAGAAATGATACTACTTAGACATTTCACACATCTATGTGAATAATATGGAAACCAGATTACGGATCGAAATACTTATTTTTGTTAACACATACTTATCATTCTAACAAAACACAAAATAAGCAAATATATTCATCAAACAAATATATATTCTGGGTGGGAATGGAACCCACAGCTTAAAGCGCAGAAGGCAAAGCTACAAACTGACCTCTGAGTATTTTCTAGATAAGCTTTAAAGCGGCGACTTAAACTTGTTCCGCAGTAGATCCGTTACTCACAAAATAATAAGGATTCTGTTCCGCGTAGACATAGATTCCTTCGGCCATTCCTTCTGGAACACCCCAACGCATACGCGCCGATCCTTATATCGATTAGTAGTTATTTGTGTGCCCCCGCCCTAACGGTGCCGGCATGAACCGGCTTAAGCTGATTTTAATTTATAATGTTAATGGGGATGTTGGAATAGTGTGGATATGACCACGCCCTTACATGTATAATATAGCGGATTTTGTCATATACTAGCTTTTTCCCGCGGTTTCGCACGCATGGTAGGTACCTGGATTAAAAAAAATCGGTAGTTGTTTTTATTTACCTCAGAACTCCGTCATTTATCAACCGTTTTCTTTTTTTTTTGTTTGAAAGGCAATGATTCCAGATTGGTCCCATAGAAATTTTAAATAGGTCCCATTATCCTGACATAGTGCCCCCTTATACTTCACCATAGTAGGAACCGATGCCTAACATTTGTTAAGGTCATCTGTTTTAATCTTCGTTCCCATCATTGCATAGACATTTCCCAGAATCCCGTATTATGCACCCTTACACCGCTCTGAAATAATGTTTTAGACGTCGTAGTGTTTGACAACGAGAAAAGCGAAAAATAAGTTATTTTGATAATTATTTTACTCTGTGCCTAGGGCAGTATTACTATACTTATCTAGCTATTACTTACTTGGTGATTCATATGATAGAACACACACATACCTATAGGTAACTAGTGAAACACCCGGGGCTTCGTTTCTGTCATCCCGTAGGAATTTCTTTAATAAAAATTAAATTAAAAAAAAATATATATCAGAGACTTTTTTTTCCATTACTAAAGTAGTTTAGTAATGGAAAAAAACAAGTCTCTGAGGCCTTTGGTATGGGCTGTGCGTTGATTATCAGTCAGTCGGCTACCCGACGATTTCATATATTTAGATAGGAAACCATTTTCGTTCAATAGTTGGACTAATAAAATTGATTTATTACCAATAAATGCTCACAACATTCAAACCTCTTAAGTATACCAACAACTTCTTAAGTAGCCTCAGTTAATAGACCGTATCCACATTATCCTTGCCCAAGTGCACTATTAAATCACAATAAATGAAAATATTTATATTTATTAGTGCATTACAAGTATTTAGGGTGAATTATATTATAATACGATCTATAAACATACCGTATTAACTGTTAGTTATCCGTGACCACCCAGTATAAATGACATAAAGGGTGTTTTATTTTTGACGTGGGATGCTTCACAATTGTCACAAGAAGTCAAGGATGATCGATGACTTTGGTATTGAGAATTGAGATATTTCGGAGGTTTGTAAGAAAACAGGAATTTATTTTTATATAAAAATCGGAAATTTCATTTATGTATGTCTCATTGTGACAGTTATAAAAGCATTTGATTGATTAAATCATAGATCTAGTTCGCATTTGTCATTGCTTTGTTTGCTGCTAGATAGCCCTGAATCTTGGAATATTTATTTCGAGAGCCTTAAATATCGAGGAACCCTCAAAATAAATGTCGTTATTCATGTTTCTGGAAGTTCAACATTCGTGCGAAACCAAACAAATAATTTAAACACAGTTATTATGCCCAATATAATGACTAAACTACAGCTCAATGAAACTTTCCGACAACCTGATGACTTAACAATAAAAAGACTGAAAACAAACATGCATAAGTCAGAACCGCCAATTTCCCCTTTCAAAATTTTGATAACTTCATCTCTATAATGATATGGTGGGCCGTAATTAGGCCCACCAATGGCGATTGAGACCGTTTGAATTTCGAATGCCGACGTCAGTCTTGGTCAGATGCAGGCCGACCTCCAAAGCGAGCAGACGTGTATTTAAGAGCAATTTGCGCTAATTTGCGAGAGCTTTGAGTTTCTGTATAATTTCGCGAAATTTCGGAGTCGCTGAACCTGTTGGTGAAAGTACTAAATGAATTATTTATAAGGTTCATGAATAGCAAGGCCAATGAAACTGAAATAGCTTTTACTTTTCAGCGGTTCACGCTTGTGTTTGTTTTGGGGACGCCACTTTTGTGCTTATCTAGTTTGAGCAGGACCTAAGTTTTATACTCAAAGGGATGTCTGAATGTCTAGGGTTTGGGTCTTATAGAGGTTGTTGAACTGAATTTTGACGACTTGAATGTTTTTAAAGTTTTTATCCCGAAACCAGCCAGCGGTGGCACTTGTATAGTTAATACGACGTTTGCTACAGCTCATTCGAAAGGGTAGAATTCCGAATATGTAGAATTAATTCGCGAATTCAAATTAATTTTCTGGACTTTTGAACCACGCGTCAGTTCAAAAGCTGCCCTGAGTCAGCGAATTAGAATAGCTTTTCAATGCAGCCAGTGTCTTGGGATCGCTTCCATCTGGTAAGCCTGCAGCTTACCCTCGAACCAAATAAAAAATCCAATTCAACATCAATCGCAATCCAATACTCTAACTATATTGACTATTTGCCTCTTGAAAAACCATTTGATAGCATTGGATTGAAATCGGGAATTGCGCTTTATGGGATTATGCATGTGTTAATACAATTCAAAATTTGTGCTTTTCATCAATAGACAGTGATTACAAATAGTTTAAAACATCAATCTAAACATATTTTCAAATAAGTCCAGTATAAAATCGTAGTTACGACAGTTATTTTATTATTTATGGCGGCATGGATGCCCACCCGTTTGCTTAGGGCATAGATGGATTGAACAATTCGATTCCAATCGCTAATAGTTCATTCAATATCCACACAATATGAAATCAATTTGGCGCTAGGTTCGCATTCAAGAGTGTTCAAGAGTAAAAAATGACACAAATTCAATACCGATCGATCGGAATCGTGTTCAAGGGTAAGCCAGCTGGTCTGGATAATGGTACATAGCAGTTTACAGCATTATTGAGGACCTATCGACGACGTGAAGTATACCACCATGATACCCAATTTTTTCTCCTTTTTTGGAACATGGCAAAACGTTCGGCGCCTATTTTCGACAAGAGATCACTACCCTGGTGGACTTTTACAGGTTCTGATACCCAAGAAGTCTTACAGGCATAACCCAGCAACAGCCAGCAATTCTGTTACCCGAGGCAGACCCTAGGCTTTTAACCGCCTCTGTGGTCTAGTGGTTCAACCCACCGATTTCAGATCCAGAGGTCCCGGTTTCGATCCCCAAGGTATTGTGCTTGATTTGGTTGGTGGTAGATTTTGTTTAAGTCTGCCTGGCTAGCTACCACCATCTTACCTAATTCTGTCGCCATAATAACAATTCTTAAAAAAATGTTGTGTTCCGGCATTCAGAGGTAAGATAGCCAGTTCCTCAGTTTATTCAGGATTCCGGGTGAAGTGCGCCTCCTTCGGCCTTATCTTAACTTGTAACTAGGTGAGATGAAGGCCAAGCGCTTCCCCGTCGTACAATTAAAAAAAAGGCGGTTGATCACACCCATCCCTTGTCCGAAGCACGTATGCAGAGCCGTGTGTAGTAATCTATACACGCACAACTATATTCTAATGTATATTGTGATTGTCTATATTAATGTTGAGGTAACCGAGCTGATTTCACAGTAATTACAATTAGTTGCGATTGACAAAATAAGTTATTTGAACGTTGCGTGCGCGTGCACCAAGGGAAATCGGGAAATCGCATTTCAAATGGACCTATAACTTGAATCTAGATTATAATTTCTTACTGTTGTAATCTACTGAATACGCCATTTCAATCTATTGAATAAGAAGCTTGTTTACAAACAACAATTTTGTGATTTTTTTTAATTTCAAGTGATTGCACTTCGTAACAACATTGCAAATGTTATTATGACACAAACATAAATGTTGCTCAGTTGTTTAGAGTTTTTCCGGCTTTAGGAAAAGATGCGGGTTCGAGTCCCGTTGTGGGTTGTGAATTTGTGAATTATAACATTTGTAAACAATTTTGTGCACAAGAGCATTGCAAGTTTTATCTCATAAAAATAAGTCAAACAATAATAAATAAATATAACAGAACAGCGCCCATCTAGCCCCAAACGAAGCATAGCTTGTAATATGGGAACTAGATTACGGATAGAATACTTAAATACTTTAAGTATTAAATACTTTTTTTTTGTAAATACATACTTATACAACACCCAACCACAGGACAAACATGTTTATTAATCGCACAAATGTTTGTCCCAAACATATTTATTAATCGCACAAATGTTTGTCTTGGGTGGGAATTGAACCCACAACCTACAGCGCTGAAGGCAGAGTTACTACCAACTGCGCTATGGGGCTTGTTCAACAAAGACAGTTACTTCTGAAGAATCTCCCGCTTGAAGCCCAGTTTGTTGGCATCCAAAATATTTGATTAACAAGTGATTTTTGGGGATAGTTAGTACAAGGTATATGTATGCTAATACAGCAATGTAACTAACATATACCTATAAGACGTGTCAAGACAAGCATACAGTGGTAAGTCAGGGTAATTGATGTCAAAGATCAAGCAATATTTCATAAACATCTTAGCTATTGAAGGTTCACTTCATGTAGTGTCGTACCTATCCGCTAATTACTCGATTTACCGCCATGTACCGCAGCGTAAGAGCCATGACACGCTTGCGTAGCGTTATGCGCTGCGTAATTTTGCAAGCAATTATTATAATTTGTTTTTATTTTTTTTTGATATTGGATAAACCAATAGTAAATACTAGCAACCGAAGTATTAGCGACCTTTCATTTGCGCTGCGCCATTGGGACGCTTACTTGAGTGGGACTTGCACATATTTTTCTATTTAGCCGCATAATGTTTGCTTCATATTTTTAGTTTTTTGTGAATATGTTACCTGTAGTATGGAACCTGACCTACTATTTACTTATTAGATGCATTGTTATCTTGTTAGCGTTAGTATTTTTACTTTTCATTTTACATACCTAGCTGTAAGTTATTATTTTAATCTTAAATTACATAACCAACGATGGTTTATAGGGCTCGTAAAAGTTGCATTTTTATCTATTTAAGTAATTAAAAAAACTATTAAATTAAATTTGTTGTATTCAGGCATTTAGAGGTAAGATAGCCACTTCCTCAGTTTGTTGAGGATTCCGGGTGAAGTGCGCCTCTACCTTCGGCCTTATCTCAGCTTGTAACCAGGTGAGATGAAGGACAAGCGCTTCCCCGTCGTACAATAAAAAAAAATGTACGGGCCTTACCCAAATGCAAATTGGTACCTGGCATAATATTATCATGGTTGGTACGATTGACTTATTGCAATTGTTGTATGGTCCTTCATCTTCGGGGACCTCTAAATATTTTTTTTTTTTACTATTATGCTCGTATCACAACCTCTTTCTGCATAGGAGTAAAGCTATTTTACTAGATAAACAACCTATTGAAACTTTTTAAGGCTCCATTGACGGACTATTTATTTTTTGAGCGCTTTAAATAACTTATTTTTCTAAAATAGTGCTCTGCAAAGTATGGGTGTTGGGTAATAAGAAGCTAGTTTCACTGCATTATTATAATTTATTATTAAATTGTTTATACTTATAACTTAGATCCATAATATTTAAGTAGTTCATAATGTCAACGGGTTTGTACAATTTAAATAAATTAATTAAATATGATGTTTCCAAAGAGTCAAAATGTCAACTTTTTTTGTCAGTAAGAACTTTTTGAACTTTTCATTGGTTAATTTAGTAGAGCTAGGTTTGAGCTCGTTCTAAGCCACCAACACAAAATGTTTAGTTTTCTAATAAAAAAATAAGCAATAGAACTTTATGCGTGTCCCCATAGTTCATTGGGATATTGAATTACGTTATAGAGCTTAGGGAGAGGGCAAGTTATAAGGAGTTTTTTTTCCTTTCTTAATATTCTTAATATTTATCTAGGAAATTAAGTAAAAGCCTCAGATGTCTAAACTAGGCTGAAAGCCTGTACGATAGACAGCTGCGCTCCCCCTGATTTGTTACCAATAGTAAAGGAAAATTGCTATCGATATAGATTGGAAGTCAAATATATATTTACATAAGTACTTACACATACACATATAGTTATCCAGTATTTCATTTAAAAGTAAAATGGTATAGTAAAGTATTTTCATTCATTCATGCATACTATGTACCTACACATATAATTTGTGCTTAGTTGTAAGAGAAACAGGCGTGAGTCGCCTGTTTCCCATATAGTTATCCAGAGATAAAAAAGTAATGATGGTATAAAGCTGTGGCTAGTAATAAATAAGTTGGCAATACTTTTTGCTCTTCCGTTTCCTTTTTATGGAGGCCATGACACATTGCCCTTGGCCTAATTATCAAACGGGTGCATATTGTGATTATTATTAATATATTATATTTGAGCAGTAACTCTATTCAATATAAATTCATATTCAGTATTGGTACTTTGGCATAGTGTTTTATTCAACGTAAGGCAACGCGCGGCTCCCTTCAAGTTCCTTTAATGGAGAGATGAAGGCGAAGCGCTTCCATATCGTACAATAAAAAAATATTTACACAGTATTTTTTTACTTAGAACGGATTAAAAATAGCTTGCATAGGCGAGTTAAAGGTCTACGATAACTTTCTACTTTTGAGGCTTGCTACTTTCAGTGCAATCAAATATTTTTGAAAGCGCGTAGTCCTGCTAAGTGGAGTATAAATACAAAATATAGTTAGCCCTCGATGGATGTAACGCCAGGCGGAGTGTTGGAAGATTGAATCGACCGATGACGTTAAAGACGCGGAGAGTCGATGGATGGAGGCTTTGCATAGGTGTTTGTGCGTCGTTTGGCCTATGTTTCTGAACACGCAGGCCTCGTAAAACTCATCCTTGAGTGTGCAAATTCAAGGTCAAGAGATGACTCATTAAAAAATGTTTGGGCTCAAATGATTATTATCATGATAACTAAGATAGTAACTTGTTTAGTGTAAGTCTAGATGACGCTGCATGAATTTGCAAAAAAAAATATTAACGTAGTACCTCAGCTACTCAAGATTTTGTATATTTCATCAACTTCCTGCCTTTTACACAAGATGGTGTCGGCACAACATAAACAGGTATGGTGGTTGTACTTCCCCGGACGAGACCTTTAACAAGGGACTTTACTACTCTAAAAAACTTTACTTTCTCTTTTTCTTGTCCATATCACACGATCCATCCAGCTCTTCTTCGGTGTGCCTCTACCATTATATACAATCACACTCATAGTCAACACTCTTCCGTTTTTTTATACCACTAATATGGCAAAAGGGAGACCATTCCACAATTTTATGGGTCGCGGGAGGACGATTCTCTTGAATACATAACATATCTTTCATCCCTCCTCATCACAAAAACATATTTCCTATTACTTCTCTCTGATGTCGTATATTTCATCCGCAAAATAGTGTATCAAATCTAGTGGCCCAGTAACCCAGACAAGGGTTATCAACTCTGTGAGTAGATGATTAATCTAAGTTCATTCACAAAACTGCTTTAGTGCCTTTAAACATTCAGATCTGCAGTGGCGCAACAAGTTCAAAATGAGAGTTAACAGGCATTTTGCGGGAAAGCTCTCTCCATCATAGACCTCATTCTTGCCTATGCAAGATTCCAGGTGGACATGACCAATCCATCCACTGAAATACCAATAAAATTATAAACTATAATGTTAACGGTTTGCTTATGTATTTGTTTGTTTATTATATCACGACTAAATGGCTGAGTGCATCTTAATTAAATTTGTCATGGATATAACAGGAATCACGTGGGCAAAAACTAGTCCTTTATGATGGTAAGATGTTTTAAATAAATGTATTGTAATATTATTTTAATAAAATGTGTATAAAAACAACCTTCTCCATCTCCTCCAACCTTTTTTGGAAGTTAGATAAACTTGCGAAACCCGACGAGTCAAAAGATGCTCGCTACATGTCCCGCTCCGCTCATGCACCATACCCTGGGCACGCTGTGTAACCCTACACCTAGATGAAGGATGCCACTTGCACTTCACTTCACACTTTCACACAGAATCACGCAATGGAATATAAAATTTCTATTGCAATAAACAAAGCTGTTTTTGATACCAGAGGATGTCAGCCAATATAACCCTTTTAATACCTAGGCATATTTATTATGAAATTGTGGATGGTATTACTTAATATACATCGAACTCTAGCTTCTTATTGCGGCTATGCCCGCGTGGTACCTAGGTAAAAAGCAGCCTTTAAGTCCAGGGTCTTATCACAACCTCAGAGCATTGTCGTTTTGATCTTTCATTACTTACTTTCTCTTTATACACTTGACAGATAGTGACAAAAGTAAAATAACATCAAAACAAGAATGCTTTATGAGGTCGTGGGGGCGTACCCCCAGAACAATTATCTGTGTAAAATTTCAGCTAAATCCGATAAGTCGAGAACTTTGAACTTGAAACCAGGTGAGATTAAGGCCAAGTGCTACTCCATGTACAATAAAATGTCGTATTGGCGTGAAGGAGGAAAATGAAAAATCAGTTTTGTATGGTGATGTTCTCTCCACTCCACTCCACTCCATTTCCATCTCACGGTAACGATTTATAGAATGAAAAGTACCCTATTTCTTCCCGGTTTAGCGAAACATGTGCATAAATTCAGCTCGATGAGGAACAAACATTCAAACCATAGCTTATAGCTTATAGGGGCAATGCCCGAACCGTTGAAGTAAAAAAAAAAAGATTCCGACAAATTGAGAACCTCCTCCTTTTTTAAAGTCTGTTTAAAAGAGTCCTAATCAAAATGTCTCCCAAAATATAATCCTACACCTGACAACCTACATTCGAATACTACCTACATACATTTTGACAGGCTCAGATTAAAACAGTAGGTACCGTGATTGTGATAATAGGTCGATGACCCCGCTTATCAGAAGTACGTAATATCGTATTCACGGCCTTTAGCAAAGTAAAGATGAGTATCCACTGATGCACAACGTAATCGGAACCCGATTTTACCGTCAGACATCTAAATATATCAAATCATTGTAGCTGTCTGTCTTCTCACAGTTTAACAGGGTGTTGTGACAAAGATTGAGAAAGGAATGCTAAGATGGTTTGGGATGAAGATTGATAAAATGTTGACAAAGCATGTATATGTCCAGTGTAAATGGTACAGTTGGAAGGGGAAAACCTCGGTGAACGTTCTTTGACCAAGTTGGAGATGTTTTGGAGATAGGCCAAAAGTACCCTTAACAGAGCATATATGAAGAATATTATAAGAGCTATGTTTTATTTATATTTATTGAGAAGCAAAAGAGGTGTGCAACGAGCGTAGTAGAGACAACGAATCCCTGTAGGGAACAGGCGTGAGACTTTATATGCATGAATGTGTGTACAAAAAACATACCTTTTTTATTGTACCTTGTTTTCAAGTTCAAGCAAGAAACGCACTGTACCCGGAATCCTCAATAAACTGAGGAACTGGCTATCTTACCTCTAAATGACAGATCAACAATTAAAAGATTGTCGTTATGGCGACAGAATTAGGTAAGATGGTGGTAGCTAGCCAGGTGGATTTAAACAATATAACTACGAAACCAAGCAAAATATTGATGGGGATCAAACCGAGGACCTCTGGATCTGACACCGGGCGAACTACAAGACCACAGAGGCGGTTAAAATTAGTTAGCGGTTAGATATTGTTGAGAGAGGCTAGAAGTACCCTAAACAGACGAGCAAGTATGAAGAACGGGATGAGAGTCAAAGATGTGTGCAGGGCGCGTTGTGGACATTCTTTGTCTCTGCTACCCCTCTGGCAAACAGGCGTGAGTCTATGTACGCATGTATGAATATAAAAATACATATATATACAAGACAACCTATGAATACAAGACTGTGATGTTGAGGTGTTTGACCTAAACTATTATAAAAATGTTGGCAATGATCCATTTTTTTCCAACATCGATAAGAAATAGACTTGCTATTTAAGACAAAAGCTTGTATCTTACATAAATAATTATGTTAGATACAAGCGTGTGACCTAGAGCGATATGTTACCCAGATTAAACAGATTCTTGTTCTAATTTCGGATTGTGATATACAATAAGTGGCTTCTTGTATTACAACTAGGTTAAGCTAGTAATAATATAACTGGGACTTTGTTCTCACCATAATCATTTTTTAGTGCATTACCAAATAAATCATCTTTGAAATTCTATTACAATTTAATCTTACTATTTACAAGGTAAGTTAAGTTACATAAGGACCGTTAAAAATGGTGTATAGTTAACTCAGCTGATCCCGACCAGTACCAGAAGGAAGGGAAGACACTGGCTGCTTAGCCATGCAAAATGGCCTAAATAAGAGACAGCCCTTGAGTCACGCGACGCCTCAATGAAAAGCCCCGCAGGATTCTTGAAAGACCGGAGGGCACTCCCCACGGACCAAAGGTCTCCACCCCAAATGGTTCAAAGCTCTGTCGAGACCACTATATTTGCCTTTTACTTACTTATGTTTTTTTTTGTTTCAGGTAAGTTCGTATACTGATTCCAAGCACCGTTAGTAAGTTAAATCTCAATGTTACCAACACATTTATTTTAAACCATGTGTCTCAAAGGATTTCCTAACGAATCGGCAAGATCTTATGAACTGTCCGATTTTTATTAGATGTTTTCGTCATATAAGTTCAGACCAATGATTCGAATTTTAAAACGCTGCCGAACTGTCTATTTATTTAAAAATCCTACTGTCTCCAAAAAACATTTCATGTTTCTGCCATAAATAGTGTTTTTTTTTGTACGTCGTGGATGTGCTTAGTCCTCATCTCACCTGATTTTCAAGTAATATAAGGCCGAAGGTGGAAGCACACTTCACCCGAAATCCTCAACAAACTGAGGAACTGGCTATCTTACCTTTGAAATGCCGGAACAGTAATTAAGAATTGATCTTATGGCGATAGACTTAAGTAAGATGGTGGTAGCCAGCCAGGCGGACTTAAACAAAGTCCTACCACCAACCAAAATAAGCACAATATTGTACTCCCCCTGGGCATCGATCTCGGGACATCTGGATCTGATAACAGTGGGTGAACCACTAGACCACAGAGGCGGTAAGAATAGCTTTCGTAGTGTAGAGTTGCAATAAGGAATTTGGAAAATTCCTACGGGATGATGGGAACGAAGCTCCGGGCATTTGCAAATTACAAATAAAATCAACTTGTCACAGTTAAATACTCGTATCTATCACGTCATTTAAAAAACATGAAACGAATACTGGCAGCGCGCCAGCATCAGACACACCAATAAAACAGTTGAAATTATTGTATCAATCGGTAGTTTGTTTGTTAGATGATTGATCGAGGAGTAAAGCATAACATAGATAGATAGTGAACTAATATAATAAAATATCGCAAAAGCTGCTATAGTCTGGCGGCGTTGGGCTTGCATTTTCATTTTGAAGGCGTAATGGCCGGCCTTGGATGTTATTTTTATATGTATGTACTCTTTCGCGATAAAATAGAACCTAGATTATGGTTCTATTTTATTCAAATTTCATTCAAAAATGTTAAATAGCAAGCAAATGAAACTGCTATTTCCGTGAAACAATCTTTCTAAAAATTAAAGTGTACAGGAAACTCCGATGTTATTCTATCGAGTCATGTTTAGTCAATGTTTTTTGCCTTAAAAATGATTTTTCGTATTGTCAAAACGTGATTTTTGGGACTCAATTCACCTTAAGCTTTTGTCTTAATACTAATGTAATCCACTTGTGTGTCTATGAAACGTCTTATCTCTAGCTTCTATATACGACATGACAGCTATTTTCTTCTTTATCTGGATCATGTTACTTATTACAGCATGATACTCCAATATTGAATCATCGCAACAATTTATCGACACCCAGCGTAGAAGCTAAATCGATCGATACTGTGATTAGCAACCAGTCGCGGTCCGTATTAGCGACAACTGATAATTTGCGATCGGCGCCCGAGCACACCGCATCGCAATTGTGTCACCTAATTGTCCAACTCTGCGCACGCGCATAGGTGGTGTGGAGACGTCTTCAATTATTCATTCATTATTTTTTTATTCTGATTATTTAATTATATCTACAAGGCTCACAGCTCAGTTGGTAGTAGTTCTGCCTTCTGCGCTGTAGGTTGTGGATTCGATTCCCACTCGCGACCAACATTTGTGTGATAAATGTAAATGTTCGTTTGTTTGGGTGTTATATTGTTTTAGGATACTATAAGTGTATTTACAAAAATAAATATAAATATGTTTCGACTCCCATATAGGTATTGATAATCTACGTAATCATGTTCCCATATTAGCTTTAATTAGTTTAAGGCTTGATGGCGCTGTGTAAAATGTATGGTTATTATCTATTTGATTATTTTACAGAGCCACTATAATGTAAGTAGTAAACTAGTAGTATAAATGAATGAATTAATGAAAATACTTTACTGCAAACCTTAAAAATAAAACTGGATTACTTAAAAATAATTATATACAATTCAATTCAATTCATTTATTCATACAATCACAGTTATCAAATAATTTCACGGTATCTAAAGTCACGCAATTCATTACAAATTAAAATTAAATAAAAATGTTTTACTTGAAATTATTATAATTTGTTTAAACATGCACCCTAGAGTAATGGTACATATATATGCAGTCAAACCTATTTGCGAATACGCATAGAATGCTGTTGGAGCTGAACCGAACCCTGCGCACCAAAGATATATCCCGCTTTCGCATGAAGCTGTATAAACAGTCCACATGCGCCGCGGCGAACATCCCTGATGCGCTACAGAACCGAGGCAGCCCCATCAGCATTCTGAACGCATTATTATATTGTACTCGTAAGGCGTTGTACTGTTTTTATGATTTATCCACAAGCTGCACGTGTAAAAACTCGAACAGTAAGCCTTAAAAAGCGTGGTTTTTCACTTGTTGAGAGCAGCGTGCAAACCTGCGAGTTATCATGTTCGCTCTTACAGACAGCGCCCTCCGTTCTCTCTCAATGTCAACATCTTCCTTCAAGTCAGAGTCAGAAAATGTCCCAGGTATTTAAATTCATTAACTCTCTTTAGAGGTGCTCCATTTAATTTTATGGGTGGTAAAGAAGATACTGGACAACTTCCTCAGGCCTGGAAGAACATGCATTCACTTTTTATTTTATTATATTTTAAGCCATGTTCGTACGCATACCTCTCGCAAATGTTAAGCAATTTGGCTTAACCATACTGTGATGCACTCAACAGCTCCATGTCATCTGCATAACTAAGGTTGTTGACGCAGACTCCGTCAATTTGGCAACCAATACGGGTACTGCTAAGCTCACAAATCAGCGCGTTCACTTACAGGTTAAAGAGCTTCGGAGAAGTTAACCCTCCCTGTCTCACCCCGCACTCCAACCTGTATGACTCTGAGTAAGCGCCTGCCCATCGCACGACATTATTCTGGTTGTGATACCAGAACTTAAATATGTCAAGGAGTTCTGGTGGCAATTTCAGTGCATTTAATTTTTGTCACAGTACACACAGTAAAATGGTCGGTCTTATCGCTTAGAAGCGATTTCTTCTAGACAACCTTTGGATTGAGATGATTTTATGACTAAACCTAAATTATATAAATAGGTATAACGACCTCTTTAGGTAATTTAGGTTTAGTTTATTAGTGTTTAATTTACAATGACATTTAGTACATTGGTTTTTTTATGTTGTAATTCGTCCTGGCAGCTATAGTAGGAGAAACAGAAAGTAATAAATTATAGATGGTAGCGCATACATTAGTGGAAAATATTAAAAAATAATTTGTAAAACTATAAACCAATACTTTTTTTTAAGAATGTAAATTGTTTCTTTTTGTTCTACGATTAGTTTTCTGTCTATGAGCAGATTTTCTGTAGGAAGATGGGCATTTAGGAAAGGTCCAGTGATGAATGTATATAAAATATATATGTATAATGCCACTCCACAGTTCTCGGATCCTCATTACGTGCAGATCGGTGTACGATTCAATATAACCGCATGTTTGTGGGAGACTGGTTACTTACTTTAATCTGTATTCAGCTAACTTATCTCGCAAACGAGGCTTGCCGAACCTATTCTAGGCAATACTGAGTTTATTTTAAGCATTATGTAACACACTCATGCCTGTTTAGGGGTAGGCAGAGACAAAAGATTTACACTTACTTACGTATTGTAATATTAATTATTAATATACTCGTATTACATTACTAGTCTATGTATTTTTGTATAATATGTAAAAAGAAATTAACTTAATTCACTTTTTTTTTGTTAATTTGAAATGGGTCTTGAGCTCCTACAAAGCTGGAAGGTATTTGCCATAATCACCATACTTGGAAGGTGGATTGGTGATCACTGCGTCGGCTTTTACAACATCCATGGGCTGAGTAAGGGGCTTATAGTTATAGTCAGCATATACTCATTGTAAAACACCATGAGAAAACCAGCATATGTGGTCCACATCAGGTCCGCATATGCCAACAGTGGGAAATTATAAGGCAGATATCAAATAATAACCCACATTTTCCAAGCTTTTCCGACTGTGGAACGTCGAATTATAAATTCCTCAACGTCCTGTCGCCATCTGTAATCATAATCACCTGAACAGGTTTAGCCATATTTGGCATCAAATGTCCATGTATCTCACTGAATGCCCATATTTTCACACCTCAGGCAATTTGTAATTACAGGCAAATTGGCTTGTTGGCATCGAATGTCAATTGGCAGTTATGTAAAGCAGGTATGGTCAGCTTGGCGTTATTTTTCAATCTAGTTTAGCCTTTCAAATAATCAGACAGACTAAAGAGAAGTGCGGATCGGGGATACTCAAGGTTCCGTGCCACCCATTTTTCAAACACAAATAAAATAAGCTATGGATAAGCACGTTTCTTGTTTGTTCCCTTAAATTTTTATTTGTTAAGCTTGTTATTCATTACATATTTTACCGCCTCTGTGGTCTAGTGTTTCGCGCACCGGTTTCAATTCCAGAGGTCCCGGGTTCGATCCCCAGGGGGAGTACAATATTGTGCTTGGTTTGGTTGGTGGAAGGACTTAGTTTAAGTCCGCCTGCTACCACCATACTTACCTAATTCTTTCGCCATAGCAACAATTCTAAAATTGTTGTGTTCCGTCATAAGAGGTAAGATAACCAGTTTTCCACAGTTTGTTGAAGATTCTGGGTTAAGTGCGCTAACAATAAAACAACCCCCCACGTTTGAGAAATTATAATAAAATCTTAGTTGTAGAGGTTGGATTGGAACCTGCTATACAATATGTATCATTGTTGCAGTCAGCATCATTTCATTGATACAAGCATCTGCAAGATACGTGCCACGTGTTACACAGATTCTGCGGCCGAAAGTGTAACATAACAGGAAAGTTATCGGTATTGTCCTGCGTTTTGTTTATTTCACCGTATTCCTTGACAATATACGACATTTTCATTCCCTAGTTTACGATACACTAATGTCCTATTTTACATTTATTCATGCACTTCATATATTTCAGACGTTGATAAGTTATGGGCCGGTGTTGCCAACGTATGTGGCAACTTTGAGTCTGCACAATGGAGGCGTCTCAAATCGACTAATATAACCGTATTGTGTTTGAGTTATCGAGTATTCTTGATTTTACCCTTTTTAACTCATGAGTTGTGGAACCACCGTCCCACTATCCCGTGGAATTTCTTAAAGAACCATTCGAAATTTCGAAATAAACGCCTTATCACTATGCCAAAATAGGTGTAATACGTGTGCTATAAGTCTTGTTTGCATTCATAGACACGACAGTTTTTTGCTGAGTTGGTCCTTTAAATAATTTACCACTTCTTTTATTTTAAAGAGATATTTTGGTATTTTTTTTACTTGCAACATAAAAACTCAGGGTTATGTCGCTGTGCGTCTACATCGCTCAATTATATATTATTAAAATGAGTATTATATCTAGAAGGGGAAAAAACCTTCTGACTAAACTTAAATCAAATTCTTACAAAAATAAAAATAGTTTTAAAATCTTATTAAAGCAATCATCATAGAATTGAAGTTTAAGACGACATACTATATTATTCGAGATTTTATAAATAACCCTTTAAATCTACAAAATTGTTGGCTTTTATTGTTATATATTTATCTCCTTTCCACAATTTTAAAAATAAAAATCTGCCGTTTAACAGCCTGTATCTCAGAAAAAAACTCCCTGTAGTTTCTTGAATTGAATTTCTGAGATATATACAAGAGAGGCCCTAATGCATTAGTGCTTATATCAAAACCTAATCCAACCTTGTATAGACATTAATATCTGCAACCCGCTACTCATCAGCAAAAACTAGGGACACAGTATAATTAAAACAGAATGTCAACAAAAACTACTTAATATATCCGTTTTCTAGCAAAATACTCGTAAGTATGACAAGAGTGGCGTGGGTGGTCAAGGCTTAGAAATCAGCCCCTCCATTGAGTGTATTATATAGAAGACTGTTGAGGATTCCGGATGAAACGCGCTTCCACCTTATCATTACTCGAAAATCAGTTGAGATGAAGGCCAAGAACTTCTCCGTCGTAAAAAAAAAACTTTACTGAGATCACGGAATATTGCTCTACACAAGAACCATTATGTACATTTTTTGTAAAAATGAGTAATACCTATAAGAGTATATAATCCGTAATCTAGTTGCCATATTAAATGCTTAGTTTGGTACTAGACTACGTAAAATGTACTGTCCCGTATTACTAATAATTTATTTACTAAGCTCAGTACAAATATTTTATCACATCTTTATTCTTGGAACAAGTACCCATCCTAATTTGATTGCCAATATCTCTGTTTACTTTATGATCGCTTGTTTAACATAAAAACAATTCGTTCAAATTTGTCCATTCACATGATTACATGCTAAACAAGTAAACACTTCACATTTTTATGTTCCCTTGTCTCTTAGTGACTGACGGACCTGATACGAGATCGCTGAATAAGCTCAGTCGCGAAATCCCATCTGTGGATATCAATAGCAGAACAAATGTTACTGACCTCTCGGAATTAGCTAGTTCAAGTGTCAGTGGGCAGCCCACATAGCTCGCAGAACCGATATCGCTAGGGAGTAAAGGTTCTTGGATGGCGACCACTATTAAAAGATGAAAGCCCATTATACTTAATGAACTATTCAACAAGTCCTATATTATTTTTGATGGTCAATAAATAATTTTCATTCATTCAAACGCGAAATTGTTTGTATGAAAGCTGGGCCCCGAGTCTAATAAACAAAACTTAATCAAAGAATGGCCACTATAGCTGCCGTTTGGAATTCTAGTGACCATTGTCATAGCGATTGGTTCAGTAGAACCAGGGCCCAGACGTGGATCGATAGATAGATAGAAAATACTTTATTGCACTAATAAACAAAAGTACATGGGCGAACTTAATGCTACGAAGCATTTTCTTCCAGATAGCTCTTGTGTAGTATGGAGTATAGGAGTGGGTAGCACTCCCAGTGCTACTTAACGAACGGGAGAAAATAATGTAATCATTTATTACTAATACTTAATATTACTTACTATACTTATACATACAATAAAAAAAATATTTAAAAAAAAAACGATGGCTCGAGTCGATGGATAGAGACAACTCAGAATGACGTTACTTGAGCTGTCAACTATAGCGTTGCACGTATCTGGATGAACTGATAATGAATGGTGTGCTTAGGTATAATTATGGCTATTATTGCGCTGCTGTATATTGTATACTGTGTCTAATCTCTGATTGAGCCGTCATGGCGCGATATCACTGTCAGGGATATAATAACATGAATGGGTGATTAGCGCGGATTTTTACTGACAAGGACTTCGTGCAAGTCATGAGTTCAGCGCTTTTTATAAGAGGGATGGCTAAAGTTTTAGGCCGTATATATCAGTAGGTATGACTGTGGCCTTGTCGTTCCGAAATACGAGCTCTGATTCAAATTCATTTTTTTGGTACCTACCCAGAAATGCATAATCTCAACCTGGACCGTATGCAAACTCGAAAATAGCAATGAAGATGATGATGAGATAAATATAACTTCTGATGGTTATGTTTAACTTCGCAGATCGTGCTTAGGAACTGCTTGATCTTCTTCCACCATCTCCTTTCCACTATAGGGCTAGCAGACGCACAGAGCAATGGCAAATCCCAAAATAGCGATGTCAATTCTTGGCAGGCAGAATTGGTGTTACTTACTCAAGTGAAGGCTGCTGTCCAACATCAGGCAATATCGCGATATCTTCAAACTAGAGCTGGTCGATAAATTTATGATTACATCCCTTACATATGCAGCGGCTAGCTGGCAAATTACAAGTAACAGGGCACCACGTGCTCGAAGCTTAAAGAGCCGAAAAAGCATCCTGCGACATACTACTTCTTTGGACGAGAGTGGAATAGTTGCAAGGCGTGAGTTGTGGAGAAATCGACACCCTCCCCTTCCACATTTCAATACTCCTGCTGAACACCTGCCCCCTTGACACGATCTGCAGTGGCCGGTTTGGAAATCACTAAACCGACTATACGAACTCAAGTCTGCCGCTGTAGGAAAAATCTAGGCAGTTGGAGTATCATAGATTCTTCGAGCGCACATTGCGAGTGTGGAGCCCCCGTGCAGGACATGACCCATCTACTTTCCTGACCGCTGTGCTCCTCTACCTGAACCCAGGAAGACCTGATAGAGGCGGCCAACAGAGCCGTGGAGGTTGCTCAGTACTGTTCGAGAATGATTTAAGACTTGTTTCATTCGTTTGATTCGATAAGAAGAAGCTGGCAAATGGTCTGTCCCGTATCGTTACCAAGCTTATGCTGATGCTGGAAGGTGGGTTGGAGTCCACATTGAAAGCATTCGTATACATTACTTACTTAGGAAATTTAAGCTCATTATCGTCTTGTGAGATCCCTTATGCGCCCTTCCACGGGTTAATTGAAGTGAGACCCAATCTACCAAAACAATACTGAAGCCCACGTTACTAAGGTAAAATCGCGATAAGCTCGTGACTCGAACTGGATAATAAATTTGCTACGTCCACCACGCCTATGTTGATACCAATAATATTGTAAGTACCAAACCGAAACATATATCATTAGGCTTTAATAAAAACTGGAGATCTCCATTCAGTCGTAAAACCCTAATTTGATATTTTAATGTATTGCTGCGTCAATCAGCGTACAGTTTTATAATTTTTATGGACGTGTGAAATTCGTTGGGATTTTGTCGGTTACGTAAGAAACTCAAACGGCTGGAATTGATATAGATATAGATACCGTTAGCTACCTATTATTTCTAATATCCTACCTAACATTTTTTTATTGTACTTAGCGATTAGCCTTCATCTTACCTGGTTACAAGTTTAGATAAGGTCGACGGTGGAGGTGCACTTCACTCGGAATCCTCAACTGAAGAACTGGCTATCTTACCTGTAAATGCCGGAACACAACAATTTTAGAATTGTTGTTATGACGTTTTAGGCAAGATGGTGGTAGCTAGCCAGACGGGCTTAAACAAAGTCCTACCACCAACCAAACCAAGCACAATATTTGTAGTCCCCCTGGGGATCGAACCCGGGATCTCTGGATCTGACGTCGGTGGGCGAACCACTAGACCACGTGTAGGTATATAACAAAGATTATGAATTCAAACAATATTTACAATTACACAAATTTTTATTTTTCCCCATTCCCCATCTGCTGTTAAATGCAACTCTTGCCCATAACAAAGTCTACGCGGCACTAATTTGAAGCAGAAAGGTGTTAAACTCTGCCCGTTATTTCACCGGCAACCATACCCTACAAACCGGAACACAGCAATGCTGCTTAGCGGCCGAAATAGGTATGTTAGTAAGGAGCTCTACTACTCTTTAAGTTATAACTCTTAACTGTGCATGCATATGTACTTACAAAGTAATGGCCCATTTTCGTTCGATTGTTTGAATTCCTGTGTATATTATTAACGTTATTAGCACATTTGGTTTATTTTCAGCATGTAATTAAGTTCCATTTTAACAAGCATCACAGCTCAGTAGGTAGTAGCTCTGCTTTCTGCGCTGTAGTTTCAGGGTTATTTTTGTACCCAGGACAATTATTTGTGGGGAATATAGATGTTGGTTCTATGTTTGTTTTATAATGTTGTTTCATATGATAGGTATAAATTTACAAATAAAATGTTCAAGTATCCGTAATCTAATTCCCATATTAAGCTTCGCTTAGTTTGGGGCTAGATGGCGCTGTGTGAAATTAATATCCTGTAACATTAATTATTTACACTAACGTATAATATGCCTACATTATATAAAATAAATAATACAGGTCATTAATTTTAAACAGCGCCATCTAGCCCCAAACTAAGCATAGCTTGTAATATTGGAACTAGATTACGGATAGAATACTTAAATACTTTTTGTAAATGCATACATACCAAATGATACAACACCCAAACACAGAACAAACATCTATATTCATCACACAAATATTTGCCCTGGGTGGGAATAGAACCCACAGCCTACAGCGCAGAAGGCAGAGTTACTACCAACTGAGTTATGAGGCTTGTTATACATTTCATATCTTTCACAATTAAATCATGTTACTAGATTTTATCATGACATATTATCACATCAACAGCTTATTAGTGTCCACTGCTGGACAGAGCCTCCTCCCAAGCTGGAAGGTTTTGACATAATAGCCACGCTTAGCAGACGGATTGGTAATCTTAGTAAAGGTGTAAATAACCCTTCTTCTTTTGAGATACCTCAGTCGGCTTTTACGACATCCATGGGCGGGGTAGAAGATAGTATATAGTAAGAAGTAGCTCAAGAATTGACTCCTCCAGGTCAATTCATAAGCCGCGAACGCTACCGCAAATACATGACGTAGCTATATTTAATAATTCAATCAAATTAATGATATCACTTATTGATGTGAAAATCAAAGTCAACTTTTTTATTTATTAACATTTCGTCATTTGTCACAACCGGTATCCATTTCCAAAATAGAATATCAAATATTTTGTAGATAGATAGGTAGTAAGAACCTATCTAAACACAACATATTTTATTATCGATTTGAGTAACCATTGCCACGCTATTTTCCACAGACTGAACTGAAGTCTAGGTTATTTTGATATCTCTTTTAAAACCGGCAAAGTAAGTCTAGCGAAAAGGTAGTATTCAAGTCATGTCATGCATAATGAAAATCTACTTCAGTCTAACGAAGCTACATCGAATGGAAATCAATTGCAATTGTAGCTAGATAGACCACTATATCGCTGAATGAGATGGAATAATTAAATTAAGGTTGGTAGCTTAGAATAAGAATAAGAATATGAATTTATTTACTTAGCACACGCATTACAAGAAAATTCAGACTTAATAAATAATAAAATACAAAAACACACATAAAAATTAAAGAGTAGCTAGCAACAAGCCTCATAGCTCAGTAGATAGTAGCTCTGCCTTCTGCGCTGTAGGTTGTGGGTTCGATTCCCACGCAGGACAAACATTTGTGTGATGAATATAGATGTTTGTTCTGTGTTTGGATGTTGTATAATATAGTATGTATGTATTTAAAAAAAGTATATAAGTATTCTATCCGTAATCTAGTTCGCATATTACAAGCTTTGCTTAGTTTGGGGCTAGATGGCGCTGTGTGAAATGAACGTCCTGAAATATTTATACAAATACATTCTATAAAATAAAGCCGAGTCCAAACAGAGTCTCGAGTTCATTTAAAAACGTAGTAGAGCAAGCCCTTATTCTAGCTTAAGTAACCTATAAGAAAGCAAATTAGTCTTTCCCTGCATGCGTGGCCAAGCAGGTTCAGCCTCAGCTTAATGCCGCTACCGGTCAAGAGAACAGTAGCGACGCTGTTTTTCAGAAACTGTTTTTAGCAACCAAGTATAATGTGTATTTCTTCACGGCCCGAAATATATCTGCACACTATGCGTCTCTAAAGAAGCCATAGAAATTCGCTATAACCACCACGATTAGCAAGCGGGTTGCAAATGAATTAAGTCTCCGCAACGAGTGCAATATTGCTTGGTTTGGTTGGTGGTAGGAATTTGTTTAAGTCCGCCTGGCTAACCACTACCATCTTACTTAATTCTGTCGCCAAAACAACATTTCTTAATTGACGTGTTCCGGCATTTAGAGGTAAGATTGGTTATCTTACCTCTAAATACCCCTCTGACTGTTAAGGATTCCGGGCGAAGTGCGCTTCCAGCTTCGGGCTTATCATAGCTTGAAAACCAGGTAATAAGTAGATAATATGAAGCTAAGGCCAAGCGCTTCCCCGTCGTACAATAAAAAGTAAAAGAGTGCTTTATGGATTTGCTATAGTCACCACGACTCTTGGCAGGCGGGCTGGTGACCACAGTAACAATTATAGAAGTGTACGCCGGTGACCACTCCTGGTGTCCCTAATAGTGCACACTTGCCAAAAAACTCGTGGTAGAACCTGTTAAGATCCGCCTTCCTTGTGACAAAGCTGCTTCCAAAGTTCTGCGCCAAGCAGGTCGTGTTTTGTCGGTGCGCGGGAGTGCCAGAGCCTTTAAGGCAACTTGTGGGAAAGTGCAGACATCTAAAAGGTATCAAGGATTTTACCTGGAGGCCTAGGCACTTCCAATACATAGACATGATTCGACAAAAAAAAAAATTGTTTCGGATATTTTATAGGCATTCTTTAGACCTATTTCAACATGCCCCGTCGATTATAAAATTTGATGTTTTTGTGGGTATTCTTCAGACCTATTTCAACATGCCTCGACGCTCAGTTGGTGGTAGCTCTGCTTTCCGCGCTATGGTTTGTGGGTCCAAATACATTGCGCATTGGTATTTGATTCTGTCCCTGTCTAAGTCTGGTTAAACATGTTAATTGTACGCCAAATAGTGAATTACAAAATATACCTAGATAATTAGATTAATATACTTAATTGTTGTTGTATACATTAGTTTATGGTTATATAATTTGTGGATGTATTAGTTATTTTAAGTTAAATTGATTTAATTTTTTTTCCATAATTTGTGCGCTACTATCTGTTTAGTTTTTTACTTTCTGTTTATCTTACTGGGATTGCCTGGAAGAAATCGCTTTAAGCGATAAGCCGCCCATTGCATTTATACACTGTGTTGCCTAATGTTTGTATTACATATGATGAACATTTTGTGTTCAATGCGATTCGTTCAATTTCGTTATTCAATTCGATTCAAAATAAATTCCAAATCCCACTTTGGACAGACATTTATGTGATGAATATCTATCTACATATTTGTAGTATTAGTACCATATTATAAGCTTGGCTTACTTTGGGGCAAAACGGCATAGTTTAGTAATATTTATTTGTATTCTGTGGCCTTGTCAGAATCAAAGCACTGATATATATCTAACAAAAAACGAGAAGACCCAATCAATACAACGATATTAGTTATATATATATGTTCGTCGGGTGTCAATCGCAATCAGCAGGTTCGATTCCCGGGTCCGGTTCATTTGCATGGACGTGCATGTGACATGTGAGAGATTTATAGTTTCTTTGATGGACATTTCATCCTGTGTGCGTTTTGGTGAGAGTTCGAATCTAAATTATATTCGTCGTGTTGCTGGTTCACAAAGATGTTGTTGGGTCATTTTGAAATGTCAAATCTTTTTTTTCTATTGTACTACGGTGATCTGACCTGATTTTCAAGCCAAAAGTTAGATCTATCGCCTGGTCCCCGATTCTACTAAGCCAATCTCTTCACTATGACAATGGTATGGTCGCAAAATTGTCACTACAGGTGCCTTTATGTATTCTAGTGGCCATTCTGCGATGAAAACATTGTCATAGTGAAGCGATTGTCTTAGTAGAATTGAGGCCCTGTTGGGAATCGCGTTCAAGAAAAATGGCTGGAAGCTCGGACAGGTCATGTTTTTAATGATCCATTGCTTGTCAAACAATAAGTAGGTATTTAAAAAGTTTTAAATAACGTAAATTGTAAATATTACTGGACTAGATAAACCATATATGAGGTCAAGAGCTAATACATAATTTACACAATAACAGAGGAAAATATCACGTTTCTTGTACTACCCGTTCATTTTAAATTTTAATTTTATTATTTGTTGATAAAGTGGCAAAAAATACAAACTCAGTGAAAATTTAAACTGTCAACCTATTACGATTAATGAGATACAGCTCGCTGATAGACAGACGGATGGCAGAGGCTTAGTAATAGGGTCCCGTTGGCAGCTTTTGGGTATGGAACCCTGAAAAAACTCTTACGACTATGAAAAAATTAGTTAGGCATAGATTTTTGCATAATTGACACACGAACGTGTATATTTTGTATATATTTCATCTTATTCATTGTCAGTTAAATTATTCAGAATAGCTTTTATTATAGGCATTGCATGTAAATAATCTATTTTACCTATTCAATTACATACAAAAGGTTATAATAGCGCGGAAGCTCATGCTAAGCACCGTTTAGTTACTTGTCGTCGATCGATTGTTGCAATTATGGTGCTTGTTATGTATTTATTGGATTATTAATTGTTTTGATACACACTATGGCGCCAACTTGTTAACTCTGTCATGATATGGAATACAATATTGTATAAATTGTGATAATCATCATCCAATACGCTCTGAGACGGTCAATGGCTATTGTCAAGTACCAGTCGATTGCTTCCAAATTAAAGCGATTTTCAATCGCATTAAAGTGGTAGAAGGCAAATAATAAAAAAGCTTATAAAATTAACTGGGCACCGATTCTACTAAACCAGTCGCTTTGACAATGGACTCTCCCTGAAACTGCATCAATGACATTTCAATTAGACTTATCCATAACATAACAGATTGACAATTGACATTGACCGTCTCGGAGCCGCTCGAATCAGGGCCCTACTATGAAAATCGAATGTCGACGGATCCGAAGAACTTCTGTCATTTTTGTATTGAAAAACGTGCAATCCGTCAACGGATCCGTCTTGTTTCGTTTTTCGAAGTAGACCTACAGAAGCAAAGCTAATTATCATCCTCGCATGGTTGATATTCCATTTATTAGGATAGGATTAGTCCTTTACTAATGAATGGTATTGATATTTCATATAAGATGTAATATATAAGTATATAATATAATATATAAGTTCCTCAGACTAATGAGGATTGCCGTAAGTATTAAGATAAGATAAGATAAGATATTTTTTATTGAAAAAGATGACAACAGTTAAGTTAAACTAGGTAAAGGTTAATATGTCATCAGTGTCTCGTCAGTTTATCATAACATGGAATTTCTTAATTCAATTTTTTTAATAATTTGTATAAAATAAATAAAAACAGTACCTCAAGTTATGTAAAAATTTTCAGCTCATAATAAATGTATGTTCTATTCTAATAAATAGCATTGTAAATGTAAACAAGCAATCTTCGGCTGTAAAGGGGCCTCGTCAGTGAATTATAAATATAACTACAAATATGATTAACAAAAAAAGAGTATAATTATTCAATGTGCAATGAAGTTCCCATATAACAAGATATTTTATCATTATTTATTTATCATTATTTCGTTTGAGGTTAAAATGGCGCTGCAAATTACCCGTATCATAAAATACCACAGCGCACAACCATGATTAAAATCGGTACCTTACTGGAACACGGGCTACCGCGTACACGATCCGGCAGATAAATCAAATCGTGACATAAGTAGACCGATGACAGGCAGACAAAAAGTCAGTTTTAGTATAACTTTAGATCGAATCTACTCGATAACAACATTGATAGGTCGTTTATAGAAAATGCAAATTGAATGATTATGTAATTGTATAAATCTTAGTTATTTAGTATCTATAATTGCATGTCTGATTGGAATGCATGTCTGTATCGATTAATTACCTGCATGTGAGGTCTACAAACCACGTTGAATACTAAAGCAGGTACCCGCCTTCACATAACCCTTGTGACGGGGTCTCTTTGGGCATATCGTTCGTACAGCTAATTGACCGAGCGAGCGAAATGTCTCAGTTTCGAGATTAGCCAAAAATGCTCAAGTCCGCTGTCTGTTGCCTAACAGGTCACTTTTTTCAACCGATTTTGTTGAAAATTAGCACACATGTTCCTTGATTCTTTTAGTCGATTTTTGATTGGGGGTAAAATAGGGGGAATGTTTATTGTTATTGTTTAATGTTTATTAACGAATTTCAATTAAATTAGAAAGACACACAAAGGATTTTATTTTTCACAATGTTGTGAAAAAAGGGAGAGTAGAGGGGGAAAAGCGGAGAAGTTTGCTTTATGTTTTTTTATTATTTTTTCGAAAAATGTATACCTACTTTTACTAATCAGACTACGCAGTCCTCTCCGCCTTTTGCAAGACAAATCCATAGACTCCAGGTTCGATCTTCTCAGACCAAGTGAACGCGAGTAATCGCTAAAACGTATACCACTATATGTTCAAAAGTCTCAAAGGAAAAGTGAAAGAGGAAAGCATCGGTTATTGCTTGGATATAAGGGCTCGCGAGGAGAACCACTAGTTATTATTCCCACTGGTTGATATTCCTCATCATAACTTGACTCCAGATGAGATGAAGCTCAAGCACTTCTCCGTCGTATAATAAAAAAAAACCCCTCGCATGTCGTGCACTCTACTCAACTCGTTTGTTGCAATCACTTGGATCACTAGAACTGATCATTTCGGCAGGAGGGTGTTGCAAGCCAGGCGGATCAGGTCTTACCAGCGATAGGGTCAGCCAGCCATAACCTTCAGGGTTGACCACTAGGAAGTAGATACAACCCACCCCATTCAATGCGCTTGGGTACTCTATAAGTGCTCACTAAGACAAATTAATCAATATTTGAATTATATGAGCCTTTTGGGGAGACCTTGGGTCCGGGGGGGGAGCTGATGTGCTCCGGGATTGCAGGGCCTTTGATTGTGTTCTTTCAACCTCAATATATTTGTTAACCTACCTACAGTTTTAGTCCATAAATAAATATTACTTACGTAATTAATTTACTGTTAAGATTAGAACCTATAAGTAAGCCTAATTATAATAAATAAATGTTTTTATCAGTAATTTTAGTAATGAACATCCAAACACGATACATTTATATAAACCTGTTCATAACATTCATAGTATAAATAATTAGGTACATATATTTATATACCTATGTATATTATGTTAGTAGGTACGTAGGTACACTAACATAGTCAAATTATTATACCGTATTTATTTAGATATGTTTTGTATTGTAAATATCAATATCTACTTATTCTCTTTTAATATACAGGTACACACTCCTACCATCAACCGTATTTGTACTATCCTTTCCATCCCAAGGTTGTCTGGACGAGATCACTTTAAAGCGATAAGACCGCCCATTGTTAACTTTAGTTTTGCAATTTAAATTTAATTTAAATAATTTTCATTCATTCATTCATTCATTCATATTTGTCCCGGTTGGGAATCAGCCTACAAAAGGAAACCTTCAACTAAGCTATGAGACCGGTTAATTAAAGTTTATAGTTGGTTTGAATAAAGTGTCTCAGTACCCGAGCTTCCGTTAACATCGGGAAATTAGAACTACATTAAAATGGTACATAAATATCTTGAAGCAGTTAACCTCGCCGAGTCTACAAGCGGCTCTCATTCTAATAGGCATTTTCATCACGAAGACTGTTGGGGTTGAGGTTCACCGAGCGCAACTTATCTAAGGACCACAACTTTTTTTTTGTACGACGGGAAAGCGCTTGGCCTTCATTCCACCTGGTTACAAGTTGAGATAAGGACGAAGGCGGAGGCGCACTTTACACGGAATCTGACATCTGTCAATGGCTAGTATTATTTCTAAATGGCGATGTAGGGCTTGCAACTTGCCACGTAATGAATACGAGCAATTTGCAAACCGGGGCATGTGCCGAACTTAAGTTTGGACCCTAGTAAGTGATCCTCAGAAGATCCACGCTCTGATTATCAGAGGTATTTCCTCGAAGTCGTGAATATTACTTACTATTACTACCTGTTTTTAAGTTTGCACTCAGTGTGGCTGCATACCCGTCTGAAAGTTATCAATCTTATTACCATCCGATCTGTAGGCGAAGTGTAAATCACATGTTTAACGGCGCGGCTGGCTGGAACCGACGTAATGGTTTCTTTGCATGCTACTGGGAGCAATAGCGGGCTTTGACTGACTGCTACCACCAAAACAAAACCTAGATATCTACTATGAGGTATCTAGAAACTGTACACAAAAGTCAAAACCGTGCATGACCAGTACTGAATTCAATATTTTCCAAGAAAGAAATCCAAGAAACACATGATAAAATAGTATGTTTAGGTACGTGCAGGTATTTACATCATCAACACTCCCATTCACACTGGGCCTCCTGTTGCCTAGACTCTTACGAGACTGGTGTTCTCAGGAGACCCACCCACACACACACACACACACACACACACACACACACACACACACACACACACACACACACTCCATCCATTACACACGTTCACATTACCAACACTTCCTTACATTCACACTGGGTCTCCCGTTGCCCAAACTCCTAAGAAATTGGTGTTCTCGGGAAGCTCGCACACACTCATCACACACACGCACACACCCTCACATCACACACATATACATGATACTGTTAGTGGTAGTCCAGCTCATAGTAGTTAAGTAAGGCTCACTCATTGTTATTATGTTTTTTTTCCTTTTAAAGTTTCAAATTTAAATCATCTTTTTGTTTTGTATAGCTTCATTTTTATTTAATTTCTAATAACAACTACCCGCTTATAACTGTAAACCCCTCGGTGACCAACTATCCGAGAGGGGTAACTGTAAAACCAGCGTTGTACTGCACTTTTGTGCATGCAGCATTTGCTGAATTTACCCCTTTTGCTCGAAGCACTCAAAATTTCTTACTAAAAAGTGATACCTATATCTATTTTTAGTTTTAGTTATACCACAGAATAAGAATAAGAATAAGAATAGGTTATACTATGAATTTTAATGTAAGTATTTTGAGCAATAAATGTTTATTTTATTTATTTATTTATTTAATGATAAAGATTTAACTCTTCTGTAATAGCGTGTACGAAGAAAATACCTACTTGTGTAATACTTACATGCTCATATATTTTATTAACGATATGTTTTTTAACCATTTGTATCTTTATAAATGAAACAGTAGACCTATTTATCAGGCTTGAATACACAAGTCGCAAACGTAAAGGTAGAAAATAATTTACTAGATGTGAATCAACAACGTTGCCGTGGCGGTCGTTTACCGCAATCACCACGCTTGGCTGGGGGATTGGTGATCGTTGTACTGAGGTTATTACTCAGGCGCATGTTGCTGCATATGCTCTAGGTTCCTTGATATTTGTTTTATGACATCCACAGGACGTATTTTCGCTGAAGTAAGTGACTGTACATGTTATATGGTATGTTAACGATTATCCAAAGTACATTTGTCGTTAGCCTAAAACGATAACTAACTTTGTAATTTCGCCTAACGGTGTAGGAATGCAGGCATTACATCCTTGTAATCATAATATTATAGCCATACGATAACTAGCTGCAGCCTGCGACAATGTTGGCATTATTCTATTGGTTTCCGCATTGTGGGCTACGGTCTATGACGACAGCCATATACTAAAACGTAAGTGTGTAGTTTACAAGATTATTTCATATAAAAACAATATTACAGGAGTGTGAACTGAGTGAGAACACGTTTAGTAGCATAGCTTTTAATTATATTCTTTACATACTTCAATAGTCGTTTTACAAATGTTACTTAACATCTGAACAAAATACCTATAAAAAAATGTGGTCATTCAGTACAAACACACACAAAAAATTTCACACACATCCTAAGCTAAGCTAAGCTGGGAACTTGTATATAGATAGATAACTTAACTTTTTTTTTACAAATACACATTTATCCCCAGGTATAAGATATACATAGAACAACTAGAAATATTTTTTATCATGCCAACCGCTAGCCTGGCGCAAGACGTAATACCTAATGTCGGTGACGAGAAACCATAAAATTTGCTCCTAAAATCGCACAACGCAGCTATAGAAGTTTTCATTTCAAATACCTATACTTTGAGGAATTCCCGCCACCGCATTTATTTTTACTAAAACAATCTAAAAAAATGCAGATACAGCTTACAAAAGATGAAAAGGTTTCATCAACATAACTTAGCAAAATTCCATACAGTTACACAAACAAACACTCAAGCCAACCCATAACGTAATTTCGACACATTACAATATAATCGCAACGATTAAAATGCATAGCCAATCCACATAATCGTTACCAGGACTTGTAAGCACCTAAGTACCTCGATCCCAAACAAAATTATCATACACAGGGTGTTTACATTATAAATGGAAGCACTGGAGTATAAAGGGACGCAGCGGGTGGTAAAAAACAGATCTACACTAATGAAGATTAAAAACCAAAAAGGCAGTTACAAGAAAATGGTAATAATGAAGTTTGCTCGCTCCACCGAAGACCTTATCCTTACTGGCCAAAAATCAAATAATAATGTAAAATGGTAAAAAATCGAATCTTATAAAAACATTTTTGCCCATTGTTTACGATCAATGAACATCCCATGACAATCTATTGCAACCCTACTAAAAGGACTTACCCGGTAACATGTAGAAAAAAGTAGGACCACAGGAGATAACTATCCCCTTCTTACTATTAGGAC
Organism: Venusia cambrica; assembly: GCA_951394065.1. Lineage (NCBI taxonomy): Eukaryota > Metazoa > Arthropoda > Insecta > Lepidoptera > Geometridae > Venusia > Venusia cambrica. The sequence goes on from OX596057.1 coordinate 5,026,347, forward strand.
GAAATAACGGGACCACGCGATGAGCCCCTGAAGGTCTTTTTGGGATGTAAGTTGATCATCATTATCACCAAACAGGTAAACTAGAAACTAAAATAATTACCCCAAGAATTCATGCAATATCACAAAATAGAGCAGTTGCAGGCCACTAACACCTAAACCGCTGCGACCAATGAACTTCGGTCACATTTCGCATATCGATTTAATTAAGGAGCGGTAATGAAGTCCACAATCTTAAAGCGCCATCTTTTGATGAGTTTCCATTGCACTATTAAACTGAGTAAGGTTTAAGTTAGACACTTCCTTTGGCATTTGCATACTGGGCACCTATCAACTATTCTCGATCTCGACTACTACAGTAGGTGTTACATCCATACTCCATACCTATTATGAATTCGAACGTTTCTCTGTTTATTTGTAACCTGATCACGGCTCAAATATTTTAATGAAATTTATCATGTTATTTATATCCATATCCATGGGAAAAATATAGGCTACTTTTTATCCGGGTACCACGTAGGCATGTACAGGCAATGTCTAACAACAAATACTATAAACCAGCCAAGCGTGAGTTGGACGAATGCTTCACAAATAAAATGCAAAAAAACAATGCATGTTTTGCCTTGGAATGTGGGTCGAAACCCTCGGTGTGCGTGTGCGATTCCCACTTGGCCGGTTTATTGGTTTCTGTCATCGCACGATTGTCAGAATAAAGATTGTCCGCGATTTGTCACATTCATGAGCATTTTATTCTCTGACATAAATCAAATCTAGGAAATACACAATATTCGAGAAACCCGCATTAGATTCAAATGTAAATTGTGAATGTATTCAGCAAATTGTCAAACAGGAGCACTTTCTATGTCAAATTAAACTGCTATTTCATGGCGCGGTCTCCTTATTTGCTGTATGAATGGCGCGCGCGCATAATATGATAGCAAATCAATCATTGCTAGCCTCGGCATTTTACAAATTACACCGATGCATGGCAGAGAGTTGTAAAGCATCAGATAAATTACCGGCACCGGTAGATTTTAGTTTATTATTGTGGAATAGAGATAGTTTTTAACTGGGGTTTTGAAACTCAATTTTACCGGAAAAGACTTTTTGATATTTTAATACGATTTTCGACTCGTGGACCACCAATTTTGATCTACCGGTCTTATGGTACCACTTAAGGCTGGTCCAACTATTTATTCAACAAAACATGTTCTAGTTAGAATATTGATGTTTGTTCTGTGTTTGGCTGTTGCATTGTATGAGAAGTACCTTTGTTTTTACAAAATAAAAAAATATGTAAGTATTATATCCGTAATCTAGTTCCCATATTACAAACTTTGTTTAGTTTGGGACTAGATGGCGCTGTGTGAAATTAATGTCCTGTAATGCTGTAATGTACTCTAGTCCCACTGATATCAATAATCATATTATTGACTCGTGGTTCCACCGTTTACATAAAGTCAAAAAGAAGTCAAGAGCCATATCTGTAGCTGCAATTTGGGTCTGGTTGAAAATTAGCTCTTCTCTTCATTTTGACATTGTCATTGGCGAGTCTCAATCGAGTTTTAAATGAGAATTTCAAGTAAGTTTATAGATCAATAAGGAAGCCCAAAGTCAACCGGGCCGCGTAGGTGTATCGCCGCCATTAGCTTAAGTTTAAGTTACAATAGTGTAATTATGCCCTAATTAGCACGTGGCCGGGTTTAACAATATAATCTGAGGATCTGGTTTGCAAACTGGTGAAAAATTATTATTTAATTAATAGATAAGTAAAGATAAGATAAGTAAGATCCTGGGAACGGTATTTGGTTCGCTATTCATTTGATACTAGGATTTTTAGGGTTCATACCCAAAGGGGGCCGACGGTACCCTATTATAAATAATAAAGCCTAGTCTGTATGTCTGACCTACCTTTCTTTCGATTCATGATACGTAGCTGAAATTTGCAGAGAATATGTGTTATTATCTGACAAATGATAAAAAGATCATTAACGTTTTATGTTATTTAAGATATACAGGAAAACGGTAATGCCTATAAGGGTCAAACTAAAGGTGTAATAAGAGCTTAGCCAAAAGTATTACAACAAAAATGTTAAACTGACCCTATTCACAAGGCTCTGATTACATAATTCAGATAAAAAATGCTTGTACAGAACCCTCGAGGCGCGATTGTGACTCGCACTTGAGCAGTTTTATTTTACTATCTCGATTATTGAGGTGAGCTTTTTGATATCCTTTAAAGGAAGTAAGTTAGTCCTTTTTGACATTTCCAGAGATAAATTGTGTTTGTATAAGCATTTGAAAGCTTTGTGGGATAAGTGTGGCGGGTAACTAGTATTACCTGAATAACGAGGGTCACAAGTTCGACTCCTGCATAATAACTTTGGTTTCGACTTTTGCATGGAAGTAATTTCAAAGGAAAATCTGTATTAACGACCATCCTAATCCTAATCTAAATATCTATTTACTACCATACCTATTTCGGCCAGCAGCATTGCTGTGTTCTGGTTTGAAGGGTTGTCGGTGAAATTACGGGCATTCGAAGCTTAACTTCTATATGCCTCAATTTGACGGGCTCAATCCAGTGCCGCATAGGTACTTTGTGGATGTAACCTCAACTTGTGTCATAAAAGTGTTAAGCCTTGCGTGCCCGTAATTTCACCGGCAATCATAACCTTCAAACCGGAATACAGCTATGCTTCTTGGCGGCCAGAATCGGTATGGTGATATACTTCCCCGGACGATCCCTTCCACAAGGAGCTCTTACTCTTAGATACGAGCTATGCTTCGTTTGGGGCTAGATGGCGCTGTGTGAAATTAATGTCCTGTCATGTCCTGTAATGATATGGTATATATACGACATTATTAATAGTAAAACCTTGTTCAATCAACATAAGTATCGAAACCATTCTAAACCCCGATACCATTCCCCTAAGCCCAATATCCTCGGCAAGCATATAAAGCTTCGTCTCATCTAAGCATGACATAAAACGAAGCTCACTTAGCTTGAAGACAGCCTAACCGATTGACTCATAACTTAGCCAATAATACGACAAGCGAATAGGGTTGTTCAATGGAGAAAGCTATCGGAAAATTCGTGAACATATTTTTCTCAGAAAATCTCTTGAATGCACAATAAATGTATCAAAAAGATATGATTATTTGCATTTATCTTGGAGCCTGAACGATATCTAGACAGAATCATGTGTTTTAGGAGTATAAAGAAAACCACTCTCAATTTTATTAGAAGCCATATAATATTTGGTCTTTGAAGCATAAAATTGCTAAATACCGTTGAAATTATTATTGTGCCCGTACCTACATAGCAATTGTATGTCCAATATGGATTTAATGATACGAGAATAGTCTGACTAAGATTACCTTTTTACACCATCATTCTAAATAAATCAATACCTTAAATAAATGTGGCGGTTTCGTCTTACTCCGCCCCTGAATATCGTAGAGGGCCACTAAGGGATCAACAACAGCATATTTCTCAGTAGTAACTAATACAGTTTCTTTTAAACTTTCACGATTAGATCACGAAAAACGGGTATTTTATCACGTTGAGAATAAATTGGATATGCCATTTTAAAATGAATAAAAATCCACGTTTGCACGCCTTTTTGTATAGCATGTAATTGTCGATAAATCATTAGGTTTTAAAAACTAAAAAGAAAACCGACTTCAATAAAGAATATGATACAATTTCGTGTACCTGGATGACGTATTTTTTCCAATTATTTTTATGACAGATGGACCTATATGGGGTCCGTTTTTCCGTTTGTAATACACCCAAACCGCTTCAAGTGTGCCTTTAATATTTGAAGAGTTCCCTCGATTTTTCAGGATCCCATTATCATGATGACGATGGGATTACCTGGAAAGTATATTGAACCTTAAAATACCCAAATCACTTCAAGTGTGCATATAATGTTTGAAGAGTTCCCTCGATTTCTCCAGGATTTAGGCATCCTTTGTTAAATGTATGAATCTAGCAACCCTAGGCTTAAAGCCAGGTCTTAGTTCTAGCCGCCTTCAGCCCCGGAAGTATTAGTTAGTGTGTCTGAGCCTAGTGGCGGTTTATGCTTTTTTGCGTCTAGGTGAGAGTTGTTTCAGTGCATTATGAGAAAAAGCTTTTAATGATTTATTGGTCTAGCAGGATATCTTTATCATTAGTACTGGTTAGGAATGGAACTCGTTTCCTTCGTCTGTTTTTTCGCAATAGCATGAGCTATGGAACTGCGGGCTAATACCGGTGTTTATTTCTTATATATATATATATATAATTTTAATTTAAAATTCCTTAGGCCCGTTGAGCACTTTTTGGGTGAACAAAAATCATGGAACTCGAGTCATCGTCACCGAACGCTCTTGTGAATTGTATCGTCGAGCTTTTAGATTATCTCTATTGAATGATTTTTGGCTTATAAAGAAGTGATCATAATCAAGGATTAAAGTTTAAATTGGTCATTAACACTTCTTTCACCAAAAATAATTCAGAAATAATATTCTAATAGATTGACGATACAATTTACAAGTTTCTTAGATCACTTCTATATATATATAATATTAGCAGACCCCAAAGACTGCCCCGCATGTTTTTTTTTACAGGACATTAATTTTACACAGCGCCATCTAGTCCCAAACTAAGCAAAGCTTGTTATATGGAAACTAGATTGCAGATATCATACTAACATAACCTTATTTTTTGTAAATACATACTTATCATACAAGACAACACCCAAACACAGAACAAACACCTATTTTTACCACACAAATGATTGTCCTGCGTGGGAATCGAACCCACAACCTACAGCGCAGAAGGTAGGGCTACTACCAACTGAGCTGAGAGGCTTGTGTGCTATATCTAAATAATTTTATTTGTAAACACAGTTTGGCTTCCTACTTTACTACTAGTATAAGTAAATCCACCCTCTTCTGTCACGGTCCTCGCTAATAAGTTACGGTCCAAGTGAACCGGTACATAATCGGGCGATAAATTATAAACCGAGCATTGGATACAATATTTAAAACCACAATCCTCTGGTGGTTGATCCCAGCGCTGCGGATATAAGCTTGCGTGTATGTAGTTTTATCTGCTCGTTGTGTCGTGTCTTGATTGTTTAATTGTAAAATACACTAGGCACATGTTTTCATGTATGCTGGTTCAGTTATCTAAAAATTTGTACCGTTTCATAATAGTTGCTTGAAAATAGAAGATATAAAAAACTGCTTTTAAATTGTTATAACGCAAAAGTCGACAGTGCCAAACTATTTTAAATTTAATAATGAATACTATTTATTATAACTTAAATTAGACATAATTTGACCAGTATTTAGTATGTTTCAATAGCTTTTAGTTTTCCTATAATGCTAATAATGCAATGCTTTTCACAAATGTAGGAAGTGGTTACCACTAAAACAGTTGTTTAAACGGTCTGAAATGGTGAACTCAAGTCAAAAAGGCGCCGGTAACGTATGGTTAAAATTATCTTCCAGTGTTCGCCCACTCGACTACTCAACACCTCTTTCCTCAAGTGGTCTGTAAGTCTTGATACTTGAGGATATAAGCATAAATGAGACTTGACAGGATTGAGCGTATTGATACTTTAGAGTGGATATATTTATCACGCTATGATTACATAGCAAGACGTGTCTATGAGATGAAATCTTGTCGTTATTTGAAGAAGGCACATAGGCATCCCCCACAAATTTATTATATTAGTGGATACCCGTTATATGAGTGGATTTCCATAACCACAAAAATTTGTAAACAGGTTGGTGATTGTAGTGTTTATGTTAAGTTCTCGGGAGGATGCTGCTGCCTATCCCTTGGTGTAATAATTTAGTAGCGTCTCACGACATCCAGGAATCCTTATTAATTTACGAGGCGAAACGGACCAACCTACACTCATTTATCGCATTTTACTAATAAACTATACGAAAACTTTTTTTCTTTTTTCTTTCATAAACGTTTGTACACATAAAAATGTATACGGAATAGGAGTGGATAAAGCTAAAATTTCAGTTCACTATTTCACTAGAGTCAAGTTAACGCCGAAGGTCACCCGGAATCCTCAACAGACTGAGGAACTGGCAATCTTACCTCTAAATAATTTTAACTTCCTCTGTGGTCACGTGGTTTTACCATCCGTGATAAATGATCTAGAGCGGGGAAAGCGGGACGCTTTCGATCCGATGGAGGGAAGACTTTGTTCGCTACCACCACCTTACCGAAGTCTGTCGCCATAACAAAAAAGTCTAATTTGTTGTGTTCCAGCATTTTGAGGTGAGATAGCCAGGTCCTCAGACTGACGATGATTCCAGGTGAAGTGCGCTTCCACCTTCGGCCTTATCATAGCTTGAAACCAGATGAGATGAAAGCCAAGTGCTTCCCCAGCGTATAGTTAAAATAAAAAAATAAAAATTTTAAATTTGTTTCTGTCAAGGCTGATAGTATAATTACTGTCGCATACTTAATATTTTTTTTACATGAAAGTATCAAGAGCGATAAGTCGACGCTTGCGCCGGCACGTGCCTCCAACATAAACCAAGGAGTATTAATTATAAATTAATTATGGATGTTTAATATGCAATGCTGAGCTAATTAACAAAATAATTCTAAAACCAGGCTCTTATTTCAACTCTAATCTTTTTTTTATTATTTTCTCTACCATTATATAGAGAATGTAGGTACTCGTATCTTCGAATTCTTATTATCGTATTGCACAATACAGTTTGTAGTAGTCGGTAGCAGCGGGTAGCGAAGGTTTAGAGGCATAGGATATGGGTTCTGTTCCCACCCAGGACAAACATTTGTGTGATGAATATAGATGTTTGTTCTGCATTTGGGTGTTGTATGTAAGTATGTTCTAACAAAAAAAAAGTATTTCAGTATTCTATCCGTAATCTAGCTCCCTTATGCTATGCTTAGTTTGGGGATATCACTGATCAAAAAAGCATCTTAAAATAAGCGTAGTTCCGTTTTAAATACTTAATACTTTAAATACCAGACTCAGTAACGCAGTAAGCACTAATACATCATGAACACAACTAAATCGGGAGCATTGTCGGTTATTTACAATCTTTCAACAATAACAGCCGTTCGCAGGAACTGTTTCATAACGATAGAGAAATAACAGGCGGTAAGCTTGATAGAGACGGGGTACGTTGGTTAACGAGAATAGAAAATACCTTAAGGCTTCATGCTACCAAAAATCGCTTAGCCTCAGCGATCATAGTATCCACAATACCGAAGCATCTAATTATAATTAATATATGCTATAGTTCTGGATGGTTAATAACGCTAGTTTTTTCAAAACACGGTTACAGACACACTAAGAAACAAGAGTAAAGTTGCGTCTAGTTGCTTATCTAGGGTAGTATAATTCTGTATTTTTTTCCATCGGCAGATCTTGTTGTTTTTAGCCCTCTTCTACGACATTACCCACGCCATTATACATAAGGGCTATCTGGTAGAAGAGTCTTCACAGCATTGAGTTTTTTCATGTACTTCTTTTGATTTGTGCAAAATTTTGAATGTTCTTTCTGTCCGTTCTTCTTCTTATCGAGTCAATGGTTATATCTACTGTTTCGTAGCCAGGTGCGCGGCTAATCTTATAGCATCCGGTGAGGCAGAGTTGAGGTCATCCATCGTGCAGAAGTTTGGGCACAACGGACACTCCAGCAGGTGTTCCATTGTCTGGACAGGCTCGCCACAATCACATTCTAAACTACTAGGATCTATGTACCCCCACCCACACATATTGTATCATATTCTATGTATCTTGTATTCTGTCCATTAAATAAAGGCAACGATTAACTTCAAATCTCTATTAGTGCAAAAATGGCCGCCAAATACACAAGAATTCTGATGGCATTGAGTTTCCAGCTGAATGTAGACTTTCAAAGCGTCGTGTGTGCTCCAGCACTAGGTCGTAAACTTCAAGGTCGTAAACTTCAAGTGTTGACAGGACAGGCCAATGAAGTTGATTGAATACGATTCTGGAAAATATGATTTAACATCGACAGGTTTATTGGTGCTTTTGTTTGGACAGCACTGTTTGCTTTCTCAAGTCTCGGCGCAATCACAGGATGCACTTCCAGCTTTATTGAATACTAGTGAATACCCGTGACTTCGTTCGATTAAAACTAAGAGTAAAGAAATATAATGTTACAATTTTACCCATTCATGTTTTTTTTTTATTGTACGACGGGGAAGCGCTCGGCCTTCATCTCACCTGGTTACAAGTTGAGATAAGGCCGAAGGTTGAGGCGCACTTCACCCGGAAGCCTCAATATTTTAAGGAACTGGCTATCTTACCTCTAAATGCCGGAACACAACAATTTTAGCATTGTTGTTATGGCGACAGAATTAGTGAAGATGGTGGTAGCTAGCACCAGGCGGACTTCAACAAAGTCCTACCACCAACCAAACCAAGCACAATATACTCCCCATGGGGATTGAACCCAGGACCTCTGGATCTGAAATCGGTGGGTTGAACCACTAGACCACAGAGGCGGTTATGAACTTTTTATAAACCTACCAGCTTGTTTTCGCGGTTTTGTCAGCGTGGTAACAAAATAGGTAGTATGTTTAGTGGTTTTAGTGTGAAGGAATATGTCGGTGTTTAACCCGTTCCCATCGCACGGGACCTGATTTATTTTATTTTATTGTATTCGGAGAACAAACAGTTTTACACACTATATAATAAACTTCACAATAACTGGGATATATAGGATTTATGGGATAATGTCGCCCTATTATATTATGTTTAGCTAGATATGAGCGAAATTTCAGGTCAAGCAAAACTGCTGACAAACATCCAAGCAAATTTTCGCTTTTATGTTATTAGTGTATATTTATTGCCAATTATTTAGGTGTGTATTTTTATAAGTAGGTACCTATATATTATTTTGCCAAAAAGGAATAACATGTTGAATTTAATTGAATTTCTCAAGCTCGGACAAGTCGATTAGAGATCTTACTAGAAACAGTACAGCCGCGTTTACCGCGATTACCGATCTGCCTGCCAAGCGTGAGGTTGTTGTAAAACCCTTCAGTCTTGGGTTAGAACCTACATCAGATATATCGTAAATCTATGTTCAAAATTCATAAATTGTATTTTTATCGGCAGATCGGGACTTCGAGACTCGATGACAGGCCTAAACCCTTATAAAGGGTGACAACTTCACAGTTAAAATTATATCCCTTGAAACATCTGATAAGTTGGGGCGGCAAGCGGCGTCGTAAATTATAGAAATATTATACTTTACATTAAGTAGCTGAGCATCTTTGTCGTTCGTAAGTACCTATACGTCGATCGATTTATAAGAGCGATGATCACTTATTTTTTATTTACGATCGGTCAGCACTTGACTTCGAGGCTTGCCTGGGCAAGAATTAGGTTTTCAATGGAGCGAACTTCCCAGAAAATGCCTATTAACTCTCTTTTTGATGTTGTAGGGGTCGTACGTATCTGAAAAATAAGACGATGGCAGATGAATCCAAACGTTGCATAAACATAATAAATGCATTTCATAATGCGCACTGCATACCGCTGCATTGGACGTGTACCTCAAAGTCTTGCTCTAGCGTTATTTATTTTTAACACCTGACAGTATCTTTACTAAACTAAAAAAAAATATGAATAGGTAAGTATAAAATGTTTTTAATGGTGGCAACTCTTCAGAAAATTAAACTTAAATTTAAGCTTCCTACAAAAAATATTGTTTGCCCACTTGTTCTCTACAAAACATTTTTATTAGGTGTTTATATTAGTGTCGGTTTCCCAAAATCAATAGCTGACAAGTAATAAATCCAATTTATGAGTTCTCATCAAAGATATTGATAACATTTATACACGGTTGCTCAGCTATTTGTGCCACCGACCTATATATAGATGAAAATATTAATTTATTAAGATGTAGGCGATACAAGTATTTATACTGACAAGACAAGATAATGTCGATAAAATGTGTAATTTTGAAATGATAGCGTTGTAGTTTAATAGGTCGGTTAATTTTGTTGATGGGGTAAATTGGAGTAAGTGTTGGTTAACACGTTATTTTATAGAATAATATATCTGAATATATATTATTGGTCGGCTCTCCAAAGCAAAACACACTAATACAATTAATGTACAGTGTGTTCAAAAATATAATTTGATGTTACTATTTATTAATAACCAATCCTTTCCGGTAAGCTGTCTTTGATGCCTATCATACAATTAATATCATATAAATAATATAGTTTTTTTTCTTTGTGCTACTGGGCAGCAGTTATAATACACCTGGTTTCAAGCTATGATTAGGCCGAAGGTGGAAGCGCACTTCACCCGAAGTCCTCAACAGTCTGAGGAACTAGCTATCTTACCTCTAAATGCATGAACACAATCATTTATACGTATTGTAATGGCGACAGAATTAGGTAAGATGATGATAGTGATAGGCTAGCCAGACGGGCTTAAACAAAGTCCTACTATTCTACTCCTCTGGGGATGGAACCCGGGACATATGAATCTGATACCGACTACAGAGGCGATAAAAACTTACACAGATCATAGAAAAAATTAAGTTTTTTCATAGTTTGGAATGTAATCTAAATCAATCTCAAGACTAATACAATATAATAATAAAAAGCCATTTGTTACGAGATTTGTGAGTTAAATTCAATTTTCAATTTTAAACATATTTGCAAACAAGTTGTTACATAAGGTCCCTGGTGTAGGTGTCCATTTTGGCATCAGTCTCCTCCAACGATATCCATTACCTCATCTCATGGTTTACCCTTCTCCAGTTCGGACCGAGCTGCCATTTTCAGGACATCTTCCTAGCGCATCATTTGCCTTCCGCGATTCCTTCGAGTCTCCCGGATACTTTTCCGTTACTGCTCTGCTCCATTTGCCTTTAGTGTCATGCATCATGTAGCCCGTCCGTCGCCATTTTGTTGGAAGAATTGGAAGAATTTTGTTATCTGTCACTTTTGCTTTTCTCTAGTGTCAGAGTTTCTGATTTTGTCAATATCACGAAACAAAAAAAACATCATAACTTCATTAGCAATGGTCATTTGGTACAATAAAGCCAGCAACCGGACTTTCAAGGATTGGCAATTGACTCATTAATAATTGATTTATACTTTTATTGATCGGTTATCTGTAACAACGTCAATCATTATTAAATTGATATTTATCATCGATTTAAGAATGACATTGCAAATGTGTATTTACTGTTAAATTAAAATGTTTTTTAAGTGTTACATAGCAGAACAATAATGCAGACTTTTCTTATATATAAATTTTGTTTAAAATGAAATGAAATGGCTATATTGTATACCCTTCAAACAAAACTGGATGCAAAAATATTCATTACTCATTTTTTTATAATATGGGCGGTCGCTTCAGAGCGATTTCTTCCAGATGACCATTGATTGCAACCTCGGCCAGTGTTAAGTCAATCAAAAACTTGAATGCGGCTTAAAATAAGAGGTAGGTATATGCATATTCATACATATATGTGCTTATATGGTCCAAATTAAACATGGTGCTAAAATGAAATAACCATCTTTAGAAAAGTGCTCTAAAAGCCAAAAAAGCTCTTATCTTTCCATTATTTCTACTGTAAATTGTTCACTTTAGTCTAGACACCAAAACCAGTCACGATAAAAACGATTTATATTTTTATAGGTAATCGATAACAGCTCCATTTTTAGGGTTTCGTGTCCAAAATGTGCTTTTGGGACCCTATTACGAAGGCAAAGTTCCTCTCCCTGTCTGTAAAACCGTCAAAGGGTATCTAGGAAGGAATTTTGTTTCATAATAGCTACCCCATACAAGAAAAGTTTTTACTGTAGCTAAATAGTCAAAAACCGGTCAAGCATGAGTCGGACCCACAAGAGTACTCCTGACCGAAATAAACATTTTTTTGCCTTGAAACGTGGTTAAAACCCTCAGTGTGCATGTACGACTCTCACTTAGCCGGTTTATTTTGCAATCAATTCTATAATATGATATTAATCAATGCTAACCAACGTCAAATAAAATTAAGCAATCATACACCAACAGACATTTATATTGCACCAATACAATCTTCGATATCTTAAGGCGGTTCCATAAAAATAAATCATACACGGTTTCAAGCTGACAGAATTACGATCAAATTTCATTTAAATGGACCGCAAATTGATCTGAATCGATCTACAAAAAAATACAAAGGTTCACAATGAAATTACACTTACTGATTACTTTATTATATAAGTAAAATATATCGGTATAAAACACTGAGAAAAGGTGTTTGCAATGTGATATGTGTTTTTTTGTTGGTGATAGTCTAGTGTCTGACCACCAGCTTACTTGAAAAACAAGTAAAGATGTGGCCTTAGCACATGCTTGCCCAAAGTCACTGTGGACTCGAAGACCAAGATTGTAAAGGCAGTTTTTATTAACCATACTATGTCACAGCTGGGCCTCCTCCAACATCTTTTTTTTTCTACAAAAGTATCGTTATACATTTACGTCACTCTGCCGACTTTCCCTCCAAAGATTAGTAAAATACCAACACAGATTATCTAATATTAAAACAATCATAAATTAAGCAACCGTAAGGAAGGGAACGTCAAGTTGACAGCTTAGCAAGCGCCCTCTGTGTGGGGCCGACGACTGTCAGATTAGCTCTGCATGACAGTCTGTCAAAATGCGCGTCATCTTTATGATAATTGAAGTGCGCCGGCCCTTAGCGGATTTGACAGATAAATTGAGATTCCCCTTAGATTTTGACATGAGCTGTCTAATAATAAAATTTGCAGTATTTTTTGTAAGCTTAAGCGACGGTGCAGTACGATACCTTATTTTATTTTGTTCAGACCGCCTCCGCCTACCAGTATTAGATCCAGAGGTCATATACATAGATAACAACAATACTAAATTGTTATGTTCCGGCATTTAGAGGTAAGATGGCCAGTTGCCTCAGACAGTTGAGGATTCCGGGTGAGGTGCGCTTCCACTTTCGACTTTATCATAGCTTGAAACCGGGTGAGATAGAGGCCAAGCGCTTCCCCGACATACAGTAAAAAAAACATCGAACATTACATCATTCTATTTTCCTGGTCAGATTGTGGTCATGTTTTTCATCGATTTTGTTCCCATCGTTTTCATTCAAATCTTTGCTATTCAATATTTAAATAATGTACCAAATTAAGTAGCAATACTATAAATAAAATCATAACTAAAATCCGTTCACGGCTCTAAGCGGGCTCATTAACAAACTATTATACATAGTTATATGAATACATTAGGTAATTAAGTTATTCTGAACATCTTTTTTAATGAAATGTCTGAATTCGGTCTTATGATTGATATTTAGTGAAGGGTCAGTCTTTTAAATAAAACAAATGTTGTAAGCAAACCAATGAACACGCAAAAGAAACAATAAGGTACTAATTTACAAGCACATGAATTTACCCTGGTACGCTTGTAATCGTGATAGAAGTGACTTGCAGGGCTATAATTTTTTTTAACTTATTGCATTATAAATAGACTCACGGATTTTTTCCCCTTCTCGGATTCACCACTGATCACTCCTACTAGGTGGTCAGAGGTACGTCCAAACTTCCGTTCGGCACATGCCCACGGTTTGAAAGTAGCTAGTATTCAATAAGTAGGTTACAAGCCCATCGCCGCTTAGCGGAATACCAGCTAGAAACACACGCCATTAAAATTGTTGGTCCTAGGGACACAAATAGCGACCTGCGCCGCCTCCATCCATCGACTCTCCGCAACAACCACAATGTCGTCGGTCCATCGAGTGGGGGGCTTCATCTTGTCACACTCCGTTTAGCGTTTAATCGTGGTCACCATGCAAGAACCTTTGCTCCCCAGTGCACATTCTCAAATTCTTGTATACTCCATATCACTTAATTCCGTTATTCATAATTATTGCTTAAATAAATAAATTATTTGTTATAACTATTATAAAGAAACACGTTATACATATAATAGGCTTTTCCTAGAGCGGGTACTGTTTTTCACCTCTTGGTATGTGCTTATTCACATTTTTTTTTTGTACATTTGGCGGAAGTTCCGTCCAACAGTCGTGTCAGTGGACATTGATGAGCTGTTGATGATGATGATGAACATTATTGAGTGTATTAAGTTATTTCTCTTTCCCATGAACTGAACTAAAGTCAACTCGATAAACTTAAATAGAGAAATCAAACGTTGTAAATAAAATAGAAATAATGTAACCGCCTTAAGCATGAGATCGTAAAATATTTAATGGTCCACTGATACACGGCATTCGATGTATATCGAATTATCGACGGACCTTATAAATGTTTACATAGAAAATGGATACTGACTTGAATGTTTGGCTTTACGCTGTAAATTATACTGTTGGAGGAAGCTTGGATGCGAGACAGCTTTACGGGTACCAACATGCTTTTACTTGCGGCTTTTAGTCGAGAAAAGGTAACAAATAAACAAACTGAGACACTTTTTTGCGTTTTTGTGATACATACGGTTACCCTAAGCGTTTACCTGCTCTTTTACTCAGCTTACTTGTTTTTGTTATTAGACGAATGTGAGTACCCAGACTAACCTAGACATGTTAATACAATATAGTATATAATATATTAAATAAAAATAAAAAACTTTTAAAAGATGTTTGACATTTCATTCCTTCCTACAGGAGCGGATTTATGGGAAAAAAGTAGGTCTACAACAACATAATATGTGCATAGTTTTAGATCCATCCAGTAGTTTTGGCGTAGATGTGTATTAAAAAAAAAGTAATTTGAATATGACTCCCATTCCCATCTCACCAAGTGCCATATGTCTCATTTCCGGTTAAGAACAATTTAATATATTAAGTATATCTTAATTATGTACTCGCCAGCTTAGCGCACTCACACTCACACACACCCTCACACAAAATAACAAAAGCCTCACAACACACCCTAGTTTTATTCTATGTATCTATCTATCTAATTTAATTGTTTTATACAAGGTTCACACTCAAATGGAATGTCCATTTGTTCAATAATATAATTTTATTAACTTTTAATAAAGAGATAAAATTATGTCACTAAAATTGATTACATTTATTCAATAAATTAAACTAACTAAGTACAAAGGAATCAGTCAGATTACCTAAGGACCGTTACAAACGGCCTATAGGTAACTCAACTGTTCCAGACCAGTACCAGACGGAAGCGTGCCCAAGACACTGGCTGCATTGCCACGCTGAATAGCTATGCTAATTCGCTGGCCTAAATAAGAGCCAGCCCTTGGGTCACGTGTCGCCTCAATCAAAAGCCCCGCAATATTTTTGAAAACCCGGAGGGCACCGGCTCCCCACGGACCCAAGGTCTCCACCCCAAAAGGCTCAAATAGGTAAGCTCTGTCGAGACCACTATATTTGCGCCTTTTGTGATCCTCGGCCGAATCAGCCGCCGCACCAGCCCTAACTGATGTCCCAGGCAGATGAGATGGCGCTAGGGTGTCGACGCAGGTAGCGTCCCACACCAAAGGCCTACCCATTTCCCAAGGGACAAGAGTCATACCGTCGGGCCGCTTACCATCATCACGTAACAGACCATTCGGTTCAAGAACGGCTGGCACATTGACACTAAAATAAATTGCTAATTAAAATTTATCTTTACAATGTTTGGAAATGCAATTTAATATTTTAAGGGATAGTCCGTTTACATTCATATTTTGTTGCGACACTTGCTCGTACAGATTTCTGATTATAAAGTCCTATACTCAATTATGTATACCTCATCAAATAAATATTTACACGGGAAACAGTCGGGTTCCTTAAGGACCGTTACTAATGGTCTATAGGTAACTTAACTGTTCCAGACCAGTACCAGACGGAGACGTACCAAAGACGCGACCTGTTTTGCCACGCTGAACAGCTATTCTAATTCTATGGCCAGCCCTTGGGTCGCGCGTCTCTTCAATCAAAAGTTTTGCAAGATTTTTTCAGACCTGGAAAAAAAATAGCATCATTTTTCTTATTTTTTTTTTCTTTTATTGGACAACGGGGTATCTCTTGGCCTTCATCAGCCTGACTTTCAAATTATGAATAAGCTGAAGGTGGAAGCGCACTTCACCCGGAATCCTCAACTGACTGAGTCACTATTCTGCCTCTAAATGCCGGAACACAATTTTAGCATTATTGCTATGGAGACAGGCTTAGGTATGATAGTGGTAGCTAGCCAGGCAGACTTGAACAAAGTCAAACCACAAATCAAACCTGAACAGAGTCCAACCACTAACCAAACCTAGCACAATATTGTACTCCCCTGGAGATTGAACCCGGGACCTCTGGTTCGAACCATTAGACCACAGAGGCGGTTGAATACCACTAAAATGGAATCGGTACACACGGCCCACTAGATGTTATGCTGTTACCTATGGATGCTCGCAATACCAGAAACTCGCGCGTTGTCGACTTATAAACTTTCTTGTTGAAAACTTCATAGTGTAGCTTCTAGGGATAACCTCGTCCGGGAGACCATTCCACTAATTTATGGTTCGCTGAAGGAATAAATGAATGAAAATTCTTTATTATACACCAAAAACATAAAGAATTACTTTTAATTTTAAAACTAAAGTAAAAAGTCCAAGCCAGGCAACCTTATCATGGAGAGGATAGTACATATACGGTTGATGGTAGGAGGGGTGTACATAATAAAAGAGAATAAGTAAATATTGATTTTTACCATACAAAACATACCTCAATAAATAAATACGTTTTAGTAATTTGAATATGCTAGAATATGTACCTACTTACTAACATAATATACATAAGTAAGTATATAAATATATGTACCTAATTATTTATACTATTACATAAATAATTATGAATATCTATAATACTACTACTATCAAGGAGATAAATACGGTTACACAAATAAATAAATATTTATGAAAAATCTGACAAACAAAACGATTTCACTCGACTCTTGAATGTAGCTATAGATGGAGCTTGCCTTACGGTGACCGGCAGAGCATTCCACAGTCATGCAGCCTGGAAGTTCCTCATGAACATAGATCGGAGCTTGTCAGAACCGCCTCTGTGGTCTAGTGGTTCGAATTTCGGTGTCAGATCCAAATGTCCCGGGTTCGATCCCCATGGGGAGTACAATATTGTGATTGGATTGTTTGGTCTACCACCAAAAAAGCTTTGTTTAAGACCACCTGGCAAGTCGCCATAATAACAATTCAAAAATTGTTGTGTTGTGTCGGAAAAAAAGTTTGTTATTTTGCACCCAGAAAGCTTGTTTTTTTATTTACTTTGTTTGCCGCGAAAGTACGTTTTGACTGACACTGAACGTTTATTTAATTAGCTGACCATTTAAATGATGCCTGTATCAATTAGGCACATAATAATCCTTCTGTCACGACGTACGACTAAAATAGACATAAAAGCGGGCGGGGGCGCCTTGACATACATACTTCTGTGTTCGAATTATTTTATCTGTTACATAAAAGTAAATTATCACAACTCTGGGTTCGTTGTCTCTTATTGCGGAAATGGCTACAAATGTTACCTTGACCTCTCGATTATTATAACAGCTAGGGATGTGCCATTTCATTGTGTATTGTCAAACCAATTTTCGAAATATTTAGATTATGATGTTTGTTAAAACGTTTGGGTTCCATGTTTAAATTGGTAGAAAGTGATGCCTCCACCTTCGGCCTTATCTCAACTTTTAACCAGGTGAGATGAAGGCCAAGTGTTATCCGTCGTACAATATATAAAAAAAACCTATTACGGGATTTCGTGGGAATTTACCAAATACTTTTCACTAAGGATACAATCAATTTCTTTAAATAAGCTGCACGCGCTGAGTACGGACAAGCACGCAGGGTTCCGACCAACATTTAAAAAACAAAGTTTTTTTTTGTTTCTTGTAAGTATTTAATAAAATTAAAGTTATAATCAAAACATTTATTTTGATAATTATGTTAAAATGCTTGGCTTGGAGCTAGCACCATCGCCCATAACACCAGTGTCTCGAACTGGTGTTGTGGTCAGAACTCAGGCGCTCAATAAGTGTCACCAACAACCCAAAATCCTGCTCCGGTATTTTAAGGATCTAGGCTGGCTGAGGTAGGGTTATTTAAAACCATGGGGGACGTCAGTGCAGGCCTTGGTCAAACCCACTCAGAATAAGAATAGGGTCATGTTGGCACTCTTTAAGTACAGAACCTTAAAAACAAATCCTGTACTGTAGATAACAAATATCAAATCGCTTGAGAGCGATCTCTTTCAGACGAAATACTAAACGAAGCGATTTAAATATGCTTCTAGTTCGGGCAGCAACTTTAGACACGCAACGATTAAATGTATTTAGATACAAGGCAATAAAAAATATGTTTTATTGAGAAACTAAGATAAACTAAGAGCAAACTAATTCTGAATTCCATTAGTTTTACGACTTTTAAACAAAACGCCATTGTAACATCAAAGGATCAACATTCAAATGGGTTTTAAAATGCCGTTTAACATTAACACTATTTTAAGTACCTACATCCCAAAGAGCTTCTGAAATCAGTGTTAATATAGTAAGTTATTTTTTTACTAATAGTTCGTAGGTGAACGGTTACCGTCGCTTAGGATCAACACCAGGGCCCCGATTCTACGAAACCAATAGCTTCACTATGACAATGGTACAGTCGCAAAATGGCTATTATACCTTGTGCCTTTTGGTATTCTAGTAGCTATTCCGCGACGATACCATTGTCATTGTAAAACGATTGGTTTCGTAGAATCTGGGCAAACTTAAGAAGCATCACTTACCCATAAACATTTTTTGACACCCTTTTACCATAATATACAGATATATTATTAGTTAATACAGAGTGCATTTTTAAATTGAAGCTACAGAATAACATTCTAAGGTAAAAGGAACAGCCTTTGCTTTTAGAGAGACTAAGATCTGCATTCATCGTTTTAGAATAAAATGTGCTGTCAGCATGAAAATGGGCAATTTATACTCTTTAGATGCCAATTGATCCTATTTCTAGTAAGGATTAAATATGTGAGACAAAGTGAGCTTTGCGGGCTACAAAGGTCAGAAATTACAAAACTTTTTCTCCGAACTTCTTCACTTGTTTTTTTTTTATACCCATTAATATACACCTCTTTCAAAATGGGAGGGTTTATGCCACATTAACCACGCATGGCATGCGAAAGCGTTATACACGGAAGCTAGCAGCTCTTCTTGTGAGAACATTGAATCGGTAATTACAACATCCGCGGGCTAAGTGAGTTTTGTCATACATGTCGTGTGAAAATTTAAAGTATCTTTCAATTTTTCAAAAGACTTCTTCGGATTTGTTACTAAATATTTCATCTCTTTTCATATTGAAATTGAACCCCGCAAAGTGACGACTGAGTCAAGCTTGTTCGATGGTAGGACTTGGCTCAAGCCCGTCTGGCTAGCTAGCACCATCTAAGTCTGTCGCCGTTTCGAGGTAAAATAGCCAGTTCCTCAGACGCTACGCGCCAAGTCCGCTTCCACCTTATCTTAGCTTGAAACCATGTGAGATGAAAAAGCGCTTCTACGTCGTACAATAAAAAATGTATCTTTGGCCTATCAATCTAGTGCTGATATTCAGATGGTGACAGATTTTCCCAAGAAATCGCGATTCGCGACGGGCACGCCATGTTCCGAGCCTAATTAATTCACGATCGGTGTTGCTATTCAAATTTGGAACGTTCTTGGTATTGGTACTCACTTTCGTTGTCAATAAAGTCGTGTCAAGTGAAGAATTGAAAGGAAATCAGTCACACTCCTTTTTCGTGATGATGGTTTCTTCATTATGACAATTTTGATTGAAATTTTATAAACAATTTCGCGTTTAATCGCGGTCGCCATGCAAGAACCTTTATTCCCCAGCGGTTATCGGTTATCTGTAAAGTATAGAAGTACTTTTTCTTGTTAGGTGTCCATTTTGAAATGTCACTTCAGATTCAAATGAAATTTTGCAGGTTTAAATATTAGGATAGGGATAATCTGTCTGTAGTGCGATACTATTTCTAAAAACATTTAATCAAAATATATGGATTAGAGTATTCATATGCACACTTTTTTTTCTATTTTGGTTTTTTAACCCCTACCGAGCAACTACATTTTTTTGGAAGAGCGGTAAAGCAGAAGGTATTTTCTACATTATGATAAAAAACGTAGAGTTCATAGATCGGTGAAATCTCAAGGTTAAAGTACACCACACCAGCCCACCAGCTATGAAAAGCAAATGATTATAAATTATCTCGGGAATCATTTGTGTCCGTATTTGTGCAGGTGATATCATACTGCGATAATGTAGACTGCGACAAATGAACGCTAT